>OX940930.1:11986331-13236331 GCA_954870645.1 Agrotis clavis
CGTTCAGTGGTTTTTGCGTGAAAGAGTAACAAATATCCATACATCCATACTTACAAACTTTCGCCTTTATAATAGTAGTAGGATTGCTGCAGTGTGTGGTCTCCTGACGATTTCTATGGAAAGATGTAATGAGATGTATCATGCTATAATGTACATCTTTACATTATAGCTGCTGTGTGTGAAGTCCTTAAGCTTGCGTCGATGAGATGAGCTAAGCTGTAGAGTAACCATCCACCAGTTTCACGTTGCCAATTTATTAGTCTAAGGAGCTCTGCGTTCCACTGGGTCTAGTGCAGTAAGTTGTATTTATCTGAGCCATCCCAATGATTAAGTTGAGTAAGGTTGCTGCAATACTCCGTTAGAAAAAACCGGGCTACTACGACGCAATCAATGCAGAAATGGGCTTGCACATATCCAGGTGTAAGGTATCGCTTCACTCTATTTAGGATGCCCACGTCAAAGTTGACACTGGATGTCAGCTCCATGCCCAAAAGCTCAAGGTCATCAGTTACAGAAACAGGAAAAATAGGAGTTGGTCCAAATTACTCTATAAAAGATGTAGTTTTGATTTACTCCTACTTCACTAAGGAAATATACGCCTGTATGTTGGTGGCGTTAAAAGAGAGAAGTTTCTTGTGTGAGCGAACAATAAACTTCTCTCTTTTATGGGATACTAAGTATCAAATCTGTTTGCTCTACCATGGTCTCTCTGAAGCAATGAACTTCATCCCCACTGGATTTTGCAGTCGGCAAGTATGTCACTGAAACAGTACTGTTATCTACCTACCCAACAATACCAGGCTGAAGTGGGTAAGAAATGTGCAGCAAAATAAGAGTTGCAAAGAAAACAGATAACTGTTGAACTCCAGAGTCAATAACCAAAAGCTCAAAGGATCTCAGTCATCAACGACAACTCTGATTGATCGTTCATTAAGAAAGTCTGATATCCAGCTACAAAAATTGAGATACCAAAAGCAAGGAAACTTTTTGTCTCGAGACCCTGTCAAAGGCTTTCCAGATATAACCAGTACTACATTATCAACTTTTCTTCTCTGTCAACCACACTTGTATCTGAACATGTTATTCCGTATATAACGGCGAAGTGAATAAATACCTTACATCCAATTTGATTCTTTTGTTCTATAAAAGAATTAACAAGTTTAAACAAATTATTTATACTGTTTTTCTGAGTCCCGAAAATCCCGAATTTCCCGGTTCTCAGTCGCATGTCCCGGGTTTTAAAATATACTTCAAGAACCGGGAAATCCCGGGATTTTCGGGACCGGGATTTCCCGGTTCGATACCCTAGGCACAATGATATTAAAGCCACAGACTACTTAGAAATACTACGTATGTCAAAACCGCATGTTTATTTTTAAAGGAGATGAGTCCTCCCATCCAGGGCAGGGCAGGAGGGACTGTCAGACTTGTACTGACCAAAATCTACGGTGTCCTTTAATAGCCTTTACCTTCCGGGGTCGCGGTAGCTCGTAAGTCCCGCGACCCCGGCAGGCTTTGGCCCTCTAAGGCTCTAGAGAGCCAAAGCCTGCCGGGGTCGCGGCCCGTCATTATGCTGACACTCTTTGAGGCGCTCGCAAATTTATGAAGTTTTATGTCATGGGTGTCGTTTTCATGGTTTTCAAGGGTGTTATAGCCGATAGTGTTGTCAAAACGTAAATGAAATGTGACTCACGCCTAAACTTGTAAAAGGTTACGCCACATTAACAAAGCTCACAAGTCGTTGTGTATATTAATATTAAACTGTTCCGAGTTATAAATCTTTTACTGGTACTAACCGAAGTCATGAGATTACCTATTAATATTGTAAACTAGTTATTTTAACTCGATTGTTTGATCACTACAGAACACAGATGTTTTAATAAATACAGTTCAGTTTCAAAAACATTAAGTGTGACAACCCCTATGCTGCAGTGGAGCGTAGGTAATTATTTCTACAGCTAGGCCTATGGACTTTAAGGAAGTTTAACAAATATTTGTTATTATTATATAAGTGCCGGAGAATGATAATATAGAAACTTCTTACTCATTTTGTCTATGAATGTATTACTCTTAATTTTGTTTGTCATTAGTGCTGTCACTAATAAGTCTAAAACACGAGTATTATGTAAATTTTAAGCTTATCAAAACTTTTTATTTATGAAAGGTTTTATCAGATAAATCCTTATCCAATCGTGAGGTGCGAACGGTGAGAGTCGTCGTGTCACGTCGAAAAACACATCGTGGATCCAGCGATGTGATTTCTTATTGAGAATAGCATAGCTAGGCAAAGGTGACTGAGGCAATGCCTACGAAGGAGCGAGCTTACCTAGAAAAAGCCTCTAACTTTGAAGAGATACGAATATAGATGACAAATTCAGTAAACACTTTGTTATGCCTCTCCAAGCTGCATAGAAGCTTCGCTCAAATCAGTATCAGTATTTGTGTTGAAGATGAGGACATGGAATAAGACGAGAGTCATACCTCTGGTAAAAGTACCCTAGTCGAACGGAGGGTTTAATGGAGGAAGATGATTTATTGCAACACTGCCACACGATACCTTACAATTATTTTATAACCAATTGATTCTTGGAGAATGACCTATTTGGAAACAACGCGATTGTCATAATAAAGTTAAAACTATTCAGTTCAATACTTCAAGAGATATATAATTATTGCCAAAAAATAGTATGGTAATGTTTTAGACATTAACAAAATATTACTGTATGGGCAGGATTCCTCGATATTGTTGATAAAGATGATTAAATAAACAATTTTAAAAATGTTGTATTTATTTTTACATAGTACCCACACCTATTAAGTATTTTTATATTAGAGGGTTGCAAAAGGGCCACTACCAGCCAGCGCCGACTTACCAACGGGTTTAAAACCTAACGGCTCAGTTCGTGACGATGGGAAGAGACCAGACGACATGACGTTGGGATATTGGTAGGCGGGTGGGCCTTTGGTGTGTGGCGGTATTTTTGTCTACACCGTTGCGCTATCTTATATGCAAGCACAGCGGGCTGTGCTGTCGCATTTGCTGTGGTTGCTGGGACCCTCAAAAGGCGTAAAATATACACTATTTATACCACTTCAACTGCATTTTTAACAGTGGTAACCAGTGATGACATCAGCTGGCGTTTTAGTGGACCAGGCAAAAGCCAGCCGATGCCAATTGGGTACTTAATATTGTAGGTTGATTTGCTGACGTCTGTACCACGCGAAGAAAACTTGATAAAACTGAGTCGTTTTCATTAATTAGCGTACCTTATCTAATAAAAAGAATTCAAACAGTTTTCTCTATGAAATTTCTCAATAAATTATCGATGTTTTACAAGAAATATAATGAAGAAAAAGAAAAATCTGGCAACACAAACAACGTGCACGCTTCGGTCTCGCTTTCCCGTATTTGCTCTGTTTGACGTCGTTCATAATAAAGCCAGCTAATACAACTGTCACGCCTCGCTTCGCGGGCACGCCTTTCTGTTTGACGTGGTCTCTGACGACTTCAGTTTCGGCGCGATATCGCTTCACATTTCCATACATGACGTAACAAAAACGCTCCGCTTCGCCTTCGGATCGCTATATATTCGGTACTGGCTTCATACAAAACGTCGGTTCGCTGCACCCAGTTTGACGTCTCCTTTCGCTTCGCATTCGCCTCGGAATCGGATCGGAATCGGATCGCCTCGCTTTCGCCTGCCTGTTTGACAAAGGCTTTACTGTCGAACCTTCGGTGGCGGGAATATTCACGTTGATCCCGACTTTCAGCGCATAGATGATCTACACACTAGAGTTACAAAGTCTCTGCTAGTTTGTACAATGTATTATGTTTGCTGAAGATTTTACGTTCTGATTTTAGTTCGTTGTATGGAGTACGGGATTTGATATTTGCAATAAGTGCAGTTTATGATGAAAGCTCAGACATGGTTGAAATTGCGATTTTTTCCGAAATGCAGATTTTGTCAGACAGGTTTAGACTGTCAAAGTTGGAACATTATGAATGGTCAACAAAAACAGCAATAAATCAATATTTAGGTCAAAACTGGATACAAATTATTAGCGTAACTACAATAACTAGTCGAGGTCGCGAGTAATAAGCAAAACTATAATTAGTGCGGGCCTTACCCTATCAAGATCTTTGTAGGCTCAAACCGGCACGCGAGTTGTTTAAGCGTTAACACGACAACGAACCCAGATCTGATAATAAGAACCTGCCTTTTGTTGCTACTAGATTATTATTTTTTCTTTAATTAGAGTTTTATTTAATAATACGATATGGTAAATAGTTACTACATTCCTTAATCTCCAGTTACGGGCTTATCGAAGTGGAAGTTAAATAAGCAGGTTGTTTATTTTATGGTCGTTCTTTTTATTCAAGTGTGTTATTTTGTTTTTTTTTTCTGTACGGCGGTATAAGGGTCAAACGCGACTGATTATACCACCGTTCAATCACCTCGTTAACTGTACTTTTCTGGTAAATGAAACTGAAAACAGTCGTAAGGGTTAACTTTAATTACACTCTTAACTTTAAAAATTAAAATTACTCTCTCATTAAAAAGTTATTTTATTAGCTTTTCGTCATCATAATAATTTCTGCTTTTAGTACTTATTTTTCATAGATTAAACAAACATCATAAAACTGACTTTGTACTTTAGCTATGTTTATAGAATTAATGCAAGTTTCACGATTCAGAGTTTCTGAATTTTCGTAGTCCGAACGCGACTTCATTGTGGTAATTGTTTTATCGCATGAGCACCGTTACATTGGTCAGGTGAGGGGAAGCAGGGGGTATGCGGGGGTAACCAGCAGTGAGGGGTGCGACATAGTCCCTCACAGCTGGAACTCTTAGGAAGAAAGTTATAATAAACCCGCGCACGTTTCAGAGATCCTATCACACGACATTATTTTGGTCAAGGGTAGTTTGAGCAAACAACATGCTTTGTATATTATGGATATTGTAATTTGTAAGGGAAAATACCCTCGTTTTCATTGTATTTAGGTTACTGATACAGTTTAATGTCTTCCATAGAAATTCATGAACAGGTTGTCTACATTCGGGAACAATAGCTTGGAGATAACAGAACAACAATTGAAGCTGAATTTAATTCAATATTTCCTTTGTAAATTGGTTGTTTTCTATAAAAATATTCCAACTCCATTCACAATAAATCAAAACAAATACGTTGTAAATAACTCATACATCAGTCGTATTAAATCGTGACAATACGTAATAGGGCAGACTTTCGTACGGTAAGCAAAGCGTTCGCCATCGTTTCATTTGATGGATTACAACACGATTACGGTCGACAGGAAATCCGCGTATTTTTCATTTGGCAATTGTACGGTCTGATATCAAAATATCGTTATACACGGCACCGATTAGATTAAAGGCACACAATTGGCTTACATGGAAACTTTGGCCCATTAGCTTTCAGTTATAAGGTAACTGGTACCTTTCGTGGATTGGATTAATTCAGAACGTGCCCCACGGGTGTTTGTGTCGTGTCGTTATTGGTCCTGTCTTGAACAATAATATTAAGGAAAGTCAAAATTTAATATTTGACATGTTTAATTAAACGACGACAGTTGTTTTTGTGAGCTATTTGATTGTTATTGACACTTTACATTTGCGGTTTAGATACAAATAGCTTTGAGGTTCATTCAAATGATAGGATATTTAATTATTTATATCCATTTTTCTTCAACACAAAAATGATACCGTGTTATCGTTTCGCGCCTATTAAATGCGACTGAAAAAATAAATGTTTTTTTTTTTTAATAAAATGTTGCCCCACACTAGGAATGTTCCCTGTGTCGTGGGTGCGTTTACAAACATATAAACTCACATACACAAACGCCCAGACCCGAAAACCTCGAACCCAACGACGATATAATACTAGACTACGCATTGCACGATCTAACGAACAAAAATATTCTGCCAACTCGCTGAGGTACTACGTAAGCGAGGGGGGCGGGGTACTGCGTTGTGATTGGCTAACTCAAGGTCGGTTCTGTCTCAACGTATGTTTACGGCTCACAGGATTGGTCGAAATGAGACGGATATAAGACTTTTTTGCCTAATGTGTTGGCAGACATCGGTCGCCTGTTATTACGAGTCTAGTATTATATCGTCGTTGCTCGAACCCGTGACACGCAGCGTAGCAGTCCAATTGTTTAGCCACTGCACCAACCATGCCGTCGAATATGCAAATTGCAAGCACAATAAAATTCTTTTCATATTTTTGTCAAACAAAACATTTCTACCATTCACACAAGTTCTACGTAGATTCTTCACAGCACCCCCTACAAATGCCACTAAGCCCCATCTTCTACACGGGGAGAACTAAATTAACTCGCTTATGATATGATATTTCAGTCACGATCTTAGTGAATACTCAGTTACTGGCGTCGGCAAGTCGAAGTGAGTTAACAGAGTTAATCGCGACACGTGTTTAGATAATGTACCGAATGAATTTTGGATACACGATGTATCTGAAAGTGGGAGGGAGACAAAAGTATATGTATCTCTATCTATAGTTATTACAAAAGGCTATGTTTATAAGATCGATTAGGTACCGTTTTACGTATTTGTAAGCAGGTCAAGGTTTGAATAAATAATATTTTGTATACAGATTACAAAGCACAACTTTACTAAGGAACAAGGGGTTGGCTTCAGAACTAGCGCTGAAAATGTTGATAAAACAATAAATTTGTTAAAATGGCTGTTTTTTTTTCGCATATTACACAGAAAGTTTCAAGAAAATTTGCCAAAAGATAAAAAAACAGGAAATGTTAATATCTGGTCTCTTGAAACATCGAAAAAATCAACGGAAATGGAAAGAAACGAGAACTTTTCCTGATTTTTCATTACAGCTTTAAGGTTAAGTCATTACAGCTTTAAGTGTAAGGTCATTAACTAAAATCACATTAACTCATAATGAACAAAAGTTAACAAACCTTTTAGTTTGTGTCAAATTAACTTAATTGCAGTTAAGTAATTTGAATACTGAATTGACTTATTAATTGTTATTAGTTTGATAAAAGTTACGAAAAAAAGTTTTGTAAACTAGAATTACTTACAAATTTTTAGATTACACACAAAAGTTAAGTGTTTCGTAAAAAAAAAAAAATAGAAAATAATATTGTAAATAAGTAAATACATATTACTTGATATCTCATGCTTCTCTATAAAATAAATCAAATTCCACTTTGTCACAAGAAATTTCAATCAATTTAATTTTATTATTTTTGCAAAATCATCTTATGAGATTTTCATTGGTCATCATGATACACGCGTTTTATTTTTTTGTCATAAAAACCACAAAAACTTAATCCAGCATGTAATAACTTACTTTTAATACCAAAAACATAAACCAAGCAATCTTAATGCCCACTACATCTAATCCCTTTACATTTTTAATGTGTTATTAAAGTTCAAAATGTGTTTAAAATATTAATAACAGTGCATAAAACTGACGGCAAAGGTCGCCAGGGCCGGACTCAGTGGCCATTAAAAGAGTGCCATAAAGTCGTCCAGTTATCTAGCAAGAGTCGTAATAAAGTATTAACGGAACTCCATCCCGTCTCATCCCTCGTTACAAACTTATTTTTGTGGAATGAAGTCTTTAATTATTTTGTCTTCGTACCTTTTACGTTGTAAACCGGTTTCGATATAAAGGTACTTGGACATTTTATGGTCAAATATGGCGATGGTTCGTGATTGAATCCAAGATTATGAAGTAATGAGTTGTATCATCAGGGTTTTACGACGGTTTTGCTGTAGTCAGGTTGGCATGATAAGAGACATGAAATTAAGATTACGCAAACTCTAGGTCATAATGGTTCCGTAGTATTTTCCATTTGCATCGCCAATCTACGAGTATTCTAGTTTTTAAGGAGGTAAATTTATTTGTACATTAGTACGTAGGGCGTAATCTGTGGAACTATGAATCCATCCCAAAAATATTTTGGAAGGCCACTCTTGAGAAAGTTATGTGACAATAATTCTTTAATAGTTAAAAATTAAAAGAAACGCTTTTAACACGCACTAAAAGTTACACTTTTTTGTCTTCTTATTATTCAAACTTAATTTACTACTATCCGCTACCTTGGGACGGCCGCCATGTTGGATTTAGGTCACGTGATAATTTTTTTCGTATCTCATTCAGCAAACCCTTTCGTTTAATACCCATATCATGGGGGTGCATTTCAAATAGCCAATCCGCTATCTTGGATGTCCGCCATGTTAGATTTAAGTCACGTGACTTTTTTTTCGTAAACCTGACAGCAAACCCTTTCATTTGATACCCATATCATGGGGGTGCAATTCAAATAGCCTGTCCGCCATATTGGATTTAAGTCACGTGACTATTTTTTTCGTATTTCTGACAGCAAACCCATTCATTAATTGATAACCATATCATGGGGGTGGATTTCAAACAGCCAATCCGCCATCTTGGGGAGGCCGCCATATTGGATTTGTAATGACGTTTCTTAGCTAGTCATGTATCGTCTTTAGAACTCAGAGCGTGTGCAAAATTTCATCCTAATCGAAAACTGGAAAGTGGGTCAAATTAAGATTCCAAAATTTTCTTACATAGTTACAAGTGAAGCTAAATATGCGTGTTAATAATAATAAAAACAACGGAAGACGAACGACGATGAAGGTTAGGCTATGTAAAAAGCCTTAGGACCCGAGTAAAAGAAAAAAGAAACAGAAAATGCTAAGCGAAAACAAAGTAATGGTGCGGGCGGCCATGGCTTGCTTGGGGCTACAAAAAAATACGAATGAAGTCGTGGGTAGAAACTAGTGGAGAATAAATACATTAACGGCAGCTATGTACTAAAAACATAATTATCTAAAAACTAAAGACTCTAATCTAAGAATAATTTAAAAAATCTTATCTAATTCATCCTTAAGCACTGGTAGATTACGCTTCTAGTATACTTTCTACTTAATAACTCCATTCACTTGATTAACAGTAAACACGTCGCATGCGAGATGCCATCTACAAAATCCTTTACTACTAAAATCTTTTTGTTGAAAAAGGTTGGGAACTTTCGAAACAGGAAAACGACACAAAATTGTTTTCTAAAAAAGCTAACAATATCGTAAACATTCACCGGCTATGTTAGGGAAAACTTCAGTAGTTTAAAAGCGAGCATTATACGCTTTTCGCTTCAAGTATCAAAGTTGTGTGCTGTCGTCACATCGATTTTATATCAAAAGATTTTGAAAATTACGAAAAGTACGAGTCCACATTGTTCAATAAAATAAAGGCTTTAAAATTTTTAGAGGGTAGAAAAATTCTGTCATTGTAATCCTTTTACCTTTCGTCGTAGACACGAAAAGGCTCTCCCGATGGTGCGGACTAATTCCGAATGCACCTTCAATCGTAAAAGAAGTCGTAAAGAAGCGAGTCTCCCCTCGAACCGATGCACGGGAATCAGGGAAAAATAGTTGATTTCTTATTGGCTTCCACCCAGACTCAGATTGAAAATTCGCCATAAAGACATTGGGACACGCCTGGCCGGATTAAAGGGGGAAACTAATAAAGAAAACTTTTGCGACGCCGTATTTTTACCAAACGCGCACCTAAAACTTCTCAGCCTTTATTAGGTTCGCGTTGGTAATTTAGAAAACGCTCTGTGGTGTTACTGACGCTTTTTCCTAAAACTGCTGTAAAACGGATATCTAGTTTCTGTTATATAGCTTTTTGGAGTTGATTAAGTTTTTTTCAATCTTCACGAATTTAATACAAGGTTTTATTTTAAAAGAAAACGTAGTTCTGCTCTTAGGAACGGTTATTTAAAAATGCATTATAGCGTTAGCCGGGTTTTAGCGTGTTCATAAATATATCAGATAGCTTTTAGAGAGTGATAAAAATGAATTCGCAGTCGAGAGAGGCAAACATTATGAAATACGGCGGCGCGACGACACATAGGATGGAAGTAGTGACACCAGAGACGAGATAATAAAGACAAAACAGGGCAATAAACATGTTCTGAAAACATGTCAGCGTTTCGAATAGGAAACAGGATAATGTGTTGTTCGTTTACATAAATTATCACACGGCGATACGGAGTCTATTCCAAGCGACGCAAACCACCTTACAGGATACTTATTTACGCAACACGTCGTCGTGATCGCCCATTGGGACTAATTTACTTGATGCTTTTAAGGATTAAATGGGAAAAACTCTGTCTTTAGTGAATTTAATTGACGCTAATTAAAAATGAAACGCAGTGTTCCATAATAAAACACAGGAGATATTTAACTCTTTTTGCAATGGAAAAATACGTCTGCATCCTTGCGGGGAGGGTAGTAAATTCTGCCACCACACTGTAGGTACATAATTTCACACACGCCTCGACTCATCGTTTGGCGAAATATTAAGGTGTATAAAATTTTATTACTAACATTACCCCCTTACCCTGTTCTCTCTATAAACATTTTGTGTCGCGTCGCCCCTCGCGAGAGTGAGGCACAACTTCGTCTTTGCCTGACTCCCTCTAATGCCACATTTGTGTCTTAATAACGAATGGTATTATGTTACGAACATTCGTATTGTTTGATTTTCAATCTCCTGAGATTGCAGATTTCCTTAGCTCCGCTAATGGCCCGTGTCGGAGACACGAAACATTTGGAACACTATATCCAAAGCTTGAGTTGTATTGCGTATTATTTAAACTGCTTATTGATTATTGAGCTCGGAACCTCGGATTCGATTCATTTTTAATATTGTCTGCTTTGTACGCTGAACTGAAAAAAGTTATTGCATTATGAAGTCAAATGAGATGTTTATTTTCATTGCACTCGATGAAAGCGGCAGTTTAAACAAATTGGCACGAAAGTATTTGCTTTTCCGCGAGCTATTTTGATATTGTCTACAATCCGAGTTCAATTTGCAAATTGCACGGATATGCAAAATTTAATTTGGGAAGATTAATGATGTTGTGAATAAGTTCATAATATTGTAACGCGAGTGCAGAAGCAGGAGAGCAGGCCGACTTGATAGAATCGGGTCGGTAATCGTCGCCGATCTCGGCGGAGCACGCGCACCGCCCGCCCCTAGTTTATCTCAGCAAGTCGTCGCGGCATAACGCCGCTTATTGATATCACCGGTGTACTCTATAGATGTCTCGATATTGCTACCTGTTTGTCTTGCATCTACTATATTGACAATCACCGCAGCTTTGTTGGCAATACTTTTTTCTTATTGCTCCTTTCCGTAAGAATTCATTGGAACGGGACGCGCTCGGATACAACTATTGGTTTTATTGTCGTTTGAACGAATAGGGGTTCCCTTCCAATATGTCAGCTTGAGTCCGTTTGTTTTCATACGCCACTGATTTGTGTCACAGGAACACTCGTATACCAGGCGAATTAGGTAAGAGCAGAATATGCAATTTCGAAACCTTTTACAGCAAAACGGTTTGTGACGTTCTTTCCTTAGTAACATTTTATTTATTCCTAAAGTTGTTTGCTTGTAATTTGTTAGGCACTCATTTTATATACAGAGAAAATGTTTTCTGAGTATTCGACGGCGTCGAAAAATAATTTACATAAAATCTTAAGCAAACGCAGCGAATTGGGTAAACTTCAATCATAGAATTCCGTCATCTTCATCGTCGACAAGATCTATTTTACTTGTAACTCTTGAATAAAAAATAGTAACTCTCAAAAAATCTAAAAGCCTGACCAAACTCGCAGATTCGTTGGAAATATACTACAACTTATCGCGATTTTAATCGTTCGTCTGTGAAAACAATACCCAGCTGCCAAACCACAGCGACGTATTTACCCTCACACAAAGAGATTTATCGAAAAATAAATATTTTAATGTTAACCGATAGCCCCTGTAAGGGTTTCAGGTAAATCTTTGCACCTTTTCTACGCAGAAGATACGCGCGGTTCACAAGAAATATTCGGGGCCATCCACCGCGTGGAATCCTATTGCAATTTATGCTCATTGAACTGGAAAAAGTATATGGGGAAGCTATAAGGTCGGCGTCGATTCTTTTATTGCCACACGAAATCAATAAGAAGCGTGACGCGGCAACTGTTTTCGAGGACCGTTTCATGTAATAAAACTCATAAAACCATACTCACGTCTGGTCGCGTGATCAGTTTGTACTGGATATAAATCATAATTTATAGTGTCTCCCGCGAGTTCAATCGAATCAAGCACCGTCGTAGTATAAACAATTATTCTGAATACATTATTGAAGCATCAATTCGATGCTGTGCAATAACTCAGACCTCTAGGGAGGTTACCACTCCTACATGAACGTAATTGAAAATTGAAATTTGTTTAGGACTGTGCCGGACTCGTAATTTGATTTAGGCGACGGTTCTCGCGCAATCGGCAAGCAATAACAATAAATATAACCACTAGAGGTGAATCTGTACGTTCAATCCCACGTTCAGTGCCTTGTTGCGATTTTGTGTCTACATTCAATTGCTGCGGAGTGTCACGTAGGGGAATTAATTTTGTAAAGAGCACTGCTCGAGTGTGAAGAAACCGCCGTATGAATTATTTCTGGTTCACTTGTTTCTTGCACACCTGATGAGGTTCACAAATGTACGTGTATCTACATAGAAAATGTTGCTTTTCAAAACATACTAATGAAGCATGAGAATTTTCCGGAAATTGAAACGAATTTTCTATTTGCACGGATTTTATGATATTTGAAACATCACAACTTTAGCTAATGAATTACTGAGAGACATTTGGGAAACTTACAAATCTAGTAACTGTCAAAAATTTATTTTAGGGACGGTGTAAAGGGGCAATACAACACACCTCAACCGAAATAAACAAGAACACGTCGTCGAATAAATCGAAGGCTGTAGCCTCCCCAACATAACAGCCCTATGTCTTGGGAGTAATTCTTCTACTGAGACAGCCCAAAGAGCACATAACTCTACCGAATATAATGCATCCCAAACCGAGCCATAAAGTGCATGCTTCACTGTACCACGTTGTAAATTTATATGCTGGTACTAATATAAGAGGCATTAGGTGCCATAAGCCAGGCTCCTGCTAGTATTAAACATTCGAGGCTAGTGCGAAGTTAAAATTGCCGACATTGTCCTGAAGTTTAGGCAATAGATGATTTTTATATTGTTTTAGAGAGGCAAGAAATATAGGGCCTGCCTATAAATGCTCTACCTATATGTTTTTAAACACGTCTAAAGTACCTAAGATTAAACACGGTAAGTTTTATTTTTTATGCCAACACATTGATGTATGGATAAAATATTCGATTCCATTTCTTTCCCACACGTAATATGAATGTTAGCCTTTGAATACGGATTCCCTCGTCGAACGTTACCCAACCGTGAGGCGCTGTGACAGAAACAAAAGTGTGCGCACGTGAACACCCCATATTGGCAATATCCAAGAAATTTCGCCAATACTACAGAGAGATACTAGCATTATTAGCTAGGGGTTGCTTAGTTCTAAGGCCCCCTCGCTATCACTCACCTATCCGTATCAGTGGCTAGGGGGGCTCCGTGCCTCCACACGACTAATCACTGAGGATGTGGCATAGACGCGCTATGCATATTTATTATTTCCTCCAACGAATTCTCACTGTTTCGTTCAATACGAGCGGAGCGTGGATGTTTTTCATTTGCTCTGGTTATTTATTTAGCGAGGGCCCCAGGTACACGTAAGGGCTTAATGTTTGATGAGCCCAGATTCGACCTCCTTAATTTCTATACGCATCTCTCCGTCGCAGATCGAAGTTCGATCACGTCCTGCGGTTGTTTGTTTTCCACACGAGATAAGTAAATTAAATTCGGTTCGATTAATCGATTTAATTAATGGTATGTATAGCTGCGTATTATTCGATATTTGGAAAATCATTGAGGTATTAGGCCTTTGTCAAACAGACAGGCGATAGCGAACCGAACCGAATCATGTCATATAAAAATGCGAAAGCGATCCGATACTCTATGTGACAGGCTTCAAACAATTCCATACATTACAAACAAAAACGCTACGCCACGGATTCGGTTCGTCTGTCAGTTTGACAATAGCTTTAGGGAACGTGTTCGCAATAGCAATGCTTGCTAATGAATTATGTAGCCGAAATCGGAAAATTTACAGGGCTGCGAGCGAATATGAGCGATATTACGACCGCAACAAACAATTAGCGTCCGAGCGAGGCGAGTGCACACCGGCTTATAAAACACGGTTACACGCCCTGCAGTAATTAAAACTTCTCTTGCGAAAAGAAAATCCAATAAAAAATAATTATCTCCGCTATCGTTAACATTGTGATGTGTGGGATGAATATAATTAAGACCAAAAAAACTGTACGCAAGGTATATTATTTAGAGTTGCCCTAGAATTAAATTCCTGACGAATGTTAATGTTTAACCAGGGAATTCTTGTACAGTTTAACAGGGGGAGGTCGGGTTAATTAAATGGGCCGGGGGTTCATTTTCATAAAATTATTTGATCTTGGCCCAACACGAGGCCAATTGGTCGCGATTCATTCGCTGGGATCGCAGGCTTTAATTTCATTTTTGCGTTGTGAAGATTTCAGTGGAGTTGAGGTCTGGAACATCATTCGCCTTTATTCGTCGGCAAACTACATAAACACAAGTTTATTGCTGTCTGTCTGCCTTTACTTTTGACTCGGAGGGCGGTTTAGCAAATTGACTAAAGTGCGGTTTCGTGTTGAAGTAATAAACGTATTTTATTATGCAGCGCTTATATCGCGCTGCGTCTCATTATAATTGAATACGACTGGCTCTGCATAGTTCATGGAGTGACACGTAGTTCATATTGTTATAAAACTTCTTATTAAATGTAATAATATGCTTTACGACCCTATCTAATATTAAAAAGTTGTTAAGAAAATTCAGGCAGATGATTTAACTTCAACTTACATACAGATTAAATTTAATCATCTTGAAAATTTAAATGGTCCAATATATCTGGCATTATGCCCACCAGATGTTGACATTGAGGGGCCTCTGTAATATTGCTACAATAAATATGACTCTTAGCATTACCTAAGCAAACATCGGAGATTTATAATAGTGGAGTGCATACGACAGGCTGCATAATTTAATTACTCGCTCACACCCTTGATTAAAATTTTGCAATAACGCATTAGCGCAGTAAGACGCCGAAGGGCGTAGGGCAAGGAAATTAAACGGTCCATAATAATTTCGTTACGCCAGTACCATGATTAAAATCTTACAATTAATTAGGAAAAGTTTGGCTTTCGTATGGGGGATGGCTGAAGACATTAATCGCAGGTTTTGCCGCGCCTGTGGGCGAAAAACAACGTGATAACGACATGTTTGACACGTTTCGAGCTCCTCTCGGCTGGGAAATTTATTCCAGTAACATTCAACTCGAGATCCCGAACAATCCAATATATTATTCAAGCCAATTGTAAATCGTTGGAGGTGGAGGCAAGCACATAAAGACCAACGTCCATCGATAGTCCATGTTTGAATATAAATTGGTTTCAGTACCTTTAACTGCTTACACTATCGACTCAACTAAAGCAACAATTAGCATGCAAACGACTGTTGCACCGTTAACAAAACAAAACACTCTCGTCTCGTCTTCGCTGCCCTTACTCAATATCGTAAGGTTTGACGCAACCATATTTAACATAAGTGAATTTGATACGATACAACCTTACCCTTATCAGGACGTGAAAGGAATCATGCAATATTTATATGTTTGGGAAGTGGTTAAGGAAATAGGGTAAACGTGTAACAGACGTTAATCAGGAATAAGTGTTCGATAACGTTAACGATACGTGGGTAAACAAAGCCCAGATAATATGACCGCGGAGCATTAGACGGGAAGCGTACGGGAGTGATCTAATAAACAATTCAACGGCCAAAACGGGGAAAACACAAAATCAGATTGTCTCAAAATCACACGAGTGACAGCGTTACGTGGCGGGCCTCGCATCTATAATTCAGAGAGTTCCCGGGATCGTAGCCGACGTACGGGAATACTTTCCCCCTGTAGAACTAACTTATGGCAATCTATTCTTGTTGAATCGAAACTGCCTACTATTGTTTAGACGCCGCCGCCGTTCCACTGAGGTCGGAAATATCTTCTCGTGAATAAAAGAGAGACCTGAATCTTTCATTTGATGTTTTCTCGTCTTTGAATGTTCCTCTTAGATAGTTTAACTGACTTTTAGTTCAGATGGAAACGTGACTTAAGAATGTTCAAAAAGCTATTTCTAATGGAGGATGTTAACTCTAGATTCATAAACATTCGTCTCACAGACCGCGCAAAACGTAAAAATTATTCTCATTTTTAGAGCTAATGAGATAGAAAGCTGATATTGCCAGTACCTTCCTAAGTCATAGGACCATAAGTATCGCAAGTGCATTTTCCTCACAATGACGTGTCCTTGAGCAGTTACAGAGTTTTATTCGTCTGAGGGACGAATGTTTATGAATAGATAGGCGATTGACGAGTAGAGATGAGTATGAGATGCAATTTCTGAAATACGATTTTGAAGATTTCTAGTTTGATGAAGTAAAAGAAAAGTTTGTGATAATATTTGAAATTAGTTATAAATAATTCAACCACATTTTATTTAGTAAAATCGTGTGAACATGTAAATATTCGCATTTTTTCTTCTATTTCTTTTTTTTTACAAATGGACGCAAAAGATCGTCAAAAATCGCATCATTTGAATTGTTTATCAGAATTTGATGATGACGATTGTTTTACCTCGACTCAGCGAGGAGATACGGGCTTGAGCTTAGCTTGTGAAAGGACCGAACCGTGGTTACACAAGCTTCGCGAAATGCCAAATTTGAGGCGATGCCTAAAAAGAAAGATGGCAAAAGTTTCAAATGAACTGCCTACTAGCGATACGCCTGGACCAAGTGACTCACGAAAAAAAAAATTTAGCTTCTGTAATTACAAAAAGTGTCGAATGACGAAGTTCCAATGTAACCACTGTAAAAAATGATGTATATGGACCACCATGGCCTGATGTGGTCTGGAATGATCAGAATGAATATATTTTTGTTTTATCTCATAAGTTTTAAATAGCTCGTAGAAGTTAAACAATAAAATAATTTATCATTTTTCTTTTATTGAAAAAAACATAAATAACGATATCTTTATAAGTTCGTCTCTGAGACGAATGTTTATGAATAGTGTTCTTCCTAAATTATGATTATGAATCTAGGGTTAACGGGTCGACTTTTCGATCGAGTTAGCCGTGTACGTGTCCATCAACAGTCGCATGTCTTGCAACATTTAAATCGCCACCCCATTTAAGACGATCGTCAAAAATCACATGCAGATTGGGTAATCTGCATGTGATTTTTGACGACCGTCTATCACACTATTCCCAAACTACTGCAACTCCTGAAAGCCAGAATCAACAGTGGCAACCACCAGAAAAGCGCCGAGACAATGAAGCTCGACGTGTCCCGGAGAATGAATTTACCTGTCTTGGATCCTGCAACGAAATTAATCAGAAAAGAATAGTGGAGGAGTAGGAAAAATATCACATGCGGCTTGTTCATTTTAGAGGAATATCACAGCGCAATTCATGCGCCGACAATCACCTGGTAACCTACCATTTACACGGTCGATTTTAGTCACTGCATGCAACTTATCGCCGCACGGCAAAAGTTGGATGTTGGAGCTTGAAATTTTAGTCACTTGCGGCCTAGTCGCATGGTCATTTAGACGGCCGATTTAGCCGTGCGGCCTAGCTGTACGTCTTAAATCGACCCGTTTAAATTCCCCAGAAGTGACTTCAACCGTGTCACTTCTTCTATAAGATTTGCTTTGATCAGGCAACAAGCGATTCAGTAGTAGGTTCAGAGGCCTTACCACGAGCTCTTAACGCGATCCAGTTTAGGCTGTGGGAAAGAGACAGAGCTATACAAGTTGTCTAGCGCCATCTCTTTCCCACAGCCTAAAGACTCACGCTTCAAGAGTTCATGGTAGGCTACCAGGCCACAATTGTTCCTGAGTTTTTCCTTTAGCTTTTTTGTTATTGTTCGTGATAAGCATCGTATTCGGTAAATGGTGATAAGCTCGCTCTATCAGATTGGAGCGTAATGTTGTAATCAGTGAACAGGCTGTACAATAACATTACTGTTTAATCCAGGATTAAGCATTGTAAGCATGCCTATTTTATTTGCTTATTTATTTCTTATTTTACAATGTTTGTTTTTTTATTGTTTCGTGATATAAGCGAGTATTACCTTGCTTCTTATACCCATGTAAGTACCATTGTGTATTTTTGAATGTGTAAATTCTGTCTACTTTCTTTTAAATTTATCTTGTACGGTGGGCTTCATCAACTCGTTACTCCAGTAACGAAAGTAGATGCTTCTAAGCGGGGTAACCAATAGCCCTATCATGATTTTCCCGTTTTGAGACGTAAACTGGAACTTTTAAAAAATTATTCCTCGTTTGTACATTAGAGATTAATTTTTCCATACAATAATTAATGCAGTAAATAATTCAAGTACGCTGTAAATAAAATACAGAAATCTTATGATAAGGCCTCTGGTCGTGACGCGGACATCACTGACATCAGTGGGGAAACCTAGAGGCAGGATATGCAATACGAGTACATATAGAACCAAAGCCATGTCAGAACCTGTTAGATTCCCAAAGACACTGTGACACTAGACGTTGGCGAAATGGCCAAATAATCACACGATAAGGAAAAGAGTCTTTTTTTTTTCGCGTGGTAAAATCATCAAATGAGTCCTCCGGCCCCGGGCAGGGCGGGAGGGACTGTCAGACTTGTACTGGCTAAAACCCACGGTGTCCTTCAATAGCCCTTTATGTTCCGGGGTCACGGTAAGGAAATAAGTCCCGCGACCCCGGCAGGCTTTGGCCCTCTGAGAGGGGGCCCCGTCATTTTTGCTGACGCTCTTTGAGGCGCGCGTGGAACACGACGCGCCTTCGACCCGCATGGTCCATGGTCGGACAGCGAGTCGCCCTTTACTCGCTGTCCGCATGACCGCGCCTACGGTGGCCGGAGATCGTCTGCGATGTCTGACGCCGTGGGCGTCTACCAGTTGCGGTTGGGGCGGAGGGAGGACGCTGTCCTCTCCCTCTCGCGGCCCGCCTCCTCCTTCGCGAACATAACTGCTTCGCAGAAGGAGGCGACCGCTTCCCACTCTGTCTCGAAGGAAAGGAGTCTGCGATAAGTTCTTGTAATACCTAATTGTGTACAGGTAACACTCATACCATTGTCCACTACCTTCAAAAATGGTTCCTATTACACTAATGAGCTTTATACAATATCTACCTATATTGTATACTAGCACTTCGTCCGCGCTTATTAAAATATATCCTATGTTTCTCGCAGATAATGTAGCTTACTAATGGTGAAAGAATTTTTAAAATCGGTCCAGCAGTTTTTGAGTTTATTATATCTATAGACTCAGGATGGCCTATATCAGAATCTTCCATGTTTCACGTGGGTCAGAAACTCGAACAAAGTCACTAATTAATTCTCCAATGATTTATTTCACAGATTAACAAAATATTACTTGAACACACTTTAATTAGGCACAGATAATCATTATTCATCAGATCAAATCAGAAACAGTTAAAGATGGCGTCGGAAATAAGCGATTCGTCAAGCGCGTGGTGCGTTGGCGGTTCTCGATTCAAAAGTGACCAAGATGGCCGCCCCGCTCCCACCGGTGTGACGTTCCGCAAGAATAGCAGCTGACAGCTGACATCTGTCATGCTGCCATTCTATTCCGACGTCGTCGACAGCAAACGTCAAATGTCATCTGTAGCGCCGTCACGGCCGGACTGACATTCGACCGTCCTCGGGCGTAGATCTAACGTTGTCCTAAAACAGGCAATTTTATTATTTGATGATTAGCTGCTCGTCCAGCCTGACAAACAGCACAGCACTAATTCTAACAAACTTCAGAAGCAAGATTGTGAAGCCATGTATCCCTTCGACCATTATGAATAACGGACCGGATGACATCTCACAAGCTCGTTATGTTAACCAAACATAACCCGGACCGGACGAGTGTGTCCTTTCGACCAGCTTCAATGCATGGACCGGACGGCACTGTCCCTTCGATCGGATGACAGACAGGGTCTAGACAAGTGTGTCCCTTCGACCAGCCCCAATGGCATGGACCGGACGGCACTGTCCCTTCGACCGGATCACAGACAGGGTCTAGACAAGTGTGTCCCTTCGACCAGCCCCAACGGCATGGACCGGACGGCACTGTCCCTTCGACCGGATGACAGACAGGGTCTAGACAAGTGTGTCCCTTCGACCAGCCCCAATGGCATGGACCGGACGACACTGTCCTTGCGACCAGTTTTAACACAGCATTTTAAATACAGAGGAACAGAAATAAGGCATACCTATCAGTTACGGACAATCTTGCTCATTTTGAATTTCGACTTCATCTAGTGCATCGGGATCAGAGTACACACTGAGTGTATCTGACCCGGCAGTAAGGGTTACTGAATTCGCCGAGACAGTGTCCGAGTCTGTGCTTGACCTTTCATCTCTAATATTTAGGTCATCGCCTCCCTGAATTGGGCTTCGTGGTAGCATAACATCGCTACTGGATTGTAATTGCTCCGCATCTTCCAGCGCCGTCTCGGCCTCCTCATCGTTCAACAAACTGGTAGTGACTTCAAGTAACCCAGCATGTCCCTGAGGTACTGCACGCAAATTCTCGTGTGCGTATTTATCGATGATTCCCGATGTCCACCCCCAGCTTGTCCCCCGCTGGGGGACAGCGCAACTTTTTCTAAAAAATGTTCCCAATGTCCACCCCGGGGTGGCCATTAGGAACTTTTTTTAGAAAAAGTTGCGCTGTCCCCCAGCGGGGGACAGTGATACGATTTTTAAAAATATTTACGTTGTCCCCCACGGGTGGACAGCGCTACAATTTTAAAAATGAGAATTCTCAGTGTCCACCGCGGGTGGATGGAGATACTTTTTTTTATTTATTCCCGGTAGCGGGCCCTTTTAACTATTTTTAATACTTTGACTGAAAAAAAAAACTAGTAATTAAATATAAAGATTGTAAATGTAAGCTTAGTTATGAAAAAATACTATTTTAACAATTTCACTTAATTAGATCATTTGTTTAAAACCATATCTTAGTTTGTACACACATATCTTAGTTTGTTTGGCTACACATCAAACTATGCAAAACCAATATAAGCTGACCGTTGAGTGTGCGGAAAGATTTCACAAAGCGAGATCAAGACAAACTGGTATTGTATAGGTCGATGTGTAACCAAACAAAGTAACTATTACACAAACAAACAAACTAACTAGCCGTGTGTACTAGTAAAGTTTTAGTTATCATTCTTCTGGGCTCGTTTTATTATAAGTTTGTTAGATGAAAACTTTTAATAAAGCGAGCCTGTAAAATTGGATTAGAAAAATTGGTATAATGTTACTCTACCTTGTATGAACATTTTAAATGATTAAATACTTTTCAGGTGTATATAATTAGAAATAAATGTCATATCCTAGTCAATTTCAAAACAAAATTTTAAAACAAAATTATTACAATAATAAACCTACTTCTGAATTTTTAATTATGGTGTTAATTAGAAGATTTTTTTTTAAAAATAAACGTTGATTTTAAAATACATACTTAATTTGTTTTTATTATTATTTTAATAATCTCATCATCTTCCTTCTAAAGTCTTTAATCTGTAACGAGTCTTCACTCAAAGTTTACAAAAACAATTAAAAGGGAATAAATAAAAAAAAGTATCTCCGTCCACCCGCGGTGGACACTGAGAATTCTCATTTTTAAAATTGTAGCGCTGTCCACCCGTGGGGGACAACGTAAATATTTTTAAAAATCGTATCACTGTCCCCCGCTGGGGGACAGCGCAACTTTTTCTAAAAAAAGTTCCTAATGGCCACCCCGGGGTGGACATTGGGAACATTTTTTAGAAAAAGTTGCGCTGTCCCCCAGCGGGGGACAAGCTGGGGGTGGACATCGGGAATCATCGGTATTTATAAGTGCGGTGTGAACCACTTAAACTTTTTAGTTCGTACCGATCATTTTCTAATACGGAGGTAATAACGAACGGTCCCCTAAACTTCCTATCTAGTTTAGTTTGATTTCGTTCACTATTCTTGATAAAAACAAAATCACCCTGAGCAAATGGTTTAATGATAGCACGACCACGGTTAAACCTTAGAGTATCCGCCGCAGCTGCCATACGAATGTTTTCCGACGCACTTTCTCGAATGGACTCTAAATCTAAACGGTTATTTCGCGCATCAGAATGTGAAGATATCTGGGACATACCTAATGATTCTGCACGTATCCCAAACATCAGTTCCGCAGGTGAGTACTTAGTTACAGCCGATTTTGTACTATTGAGCGCTAGTTGTATATTGCCTAACTCATCGCGCCATGTCTTATTAGGGTCGTTTTCGACTATTGTGAGCAAGCTTTTTAGTGTTCGCATAACTCGCTCAACTTGTCCGTTAGCCCTGCTTGAGCCGGTTGCAATAAAATGCAGATCAATTTTATATTTTTTGCAAAAGTTTCTAAATTCACTACTAACATAGCATCGGCCCTGATCAGCAATAACGCGTGTAGGGGCCCCAAAAAGACAAACAGCCTTTTCGAGAGCTCGCACCGCGCTACTTGCATCTAGTGATATTGTGTGCTCTAGCAGGACATACTTAGTAAACGCGTCTATTATCACCGAACAATACTCTTTCCGATCGCTCTTACCACTAAGCTTCCCGGTAAAGTCTATATGGATTGTGTGCCATGGCACAGATAGTTTTGGGATCGAGTGTAACTGAATGGGTTGAGCGCCTGATGGTCCCTTCGACGCTTTGCAAACTATGCACGAATCAATAAACTTACGCACACATTTGGACATTTGCGGAAACCAGTATTGTTCGTAGAGTTTATCTAGTGTCTTATCACTACCAAGGTGTTGAATTTCGTTATGGACATGGTTGATAAGAGTCCAAATCAGAGAGCGTGGAACGACCGGTAACCAAGAGATAGTTTTGTTGCGCCCAACCTTTCTATACAGGATACCATCTCTAACATCGTAGGTATGTGCGATTGTTTCCGGAAAGTCACCGTTGTTATGTTTACTGATCAAGTCTTGGATTTCGCTATCGCGTTTTTGTTCAACCGAGAGCCATCCTTGATGTAACTCAACAAACTGGACACTTTTAGTAGTAGGGGTTTGGGACGAAGACGCGCCAGTATCCGACTGTAGGTTGCGGGAAAAGAAGTCTGCATGTTCCATGCCACGGCCTTCACGATATATTATCTCAAAGTCGTAGGCTTGTAGGAAAGCCCACCAACGATGCACGCGAGGCGTCAGATCAACCTTGGACTTTGATGCTTTGAGCGAATTGCAATCAGTGTAGACTACGAAATGTCGGCCGTACAAATAATGCCGAAAATGTTCTACCGCTCGTACGACAGCCAAGGTCTCTAATTCGTACGAGTGGTAGCGAGATTCTACCTCAGATGTACGCCGGCTGAAGTACTCTACAACATGGGGTAAGTTATTTGCTCTTTGTATAAGGATCGCACCATAACCTTCGGCACTCGCGTCTGTGTGCAACTTGACCGGCAATTCAGGATTAAAGATCGTTAAAACTGGTTCCGAAGTTAGTATTTTAACCACATTACTACGGATATCTTCATGTTTGTCGGTCCAATTTATAGGTCCTTTTAGTTTAGTTAAAGGGTATAACGGTCCAACAACATTGGTAAAGCCAAGTATAAATTTCCTAAAATATGACGCGAGCCCGAGAAACTGACGAACCTGCGTAGCTGTACGTGGTGAAGGTGCTTCAACTAATGCCTGAATTTTACGGGAATTGGGTCTAATTTCCCCAGACTGTAAGGATTAACCTAGATAGTCTATTTTTTGTTTCATGAATTTGCACTTCCGGAGGTTAAATGAAAAACTTGCTGCAGTTAGAGCTTGTAAGGCCTCATCTAAGCGGTCCAAACCCTGCGAAATATTAGAAGAATAACACAGTACATCGTCCATATAGATGAGGGGCCTGTCATTAAGGTGTTGTAGTGCTTTTGTGATACATCGCTGGTACACAGAGGGTGCGTTGCGTAAGCCGAAGGGCATCGCGAGATACTCATATTGGCCCTCTGGAGTTACGAAAGCAGTCATCTCAATCGAATCGGGGTGAATTAATATTTGGTGAAATCCGCAAGCCATATCTAATGAAGAAAAGTAGTTGGCGCCACTGAGCTGGTCTATCTGTTCCTCAATGCGAGGCAAGGGATAGTGTTCGGGTTGAGTGTTGGAATTCAGTTCCCGAAAATCTACGCACATTCTATCGCTATTGTCCTTTTTTTTTTACAAGGAGTATCGGACTCGCAAAAGGGGAGGAACTCTCACGAATGATAACGGCATCTAACAATAGTTGTATTTTTTCGCGGACTATTTGCTTCTCTACAGGTGCTAGTCGATAGGGAGACCTTCGAACTATTTTATGAGGATCTATCAATTTAATGCTCAATTGCCCTGTAGTGACGCGCCTGGTAGGTATACCGTCTATGAAATAATCTGAATATTTACTAATTATTTTTGACAGCAACATTTTATCTTCTCCTTCTAAGTCAGTATCGATTGAAGAAATATCAAAAACTGCCGATTTCGTTTCGCAAAAGTTAGTTCGCTCTTTGGTCTTAAACAAGAGTTTGTCGCTATCAATTGTCACACAATAACCTTTATCTAAGATATCCCTACCTACGATAATTGGCACAGAAATAACCGTATCTGGAACGATGTGAAACATAAGGTCAACTGAGGCATCTCCTATTTTTACGGTACTTAAAATTTGGCAAGTGCATTGTACGTCATCACCTCCGATACCAGTAAGACAAACTAGATTATTACGTACAGTACCCGGAAACCGACTGCGAAAACTTTCAGTTAAAAGGGAGCAAGATGATCCACTATCAAATAAAAATGGAAATCTCTCACCAGTTGATGTCTCTAACGTAGATCTAGAAAGTTGATGGTCGCAAAGGTTGACTTCCTTCCTCTCAGACTTCCCTCCATTCTTCTTTTCTGGACAAGTAGTAGATGTGTGGCCAGGTTTTCCACAAGTGTAGCAGGATATAGACGGCTTGTCTTGATTGTTTGTAGAACTTGATGGATCGTGGGTCTTCAATGATTTGGAGTCCTCCTTGCGCTTCCTACATTCAGCCTGTCGATGTCCTGACACGCCACACCAATGACACTTTCCAGGGAATCTAGAGTCTGTCATTCGAGGTCGCTTAGAATCGTGCTCTTGATTTAAATCGCAGACGTCCAACCGTCGCTTTAGTGATATGCCATTGAGGACCCGAAACAATTGAGCACGAGTAGATATCACATGTGCTATCAACTCTCTACGTATCAAATTATCCTTTTGACATAGCACCGATATCACGAACCCAGTGATAACTTCCTCAGGTAGGTCAGTTTTTGGTATTCGCTCGATCAAGTTCCATAAGCGCATTGCAGACTCAGATGCGGTTTCTTTGACACTAATTTGAAATCGTAAAATGTCATCAAAATGATCTTGCATTAGTTTGGGCTTAGCAAATCTCGCTAGCAACGTTTCTTTAACTGCAGCCCAGTTTAATTCCTTGAGGTTCAATCTGGTCAGGTGAGTCGCCGCGCGACCTTTAAGGGCCTTAGTAAGTGCCATTAGCAGATTAACACCTACAAGATTTTTCTCCTGCACTATTACTTCTGTGACGTTACACCAGCCTTCAATGTCAGCTTCGGAATCATCAGGATCAAATTCGATTAGTTTTATAGTGTTCGTACTCACAGGAGTTGAGGCTTGCGACATCGCAAATATCCGGGCAAACATTTCCTCCATATTTGACAGTATTCTCGTTGCAGAGATGTTTTCTGCAGGCTGCGTGTTTCCTGCTTGTGGCCCGTGGAATCCCACTTCTGATATAGACTCAGGATGGCCTATATCAGAATCTTCCATGTTTCACGTGGGTCAGAAACTCGAACAAAGTCACTATTTAATTCTCCAATGATTTATTTCACAGATTAACAAAATATTACTTGAACACACTTTAATTAGGCACAGATAATCATTATTCATCAGATCAAATCAGAAACAGTTAAAGATGGCGTCGGAAATAAGCGATTCGTCAAGCGCGTGGTGCGTTGGCGGTTCTCGATTCAAAAGTGACCAAGATGGCCGCCCCGCTCCCACCGGTGTGACGTTCCGCAAGAATAGCAGCTGACAGCTGACATCTGTCATGCTGCCATTCTATTCCGACGTCGTCGACAGCAAACGTCAAATGTCATCTGTAGCGCCGTCATATCCATAACAAACAAACAAACAAAAATACAAATTTTTCCTCTTTATAATATTAGTGTAGAAATATTGCATTAATTGTGCAGATTAAGGATGGCTGTTGTTTTTGCTGTGTTCGTATATAAAACTAGCTGTTAGCCATGTTTTAACCCGTTGCTCGGCTCGTTGTTCGTATAGCATGATGTGATAAGCCTTACTCGACAAATGTTCTATTCAAAAGAGATTTACTGAGATAGATACACTATCTGATGAGAATACTAAAAATAATCAAAAGATTTTTGTTTTCTTAAACGCCCTTCTCATCTTCGTCATTATTTGAAATTGTGATAAGCCAGAGCAAGTCGCCAATATTTTTGTAGTAATTATAAACCTTAGGTACTGTATTGTACCACTAAACAAGCCTGTACAACCAAACGGGGCTAGTAACAACGGTACAATGCCTTTAAACGACAATTGTCTTCAATTATAATTGGTATTAGGCCACTACAGTATAATTCTCGCAATTACTGTCAAGTTTCAGGACAGACGTGCTTCAGTGTAGTGTCGGCAATCGTCTGCGATTGTGCGAACATCCTGATATTCACTTTATTCTATAAACAAACGGTTCTATTTAGAATAAACGGTATTATTTTAACGAATTTAGAGATAGAGATGACAGTTGTCTTTACATTATAATAAAATCGTAGAGCTGTCATTCCTGTACATTGAATATTTTTTTCTTTTTGTATTTTTTTCGAGATAAGGGATCGATTCTGATGCCAAATCAACTTTTTTTTTTTTCGAAATTTTTTATGTTTTTTTGACTTGATCTATCTCCTAAACTACTGTAAAGTTGTCGGTCAAATTTTCCTCAAATATTTCTAATAATATGCTTCTGTTAATAGGCTATGTATTATTACGCTATTTTCCCTGGGAGATAAGCAATTTTGAATTTTGTTGTTTTTAAATGTTTGTTTGGAGTTGGAAGCTAAACCACTGGATATTATTTATTCAATTTTTTCTCAAATATTCCTTAAACTGCTCTTCAATTAATAGGATATGTATAATTACGCTATTCTCCTTGGGGGATTAGCAATTATGTTGATTTTCAGTCATTGTTGACATTTCTATAAGAACCGCTATTTGATAACTACTGTCAGCGTACTAGCCAGCCTGGTTGGTAACCTGCTTGACTTTCGTGCAAGGGGTCTCAGGATCAAATCTTGCAACTTTGTTTTCACTTTTTGTGTTTCATTTTTTTTGTTTTTATTTTGTCCTAAGAGTTTCAAATAATAAAAAAAAAATTGTGCATACTTTTACTTCAATATCATTTGCAATTTTAATTCATTACTATTTTTTTTCAATAGTTCACTAGGATATAAATCTACACTGATTTTAAATTGTAGTTAGTAAGTTGTTTTTTTTTTTTTTAACTGTAAATTGTTTCGAGGTGTAGGAATTTGAAAGATTCGAAAACAATCAGTGTTTCTATTATTTTGTGTTTATTTATGTTTTGAATTGGTGCTCAAACCAGTGCATAGATTCTATTTGAAACGACGACAAGTTGTATTCATCGAGTCAAATAATTAGTTATTTTTTAGGTATCACGCGGTATGCTAAAGGGAGAAGAGCAATGCTATCGTACGTTTAATTTGCAGCGATACTGTAAATCGACCAAAAAAATATGGTCTAATTTTTAAGATAAACACGGATCTTTGAAATTAATGTCGCTCAAATAAGGATGATTCCTATGTAATGCAAACTATGTACCTAGGTATAACATTATTCAAAATCAAAATCAAATATTTTTATTTCACATAGGCCCATGAAGGCACTTATAAAACGTCGACAACAGGTGCTCGGTTCGGGTTGGTCGATTCCATGGAGAAGAACCGGCAAGAAACTCCATGGTTACTCTTTTAAAATGTGGTGTATTGATCTAAACTAATAATATAAAAATGCAAGTATGTTTGTTTTTTTTTTACCTTTTCACGCATTACTACCCACTGAATCGCGATTAGCATATACGTTGTCAGGAGTATAGACACGGATGTAGGGTATCTTTCATCCCGAATAACAGAAGAGAGCTGTTGCCGAGAAAACAGTTACGTTCATATTCCAGATGGCGCCACTTACACGATCCGTATTGTTTCTCAAATTCTAAATTAACGCAAGCGAAGCCGCGGGCAAACACTAGTCTTTCTATAAATTCATATTGATTTTTGAGAAAATTTTTATTGTACATTTTTTAAGGTTCAAAAATATGTATTCAAGTCCCTCATAAGAAACTATTACTATTTAGCACTGTTTGAAGACTAAAATATTGTTACTAATGGCATATATTCCGTGATTGTAAATTTTTTGAGTTTCCTATAAATCGCTGCTGACGCTGATTTGACGCTGCAAGCGCCGTGATCGCGAGTTGACACTACTATTATAACTGAACCGTAGTTTCATATTTGTATTGTTTTTTATTCCATGAACAACAATATAATATCCAGAATTTAACAATACTCGTTAGGCAACACGTACAACCAACTAAAGTTCGGCCGTTCAGAGAATGCGTTCCTGACACCTATCAGTTAATACATGTATTTGTCATAAAATTATAACATTCATTGATTATTGATATGATAATGTTGTTTTAATGCTCATCAATTGTTAAAACGGTAAACAACCAGCAAAAATATTTTATCGTAACTGCAATACCATT
Organism: Agrotis clavis; assembly: GCA_954870645.1. Taxonomy (NCBI): domain Eukaryota; kingdom Metazoa; phylum Arthropoda; class Insecta; order Lepidoptera; family Noctuidae; genus Agrotis; species Agrotis clavis. The sequence continues at coordinate 12,015,365 of OX940930.1, forward strand.
ACAAAGTTACGTCGTCAGTTCAATCGCGACCTGTCAGGAACGCATTCTCTGAACGGCCGAACTTTAGCCTAGAATAATAATTGTTAAATTGAGCTCTCTAGCTGGCCCACAGCGGATCACGAGATTGGCAGTCGTTCACACTTCAGCAATTATCGACGAAAAACTTTTGCACCAACCTAAGGTTCCTTTACCGCCACGTTACGGTGAACCAAATGAAAAGTCTGATGCGCTTGCACTAACTTCAGGAGTTAGTGTTTAAATACTTTCCAAGTTACCAGTTTAACAGCTTCGGATGGAATTAAAAATGTTGTGTTGGGTAACTCTCTGCTAATCTGTTATGTTGCTACGCTTCTGATGCAATTAATGGCAAATTCGACCTTATTTTATGTAACATAATATATCCTGTATCCTTAATTTAGCGGAGGTGTTTCGTGTCATATGATGTGTCTAACAAGGGGTCTAATCTAATGCTATATCTTACCCTTTTTAATCCATTTTAGTCAATAATGGTCATAGGTCCCAACATTAATTATTTTCGATTACTAAATACTCAAAATATCATTAAATTAATAATGGGCACGTAAATCTTACTCTACTTATATTAATACCAAGACCAGCCCATACACGCATTTAAATTTTATGACCCCCTAAATTCTACAATAACACGAATTCCGGTCAAATTAGGCAAAATGAGTGCAGCAAATTTCTAACAAAAGGTGACTTTAATTACTGAGTGGCTAAATCGAAATTGTACTACTATACGTTGGGCTATAACATTTCCCATGAGTCGAGGACATTTATCGGCGAATGGTCGAGGATAAAACAATAAAGAATGGTTAACTGCGTTTTAATGTGAACAAGAACACGGCCGGACAATGGCCGCCGATTGGGGCAGAGCGGTGGTCACTGCGAAATCGTCGCGCTGGGCCTATAGGGTTGGGATCGTGTCGATATTCCTAGTGAAATATTTTTATAAAAAGGTTTCATTACATTACATTGATGTGTAATAAAAATAAAGACTGACTTTTTCCACGTAGGTAAATGAAAAAAATTGGTTAGGTAATTAAAGTTTCTTGGATACATTATAAATTATGACTGCAAATCCATACAAAGTTTGTTTTTAAAATGTTTGTCGTAGAGATATATTTATGAAAATGTCGAAAACCCTCAAAAACTTAACTATACAAAACATCGACATACACCAAGAAAAAAAAACGTAAACGCGCTACACTAGTTCGGGTGTAGGTAAGTAATAAACGTACCCGCATAAACCTTTGAATTGCTGACCACGGCATCGAACCTATGCGCCCTTTGTCTGTGTCCGGCCGCAAATTGTTTAAGAAATAAAATAAAATCTAATTTACCGCCTTGCTACGTTTACACGAACCGTTTTACGAGTACCGCTGACTAGAGTGTATTGTTTATTTTCAATACTTTGAGTTTTTATTTGTTTCCCCCTAATAAGATTAAGGCTATAAAGTCCAGAGGAATAAAACTTATCCTTGTTTTGTTGCTTGACTTTCTAAGACAAACGAATACTTATTACAATACATTTTAAGAAACATTTTTTTTTTTCTAAAAAATAGAAACATGAAGTCCCAGGCTTAAAGAAAGAGTCCCTGAAAATTTATGAATACTAAAGCTACCCTCTGTCATGAAACGGAATAAAGTAAGATGTATAGAGACAAGCCAAACACACTCAACATGCTGTACGTATATCTCTTATTTATGTTCATTGCATTCGCACCACTCAGATGGACAATGGAAATTGTGAACATATTTGCAGATAATACAGTTACCGTGACTAGAGGGACGGAGATCGGGGACTCACAGTGTTCATACAAACAGAAAAATGTCCCCAGGCAAGCTGCAAAATGTCCCGAAAATACATTAGTCGCATTAGAAACACCATTAAGGGTCGGCAGGCCGATAACAATTAGGGTGGATCTGGGATCTTAAGGGGAATTAACAGCGCATAGCGCGTTAGCACTGCTTTAAAGAATACTCCACCGCAAGTTTTGTGGTATTGTGAGTGCATTAGGAGTATTTGCAAAGCAATTCAATCAATGCATTTTAAACAAAGTCACCAATTATATTAAAGCATAGCACATGAGATTCCAAATTTGTTACAAAATCCAAGACAGAAAAATACAAGAAAACCAAATCATAATCATCATAAAAGGTAGATTCATTCATACTAAAGCGAAAAACATAAAAGGTATGAAAAACGAGACATCAACGACGGCAAGACGTTAAGGAGACGCCGAAAATTCTTCTAACCGCGACGCCCGACTTGTACAATATGCATAACTTGTTGAGAGAGTAATCAAAAGACGATATAAAGTGAAGAGGAAGACACGGCGAAAGGCTAAAAATGTAAACCCTCTCTTAGATTTCCTTGAGGCGAGAGCCACGACCCCTCTACAGAAACTTCCCGTAAGATGGGAAAAATTACCCGGCACGGGAAAACTTTTTTCGATTTGAATTATGATTCCTTATTTTATGCTTCGTCCTCTCACTAAGTTTGTTTTACATCGGTCCAAGCCCATTCATTGTCGTACAACGAATACTAATAATGGAGACGGCAATATAATTATGAGCCGGACAAAGCAAGAAAATAATTAGCTTTTTCTTTCTAGTATAAAGAAAAAGTGAAGTTTTGAAACTCCATAAGATTGTGATGCTGAACTCTATACACAAAAACAAAGCATTTAATTACACCTCGTTGTCAATTATATTACAGTTTTCATCTCAAAAATGAATGCCAGTCGAATGACAATTACGTTAGAATAAAACTTAGCAGAGAGTCACCGAAGGATTATTACTTTGAAAGAGGCTTTGACTTTTAACTTTCTAAAGAGTTTGTTGAATAAGTTTTCTGTATTACCCAGGGTAATATAATTTGTCAGGCGCTAAGGCGGCCTGAGAGATTCTTATTTTGTTGGTGCAAGGAATAATAAATCATCAAAGTATTAATACATAATGTTATTATGGATTTCTTTAGAGTGCACGTTTTTTACTTTGAGTTTTAATAGCAGCCTAAAAGGAAAAGTTACTTATTCAACTGTTTTAAACTAAAAACTTTAAAATTCGAAAAAGTTCTAAAAATAAACAGCACTTTTTGCGCATTAAATATGTAAAATTTTCTTTTACCAATAAGAGCTACGCTATGTGTTTAGTTTACATAAGTAGTGTATAATGCGAGCCGGGCCGTAGGCGCGAGTTCTGTTCCACTGAGAAAATATGTAAACTTTTAAATTGTATTTGCATTTCATACAAGCCGGGAAATATTGGCTTCGTGCTTGTGGACCACCACAAAGACTCATAGTAGATCTGCAGGGGATACACCGCCGCAGGGCTGCATACGCCTGTTAACTAGATACCTGCGATCAAACTTGGAAATGTAAATTGGAAATATCTAATTGTGAATAACTTGTAACGATCGATTTGGAATTTGTGTTTATAACACACACCGCCACCTAGGGACGGGACGACGCAACAGCGCAACGCATGAGTGCACGCAACCTTCCCAACAAATCGATACGACACACTAGTTCCGGAGGGACGGACGAGATGGCGCTGTCCGCAGCTATATAAGCACCGGAGCTTGCCTGCCGTGGGGGACTCTGGACAAAACTTCTTGTCGTTTGCATTGTATTCTAACTGACGACAATTTAAATTCATAACGGTTTTTCAACATAAAAATTATTATTTGTAATTAGAAGCAATTATAGCAATTATAAGTCATTATACCAGGAAGAGTCGCTTTATTTCCCTGAAGAACACACAAACCAAAACATTGGACCTCCGAAGCCGAATAGAAGAAAAGAGGAATCAGCAGTGGGTTGGTCATCCGTATCGTTCCTTCCCTTCTCCCCCTTTTATTTGTGCTAAAACTGTGACTGATTACAGGTAATTCGCCTTGGTTCGCGTAATCACACCGAGGTGTTTGCAGGAAAACCGTGAGTACCCTTATTTTTCATAAATCGCCAGAATGAGTCTAGGTTCGGAAGATTTAGATAAAGTTTCAGTCCGTAGTAAATCTCCTATACCAGTGTTACAAAGTGCTAACGATAAGATTCAAGATTTAAATAGAAAAAGGGGTACAATAAGGGGTAGGTTGACACTTTTTACGAAATTTGTAACTGCCCTGATCAGTGAACCGTTAAACGATAAAAAATTAACGGAATTAAAGTTAAGATCAGATAGTGCTAAATCATTAATGCATGATTTTAACTTAATTCAGAGTGCTATAGAGGAATTAGTTTCGGAGAAAGAATTATCTCAGCAACTAGATATTCGTGAATCCTTTGAAAGTTCCTACTATACGGTTTTCACAGAGGTTGACTGTTTATTGCAAAGCATTAATAACCCTAGTTCTGCTATTAGTGATAAATCTAAGTGCAACTCAAACCCGTTGGTTAAATTGCCCACTATAACTTTGCCTTCATTTGATGGGTCATACAATGCGTGGCTTGGGTTTAGAGATACCTACCTTTCCTTGGTCCATAAATCAACACAACTTGATGAAATTCAAAAGTTTCATTATTTAAAATCTGCTCTAACAGGGAATGCCAGTCAGGTAATAAAATCATTAGAGTTTTCCTCAGAAAACTACATGATAGCATGGGATTTGCTTAACCACAGATATAACAACAGCAACTTACTAGTGCATAATCATGTGAAAGCGTTATTTTCTTCACAGTCAATGACAAAAGAATCACCTCATCATATCAGAAAATTAATAGATGTAGTGCTAACGAATTTACGTGCGTTAAAGACGCTCGGGGAACCCACAGAGTGGTGGGATACCCTCATTATTTTTATAGTTGTCTCAAAATTAGATGTAGCTACGGAAAAGGAATGGGAACAACACAAAAGCATTCTAGGTAGTGAAAAATCAAAGTTGTCCCAGTTACTGGAGTTCTTAACGAATAAAGCTAATACGTTGGAGATGGTGCAGGCTAATCATCATCTCCACCCTCCAGGGAATAAGTCAGTCCCTGAGAATAAATCAAACTCGCGAAGAACTCATAGTTTTGCATCAACTAATAACTCCACTCAGAATAAATCTAAGAATAAGCACACTCGTGAGTGTGTTGTGTGTAACGGCAATCATGCGTTATATACGTGCAACCAGTTCTTGAAATTATCAGTGAAAGATAGGTTGGATACCGTGAACAAGAATAGTCTGTGTGCAAATTGTTTACGTAAGGGACACACCCCGAAGGATTGTTATTTTGGTCCGTGTAAGCAATGTAATCTCAAGCATAACAATTTATTGCATGATGAAGGTAGTGATGACAGCGCATTAATATCTGAACCTTCTGATTCATCTGCAGTTCTACATACGCAAACTTATCTATGTTCAGAACGTAATAACGAGTATCCTATCGTGAAGTCGGAATTATTAGATACCGCTTTATTGTCCACTGCAATTATCGAAGTCGCGGGTAAAGACAACAAGTATCATAAGGCACGCGCTTTACTTGACAGTGGTAGTCAGCATAGTCTCATTTCTGAGTCATTACGCAATAAATTAAAATTGAAGTCGATACAGTCCGCTTATCAGATCGTAGGAGTGGGACAGTCGGTCTCACATTCTGCTCAGATATGTGAAATAAACCTCAGATCTTTAAACGACAATAATTATCATACAAATATTAAATGTTTAGTCCTACCCACAATAACTAATATGATACCTACTTTTAAAATTAATTCTAACTCATTAGCTATACCTAACGGATTACGTCTAGCAGACCCCACTTACTGCAATCCGTCCAATATAGATTTATTGTTAGGGGTTGATCATTTTTGGGATTTATTAATCGAAGGCAGAATTCGCTTAAGTAACGGACCTCATCTCCAAAACACCAAGCTAGGGTGGATAGTCGCTGGCCCCATTCACTTTGAACCTAGGCGCATTATTCCGGTTCAATGTAACTTTACTCAAACTTTAGAAATTGGGGAGCAATTAAGAAAATTTTGGGAGATAGAGGAAGTGTCATGCCAAAATAATAACTTCTATTCACAAGAAGAACAAGCCTGTGAGAAGCTATTTATAGATACAACTAAACGTTTAGCCGATGGTCGGTTCTCTGTGCGCATACCGCTTAAAGACTCGATAAATAAGCTCGGTGATAGTTATGAAACTGCTAAAGGCCAGTTTCTGACACTCGAAAGAAAACTTGAACGCAAACCTCAGTACAAACAGATGTATAATGATTTCATGAAAGAATACCTAAGGCTGGGACACATGACTCGTGTTGAACATTGCACAGCACCAACTAATTATTTCCTACCTCATCATGGTGTATTCCGTGAAGATAGTGTCACAACAAAGCTACGCGTAGTGTTTAATGCTAGTCAACCAACGTCATCGGGAAAGTCGCTTAACGACCTCCAGATGACGGGCCCTCCTTTACAAAATGATTTGTTTGCGATTCTATTACGCTTCCGTCAATATAACTACGTTGCGTGTGGTGACATCGAAAAGATGTTCCGACAGGTATTAATACAGGAGGATCAAAGACATTTACAGATGATCATATGGCGTGAATCCCCATCTGAACCACTTTCTATGTTTAAACTTAATACCGTGACATATGGTACTGCATCGGCACCCTATCTTAGCATGCGATGCGTTAGACAGTTAGGGCATGAATGCACTGATGCAGATATTTCGCGTACACTTTTAAATGACATGTACGTTGATGACTGTATTTTCGGAAATGATGATAAAGCGGAATTAATACGCATTTGTAAAGGTGTGATTGAAGTATGTAAGTCAGGTTGTTTACCGTTACGAAAGTGGGTATTCAATTCAGATGAAATTGCAAAAGAAATCGTTAAAACTGAGGACGGTCAGTCGAAACATTTCACACTAGATGAGAATTGTTCAAACAAAACCCTGGGTTTAGGTTGGTTGAACAATCATGATGAATTTCACTTCACTTCTAGAATAAAAGAAATCTCAACTCCGATAACTAAACGCTTAATCTTATCTGTTGTGTCGCAAGTGTACGACCCATTGGGTCTGCTTAGCCCTGTTATCATTAAAGCAAAAATACTATTACAGAAATTGTGGTTATACAAACTAGATTGGGACGACGAAGTACCACCTGACATTAGAGACAAGTGGGAAAAGTTCGTTACTTCATTATCCGCATTACGCGATATTCGAGTTCCTCGTCACATAATATGTACTAACCCTATTCGAACAGAGTTGCATATATTCACTGATGCTAGCGAAAACGCTTATGGCGCGTGTGCATACGGCCGTAGCTTCAGTGAGACCGGTGACGTAACAGTGAGACTGATTTGTTCAAAGAGCCGTGTCGCTCCTGTCAAACCGGTTAGCATACCGCGTTTAGAATTGTGTGGCGCACTCGTCGGCGCAACTTTATTAGAACGAATAACTAAAGTACTTAAGCTTAAATTTGATAAAATAACTTGCTGGACGGACTCGACTATTGTGCTGGGCTGGTTAAGAATGTCGCCTCAACAGCTAAAGCCCTTTGTTCAAAATCGTGTAGTGCAAATCAGTGAATACAGCAGCGATACAAAATGGCTGCACGTCGATGGAAAACATAATCCAGCCGACTTAGTTTCTCGAGGTACCAGTTTAAACGATTTAATACGAAATAAAACGTGGTGGAACGGTCCTTCCTTTTTATGGAATAAGGTAACGGAATTTCAATCGTCCATCACACCACATAATTTTCAAGATTGTTTGCCAGAACTAAGAACAAACCAAATAACTGTCATGTCTTGCAACAATAATAATTATTCTTGTGTAGATTTCAAAAGGTTTTCTTCATTTTGCAAACTTCAACGCGCTTACGCATTCGTTCTAAGATTCATTCATAATACTAAATTAAAAAATAAGACTGAACGTTTGACAGGCCCCTTGTCAGTAAAAGAATTAAATAATTCATTGAATTTTATCACTAAAAGAGTGCAAATAGAATCATTTCCAGACGAACATGACGCCTTAGTAAACAAACGGCCAATTAAATCAACTCGTAACTTACTAAGTTTAACTTTATTTCTAGATGAAAAAGGCATTATCCGAGTGGGAGGTCGATTGTCTAATTCACGTGACTTCTCATATAACAAGAAGCATCCCATGCTATTATGTGGTAAGCACTATGTTACTCAACTTATTTTTGAGCAAGGTCATTTGAGGTTATTACATGCTGGGCCTCAACAGCTGTTAGCTCACATAAGAGAGACCTGGTGGCCCTTATGTGGGAGGAACTTAGCTAGAAAGGTTGTAAAACAATGTAAAATGTGTACTCGCATGAAAGGTGAAACAGTGCAACCAATCATGGGAAACTTGCCACAGGAACGGATAACCATTGATTCTCCCTTCATGAATAGCGGTGTTGATTATGCAGGGCCACTTTATATTTTGAACCGAAAGGGAAGGGGCTCTAAACTTGAGAAGTGTTATCTATGCTTATTTGTTTGCTTCGCCACTAAGGCGTTGCACCTGGAACTTGTCACTAATTTAACATCAGAATACTACATTTTAGCTTTAAAAAGGTTTATCTCCCGTAGAGGAAAACCACATTGCATATTCTCTGACCACGGTAGGAATTTTGTAGGAGCTAAAAGGGAACTTACAACTTTCTTATCTAGGGAGTCTCAACCTATTGTTAATTACGCTTCATCTAATGGTATAGAATTCAAATTTATACCACCTTATGCTCCTCATTTTGGCGGTTTGTGGGAAGCGGGGGTGAAATCCTGCAAGCACCACATTACACGGGTGTTAGGCAATAGTCACTTAACCTACGAGGAGTTCAGTACGGTTCTGGCACAAATAGAAGCTGTCCTGAATTCCCGTCCTATGTACTGTTTATCCCCAGATCCATCAGATTACACCCCCCTCACACCTGCACACTTCCTGATTGGCCGACCACTGACCTCACATGCAAGCGAAGACATTGCACTCAGTACTCCACTACATGCACTATCCCGCTACAAGCGTCTGGAACAGCTGAGGCAACACTTCTGGAGGCGATGGTCGGCTGAGTACATTGGAGAGCTACAAACCCGCACAAAATGGAAGGAGACAAAGGGAGTCTTAGCACCTAACACTTTGGTGCTTATAAAAGAAGATAATCTCCCACCGCTGAAGTGGCGGTTGGGAAGAATTTTATCTGTGTTCCCAGGGAAGGATGGTGTGCCACGAGTAGCTAGCATCCAAACAGCTAACGGGATCATCGAGAGGGCATTCTCAAAAATTTGTCCCTTGCCTGCCTCCACAAACGACGAGGATGCAGCAGCAACAGAGCCAGTTCAAAGCCGTTGAGAGCAAGAGAGGAGCTCTCAAGGCCCGCCGGCATGTTTATAACACACACCGCCACCTAGGGACGGGACGACGCAACAGCGCAACGCATGAGTGCACGCAACCTTCCCAACAAATCGATACGACACACTAGTTCCGGAGGGACGGACGAGATGGCGCTGTCCGCAGCTATATAAGCACCGGAGCTTGCCTGCCGTGGGGGACTCTGGACAAAACTTCTTGTCGTTTGCATTGTATTCTAACTGACGACAATTTAAATTCATAACGGTTTTTCAACATAAAAATTATTATTTGTAATTAGAAGCAATTATAGCAATTATAAGTCATTATACCAGGAAGAGTCGCTTTATTTCCCTGAAGAACACACAAACCAAAACAATTTGTTAACTTTGATGTCGAAGTCTTTGATCTTGGCCAGAAAGGAGGTACCTAAAATAAGTTCTGGTTCTGTAACTAATGTAATAGCAAATATCATCATCATCATCATCAGCCTATAACTGCTGGGACACAGTCCTCCTCTCTGTGAGAGGGAGTGGGCCATAATCCACCACGCGGGCCCAGTGCGGATTGGTGGATGTCACATGTCTTCGAATTTTTGGTTCTAGGACATGCCGGTTTCCTCACGATGTTTTCCTTCACCTTTTTGAGAGCAGTGGTGATGAAATAAATTACACAATGTAATGTGCGCCAGGCGGGGTTCGAACCCACGACCTATTGGTTCGATACCACTGGGCCACCACTGCTAATAAAATGAAATATGATTGTCTTTATTTTTATGAACGCTCTAAATAAATCAGTCTTGTTTCCAGACCACTCACTTAGTTTGTTAGTAGCTACAATAAATCCGAGTGTTGAATTCACTGAATGTCCATATTTCAACAACGAAGCATTCCAAACTCTCGATATAGGCCGACATAAATAAATTTTGAACTATAAACAAGCTTTGTTCCCAAATTTTCAAATAAATCTTGGCGGACTAATTTCCTACCTTTAGATAAGCATTAAATTATGTACTTCGAAAGGCTTTTATTCAATATTAATTGTTGAGAAATTACCTGGGGGTCCAAGCCCGAGTTTTGACCTTTCATTTTGCCCTTTTGCTGACCATAAACGTCGAGGAACAATAAACGACTAAGGAGTGACCCTATGCGAGTACCCTTACTAAGTTCTTGGCCCCGGTCACCCCCGGTGTCCACGACCACCCCTGTCAAAGGCCAGTCTGCAGCCCCCAGGGAAATTATTGTCGGGATTTAAAGGGCATTGCTTACGTGAAAGTACAAAAAAACGGTGTACTTATAATAGAAAGTTTTTGTTGCAATAAGTTTTATCTGTATCGGTCACGTGACTGATATCTAGATTGACGGTTTATTGACAGCTCTATTAGCGCAGTGCAGGTTCATGTGTTAAGTAGGGAAGATAAGTGGGCTTCCATATTTATCATTATTCATTTACCCATAGCCTTTCTATTTCACGAAATTATAGCACATAATATCAAGTAATATCATTGTGAAACAACAAATCGGTTGGCTACTTTTAATCCATTGATCTTATATTGGATTGGATAGGCGTCATGGCGTCATGACCTACCGCATGACGCAGGTCCTCACCGGACACGGAAAGTTCGGGAGGTTCCTGTGTCTGATAGGGATGGAAGAAACGCCTGGGTGTCACCACTGCGAGGATCGCCCGGAGGACACGGTGGAGCATACGGTTCAGGACTGCCCAGCTTGGGCAGAGCACCGCCGTGTCCTCACGGAGGCGATAGGCGGAGACCTCTCGCGCCCGGCATTGGTCGAGGCCATGCTGCGGAGCGAGATGGAGTGGGAAGCGGTCGCCTCCTTCTGCGAAGCAGAAGGAGGCGACCGCTCCGATCTCCGGCCACCCTACTAGGCGCGGGCATGCGGTCAGCGAGTAAAGGGCAACTCGCTGTCCGACCATGGACCATGCCCGGGTCGACGGCGCGTCGTGTTCCATGCGCGCCTCAAAGAGCGTCAGCGGTCGCGGGACTCCCGAATTGCCGTGGCCCCGGAACGTAATCGGGCTATTGAAGGACACCGTGGATTTTAGTCAGTACAAGTCTGACAGTCCCTCCCCTCTGCCCGGGGTTGAGGACTCATTTGATGATGTTACCAAGCTAAAAAAAAAAAAATTGATCTTATATACCGAAGTGCCCAAATTTTCCAAACAGTGTGCCAAGGAAGCTAGTATGTGCGAAAAACAATGTAAAACACGTGCTTAACTGAATTTAAAAATAAAGAAAGTTTCAGAGAAATGAAAAGAAGAAGAAAACTTAATTTTACTTTAAAAAAATGAAACGCGGAAAACGTCACGTCTTACGTACAAAAATATACATGTTTACATTTTTAGTACCCCTTGTTTAAACATATTTCACCCCGAGCTACATGCATTCAGTTTATCAATAATTCGATTCACCCCAAGACATCAAAATTTGTTTTGGCAGCTTAAGACGTTCGCGAAAAACTTTGTATCAAAGGTTATTTACATGGACAAGATAAATTCGTCAATCAGGATCAAAAGAACACCCTTGCAAAACCTACGTGTGTCTTCAAAAAGTCCGCATCCCCAACGGAAAAAGTTTTCCTAAATCATTGTCAGTTCCAATAAAATAAGCAAAATTAAATAAAGAGCCCCCGGCGAGATAAAAGGTCTAGACGTCGACTTAGACCGCACTTTTGATGGTGTCGTATTTTAAAAAGTTAGGGGAAAGTTGACACTTCGACGAATTTAACCTACCATTGTATTAATTATTCAGGGCGGCTTTCGTGTTTTAAGGTGCGCTTGCAAGGAGGGTAAGGTAATTTGTTTTTAGAAAAAAAAACTGTACAGAAAAGAATTTTAGGGAACTTGCACCGAGGCCCGCCGCTCCAACAATAGCCGAGGCGGGAGAAAAGTTTAATAAAATTGTTTTGGAATGCAGCGTGGAACGAGATAAGTTCCGCCTAGTGGATGTTCTATCGATTGTAGGGTCTATGAAGTTAGCTCAATGCAGAAAATAAATACACACTTCAACTTACTGGTGTACTTTGTTTTATTTGGATGCAGAGTTAAAAAGTCTATCAACGCAGGTTACCCGACAATCTGAACTAAGCAAATAGAAAGAAGAGCTTGAAAATAATAAACTGAGAAAGCCAAATAAAACACACATTAAAAAAGGTTAAAATGCTAGCGGCATTTTAAAATGGAAATGACTTTTTTATTTCAAACGGAATAGTAAAAATATCAAACATAATTAAGCGTACAACTGTGACTGCATGATGTGTACACAAAAGAATATTTCTACTCCAAACTCATTTGTAGATAGACGGGGGAGGCTTACCGTCCCACCCGGAATACTTTAACTTTTCAATTGTAACTTTTGATGGGTTTTCGAACGTAATAATAATCGCTGTATCGTCGTGATGGGGCGCGAATCAACTAACAGTACATACAAAAGAATGCCAATTTTTATGCGGAAAATTGAGTTACATCTCGACTGTATTATTCACCTCCATCCCTAAGTTTGTTGCATTCTTTATTGACACTATCTTCAATTTGAAATATTGAATACAAAGTAGACGTGGGTGCGCATTTGTTTTTATATACCGAGTAATAGCGTCGATTTGATTTAGCAGCTCGTTTTCAGAGTCATTTATATGTTGAGGAAGTTTAATAATATAGCCAGGCTATCTTCCATCCTTCGTTTCGACGTACTTCTACGAATAATGGAATATTTCGATGAATTTAGCACCGCAATAAATTTCCATGGCAAGACAAAATCGATACTCGTTACCATTAATTCTGTCGCGGAGACAAGCCGGTAATATTCAATTCTTAGGCACACATTTCATGGTAGATAAAGCTCATGAATCAGAAGTCCACATGGAAAAGGTGGTTTAAAAAACCGACTGCTCGAAGGCAAGACGCGAGTCGAATTTCCTGCTTGATATGAATCTTCCCTACTCGCTTTAAGGTGATGTATTTTCCTATTTCTTCCCCTCTCTTGATAGGTTATGTCCCACGTGACAACAAGGTGCGATGCCGGCGAGTTTGGGGTGATGTGATGCGCATTGTATCAAAGGAATATTTTTTTACTTAAATTGACTAGAAAAACATTACAAACGTAATTGGCGTCTAATCATGTTAAATAAAAGAAAATGGAATGTCTAATTTAATTTGACCGTCTCCGTCTAAGTTAATTAGTCCAACATGATGTACTATTAACAGTGAACGAAGAAAACAACTATTAACTACAAACAAAAGTGTTCTAGGGATGAAAGGGATAAAATAAGTAGCAATAATAATAGTACCATCGCTCTCGTCATATCCGCGCAGTAAATTCCGGATTGTTCCTCTCTGAGACGGCGTCCGCCTATTTCATAGGGACCCTTCGTTAAATTGATTTTCAATTTGTTTGAAATGTGGTCCGCGGTGCACTGGGCAATAAGGAGGCGGAATAGCGGAAAATTATTTCACTGAACTTACCCTTGATGAGATTTCAACTGAATTAGGTGATTGTAGATGGGGATAGGAAATCATAAATTTGATATTCCATATTTATTTATGGGGGTAGGATAATAGTTTGTATTAGATATCGATTAGATGGAATAGCGAGAATCGAATTCTACTTTTCGAAAGGCATTTGTTGGGTAAAGAGCATGTATTAATTAAAAGTAATATTGATAAATCGCTAGTAATGACAACAAAACTTGGCCAAAAAGTAAAAATTACATTTCCATTGCAAGTCAGCTTGTCGCAATGAGTTCCGACGATCCACATCAAAAAGCATTTAATCCGCACAATAAACACCTACCCATAATAATTACGAAGGGTCCAAAATATGACGTCACCGAAGTTCAAAATATTAATCCCAAAATCTCTTCGAGACAATAATAAATTTCTATTAACTTCTTGTGATCTTACTTTCATTTTATTGTCAAGTGATAGGGATTAATTCGTCTGACTTATAACTGCAATACATTTGCTGTCTTTTGTCGACGGGGGGAGTATAAAATAAAGCTTTCTTGAGATTATATTAATACGAGTAGGGGCGGGATCAAAATGATCTGGGTCTGGGATGTAAGCCATCTAAGTAGAGCCGGAAGGTTGATACTTGTTCTGAAATTTGAAACTAAGGACTCATATTAAATGAAGCAAAATATTATGAAGGAAATTTAGACGAGGTCTTACATTCAAAGGAAATCTGGCCAGGTAGCAGAAATCAGGACATGAGAGATCCGACGTTTTTTAACTTTGAAGAATAGTTGGTAGTGATAAGTTCAGCTTGCCATTGAGAAGAGTTTTAAGGAAGATACCCAAAAAATGCATAATTTCAAAGACTCCAAAGTAAAGAAGAATTAAGCCAACAATAAAATCAAAGTCTCTTTGTTTACTCACAATACAATGACATACAATGAATGACAAGCAAAACAGTTCGAAGACACCCCATGACGCCAGGGGATGGCAAGGTGGCCTGATTAATTTCGAATGATATTTGATATGTTCATCTGACGGGCAATTCAGGGGAGACCCTGACAAATGAGTAGATTTTCATGTCTGGGGGTCGAAGAAGGCGATTAAACGTCTTCAGTATTAAATTGCATCGGATTCATTTGGGATCGACGATTATTATCGATATAGATTCTCAAATTAATATTACTTACGATAATTAAACAAAAGCGGTAGAAATAGGTCTTATTTAAGAAAATTTCCTTAAACATAAGAATAAGCTGATTTGTTATCTACTATATTAGAAATTATATATAATTATTTTAAAAAAATATTTGCTATGTATCAAATATCAATTAACAATGTTGCCAAAAGTAAGTAAGCAAGCCGAAAGCCGTCTGAAAGCCTTTTATCTCGACCAATCAGTCTACCAATTAAATCTCACTAAAATTATAATGGAAAATTTCTTTTAAAACATTTTATTCGTAGAAGTCATAGTTTCAAATCCACTTTAAAACTTTAAAATCAGTGACTTTAACTGTCACACATTTAAAGTTATTTTATTAAAGTATTCAAGTATGAAACTTAATATTTTCAAGAGCTCTTTGAAATCATACTCAAAATTAATTATACTTGCCGTTATCTGTATGACTTCAATTGCGTTAGGATTATTTAATTTCATATAATGTATTTATTCGTATATAGAACAGTTGCACCGAAGTGGGTTTCATTGTTCCCATTGCGGATAAGTCTCTTGGCTTCTTGTAATTTAACATTTTAGTTGGGAACGAGCTTGTCTCCTCTCCATCTTTTGTCGTTTCGCCGGAACATCTTTATGAATATCTTATTATGAACCTAAATTGAGAAGAAGCTTACCTAGTCCTTATTTGCGTAGCAGCAATTTTTGCTCGGATTTACTCAGCCATTCGCAAACAATTTTAATTGGGTTTTTGTGCTTCTGCAAACTTGTTTTGTCCGCAAAAATTAAAATTTTACAAAATGTAATTTTAATATTGTATTCCATTTTGCCATGCACGACAAATTCAGCTACAAGATTGGCGCCTGTTACGATGTGAAAATGTAATCTGCTTGAGATTTCTTTTCGTAATTAATACGTCTTTTATCTGAGACATTTTGTAAATGGTTCATTATTAAGTTTTGTGAAAAAGTAAACGCATCATGGGTATAATATCTTATTCCACATAAGCGCCGTGTAGTCATGGTGACTTTTGTAATGACGGTACGAGGAGGCACCATCAAAAGGCGTCATTACACGTCTGGCGTATATTACATCATTATTCGCGCAACACGCACTCGTTCACAACGCCGACAATCTGAGATGTTGCTAATGGAAAGAACACGGGAGTTTTGATAAATTCACGCTCGTTTTTCCCCTCGCGTCGAGAGTTTAAAAAGCTTGGATCCCCGGTGTCGTGTATGATGGCACGTGAAACAGGATTGAGTGGAAATGAGCCGTTCTGATAAGAACGCTTTGTGGACAGTGGCGCTGATTTCATGTGATTTTCGACTGTGTCAACTCTTATCAAATAGAACTTGAGTGAATAATATACACGAGTGATTACCGTAAAGAGCTGTAAAAAACTTTCTCGTATTTATGAAGAAGCACAAGAACTTTTTTTGTTCATTATTTAGTTTTATATTCCTGAGAAATATTTCCATACAAGTTTACTTTTTAAATGTTTTTTTTTGTGAAACAAAAACAAAAGAAAATAATTATGACGAAAAATTGTCAGGAGCACGTATTTATATTGAAACAACGGAAAAACCGCGGGCAATGGTTTGTTTACCTTGCGGCAGTGTGATGCCCGCTCGCTGCAACATTTGGTGCACCCCATGTATTCCTGGGGGCATTCCGCCCCACTCATTATCCCCGATAGTTATTACTGTCATTTTTCAACTCGTTATTTACTCTGAGGAGAGCTGATAGCACGACATTTGCTCGAAAAGACCGAAGTTTAAGATTAGGGGTGACGGATTTTCGGGCTGAGAAAGGGATTTTCGCGGGCTTATGCGAAAATTGAAAATAGCCCTTTAAAGTAAGAAGTCTTTTCCCCTGTGTTTAGAGGCTTGATCTTGATAGTGAAGCAACATTATAAAAATACTGAAACCCTTGTTTCATCTAAAGGAGTCTTTGTAAGTTCTTAAGATTCTGACAAGTTTTGATGATTTTGAATGAACACTAATCTGTATATTATCTGAAAGAAAAGTTTTCATTTAATTCAATGTTTAGTCAACTCTTTCGAATTTATTCTAAAAGCAGATTTCAAACAATATATTTATCAAAGTAAGATAACAACATAAATGTCATCATGACAGAAAGCAACAAGAAAAGTTGTAATACTGAGATTTATAAAGACTTTTATTATACTTTAATTGCTGTCCTGAGATCTTAAAAATTTCAACATGTTTCATTATTTTAATTTATTTATAAAGTAGGTAAATTAAAATATAAATGATACGTATTTTTTAGCATTTGCTTCTAAAGGGTTTGATGTAACATTTTTATACTTTTAAGGGTTTTTACCTTTTAGGTAAAGTATACCAAAAATATATACGATGACGACATCGTTTTCAACATCACGTATTTAAAAAAAAATTAATTGAGGCCTAAATTTGTTCTTGCAATTTTTTAAGAACCTAAATTCATATTTAAACAAATTTTAGCCAAAAACGCGTCATTAAAATTACTCACAAGAACTGAAAAAGTTAGCTCTAAGAAAACTTCGTTCACGTAAAATAAAGTTTTCGATTATATATCGATGACAAATATTCTTTCAAAGTTCAAAATTCAGTGCAGATTAATTATCTTCAAAAGCTTCCCCGGCTTAACTTGAACGGTGACTTCACATTGTCAAACATCAATTTACTTTTGACAATGATCAACGATGAAATGGACGAGTTCACCAAAATCTGTTCCATCACTTAATATTTTAACAGGAACGAAGAAATTCCACTGAAACCTTCAGTACGAAAACTTCACGATAATTTCACTTGTTTGAATGCTTCGTGTCCGTCAATAGGGAACTAATTCCTATCATTAAAACAATCTTCGACGTTGATGCACGTACGTGAAATTGCAGTTACCACTAATAATTCATAGGTTCGTGACAGCAAATACTGGAAAACTAGAAGGAAAACCGAACGCGTCTAGACATAGCAACATCAATAACTAACGATTACGAGGTAAAAGCGCCTTATTAAACGCCACCCCAGGGCAATATGATAGGGCGAACTTTTATAAAAGGCCATTTATAATGGTTTCGCGGCCACACAGGATTAGGTTTGTAAATATTTTATTGGATCTATTGTGGAGTGACTGCCGACTGATTGACAGGACAGGCCCCTTAGGGACCTGCCACACTCTATGAGAATTACTAAAATATATTAGTTTCGTCCAAATGGCCAATCGTAACGATATGCTGGCTGGTTGGATAAAGCGCTGTACACAATTTTGCAGCCACGCAGAAATACATCCATTTAATTTTTTCATAAAATTATTTTTTATTGCGAGCTTGCGTGACTTATTGCTAACGTACTCCGGCCAATAAAATTCAATATAACTAGTTTTTGTTTTGCTCCATTTATATACGTAACTGTTTTTATATTTTATGCGAAACCTGTTAAAAGGTTCAAAACTTTTTGCTAGAGTTGCTGAAAAATATTTTGCTTTGAAGACATAAAACATTTTAAATGCTTAATTAATTTAGTGCCATAAAACTGTAGATTATAACGTTGCGACACCTAACATTACAATTAATTATAGCACGTCCCTGTCATATCGAAGGACTCTTAGGTAAGGTACATGTAGCCCAGCTGTTATCCACTAGACGGGCAACTATTAACTACTTCTTAGTTGCAAAGTGCCTCTAAATTGGACACCTGAATGGCTTTCCCGGCCTCAGCGCAGCGCGGCCCTAAAATGCACGATATTAATCAACATTTAATTCCATATCGTGGGCTAGTGAGTAACTGGCATAGAAGGTGCACATACGACCACCTTGGGACCCTTAGGAAATGAACCCACACCGTTACCTCGGCTGAAACTCAACAGACCGAGCGACGTTGCAAATATTATGTAAATGAAGAGACTCATTTGACAAATTTTAGTTGATATTTAACTGAAGTTAGTACTTAGCTTACGTTTTACTAGTAAAATTATTGACACATTGAGAAGATATTAGTTGTTGGATTGATGGTTACAAATTATAAGTACCGATGCATTAGAGACGAAAATTAATGGTGAAAAAAATTATAGATAATTAGGGCTGAAAATAATATGAATTCTAAGTTAGGAGTTAAGGTGTATGGACGTAGAATAAGTTATACATACCTCAAAAACATTGGGATGGCGATGTTTTACCATTCAAAGATGTGTTAGTTTGTTAGTAATATTATGTTAATTTTATACGTTAAGAGCCTCAAACAACACCTTATGAGGCTCTCATTTACCGGCTGGCTCAAGGCTTGATGCAGAGAGGAGAAATCTTGGACGAGGCGCGAATAGTGAGGCCTCTGGAGCCCTACCTACCGAGCTTTGACCCTACTCCCGATGCTGTTAGGCTAATATTTCATATTTAAAATTTTAAAATAATAATGAAAACCTTAAAAAAATTATAAAGCAAGATTATTTTGATTTTACTACTCCTGTGTTTCGTATACAATAAAGATAGAATGTAAGTTCATAAAGCAGTATAAGGCCATCGTTATTGTAGAGCTTAAATTTTTATTTAAGAACTACTAGTTTACAAGACTAGACCTTTGTTTTAAGTCTTCTAAACTTATTAGGTAAGAACCTATTTTAAAATAAGTTTACCTTACCGTTCGGCGGACTGGTGTCTGGCAACTTTATTCCTTAGTCGATTATGTCTTACCTGAAAAGAAATAATAAGATTATAAGAGGGTGATTTAATGAAATTATCTTAGGCTGTTTCTCAAACAGCTCATCAGCGTTCTCCTTGTCAATCTTCAGAATGTTTAGCAATTATTTTTAATTTGTCAAAAATGTTATTATTTTAGCAG
Organism: Agrotis clavis; assembly: GCA_954870645.1. NCBI lineage: Eukaryota > Metazoa > Arthropoda > Insecta > Lepidoptera > Noctuidae > Agrotis > Agrotis clavis. The sequence goes on from OX940930.1 coordinate 12,035,166, forward strand.
GTTAATTAAGTTTCAATTACAAAATTTTGTAATGAGCAAAAATATTTTATTAACAGATTTCATGATAAACTTTTATGGGCAAAAGGAAAGAGCTTTAAAAACGCGTAATGAAGACACGCCGAAAGGACTCGACAGATTTACAAAATATGCTAATAAGACCATACTGCGTTGAAAAATTGTTCTAACACAATTTTGGGTTAATTGAATTTTTGTTCGTTAAACTCGATGTGAAGCACACCTCCGCTTAATTACCGGCGAGGGTTTGTTAATTTATAACGTCCGACAGACTTAGCGCACTCAAGTCCACGGAGCAGGATAACATCGAAACTCCCTTAAGATTAATTTGCCAAGTAGGTACTCGTGAACTTTAACTCGTTTGCCTCTGACCGAATTCCCAGGCGGCCCTTGAGAGTTTAGAATTAAATTTAATGAAATAAATTTGTGGAATCAGTAGTGAGAAGTTGTGTCTGGGGCCGGTCCGGACGGACATTCGGTGGGGTTAGTTGTGGCCGCCGCCGACCGACTGACCGCCGACTCCCGGCTCTCGACGCCCTTTACGTCGCCATTACGTTTAACTGTTATCGCAAAACCTCTCGCTACAGAAAAAGGTAGCAACAGACATCCTATCATTAAAATCACTTTTATAGGTAAACTTTTGTAGCTAGATTTCTTCCATTGTCCCTAAAAATCCATCTACAGTAATTATTGTTTAAACGTGAGTATTCAAAGAATAGACGCCATTTTGAGACAAGCAGCTTTGGAAGCCGTAGGTATACAAAACTTTTGGGGATGTATTTAGGGGGTGTAGAAGCCTTATTAGATACGAACGACGGAACACGTTAGTAACTAGGTACGTGCTTACGTATTTAGAATTAACACGTGTCAAAGAAATCGCATGTGGATTAAACGGACTTATCGGTTTACTCCATGTCAGAAAAAAGGAAATAAGTATTTGTTTTTTGGATTTGCGCTGTGAGGCTTATAGAGTATCTTCCTAATTAGTTCCAATACGCAATGATCAAAATTTAACTTTAGTAAGTAAGGCCATGTTAGAAGAAAATTCGTCTGAAAAATCTAGCAGACTTTTTATTCGATGTTCGTGACTGAAAGTGAAAATCATTTCAGTATTACGTCAAACAATCTGAAAACCGCTTATGAAAAAGCAATTTCTTTCCGTTGTAGACACTCATTAAGTCGTCAGTAGGCAACTGGCGGCGCAATGAGTTACAACTTAAGTGTCAATCCGGGAAGCGTCTGTTGAGTGTCGCCATCGCGGTAAGAGGGAAATTAAAAATTGAAAAACTCGCCGCCATGATGGCAGTGGCGTTAATGGCTGTACATAATAAATAAAGCGGGCCGCTCGTAGGCTTATGTGCGAGTCGAGTGGAGGGTGTGGCCGGGCGCGCGAATGGGCTCTCTGGGCGACATCTGAGACGGCCGCGCCGGGCCCTTTGGAGTGCGGATCACTCGGCTCGACCTGTTTCATATTGCCCTGCCCGCTGCCTGAGAGCTGCTTCACTTTGATTTAAGAGAAAAAGCCGTTTTGACACTACAGTCCGAGAAACGTTCCACTCTCGTGTGGTATAAAGGTTCTAGGTCAAAATGAAAAGCGTGGATGGAAAATGTGGCCTTTGTCTCTTGTGTCAAAAGTGTTAAAGGTCGGCAAATGTGCTGGAGGCTGCATCTCGACTTTTAATGAGTTCTTTTATGAGTTCTATTTTTAGGAATGAAGTCCATTTTTGATTTGGCTGTGTGATTTGGTTTCTTTTACAGCAAGTTCAGTGTTACATTGGCGAACCAAACAAGTATGGTGCATAAAAATGTTCTTAGATCACGTTTGACTCTAAATATGAAAATACGATACTTAACTGCTGGTGCTGTCTTTTAAATATTTGTACACATCATTTTGGCACACTTACGTATTTCATAACATCCTACCTAGCCTAAACAAAAATCTGCAAACATTTAAACTTTTTGAAGCAATACGAAACAAAGGATCACACAGGCATTGTTGAATCAATTCTAACCTAACAAGCAAAATGATCGGGTTTCGATGACAGTGCCCGCAGCTCGCAAAACAACTTGCAAACCCCTTTTCGGCCGCCATCTTGAATTTCTTGTTTCGCGCGTCAGAATGACGTCTGACAGACGGCCATTTTGAAAAAAACTCGAGTGCGGCTTCTTTCCGCATCGGTGGGCCCTCATGAGAACTATCGTGGCGGCGACACCCCTTTCGTTTTACATACTGTACATCGGCATCGGATTCATTGTTTTACCAGTACATACGTTAAACTTTTGTTGTTCGACGTGGCAGCACTAAATTCATCTATAGCTGAACGGTAGGATGGCGGGAATAAACTGTACCTCCCCTACGGTTCGAAGTAGTTTTTAGTTTGTACAAACTTTAGGTCGTATGTACATAAGTACATAAACAAACTTATTGTTGCTATCGATCGGGTTTATGCTTTGACATCTGGAGGAACGAGGAAGGAATTAATTTGATTATTACTTCAGTATGCAGTGTAAATATTATTATGTTGTGACTTTGATTGTTATCAAAGTTACAGTTTGGTTTTAAATCTGTTGATTTAAAACATTTTTTGTAGGCATGTTAACATGCGTACAAAATACATATTATGTATTTTGTACGCGGCCAAGGAATGCAAACGCCAACTGAAAGAATAGAGTGATTTTTAGCTAGTCAAATCTTACAGTCCTTTCCGCTCTGTTTAAATAAAGAACCCAATTGTTGATATCTAATATGTAAATGTTTCAGATCACAATAATTTACGAAAATATTTAGACGTCAGTTTGAAAATTTATTCGCAATAAATAGCACTTAAACTTTAACACTATTATTTTCACACATCATGAAATAGATCTAGAAGTAAGTGGAAATGTAAATAAAAAATCACCCTCACATTCCAGTTTTATTTCATAACGCATTGAAAACTTTTAGAAATATTAACTGCAAACTTTTTCAAATTGAAACGCGAACGTGACGAGACATAATTTACCCAATTATGTATTTTTGTGTTGTGTAACAAGCCGACGGAAGCGCGAGAACCGTCATCGTTTCCACTCAGTAGTTACTCCCTCACCCTCGGTCCTTGTGTTTTAATTGTTGCCTCTGAGAGGTGGGAGGATCTAAGCTCTCAACTCTTTTATATTTCAAGCGTCATATGATGTTTAGTTTTACATAGTAGTGGAGTGAAGTTTATGTGCAGGGGCAGCCATTTTGTTTTAAGCACCTAACACTTTGTTTCTTATTACCTAATCTTTGTACTTCAAATACCTATATATAAAGAAACATAAAATTATATAGGAACCGAAAATCAATTTTGAGGAAGCAAGTGATTGAAAATTGTTCGTCAATACCAACGAAAGAGCCAGTTTATGTGGGAACATTAACATTTTTAAAGCCCCTCAGGTTTACGTTGCTAAGTGACTTCAAGGGGTGTAAAATGCGTCACCACCTGAGAATTTCGGGGGAGAAGCCACAATTTTAAAGTCGACAGTAAAGTAATGTGGCTTCTAAGTTCATCACAAAGCCTTTAAAATAACAACTAAACAGCATAGAAATCACAAAAAAAAGAGTATACAAATTAATAAGCGGCAGTTTATTCAAACGAAGCATTACAGCAGAGAATAAACGTAGTTACTGAAATAAAATAAAACCAAAAAGTGACTATTACCACGTTCAATGTAACCATTTGCCAAATAAACAAGGTACAGTAATCGATTGTAATTACGAATGCTGAATACAGACTGTGTGTGCCAAAATATGCCGGTGGGTATAAAAACATGGGGAAACCGCTGCGAAAACACAATCCGGTCAAGATTTGGCGACATTGCGTTAAAAGGGGTCTTATTATTTATACAATGTCGTGTTTATTTGTAGCAATAGATGTGGTGGTATTGGTTTTTATGAAGAGAATTTGCCTAATTTCGTTTTAATTAAAGTAAGCTTACAAGTATTATTCATATCTTTATTTGCATTCCATAATTACAGTTTTATAGATCTTGTAATAGGCTTAAAGCTAGGTACAATTATGGAACCTGTAGGGCACAGCAAAAAGTACAAAAATTAAATAAAATATAACGTAAGTATGAACTAATAAATAATTTTGAAACTGTTGTTCATAATAATTATTTTCTTGGTAACACAAAATTATTTAAAAAAAATATATAATTAAGGGTACCAAAAACATATCCAAATTTTATAAATACAATAATCATATTTAAATGACCAACTTTGGGTACGTACGAGTATTCTAGTGTCAGTTCTTCTGTCTGAGTTAAATAATTGCTTTGTCATGTATGTACTCGTTTATGGTGTAATAGGTATTTTTAATTAATATATATTTTAGTTTGTTAGTAAATGTCTTATTGCTAGTTTCATCCTTTGTGTATCAAGTAGTTCATTGAATATTTTTATGGACATTACGTAGTAATTAATTGTAGGTAGGTATATTATGATTTTCTTTGTTACGCGTAGTATTTCATCCTAAGTCTTTTAAAAGATCTTATTATGGAATCTCAGCTTGTTAGTACGTCACAAGCAATGGCAGTTTACAGAGGGTGCGGGGCAGTGGTCCAACTGCTCTATCCAACTAGTTGAACCATGACCCTTCACTAGGGGCAGTTGTCCAACTTTAAAAATAGTTGGACCACAGCACCTGTTAAGAGTTCCGTTGTCCAATTCATTTAAAAATAATTTGCTCACCCTAAAAGCCTCGTGCAGCCTCAGCCTAGTGAAGGCCCATGGTCCAACTAGTTGGACAGAGCAGTTGGACCACTGCCCCGCACTCTTTACAGAAATACTATGCGGTTAAATTAAGAAGTCAATGATCTCCATCTGTCAACTCTCACTTAAAAAACAACGTTTAGCAATAAAATATATAGTGCAAAATAATTTTTCATAGAATAAATTTCCTTTTTTGTGAGTTATTTCTAAATGAAAATTGTTTGTTTAAAAACGTGCAAGTGTTAATAAGGGGTGTATGAAGTCACAATTTAGTGTCAGCAACTCTCCTTCATAATTGATCCGCATAATTCACTCACACATTCACAACATACGTGTACCAGTTTACTAAAAAGACTTTGAATTTGGATTCAATTTATTTAACTTAACAAACAACAAATAAAAAAATCTTCTTCATTCTAAAACGATGTTCACTTCTAAACGAAATAATTCAGTATTCATACAAGAACAAACTAGATTATCTAAGGCTAAACTAGTTGACCCTAACGCACTCAAGGCTCAGCCGAGAGTAAATCAATTAATTCTGGAATAGAGTTTAGCCTGAGGTATTTATAAGAAACCACAACTAACTATAATCGTGTTCTAAACTTCAACAAGGATGATTAACCAAGTATTCAAGTAAGCAATAAGAAGTATGTCTGAAATAAGTTACTGTCGACTTAACATAGCTTCGAACGTTCTATGTAATGTATTACAATAAGTTTGAATTTTTATCATGATACAATAGGTGCCGTCATGAATGTAACAGGGATTTTATCCTATATGAAAACTGTTATTAATCTCCACATGTTGCAGTACTAGAAATATTAAGAGTAGAGTAGAGTTCTTGCACGTTTTTCTCCATAGAGATCTACTACTTGGATCTACGGTACTTTCACAGTTTTTATGTCTTGTGACTGGGACTGTAGCACCATAACTTTTTTGTGTTTAATACTTAATATTCCTTTAATTGTCTATGACAATTCAAAAGTGCCTGTAACTGGCCTGTACTTGAAATAAATGCTTTGATTTTGATTTTGAGTAAAAAGTAGACACATAAGATACTTCTGAGCCTCTACAAGCGTCAAGGATTATGATTCTAAATGTAAAACTAAATCTAAACTGTTCAGGTTGGTTGATTTTATAGCAAAATCGACAAAGAAATCGATAACTGGAGATGATGACAATATGACAGCAAATACTATACAATAAAATTTCAAACTCCTAGTCAAACACCAAGCAGTGAATGAACACAAATTTATAAGTTACCATAACACTACAATCAATAGTAATTGTTAACCAACTTCATCAAATTTCAAAAATATCTGCACAGTGAAAGAAAAAAGGTAAAACTAAAAATGTAAATAAAACTACTTACAATGCCAATACGAGAGCTTTCATTCGATATTTGACTCACTACAGTCACTTGTAGCCAATCCGGCTACAGAGTAGGGTATAAATCAAAGGTCGGAAACGAGTGCGATGACTCGAGTGAATGAAGATCGAGTGTTACGACCTCCTCTCGTATCTAGCCAAGATTTAGAGACAAAAACAGTTTTCCATTTATATCAATCGAAACAAACTTGCAATAGAGAAGATAGTTGAGCAGTTTTTGCATCTTAAAGTTTTGTTTAAAGATATTTTGTATTGGGTAAACTTTTGCTTTAGGCTGTTTTAGATGGACTTCAAGTTTAGGTTTAATTAAAGTTTACCTAGTTTTTGATTGGTGTTATTATTGATTCCAGTGCTTCTAATAATAATTACTGTTATAATTTGGCTGCTACAAAGTTGATTAAAGTACACCCATTTATGAAAAATAGATATTAATAATTTTGTATTTAATTTGTTTATATTTCTGAGACAAAGAACGTATTCATACGTACGCGCCGGCCCTCCATTCAGTTTTTCATTCGTCTCGTTTGTGTGCTAGGAACTAGTCACATTACTTCTGAATATAATATAAAGGTTACATTAAAAGTCTCTATTGAAGTTAACCTTATACAGTGCAGTTAATTATCCCCATCACCATAAACTATAAAGCTATTGTCAAACAGACAGGCGTGGCGAACGCGAAGCGAGGCGTTTTTGTTGTTATGCATGGAATTTTTTGAAGCCAGTCACATAGACTATCGGATCGCTTTTGCTTTTTGACTGGATTCAATTAAATTCCGGACCGCATTCGCGTCGCCTGTCTGTTTGACAATAGCTTAAGGATTCCAAAATCATCTTATACCAATCCTTAAACTACATTTGAAAAGCTTTTTAAACCACGAGCTAAATATAAACATCATTTTCAGCCCCAATACGTGAAAAGCCGAACTGAACAAATCATTATGTAGCAGTAAAAATAAATCAAGGATAACATAATACGGTATTGGTCACCTCAGTAAAGCCTATTAGACGGATGACTACAACAGTAATGACAGGTCAGGACAACGTGTGCCATTACACACGTAATCCATTTTCCTAACTGGATTCTTGTAACTTTGTGTGGGAATTGCAACACATGCCAGCTACGGGTCTATTTTTAGTTCTTAACGGGTACTGATTAGAAATCCTATTTTTAGGTTCAACATCGATTTTATTCACAATAATTAATTATTCCAAGACTTCAAACATACTATTGAGCTAAAGCAAGCTGTGGAAGGTTTGTTTACTAGAATTTTACCCATATTCTTCTTGATAAATACTAAAAAACAAACAAACCAGGTCAAATGAGTTCAATAAACAGAATTAACCCTACTTCCCTCGGTCCTTTTACACCGATGAAACTAGAAGTAGCTAATCAAAGGCTGAGGATTAAACAAACAAAGTGTAGGAGCTTCCTTGGCGCAATCACGTCGACGCCCTCACTCCAATACTATTTGCTCAAACCTCTTTTAGAGAAAACATTGCTTGTCAATACACAGAGCAAACAGTTGCACAAAACAAGGGGCACTCTTGTCTCTGGATTCTCGACGTTTATTTTCGCGGCTATTTTTGTTACTTTGTCACCTTCGGATTCGTTAGTGCAAAAAAACAGTTTTTAAACAGTGTGTGTGCGATTTTAATGATGTTGTTTTGGAGAAATAATAGTTGTATTATGTACTAGTTATGTAATAGTACTATTATGGTATACTACAATTTTGTTTAACAGTGGGAGTAGTAAGGAGCAGTAGTCACTCCATTTAAAATAGTGTTTTGAGTCTGGACCTGGTTAGAAGGACACTGCACTTAACAAAGGGGAAAAGCAAAATGTGTGAAACACAATGTGTGAAGTAGAAGTTGTAAAACATACGTAAAAAGGCTTGGATTAATCCTGGCAATGAGAATTCCGGAAAACAACTAAGTTCAGAAACAGCACATAAACAAAATAAGGCGATAGTAAAATCGGACGTAAAATATATGTGAACACAGAACACTATATTCCTCGGAGTCAGTAACAACTGCAAACAAAAAAAGGTCTGGCGACCGCTGCACCCGCAGAACTTTCAGTTCAAAAGTTAACTCTCCATGCCATAAATAAACCTTCGGTTTTGCTGGGATCTACGCCGATTGCAAATTTCGACGCTGTGGTGGAACTGCAAAGTCGCATAAATTACAGTTTCCGACGGTGGCAAAGAGAAAAACAATCGGGAAGGAGCACTTAGCAGCTTGACTAATCGTGGGTCGGTGATGACAGCTTTGGTGAGAGGAATTCGGACGAGGCTTCGACCGCAAGCCAAGTCGCCAGCCCGCCACAGCCACTAATGTGTTCGCCTGTGACAAACTGCTGGCGGATAACGAATTGGAGTACTGTCACTATTTGTTTGTATACAAGGTGGTGTACGGACAAATTGTCATTGAAACCGGCGAGAGTCTAAAGGGTTGGCATCCTAAGTTACCCTATCTCTTTCATTCGTACTAGGTCTATTAGATAGATGGAAATATACAATGTTTATCTTACTCTTTCCGGTTTTTCTTTTACGCCGTTTCGTGATTTATCTCACAATTTCTAATAGCCAACATAAAAATAGTCCAATAAATCCCCAACATCTCTACATCACCGACCAACATTAGCTGCGCACATTCAAATATTAACTACAACACATTTCACGTTTACCTCACGGAGAACTGCGAAAATTGTTACACATGTTTTAAGATATTCCGTACATAGCTTTTCCGTGTGATCTAAGGCGCCTCCACCCTGTAGTTACGGCGCGGTCTCGCCGTACATCTCGCTACACGGGCAGTTCATTTGCTTTACGCCTCATACCCGCAAATAAATCAGCACCCTTACGCGCACAACACCGATACGGGGAAAATTGTAAGACTTTCTCAAGCTGAGAGCAAAGTTTAGAAGGCGTTGGTAAGTCGAAAATCGGTCAGAACTGCTGTACCTATAGATTTATGAGATATGTGCTTGATTTAAAGCTTTTGAGAAGGACAACAAAAAGAACTTGATATTATGCTGTGCCCTAAAAGGCGACTCAAATGAAAATCTGTAATCTTTTGCATCTGTGCTACCTTCTGTTGTGTAATCCAGTTTTATGTATTCTGATATTTACTGTCAACATTACAACAAACCTAGACGAATAAGCAAAAATTTTCATACAAGACAATTTTCGAAACACCTGCTCAGAATGTTTTATGTAGTAAACGTTGGAACTGGTATTCAAAGCGTTAGGATTTTCATCTCGAAACGTGCCTCGCTACACAAACACTAGTCCTTTTAGTTTCAAAAGTGTCTCAGAAACAAATAAGTGCAAAAGAAATGGTCTAGACAAATATTAGCATGAAAATAGTAGTTAGTTGGAAGGAGATAACATTGTAAGTGTGGGTTGTGTTTGCACTGATTACAGAACAGTCGAAGTGTGTTCGCAGAGGCGGCACCATAAGTCGGTTCACACACACAATTCGGCCGCAGCACGCCAGTCCACAACTTTCTTTGTTGCTTAACTATTGTTTGGAGTTAAACTTGCTCCTCCGGATACCGAATGGACAGAGCAGTCTGTGAGAAATTGTTTTGTGTGAGTTTCGAAAAGGAAAACATTTAGCCAGTAGCTTAGGCAAATTGTTTAAACAGAAGGACCGGTTGCGAATGGAAGTAAGTTGCGGTGCTCTCATATTTTAGTTAATGCGAGTTTAATTGCTGCTCTTGAGTTTTTTTTTTTAAACGGTACGGGTATTTTCCACTTGTTAAACTTCACCCCTTTTCTTTTTTTAGTCTTTCGTAGAAAATTGCAGGAAGATGGAAAAAGCTTGTGAAATCATCTCGGTGTTCACATGATTGTTAGTGGCGTTTTAATGGCTCTAAAACAGCGCAAGGATCTTCGTAATGAAATAAACTAGATTTAATTGAAAGGATATAATAGAAAATGTTGCGATTATTCTGTTTAAATTTTTGCGTAAATCAAATAATGATGAGACCTAAGAATGTTATTATTGTTTACTGCAAAAACAATTATTTCTTGTTTACTGTGACAAAGAAGGAAGAAGACGCCAGAATCAATACTCAAATAATAACAAACCGAACAACAGCCCAAAGAAAACACAAAATTGAAAATCTTATCAACACAAGAAAATTTACATCGAAACTCTTAATTTTCGCATAATTCACAACAAGTGTACCAACAAAACCGAACAAAAACAAAATTTACAATACAACACGGGGATTACGTGCAATTAAAAGTTTGTTTTCGTAATAACGTCCATATATCACGACAGATTCTCTGGAACATCTGAGTCCCGTCGGTTGTAATGCAAATAGATTTTGGATACTTAGCTACATCTCCTATATAAATTATACGTTGCCAACTACATAAGCTAGCGTTGGAACATTATTTGTGTATTAGTTTAGTGGTTTCCGTTACACTTAAAAACATTAGTAGCAGTTGGTTTACACCTTGCAGTTGATACAATGCTCACTTCGGTTTGCTTATTCGATAATAATATGTTATTATTCAAACTTTGAAAGTGCACCGGTAAAGTGTGAAAGATTCAGACAATAATTGTTATCAAACGAAACAACTGAAAGCAGGAAAGGCTTGCTTAAAGATTAAAATATGAAATGATTGATTTAGACTTGAGAGGATAGATATCAGGGTGATTTGGTGGGAAAGAAATGAATGCTGAAATGAGTACTTATAGAGATAGAAAATCAGGGTAAGAATATGGTGACGATAAAACTATTGTTAGATAAAGGAAAAATATTATTAGGACGTTTTATTACTAAAAACCCGACACAAGATGTAGGCCTCTATTTAAAACTCCACTACAAAAGGAATATTGAAGTTGCGATGTCGAAGAATTTTAAACGGTAAATGACGTAGCCGAGGGTGAATTCATTGAAACTACTTATGCAAACGAGGTATAATGGCGATACTGCAATATATGTTTATGGATGCACCTCATACCTTCTACGTTCAACCGTATTTTCGACTGTAAAACAATTATGCTAATGAACAGGTTCGAATGTGGGCGAAAAATTGAGGAGAGATTTCTGATAAGTGTAAATAATTATGGGTAGTTATTTGTTGTTTTTCAACGATTAAAATGTATAGAGAAAATTCAAGTAAAGACTCACAATAGTTGTTTCGTTCACAAAAATTGTGAATCGATATGTTGCTAGAAAGTTTCTAAAGAAAAGTGTGCAGAATTTTCCCCGAACCGTCCAAAGTCTGTTTTCCGAAGATGACCTTAAATCTGCACAATTAACACTATGCCAGTCGGCGAACAAGTTACTCAGCTTACAAGGAAAACCGAAGTAAACCCGAACGGACTTTGAATAAAAACCGAAGTCAACCCGAACTGGGTTCGCATAAAAATGTTTTGTTTCTCCTAATTGCACAAAGTGGCTGCTTAGAGGCGTACTTTCTCGCGAGTCATTGTTTTCGACATCGCTGCGATGTAATACGAATATTTTCGGTTACCACCCCTCTAGAGAATTCATGACTTTCAAAATTGGTGGCAACGAGCGGATAAAGGATATTTGCTGGTATATAGTTTGTTTTCTATGTATTTTGTTGTCTTTTTTCTTGGAGAAGAGAGAAGAAGGAGAAGAGAGTCCTTTTATTCCTAGTAATAATTGAATATGCGTTCCTTATTACCTATTTTTTTTTATGTTAATAAATAATTGTGACTATGTATTTTTTATTGTGACACTACTCAAAAGTCCATAATCACGTTCAGTCAGAAAAATATGCGATCAAAAAAAATTTGCTACATGAATAGAGTTGCGTTAAAAATGTAAACAGTCGGTTGTATCAGCTGTTTACAATCTTGTAGCAGTCAACTCAAGGAAATGGAATAAGTCAAAAAGTACTCAAGACCGAGGGGCAGATAACTACCAACTTAAGTACACTATCACAAGTTTTGAATACCATCACCCTGTTAGTTTCATCGGCAAATACTTCCACGAACTAACATCATTAGACTAACCTGCAACTAACAAAACTTTTATGAAGTTTTATGTAAACGTGCAATGCTGAAAAGTCGCTGCGTGTCACTTTGAAAACTGAATAAAATTATAATATTTATGCACAACAATGATATTTTATTTATAATATCATTGATGCACAAAGTCATTGTTATTTTGAAACATTGAAACCTTCGCAGAAGTTCCTCTGTAGAACATTGTCTTAAAATTGCGAGAATCGATCGTATTTCACTTAGCTAAACGACATTAATATTTATACAAGATAAAGATTAATATTTTACGGGAAATCAAACATTTGTTTTAAGAATTTTGAAAGGCACCTACAATTTCTTCCAATTAATAATATTTTCATTGTTCCGAGCTGATTTCAATCTGTATAGCGACCTCCAGAAACAATCACTCAAACAGGCTGTTCATATTGAATATTAATCGCCATTTTCACTGACGAATTGGAATAACCTGAAAGGCGAGTCGGGAGGCCGCGGCCGGAGGAAATAAATTTGTAATGCAAAGTTAGAAATTTCATTCCTATGTTACCGATAAGTAAACGCTCTTACGTCGAGCCGCGCACAAAGGCAAGAATACGTTTAGCATTTTACTTTCCAATTGCTACAGTTACACAAAGAAGCGACGGGAACTTGGCTAAAAATAATCCAGTGCGGCCCGAACGATTAAACGTTGAGCCAATAAGGCCTAGGTATCCGCAATTTATTAGCCTTGCAAATTCGAAGCCGCCATTCCCCCTCTATGAAATATAGCTGTGGCCGCAGCAACCTTGCCGCGGCCGACGTCGGCGCCCGCTACCAACCCGTATTACACCCCTATTTTAGCTCTAATTAAAAAGCCATCAAAGAGTTTTCAGTCATTAATCATGAAACTGTTAACGGTGAATGCCGACTTCCCTCAGAGTCCGAGCCGAGGAAAAAAGGAGGATTAGGATATTAACAAAATGCCTAAAATATTCAGGGTTAGTGGAGTGGTAAGCTGCTTGTAAAAAAATACTTATCTCTGGTACAGATTTCGCAGGTTTAACGAATGAATCTTAAGTTGTTTCGAGCGGTTTAAAGGATTGAGAACCCTTTTTTGGGTATTAGAACAAAAAATACCAGAGATATTTTTAAGCTTCGTAATTGACTGCAACGGTTATGTTTTCCTCGTTTTTCTTTCCTTCTTCGTGGTTTTGTCCGACAAATTATATTTACTTTTAAATATTTGAGTCGGGAGATGAAAGGGAAGTTGTTAATAAAAGTGGATTAAAAGGATCAGTTGAACTGAAGATATTTTTGTGTTTAAAATTTGTCGATACCTGAAAACGCCGGGGAAAATCGTAAAGCTCAGCTGAATTGAACGGCTCCGTTGTTGAATCACATCAGAATGAATAAACATTCCGGCATTGTGTGATGAGCCTTTGTCAATCGCAAACATTATAATGATTGCTTTACACTTCTTCCAAATGATTTTTTTTCAATCGGCTCACCGTTTCACACTTACAAATTTAATACATACTTCGAAGAGAATATTAACAAAACTAATAATATCTAGTGCAGTAAGTTGAAGATGATTGTTTGTAATATTGCCGTGATCCCCATAACTCAGCATGTGTTAGCAAGTTTCTTATTAGGTATACAACCATGTGTTTACTCCCTACATGCAACTCCAGACTACACCCGTTCAAATTCACTTCATATCCAACAATAACACTAAGTTGAACAAGATTAAACGTAAACCAATCATCACAATCTGCAAGTCTGTCGGTTTGTTGAAGTTCTCGTTCGGTCGGCTTCGGCAGCAATCGTGTTAATTCGGCGCCGCTTCTAACTCGATGACACGCGATTATCTAAACAATCAGCCGACGGAAACGCGTTGATTTCGACCGCCACTGATGAACCGCTCTGTTTGTTCAACACGTATATTTGGCTTTAGAAACGTAGTGCTTCAGTAGGTAAATGGATGGATTTTGTGTAAGTGTATTGCGTCGCGTGTTTTTTTTGTAGTTGTGTTAAGTTGTGGAATGTTATTCGGGGCTTTAGACCTAAGACTTGGCAGGCAGGTAAATCATTCAATAGAATGCAGAAACAATAAAAATACTGCAGTACCTAGTTAGGCTACTGGAACGTAACGGTTTATTGAAGGAACCCCGTGGATTTTAGTCAGTTCGAATCTGACAGTCCTTTCCGCTATACTCAGGTCGGGAAGACTTATTTAATGATTTCACCATAGTAAAAAAAGAAGTTCTAATGAAGGCAACCGATATGAATATACTCGGAACGGGTCCAGACTCTAAACCGGATTTATCAATGTTGAAACAAATCTGTAAGTATCCGAAGTCCGCAGGTGGCTTGATCAGACACCTACTATTACGTCTAAATCCCTTTAATCATTCACTCATTTTCAAAGCTCACTGTGTGCAACACAGAAAACAAAAATTGGGGATCATGCACTACAGAGTCCACACAATCTGCTGGAGTCAAATGAGGAAAGTAGGTCGATGCTAAGCTTACAAGCAAAGCAATCTCTTATTTCGTATGCCCTGTGTACTCCTAAACATACAGGAATCATACTGTATCATTGTTGCGAGAAGCTTCGAAAACTGCCAGTGCTTTTTACTGTGTCTGACGGGAAAGTGTATCTTATGGGCCCCACACGCACAAGCTTTACCACATAGATATACCTAGATAACGCAAGTATCACGACCTGTATCAAAACCAAGCCAGCCATTTTTAACCGACTTAAAAAAAAAAGTAGGTTCTCAGTTCGACCTGTATGTATGTATGTATGTATGTATGTTTGTCCGCGATTATCTCGCGTTTGGCTGAACCGATTTTGATGCAGTTTTCAGGAAAGTGTTCATTACATTCTGGAGAAGGTTTTAATATATAACACTAATAGATATCCCGTGACGTTGCCCGCGTGGATCCGATTTGCTTACTTGAGTCGTACATTTTAAGGGACGATTGCATGTTTGTCCGCAATTATCTCGCGTTTGGCTGAACCGATTTTGATGCAGTTTTCAGAAAAGTGTTTGTTACATTCTGGGGAAGGTTTTAGTATATAACAATAATGGATATCTCGTGAAGTTGCTTACATAGATCCGTTTTGCTTATTAAGATTGTAGATTTTCAAAGACGAGATTTGTGTTTGATTATCTCAACTAAAAAGGGAAAAATAAAAAACTTTTTGAAAAAAAGGGAACCGACTTCAAAACCAAACACAAAAAAACTATAAAATAACTTTTCTTTCGGAAGTCGGTGGCCATATGTCAATGAAATAAAAAAAAAGCAAAGCCACCGACTTCCGAAAGAAAAGTTATTTTATAGTTTTTTTGTGTTTGGTTTTGAAGTCGGTTCCCTTTTTTTCAAAAAGTTTTTTTGACTACCTTTTATGACGTCACAAAAACTATTTAGTCGTGGGAAACCAAATCGATTGAAATACGCACCCGCTTACGGTGCCCTCCTCGTCCCACAGCACAATTTTTAACCATTTTATTATTAAAACTGACGTCCAACTAACGATCGATTTAGACGAGCGCGAACATGGCCACTTACGATTTTTGGTCGTAAACTAGCGCGGATTTTTGGCACGCGAAGTAGTTACTCCTGCGTTATCTAGGTATATATATCTGTGTCGGCAACACTGAACGCCCAATCGCGCAGGTAAAACTGTGGTGAAGCTTGTGCGTTTGGTAGGCCCATAACACTTTTAACAGTAACGAATCCCCCTTGCTTTTGCCCGCAGCTAGGCCCGTATTATGGTCAAAAATTATTTCACCTTAACGTTTTTAATCTATAATGTAGGTTTCAATTGGTGAAATAATTTTGATTGCCTATCGGATTATAAGCTCCAAAGATCTTTCCCTACATCCAAACTTTACTTCCTTATAATTAAATAAAGATTATCGTACGTAGAATCGTTTATTTCTTAACTATCTAATCCGAAATCACCAGTACTTAGTCAATCCCAAGGGTTCATAATCATAATTTGACGTGGACGTACACACATGTAAGCACTGCTAAATGAAAATACGTGCTCGTTTCCACAAGACAGAACTGCATCACCCGATCTTAAGGGAGTCAAGTGACAGATTGAAAACTTCAAATTTCAAACTGATCGAGTTGAAAGGTTTTCAATTAGCCAATCCGCTGAAACAGGAGTCTGACTAGACGTGTGTTCCGGACGCTCCATACGACAAGTAGGTACTAGACCATCGTGCGAACACGAGCATATGGACCGCTTCGAGAGCCCTTCACCGCCCACTCGATAACTGATTCCGAATCACCGATTGATATCGATTATTTCCGACAAACCGCGAAACAATGACCCTTTTATCACTTTGTGTCACTGAAATCCATGAGAATTGTTTGCAGAAACAAGATGGTAAATACCGGTAAATTGTTGGTTATGAAGTTATTGTGTAATACAGTTCCTGACTCACGCAATATATCATCACATGACAAACTCTCATAAAACTTTAAACCATTTATATTCTCTGTAAAAAGCTAGCTATATTATTTAAATTTTAGAATGGAAAGTCAAAATCTAAATTAATCTGTAAGTCGAAAAAAAAATATAGAATTCAGATGAAATGATACTGGGATGAAAGTTATAATAATACGTATTTATTTTCCCAGAAAGTCGTCTACACGACGGGTTTCGTCTGGTTATTTGGATTACATATTTACAATGTAAGTACCTACATTGTAAATATGTAATCCAAATAAATCGCGTTTCTCCATAAATCGTAAACTCTGAAAATAAATATATTAAGATCCGTACAATTGACTTCTGTACGTGTGCGTCCTTTGCCTAGCTTTTACAAAAGCCAGCCAAATATTAAAAACGACGCACACACAAAAATTTACGGTCATATGGCTTAATTCTATGAGTCACAATAAAATATTTGACTGTTACAGTTCTCCGAATTTCGCTTTCCATTACAGTTACGCCACAATAATCCCAAATAAAATTATTTACTAGCTTTATCAAAAAGTCAGTGATCGCGAAATCGTTTCTGAGTAATATTCCCGACATAAAAACTGGTACAAAGCCACAACAAACCAATCCAATAGCGCAGTTTATCGTAACAGTGGCGTGATCCCAAGCCAATTTACGTTAGTTTAGGGGAACAAAGTAAAAAAGAATAACAATAAAGTAATATAATTTGGGAAGCCGACATTACCTATTTGTGGGGTTGGCACTAATTTAATGAAGGCACGGGATATACAGATCTTTGATAAAGACTGCTGCTTTAATTAAGTTAAAAGTTTCATATTATTGTGGTTGGCTTGGTGTCGTCATTATTAATAGTTTCAGAATGTAACAGCAATTAACATTTGTTCGGTCTAGGAGACACGAAAAGCTCATCCCATTCAGCATTTCATAAGTTAAGATAGTGCCCAATTAGAATAAATTATTTTAATTTTAAGAAACTTAACTGAAAGAACACGTCATGTCATTTTTGTTGAAAATAATTTCATTCCCATGTTATAGGCTAATTATAATTCAAACATAAACATACTAACAAGTGTTTACTATCGTGAGGGCCAATTTTAAAGTTCTTCTATATTTAGAAAATAATTCAATCTAAAAAAGATACAACAAAAGCATTATGATTCTTAATTTTTAGTCAAAATGGCTTACTACGAGTAAGTACTGTATTTGAAAGCTGACACCGTTTTTTTTTTCTAATGGCTAACGACAGTTCTAGTAATGGATATTTTGTGAGCAGTTATAAGAATTTTAATCTAAAATGTCTAAAACTGATTTAGTAAAACAATTGGACTCAAATGGATACGCTTTTTGTTCTAAGGAAATGAATCGAATAGAGTAAATCAGATCTCGATAAAATAAAGAGAAACAAGAATGTTTTAAAAGTTAAATTAAACGGTTATCATTAGTAAGCAGATTATAATTCTTGGGTAATATTAGATAACAATGACAAAACCACATAAACTTACGTGAGATAGTGAGAACTAATTCTTATCCTTACAGTCATTGAAGATTGTAGTCGAAAATTTACTTCAGAAAACATCCACATTATTCTAAAAAAAAAATTGTTCAAGGAAAGACTTTTTTTTATCCTGGTAAAATCATCAAATTATTCCTCCTACTCAAGGCAGAGCGGGAGGGACTGTCAGACTCCTAATGACTAAAATCCACGGTGTACTTCAATAGCCCTTTAAGTTCCGGGGTCACGGTAATTCGAAAGTCCCGCGACCTTCTAGGAAAGACTTGAAAGAAAAAAGTGACGGCTATCAAAGTAGAACATTTCTTCTGTTCCACCTACTCCAAGTAACATCATCATTACTAGCTTTCTTATAAAATCAACCATCACAATAACGTCATCCCAAAACATATCAAAAACATCATTCCTTAACGCAACACGATCAACCCCAAGTTTAATTACACGAAACAATCTCGAGACATTTGTTTTTGATTGCACGAATCAAATCTAAGTAAACACCGTAAGATCCCGATTGAAACACGGAGCCCTCAGGCCGATCACCTGATAAAGGCACTTGATAATTAATTTTCTAACAAACCTTACCTTACCTTGAGTTTACAAGATTGAGACGCTGTTCGTGTGTTTGACGTGATTGCTTTACAAAAATAATAACTTTGGGCTTTTCAACTACTTCATTAGCTGCTATAGATAGTTCATTGATCATGTCTTCTTCTACATCTTTTTAATTTTAATCTTCCTCCTCTGAAGTATTTTTAACATTTTTGTATTTCGTCGGACTTTTATACCTTCTTCTTTTTGTAAATCTTGAGTTTTCCCGTTTGAGCAACTATTTATAGAGCACTTAATTTAAGAGCAATATTGTTTATTCTCGATTGAGACCTATCAAAATTTTGGCGAGTTGCTCAATCGGGAAATATACATAATTCAGATCTATACCCATTAGAGCGTCTACGGTAGTTTCTAGTGATAGGGTGTCTATAAAATAATAGGCCCTATGCTTATTATTATATTATACACACCCATGGTTCATGGTGGTTCTTATAACCTTCAGGGACGTTTAACTGAAATACTAATCAAAAGTACTAGGCTAGCATAGGTTCTAGAAGGCATGTTTTTTGTAGTTGCTCTAATGGGAATAGATATTAATTATAATTTTATTCCTGATTGAGCAATTTTTGAAAAGGAGATCAATCGGGAATAAAAAGTTGCTCTAAGCTTAGGTGCTCTGGAAATAATTGCTCAAACAGGAATACGTCCAAATCTTTAGAAAAGTCTTTTTGTTTTAACTTTATTAGTATTTATGGCTTTTTCAATATCCTGCCCTCTTTAATTGATAAAGGTGTTTATTAATTAATTTTCGAACTTGACAAGGTTAAATAATTGTTCGTCTACGCGACATTTGGGTTTTACAAATTATTCAGTAAGTAAGTACCTATTTATAATTTAAAACTCCTCATTTCTTCCTTCCTTATTACTTTACAAGTAAAGTTTTTCGATTGCCGTTCTTGAAACTTCTGACCTTGGAAATTCTTTTTGAAAATGTTTCAGTTATAATTTGATTACTTTTACGTTTTTCAACATCCCGTTGGGCGGCAAAGATGTAAGATAGTTAATTTACTTGCAAACATTGTTTAGTTTATCAGATTTTCGCAGAATTCAAACATTTTAGCATTTGTTGCGTTTATAAATTCGTGATTTGTATCTTGATATTTGCATGATTGATATCTTCTAAGCTATTTTTACTCGCTTATCCTTTTCTATTCCTATATTATTGTTTTTTATATTCCAAATAGGAATACTATAAGTTAAAATCTTTTGTTTTTGCCTTAGTTACTAAATGTGGAAAAATTCAGCGGTAAAGGTAAAAAAAAAATCAACTCATATTTGAATCTAATAAAAATATAAAATTGGTGAATTTAACATGCTATTAATTTACAGGTAGTATTAGTAGGTATAAGAAGAAATGCACGATATTTCAAGCAAAATAAGGAACAAGAACGTATAGCCATGAATAGGTAATTATATTGTCGTCACCATTACAAGCCAACACAACACAACGATACAATCGTGAAAATCAAAATCGTTAATCGTAAACTTTCCTTTTACAATGTCATTAGGGAAATTGGTGTCGTTAATTTATAAAGGCCCCCTTTAACTGCTTTGATATCGACGAATTTAAATCGGTAATCCTGCGGTTTGTTTTATAGCATCGATATCAGACGATTTATATCGATGATCGTAAACGTACGGTTAATATATCGGGATCGATGTTTAATTCACGAATCGAGTGAATACTCGTACAACACGATTTGCTCAAATGACTTCCTCTGATTTTTACAAATCATCGAATGGTGGTTTTAATTGTTTTGTCACGACATTACTCAATAAATTGATTGTGTGTTTTTAATGTTTGTGACATGTTTCGATATGTTAGTAGTAAAATTAAATAAATAAGTACATTGAATAATG
The DNA here is from genome assembly GCA_954870645.1 of Agrotis clavis. Taxonomy (NCBI): domain Eukaryota; kingdom Metazoa; phylum Arthropoda; class Insecta; order Lepidoptera; family Noctuidae; genus Agrotis; species Agrotis clavis. The sequence goes on from OX940930.1 coordinate 12,055,737, forward strand.
AAATGTTTGTTTACGAACTACATACTTATACGGTACTATATATCAATGAAATACCAACTTTACAAACAACACGACCTACAAAAGGAAAAACAAGATTTTAAATCCTGTCGACCAAACAACAAATCCATATGCAACGGCGACGCAAACCCATAGCTCGCATTATTTTAATCCCTTCACAGTACAACCCTGTTTATCGATTCCCAAAAACCGAAAAAAAAGAGAAAGAATACGTCCATTGATTCCATTCACATGTTTTGATTGGAAGTGTCAATAGGGGCGCGAAGTTCGCGAGTATAAAGTTACGGCTAAAACAAACTAAAGGCGCAATGCTTAAGTGCGAACACAAAACGAACAAGATCCACGTATCGAATTACCTTTGACGAAAGCGGATTGCATTCGAATAAAAGGAGACTCGATAAAGGAGACGCTCGTTCTTTGTGTTTATTGTTTGTGACACCGAAACAGTTACTGGCTGGCGAGGGCGACTTAGTGGAAGGATTTTGAAGCAGAATCTTAAAATAATTTATTTTCAAGCTTTGCATATAGCGTTATTAGTTCCCCCAAAATTAATATTAGGTCAGTATAAAAATAACAGCGGTTTCATTGAAAAGATTATTTTTAAATAACTACTAACTAATGACCCTCTAGGAATTATGTACTGAATCCATAGTAACAGTTTGATAGTCAATATCCTTAATATATAAAACAAAACAAAACACGTTACTCAAGGTTATCATCCTTAAAAAAAAACTTTAATAATGATGCTTCAGGTGTTTAAGATTCCTAACCAAGTTTTAAAGTAAAGACTAATCAGGAAACTTTCCTCAGATTAAACCGTAAGTAATCTATAAAAGTAAAGTTAACAAAGAGTTAAATTCAGGGCGTCGAAAAACAACAATTGGCTTGTTCGTAAAAGTAAATATTTAGAATAAATTGGCAAGTAGAATAGGATTCGTAGGCGTCGAAAACAAACAGCGACTTCTAACATTATGGCTGAAACCAAAGCTTAATTAAGACTAGGCACCTCTGCAGAGGAAACTAATTAAACTTATTCCATTATTCGTGCAAACGAAATTTTAAGAGAACGTCCGGGGACAAGCTGCTGCAAGAAAGATTTATTATTATTGCGTTAAAAACGGTTTGTCAGGATCGTTTCTATTAATGCTTTATCAAAGTGAAATTATTGCAGGACAATTTGATAAGGGGTATTATCGGTAAATGATTGGATGAGCAATGCGGTCAGTGGGTTTATTTCCTTTGTTTTTATTAGGTAGATGACTCATAACAACCATGCTGCTTAAGCATTGTATAAGAACTTAGCAGGCGGCAACAAAAAATGTTTGGTATTTTTGAACGAACTTTTAAACAATTTGAAATGACTTAATGAAGGTCTTCTTAATTAAATTGCTTGATTGACTAGTAAAGTAACTAATACAGAAAATAAAGACATCTTTTCAAGAACATCCGATTACCAGAAAATCACTCCCAAAAAATGATCACTAAAATCCTTATGTTCATAATGAAACTCAAAGGACTAAACTGCAAGCCGCGGGGCGAAATCCCGCTCTCAATAAGCACGAACAAGCCAGTCGCAGAACTTGCTCGAGGTGCAATTTCCAAAAGTATTGATGACTGGAACACAAAGGGGGCGGAGCAGAGATTAAGTAAGTAACTTGTGAGGCTTCAATGTTCGGCCATTCGCCACACAAAGGATGAAATTTTCCAGACGCGAAGAATTTTGATGCTTTTCGGCAACAATGGCGGGCATCAGACGTCAGCGTAGTTCCTGATGAGTGTTTTACGAGTGGAATTTGTGGATTCTCTCCTCTTTACCACAATTGTTTTAAAGTGAACAAAGCGGTCTTAATACAGTTAATGTGGCCTGACTCAAGGTCCCGCCGGCAAAGGAGATAAAGTACTGAACGAAATTTAATTTAGATTTCGCTGCACTGCTCGGCTTATGGTACCGTATGATATTATAACTATGTGGAGAGCGTAATTGTATTACCGGGTTCAAGGCATGTGATGCAAACTTTGTTTGAAGAAAATGTATTATTTAATTTCAGTATGGTGTGGCTACCAACAAAGATTCCAAGATAAGTATGAAGATGTTCTTGAAATGCATATCAAGTTCATGGTTTCTACAGAGTGAAGAGCATAAAAAGGAGTGCATTTATTATAAGAAAGATTTTGTTTTATTAAATGGAGTATTTTTTATTTTCATAACATTATAACAGCACGTACACTCATACAATTTCACTATAGCATGAGTTAGCAAAATCTATCATTAATTTAAATATTTCACACTATTATAATATTATTTTTGATGATTATTTCCAACATAATTAAAGTCATGTCGGTTTACACGACAACTGGTGGCTTTTAATAAAATGATTACGTCAGAATTATGACAGATTGTTATTCCAGCGTATACCTTAATACACACTGTACAATTAAAAATAATTTTATTAATTAGTTCGCAATAATGTTTCGCGTAAATTGAAGTTATCGATGAAATTACGCTCCGGGCGTAATGCAATTATTATTGTTGGTCTGCATAAAACGGAACAAATGCACTGTTACTAATTAGCACGTTTGTTTACACTTTATCGTTCATTATTATTTTAATCTTATTTGTTAATTAAATCCGTTCTCATTGAACTGTATGTATGTTAGTTAAATAAGAAAGTCGGACTAAGAAAATATTGCCTCTTTGCTATCCCTTATCTACTAATAGTAGCAGCACGCGTAGCATGGCGCCGTAGAAACGGGTTTTGTCGACGGGAGAATAGACAAAATGACAGAACGTAAAATTTCTTTATCGATTTAAGCATAGCAATGTTTAAAATATAGAAAAGATATGTTTCTATTCTTTAATGGTGTAAGAATCGTGTCATACTTGTGCAAAAAAAAAAAACAGTCGATTTGTACAGAAATAATGATGAAATAACTTTGTCTTTTCTTGGTAGAATAGAGATAGAATCGCCATGCTAAGCGTGCTGGTGGGTAAGATGTGGGATCCATCCTCTAGCGGTTCTTTCAGGGTTACGGCACCAGGCTACCTGTAACCTGCTATGATGGCGGTAGAAGGCTTCTTGGGCTACCTGGCTCATGATCATCATCCTGCCGGAATCTGACACCAAACAGTTTTTAGTATGTTCCGACGGTGCGCAGGAGTTGCTGATCCTTCTGGTTGAGTACTCGGTCCATCTTAGGACACATCTTTTGAGCTATTCATTGCAAGCTATTTCTATAACTATTGCTCAACATTTGTGAGGTCTTAGATTTCCAGGTTGGCAACATGGTATAGAGGTTTTTAATAGGAACTTGTTTGTAGCTCTCCGAATTTGTGCTCGGTTAGTGGCAATAGAATTGTCCGCTATTAAATTGTGGAATTTATGCATAACTGGCGAAATAATTATGCAGTTCTAGCTGCGTACGAGTAACTCTTCGGATAAATACTATAGCGTGGTATTTTACGTTATAATAATAATTATAGGTAAATTAGTTAAAACATGAGTGCATAATTGCATATGTATAAGAATAATAAATAATAATATTCCACAACTATCACACAACGCCATCTAGTCCCAAGCTAAGCAGAGCTTGTGTTATGGGTACTAGACAACTGATAAACATACTTATATATTTCTAAATACATACATATTATAGATAAATTACACCCAGACACAGAACAAATGATCGTGCTCATCACACAAAGATTTGTCCTGGGTGGGAATCGAACCCACGACCTCCGGCATAGCAGTCAAGGTCACTAACCACTAGACCAACAGGCAAGAATGCGGTCATATTTAATATATCCACATAGTTCGTAGTATATTTAATTTCGAGTACTCTATGAATACACTTGCAAGGACTTTCCAGTAAGGCAATACTGCCAATGGCTCGCCCGCAATGATCTCAACGAAATGCGAGGGATTTTACTCCGACATGAATGATAAATGCACCAAACATTCAACCAAATTGACTGCCACACGCCAGCCGGTCTATCTGTTCACCTCACAGAGTATGCAAGCATAAAACCATTTTATAAAACCCCGACTTTTTCCCATTACTTCACGCAATATTCACTAACAATGGAGGCTTTATTTTCATATGAGGTCGCATCGCTATCAGAGCAGTTTAATCGACAAAATGTATCCGAAAATAGCCCGTTTACAATATAAAACGCAAAATATATGCAACTGCTATGAATTACTTAACTGTGCTTGAAACGTTAATAGGCCTATATTTAAAGCATTCTGGAATACGTTGAATGTTAAATGATTTTACGGTTAAAAAGGCACGGTTTCCGATTCGATGTCGAAAGCAAACATAAAGTATTTTGTCATTGACACTCCATTAACCGAAATTCTCTCCTCTAATGTTCTGGTAATAAATACTGATGTGCGTCACATAAATATTACATTGAAGCGCTTTTCATAACCATCAGTTACAGATCTGAGTTATATTTAACTTCGGCAAAGCAGTGTCCACAGCGCTTGCTCATGAACATGATCATTTTGCGGTGCAAATGTGCGCGGAAGAATGTGGACCAAAGTAACTATTTGCTTAGCTAGAGTTTCTGTTTTATGATATTTAATCTCTCTTTTGAGTAACACAACAAACACAAACCGCAGATCAAATTGTGAGGAAAATTATTAGAGAAAATAAATTGTGAGTGTAGAAAATTCCTGAAAATCAAGACGGCTTTGAAATGAAATCGTATTATACATATAACACACCGTGGGTTTTTCATCCGCAAAATTACAATGCAATCAAATCAAAAGAAACAAAATAATTAAACATCTGATAATATCTACCTTATTAGCATAAAACCAGTCAAATATGTATTTTAATATTATAACTACTCGTAATTTACATGGTGGAATTTGAGTTCATTTATGGTTTACCTATACTAGTTAATAATTTAGAATGACCATTATTTTATCTAGACAAACGGTAATGTAGCATGTAAATGTTTTAGCTGTAACTAACTTGAATTATTGGCGTCTAACAATTTGAACTACCTAAGTTCACGCAACCGAAGAGGTTAAAATGTAAATAGTAAATAATCGTCCTTCTGAAGCGCCGGGTAAAAAGAGGTTAAGGTAAAAGTATAGTAGCAACAGAAATAACTATTTACACATATATGTAAGCCCAAAATCTACAGACAAGATCAGTAGCAAATTCGGGACACATATTAGCAACAAAACATCCTCCTAACATAAAGGAATCGTGTGCTGAACCAACAACACGAGATAAAATGTTCCAATCTATTCCAAATACCTGAACGTTTGATTCCAAAAAGCGGTTTGACGAAGGTAAGCTTCCTTGGAGGGTGCTCAACCCTTTTGTCTCGTGAGAATACAATGGACCATCGCAATGGTTTGAAGATGCGACATGGGACACCCCTCATGACTACGTGACTAAATTTTAAGCAAAATGTTTTGTGGCGAACCTATATACGAAATAAGTAATGTCATCTTGTACGGGTGTCGTGTGTCAGATACCTTTGTGTGGGGACAACGGAGAAAATAGTATGAAAATAGTGGAGTTTCCTTCTGTCCTCACATTAAATTTGACGCAAGTCACGGACACTAACTGTTCACGAAACTGGAAAATGTTGTAATCTTTATCTTCTTTCTTAAAGATGTCGTAACTGTCATCTTTTCGGAAACCCTGATGACCTTCGGAGGGACTGCATTATTATTATAAAATCATATACATACATCTATAATCTCAGCCTATAATGTTCCCACTGCTGGGACACCGGCCTCCTCTCTGTGAGAGGGAGTGGGCCATAATACACCACGCGGGTCCAGTGCGGGTTGGTAGATGTCACATGTCTTCAAAGTTTTGGTTCTAGGACATGCCGGTTTCCTCACGATGTTTTCCTTCGCCGTTTTGATAGCAGTGGTGATGAAATAAATTACACAAAGTAATGCGCCTGGCGCATACCACTGGGCCACCACTGCTCTCATCAAAGTCATATAACTTTTATCTAAAAATATTCCTTATCGCTCATTGGGCATTTGTCCTTGATGCAAATGTGAAATGTATAAAATTTTAACAAATAGTTACCTTCAACTACTGATCAAAATATGGTCGAAAATTGTCAAAAAAATCTCGTACGTTCTTGTTTGTTCAAGTATTAGGCGCGTAAAAACTTAAACTTTTCTTTTTCTTAATTCAACTTTATTATTAAACGCCTCGGTAGCTTTGTCAATAGAACTGGCGATCGAATTAAAAGATAACATTGGTACAATGAGCCCTGAGTTAGAAGGCATCAAATGAGTGGTCAGTGAGTCAAAGCAGTCAGGTTGCTCTCCCAAGTTTCGTCTAGTCCGGACGTGGCACCGCCTGCCTCCTTCACTTATTGTGTGATTCTTTTTTACCTTTTTCGCTTTTGCCTGGTTGAGTGCGCTCTTTCTTTCAACTCGGCCTGTGCGTATTCTTTTTTTGTTTGCTCGCCACTAGCATGGACATTTGCCTCTCAGACTCATCCAGCTTACTCTTGGTTCGTTTTGAGTGTTTCAGTTCATGGTCACTTAAGTTTGAAATAGCGAGCTCGCTACTTTAGTTAAATATAATGTTCTTTTGTGTTGGTTGTCGTTTCTTGGGATCTAACGACTTTTGTTTGGCTTGGTGGACTGTAGTTTATTTTAGGATTGTTGTGACTATAAAGTTCCAAACAAATAAATGCTTTTTAAGAGCTTTGTTATATTGTTGAAGAGCCATCTTTCGTTCAACAGACCCATAACTTTAACTGCTGACCGTAGTAATCAAAATAAAAAAAATCAGGACAAAGCGTTTTAATTAGTTGTTAAGGCTATACAAGTTTAATGTTATTCTTAATTAACATGAAAGTGTTTTATCCTTGAAAAAGTTTTTGCTAATTAATTAATTTGTTAAAGAACTTAGAAGTTTAAGCAATCTGGCTTTTACCTTTTGTACATATAATAAATCATAATAAAACCAACATACTAATCAAAACACTACGCGGTCCACACACAACCACCACGATTAATCAAATACAATTTTGCTATTTGCCAAAACCACTTGCACAAATCATTCGGCTCTATATTTTATTTGCAAATGTAAACTCCCCTCGTGGCGTAATGGAAAACGATTGGTGAACTCAGGGGCGTTTGCTTCGGCTCAAACGTCATCAAAAGTGTCAATCACGGATGTTTTGGAATAGCGAAAACCGATTATCGGGCGTATTAAGTCGGTTATTGTTATCGAGAGAGCCGTCCCGGCCAACCGACCGTGAAGCAGATTAGGGACATCATAATATGCCCATATTTTGGCGTCAGCTGCATACGTCGCATGCATGTCTACGTTCTCTTTTTTGTTGAAAATTCTTATTAAATTTTGTATATTCTCTGCTGTGAAATTGGAATATTATAATATCTCTATAGCTTTAGAATTTGGGGATGCATATGTGTTTGGCAGCAATAGCTATTTAAAAAAAATGCATGTTACACGTATAGATTTAGAAAGTTAATGTGCCTATTTAAATTCAATTTGAAATTTTACTCAAACACACAATAGGCTACCGATTACTATCTTTGGTATTACAATTGCATACTTCTACGGTGCAATATCGCTTCACGAAACTGCAAAAGAATATTCAGGCAATTTTTGCAAGCAGTATAAAATAATTAATTCCAGCACTACACAATTTCAACTCTCTAGTTATCAGTTTTTGCTTCCCCACTACATTGCAAAACAGTGCAGCATGCAATTTTATGGCCTAAACGCCAGAACCTATTTAAAAATGGAGCAAAGCACCACGAGAATGTTTAAAAATACTCCATTTCAAATGTGAAACCGATATCGAGGAGTCTAATTTAAAAGTATCGGAACATGTTTGCTTTCACATTTTTTTGTTGAAAATAAACCATGATTTTATGTAGTTTGAATGAGGTTATAAATCCCCGATTTGCTGGAAAAAAGTCCTTGACATGGGTTTTCAAATAGCAGACCATTGAAGCTACAAACTAAATAATAAATATAATAAAATAGCCAGAATTAGTGGTGTGTTGCTAATTACAAGGGTTGAAACCTTCAAATACCCAGCACGGATAAAGGGATGAATAAGTTTGTGATCATTCTTTGGTGGAGTATTCAGGCGGCCTGTCATTAGTGGAACCAATGTTTTAGAAAAGTTGTCCAAGCGTGTGCCCGTACATAATATATAGACAACGTTAAATAATGTCATATAAAAGGGTCACGTTTCGCTAAGTACTTTTTAAACGGTCGAGTTTAATATTTTTGAGTGGACATGTTTCGTTTCGAGGTTTTATTTAAATGGCTGTATGTATTTATTACGTTATTTGGAATGTAATTTTGTTAAGGACATTTTTGAACCTTGGAAAACTAAAAACGTGTGAGAGTTACTTATATAAGGAGAATTCGTTTGACAAGACAAATGTTTCCAAATTTTATTATAGAGAAATTCAAGCAAATAATGCTCAAATGTGAATTATTAGAATAGTGTTAACGTTAACATTAGCCTCTGTTCAAACTGCGGTTACCCATAAAGTGTTATTCATTAAGTGCAGCAATGGTTAATGATACAAGTTTGGAATTCATTAAGCCCCCAACAAACTGTTTAAGCCCATAATGTTTAATGGAAGCGGTAAATTTAACATTAATATTGCGGTTTAGGATGACCACGTCTCTAACCCAACTAAAGCCGCAACAGTAATAACAATAATTTCAAATTGTCACCTGTAAACTTAGCGATGTAATTGGAGTTTCATCGATGTATTGGTAAATGGATTTATTTTTACAGCAAGTAGGGGCATTTCTGTGAAAATTCTGGTGCTTTTAGTAATGTGATTTCTTTTCAAGTTTTTTAAACAAGTTTTTAATGCTTCTGACGTATTTCATTTATTTAAATAAGGTACAGTGCTATTGCATATTTCTGAAATATAAATCTGTAAGAAATATGTTAGAGTAACTACTGTACCTAATTTATATAGTGATTTTCAGGTGTTCAATGTTTATTCGATATTTTAAGCAGGAGAGAGGCGAACATAAATAATTTTCTACATGAAAACCTTTTTTCAATAATTTTTGTAAAAAATTATATTGAAACTGAATATTTTTAGTAAGTGTTAAATTTTGTAAAATCATAATTATATTCAGTGCACCACACCGTACACCACAAATTAATCTTTCGAAGGTTAATTGCAATTTTTTTGTTTGCGTCATTTTCTAAAGTTTCATCATCGATAATTCAAATCATATTGTAAATAAGACAATAGGTAACGAACTCTCTAACTCACAAGAGAAAATATTAACTACAACTGTATTAAAATCTTCACTCTCGCCGTCACAGGGAGGGCAATGAAACAAAAGACTCACTATCTCTCTGTCCCCCCCGTATATTTACACATATTTCCCTCTCACCTGACGTCATGTACCCTTGAAAGCGTCTCAATTTTGAATGTGTTAGTGATACGAGTACTTGCGACGCTAGTGTGAGTGACTTTTGAGTATTTTGTGACAAGAATCTCGTGATTCACAGGTTTTGACTTAGTCATGATACCTAATTTATGTTCGCAGGTAAAAAATGTTGAAGATTTGTGATAAACTTTGAATGACGACTCAATCAATGTGGTCCTTTTCATTATTTTTTAGCATTTTTTTTTTTGTTAGATCAGATATTTGAGCATGAACTTAATTAATTTATTCTCTTAAGTCTTTTAGCTGGATTTTATATAATTTTCAAATACATAAAAGCTAAGTAAGGTACCGTTAGTGTCGTTATTTTTTGCAGACCATAAAGCCTGTATTTTATTTTATGAAAACAACAAAATCACTTACCTCGTCTATGTCGCATGTGGTATTTACTCTTCGTTACAGTTCCTGAACAGCATGGCTGCTCATAGTAAAAATTATAAGAATTGTCCACTTCTGTAGTCTGTTGCACTGCTTGCGAGTTGACATGCCAACTCACAGCGATCAGCATTAGGACCGACCATCGAACGACCACAGCTAAGGCATCCATAGTCCGACTATTCACCTCATACATAGTTTTAACGCACAACACTTAAACCACCAAAAGTAATTAGAACTTTAAAGTCAACGCCTCAATTCCACGACATTCTCATGTCTCTGCAAATAAAAATACCTTTTGTAAATATTTAACCTTCAAAACTCCGAACAACCAACCTCCGGTTTATTTTGTCTGCTATTAGAGCTTAAATGTAAATAATAAATAAATTTTCAAGGCATTACTCATACCACAGTCAAACTTTATACCCTTTGTAAGCTGATTACGCCTAGTTTTTAGGCCTAAATTCGACGCGACGGGTGTTGCTATTAAAAACGTCGGGTTTGGTTAAAGTAAAATTAAAATAATTGCTTAGTGGCAAACAAATTGATCGTATACACACACAGTGTTCTGAACTTGCAATTAATTTAGATTAGCCCAAAGTAATTACTGAGCCTTTGGCAAATTTTACGACTAATGCTTTTATACCATGTATTTTTATAGACGATATGCCTAGAAATATAGTTTTGTGGTTCAGCGTCAATAAACCATCAAAATGGATCATCCATTTTGATAGTTTATTGACACCACGTACTTTCTTTTAGTAACAATTTTGTTCCTTTTTTTTAATGGATCTACCAGGCAACAGTAAAAACTGTTGATATTTTTAAAACAGAAAAGAAACATAAGTTCCATTCGTCTGTCTACATACCTATCAATTCTATTGATAATTGTCTAGATTCATATACTCACTAATGGCCCATATTATGATTGTATGATACAGGCTGATGCCAAAAGAAATAAAGGAGTAGGTTATAATATCTTTTAGAACCGCCATTTGGCAAATCGTTACACCTCATTGTTCGCACTACACAGTCACACATAAAAAGCCCATGATTTATCACAGGACCTATCAAGGATATCCAAAAATAACAAACGAAGCAAATATAGCAACAAATGTCACCCACCAATTGTCCCCACGATGAAAAAATAATGAAAACGATAAACCAAAATTATAGGGAACGAGAAAAAAACATAGCGTACGCCTATTTGACAATAAAAATGACAATTCTGCTTGTTGAGTTTACATTAAAAAGTACCGTATAGGGTAGCTTAATGGCAGCAAAGACCATTACACGAACCGATGGCATTAAGCACACCTCCGTAATGGAAACCGCATGGTATGATATGCAACAGGGGTATGGACTACCCTTTATTGCAGTAACATAGAAAATACTGTGTTTGTTTTGTTTTTAATAGCTGTATGCTAGATATTCGGCTGAGCCGTTATAGGCTTTTAATTGCAAATATGTGTTTGCATTGTAGGGGATCTATATGGGTTTGGGAAAGGGAAATGCCGTTAATATTTATGTTTATTTGTGTTATCGAGGTTTCTAGTCAGGTAAGGGTTTCATTTCCCCCTAATGAAGAATACCTATATAATAATGTTTACAGATCAAGATTTTTTAAATTTAACTCCTTTATTTTTATACTGTTACATTTGAAGTTAATCCATTACACTACTATCAGCTATGATCCGCTATCGCCACAGTTACCTACCCTTGGATATGATTACTATAGGACACCACTGAATAAGTAAATAAATGTCTTCTACTAAATTTAACTCCAATCTTTCGCAGCGGTCGTCATGTGACCGATATCTTTCCTTGAATGCGGTCAGGGATCGCTCGTTGAAAGAGTCCAGAGATGAATTAAATAGATAGGACCCTTCAAAAAAGGGACTATGAAAGGGATAGAGACGTGTCGAGTAAGTTGGGTTTATCCGAACTTGGACAAGGAACTTCATCATTTAGTCTAGTTAATATTTAAACAGGTTCTAAGAGTCCTTTCGTCAGAATTTGTCTGAGGATTGAATAAAAAAGGTCGGACGTTCACACGTTTCCGATAAACACTAAGTTGGTCATAGTCGACCGATTTTGTAGACTTATCTATCGACAAATTGCATGTTAGCAGTTAGTCTGAAAGAAACCGACCGTAGAGGCTATTATCGTATATTCCTGGTACAAGTGATTAGTTCCGCTCTTTGATTCTAACGACTTGAAAATTTAATTTGAAATAAAATTGGTTTATTTTCGATTGATATTATTATTCGAACTTTCAATGATACATTGAATTGAAAAGAATATGTTTTATTTACAAAAATATTTTATATTACTTGTATCCTTCATCCTAAATGTGCATGATAATGTACCCTCGGTTAGAGGTTGTCATACAGTAGGGTTTCAAAATTTTTATTTCGAATGATTAATGATGTCGGTTATACTTATCACATTTCTACGGGTTAAACGCCTGAGCGATTTTTGTTCAATTGACAGTATATCCTTTGGAGTAAATATTTCAAATCTCCCCCATTTTTAAATAACACTTAAAGGGTATCAACATTAAAACTCATTTCTTATTTTGTTTGTATCCTTGGGGATCAGAACGTACTGTAAGATTCATTTGAAATGATAGATGAATTCTAAATCTTTTGGGACTGTTGAAAAGCTGATATACTTTGTTTTGTTAACACTCTAGACATTATTAAAAAATACACTAGAGAGAAGAGTTTTATAGAGAGGATAGTTAGGGCATTTGTCACGGCTATCAAATAAAGATAATTTGAATCGTGTAATATAAAGATTTTAGATTTCATATGACTATAAAAATACTTACTAAAACGGTAAGAAATAGGCAATGTAGAGACTTCCGATGACAATCTTAACAAATTTATAATGTCTCCCGAGATAAGATTTCAATACAAATATTTAACGATTGAATCGTGCGTTAAATAATTCTTAGAAAAAAATGGAAGCTTCTGTCGTAATTTTGTGCCCCTCGGCCATTGGAACCGGTTCTATAATGATGTCTTCATTACCAGGTGATTCACTACGACTTCGCTCATGCACGTTGATAGACGACTTTTTATCTTGTAAATTATTATTCTTTCTCTCTTTATCTACATCCTGTATCTCTGGATTCCATTTTTGAATTATGATTGTTACGTATTTGTTTGTGATTTATAATTATTGCAGTATCTTATAATAAACGAACGAGCCGTTTGATCTCTTTGTTTTCATCTCCTACGGTATTTTTAAATGCTCTCCGGAAATGTGGTTGAAAATCCTTCTCACAAACGAAACCAAAATCTTGACCTTTCCAGAAGTTCCCTAAAATTTTAATTTAATTAAACTTAACCACCGTCTGTTCTGGTAAACCAAGAAATTCGTAGAAATATTAAAATGTTATAATTTTATACTCGGCTTCATTAAGCGGATTTAATCTGCTTTAATATCTGTCGATCTCGTTTCGCAGTACAATTACACCGTTACTGGCCATTGCACGACAGCCTTTGCTCATTATGAGGGAAGAATGTTAAGAAATTTCATCCGACAACCCATTGAGGGAACCCTCCCAATTGTATGAAGGTGTTCCAATTGAATGGTGGGTAGGTGGAATGGGGTACGATTATAATGAAATTTCGCCTCGATAAAGACCAGTGAGCCTTCGAAACACAATACTCGATGTTTCCTCCTGAACCCGTATCCATGACACGTCATTAAACTCGGTAAAAATATCTGCCGACACATCTTAGTTATGCAAATTAACATATTCTTGTGCAGCAATTAAAATTAGAATCATTATTCTTGTGATTATTTTGATTTGAGCGATTTTGCTGTTACCATAATAATATATTATAAATGTTTCAAAAGTTTCGAATGTTATTTTTGTTTGAGTTTTGGATTTATCTTGGTTGAAACAACGACACTAAATTAATTATAGTAAAAGTAAGAAATTATTGATTTTCTATTTTTGTCTATACCAGTTCGACAAAATTGGTTTGAAGATTTTCGGAGAACTTTAATTACCTTCCAAATTATAGGTATCAAAATTGACTTTAAAATTGAGCGATGACAATTTAATTACACAACATTATTTAAAAAAAAAAATACACATTTTAAGTAATCATCATCATCATCTGACTAGTCTTTTCCTAACTTTGTTGGGGGCGGCTTTCCAGTTGAGCAGAATTCAGCTGAATATCAGTTTTTACATGCCACGACTGCCTACCCAGTAACTGGGTTAAGACTGGTTAATCAGACTTTAGAGCTTCTGACAAACAGTAACAAATGTCAAAGATCTACAAAATGACAGCCGGGACCAACCGCTTTACGTGCTTTCCGAAGCACGAAGAAAACTCGCTATGATACTCGTAAATGGTTGACAAGCGCGGCTTAACCTAAAATTTGTTCAGTTTCTGATACATGCTGTATTGATTCTGAAGAACACCGTCAATTAAAAATCAAAATTGGTTTTATTATGCGTTCCAACTAGGAAGGTAAGTGTCTTTGGTCTTTATCTGTCAAATCGTTAGCTGTCCCTTTAAAACTATGTATTACGATTTGAAAGTTGTGACGTCAGTTAAAGGTGACCTTCTTAGTTGGATCGCACTATACTATCCAGTAGGTATCATGAACAAGATAGCATAAAAACCAATCAGCTATAAATATTTTATAATAATATTCCAGGCAAACAAATCGACTGTCCAAGACAGATAGGGTACGGGCCCGTGAAATTCAGAGTGAATAATTATTAAGTACTGTTACAGCGAATTGTAAGCTTCTTAAGGAAACTGTATAAATATTGGTGAGGCGATAGTAAACTAAATACAAATAACTTGGCAATGTCTAGACAAATTAATGTTTAGAGTTAGAAGATGGAGAAATAGTAGGAAGAGATTAATAATAATATGTGAAATGTAGGTTGTGATTAATAAGTTGATTATATTTTTTACATTTGGGATGAATGTGCTCTTGTCTAGATCAGGGGTGAGAAAGACTTTGATGATTGAGCGAGCTTACTCAGAATAAGTGTTCCTTTCCACCAGAGATGTGCTATGTAAAAGCTGAGCTACGAAACTGTGTGACCGTTTCCACTGATGCTACGCTATCTAGCGGTACGATAAGATGTGCTATGAAGATGCGCCGCCGCAAATTAGCTGGGCTAGGAAGATACGCAGCTCGAGCTATGCAATGTATTGATAGTAGGGAAAACGACCCATAGCACGCCTCCATAGGACGCATCCATAGCACGCAGACATAGCACGCATCCTTCCATATAAAAAACACATCTTAGTTGAATCCCTTTCCATCAGTGCTGTGCTATGTCTGTGATGGATATCAAAAGCATCCGCAGCAACGTAGCATAGCACATCTCTGGTGAAAAAGCAGCCTTAGCCTGTTCTTTGTATTTTGAAGAGATTTGGGTTGTATTCGTTTGGAAACATAGACGCAGATGGAGAGTTTCAATACTATGCACTTTATGGAAAACATTTGGAAGCGCAAAGCAATTTGCAGTCAATTTAGATGTTAGAAGGAAACAGAAAAAATCCTAGTGTGGAGCAAGTTTCTTTCTTTTAACAAAATAATAATTCAACTAACGTATTACCCCACCGCTGATTAATAAGTGATTGCAGATTTCTTTAGTGTTATTATTTAGATTAAATCGATCATAAGATTAGATTTTAAAATAAGCAAAAGTCACTGAGAGTAATTAACTAAGTAAATTAAAGTTGCTGAAAACTTTGATGGAGTTGCCAGTGAATTTGATGGCCTACTTCTTTATTATTTTTTATCCCTCTGCTCTGAATAAGGAGAAAATAAAGCTTTATTTTTATTAAATAAGATGTTTAGAGACGGCGGTGATTTAAAACATGGAAACGTTTGATAACTTAGTTGTTTACCATTAATAAATTAAACATGACCTACTAGTAATTATTATGTCTCATAAACAATTCTCTGTCTCATCTACAGAACAGCTGTCACTTGAGAATTTCGTTAAGCAAAAAATACTCAGCGAAAATTAATTTTAAATTATAATATTCTGTTTTTTTAGAAAAGCTTTCTTGAAAAATAGTGCCGCACATTAAAATTTTTAATTTCTCTTTATTTTTGAAAAATACCGTCTTTGAAAACACAAATTTCCTAGCACGCATTTTTTTAAATCATCAACATCATCTTTCTGCGTCTGCCCAAATCTCATTTTACTAAC
Source organism: Agrotis clavis (assembly GCA_954870645.1). Lineage (NCBI taxonomy): Eukaryota > Metazoa > Arthropoda > Insecta > Lepidoptera > Noctuidae > Agrotis > Agrotis clavis. The sequence continues at coordinate 12,071,797 of OX940930.1, forward strand.
ACTGCATTTTCAATGTTTTTCATTTATTGCTCACATGCCTTTTTCAATTACTGTATTTCATCATCTTTCTTTTGCAGATTAAAATTGATTCAATTCCTGTATTTCAACATCTTTTGCAGGACTAGTTCATGCTATTTAATTTTAACAATTATATTTCATTCTTACTACTGGCAAAATCTGACGTTGCAAATATTAACTTATTCAATTATCCAAAATGGATTACTAAGACGAGATTATGTTAGGGTCAACACTATAAGTTATTAATACCGTTCGGTTACATAAACCTCAATTCTAATTAGTTTCTGTACTACAAAATCAATTAAATGTTACTAACACAGCTATTGGCTCAGACCGCAACCTCAAGAAATGTTCGTAGACTCAAAGGGATGGACAAACATATCTATAAAGACGTCTAGGAACATAAATTAATATTAAATTCCGCTATAAGTTGGTTAACTCTCTGTTATGGAAACCATGCGATTGTGTTTGAATCGTCTGAAGGGAGTCTGGAACTTAGTAGTGCATGCAAAGCTTTGGCATTGTTTTCGTTTTTGTTTAAAAGCGGAATTTTCTCTTCGTTTATTTCGCAGAATCTTGGTAACGTCTGGTAATGAGTTTCAATTGATTTATTAAGAACATTTATGAGACACACAATGAACGTGATGCCTTTGTTTGTGAAGGAAACTTAAAACTGACAGTCCTTCAAAATTAAATTTCATATTCTGTCTACGAATAATAATGAATTGTAACTAAAAACCGCCATATTAAAATGTAACAGTGGATTCACGCAACGTATTTTAATAAAATAATGACTAAACCCATGTTACTGAAAATAGATTCTACATTAAAAATTACTCACAGTGGGGATAAAACGGCAATCGCAAATATGATTCCTGTTTATTCCCCAAAAGCGATCCATAAAACTTGTATAAATGTCAATAGTTTCAATAAATGCTGCGGTCGTCCGGCATTCGGTGCCTCCACTACCACCACCACTGTATTCAGGACACGTACGAAATTCACGTAAACGTCTGCTTCCCATCTTATTGATACAAATAGAGATATCAATTGTTTAGGACAAGGCGAAACAACAACGTGGCAATGATAGTAATTCTTCTGACGGGATGTGAGGGGGCCTTTATGACCACTTTGATATCTGCGGGGTAAAGTTTAGTATGTTATGGAATGAGATTTTTACGAACTTCGGGACCGTCGTAATGCTATTGACCTCTGTGATGGTGTTCGACCCGGCTGGCACCGTATTTAAGAGCCGATTGAAATGAGCTTGACGTAGATAATCATAATCGAGTCAGTTTTGTTTAGTTTACCTTTCCGTGATTATGCATTTGGTTGATCATATTATTTTATTATTATTTTCGTTTTGGTTTTTGTCAGCAAAAATAAAAGTGTCCATTTGTGAAGGTTTTATTTACTAGTAAGCACATAGGGCCTGAAAATACATTTGATCAACATTATTTTTAATGATCCGATATTTGTAACTTTTGCAGTTATGATTAAAAAACAAATTATTTTTAGCAGTTCTTAGTAAACTAACAATTAGGATTTTAACAAGTTAGTTTAAAAACTTATATCATGCAACTTACTGACTATATTTCTTCCCAGTAAAACGTACTTTGAACTTTTTGATCTTAAAATAAAATAAAATAGATTGTTACAACTATTAACCAAATTATTTTGATTCTCAAACTGTTTGAAGTTTAGACTATACTCTGCAAAAAACACACATTTGTAACCTTGCCTCATCATAAATATGTTTTCCAGGACCATTATTCAAAACATATTTTAATGATCTTATTATTTTGTACCGATTTTGTTCTTCAATTTCAACTTTGATATTATAATCCTGATATTTCAGCAAGGATAACATTTTAGACATTACATTTGACGCTTCGTGCCTACATCCAATTTATTGAAAGGTTAAAAATATTATAGAGAGAACACAAAATGGTTTTTTTTTATCCTTTTTGGTAATTGTTCGTAGATTTACGTAGGTACCTATTTTCGATTTAAAATATCAATAATAATTCTTCACGAATATGTGAATAGTATTCCAAATATGTAGTATTAATTACATGTAATCTCAGTTGTGATTTAGTTTGTTTTTAAAATACATTATTAGGTACGGTTATTATTCTGTTGATAAATATTTTCTTGTTTTATTTTTCAATTTTAGTAACATCATAACATAAAAACTAGGTATCTATCTATATACTTATAATAAATCTGTAGAGAGGTCAATTCTGTACATGAAATATATTTCCAAAATAACTATCAGGGGGTGATTAGGGATCGATACTGATGCCAAAAATGCAATTAATAAAATTGTTGTCTGTCTGTCTGTCTGTATAACCGATAAAGAAACAAAAACTACTCGACGGATTTTGACGAAACTTGGTACAATTATTTTTCATACTCCTGCGCTGGTTATAGTATACTTTTCATCACGCTACAATCAATAGGAGCAGAGCAGTGAAGGGAAATGTTTGGAAAACGGGAGAAGTTACTTCATACACGCTAATCTTCGGAACTACTGGACGGATTTGATTGTTTTTTTTTTTTTTTGTATAGCTATTATGTCTGGGCAACATATAGGTTATAATTTATCATGGAAACTTGAACACCTGATGCAGAACTGCAATAGATCAGCTAAAGTATAAGAGATACAAAAATAGCGCCATAGCAAAAATTGTTCCGCGTGATGAGCATTTTCTACTAAGAAAATATATTTGAAGATATAGAACACCTGATGTGGGACTCCAAGAGCCCAGTTACACTATTACATATACAGTAATGACGTCTTAGCAAGAGTTGTTCAGCCTGATGAGCACTCCCTGTTGTCGTATATAAACTGAAGATCTGCAACACCTGATGTGGAACTCCAAGAGCCCAGCTACACTATAACATATTATGAATAACATCTTAGCAAGAGTTGTTTAGTCTAATGGGCATTTCCTGTTGACTTACAAAAATGAAAGATCTGGAACGTCTGGAATCGTCATGCGCGTCCCGTTGTTTTCCCGTCCCCAGGCTCTAAGAATTCGACATCAGACGTTTCAGATCTTCGATTTTGACGACCCCATTGTCGCTGGCATAAGCAACAGGATCCGCGTACGAAGTCGCTGGCAGAAGCTAGTTTCTAATAATTTAGCTCTTTTAATATTATAGGTAGAACTAGTAGTATATATGTATACAACAGAAAAATAATTGTGTGCACCACATTTATTTTTAAAATTTAATAAATACGGGCATGGAAATTAAGAAAAAAGCAATAGGAAATTCAATATTTTATCTAAAAAATAAATGTGGTGTACACAAAAAAGCGGAAGGGACTTTTAGAAACCCTTTACGTACCACGGTCACAGTACCCCAAAAGTTCAGTCTTTCATTTAATGTTTTTAAAGTAGGTAAGTATAAACTTATGCGCTACTACTATAGACTATAAAATCTAGCTTTGAAGCCCTTTGTCTCATAATCAAGGCTCTACATAAGTCATTGTCTAGCCTAGAACTCTAGATTTATTGTAATCGTATTATAAAACACAACTTGGCTTGAGTGGAAAGATATTGTCATTTTCGTTAAAATTAAATTAGCTTTCGCTTTCTATATTACTCTCTTTGAACTACACTCGGCGTCAAAAAAATCGCACCACTTTAAGAATTCCCTTCAAAGTCATTTTAAACCTATTAATCAATGGTAGACATAATATGACTATAAGGTATCATTGGAAAGGCAATTTATTTAAATTTCAGTATAAATCAATGGATTTGGTTTTTTGTTTACCAGGGAATAAAAAAAAGCAAGCTAATGCAAATGATTAAAAAGTTAAATTTTATTTTATCAGCAATAATTACAACAAAGTCCTTAAAAACAACTTAAAACCTAGTGTTACCCCCCCTAGCCCTGATGACTGCTTCCATGCGTTCTCTCATGGACCTAATTAATGTGACAACAGTCTCTTGAGGAATGTTGTCCCATTCTGCAACGACGGCATCTTGGAGGTCTTGGAGAGTGGTAGGGGCAGGATCACGTGCCCGTACTCGCCGTTTCAGTTCATCCCAAAGGTGCTCAATAGGGTTTAGGTCTGGACTTCGCGCCGGCCAGCGCATAACAGGGATTCCAACTTCTTGCAGGTAGTCTCTTACAATTAAAGCGGTGTGACAGCGGGCGTTATCGTGCATTAACGTGAACCCACTGCCAACAAAACCCGCATAAGGGACAACCTGCTCCTCTAAGATCTCTGTTATGTACCGAGCAGCAGTCAGCGACCCTTGCCCGCGAGCACTTCCAGTCCGAGAAACACACACAAGGTTCGTTTTACCGTCGATTGACATGCCGCCCCAGAACATGCACGAGCCACCCCCGTATTCCACTGTCTCTTGAATACAGGCTTGTGCGAATCGTTCACCTTGCCTCCTATACACTCTTCGACGCCTGTCGTTGCAGAAAAGACACACCCTCGTCTCATCCGAGAAGAGCACAGCCCTCCATTGGTCTATTGTCCAATCCACATGGTCACGGGCAAATTGCAACCGGTCTCTCCTATGCTGTGCAGTCAATTTTGGCCCTGTAGCAGCCCTATGAGCTGCAATTTTCTTCTCCCGCATTCTTCTTCTAATCGTGGAGACGCTTACAGAAGTTCTGCGAGCTTATAGCAGTTGTTGTTGCAGCTCAACAGCATTGGAGAACCGATTACGTAAAGACGTCGAAACAATGAAGCGATCGTCTCTTTCCGATGTGCACCGTTGTCTTCCAGATCCACGTCTTCGGATATAGCCACCAGTCTCTTGGAAGCGTTGGAACACTCGTCGAACGGCAAAACGACTCAAGTTCAGTTGCCGAGCAACATCACATTGCCGCATCCCTGATTGCAGTAGTGCAATGACTTGAGCGGCTTCATCTGCAGTGGTATCCATCTTCTGGGGTATTTTTCTTGCTGTAGCTGTTCACGTGTGTTCACTTCAAAGGTTGAATAGCGAATGACCCACATTTAACCCGGGTCGCCCGTTTTATACCCTTGTAGGGAGGTGCAATTAGTGGCCCTTGCAATGCGTATTTTGACAACATTTTTTTTAACGTTACGTGCTAATGAAACCTGTTGTGTTTAGGGATTCTAACTGTTGTTAATTTAAAGGTCGTTAAGCATACTTTCAATTGATACCAATATTAATTGGGTTTAATGTATTCGTTACTGGCGGGACATGTTTTAAACTTATTTTCGAAGAGGTGCGATTTTTGTGACGCCGAGTGTATTTAAGAGCTACCTAAAAATAATTAATTTAAATTGTTTAAGATATTTAATATCCAGATCCGCAAAAAAAGCATCTTTTAAATTATTTAATCTTAAAGTTTCTTTAATATTCCTTTTAACCCTTTTTCTATAGCTGTTTATAGACGTCGATATTTTGCATTTTCTTTCAAATTAGTTTCGATATTTTTTTTTCTTTCGTTTATTTCAATGTTTTAATTTTACGAGTACTTTAAAACTAGCTTTTGTACTTTAAAATTATCTTTGTTACTTTGAAATTAGCATTAGTACTTTAAATTTCTTTGAGATCAGCTAGTGATGAATCAAAGGACGATACGTGTAAAGTTTCATTGGTGGTTTCAGACATTATGCCTACAGCTAGAAATATAACATAGGTCTTAGTAACACACGTTTGTTTGAAATACTTGAAGTTAAACTGTGAAACTTGGTTATGATTTGAACAAGTTAAAGGCCTGACATTGATTTGTAAAGGGGAGAGCAGTTTGTGAGCCGGCGTTTACCGGCCGTTTGTATACCGTCTGTATCTATTTGTGTCCTAAGGTTGTTCAACTCGACAGGCGGTTCGCTAACAAAATTGGTGATGAGATGATGATTACACAATACTTTTAAAGGTATATTTTTATAAAGGTATATGTAGGTATGACTAAAAGGTAAATCTATCTAGCTTTGTTTTGATTCAGTCTGTTGTTTGTTGACAAGCTCGAATGCCAATCGCTTGGATTCAATTGAGATATTCTACAACTAGGTATTTCTATTTGGTAAAACCAAGTAAATAAGTATGAATATTGCCTTTAATATAACTTTTATAATAAAGTTCTATACTCTTACAGTACAGGATACATAAAAAATAAATATTTCTATTTTACTTTAACAGTTCTGGTAGCCGTCAAAAGTAACTTTTTAAATAACATACAAAATATGCCAGAGTTATTTGGTTGATGCACAATAGCCTATACACGAGAATACGACGACCAACCTCCTCCGTAGTCCGTTGAACCAAACACGTTGCAGTTTCACAGAAAAAAATAAACAACACACTGTATGCGATGAGAGTATTAATCACTTTATTTATCAGCAAAATGTTTAGCGTCACTAACTTAAATACAGTTCGGTAACTTTCAGTTAAAATGTTTTAAAAAACAAGTTTTTGTACTCGTAGATTCACGAAGAAGTTGGACGCGAGCGTCCCACACGCGTGCATCAAGCGTGCCGGCCGGCGCAGAACTAGCTCGCTGGTCTCATTCCGTACAAAACTTTTAAGTCATGGAGACGGCAAAGCTATGTCGCGCCTCTACAACTCACGCACACAATCATGCCCGACACCCTATGCACAAACACGAAAGCGAGCTTCCAAGTTCACTAAATAAACGAACACCAACACAAACGTGCACCAACACCGTCTACCCCCTGTTCATGAGACGTCCGAGCGGGACGCGTATATCAACAATGCATTTGGGAACATAAGCGCGAGCGAGAGGTTGATACCGCAACAGATGTATATCATTTTACGCAGGTAAGTATTGAAAATGTTGGTGTGTATGAATGAGACGGAGTACAACTTTAGCTTAGGCAAAGCCGGTTGGGAGCGAGTAGGACAGGAACTGTTCAAGTCACCCACTGTACATTCCTTCCTGATACCGGCGCGCCGTCGTACCTTTCGATCGTTCAAGTGGCAGATGAAGCTTTTAGGGCTGTCACCTGATCAATTCGCGGAGCGATAAAAAACGGGAAACTTTAATTAGTAATAGGCATGCTGAAAGTTTTAATTTTTTGGCGAATTTTTTTGCTCAAACTGTTACCAGTCCCTTCGTTGCCAGTTTCGCGCAATATGAAATATACAAAACAAAGTGTATTTTTAAGCATTTATAAATATTTTTAGAAATCGTAAACAAAACACACAATAATAAACTTAAGAACAATGGAGTTTCTAAAGATAAAGGAAGCAGCAAGAGTTGCTACAAATTCTGCAAGCTTATAAATGATTCAGAGGCGCAGGTAGCATCCTTACGTCAAGATGTCACAAAGTAGCAGGTAGTGTAGTAACGTATGCTGCAAAATTTTGTGAATATTTTTTGCATAGAGCGCCTCCACTACTTTCTGTGTTTACAATGGAGACATCTGCTTCAAAGTGCGGTTTTCGTACTTTTATATTATTATACAATTTATTTTAATTGGGGATCGTATTATACGTAATAGAGATCGTTATTTTGACCCTTATGTTTAATGATTAGATACGTTTTTACCCCTTTTGTGAAGAGTCGACACCTGTTATTTTTCTGTTATCTAAATAGCGCTATTAAACACACGTCGGGTTTTGTTATTCTGTTTAGTCAGCTTTATTTAATTACCAACCAATGAGTTAATTGAATGGTGTTACTGTTTTATTTAAATTATTTATGCCAGTTAACTAGTAGTAGTACTCTACCCACTCAATGGCAAAGTTTCTGATATAAAAATAGCCGAATGTAGTAACTTGCAAACTTTTCCTAAGTTATTGAAAACTTTTAAAAAAGGGAGTGTGCGTTTTTTAGAAAACAAAGTTTAAAAAAAATGTATTCGCTTTGAAAAAAGCAATATTACAAAAATTGTCATTTTTGCAATATTGCTTTCAACCTTCAATATCTAAAATAATGATATAGGATAAATCCATGCAACGTTGTAAATGAAATCGACCTTTAAAAATTTTAATTTGAAAATAGAATTAGAATTTGTTTATCCCACGTCGGTATCAAATATCCAAAAAAAAGCGTGTCCGTGCGATCGGAGAGCGTCAAGCGAAACACTTCTGCGAAACCGGAGCCATGCGGCGCGGTTGACGGTAACGCGCCACGACACCTTATCACAACACAAAACACAATCCCTTCCCATGTAGCTTACACACAAATTAATGTAGTATAATGTTCACACCCTTTATTTTTATACCTTTGTCAAACTTCACGCGAAATGACAGCACAACACACTCACGCCGTAAAGTATACCATTTCTAACACGTTGCTCGAATACGAATCAGCCGTTTTGTCTATGCGCCGTGCACATTCCTCTCCCATCCCGCCCGTAATCCTAAACAGAATTGACGTGGCGATCGCTTAAAAAAACAAAAAAATAAAACGTGAAATATGACGTGTTTTTGACGGTTTGACACGGGTAACGTTCGCGGTACACTTCATTAACTTTTCGAATACCAAATCCTGACTGAACGAGTGCTTCAACGGACATAAACGGGAGTTCCGTTTTTTCAGACACCAGTAAACCTCGTGCTAAGCAATATTTTTCCAAAATAAACACACAAAGAGAATACAATATTGCACTGCAAGGAATAAGTTTGCTGCTGTTTATGAACGGTATGGTTGGTGTAAATAAAGCATATGAAATAAAATTAAAAATCCCGACATCTCAATATAACACTAGTAGGTAACTAATATAAATTCTAACCAAGAACGTAATATTGAACTATATGAAACAGTAGTGTAACATCATGTATAGCTTAATGGAACAAATGTTAAACGAGAACTTCCATGAATATGTACTGAACATTCAATTGTTTAGACATAAGGCCTTATCATACATACGGCGAACATGGAGTGAAAAGAGGGCCTGTGGCTCCATAAGCGCGAAATAATGACGACGCATTGTAGCTTCCCAGGATCAAGTAAGTCGCTATTATTTATTTCTTCGGAGGAGCTCCACAATAGCGTACCACGGCTTTGCTGTCAGCGATACAATAAGCAGCTGTTCTCGGTGTATTTTGTACGAGCTGCAGAGTAAGATGTACGCCAGATGACGTAATGCTACCTGCTTTTAAGACACGATAAAAGAAATATGACGGCGGCGTCATCTCTCAATTTTGTAGTCCTTCGTGTTTATCTTTTGTGTCGGCCAATATTGTGCCCGAAGGCAAGTCTCCTGTATACTACGATGTTATTCATGCAATATTTTGTAAGATTCTTAAGTAACATTGATGAATGGAGGCTGTGAGGATGTAGTAAGTTGATATCTCCAAGGAAATCATATATAAAATTCTCGATGAAAAATATTTCGCAATAAGAGTTTAAACTATCTAAAGTTAGTACGATCACATCACTCACATGTTCATGAATTTTTACGTGCAACCACGAGTTCCAACGGACAGCCGGCTTCGAGTGGCCAAAAAGCCAGAAATAGTTGGTGAAGCGACGCGAGGGACGGCCAGAATATAATAGCAGCAATAACAAAAGTGAGTCGGGCTAACCATTGATTTGGATTTTACGTTAGTCCGACAAAAAAATAAGTGCCTTTGTGCTGCATCCGCAAAAGTCTGACCAGTGGCTGTCACTCGAAAATGCATGTTGGACTGTATGGTAAGCCCGCTGGTATTAATACAGGGCGACAGGTGAATACTAAGTGACGTTTTATTGTTGTGTGTGAGCACTTATCAACTTTGGTGGTTCTCACGAGTTTCAAGCGGATTGTTTGAAATTCCTAGTCAGGATAGAATGTATTGAGTGGGTTTTCGCACAACATAAATATAATTTCTGGGACGTAGGAACTCCAGTCAAGGAGTTTATTTTATTTAAAATTCAGAACAGATTAGAATGCTAAATATACGTGTACAGCAAAATCCGACCGTATTACAATAAAACACATTAATTTCGCTAAGCCGCCAGCTTAAAACTGAACATTATAAAAGCCAATACTAACAAAATGTGAAAGTTAGAACGAGGTCACCACTTAATTTAAACAAACATCGGCTAAACGCTATTAGGTACAACAATTGTTGAACAATTTAACAACGCTCTGGCCAGTTCATCTGTATTTCCTACTTAATAAATGTCTGCAGGAGGAGGCGAGGCTGGCCACACTGACGCTAACTTGACGCCAGCCTGACATCGTATCGTACAGTCGTGGCTAAAAATGACGCAGTTGTTCCACCTAAAGGCGTCAGTGTAGAAAATTGTGTGAGACACACATCGTTTCTTTTAAATTGCGATAGTGAAGTGCTTTTTAGGGAAGTGGTCAGGTCACTTTAACCTTTATTAATATCTTCGTCTTCAGATCCTCATTATAGCATTTCATTATGGCAGAGATTTCTGTTTCCAGATTTACAAGTCATGGTATGTATAATTGGGGTAGCCAGTACCGGGGACTAACAATTGTATATTAGAAACTTAATTTGTGACATCGTCTGGCGAAAAGCTAAAGGCTACGGGCCGTTGCCGTCGGGACGCATAAAATGTCTCTCGCCATTTAGTTTTAGCATTTCACCAGTTACAACTATCGATCTGAGTACAAATCCTTTGCTTACTGTGATTGTGTCCTACTTCTATCTAAATTTTCTGTTACTTATCTGTTTATTTGAGGGATATACTTGGTAGATTCGTCCTCAATCTTCCCAAATTGAACCAATAAACTCTAATAGCTCATTTACAACAAGACAGACGAACTTAAGGCAGACATGTTAATGAAGAATCAATCAGGTATAACAGGCATCGAATTGAGTCCGTCGCTGAGGGTAATCAATCAGGCGTCAATGTTATTGTTGTGATTTGTTGCGGCATCGAGTCCGGAGCAATCGGCGGGCCCTCCGGTAGCCATTAGTTTGATTAGCTCGTCCGTCCCACGCACGCTGATTGTGCGAACGTTTGGCTTTGATTGATTCCTTCAAATGGCACCGTTTCGAGACTACGTTTTATTCTTGGACGATACATTGTTGTTGGCTCCGATACGAATGTATGGCTTTTAAGATTGAGTTGAGTCAAAGTTCAGACATGTGCAAAGAAATAGGTAAGTTAATTTCTATCTTCAGATTTTGATTTAGTAGTATACGAAGTAAATAAAATTGGGTTAAAGGCACGAAAGTAATTATTCTTTACTAGCTGTTGCCCGCGACTTCGTCCGCATTGTATTTGGGTTTAAGGCACCTAAACTAATATTCTCTTTTTTAATTTGTTGAGAAAGTGAGGGTACCTGATGTCCCACTTTAAAGTTTGTTATAGAATCTATAACAAACTTTAAAGCAAATGAAATGAAAACTTCTAGACACAACACTTTATAATTATATACGACATTGGTAGTTTTTCCCTCTGGTGCTAAAATAAAAAGTTGGTCAGCATTACTGACAGGCGAGCATGTGTTATATAGTTGGCCGTGGGAAAAACAGTTGGACCTTAGGTCGACATCAGCTTCCTTCAGGGTCTGTCCTTGGGACTTATTTATGGTCATCGCGAAGTAAGCGGCTAACGGGAATTGTGTGAGTTTGAACTGGAAAGGGAAATTGTTGGAGATGAGTGGTATTCACGGTATCAATGCAGTTTCCCCTGAGCCACATCCGATGAGAATTTCAGCTTCGCTTAAATTTCTGTGTAAAGGTGCGTACAGACCATGTAACATGTTATATAACATGTGTTATAAAACACTACAACTCTATGTAGAATGTTACCATGAAAAATGAAATAACAATGTTATATCGACGCTTGAAAGGCAAAAATTACCAAGCGACATGTAGCCAACTTTACAGGAGAGCATTTTAAAGTTTTTATTTTTGGAAAAAAAATCGTATAAAATCACATATTTGTCATAATTACGTAATTCCAACGAATTTTAAATACATTTTTCAGGCTTAATAAACTGGCATTTAAAGATTATAGATTTTCTCATTAGTTTATGAAATAGTGTCGGTTGGTAATAATTTTATAAAAAATCACAAACAGGCAAAAGTTACTTACCGACATCAAAATTTAATGATAAAATAACTAAAATTAACTAAACCCGATTATTTTATTATTGTGTTTGAAGCAAGATGACGTATCCTGGATTGGCGCATGTTTGACTTTCAGGTAAAATTATCTATATAGAAAACAAATATATTTTTCTAACAGCCAATTTTAACCATGGTACAAATTAAATAAAGTTAGTGTAGGTTTTTTTTGAATAAGCAACAATAAATTTAGGTTTTAATACACAAAATTAAAAACTTTCGGTTAAAGCTTTTCGTCACCATCATCACAGTTTTCAATCTTTCACTGGATTTGACACGTGTCAACTATCGCACTGTATTCAGCTACTCGATATTACTGAGTTGAAAAAAAAAACCATTATTTTAAAGAAGAAACGGTTAAGTTGTTTCGAATACAGTCATTGCCTTGAAGATTTATCACTTATAAAAAAATTAGATGATGTCTATCAGTTTGCGGTATATGATTACTTCCCAGAATTTAATCCTTATTAGCAACACTATCGAATGGTGTAATAGTACAGGGCTACAGGGTGTAATTTTTTTCCAAAACCAGCGGGTTCGATTCCTTTCCAGAATTATTGAATTGTCTAAAAGCCAATCATGCAGTTTTAGTTTTAGTCAAAATCGGCCTCGAGACTCCTTTCAACGTTTTTCGATATTCGTCATAGTTTCGTATATGGCAATCAACGCCCAGTTCAAAAATTCATCCTGTATATCGTAATGAAATTCATCATCATCAAATCAGCCGTAGGACGTCCACTGCTGTACATAGGCCTGCCCCATAGATTTCTAATAGGTCCGGTTGGAAGCTGCTTGCAGTCAGCGCGATTCTGTGATTTTCATCAGATAGTCTGTCCACCTAGCAGCGTTGCCTTAGAGCATGGTCTCCATTCGGGAACTTTGCGGCCTCATCGGCCATCGTTCTGCGTGCGTGATTCGATCGAATCAGAAATGAAAAGATTCGTAGACGAATTAAAGTTGCAGACATAGCCCAGAAAACCAGCAAGTTCAAGTGGCAGTAGGCAGACCACATAGCACGCAGAGGGACTCCGAACATAGCCCTCGCCATAGCTCGTTGGGCTACCTTGAGCTTACTAATGAGGCCCGTAGTAAGAGACCACGTTTCATTCATTTTCCATAAGTCGTCACACATTTGCTGAAAACTATGAGGCACTGAGGTATTCTGGACGAGGAAACGTTACGCAGTTTCCCGAACGCTGCCCGGCCGTGTTGGATTCGGCGGTTGACCTCTTTTTTGAAGTTCAACCTGCCTAGTCCAACGGTTTGTTCCAAGTAGATATACAAGTCAACAACTTATCACGTCTGTATGATATCACGTTTCCCTGTCATACGCTTTTTTCAAAGGAATCGCCTTCCAACTCTGCACCTGTACTCGGGCCGACATAGAGGTATTATTGTTTAAGCACCTAAACACTTCGATATACCAATAGTCAATACGACATCGTTGGAGAGATTCAAGAACTGCCCAGTTGCCCACATCTCCACCGATTTAAAGTCTTTCTCATAGTCCACAAACGCCAAACATAAGGGCAAGTTATACTCTCCGGTGTTCTGTATAACTTTCCGCAGCGGGTGTGTGTGACCATATGGTAACCTTTTCGGAAACCGGCTTGTTTGGAAGGCTGAAAGTCATCAAACCTGCGGTCGAGACGGTTCGTGATGATGTTCCCTTGAAAACAACTTATAAACGTGTCTCAAGAGCGAGTCATTTTTTAATAAGGTGTTGTCATCCTTCTTAAAGAAAAGAACCACCAATTTCCACCCACTTTCAAAAACTCTGAAATGACTCCATCTTCACTCGGCGCCTTATTATTTTCAGCTGATTAGGGGCCATCCTAATTTCGTAAAGGATGATGATGCCCAGGATGTCTTCAATGTAGTGTCGGGTTATCTTGGCCCTTGGATCTGTGGCCACGCTGCTAACAGGTTTGGCAACCGAAGCTTATAGCTGTGCATAAAGGTTTTCGACCTCCTTCAATACCTCTGCTTTCTTTGCATCTTCTCGTTTCAGCTTTGTCAGCTGGCTTTGCCCAATAGATACATCTCTTGCAAACACTATCGTCGTCGTCGTTCGTTGACTCTTTAATGTGGTTAGTATTAAAGAGATCAGAGAGAGTAGGAGAGCAGTGGTGGCCGAGTGGTATCGGCCCCGACTTACGAGTTGTAGGTCGTGGGTTCGAACCCCGCCAGGCGCATTACTTTGTGTAATTTATTTCATCACCACTGCTCTCAAAACGGTGAAGGAAAACATCGTGAGGAAACCGGCATGTCCTAGAACCAAAAATTCGAAGACATGTGACATCCACCAACTCGCACTGGGCCCGCGTGGTGGATTATGGCCCACTCCCTCTCACAGAGAGGAGGCCTGTGTCCCAGCAGTGGGAACATTTATAGGCTGATGATGATGATTAAAGAGATCACCGTGCCGCAAGGATTTTGAATTTGTCTATTGATCTGCATAAATGACTCGGCGTCACTGAAAGTCTACAGTCTTAATAAGCGTTTTTCAGTCATGAGGTTGAGATTGATGTCGGAAAGTTTCTGAGGTCTATTTGCACGGCGGGATCTAAAAGACTTAGAGAAAGAAAGAAAGAAAGAAGAAATAAAAGAAAAAACGTTTATTTGGGTAACTACTGGGATAAAAAAACCAGTAGTTCCATTATGGAACTGCTGGGACACGGCGAAAGGTTTGAGGTGAAATGAAATTCGGTTAAATATTTTTCGAACTTATGATAGGCAGGACGAGTAGGTGATACATCAATATTCCGAGCTACGCGACGTACTACGTGCGATGCGCGCGATCACGCGGTTAGCCTAAGCGACAGTTGAGTGAAGAATAATCGAAATTATTTGACCAACAGCCATTCATGTTCTGATTTGCAACGCGTTCATGCGACAAAACAAAATAGGTGCAACGGGAATAAACTGATTTTTGTACAAATTTCATATCGGAAATAGTTATCTAAATGACAAAAACAGTAAAAAAAACGGCAGGTATACCAAACGACAAAATTTATTTTTTTTAGGCAGGAAAAATAGTACTATATTACGTTTTAAAGTACACTGTATTTAGGAAGAAAATACTAAATGAAAATGAATACATAATTAAGGTGTGTCAAAAAGTCTTAAATGAAGAAAAATATAAAATAATAATCAGGTAAAATTTCTTAAGCAATGCTCATACAACAGATACCGTAAAGCAAAAAATACTTAATGTTAAAACGCATTAATTCAAGTCAAGGCAAAAGTTACTAAGTGTTAAAACTTGAAATAAAATATCTACCAAGTGAAGTTTGTTCATAAATCGGTAAAATTTTGGTCGCTTAGTCGCCGAAATTGATGAAAAGGTGTACTTTTTTAAGTTACCAAGCGACAGCAAAAGTCTTCCTAGCGGTACGAGAGTAGGATCAATCGACGCAGAATGTTTTTCTGATTTCAATGATATATGTATATAACTCAATATCGCCCAAAATGTCGCTTGGTAACTTTTGCCTTTCAAGCGTCGATATAACATGTTATGTTATAATAATAATAATAATACATTTATTTCAGACTCATCATACGATTACATCCATATTTTGTTAGTACAATTATTGCGAGCTTACAAACTAGTATTAGTAATAATAAATTTATTAATTAATTGGTTGACAAAAATAGCGACACTGAGAACAATTTTAAATTATAATTCAAATTCAATTCAAATTAATTTCAATTTAATTGATGCAAATAGATTTTAATAGTTAATTTAAAATACTTCATCTAATTTTAATTTTGTAATTTAATCTAATAAAAATAAATAAATTATAAGTAATATAGTCTGTACGCACCGTAATGCAGTAACTATTAGTCGCGTTCCATTGCACAATTTTGGTGGAGTTAGATTTCTTAGAAGCATTATTATTACTTTTAGGTTATTTTATGAGCTCGAGGACCACAGGCAGTTGATGAATTTAAAATCTCGAGTGGGTAGTTGCTGGCATCACCCTAATTGACGACGTTATTGTATGATGTGTAAACCACATCATTCCCAACAATTTCAGCTAATATGTTTTCATTTATTGCAGCGGTTCGGTCATTTTTTTAGTTTCGCACGATCACATATCCAAGAGTTTTCCTGAAGTGTTATACTTGACGGGACTCCGAATACGTAACTTATCAATTCTTCTTACAACGGGCAGTGTCTGCCGGAATTTTACAGAGAACAGTACCTACCGTGATATTGTCCATGGGTCTATCATCATGGCGAATGTCTCAGTGTTCTGTCCACGGCCTCGACGGCTTTTTTGTTCGACATGGTACATTCAGACGATTACATTTTTTTAGCGTGGTAATACATCACGTGGAACACAACGTGCACTCTTACTCGCCGCCCGCATGGCCGCGCCTACAGTGGCTGGAGATCGTGTAGCGACGTCTGTCGCCATCGGCGTCTACCGCTGCGGCTGGGCTGGAGGTGGACATTGTCCTCTCCCTCATGCGTCCCGCCTCCTCCTTCGCTAGCATGACTGCTTCGCAGAAGGAGGCGACTGCTTCCCATTCTGTCTCGCCTCGCAGCATAGCCTCGACCAACACTAAGCACGAGTAGTCACCGATTATCGTCGTAGTGAGGACACGGCGGTGCTCTGCCCAAGCGGGTAGTCCTGCACCGTATGCACCGTGTCCTCCAGGCGATCCACGCAGTGGTGACACCCAGGCGATTCTTCTTTCCCTATCAGACACAGCTACCTCCCGAAACTTTCGTGTCCGGTGAGGACCTACGTCATGTGGTAGGTCAGGCGGGACGCCGTGACGCCTATCCAGCTACTCCTTAAAGAGGGGTCTTACCGCCGCGGTTGGGGCGTGCCCGGAACTCGGTTGCGACAGTCGCTCTCTCAATATTGCCCTGTGATCACGCTGGAGCTCTTTCCGGGAATTCATCCTGGCGATTGTATTGTATAGGGGGCTGGTATCCGCAACTCCACGTCATATGCGCGTATTTTGCATGCGGATGAGATGATCATTCTCCTGGCGATGCGCCTCGATAGACGCGATGGAGGGCCGTCGCCTCCAGGAGAAGACGACTACATTATAATCCTGAAACACCTTTGCTTTGTCACAGTTTCATGACTACGAACACGTTGAGTGTTGCAGTGTTGTCTTAGTAAATAGGACTTTAAACAACAAAAAACAAAAAAAAAATACGCATCTTACTTTGTTAGTGACGTACAACAGAGACTGCTCATCAGGCTTAACAACTTTGCTAAGACGTCATTCCTTTTTATGTTATAGTGTAGCTGGGCTCTTGGCGTTCCACAACAGGTGTTTCAGATCTTCAATTTTTATGCGTCAACAGAGAGTGCTCATCAGGCTGAGCAACTCGTGCTAAGACGTCATTCCTATATATGTTATAGTTTAGCTGGGCTTTTGGTGTTCCACATTAGGTGTTCCAGATCTTAATTTTTTATAAATTTCAACAGAGAGTGCTCATCAGGCTGAATAACTTTTGCTAAGACGTCATTCCTACATATGTTATTGTGTAGCTGGGCTCTTGGTGTTCCACATCAGGTGTTTCAGTTCTTCAATTTTTATACGTCAACAGAGAGTGCTCATCAGGCTGACCAACTCTTGCTAAGACGTCATTCCTACATATGTTATTGTGTAGCTGGGCTCTTGGTGTTCCACATCAGGTGTTCCAGTTCTTCAATTTTTATACGTCAACAGAGAGTGCTCATCAGGCTGACCAACTCTTGCTAAGACGTCATTCCTACATATGTTATTGTGTAGCTGGGCTCTTGGTGTTCCACATCAGGTGTTCCAGTTCTTCAATTTTTATACGTCAACAGAGAGTGCTCATCAGGCTGAGCAACTCTTGCTAAGACTTCATTCCTATACATATTAGCTATAGTTTAGATGGGCTTTTGGTGTTCCCGTCAGGTGTTCCAGAGATCTTCAATTTTTGTATGTCAACAGAGAGTGCTCGTCAGGCTGATCAACTTTGCAAAGACGTCATTTCTGTATTTGTTATAGTGTAGCTGGGCTCTTGGTGTTCCACAACAGGTGTTCCAGATCTTCAATTTTTATACGTCAACAGAGAGTGCTCATCAGGCTGATCAACTCTTGCTAAGACGTCATTCCTTTATATGTTATAGTGTAGCTGGGCTCTTGGTGTTCCACATCAGGTGTTCAAGATTGTCAATTTTTATACGTCAACTTTCTGCTGATCAACTTTGCTAGGACGTCATTTCTGTATTTGTTATAGTGTAGCTGGGCTTTTGGTGTTCTACATCAGGTGTTCCAGATCTTCAATTTTTATACGTCAACAGAGACTGCTCATCAGACTGAACAACTTTGCTAAGACGTCATTCCTTTACATGTTATAGTGTAGCTGGGCTCTTGGAGTTCCACAACAGTTGTTCCAGATCTTCAATTTTTATACGTCAACAATTTTTGCTATCGCACCATTTTTGTATCTCTTATAGTTTAGCTGGTCCGTTGCGGTTCTGCACCAGGTGTTCAAGTTTCCAAGATAAATTATAGCCTATGTGTTGGCCAGACTTAATACCTATACAACAAAACTACTTTTTGAGTTTATCCCGGACATACATACAGACAAACAGACAAAAATTTTAAAAACTATATTTTTGGCTTCGGTATCGATTGTAGATCACACCCCAAGTATTCTTTTCAAAAAATATTCAATGTACAGTTTTGACTTTCCTACTATTTTATTATATGTATAGATATCATTCTATCAAAATGTGTGTGCATGCCAATCTAGTCGATACCAGTTAAAGCAGCCTAAAACACTTTACCCTTAGGCAAGTAATGAGGCCTAATTTCAATCAGTGTTTTGAATCTTAAACGGGAATTTTAGCACAATATTTATAATTAATGGATTTTCTTGAACAATACATTTTACCGGTCTTGTTTGAAAGTACGTCACGATAGATATCTGTTTCGGTTGCCAACTTGAATAATTGATGTATCTATCTAAGTATATAGGTACATTAAACTGAGCGCTAGTGAAATAATTATAGCTACGAAATACCTTTATAAATTAATGAAGAAGTGCCGTAAATTATCTAGGAACATTATAGATCAATAAAAGGTAGGTACTACATTATTACTACTACACATTAAACAATTCTGGGGGTTAGTATTTAAATGTTATTGTAGTATTTCTGTGGTAAAAGATTTCCGCCAAGTTTATGCCAGAAAACATAAAATGTAGCTGTAACACCAAACTCTCTGTTTAAAATAAACATTTTTCAGAAAAATACAAAGAAAGAAAAAATTATTAGCGCAAATCATGAATTATTATTACAAAAAATATATATTTGAACACAAAAAGAATAAGCAAGAAGTAAAAGCATACTACCAACCACTGCGAATATTCAAGTCCAAATGTTAATTGTACTGTTTTTCCACCTAAAAGAAATAAAACTTACTAAAATACAAAAAAATCAAACACGAAAAGTTAACCCTACAAAATTCAATGTCAATGTTGCTTGGACGAAATGGACACAGACAGGGGTAACGCTAAAGACGGGAAGAATTGACAAAACCCCACCGGATAAAAGCGAGGTCTAAAGGTTGTATAAGACCCGCATCTGAATGACTATGTCATGTTTATTTGCGTTGAAGGGAGGCGCACTTTCTTACCTGTGACGGAGAAAGCATGACTTTGAAGAGGAGTCACATGAATCTTTAACTTCGGGTTCGGGCAAACAGTTTTATATTTTAGGCCGTGTGTACTAAGCTTTGTTGGAATTTTCTTTTCGTTGCTGCTCGAGTTAATTGGTAGGGAATTCGGAGTAGGTAAATGTAATGTCAACTTTGACGAATCTTACTGCTACATTATTCGGGGACAATTTCAATTCAATACATAGATACAGATATACACAGTGAGATACACTGCTGGGCAAATGCAAATGGTAAATTCCAGATCTCTCGATGCAGAGCCAAAGTAGACTAGCCCAAATAGAAAATATCCTAAAATGTTTTTCTTGAAAAACAGGTCAGAACTGTGTATATTTTTTCCTCGGGCCGTCGGTCTCCTAGATAAGTAACGATGTCCGTTTCTGTTTCTAACTTTTCACTTTAAACTTCAAAGTAATTTCAAAAGCAAACTCCCAGAAGTTTAATTTACGTCTTGTTTAACTGAACTGGACTAATAATCTAGTCTAGTCTTCACGAATTGGAAACTAAAAGATAATTTATAAACAGTTGTTTTAATACATGAGTCAGAAAATATCATGGCCAATGAATACCAATGTTCCTTTGTCTAGCATGGATTATTGCTAGCTTATCTTCAACGAATAAGAAGCATCATGTGTGTAGATATAGCAACTAAAACAATTAAATTCCTAATCACAGTAGAGCCATTTACTTTTCTAAATCACAAAAGTAAATAGGCGCCCACTGTTTAATTTTTTCCAAAAGAACTTCGGTGCTAAATTAGTTTTCGTTCAGTTGTATACGTGATCGGATTGTATAATTACATTCTTTCCCAACCCACAGTTCCCAACGGCAGGTTGCGACCGAGATGCGTATCGTATCGATTCTGGGAGTTTTGCTAAATCGAACTAAGGCCACAACTCACGAAGTGGACCATCAAACTGCAGGAAAAAGGACAAAACAAAATGTATAAAGGAAATTGCTTCCACAAATCCACTCGTATCTTGAACAATAAACGTGAAACGGCCAGCCCACCCTAATAGCAATGAAATCACGAAACCAAAACTGTCTCCCATGTCGGATACAGTTCGATCTGCGACTTAAGAATTTTATAGACTACCCTTCAATTGTCTCAAACAGCCAGCGATGATAGAGGTCGTGTAACTATTTTGTTCGTATTTATAATGTTGTTTGTTTTTGGGAGATTTAATTTTTGCTAACCATGGATGAATTTCCTTTTCCAAAAGAATAAATTATTCTTATTTCAGTTGTTTTTGAATTTTGTTTTGTTTCAAATTATTCCAATAATACACTTATTTATCCATGTTTAATACATTCTTTGTTTATTTAAATCTTCACAGAATGTTTCAACGCCCAGCTCATTCTTAAAGTTAACGGGACTGTTCTTAAACTAAATGTTCAGAAATGCATTCTGTAAAAAATACAAGCCAATCGTCATTATTATCATACTGACTATGAATAAAGTTATCTACAATCGCATGCCGTTCACATTAGTTCTTATCAACTCTCATAAATTCATAATATATGAAACTACAAACCACCCTGTAAAGACTATCGCTCAGTCTAGTCTGAGATTCGTCCTACCAGAGTGAGGCTTCCGTTTACTCATTTGTGGACAACACTTCTGTTCGATATTCACTACAATCATTGGTTTCACAGCTAAAACTGTCAGTATATAATATTGGCACCAGAAATTGTATACCTGGCGGTATTTTACGAGATAAGTCGGCAATAAAAACAACAACTCTATTAATAAGATACAAATGGGTTAAGAAGTTGTGCTGCTAATATTATAAATTAAAAACTTGAGAGGTGTCAAGGGACACCCGGATGGAACGAAGTTACTGTATACACTCAACAAAAATAATCGTCGCGACTCCACTCCACTCCACTCCGCTCCGCTCCGCTCCGCTCCGCTCCAATCCGCTCCACTCCGCTCCACTCCGCTCCACTCCGCTCCACTCCGCTCCAATCCGCTCTGCTCCGCTCCGCTCCAATCCGCTCCGCTCCGCTCCGCTCCGCTCCACTCCACTCCACTCCACTTCACTCCACTCCACTCTTTGAGCTCTAGCACCCTTTCGCAACGCGCGATAAGGAACTATGTTCCAAAAAGTGTCGTGACAACTTTTCGTAAGAATTTTTTCCGTCTAGCCCCTAGTCTAGATAAGGAACTTCGTTCCAAAAAAAAAACACACATTGGCCCTTCGTCCACTATACGACTCAAGTTTCCGATACCTTACGACTTCAGTATCCAGGCGACTCTCGCAATAGAAATGCATATACGTTCGTACACATGCACGCGACGCGCGACGCCAATCGCGCGCTACCTATCTGCTGACATCGCGGCGACTTGAGTTTCCGCGACTTTCAAGATGGCGGAACAATTCATTTACCATTTTTAATTTTATTCACAGAATAAAGGGTTCCGTAGCATATTCTTGAATCATTTTTGGAAATTAATTATTTTAAAACGATAGAAAAATATTTACAATCCTCTATCAAATCATAATTTTGTATGCAGTTTTATTAAAAAGTTGGGAGAGATGGTTTTTTTTCTATTTTATTGAATAAAAATTTTAAATTATGTTATAGTATTTGGATTTGGATTAATGTTAGGTTCCCAGGAAATTAACTGTGAAGGACGGACTGTCACACGACTGATCTTATAAAGATTCCGTTTTATTTTTTGAACCTTCGGAACCCTAAAAAATATACTTTGATCGTCACAGTCATGTGTTAGCCATTTTATAAATTCATATTCTTGACCACCCATCATGACCTTTTGACGCGGCGCTAGTGTCTATGTCGTTACATCAAATTGCATTATAAAAATTTAGTACCTCGAATTTTCCGCAGGTCATGAGTAGTTTTTTTTTTTTTTTTTTTTTTTTTTAGCGTGGTAAAATCATCAAATGAGTCCTCCAACCCCGGGCAGGGCGGGAGGGACTGTCAGACTTCTACTGACTAAAATCCACGGTGTCCTTCAATAGCCTGTTACGTTCCGGGGTCACGGTAAGGAAATAATCCCGCGACCCCGGCAGGCTTTGGCCCTCTGAGAGGGGGGCCCCGTCATTATGCTGACGCTCTTTGAGGCGCGCGTGGGACACAACGCGCCGTCGACCCAGGTCATGAGTAGTGGCGAAACTCTAGTATCGGAAACTTGCGTCGCCTCGTGTACGAAGGTTTGTACACGAGGCGACGCAAGTTTCCGATACCTTACGATTTTGGTTTCCAGGCGACTATCGCAATACAAATCCATAGAGGCTCGTACACAGGTCGCGTCGCCGACATGCGTCGCCGACTCTAGTCGCTCGCTACTCATCTATCAAGATCGCCGATGATACCCAAGTCTTCGCGATTTTTAACCGACGAAAAATTTGTATCTATTATTTTAAAATTTATTATTAAAGTATCTGAGGTAGAAAAATATCCTTGTTTGTATCATTACAATTAATAATAATAATATTCCACAACTATCACACAACGCCATCTCGTCCCAAGCTAAGCAGAGCTTGTGTTATGGGTACTAAACAACTGATAAACATACTTATATATTTCTAAATACATAAATATAATAGATAAATTACACCCAGACACAGAACAAATGATCGTGCTCATCAAACAAACATTTGTCCTGGGTGGGAATCGAACCCACGTCCTCCGGCATAGCAGTCAGGGTCACTAACGACTAGACCAACAGGCTTGTCAAATTCAAAAGAATATTCTAATAGTTATTTAGCATGGAATAAGCTTTTTTTTTTAAGTGGTAAAATCATCATATTAAATGAGTCCTCCCACCCCGGGCAGGGCGGGAGGGACTGTCAGACTCGTACTAACTAAAATCCACGGTGTCCTTCAATAGAACCTAACAAAACGATAGCGCGATCTAACTCGACGACAACGCCATCTATCGAGCATGGTGTCAAACTTTTTGCACTTTTATAAATTATTATGGTTTCGTTACAAACATTACTACTTTAACCCAGCTTCGTCATGTACTTGCACATACGACAAAAATAAAGTAATTAAGAAAACAAAAACATTAAAAAAAACCTATTCAAATCTGAAATTTGAAACCACGGTCATCATCATAGCAGTAAGGGCGTCAGCGTTCCGGTGCAAATAAAAGAAAACTATAAAAAAAAAACCTAGAAAAAAATTGAATTAACCTCTAAAAAACAACTGAAACACGAAACAAGAAAAATTCTATATTTACCTGGGGATTGAACACATGGTCACCACCTTGAAAGTCAAAGCTTGAACAAATCGAGCTACCTTGTAGCCGGTTGGCGCGGCGAAATTATGAACCATATTCTTTCTAGATTGATTTTTTTCCTTTAAACGCGCCAATTTTTAATTCCATAAATTTGAAATAGGAATGCGCTCGTCATTTTTAAAATAGAAGCATTTTAATTTATGTTATGAGATGTACATTTTGTGTTTTGTACAATGTATTATTAAGGTTGAATATAGAATGGTGGCCGAATAGACGATTTGAGTCTTACGACTCGAGTCGCCGCTGTGTACGGATCGTGCGCTACTAGAGTCGCGCGACTTGGGTATTCGACTGGAGTATCCGATACCCGAGTCGCCTAATGTACGAAGGGCCTTAAAGTAAAGAACATACAACTAGACCATACAATTTTAGTCGCGACTACTTCGCAATACAAGAACCAACAACTTAACATTTTACCGCATTTTATAAGCTCGTTTGTACTGAACAGACCTCACAATTTATTTTATTTCAAACAAGCGTAATATAATTTACTTTCTATAACTTTGAACAACATATGCAATAACGAACTTTTCTCTAGTAAACTACGTAACGTCATTTTTAGTTAAAACCGCTTCAGTTTTCTCTTAGTCTGTTTTTATAAAAAAGTTATTTGTTTTTTTATAAAAACTAGTACCTATATTTTTAAACTAGCTTCTGCCAGCGACTTCGTACGCGGATCCTGTTGCTTATGCCAGCGACAATGGGGTCGTCAAAATCGAAGATCTGAAACGTCTGATGTCGAATTCTCAGAGCCTGGGGACGGGAAAACAACGGGACGCGCATGACGATTCCAGACGTTCCAGATCTTTCATTTTTGTAAGTCAACAGGAAATGTCCACCAGACTAAACAACTCTTGCTAAGACGTCATTCCTATAATTATTATGTTATAGTGTAGCTGGGCTCTTGTAGTTCCACATCAGGTGTTCCAGATCTTCAGTTTTTATACGACAACAGGGAGTGCTCCAGATCTTTCATTTTTGTAAGTCAACAGGAAATGTCCATCAGACTAAACAACTCTTGCTAAGACGTCATTACTGTATATGTAATAGTGTAGCTGGGCTCTTGAAGTTCCACATCAGGTGTTCTATATCTTCAAATTTATTTTCTCAGCAGAAAATGCTCATCACGCGGAACAATTTTTGCTATGGCGCTATTTTTGTATCTCTTATAGTTTAGCTGATCTATTGCAGTTTTGCATCAGGTGTTCAAGTTTCCAAGATAAATTATAGCCTATATGTTGCCCAGACTTAATAGCTATAAACAAAAAAAAAAACCAATCAAATCCGTCCAGTAGTTCCGAAGATTAGCGTGTATGGAGTAACTTCTCCCGTTTTCCAAACATTTCCCTTCACTGCTCTGCTCCTATTGATTGTAGCGTGATGAAAAGTATACTATAACCAGCGCAGGAGTATGAAAAATAATTGTACCAAGTTTCGTCAAAATCCGTCGAGTAGTTTTTGTTTCTATAACGGTTATACAGACAGACAGACAGACAGACAATAATTTTATTAATTGCATTTTTGGCATCAGTATCGATCCCTAATCAACCCCTGATAGTTATTTTGGAAATATATTTCATGTACAGAATTGACCTCTCTACAGATTTATTATAAGTATAGAAGATAGAAGATAGATGGAACTTGTACTGTTTTGCATTGTCTTTTTTTCGATTAGTGTAAAATTCAAGATAGTTTTATTGGGATACTTCTAAAATTTCATAACAAAATACAAAATGTTGGTCTGATCCATTCAGACTGCAGTATTAATCAAACTTATTGTAGGTAATTTTTCATCATCATTGTTCACTATCTTCAGTTCAAAATCACCCACTCACCGGTATACGATACGCTATGTAAAGACGCCAGCACATCAACCTACCTCAATCTGTCAAAATTCTTTAAAAGATTTTCAACCTTATCACAATAGTGGAACGATAATGTTCGATTGATAAAATTTGACAGATTCGGGTAGGTTGAAAATCTACGCAGCGCGCGATGTGACAGACATAGATAATATGAACTAACTCGGGACACTCGGGAGTGCCATGATTGTGTCAAGTTTACAGAATTTTTGAGTTTTATAATTAATGAAATACAAGCCGAAAAAGTTTATCATTTTATATCTATATGGCGAGAATGACCAGATGTTTTAAATCCCGAAATAATATAATCATTAGGAGGCGCTGTTACAGACAGACCTCTCTTTGCGGCAATCTTCAGAGTTTAGTTTCAAAAATGTTATATGTGTAATGAATCAGACATCATAATATTCATGATGCCCAGTAGCCTAATGCGTAGCAGGTTAACCACGTCAATGCCTTGTATTTTAATAATTCATCTCCATTGCGCAGAGCAACTCTTTTAGCCGTCAGTTCGTGACTATAATCGTGATTCTACCCAAGTGCGTTACGCAATTGAGGTACTGGACTATCCACGTATCCAACACTTATCCTCCCAAATAATCTCTAAACCACCTCTAATCATATAAAGTGATAAAGTAGACCATTTCTAACCTAGACATGACCTAAAAACGTTCCTAAGATAACTTTCCCTAAGAAATCCCCGCATCCTTGTAACATTTCTCCTACATTTTTATAAGTTCTAAGATATCAGTAACGATTGAGTGGACGGAGGTAGCCGCGTAGAAAACATCCAGATTCGAGCCCAATATCGTTCAAAGAATATGGAAACCGAAGGCCAAATCTTTGGCTATAGAAAATGTGTGCCAGTCCAATTCTGAGGTAATGTCGGTAGTACGTTATCTTTTGGTGGATATGCTACTGCCGAAAAGGTTTACGATAAAAAAAATCCGTTCATAAAGAATGTGATATTTTAGACAAAAAAATTCTGACAAAACTGAAAGTCTTAATCAATTATTTTAGAGTTTTGTCTAGTTTTCCTTATTATTTTAGCGTCCTCGATATTGTAGTTGGTTCATTTAACTAAGATAACTGTTAGCTACAACAGTTTTCTATCTAGAGGCGTTTTAAGGTTGATATTAATGACATTAAGGTTCATGGTTCCCAATTTGGCGCACAAATCGATCAAATCGATGTTTGACCGCCGACATACCATCATGGATCGTACTTGATTTATTATACAGATCTATTAATTGTAAAATAAAATGGAATAAAATTTATTGCTCATCAAAACAAATAAACAGAAAAAAAGCTCTCCAGAGTGCTCGTTAGAAAGCTCGCTAAAACGCTCTCGTTTGTTTTTCTGTAATGTAACATCCGCAAGAATGCCGAATACAAGTGAATGGTCAAGTTTATCAGCACTTTAAGGATACGGCAGTCTTGTAGAATAACCTTTGGGAGGACTATAATTACTTAAAATAAAAAGAGAGAATGTAGGGTATAGGAGGATACGTCTCCAATTGACAGTACGGTTATTGCAGTGGCTGAGAAATGGGACGGCTGTGCATCGTGTCGCGGGTTCGATTCCCGCACGGACCAAATATTTCTATGACCTACAAGTTATAGGTAGTTGTTCCGGGTCTGGGTGTTTGTGTGTGTGAATGTCTATGTTTGTAAACGCACAAACGACACACAGAGAAATTCCCAGGCAACGTTTTAAAATAACAATAAATAAAATGGCCACGAAAAACAAGAACAAAACATTTCAATCACAATCAGTTTTTTACTTTAAGTCAGTTCATCAGGTCGTTTCGAGCAAGCAGAGCAAGCTGTATCACGTAATTTCTAATATACCATAATATTTTGTTATCAACATGTGGGGTAATAAATAAATACATAAGCAGTATTTATTAAACCTCTGTAGGTAATTGTCTCGATTTTCGAGGTTCAGGAAATGGGGTAACTAATAATTACTAATAAATATTTAACAAGATAGTTTACACCGACCGGCGGCGGCGTGATTAAGCCATTTACACAACAGCGTGTTTCTTTATTATTTACTGTGAAAAACGTGGCCCTACCACACATCGATATAAATTTTCTATGGTTATCGATTTTACTGATGGATATTGAAACTAGGACTCGAAAGCAGTAGCGTAGCTAGACGGGAGCGAAGTGGACCCTAGCCTACGGCCTTGTAACTGAAGGGGCCTCGCGCTCAGGAAAAGAAAAGAAGCAATCCTGACAACGGTGATCGATCACCAGTCAGTAAAACAGAGCAACTTCACTTCTGCTAAGAAGTGAAGTCGCTTTCACATGGCAATCACATTTAGTATAGATGACTTGGAGGAACCAAGTCATCTTACAACAAGGGGGCCTCGTGCGAGCCTGCAGTGGAGGCAAGATATAATTTTCGTCTTGAAAAACAGGGCCTCGCACATGCGTCTTGCTTGCCCCTCCTAGATTCGATCTCACTACGCCACTGCTCGAAAGCTCTACACCGTTAAACATTTTGAAATGATTGAAATAAGCGATAGTTTGCACCGTTGCAGTTCATTCAAGGAAACTCCATTGAACCCATAGCGAGAACGTCAATTGCTAATCGAATCTAAATGATGTTGTACATTTTTAATGGTCATGGTTGAAGGGAAATGTTATGATTTCACAGTGACATGCATTAGTATTTTATAGATATTTCTAGTTTATTTTTTGCATCACATAATTTTTGAGTAATTTATTACTTTCTGTGTAGTGTGTACCAAACCTAAAAAACACTTGACTGCTTTTGATTTATCAGAAAAATAAGAAAAATAAACTTTTACTGTTCGCTGCTTTCAGAGAATGTAACAAAGAAAGCCGGTGCCAACCAATGAAAGTAATCAGGGAAAGTACTTTTATGACGAGTAATGTCAAGACCAATTCATCGAGCAAAGTCACATCTCCATGACCTTTCCTCTTCTAAGCATTCCAGCAAATATTTTTCTATAAACAAGTAAAAGTCTAGACAGAGGTTCGGAATAAGCGCTATGTGGACAAAGTGTGGACCGAACACTGACATAAAATGTCCATGTAATGCTCGATTCGCACGGCGCGTTATATAACACGCCGCGCACCGCTCCGATAGAAGGCAATGGCTTGGCGCGACGCGGGTACTTCCGATTTTTGAATATCGGATCACACTTGTGAAGGCGCGGACTAAGCACGGGCCGTGAGAAGCACGCTTTAAATAAATGTGCCAGTATTTGGACCACGTAATTTGTCCATATTTTGTCCATAGTTTGAAAAAACATCAAAAGAATGCCTCAAACTTGCCTCAAAAAGAATGTCTCGAAGTATTTGGCGATACAAGGGATTGCCATTTGAAACACGTAGAGTCCTTTAGGACCGTATTTGACGGTTTGAACACAACCATAAAATTCCTAACAATATATTATAGAAAAATAAATACCTACATTATAATAATGTAGAAAATTGCCTGTCAGACACACTAACGCCGGTCAAAGGATAAAAGAAAGAGGTTAGCCTGAGAAAAATACAAAATGTTCTTATTGCACGCTTTAATTAATTTCTGGACTTTGTGAATATTATACGATACTTTTGCCGAGATTAGTATTAAAATGAACGAGAGAATTTTATATTTTATAAACGGCGTTTATATTCACTTGAGTTGATTAGCAAGTAATACAGTTCTAGCAGACAAGTTTATTAAAACAACTGGTGAATAAAAGCCCGAAAGGAAATTAACAGAATACTATATGTATAGTCATGTTAGCTGTAGAAGATCCGCCGTAGGCACGGGCTTCCAGATGGCGAGTAATGAATAGCTCGCCCGTCAGATCAAGGACCAGCAGCGTTACTATCTTATCACGAAACCAAAATCTTCGGCCAAAGTTTCGAACGATTCCTACTCTTTATCATTTACGAGCATAAGATTAGTTAGTTACTTTTACGGGCCCGTATCTTCGTTGATGTGGCTAAAATAGTAAACCTCCAGGCTTAAGTAATGGGACCAAACGCCTGACTTGGTCGCGGAGCAGCTGTCTAAATAGGGTACCGCAGCCTTGGAAAGCAAAACAACAGGGTTATTTGTTTTTCATTGCAAAGTCCGACTTTCTCATTCACTCCACCATAAAAAAATGAAGATTTTGTAGAATGTAAAGCAACAAACTTACCAGTTTCCAGACCTTATAAAAGACGATTTTACAACCTCAAATAGTACATCAAAGATCAAATAGATTGAAAAGACACCCCGCACAACATTAGACACTCAAAATTCATTTATAATTTCACACACAGAATACATATTGTCGCCAAAGATAATAGTATGTACATACCGATTCGATCATCTATTCACTTGCCTTTCTATTCAAAGGGAACTTAGGCAACACTTTAGGAAATTGTTGCCTAACTTGGAATAAGTTTATGATTAGCCTTGCCTGAAATATACTATGTAGGTAATAATGTACTGCGTTAGGCGTTTTAAGCAATTGAGTTGGTGTTATCCTAAAGCAACAGCTGTTACTGAAATAGCTACTAAGATATCATTTTGAAAGGTCGTTTACTAAGTTAGATGAAAATAATTTTGAGCTTTGATTTAGGCGGCATAGTGAAATATTATGTCTTCATTTATTTATACAATTTATGTTGCTATGAACTACGAAGTGACAAAATAATTAAACTTTGTAATTAAGAGTGCTTTTTGCAGACTACATTTTTATGAAAAAGGTTTTGACATGATTTTTTTCGTCCTGCGCAGATTTGAATATGAATTTAAATATAAACGATATCAATACTTAAAAAACTTGTGTTAGTGTTCATCTTTACGATTATCTTTGAAGATCTGAAAAAAATAACAGATGTAGGTACTGAACTGCTTATTTCCTTTTTTGTTAACAGTCGATATTTAAACTTTTTCATGATGTATGATACAACCAAGTGTTTAAGTATCGGTAACTAATTCACCCTTAATACGCTACAGAAGAAAGAAGTAGAACCGTACATTTGTCACACTAAATTACCAGTAACTAACATGATAAAGTTTCAATGTTCCCAACATCGGCTCGTGTTAGTACAGGAACCCTTACAACTTACACGCTAGACTAAATACTCGCATCAATTTCTGGCCCAATGAATCGGATGTCTAAGTGAGATGTTCAAACTACAGGCTTTACTCCCAAAAGTTTGTCGAAAACGACAAACCTTCACTCAAAACGACCTCCCAAGAGTCGACTTTATAAGTGAAATTATTATTCTGTCGCAAATTATAATTAATCCGAAGTGAGAAATGATATCCTAAAACAAAAAGCTGACAGTGGTTTTGTTGGACGGGCAAAGTGTCTAAGTTAAATTGAATATTATAGGGAGTGATCTCAGGCAGACGAAGTTTCGCCGGGTCGTGCTGAGTAGTTAATCCAATGCCACAATTCAGTTCAAGTTATTCAGTAACAATTGCCTGTTACTAGCATTGCTTATTCATTGTTAATCGAACGCTTAGACTATTTATGTTATTCTCGTAGACATTCTGTCTTCTCGGCTACTCTTTGAGACAGGAACTACAAGTTGCAGTTCAACTTGAGGTACTTTATCTTGAACTTTGTTAGAAAAACTTACAGTTTAATGATCGGATTCGCCTGGCGTTTTCGGAGCCAAAAGCAAGGCTCTATTTGAACAAATTAGAAAGCTTTGCACGGGTCTTTCTTTTGCATTAAGTCTGAAGTTTATTATGTTTACAATTAATTTTAGCCTTGTGCAGGCAGAATATGGTTTGTATCACAAAGTTAGTTAAAAAATTAATTGAAAAAAGAATATACAGATCTGAACCTTCCCTATAGATCCGGAGCCAGTGAAATTCCAAAGCGCCCCAACACAATATTTACCAGCCCAATATTTGTATCACATCACAATGCAGTGCAACAGATATTGGCCGCTGCTATTGGCAGGACTGCCGGCTGTCGGCCTCTAATAGCCTGGATCGAAGATAAGGTATCTTGAAGCCACTCACGTCGCCCGATCGTCCTCACTGCCAGCAGTAAGCTACCGGTGCTACAGTTTAAAGTGTTTGCAGTTTGAGAAATCGACGACACTGCTCAAGAGGTAGTTTGTCGAGATTTATTAAGAAGAGGTATGTCACTTCTAAATTATTTAACTTGGCTTTATTTATGTAATAGATAACGATATCACATCTCATCATTTTCATTTCTGAAACAATTTAAACACATCAAACTTCGGACCAGCTGCCTCCCTAAATAGGTGATCAATTTTGTTCTATCTCTACATAAACTAACACAGTTTTTAATTTTACTAACAAAGTACTCTGAGGCTCTTAAATAATGAATTAATAAAATAAAATATCATCTTCATTAAAAACCATCGATCAAATAAGAATACCATATTTAATCAACCTCACTCTACTAGTTTCTGATGGACTTCCCAACCCACGGCACACAACTGAGAAATTCTCTTAAAAAAAAAACAAAAAGCGATCAAACAAAAAACGCGAAACAATTCAGCAAATCGCTCCAGCAATTTGTGCAAGCCGATATAAAAGTTGAATAAGATGTGGTATCATAGATTAAATAATCGACGTCTGATTCCGGAGGCTGACCACGTCCAATTAGGGTCGAGGTCCCAAGAGACGTGGGATCATATCGTGAGAGCGGACCTTAATACGTGTTGTGTTTTGATGTAAGCTTTTAGATTTTTCGTTTGTTGTTCCGTTCGTTATTTAATTTTAGAAATGGAATAGCATGTGCTGTTATTGTTGTTGTTTCTGGCAGTCTGGTATTTTTTGCTTCGTTTTTTTTATAATGTATATTTTGGTGTATGAATATTCTTTTTTCTGTTTTCAAAATACGAACTCGAATATTAAAAGAACCCTTCTTCATTCAAGTCAGCCTTCCGTGAAGCTAACCAATTTATATGTTACAACAAAAACAATATACACTTTCTAAAGTAATATTATCTCCCCAAAAGCCTCTACATATTTATGTTTCAACAAACTAATGAATACATAAAATTTTGAAGCGAACAAAAGAGTCCTTTGCCATTGACTTTTCCATAAACACGACAAAGTATTTCGAACGTAAAAGTAGGTAACGTGGGTCCCGACTTGAAACCAAATTCAAAGTGACAGGATTACTGGAGCATTCCGAACTGGTTCTACAGAGTAAAGAGCTTTGCACTCCTTTCCACTGTCACATGCCTACTTGGCTGGCATAAAGTGAGCAACAAAGTGTTTAGCTTATACTTTACTCTAGAATTATGTAGGGCACAAGTTGTTTATCAATTTACTTAGTCACATTTTCACAAAAAAATATCGAACTTTTTTTGCGCCTGTTTTATTTTTGTGAGGTGTACACGAACAAATTGGAGGTAAAAGCAATTAACGAAGGCATTATTTGTCCCATTTATGGGTACCTATTAGCATTCAAGTTCTCACAGCAGGAGGGGAGGCTTACAACTGGAGTGCAAAGCTTAAAAATAAACATTGTAGGAGTTTCGATTGCGTTGTGCACGGACGAGAAATTAAAACAATACGTGACCGTTAGCGGCGAGGGCGCGAGCCGGACTGAGGCCGCGGGGTGGGGTACCGCGCATCGAACGACCGCCGAGAGAGCGAGGCGCGGGCGCGGTTGCTTACATATCCCGCGCGCGATTTTACATACTGCTTCCTACATGCTCCCCCTTTTGACCACACCAGTGTCCTCACGGTTGGTCAAACAGCGACAACTACTACACTAGCCCCCCCCTAATTTTCTTTACGCGGCCTACCGCGAGAACGTTTAGGAGCTACGGGTTGTGGGACCTCAGGACATTCACCCTCCCGCGAGTGATACCTCCTCAAATCGGAGATATGATACTTTCCAATGACTTCATCAGGAGTTCCAGGGAATGTTAAAAGATAAGTGGTTGGGCTCACCTTCTTATGCACCCTATAAGGGCCATCCCTCTTGGGCATGAGCTTGGCACTAACCCCTTTGGCAGAGTTGCTCAGGACGTGCGACTTCAGGAGGACAAGGTCTCCGACGGCAAGTTCCTCAGCCTTTCGAGTCTTGTCCTTTTCAGCCTTACGAAGGTCCTGTTGACGCTCGATGCACTCCTTACTGCTGCTGAGTGTCTCCGCTAGCTTCAGCAAATACGGCGTTATCTGTGGAACATAATTTTCAGCCTCGATCACAGCACGAAGATCGCTCTGTACTGCGATAGGCGAGCGGAGTTCACGAGCATACGTTAGATAAGCAGGTGTCTGTTGAGTTGCCTTGGTTACAGATGTATTCAATGCGAAGCGGATGAAGGGCAATACCTCTGGCCATTGTCGATGGTGTCCTTCTACCAAAATGGCCAACTGAGTCTTGAGGTCGCGATTCTTGCGCTCTACTGGATTGGCCTCCGGATGGTAGAGAGGCACCAGACTCTGCTTTACACCTAGTGTAAACATCGCCTGTTGCATCACGTCGGCAACAAACTGTACCCCATTATCTGAGATGAGACGCCGTGGAACCCCGAAACGTAAGAAGACCTCTTCGATGAGTACCTTAGCGCATGCTTCAGCTGTGGCCTCGGAGAGGGCGAAAAGCTCAACCCACTTACTAGCTGTGTCTTCCACTATCAGCACCCACCTCTCTCCGTTAGCCCCTTTGGGTAGCGGCCCGAAAAGGTCGACAGCTAAGACTTCGAAGCGTTGCGCGGGGACTGGAGTCTGTAACAGTCCTGAAGGTTTCTCATTAGATGGTTTGTATCGCTGGCATTCTATGCAAGTTTTCAGATAATCGGCTACGTAACGTCGCATGCCAGGGAAATAAAATCTCTGACTGATACGGTGCAAGGTTTTGTCTAAACCACCGTGACCTGAAGTGGCAGAGTCATGACATTCAACCAGCACTTGTTTTCTACGGTTTTCCGGAACAACGAGCTGCGGTTCTTCAGTCTCTGCTTCAGTATACCGGTAAAGTACACCTCTGCACGTATGATAGCCTCGATCCGTCCATCGGGTAAGTTCTAAGTCATCTTTACCTTCCAGAGCCTTGATGATCTTTGCCACTTCAGGGTCTGCGAGCTGATCTTCACGAAGCGTAGCGGCATCCCAGCGTGGTGGGTCGACAAGCACCGTGCTGACTCCACAGGAATCGCGAGCCTCCTCCTCACAAGGTGGACGGCTGAGCGAATCAGCAACAACGTTGGACTTCCCAGGAGTGTAGTCGACTTGTAGATCGAAGGATTGGAGTTTCATGGCCCACCTTACGAGACGTCCCGTAGGCGCCTTCAAGGTAAGTAGCCATTTTAGGGGCTGATGGTCGCTGCCGACGTGCACCGGATGGCCATCGATGTACCCGCGGAACTTCTCGACTGCCCAGACGACCGCCAACGCTTCGCGCTCGGTGGTAGAGTAGTTCTGCTCCGCCGTGGTAAGTAGTCGACTGGCGTACGCTATGGGTCTCTCTTCTCGCGGCGACTCCCCCTGGAGCAGAGCCGCACCCACTGCGTAGTTGCTTGCATCAGTCCTAAGAACAAATGGTTTATTATAATCAGGCCGAATAAGAATTGGGGGTGAGGTAAGTAGACCTTTTAGTTCCATAAATGCCTTGGCTTGTTCTTCATCCCACAACCAGCTCTGATCCTTGCGTGTCAGCATTGTCAGCGGCTGTGCAACTTGGGAGAAGTTCGGCATGAATTTACGGAACCAGGAGCAACTCTGTAGAAAGCACTTCAGCTGCTTGACAGTAGTTGGCTCCTTCATATCCAATATTGCAGCAACCTTATCCGGATCCGGGGACACTCCATCCGTGGTGATAATGTGGCCCAAGTATTTCACACTCTCTCGAACAAATGCGCACTTAGCGCGATTGGCATGGAGATTAAAGACACGTAAACGGTCGAATACCGCACGTAAGTCCTTTAAATGCTGGTCGAATGATCCGGATATCAAGATCAGGTCATCAATGTACCCAAGCAATGTCACACCCTTGAGAGATGACGCAGAACGGAATCGATCGATTAATCTTTGAAATGTCGCGGGCGCATTGCGCAGCCCGAACGGCATACGTGTAAATTTGTGCAATCCAAAAGGCGAGATAAAAGCAGTCTTATCTTGATCTTCCGCTCTCACTTTTACCTGCCAGTACCCGGAACGCAGGTCTATAGTAGACATAAAACAGCTCTTACCAGTATACTGAAGAAGGTCATCAATTACCGGCAGCGGGTAGGAGTCACTCTTGGTGACGGCGTTCAGCTTGCGATAGTCCACGCAGAACCGGTAAGTACCATCCTTCTTCGGCACCAGTAGAGCTGGAGCTGCCCACGGAGATTCGCATTCTGTGATGACACCTTCGCGTAGCATCTTCTCTATCTCCGCTTCCATGATGGCTTTCTTAGCAGGCGTGAGGCGGTACGGCGGTACAGCAATCGGCGGATGATCACCGCAATCGATGCGATGCTCAGCGAAAGGCGTAGGTTCTCCCCCTTCTGCGAAGATATCTCCATACTCCTGGAGCAGCTGGGCGAGAGAATCCTTCTCTGAAAGTGACAGCATCGTTCCTTCATTATCACGTAAAACATCCGCGGAAGCGCACCCTACGAAGTCACGTGAAGTTTCACACCGTAAGGGGTGAATGACCTGAGGCCGATCAGCTGTGAACCATGTATTGTTCGAAATATTAATAACAATACCGGATTTACGTAAGAAATCTATACCAAGTAATGTGTCATTATTCAACGCGTCGGGAAAAATTACAAAAGTTATGGGCACTGCTGACCCCTTAAGAAGTACAACTACATCAACTAACAAAACTTTACGGTCGCGTACTATACCGTCAGCTAATTTTACAGACATGGTAGTGTCATGAAACGAATAATTTAATTTACGTAAAAGGGCGTAGAGAGTCGAACCTGCGACACTGCGTTTGGCGGCCGTATCGATTAACCCGGTACCCCGGTACCCGTCAATCTCTATACTTAATATCGGCCGGCCGTCGGTTTTACATGCTTGACTCGACAAAACATCACTCTTAGCCTTAATATTACACATACAACTACTTATTACAGAACTTAACTTATTACATACTTCCGTTTCATTTACTAAATTACACTTACAGTCATTAAAATTAAAATCACAAGCGTTGAAACTTTCGTTGCGCTTAGAACATTTCGCACAGTTAGCGCGAATTACGCCACTAGCCCCACAACCATAACACTTAACATTATTATTTGGGCTTGGCGTTGACACCGAATTGGCACTTTTTTCTTTCACATTTTTTAACTTTTTACACTCTTCCCGAGTGTGTCCACTTTTACGACAATAAACACAAAAAAGTTTGCTTACTTTGTTCGTTACTTGATTTACCGTAGTTGGCGGGGGCGAAACACTATCCGTCGCGTTGCTCGCAGCGGTGCTCGAAGCGATGCCCGTAGCGCTCGCGGACGGCGGCGCAGGCTGGGGCTGCGGCGGCGGCGTCGGTGTCTGCGGCGCATGCGCGCTAACGGCCGCGCAGGGGCCGCGCGCGTCACACGACACCTCGGATAAAGAATCTTCTATGTTTCGCGCCTTTTCTATTAACATATCGAGATTTTCGATAGACTCCCTAGAAACACGTTTTCTTATACGTCTATGCAGTAATCCGTACACTATGTCGACTGCCATGGCGTCTTCCACCGTGTATGGGAGTTTAGACAAAAGCGCGCGAAGACGACTGACGAAGACTTCTGTCCGTTCGTCGGTTTGTTCCGCGGCAAATATGTCACGAAATAGCTTGTGCGGAGCGCGGGGTACGCCAAACATGGCTCTTAGCTTCCGTAGTGCGTCGTCCCATGACGTCACTGATGATTTTATGCCCCGATACCACACTGCTGCCTCTCCTTCTAGGAGCATAGGAAGGCCGCGAAGCGCATGTTCGTCACTAATACACGTACACTCTTTATATATTTGGATTGAGTCGACGAATGCTTCGAGGGCCTCTGAGTCGCGGCGTGCTCCGCTGAATCGGGCCGTACAGCGAGCGAAGTTTCCTTGTTTTGTTGTAACTAGCGATGGTGTAGGTGAAGCTGCGACGTTGACGGCTGACGTGGCTAGCAGGCTCTGAACCAGTTGGCGGTTCGACTCCGCTTGAGCCTTAGCAAACGCCTCCATGAACGACGAAAGCTGCTCTCCCGATAGGGACGCGGGCGTCGGCGCGGGCGTCAGGGACGCTGGCGCGGACGCGTCACTCATGGGGTCCTCATCGTAGGTTTTACTTTTGCGGCGTGGCATTGTATGCACACAAAAGCACAGAATAAAACAAAAGTCAACTAACACTCAGAAAACACTGTTCTCGTTAGGTACGACGCGTAATATTACGTATTTTCTCCACTGCACAAAAGTTGTGAATTCACGTCGCGTCAATTAAGTACGCGCCCCACGTTGGGCGCCAGTTTGTAGGAGTTTCGATTGCGTTGTGCACGGACGAGAAATTAAAACAATACGTGACCGTTAAGCTATTGTCAAACAGACAGGCGTGGCGAGCGCGAAGCGAGGCGTTTTTGTTTGTAATGTATGCAATTGTTTGAAGCCCGTCACATAGACTATCGGATCGCTTTCGCTTTTATATGTGACTGGCTTCAAACAATTCCATACATTACAAATAAAAACGCTTCGGATCGCATTCGCTTCACCTGTCTGTTTGACAATGGCTTTAGCGGCGAGGGCGCGAGCCGGACTGAGGCCGCGGGGTGGGGTACCGCGCATCGAACGACCGCCGAGAGAGCGAGGCGCGGGCGCGGTTGCTTACATATCCCGCGCGCGATTTTACATACTGCTTCCTACAACATTAAAATCGTTGCTTACATTTAAAATCATTTAAAAATCAAAGCAGGCAGCATTTGCAGCGCCCCTCTCGTTACGAAACTAATTACAAGACTCCAAATAAGAAGTCGTAAAGTAACCTTTCTGCAGAGGCCATTACGCTATGCCAAATGATATTTTGTCTCCTAACCTAGGGTCGTTTACATGGGGCGCGCGGGTCTCAAGGCAAACACGACCCGAATTTAATCTCTGCGCTGCTTTATCTGTGAGCCAATGAGAAGAAAACTTTATTTTGTGCGTAAACAAGGGTAATCGGCTCCTTTTTCCACACAGACGGGTACACTGCGAATGATATTGAACGGGCAGGTGGCGTTGTCTAGAATACGTTAAGAGTTGCCAGAGTAGCCCCTTGTGACCCCACGAGGGTACACCACAAATCGAATAAATCGCCTAATGTGGACGGAGACCGCTATTGATTTACGTGATCGTAAATATTAACAGAATTCACCCCTATAATCGTGGTCAGTTTTGCAGCGAGAACAGTTTTAGAGTAAACAGCGTCTGGTCAGACTGATTGGTCAACGATTTAAACACTTGATCGGGTAATGTACGGATATTTTCAGTCGTGATTATGTTCATTCTGTTTGAAACCTACATTTTAGGACAGCCTTTTAGCATACGTCTAAAACCTAAACTCATTGTATTCTGAATATAGCCAACAAAAGCAATCATCATCATCAGCCTATAATGTCGCCACTGCTGGGACACAGGCCTCCTCTCTGTGAGAGGGAATGGGCCATAATCCACCACGCGGGCCCAGTGCGGCTTGGTAGATGTCACATGTCTTCGAATTTTTGGTTCCAGGATATGCCGTTTCCTAACGATGTTTTCCTTCACCGTTTTGAGAGCAGTGGTGATGAAATAAATTACACAAAGTAATGCGCCTGGCGGGGTTCGAACCCACGACCTTACAACTCGTAAGTCGGGACCGATACCACTGGGCCACTGCTCTAAGCAAAAGCAATAAAGAAAGAAAAATAATAAAAAAATACGTTCTAAATCTCTTTAGAAATATCACGTAGGCATCATCTACTCAAACAAACATAAGACGCTCAGCGTTCATAATAATACTATTATATCCTACTAGCTGTGCCCGCGACTTCGTTCGCGTGGATGCCGGAACTTAACAATGTATTGTTTAGTGCGAAGCGCTGTTGCAGGATACCGATACAAATCATTTTCTTTATGATTTTTTTAGCCTAATAAAATCGTCACATTAGTCTTCTCACCCAAGGCAGGGCAAGAGGGACTGTCAGACTTGTACTGACTAAAATTCACGGCATCCTTCAATAGCTGGCTTTGGCCCTCTTAGGGGGGGCTCCGTCATTGTGCTGACACTCTTTAAGGCGCTCGTGGAGCACAACGGGACGTCGTCCCGGGCATAGTCCATGATCGAACAGCAAGTCGCCCGATTACTCGCCGCCCGAATGCCCACGCCTGTTGGCCAGAGATAGTCTTGCGACGTCCGTCACCGTGGAAGTCAATCACTGCGGCTGGGTCATGAGGTAGACGCTGTCCTCTTCCTCACGCGTCCCGCCTCCTCCCTCGCTGGCATGACTGCTTCGCAGGAGGAGGCGACCGGTTCCCACTCTATTTCACCCCGCAGCATGGCGTCAACCAATGCCGAGCGCGAGAGGTCGCCACTTATCACCGTTGCCGTTGTGAGGACATGTGCGATGCTCTGCCCAAGCGGGGCAATTCTGCACCGTATTCTCTTCCTTAGACCCCCACCCCCCCCATAACCTCGTAGTGGTGATATCCAAGCGTTTCTTCCTTCCCCGACAAAGGTACCTTCCAAAACTTCCGTGTCCGGTGAGGACCTGCGTCAGGTGGTTGGTCAGGAAGCCGTGACACCTATCCAGCCACTCCTCAAAGAGAGGTCTTACCGCCGCGATTGAGGCGTGCCCGAACCTCGGTTTCGATAGTCGCTCCCACCATACCGCCCTGAGATGGCGCTGGAGCTCTTTCCGCCGCACCTCGACTTGTCGATGCAGCGGGGATTGGCCAGTGCTTCTTTATAAATACGTGCTGTCGGACGGCAAACTACCCATTACTCCCCGTCCGTAAACGGCTGGAATATGACCCGCTATTTCCGACGCCTTGGGCGTCTTCAGCGGTGGCTGGGGTGAGAGGTAGAGGGTGCCCTTTCCCTTACGCGCAATTATGACATGCCCAGTATTGCCCAGGCAGTAATTATTTTGTTGTGGCATTATTTTGAAACCATGATATCTCCTAAAATATTCACTGAAATCAAACGATGTCAAGGGCAATTTTGTTCAAAATTGAATGCTTCTGATGATTAACGTATTTATTTTGATAAGGATTAATATCATATTAATGAAATCCTCAAAGAGAGGTCTTACCGCCGCGATTGAGGCGTACCGCCCCCTTTTTTTACCGTGGCAAAATCATCAAATGAGTCCTCCCGCCCAGGGCGGGATTGTCAGACTTGTACTGACTAAAATCCACGGTGTTCCTTCAATAGCCCTTTAAGTACCAGGGTCACGGTTACCGAGTGAGACAGTCCCGTGACCCCGGCAGGCTCTGGTCCTCTTAGGGGGCCCCATCAGATTGCTGACAGCTTTATGAGGCGCGCGTGGAACACAACGCGCCGTCGACCCGGGCATGGTCCATGATCGGACGGCGAGTCACCCATTATTCGCCGCCCGCATGCCCGCGCCTACGGTGGCCGGAGATCGTCTTGCGACGTCCGTTGCCTTGGGCGTCTCCCGCGGCGGCTGCGTCGTGAGGTGAACGCTGTCCTCTCCCTCACGCGTTCCGCCTCCTCCTTTGCTACCATTATTGCTTCGCAAAAGGAGGCGACCGCTTCCCATTCCGTCTCGCCCCGCAGCATGGCCTCGACCAGTGCCTATCGCCGCTGTGAGGACACTGCGGTGCTCTGCCCAAGCGGGGCAGTCCTGCACCGTATGTTCTATCGAGTCCTCCGGGCGATCCTCGCAGTGGTGTCACCCAGGCGTTTCTTCCTTCCCCATTCGATACAGGATCCACATC
The DNA here is from genome assembly GCA_954870645.1 of Agrotis clavis. Taxonomy (NCBI): domain Eukaryota; kingdom Metazoa; phylum Arthropoda; class Insecta; order Lepidoptera; family Noctuidae; genus Agrotis; species Agrotis clavis. The sequence goes on from OX940930.1 coordinate 12,113,473, forward strand.
GCCCCCTGAGATGGCGCCGGAGCTCTTTTCGCCGCGCCTCGACTTCTCTTTGCAGCGGGGATTGGCCAGTGCTTCTTTATAAATACATGCCGTCGGACGGCAAGCTACCCATTACTCCCCGTGCGTAAGCGGCTGGAATATGACCCACTATTTCCGACGCCCTGGGCGTCTTCAGCGGTGGCTCGAGTGAGAGGTAGAGGGTGCACTTTCCCTCACGCGCATGTACGCGATATGCTCAGTATTGCCCGGGCAGTAATAATTTTGTTGTGACATTATTTTGAAACTATGATATCTCCTAAGATATTCATTGAAATCAAACGATGTCAAGGGCAATTTTGTTCAAAATTAAATGCTTGTGATGATTAACGTATTTACTTGGATAAGGATTAATAACATATTAATGAAAATAACTTCGCAAATAATGCATTACTTTAAAACAAATTTGATTTCCATGAAAAAGGTTATAGTGACTTAATCTTAAAAGATAGATATATGCTCTCGCGGACTTTATTTTAGAACTTTTTATGAGGAATAATTCCGTAGTACATAATTTTTGCGTATCTTTAACCGTTTACGCAGCGCACGCAACGAAAGCTCTCGAAAAGGAATACATTTTCCCGATTTTGAAACATTTCTCATTGCTGCTCCGCTCCTTTTGGTGATAGCGAGATGTTATATAGCCTATAGCCTTCCTCGATAAATGGAATATCCAACACAAAAAGAATTTTTCAATTCCAACCAGTCGTTCCTGAGATTAGCGCGTTCAAACAAACAAACAAACAAACAAACAAACAAACAAACAAACAAACAAACAAACTCTTCAGCTTTATAATATTAGTATAGATTTCACGAAAACGAGACACAAAAAATAAATTCATCCAAAGTACATTTCATAAGTCTTCACTAACAACGTGATAATATTACATGAAACAGGGAAAATATCGTGTATCAGGAATCGTAGGAAGATATGCTATTCTAGGTTATTATATACCTTTTCGTATATTAACTTTATTTGCTATGCTGGTCTGGTCTGACATAATTGTATTATGCTACACGTATATTTCTACCAACATACTTGCAACCGATGACTAGGGAGATTCTTCCTTACCACATGGCATCATTAAATTATATATTATCTGCCTACCCTTTTCTCAAAATAAGTTGATACGAGTATTATTATGATGCAGCTGAATATCAGTATTTCACATGAAGCGACAAAGCATCGTGAGGAAACCGGCATGTCTTAGAACCAAAAATTTTAAGACATGTGACATCTACCAAACTGCACTGGGCCCCCGTGGTGGATTATGGCCGACTCCCTCTCACAGAGAGGAGGCCTGTATCCCAGTAGGAACATTATAGGCTGATGATGAATAATGACATGGAGCAACTGCCTATTTGACCTCCACAACCTAGTAACTGATTATTCGACAGCCCTTGGTAGGACTGGTTGTCAGACTTTCAAGCTTTTGACTAACCGTAACGACTGTGAAAGATTTACAAATGACAATCGGGACCAACTGGTTTTATGTGCTTTCCGAAGCACAGAGGAAACTTCTTACGATGGATGGTCGACCATACACAGACCAACCTAGGCAAGTCTGGTTTCATCTGGAAAATCGGCCTATGCGGCGGTTATTATCTACTATATACAACATTATTTTTTGTTTATGCGAAACCCGATACACCTGTCCAATATTTTTCTGTAAAGAATCTATGTACAAAATTTTAAAACCGTATCATAAAAAATCACAAAGTTATAAGCTTGTATATTACCTGGTTGTCCGTTCAAAAACATGCTCATTTCGCGGTACACCTGCGTAAACCGCGTCTCCTGTGTTATACACTCGTGATAATAGTTTGGCAATAGGTACCAAACCGCATGGTGATTGTATTGTAATTAACTGGTAATAAAATTTAATTAAAATAATTTTTGAAAATAATTTAACATGGTGTAAAAATTATTGGAATCGAATCAGTTACTAATTCTGAACAAACTATATTCAGGTTTCGCATATACTAAAAATAATGTTGTAAAAGTAATAATTTAGGATAAAGAGCTCCTCGATAATATTCTAAATTGAACTTTATAAAATTGTTTGTAAAGAAACTAGTATAGTATCAGTTGCCTTCAAAAATGTCTACACAGCTAGAGAGAACGACTACCTATCTATTTTATTTATTCTGAATTATAATTCTAGGACACTTTCATCTGTCAATTTTCACCAAAACGCTGAAGAGTCTTCTGACTACATATCAAATTGATAGAAGAAGAAATTGCTAGAAGTCAAACTTTTTTGGGGCGTAAAAATCATCAATTATGCCTTCCCGAAGAAGTAGACAGCCAGCCAAAAGGCAATAACAAATAAATAAAATATTTGTATGTAGTTGTGTTCCTCAAGATGGATTGACATTAATGGAAGTTTGACTTAATAGACAAGCATGTATTATTTTCTACATATTTTTACCTATCAATATAAAAGTAATGGACACTAATACGGCTGCCGTAGGTTGAGTGACCTTATGAAAGCATTTCTGATAAAAGCTTGTAACAAACAATCTATTGTTTGTTGGCTCATTGTAGTTGGCTAATATGAAGGTCATTCTATTATATTTGTGTTATGTAATGTAATATGTGTTATTCTAGTACATATTTATGATAATAAATATCGGGTTATAAATTATTCTGATTGAATAATCTGGAATCTTGAGCTCTAGACATAGAACTTTGGCAAACATTTTGATAAGGACTAAAGTATTTATTGTTTTGAATACTTAGTACCAGCAAACTTGCTACATTGTCAAAGCAAAGCCTGCCGGGGTCGCGGGATTTATCTCATTATCGTGACCCCGCAACATAAAGGGCTATTGAAGGACATCGTGGATTTTAGTCAGTACGATTCTGACATTCCCTCCCGCTCTGCCCGGAGTGGGAGGACTCATTTGATGATTTTAACACGTTAAAAAATAAAATAAATATTTAAAAAAACAAAAAACCCGACTGCGTAAAAAAACTAAAACGAAAGAAACAAGCCCAGTAGTTTAGAATTCACTCATTCACACTCACAGTCGGGGCCCATTCAAATTATACCAATCAAATCTTCCCAAGGGGCCCCGACTGTGAGTGTGAATGAGTGAATTCTAAACTACTGGGCTTGTTTCTTTCGTTTTAGTTTTTTTACGCAGTCGGGTTTTTTGTTTTTTTAAATATTTATTTTATTTTACTATTTTTAGTTTTTGTTAGCATTTATCAGTCCAAATTAAATTGAAACATATAAGTTATATATATTTTGGTAAACCATTTTTAAAATCCTTTAATTTGATACCCCACTTGATAGAATGTGAGAGATTTAAAAAAAATATTTTTAGTTCGGAACCCTTTGCACACGAGTTCGACTCGCACTTGACCAGTTTTATGTACCCAGTGACACTCTCACGTTTAAGACGAATCTAACGACACCTCTCAAGTTAAAATCCATCAAGCCGTTTAGGCTGCAGAGCAACACACAGAAACATACATACATACATACATACATACATACACTCGAAAAACATAACCCTCCTGGCGCAGTCGGGTAAAAAAGAAAGTGTCAAAGCAAAGTTGGAATCCAATTACTTTTTATTCAAATTGTTGTTTTACGAAAATAATTTTACCTTAGCAAAAATGTAAAACAACTTACATGACGAAGAGCTTAGTCGATGAAAAATTCACCATGTATTTTTTATTTTATAGCTTCGCTTTGAAATAAACACATACCTACATGTTTTCACTCGAGGATTTTGAGATTAGCAACGAATATTTCCTTTTGTTGACGGCCAGTACTGAAACGTATGCGACCGGGCGAAGATTTTTCGAAAATCGAATAGATACAGAATATAAATGTGATTATTCAAATCTGATAGGATATTGATTCTAAATACGAATATTAGGGAAGTCAGTGGGATTATTTTTGACTGGTTGTAATCTTTTTGTGAAGATACGCTGTTTTTTTCCGTAACGACATTTTGTTAATTTCATAAATATTGTTGGTGATACAAATACATTCCTATGTTTTATAATATACAATAAAAATATTAAAAGAGAGAAAATGCTACCTATAATTAAATCAAACAAATAAAATATCATTATGGAAAAGTGCGTGAGACAAAACCGGGGATTCGTAGACGTTACAGATATTATCAGTAAGAACCTACCTATGACGGAGCACAATTTTATAATAATTTACCATCCCACATAAAAAATATAAACTCTTTTAGTGGTTTCAAATCAAAATTATCAAATTACATAATTGAAACCACTAACTGAAAGTTATTTAGTGTAACTTGATTTGTTTAAAAATAATAATAATAATATCAATGTAAGCTATATAACACGAAACTAGTTTTAAGACAATTGTTCTGTAACAGTGACCGTTACCTAAAAATGTTTATGTTATCTTATGTTCTCTCTCATGTAAGTGGCTCTTTTGTCTTTTTGAGAATAAATTGCTTAAACCTAAACCTAAACCTAAGAATGCTATAATTTCATAGAAAACTAATAAAAACCTTGTAAGTAATCAATATCGTTGCCATAAAATAATCATTAAACATTTGACAAACAACCTGAGACAGTTCAAAATATAAAGGGATATACCTACGGTCTTCTCGCTTAGAAGAAAACCTGTTTGCATATTGATATTTAACTATTTTATATGCGACGTTTTATCCATAGGACTTTTATGTGACACCGTTTGAGGCAGTTTATTGAATATCGGAAACGTATTTGGGGTTGAAATGAGATATTTTCCTATTGTTTTTAGATACCTCTTTATCTCTTCGTTTTGAAGTTTTTTTTTTGTTTTTAACCGACTTCAAAAAAAGGAGGAGGTTCTCAATTCGTCGGAATCTTTTTTTTTTTTTTCTCTTTGAACTATTAAAGCAATTTATTCAAATATAGTTTGCTTGTTGATGTGTGCATCGGCAAAATTGGTGTTAGTGATACCGAATTGTCTATTTCGCTGCTAAATGTATTCAAATTGGTTTATGTTCGGCCTTTGTTCGTGTACGATAGGTGTCAAAGAATAAAAAGCTAAACAAAAACAAATGACAGTTGATATCATGATATCATCTACATATTTTTTGTCTCTACATTGAAATATTTAACGGTACAAGAATAACAATTTTCTCTTTATATCACAGCTTCGAAAATTTAATTTTTCAGTTATAAAATTAATTCGCAACACATTCTATTCTTATAAATACTTAACTTCTTTTCTGGCAACAGTTATCGTGTAAGAACAGAAATGCCTCCAAATCCCTGCTAATTAACTTGCTTAGACGTTCGCAACAAATAAGTACTCTATTTAGTTGTTATTGTGCGACAGACAACAGTAACTCGTGTAAAGGACGTTAATCATCTCAGCTACGCAGCCACCTTCCTACCCTTGGGAGCTGTCCGCAAAGATTTCGTCCTTCATTTCCTCGAGAACATTACTCCTTCCGTACCAAAGCATGTTATCAGACAATGACGTTTCTGGCCGAAATGATAAAACGCTTTCGTCACTAAATATATAATTTTTTTTTTTTATTCGCGGCTTTAATTTGAAAAGGGAATTATTGTTCTTATCTTTTCGCTCGTTTTCACTTTAGAGCTGAGCTGCAGCTTTTAGCCTCCAAAGAGGCCAAGAAACGGATCTTTTTCTTTGTGAGGTAGTAAAATCACAGTAGCGCTGGAAATAGGGGTGGGTTTTTGGCGCGTAGCCTAAAGGCGTAAACCCATTATTACCCATTACATCTTAGTTGTTTCTTACCACTAGCGTGAGATGTACAACAGCTGTTTCTCTCCCAGCTATCTCGTAAGTACTTCGAATATTTAACACTATTTATCATTAACGAAAGTTGCTACTTTTTGTTGGTGCAAGTTCTTAATGATTTTTAGGGTTCCGTAGTCAACAAGGAACCCTTATAGTTTCGCCATGTCCGTCCGTCCGTCCGTCCGTCCGTCTGTCCGCAGTTTAGCTCAGAGACGCACAGTACTAGAGAGCTGTAATTTGGTGTAAATATACGGATTTGTTGTGCCGAAAAAGTGGTAAAATAAAATCTCGTAAAATATTTTTTTTCAGGGTACCTCCTGTACACGTAAAGTGGGGATGTTTTTTTTTTTCTCCCGTACCCCTTAGTGTGGGGTATCATTAAATAGGTCTTTAAAAAATATTGATAGTTTCCATTAACAATTTTTTGATAAAAAAAATCGTTTGTGAAATATTAAGCTTTAAAGTGCTAAATTTTGCTCGACTCGAGTGTCCCCCCCCTCTACCAGCTAAACGGTTATGTTTGGGGGTGTGAAAAAATTCACAATAGTAGTATATATAACGAAGTTTAAAAGAAAATTATCATGACTAAGTAGGCTTTACAACTTTACGTGTAATAGTCGACCAACTTATAAAATGTACTTGGATAACATATTTTCTTAAACAAAATGTATCGGAGAACATCTTCTTCAACTGCAAATGTAAGTTTGACAACTTTATTTTTACAGCTTTAATTGGTATGTTTTTTAGGGATAGGTAGGTTTTTATCGTCAACTATTTTTAACTAACTTCAAAAAAAGGAGGAGGTTCTAAATTCGTCGTAATCTTTTTTTTATGTATTTTCCCCGATTTCTCAGACTCCTGGACCGATTTTGAAAATTCTTCTTTTTAAAATTAAATTCAGCGAATCAGTTTAGTTAGTTCGCTTAAGTATTTTGATGGGCAACTACGGAACCCTACAATGTGCGTGGCCCGACACGCACTTGGCCGGTTTTTTATGCTATTTTAGCTAGGCATCTGTGTTATTTATTTTATTATGCTCTATTTTTATGGTTCCGTAGCCAAATGGCAACTGTCTGTCTGTCTGTCCGTCCCATGTCACAGCCCTTTTTGACGAAAGTATAAGAGCTATCCTGTTGAAACTTGGTAAGTAGATGTATTATGTAAGCCGCATTAGGATTTTCACTCAAAAATAAAACAAAAACCAAATTTGGGGGTACCCTCCGTACTTAGAATTGAAACTCAAAACATTTTTTTTCGCCTAATCCATACCTGTGGGGTATCTATGAATACGCCTTGAAAAATGATATTGAGCCAAAGTGGTAAAATGTGTCCCCCCCCTGTAACTTCTAAAATAAGAGAATGATAAAACTAAAAAAAATATAATGATGTACATTACCATGTAAACTTCAATTGAAAATTGGTTTGATCGAGATCGAGTAATTAGTTTTTTTTTTAATCGTCATAAATCGTAAACCGCAATTTACCTTTCAAAGTTACAACCAACTACAAGAACTTTTATATTATGTTACATACTTGCTGCTACGTAACCCTTTATGGGCGAGTCCGACTCGCACTTGGCCGGTTTTTTTTGTACATGATTCAGTTATAATTATGTAATATACTTACTTATGTAACATACTTTATTGTTTATTAAGTATAGCGGCTTTACTGACCTTCCCCTTACTGTCTATGTCACTGAAAGAATTTTTGAAATCCTATGAATTATTCCTATCTATCTACCTATCTCTGTGCGAAAAACCTCTGTTCATCAAGGTCCGTTTGGCCATGTTAACGTGGTTGAGTCACAAATAATTCATCCATTCAAACATCCGAACTTCGCATTATTTTATAATAATGCGTAAGTTTTGCAATACATTACCAAGGATATTCATAAAATGATATTTAATTTGTTATCTCAGTAGTTAATCTGAATTCGAATGACCTTGATTCATAAAATAAAATAAGCAAGCAAATCAAAAACACTTTGGTACATTTGAGTAGAAAAATAAAATGCTCTTCCAGGACATTTATTGGCCAGTTAGTTACTGACAAAGGTTACTGCAGTTTTGGTCATGTCACGTCGTCAATCGAGCATGGGGCGCGCGTCATTTGTTTCAGTGTCTCAAATCGTCCCCCCACAGACTGGAACCCTCGGTAAACAAAAACAGAGTGTTTCTAAACAAAAATGTTGTGTACTTTTCGTAAGGGAACTTAGGTGGGTTTTGGCTATTGACGTATGCTAATAAATTAAAGTAAATGTGGAAAGTTCTCTCTATTTTATTTTTAAATAAATAATACAAAAAAAAACGATTTTGAAATATTAGTTCACTTATAGTATGATTACAAAACCACTTTCGAATATAAAAATTCAATTTATCATTTAACAAGTTAATTAATGCAACATAACAGACTCTATTTTCAAGTTTCAATAAACGTAAACGCTACAAAATAATGTAACAGCTGAACTTTGGATTACGTTACATCAAATCAACGTCGTCTTCCACTATCCTAAAACGTTACTTTGTATTCATGCCGAGTGTCCAAATTAAGACGAACAGAAGTGAAGTGGCCATATCTTTTACGCGAACACTCAATATCAACTTAAAACAATGTAAGCAAAATGTGAAAGCGAAGAATGAAATTACCCAGAACAGTACAAATTGTAATTAAAGCTAACCATTAAACTCAGGCATTGTCGTAAAAGTTAAGTAAAAGCCCCAGAATCTTTGTTAGATTTACGCTTTATGAATCCAAAAGAAAAGAGGCGAGAATAATTTAATAATGTTAAGTAATGATAAAATTAGCGTCTTATTAAGATTTTTTCAGATATAAGGTTAAACGAAAATTATTTAGAGATTTTTCGGTAACAGTCTTCATCAACGAAATTAGCGGAATGAATGAGCTAAGCTATTACATTTTTTCCTTGAATCTCAGTGAATATTACAGTTTCCTGAGATTTAACGAATACTTTTCTGCTACGTTGAATTATAAAATAATAAAATATTTTGTTATTTCAAGTTTTTTTCCAATGAATTTCCGTTATGTATACCAATCGTTATTAAAAAAAACAATCAAGACATAATTCATAAAATATATTTAAGACTAACATGAGTAATCCCTATTATACTGAAGCAAAATACCTACATTGAAAAAACTAACCACTTTCATCAATTATTTATCGGAAAAAGACCAATAATTTAAAACCACATCACATAAACACCCTGTACATAAATCCGATGCGGACAGCATATAAAACGATGCGTGTCTGTATGAGTCGGCCATTCATCGCTGACTTGTTACCATCTATAGCATTGGTTCCCAAATAGTGGTCCCCAAGAGCTGACAATTATAGTTATAAGAAGATTCATTCGAAAATGTTTAAAACATCATTGATTCTCTAGCAACACTGTTGCGCGGACTAAGTTTTACAAAACTAACATTATTAAAACAAGGAACTGACATAAAAATTTGATTAAAAAAAATTACGATAGATATTTTTATTATGATTTATATTTATGTAAAACTTATCATATACGTACATATATTGGCAAAAATTTATAAACGACATTGTTGATAGGGGCCATCGAAATATTTAATGCGTGCGGTAATAGATGACGTGACACCTACATTGATGCAATCCTAATTTTCTAATAAACATGATTAATAAAAACAATAAAATTTAAACATACATATTTTACCAGCTCATAATAGTATAACTACTGTGTAGTATATGTTATAAGCTCACATCCTGACTGGTGGCACTTTCGGTCTTGCAAACAATAAAGAAAACAGTGCAGGTCGAAAAAAAATTTTAGAACCACTGACCCATAGTTTTAATTGGCAGCAGTAGATATATGCCTGCAGGCTACAGTGTCCACCAGACGTAACGTAACGTAGTAGTATGGGACAAGTTCATAGATAGACGGCTATGCATCACGTTGATGAATTTGCTTTGTTAAACTGATTTGGGTCATGTTGTGCGTACGGATGTGTAGTTTGGTTAGTAACGTACACAGTTGTGAAGCCTGTCTACTAATGCTATAGTATATGGTAACGACAAGATTATGTATGATACTGTGGATAGTTTTAGTTATAACACAATAAGTCTCTAAGGATGAGTGATCGATTCCTGAGAAGCGAAGCGTGTTGCGGCGCCCCGATCGACACACGGAACAAATATTTTAGATCTGGGTGTTTGTTTATGTGAGTTTCTATGTTGGTAAACGTACCCATACCCAGTATGGGGCAACGTTACTAAAATCTGCTAATCCTTACCTAACCCATTCTATCATATTAATTTAATTGATTTTCAGCTTAATCACAAATACGGAAGGTTTGTAATATTAATTTTGATAGATTGAGGTCGGTTCATTATGATAAGTGTAGTCTGTGCTTTAACTGTCACAAAGTTTATACAAAGTTTTATGTATCAAACTTCAGTGTCACATTTATGACTTTCTAGATTAGAGTCGATCAGGAGTATAATTATTATTTTCAAAGTTTTGTTTACATGTTTTTTTTTGATTTTAGTAACTACGGAGCAATACGCACTAACTAACAATTTTAATATTCTCCTCTCAATACAAGTTATGAATTAATATTAGTCAAGAAGGGTATATCGTTTTCGCAATAACCAACTCAATACAATGATTTCCTTGGTAAGCAACCAACTAATATCATTTCTGTTTGACTTGTAAAAGGCACGTGTATCTGTATAGTTATATTTAATTTAACTTTCTAATTCTTAGCATAAAGTTTATGTATTCATGTACTTAATTCTATCCAAAATTTTTGAGAGCAAGAGTTTAGTGCATATTACTCTTTAAGTGGTTATCAACAGCATTCAAAATAACTCTAGGATGGTCCTGAAAAAAAAAATTACTGAATATAATGAGAAAAAAAAATAAAAATAAATATGACAGAGTATTTTCAAGACAATCAGTAATCAGACATGTTGGCATTTGAACCAACCACATTGCAGATTTCTGCAAAAAATTAGGCATTTTACCTAATTTTGTACAGGTTTGAGAAATTAAAAATAGCAATGGACTACTTTCCACTAGGTATCTACTTTCTAAAGTTCTTATTTTTTACAGAAACTTTAGGCGCTGCGTAAAAACAGATACTTTGTTGCCGACACGGCATATCATCACAGGGAACCGCAGTTAATGAGTATAATGTGTTAAGTGAAAGCAACTGGACACAAAAATATTTACGTTTGCGCAGTGAGTAAGTGAAGGGGTTTCATACTGGTTCTATAGAAATCATATATTAATCGGTAGCTTATATCTGACATTTTTTTTTAGCGTGGTAAAATCATCAAATGAATCCTGCCACCCAGGGCAGAGGGGGAGGGACTGTCAGACTCGTACTGACTAAAATCCACGGTGTCCTTCTATAGCCCTTACGTTCCGGGGTCCCGGTAATTCGTTAGTCCCGCGACCGGCTTGTATCTGACATAAGACACAAAAGTGTCCAACGTTTGCGTCCTGCCTTAAGGCGATGTGAGACGCAAAACCGTCCTTTTGTATTGTGTTTTATTCCTTATTATAAGGGATTTAAATTTTGAAAAAAACATATTACATATTTCAGTCTTCGGTCTACAGGTTTCGGCTCTTCGAAACACGATTGCTTGCACTTTACTGCATCCAATTAAATCGCAAAAACAGGTCCAACTCATGGTTTGAATACCATTTTATTTGAGTTATACTAGGCTTTGAATAATGAAACTTATACCATCTTAAAGAGCATGAAAAATGAGATAGAATTCGGCCGTATTATTGTGAAAGGATGAGAAACCATACCACTAAGTCCAGAATCAGGTGATTTCATCTTTTCATACACTCGACCCTTGGCATTTAGTCGGTCTTGGACCGTGTCGGAGGTCGGACTTACGTCAATTTTTTTGCAAACCCACCACCACGCTAAGTTATATTACTGACAGAGACAAACATTAATTTTAAATAATAATACCTGTACATATTTTAATTTTCAAAATACTTGTAATATAGTTCATTTTTTATGGTTATAATTTTGTAAACAAATGGGCAGAAAAAGTAAGAAGTTGTCATCGCTGGCTCTTCGAAGGCTGAATAAACAAAAAAGGTAAGGATGCATTGGCAATATTATTAGAACCTCCTTTGTATATTTATTTCTCTTTACTAATAGTAGGAGAGCTACTGAACCATCCGACTTAGGTACCTGTTTTCCACAAAGTTAGAATGGGCATTGTTAATTTTTTTTTAATATGTTGTGATTGAAAAACCGTTTCGAAGAATAGCGTTACTGATCATTATTGGACAAATTAATTAAAAGGAAAAACATTCTTATTTTATTGATATTTTTAATAAAATACGTTTGACTTTCCTTGCCCTTCAAATGACGTCACCTTTGGCCGTACACAGTTTTGTATCTTTGCCTCAGAAACTAAAAGTAAGTGGCACGTATTTTCCAGGGATGTCAGACATACCAATTTCTTGTTATACATACCAGTTTTCAGTGTCACGTACCATGTACTATTACTCGGTCCTGGTACTTAAAAATACCAATATTGGCCGTTGACCAACAATACAGAATAAACGACAAATTTTATGGTACAATCGAGTAATGCTTACCAAAATATTTTTTTTTTCTGAACATGAATTTAAATATAACGCGGACAAAAAATCGCAGTCGGTTGTTAGGATTTATCCACTGTACTGTACGGTTGGTAAAACTGCTTGTTTAGTGTTTACTGCCCTCTGTTAACAGTAAAAGAAAAAACAAAATGTTTTTTTCATTCCTATTTGATTTTCGATACAATTAACCGATGTAGGTACCAGTATTTCGTATTCAGTACCAGCTTTTAGCCAGCTCGGTACAAGGATATCTGAGTGGCCGTCTGACATCCCTGATTTTCTCAAGTGTCAAGTTGTAAATGTCAAAAATATAAACAAGTAAGTTTTTATTGTAACTGCAAATTTCCTCATAATCTTTAAATCTGTTAAAATCGGCATCGGCAATATTACATAAACTACAAGTAAAATGGAATACAGGAAGTGCTTAGTCCCAACTTGCAACAATAATAGGTACTAATAATTAGTGTCCGACCGAAACTGATTTTTCAGCCGAAACCGAAACCGAAGTTTCGGCCTAGCTCTCAGTTTCGGCCGAAACCGAAACCAAAACTTTTTAACACATTTCAAATTTTGATTATTTTCTAAAATTTTATGTTTTTTTTTAACATTGGTTAACACATAAGAAAAAGTGTATTATACAGGAATTACAGGATGACTGTAGACCGATTTTGACGAAAACTAAAACTGCATCATTAGATTTTAGAAAAATCAATAATCCTGACCAGGAATCGAAACCGCAGATTTTGGAAAAAAACCACACGTATTATTACATCAAATTCTGGAAATTAATGTTATACGGCAAACTTATGGAAATAGGAGATTTTTAAGAAATTGCTGTTTTTCTATGTTATTTAACTTCTACTGAGCCATAATCTATTAAAAATTATAAAAATTCATAGTTTTCAATTTTTCACTCGAATTGTAGTCTCAACAATCGCACTTTATTCAGAAATACGAAATTACTGAGTTAAAAAAAATAGCAGTATTTCAAAGAAGAAACCGTTCACTTAAGTTTCAAATACAGTCACGGCCTTGACGATTGATAACTTTTTAATCATTAACGTACGTAATCAATATACTTTATTATTACATGAATATACAAGACTTATTCTTGGCAGTAAACTCAAAAACATAACCTCAACTCACGATTAAATGAATGGTGGCGAACAGCGCCGGGCCCCACCGTCGAGCAAGCACGTGTTGGCTACGAATTTTACCGAACGACACTCGAAAATGCACGAACACTTGAGTTTCGGCAGGGCCGAAAGTTTCGGCTATATTCTGGCCGAAACCAGATTTTTTGGCCGAAACCGAAACCGAAGTTTCGGTCGATCACTACTTACAATAATCTAAACAAAATTTTTGTTCGTATTAAAGAAGATTGCGAGAAAAGTGGTGTCGTGATGTAGGCGTGGAATATTGCAAGGTTTATACAATGTACTGTTGCGAAGATCACTTTGATGTAAGTATTTCAGAAGCCTTAGATTCATTTGTATGTTCATCTAGGAGTAATTTTGTTCTGTGAATAATAACCTAGCGGGATGTAAGTGACGTTTAGACAGTTGACGTTGTCTTGACAGTTTTTTTTTTATTTTGCTCTAGTAAGGCAACGGCACAACTTTTTGGCCAATGATGACGTCACCTACCTCAAAAATTAAAAATAAAGATACTATTGAGCCAATCATCAATATATTCAAATTAGTTTGTAAAAATGCTCTGAATTTGCAGAAAATAAAATAAAATCGAATGTTTGAAAATATAAGACAAACCCCATTAAAAAATTATAGTCATACTGTGAGAGCAAAAATCAAATGACTCGTTTTGAGGAATGATAATGCAGCCACATAGATGGCTAGATGCCTGCTACAACGGTACTTTCCAATAATACAATTTTAAAAATCTAGCTTTGTGGAGAACGGGTGGGATGTTTCAGTGGCTCCTAGACTATAACCTATATATATACAAACCGCAAATATGTGTAAAACAGTTGAATTTAAACCCAATGTCAATATGAATAAAAAAGTCACGCTCGCAAAAGCTATAATGGTTTATTTTTCTCGCGGAATAGATTTACCAACCGCATCAAATATGTAAGACAGTTGAATTTAGACCCAATGTCAGAGTTCATAAAGCTACCGTGAACGCACTTATAATGGTTTACCGTCTCCACATGTCAAATAGGTAGTGGTCATAGTGTAGAAGTGTACACAGTATGATCATTTCCTACGAAAATATTAGTTATTAACTGCCGTGACCCCTGATTCACCTCCACGCTTTAAAATTACGTAGATTTTTAATGTTTTAGAGCAATGCAGCTGCAGGCCAAGCGCAGTGCGCATATATCGACTAATGATTCAGGGGATAACGAGTAAGTTATTTCCTCTACTTTTTTATTTAATTAAAAAAAAGTATTGAGTGCTAATTATTACGAACTAATCAAAATCAACATTTGTATTATAGGTCAATAGAGCATACGGAAGGGCGTAATGTGTCTCCGTTAATTACTTTACAACCTGTTCATTTGAATAACCCTAAAATTGAGAAGTAAGTAGGTAACTATAATGTACCTACTTAATGAAAACAATTCTACTGATGATATCCGTTGAACTTACAAACAACAACAAAAACTTCATTTGTTTTATTGTTACAGAACGACTACTAATGTAGGTAACACCCATGTGATACTTGACGCTGGAATGTCTTTAGATGAATGCAGTCATGTATAACCTGTTAATAATATTAATTAATAATGAGTTGAGTCTACTTTTGGTTTTACAGATATTGCTGAGCATGTGGTTTTAAATATTTCATAAAAAAACTGGTTTCAGGTCAGTGGAGGAAATCGAAAACTATACTTTGTTACGTTTTTCACCTTAAACACAAATTCGTGCTAATTTCAAAATTCCGGAACAAATATCACAATAAATATGAAGTTTCATATCCATTATCCTCTACGTTTGACGTCAACGACCTTAAATCAATCTACCTACTCCGACCTCTGAAAATAATGTAATATTGTGCGAAGGTATTTTTGCATTATATTAATCCTTATTTCCAAATAAATACGTTAATCGTCATAAGTATTTCATTTTGAACAAAATTGCCCTTGACATCATTTGATTTCAATAAACACTTAAATATCTTAGGAGATAATTATCATAGTTTCAAAATAATACCGCAACAAAAAAATGATACATACAAACGTACCTATACTAATCAATTCAAGTTGGTCTACTGCTTTGCTCTACTCTGTAACTACTACCTAGACTTCGCAACTTTTGGCGCGCGTGTCATCGCGCATCGTAATTCATTACGTATCCGCTAGTCCTTGCGGACGCTGCGGTAAGCGTTGGATGCCTACGGTGCTCAGGAAAACCTCGCCTTAAATAAACCTTTTATGAATGCACGTAAATACCAATGTTGTTGTGAACTATTTTCCGCTGGCACAATATTATGTGAAATTGTTATGCTTGCATATACTATGCACACAATTATCACATTCTATCGCTAACGTTATGTTAAAGTCGGAAGTAGTAATCATCGTAAAATGCCTTTAAATCGCGCTTACAGTGGTAATAACTGCGCCTGAAAAATTCCGCTGTAATAGGAATATTGGAAAAATGTTAGAAAAATAAAATTACAAGCAGGATATAAACTAAAAGACGATAACCTGTCAAATTGTCAAGAATCGTTTTTATTTATCTATAAAGTTTTTTAATTTTTATAATTTAACCTTTCTACTGCGCTTTTTCATGCGACAGCACCTGTCGCGGTTGATTTGTTGTATTTTTTTAAGAATTCCCTCAAATCCTCCAGGATCCCATCATCAGATTCTGAATTGATGATAATTGAATAACCTCGAAAGTAAACCCTTTCAAACAAAAAGTTTTTCCTAATTGGTCTAGATGTCTCTGAAAAATCGAGTAAGAAACAAACAAAAAAATACTTACACACGAATTGAGAACCTCCTTTTTTGAAGTCGGTTAAAAATTGGCAGCGTCACGTCAAACGGCCATTCCACTTTTTAATTCATTCGTTTGACGATTTATAGACTCATTCACAGGATTGTAGAAATAGTTATTTGTTATGCAAGGCTGCAAAGTTGATTTTTGGCGCGAGTACTTGAATTGAAAACTGAGCGAGCGAAGGATTCTAAGATTGAACCGCGAGAGAAACGAGCGGTTCAAATATAGAATCCTGAGCGATGCGAAGTTTTCAAAGGTACGAGACGCAGAAAAACTTTGCTGCCGAGTGCAACACACAACTTTTCACCTCACACAGCGAGGAAATGTAGTGGGGGCGGCTCGCCTGCCAGTGTGGAAAAGTAGGAAACAATTGAATACAAGACGTGTTCGAATTTTAAACAACACTTTGTGCTCTAGAGCACAAAATGGAGTTTTGCGCTCAGATTTTGAATGAGAAATAGAATCTTTCCGAGCGGGTGAGGTGAAAAACAAATGACGTCGAATTCCTCATGAATTTGCAGTGGAACTGCGACATGGACACACACAGCGATACAAAGTCAAAGTAAAACTTGCACACATTGACCCAATGTTTGTTTGTGTAAATCAATAAAGAATTTTTCACCTCACCCGCTCGGAAAGATTCTATTTCTCATTCAAAATCTGAGCGCAAAACTCCATTTTGTGCTCTAGAGCACAAAGTGTTGTTTAAAATTCGAACACGTCTTGTATTCAATTGTTTTCTACTTTTCTACACTGGCAGGCGAGCCGCCCCCACTACATTTCCTCGCTGTGTGAGGTGAAAAGTTGTGTGTTGCACTCGGCAGCAAAGTTTTTCTGCGTCTCGTACCTTTGAAAACTTCGCATCGCTCAGGATTCTATATTTGAACCGCTCGTTTCTCTCGCGGTTCAATCTTAGAATCCTTCGCTCGCTCAGTTTTCAATTCAAGTACTCGCGCCAAAAATCAACTTTGCAGCCTTGCATAACAAATAACTATTATGTGCCAACGTTTTTTCTCTTCAGTAATTACCTGAAACTCTGCAAAAAGAATGCGTCTTCGTGTTTTATATGCCGACTGCGAGCTCTTAATTGTACCTTCGTGATCGTGACTTGCTTTCCGAGTTGTTTATAGGTTGTTTGAATTATTTAGTTGATTACTCTTACCATTTTATTTATTTATGCTGTACAACGTTGCTACATTTTCTAATACAGTTTTCATGAACTTGTCTTAAAGGCCTTTAATATTAATATTTATAATAGAGATGTTCATAATTTAGGGTGAGAATATCTGTCACTTACAAACACTGAATAATGAACTCTTGAGTTTTAATTATTTTCGTGATTTACTGTCGGTTTCCACAGAAACCAAACAACGAGGGACAATTCCGAATTCATTCAATTATTCAAACTTTTAATTAATATTAATAGGAGCTCTCACTTTCAAAAGAAAGAATACTGAAGGCACAGATAAAAACTCCTTAGAAATCCGCGTTACCCGCAGCTGTTGACTGTAAATTAATGCGAAAACAATAAAGCGCCGCACTGTCCGAAAATAGACAGCGAAGAGCTTCGAATAAAAATTTATTCCAAATGGTTATTAGTGGCCGCGAACAAAAGTAGGTTGGATGTTACTGGTGTGGGTGATCAAGTCCGTAATAAACGTCACGTCAGGAGAGATAGGAAATTAAACGAAACTAAAGAGAAGTTAGTCGTACCAACATCTGGGGGAGAACTTTAGGGGAGACCGTCCACGGCTTCAACTTAAAAAAAAAAGTAAATTAAGACCGGGTGCTCCATTCTGTTTACCCTCTGTGAGCGACAGGTTAGAACCTCTTTTGTTTTTATGTGCATTTCTACTGTTGCAGTCTTCGAAATTAGATACGTGTTTAGAGTGTTATCTTGGAGAAAAAGTCCTTTCAAAACCGTAATAAGTTTTAATAAAACGCGCAGACGTTTAATGCCGTTTTGGTGCTATTTGTATTCGTCTGGAACATAATTTCTAAACATCGCAGCTATATTTTGAAAAGAGAACATTTATTCAACAATCTATGGTATAGACTTACCTTTTGGCAGTGGTTCTATGACAACTTTGACAGCGTGGACGGCCCCCAGTCCCACGAGGATCCACAGGAAAGCCATAGCGCTTCGATCTGAACGCATCAAAGCGTCCATCTTCGTTTCTACTTCAGTCTATGTATTCCACATCGCAGGCGTGTCCTGTTAAGAGAGAAAATAGTTTTTATTTTTATCTACAAGGATCTACTTCAATGTTTATTTTTAAATCCATAAATATTCAATTTTATACTCGTAGAAGTTAAGAGAAAATTTAGAAACAGGTAAGTGGGTTTCTTTTAGTCTTTTGAGAAAAATCAAACAAAAGGTAAAATATATGTTTAGATGAGCTTACAGTCACTCAAAATCGCTACTTCTCAAAATCTATTTTAGATATCGAGAATTGAATAAGCCACGAACGAGAATAACGAACGAAATAAAACATTATCGCATCAAAGCCAGTATCAGACAGACGCAATTCAATGTTATATTGACAAGATCCAATCCAACTCGTAAATCCAATCCTTCAACTTCTGAAGTGAGTTCTCCTAATATCTAGCGCCTTTGCATTTATGAATAATAACTGGAAAAAGTTAAACTCACAAATCCTCCTCCATCTGAATATTGTACGATTCGAAAGATAACGCGCCAAAGGAAAGAGGATTTATATTTCTTTTTTTTTATAAAAAATGCCGCTCGGTGTTTATTCTCCAACGACAAAGTTTGTAAGGTGGATTAAAATTGTTATAAACCTAGATGGAGTTTTATATCTTTGCGGATTTATTACAGAATTTTGCAATTCACCTTCGTTTGTGATGCGATACGAATCAGTGTATTAACTTGAAAAGATATTATTAGCTTTTAATGAAGAATCCAGTTTTTTTTATCAGTAGATTATGTAAACCATTTTTTTAAACAATTCTTTAAAAAAGTAAAGGATTTTAACTAACACGGATTTCATGATCTGGGAGGTATACCTTATGGAAAAAAACCTGTAATAAAATAAACGATCAAACAATTGGCCTTATAACAAAAAGAGATTGCAGAAAAAACGAAGCATTTCAAAAATTTGTAGCGAAAAAACAACTAACTAAAGTATAGTTTTTGTCCTCAAATTAAATGGGTACTCGAACCTTCCAAAATATGAATTTGTATTTTGCCACCCTATATGTCAGATTTTTTCATAAATAACAAATGAACCAAATACGAATTTAATAGGTAGGGAACAATGTAGACTGACAAAAACAACATTTTATATTCACAATTGGAATTTCTCCCATAGACAATAAAAACGTGTTTTTAATACTGGCCGGTTAACAACGCATCATATTACACGTAACGCTATAAAATTGACCGGCGGACAAATCTCTCCATAGTTACACACACCGTGGAAAGGATCGCATTGTTTGCACCCTGCACCCTTTGAAAAGAGTCTCACTCATTCACACTATCGTTTTCGGGGAAAAGCAATTGAGCGCTGGTTTTTTATTTGAGCGCCGTAAGCCGAATGTAGTGGACGCTTCACGTCTGTTCAGAGATTCGATTAACTGTCACGTCTATCGCTTTTTCGGTGATGTATGTAAATTTTTCCATTTGATATGTGAGAAGTTAGGTTTGTAAGCACTAATGCATCCCTTAGTACGTGGAGTGACATTTGAAAATGGATCTACTTCGAAATTCGATTTATGTTTAGGGTTTTTCATTTAAAACGAAATAAGTTTTTATTTATTGAATTGGTTTTCGAGAGAAAATTTATATTGAATAGTTTAAAGAACTAACGTTTTTGTTGAATAATGTATTATGTGTTTAAGTTAAGTCTATAGGTTTTTTATTTTGACATTTTATTTATTAAAATACCTATTGCAAAACATTCAACATTTCTTTTGAAAGAAGATACACATAATATTAACTTATTGGTTTGCTTATATAAATACAACTTTCAAGCTAACATTATTTACACATCAAAAGTTATTTAGTAAACTAGACTGAAGAATACCAAGGTACTTGGTACAAGGTACTTGTAAGTCAATAAAGAAGAGAAAAAAATATTTCAATAAATAAAATAGTTCAAGTAAAATCTCTATTTATAAACAGTCCCAAGAGTCACACACAGTCCTTGACAGTCAAAATTAAGTGCAAAAAATATTGGCACACTTTATTTTTGACGCCGATTTTTATTTGAAGCAAAATAATAATTTAACTTTTTTTTTGTACACGGACCTAAACAAACAAAATCGTCTCTAATGATTTACTTTAGGAACGTTGAGAATTTGTCTTTCTTTTTTCAAGTTTAAATATTTTCGTAAAGGTAACTTATGTCTACTGACGGAGACAGTGACAATCTATGGTTGGTTGCTGAAACAGATTGACCTTTTTAAAATTACATTTATGGACAATAATTTTTTTACTCGCGACAACGATCGCGCTATTTTGGAATTGATCAATCAATCTATTTGACAACTTTTTTTATTGTTTTTTTTTTTCTTCGGGACAGTACTTTTTTCGAGATGAAAGACCCGTTATGTCCGTTTGTGTATGTAGATGTACTACACGTCCTACACTTGTTAACTACTGACGTCCTATTTATTTTATAGAGAATCCCCAGCAATGGTAAACTATTTTTAGCGTGGTAGAATGGTCGCGGGTCTAACGAGCTACCGTGCCCCGGAACATAAACGGCTATTGAAAGATACCGTTGATCTTAGTGAGTACAAGTCTGACAGTCCTTCCCGCCTTGCCCTGGGTGGGGAGGACTCATTTGATGATTTAACCATGCTAAAAGAAAAAAAGCTGAAATAGGACTGGGCTGGCCACGTATGTTGAATGCCATACAATCGCTGTGCAAAACATACATCAGATTATGCCTGAAGCGAGAACTCGACGTCGCCGTCGTGGCAGGCCCAAGCGAAGATGGCGAAATGACTTGGACCGCTTCATGAAAGACTGGACAACTGTCGCAGAAAGCCGTGAGACATGGAAAGAGTGGAGGGAGGCCTTTGCCAAGCAGTGGGACACTAGGAGCTGATATAATAATAACATAATAACGAGTCTACCTACCCTGGGTGGAGTGAAAGAGACTGTCAGACTAGCGACCACCTAGGACTGAATAACATGGAAATGCAAAAATGCACTTCTGTACTTCAGACATAAAACTCAAATTGTATGTTCATCACACTGTTTTCGTAGCATCTAACCTCCCATTTAATTTTACAACCTTGAACTACAGACTTCAGCGCAGTTAGTTCCTCTTTAATTACGGCGTTAATATCAACACAGTCTAAACAATCAGTGTCTCTGAAATCGGTATTAGTGCATAGTTTGCACACCCTTTGTGCACCAAAACAGAAAGTAAAATTAAGCAAATGCGCACAATAGAGCGCGTAATAATAGATGGGTGTTTGTAATTGTGCGCGCTGTAAGCTGCTGTAATTGCAATGTGCATCATTAGTACGGGGGAAAGGGACCTCCGATCTTCAGCACTACTCTAACATAAAACTAAGCTTGTTTCATATCGTTAAGAAAATAATATCGCTAAGGCTTAGCCTAGTTGCTATTAGCCGCTTACTTTTATCCTGAATATATATATGATGAAAAAAAAGCTTATTTTTAAAAGTCTATCATTTTTAATTACTGGTTATATTCACTTGTCTCTTTTACAACGCCATCTAGTGAAGCGACACTTCATCGGCACCAAATTAAGTGTCGTTCGTTATTCAGTCGCATGTTAAAGGTGCTGGCTATACAAGGAGACATTCTAATTACGGCAGCGGGCGTGGCTGCCCGTCCTCACCTGATTAAGGCATCAAAGATTCCACCGTGAGTCAGTTCGTAATTATTTTGGCCTTACCGCGTCGCCTTTATGCTGCGAAGGGTTATTCAACGCAGCACTCAATCAACTGTACCATTAAAAAGAACGTCACTATCCTTTAATAATCAATTTTATACTCAATTAAAAACTTTTGAGATTTGATCGAGTATTTTTTTCTGTCAATAATTCATTTTAATTAGTTTCAGTTTGATATCAGTAAAATGAAAGTTGTTGTTAAACACTGTCAAAACTTTATAAAGTATTTTTATCGAAGGTTTTTTTTAGTGGTAGTTTTTGTTATAAAACTCCTAAGTTAGCACGAACAAAATATTAAATACGAAGGAAAAAAAAACACAAAGATGGAACATTAAATATTAATAGCAACTCGTTTTAGCTTGAACGTTCGCCTTAGGTAAACTGTACCGGAGTTTCGTCGTTCGTAGCACCTTGTCCTCTTCAAATCCTATATAATAATGAGACAAGCTCCGGTCCCTTTGAGGAAATTTTTAATGAAACACCCTAGAAAAGTTATAAAAGCCTCGTCTATCTTTTAAAAAGTAATTGAGCCTGGCAGAGAGCCGCTTTTCAAATGATTTGCGGGTTTTGTTTTACAATCATTGCGAAAAGTTACCAACTTTAAACATTAATTTCGTAATCAGAGAGTACGAACAAACATTTTGTTTGAAGCAAAAAGTAGGATTATTAGACTATTTTCGTCGATACAAAGGCTTGATAGCCAGATACCTATCAAAGTTATATTTGAACATTTAAATTTAGTTTTTGTTACAAATTACAAGCTCTTATTACTTACAAAGAAGATTAAAACGGGACAAACAAATGGAAACTGGTTCATTTATACTTATTATTTGTACCATTATTAAATTCACCGTCCATCCTCTTACTTCGTAGTATCTGCCTACATTATACTAAAGTTGCGGTTTTCCCCAATTATCTTTTAGTCGATTTTCCCAACTTTCACGAAATAAAAACTGCATTATATTTCCGCATTTCCTTTTTACGAGATTAGCATAGAAATACTTTTGTAATTCTACTTTAGCAAAAGGGGGTGTTGGCTTCATAAATTAAAATTCAAACTTTTTGCTATTTGAAACCTCAGTTTGAATTTAATTTCTCACAACGGGTGTAAGTTTTCGCGCGTGGAATTAAGGAAATTAGTGAAATTGCTATTAGGGGGTGTGAAAAAATGTAATTATGCCCTCGGTGGGTCATTAACAATAGTTAGAACGCTGATGGTACTCCCGGACTCGCTGCAGCGAGTTATTGCAATGTGAATTGCACTTTATATTATATTTGAAAACAGTTTTTTGAAATGTTTCGCAACACTAATAATTATTATTTTGACGCGGAAACCCTCCATGAAAATAGCATAGATTTATTATTGCAAGTATTAAAATGATTTCAATTTAAAGATTTTGTTATGAAACTAGACCAAGCAATAAATTACCTACCATTAGTCTTTGCATCATTTGCAAGATAAGCTAGTTATTTCATTTTAAGACTACGCTATTGTACATAATTTACGACACAATCAAGATTTGAGTAATTGTAACATAAACAAAGCTGGCAACAATTCAAGATAATCAGGCTCATGATTTACCATTAAATGCAAAGACGCCAACTCCCAAGTCCCTTTGTCGAATTATTGACGCCATAAAACCGAAGCTCTAGTGATAGCCAACAGAACGCCTTATTCTTGGCAAATAATCGAACGACGGCTAACAACCAGATAGTCTGTTGAGAGACAAAAGAATATTTTCTAGCCTATTATCTAAATTATAGGCGGGCGCGAAGGAGGAAGACAATGCTGGCTCCTATTTGCCTCTGTCTTATTTTAATTGCGTCTTCCCTAGAGCTGTATGGGATTTTATGAACGGAATAACATCGACTGAAGGCATCGTGTTATTGTCCTAAGCTCCTTTAGGTACGACAAGCATTAATGCCAACTAATTGTTAAAATATTGAGTTGGCTAGTTCGCTTGTTTCATTACGTAGGTGTATCTCAAAGGTGGTGCAGCGATGTGGGTGCATGAACGTGGCACCGACATGGCCCTTTGTGCAAAGAAATCCAGTGGGCCTGACGCCGGCAACAAAGTGGTTTCATACATACGAACGTACGCGCAACAAGCAACAGAGAAAATTAAATTACAGAGCTACACTTCGAATGTTTGTAAGATGTTTGTTTTGAAATGGTATACCTAACGCTAATCGTGTTTTGAAAAGGATAGCGACAAAATAGAAGTACAGTGCCAAAAATAAGTCTGAAAACCTTTGAATTAATATAAAACTGTTTTAATTAAGTTTATTTACGTTACAGAAACTCAGTACATAATAAACATCGAACATTTAAATAATACAAACAGAAATATACTTCTGCTTCGTGCCAATAAAGCAGCATTCTTTCTACGAACATATTTCTGCCGCTTATACCAATACAGGAAAAGCTGATAAACGTATCAACGGATTAATATGAAATATTGGCGAAAAGCAACATAAGTGAGAGGAAATATTGGCCATTAGCTTCCTTCGGGGAAATCCGAGCAGGCGTTGTGGAACACAGGCGTATTATTATATCCAAAGTGCCTTTTATTCATATGATATTATGAAAACTAAAAAATAACAATTAGATGCTCTTCTTGAAATACAATACCAAACATAATACACTTTTTTTTATTTGAATTATAAGTACGTTTGTAAAGTTGTTTTGTTTAGCTTAAACAAGACCAAAAATGCTGAAATGATGCTGAGCAATTTCGTTACGAGGACCCGAGTTCTATTTTCGAGCCGGGTAAAGTGTTATTGAGCTTTTATCGTCATGAATGAACCCTAGGTAGAGGTGGCTTATAGTCAATAATATTGCGTATCATCTAATCCTCCGGAGTAAACAAGCTCTCTTTTGTAAATGTTTTAAATATATCTAACTGTCAAGCGTCTTCATCGTCATCATCATCATCAGCCTATAATGTACTGCTGGGACACAGGGCTCCTCTCTGTGAAAGGGAGTGGGCCATAAACTACCACGCGGGCCCAGTGTGGGTTGGTAGATGTCACATAATGTCTTCAAATTTTTGGTTCTAACTTCTAAGACATGTCGGTTTCCTCACGATGTTTTTCTTCACCGTTTTGAGAGCAGTGGTGATGAAATAAATAACACAAAGGAATGCGCCTGGCGGGGTTCGAACCCACGACCTACAACTCGTAAGTCGGGACCGATACCTACCACTGGGCACACTGCTCGACAGCGTCTTAATGCAATAATATTAAGATAAATTAGACACGTTTTTTTCTTAAATTTTTAAAATTAATTCAATTGTAGAATTGCGTGGAAAAACAATCGATTTCTATGTTGATTTGGTGAGGTAGTTAATCAACACTCTAAAGGGAAGACAAAATACAGACAGACAGGCCTCGCGTGTCTAGATAAAGGCTTCTACGGTCAGACATTAGGTACTTTTTTTTATAAATGCGAAAGTTTGTGAGTATAGTAGGTGTTTGGACGTTTTTACTCTCTGTTTGACAAAAATAATATGGTTCGTAGTAGTGATAACATGGTTTAACACATAGTATTCTTTTTTTTCCGGCAGTGTGAGTAATCCCGTTACCGAACACCACGCGGGCGCAGAAGCCTATAGCCCGTTCAGAAGTTTGGTCTGCTTCAAGAGTCCTCCCACACAAGGTGGGACGAGAAGGACTATCAAACTTGCACAGACTAAAATCCACGATGATCCCTCAATAGCCGTTTTTGTTCCGGAGTCGCGGGTACCTGATGAGACAGTCCCGCGACCCCGTGATTAAGACATTAATTGGAATATTATTATTATTACTTTGAAGTACGCGTATTTGCCACTGGCGGCGCTTCGTGGTGTCTTTCAAACATTTCTATATATTTGGTCTTATCGTTTGCCGAGCTAAGTCACCGCTCCCAACAGCAAGGTCGTGATTCCTGAACTGGCCGTTAGACAGGTGCCTAATAAATTGATAAAAAGAAATGTCTATATAAATATAATCAATACCGACGAACACTAATTAAAGTCTCTGAATAATAAATCTGAAACACGAAGAGGTTATCCTAATAAGTATTTAAAACCTCAAACATTTTCCAGAGCGTAGGCGTCTAGGATGGGACAGTATAGGCTAAAAAAAAAAAAAAAAAAAAAAAGGCGTCATGGTGAGGCTTAAACTAAATATTCCGAATTTACGCTCCAGATATCCTATAAACAGCCACTTTTAACATTAATTAATCAAAAAGCTTACTTATTAATAATTTCGGGTTTTTAGTTTTCTATATTTATCAACTTGTAAATTAAAATCAAGAGCTAAGCCTTAGAGAGTAGAGATTAAAATCTAGTCAAAACTTAAAACTTGTTAAGTTCACTTTTTGGCAATTGACTTAACTCTCACCAAAGCTATATATTAACAAAGATATCTAAAAATTGCTAGATAACAGCGACAGTACCTAAAGAATTTATTGATATTTTTAATTTGCGCGTAAATGAAATATTATTTTTTTCAAGTTGCACATTCTAAGTGACACTTGTCGACAGATGGAGGTCTATAAAGTCCATAAGCTTATTTGAAACACAAATTACGTTTCCACCCGATTGATCACAATATTGCTTAGGATGTTATGTTAACAATAAATTGTAACATAAAAAAATATAATATAAATATTTTGATAGGTACCTAGGTATATACATTATATATAAATTTTAATTCATAATCATGTTAAGCACATTAATTTTAATTGCTCACTACGAGTGATCATCGTCGAAAGCATTTACTTAAAAGCTTTGATCTTTGGCTTCAATAACTCTAATTTCTATGTTATAATTCGAATTTTGTTGAAGTCTTTCAAATGTAAGATATCATATCGTATCGTATAAGTCCTTGTATGTCCCCTTATGCATATACAATCCCCGTCACCGATCGAAAGTCGTCTTGTCTTTAAGACACACAATAGTGCATAAGTAATGAAAGCCGTACCCTCATCGGCTGGTACCCCAGTAACCCATTTTAGATGTCTTAAGAGCGCGTCACATGACGAGAGGGACGCGTGCGCTTTGTCCCGCATCTTGAAAGGAACTGAGATATACATCGGTGTTTTGTTCCGTACGGTATTCTTTTTTTAAAAATGACATGATATTTGATATGACAGACAATGTCAAGGATTTCTACCCTCAATTTAGGGTATAAAATATTCCGAGGATTAGGTACTTAAGTTTAATGCCCAAGGTAAAGTCTAAGGTAATGAAAATTTTTTGACGTTGATTATGTTTTTATGTACTTATTGTAATTACACTTTTGGCTTTTCGGGGTATTAATAATAATATTAATATAAATAATTATTGAAAACATTTTTATATTTGTACATCTCGGTCACATACTCCTTTAATATCTTCAACTCTCATAACAATTTCATTTTTTCAGCTAGTCAGGTAAATAGAAGGCTATTTACTTTGAGCGGCAGGTTATACCCTAATAAGCTATAGTAATATTTTACCAAAATTCATTCTATTAATCCTTAAATAGTTCCTTATTCAAAATGCACCGAAACTTAAGAGACCTGTCCTGCGATACCCGGTTCGAACGCGAACACCCCATCACCTCCCCTGGGTGTCGTAAGAAGCTAAGGGGTTATCCCACGGAAATGGGTACCGGTATTTACCTACAGTAATAACATGAAATTGTGATCACTAAGCCGGCTGCTAAGTGTGATGATTACGGAAATTTTGCTCTGCAGTCAGGAGAGTGAAACTTACACCGGTATTCTAAAATTGGACTTTGACTTAGGAGTCAAAGAATGACTTCCAAATGGGCTTAGGATACCGGTGTTACAATAACTGTGTAAATCCAAATTTGCAAATCTCTTAAGAATATTTTCGACCAACCTTTGACTTTCAAAATCCACTATGATCTGTCCTCTCTAAAGTTTGTCAAAGATGAAGTAAGTAAGTAGATACTATTCAGTTTGCACACTAAATAAAATTACACTGTCTTTTTCAAAAGTAATTGAATCTAAAAAATCAGTTCTACATGCATGGTTCTTTTTGTGTAAAACTATAGTAATGATACTAGCTTGGTTTTTGCAGTACAATTGCACAATTGTTTAACATCAACGTCCTTCAGTCAATGTCGACAAAACGCCAAAACAAGCATGCAGCACTGTGCTATTCCATTTGTAGTATAATTTAAAACTCAGTGTGCTCAAGGCACATGCAAAATAAACACAAGTGACATCGTCGGTGTCGGCTGCATGACAGCTCCAGTTTTGCATCTTTGGCAAAACAGTGCGATTGCGATACCGTCAACTCGCCAACTGCCAGACTGCCAGATAACAGCATGCCAAGCACAAAAGAAACTGGCCAGATAGAAATGAAACGACATAAAACATCCCAGAAAACTGCACTTCTAATAATTTTGCTTTTTAATTTGCTACACTGTCACCCCACGTTCGTTGGCTTTTTGTTTTCCATTTTCAATTAAAAATACTCTTTTCGGAATTTGAAATTCTTGATTTCTGGACGTAGTTTGATAAACTTTATCAAACTATGTGTTATCAATGTTATTTCGATTAAAAGTAATAAAAGAGACTGTTTTTGTGTTTGAAACAGTAGGTACCTACCTAATTATAATACAATCAGAAGTAATAAAACTAAGTAGTTTAAGGTTAGACACAGACAGTATCTACCTGAAATTATTTTTAATAATTAATTAAAATCTGCCTGACGTAAAGTGACGTATATTTTGATTTAAAAAAGTCAAGCTGAAAAATTAATAAATATTTAATAAGGTACGCAACAAATAATTATATCTACCTATTTATAGTTTGAACTAGGGATCAAACATTCAGAAATCTTTAAACCTTAAATAACAATAGCATGGTACACCTATTTATAGAAAGTAGGTACTAAGAGACTACTTCATTATTAAGCAACAGTTGTATAACAGAGGCAGACAAACTGACGTATACACGCGTAGGTACTTGATGTAGATATCCGTAGTAACGCACGGTGAAAATAAGCTGCGAATTTTCACACCCTCGCTTTTAATGGTCTGGTGCTAAATACAGACAGCAGAAAAAAAATACTGAGAGACGACGAAAAAAACACATTTTTTGTTCCAAATTATTTTCATGAAATAAACACGATTAATTTGAGATAGAAAGTAATAAAGTATATTTTCTAAGGTTTCATAAGTAGATTTACAGTACACTTCTCAATTTCTCGCAAATGCCGTAGAAAATGAGTGTTCGTATAAATACGGGGCCATCAATATAAAATCCAATCAGCGAGGTAAACATTTTTTCCAACGGTACGATCTAATTTCGCGACCCGCCATCTCCGTCGCCTCTCCACAATCCACAAAGTAGCGAAAGTGGCGCAAAGTGCGCCGCACAGACAATCCGACCCACCCATTGTTGTCTTTGATTTAGCCACCGCACTGCATCTAACCCGCAACGAACTGCACACGCATAATAACAAACAAATACACACCACATCATACTATATACATTACGAACAATGCGTAAAATAAAGAGATCGCTTCGCTTCGTCCGTTCTTAATCATCCAGACGAACGAAATTAATAAAAAAACAGATTCCAAATGGTCCAAAAAATCACTCGAGATTAAACGACAAAAACGCCGGGACATTTTCATTTCATCACGTCGTTCATATTAACTTAGAGAGCTACCTAAATATGCACGCAATTTTCATCCATTCCATTCCTAATGACTTTCACTGACACGGCGCAAAACCCCTCATTTTACACTTTGACGCGTTCACTTACGCCTAGTCCTGTCGCGATGACATTTTCCAATGGAAGGTAAAATAAAACGAAAGCGAAAATGACAGTTTTGTTCTTTTCAAATAAAGTCTAAATTCGAATGGAGGGAACCGTCGAGCAGTGACTTTTGTCTATTCTGGGTCTTCAAGGATAAAGTATAATTTGAGACGAAAGTAATACAGCGCAAGTCAACTCAGCTATTATCAAAATGGAACCGTGTTGTTTTCGCATTACAGTAGTAAACAGCTTGGTGACGTGAGATAGTTATGGTTCGTTTAGTTTGGTAGTTTTCGCTGTCGGATCGTTTTGTCTATCGGTAATATGAGACTCGGTTCGCACCTCTGAACAATAGAGCCTTACCTTTTTTCACAGTTTATGAAAAATACATCTTTATAGAGTCAGCATGTGTGCCCGTTGTGTCGAGTTACGCATTATTCGTATTAGCGCAGCGTTACGATGGGGAAACGTAAACGTAGTTAATTAATATTTCATGTACAGGCAACAGAACAAGAATGGCTGTTCTAAAGTTGTTTGAGAGTATATCGAAGTTACACCTACTACTAAAATATTTTCAAACTCTCTAATAGTTTATAAAGTCTATCGGCAACTTCAATTTCCCCAACATATTCCTATAAAATAATAATGAAGCTAGTCAGGAATACCTAGCGCTGACCAATATTCGACGCGGGACCGTTGCGTGCCATGCATTCCCCGTCCAAGTATGAAATATGGAGTTGGAGAGACACCGGCTTATGTGACTACCTAGCCGCTATTATGAGGAAATTCTAAAACTAGCCGTCATAATGTAGTGGAAGAACTTGATACACGAGCTTCTGGAACTATTTTATTTTACACTGAAAATTGTTTCACGTTAGCTGAAATAACAACGTTAAAATGTTCGAAAATTCACGTTTAAAACTAGGGACTATTTTCGCTACGCTTAATTAATTTGAACGCCGAAAATATATTTGTATATTTTAGCACTCTAAATCACACAACTCGTTTTGAACCAGACCACTAGATTTTAAGAGGATTACGCACGAGGCTAATTCAAAATTGTAATATGGAATGATGGCCCAATTTCGTCCCCATTTTACGGCAAGGGTGGTTGGTAAAAAGCAGTATCGCCCGAGGTGATCCTGTCATGTGGGAGACATTCCCCTTTCCCGGGCTTCTCTACTTGTTCAACATGCTTTCACACTTTTGGGCATCCGAAACGGCAGGGGAAAAAGTCGGCCTATGAGGAAACTTTATGAATTCAACAAATGTTTGCTGTACTGAGAAAATATTCATTTGGAGTTACTGGTGTTGTATTATTATTGTATCTAGACCAACAATGGCGGATATCGAGTTCAACTTTTTATTACTGAACATGAAATTCTCATAATTTGAGTCAAAACAAACGGGGAAATAGTACATTGTAAAACTTCGAACGTAAAAATAACTTAACTATAAAAGATGATTAAACAAACTGAAATAATGGTTTTAATTTTATTTGAAATATGAAACAAAACCTTTGTGGTTTGGAAAACAAATTAAAGAAACCAGATATGATTGCGTATGAAAATAAAGGAATAATACTCGTCCTTTATGTAAAATTGTTTCAACAATAAGGTTGTATCCAAATATTTTTTGCTACGCTCTTGAGAAATCAGACAAGATATACAGCCATGTGCACACAGTGTGAAATAAGGTTTTGTTGGGAAAAAATGTTTTCATATTGCACTGTGAATATTACTATCATTTCCATGTTAATGTTGTGTGAAGTTAACAATTTCATATTTTGACTAATATAACTACATTATTAACTGAAGTGAAAATTTTTGAGTTAATGTAAAAAAAAACTATTTGAAAATAGGTAAATACACACATCAAAAGTGTCTAGGGATCAAGCATTTTTATGCGGATTTCTTGAGATTGAGATGTGGCTTTGTAATAAATTTATGATTTTATAAATTTATATGGATCCTTTTTGGTGCATTTCATAATTTGAATCAGGAACTGTAAATCAAATTCGAGTAAAAGATGAAAATCAGCTGTCAATATTTTCCCTATAAAAACATACAACGCATTGAAGACATTATTAGTGCTACTGTTTCCCTACTACTGATTAAAACCAACGTTATTATGGAGCGGCGACGTCATTTAAGCAGGGAAGAAATGCTCAGAGCCGTGGGAATGATAGAAGCTGGTTCCCGGCAACGTACTGTGGCTTTAGCTCTGAATACAAGTCAGAGTGTTATCAGTCGACTTTGGACACGTTACCGAAGCACTGGTACCGTGGCTGAGCGCCATGGAGGACGGTATCGCTGCACCACACGGAGACAAGACCGATACATTCAAATCTTAACTCGAAGAGCTCCAACAATAACCGCCATGATGTTAGCCGTGAGGCTTCATCACTCTTCAGGGAACTTAATTAGCGACCAAACAGTCAGAAACCGCTTGCATGAAGTGAACCTTCATTCCCGAAGACCGCTACGGGTACCACCTATAGCAATGCACAATCGTAGGATTCGATATCAATGGGCTCTTGAACACAGAAATTGGGCAGAAGAACAATGGGTTTCGTGTGCTTTTCTGATGAGTCTCGTTTTGGTATGAGACCGGATACAAGACGTATACGACACTGGAGAACCCCTGGACGCCAACAGCGATTAAAATCCTGCCAGGAAGTCCATCCTTATAGTGGTGGAACCATCGTGGTATGGGCGGGTATTTGGATCGGCAGAAGAACTGAGTTGATTTGGATCAGAGGCAACCTCAACGCTCAAATTTATGCTGAGACGATTGTATCAGACGTCATCGTTCCTCTACAAGTGCAAATCGGTCCCTTATTTCAGTTAATGCATGATAATGCACGACCGCACACCGCAAGAGTTGTAAGACAGACTCTCGCCGCAGCTAACATCAATGTCCTGCCCTGGCCTGCTCAGTCGCCAGACTTGAACCCGATTGAGCATGCATGGGATATGCTACAGAGAAGAGCTCTGCCGAATATGGAGGGTATCCAGTCGCAAGAAGACCTTTTTTTGTTGTTGCAACGAACATGGGCGGCCATTCCACAGCGTGATTTGGATGAACTCATTTTGAGTATGCCAAACCGATGTTCTTGTGTTGTTAGTGTTCGCGGTAGAAACACGGATTATTAATTGTTTAAGTTACCCAATAAAATTTTAAAGAAAACTGTTATTTCAGTCTTTTTTTCGAACTTTAATGTTAGTGGTTCAAATGTCAAAAATCCCTTTATTAGGAAAATGGCAAATTTCTTTATGAATGCAAAGGTGACTTGGTTTATCGTTACTGTGACAAACGATAACACTTTATTTGATGAATCCTTAAAGAACATTTTAATTAATATCAATCAGGAGAAAAGTTATTGCAAAAATATATGTTGACCCCTAGACACTTTTGATGTGTGTAGTTTCATTTTGAATATATTTTTTTCAGTTTATGCATAATTTAATTTTATTAAGTGAGCAGTGGTGGCCCAGTGGTATCGTTCCCGACTTACGAGTTGTGGGTCGTGGGTTCGAACCCCGCCAGGCGCATTACTTTGTGTAATTAATTTCATCACCACTGCTCTCAAAACGGTGAAGGAAAACATCGTGAGGAAACCGGCATGTCCTAGAACCAAAAATTCGAAGACATGTGACATCTACCAATCCGCACTGGGCCCGCGTGGTGGATGATGGCCCACTCCCTCTCACGCAGAGGAGGCCTGTGTCCCAGCAGTGGGAACATTATAGGCTGATGATGATGATGATGAAATTTTACTAAGGGGAATGCTCCAACCAGCCCGCGAAATTCAAAATTTCTTACGTTTTTTGCAATTTGCAGGCCAGTGACATGTTGTAACTTTATCAAAATATCATCATCATCATCATCAGCCTATAATGTTCCCACTGCTGGGACACAGGCCTCCTCTCTGTGAGAGGGAGGGAGTGGGCCATAATCCACCACGCGGGCCCAGTGCGGGTTGGTAGATGTCACATGTCTTCGAATTTTTGGTTCTAGGACATGCCGGTTTCCTCACGATGTTTTCCTTCACCGTTTTGAGAGCAGTGGTGATGAAATAAATTACACAAAGTAATGCGCCTGGCGGGGTTCGAACCCACGACCTACAACTCGTAAGTCGGGACCGATACCATTGGGCCACCACTGCTCTCTCAAACACTATCAAAATATGAATTGCGGTAATAACAAGTATAATTTTAAATATAAAAATTATCAAAACATTCGCTCCACCAGCTCTCACATAGAAAAGCTGCATCTTGTTAAAATCTGTGTTTCTCTCATCTGTCGGTTTTTTAGCTAATTAAACAAAGACATAGTTTTGAGCTTTTATCTAAAACGATCTTACAATAAGTCTTTTCATAATTTGTTGAAAATTATTTGAACTTCAGTAACGTAAGAATTAATCCGGCAAACAATTTACAAGGTAGACATTGTAACAATACAAACAACATTGTGTACAGGGCTGATTAATTAATCAAATTGAATTTCTTTGTTATTCAAATATTAACCTAGCTAGTCATTCCTTGTGGAAACATAAATAAAGATGATTGTTAACAAATTCTGTGTAATTAATTAAATTAATACTAACATTATACATAGTTACGTACATACGAACTTTAATGGAGCTGGTCTATGCTGTAATCGTTGAAACGTAGCCATTAGTGTTATTTGACAAATTAAAAGTACATTCTAGAATTTGTTAAAATAAAAGAGAGTAAAATCATGCCTTATGGGAGACCTTAACATTACACACTTTGGTTATAATTATAATTATTTTTTATTTGTCTAAATTCACATAGATAGTATTTATTATTTTCCCGTAGATATGGTTTAGATACGTGGAATAAAAATCGAAACGTGAACACGCGGAAAAGTCTGTGGGCATAAGGAACTAAATTATACTTATTGCAAAGACTTCACTTACACAGGAAACTCTGCAATGACGAAGACAGCACAACTACAGTAAAAAAAAGGATTTTTAGACTGATCACATTGTGAGATTTGAGCTTAAGATAACAGTTCTAAATTAAAGCATTCAAAGCGTTCTCAAAAACCACCACAAACATTAATTTTCTAGATAGCGTCACTGAGTGTTTAATTATGTCTGGCAGTAACCGGCTACTGTGAAGATATTTAAGATACAAACTGACGGCAATGTAGACGTTGTCTATTTAACTGTTTATTAGTATTATATCGTATTTGAAATCATTCTATCACTTTATCGTATTTTTCATAGTACAACAAATTTCACCAAATGCTACTGAACATCAACTGCAAGAGACAATATTTCCGTATTTTACCTACATAACAGCGTACTTGTAGTATTTACGGCGTTTATTGTACGGAAATGAAAAAGCGCTTAAGTACTTTATGTCAAAAAACGTAAAAAGTAGCCTCTGTCAATATTTAAATCCAGTGATGACTTTTTCGCTCTTAAATCAGCTGACTGTGGTTAGTTTCACTAATGAAATTGGTAGCAACACTACGCTGAAATTGTAAGACATGTGACATCTACCAACCCGCACTGAACCGAATCTATTACACGGGGAAGTCAAAGTCAAGTCAAAGTCAAAGTCAAATCATTTATTTTAAATAGGCCATCAGTGAGGCACTTTTAAACGTCGAATATTAAAATTAAGGAAAGGGATGGGATGGGATTGATTCTAAGAGACCTGTAACCCACAACTGGGAATGTTATAGGCTCTTATGCTACTAAGGGCTGATTTTTCAATAGTCAGTTAACTTGTATCTGAGGAATAAAAATGGCGGTTTGACAGCTTATCTATAGAAAATATGTCAAACCGCTATTTTTATTCCTTAGATAAAAACTATCTGACTATTAAAAAATCTGCCCTTAAAATAGTTAATGGTTGGTATTTATAACGTGTAAATCCATAAATAAACTATTCAAATAACCATATCATGCGTAGGTACTCCGAAACAAAACAGAATAGATTCAACAATTCAAATAATCCTATTAATCATCTTTGAAATTCAATACATTGACACGTTACCACGCGCAGAGAGTGGGGTCGGCCGTTATCGACATTCCATGAATTTTATGATGTTTCAGTTTCTATAGACAGGCATGGGAGGCGGGGGATAGTTGGAATATCACTTAGGTATTCGGATATGCAGATCGGCAATCGGTATGCCGTCTCCGACGCTATTGGTTTGTGTACACCACAGTTTGTTAGCGTTCACGATACGGTGTTTGTGTAGCTTGGTGCTTGAATTATTCATAATCAATACTATTGTAACACATTTCGGATTATTATAAACGATGAAATTGTCAAATAAGCTCATGGATGAGAAATTACTGTGAAAGTCTGTGATTCGACTGGAAACCATCTTTTTTTTTTATAAAAATGGTAAGTGATTATTCATTTTGCAACTCGGTTATAAAAAAAAATCGGTTGTCTGTAAAGTCGGTTTACCGACGATAGTTGAACGTGACAACGTCATAAGAAAATACTGCACTTACGTTGCTATAAACAAACAATTGACACGCCGTTGCTATGGAACGTTACAGAGCAAGGTAACGCCGCATGACGTCATCTTTTTTGGTGCGTGCAGCCGGCCATCAAATTATAGTCTAAGATACGTATATAGAACGACCTTCACCGATCGAGTAACCGGACGAAATGTGTTTATTATGAATTAAAATATGTTGAAGAATGTGACGGTGATGGGTTGCCTCATAAAATCCTGTCAAGGATATTTTTAATTAATTTTTTAAAAGGTTATTTTTTTTCAATACCTTCACCGATAGAGTAACCAAAGAAAATTAACACCAATTGAAAGTCCGAAGTCTATAGAATATGCTAACGTAGGGTTGCCTACCTTTTTCTTGTCAAGGGTATAGGGTTGCCTAATTTGAAAAGGTGATAAAAAAATGCTACCTTCACCGATCGAGTAACCAAATAAATTATATATCAAAATAAAGACATTTTTTTTACGAATACGATGGTTACGGTTGCCTATGAAAAACTTGTCAGAAATTAGGGTTGCCAAGCGTTGATGTTTGAAAATTTTAGACGGTTTGGAAGCACATGAGTAGATAAACGGACTAAGCTTCTTAAGGGGGATGCTCCAACCAGCCCGCGAAATTCAAATTTTTTTACGTTTTTTGCAATTTGCAGGCCAGTGACATGTTGTAACTTTATAAATATTTGTGTTGCGCAAATAACAAGTATAATTTTAAATATAAAAAATATCAAAAAACTCGCTCCATCAGCTCTCACATAGAAAAGGTGCATCATGTTAAAATCTCCGAAATCTAACTACGATGCACCTTTTCTATGTGAGAGCTGATGGAGCGAGTTTTTTGATATTTTTTATATTTAAAATTATACTTGTTATTTGCGCAACACAAATATTTATAAAGTTACAACATGTCACTGGCCTGCAAATTGCAAAAAACGTAAAAAAATTTGAATTTCGCGGGCTACATCGAAGCAATCACCTTAAGAACGAGCAAAATTGTTACCTATTTTGGTAGGGTTGTCACAATAGGGTAGACAAATTAAACAAAAAAATATTAAATAGCTTTATTATTCAGTATGATAGAATCGAATCAAATAATTTAATTGAACAAAGCCAATTACAGGCAATTTCGAATTGTCAAAAGACATAAAATAAAGTTAGTACAAAAATAGTTATGGTGCCCAGTCACAAGAAATAATAACTGTGAAAGTACCGTAGAAACCCATTCCAATAGTCCAGTCAACGAGGCATATGTGGTCCGAAAAATTCCTCCTCTGGAACTGAAATTTGGCATATGATGAAGGTGACTGTCGGCGACGAGACCCACGCAACGACAAGGGGTGCAAGTGTGATTTGTAAGGTGATTTTTTTAAGACAAGTGTTTTCTAATCAGAATCCAGTGATTGTGTTGTGTATATATTCGATTCTTATTAGATTATCTTGTACGTTCTTATTAGTTTCTAATTAGATAAGTTTTTTAGTGGAAAATTGTAAAAGTTTAAAACTTAGATTATTACGTAACTTGAAAACTCACTTTTTTGTTTATGTATGTTTTTCAATTAAAGTATTTAAAAGGGCTGTGTTTCATTACAAAAATAGATTCACAAGTTGTTTCATGAAGATCGGTCCAGTAGTTTTCAAGTTATTGCAATTTTTGTGAAATCAAACTTTTGTTCTTGTGTAACTTTAATAGTTTACTGACAACCGATGGGGAAGAAAAGTTCTCGAGTGGCGACCACGGACCGGAAAACGCAGCGTAGGCAGGCCTCCCACTAGGTGGACCGACGACATCGTGAGGGTCGCGGGCAGCCGATGAATGCAAGTGGCGAATTGTCGTTCGGCGTGGTGGTCTAAGGGGGAGGCCTATGTTCAGCAGTGGACGTCTTCCGGCTGATGATGATGATGATGAACTTTAATAGTTTTAGTTCTAGGATTTTTTTTTATAAAAAAAGTGTTATTCATTTTATTTTAAACCAAAATACGATTGAAAACTTGAGAGGTGTAAAGGTTCAAGCGATTTTCGACCTTATTGACATTTATGCAAACACCTGATTTTAATGAAGGAACAATGTTAACGAATGAGAATGTGAGAAAAACAAACTAAATTTTAAATGTCGATAAGGTCGAAAATTGCTTGCACCACTTTTTTTAACTTGCTATCGTTAAGCGAATGTTTTCCGACCTTCAAGCGATTTTCGACCTTATTGACACTGATGCAAACACCGGATTTTAATGAAAGAGCAATGTTAGCTAACGAGAATGTGAGAAAAACAAACTAAATTTTAAATGTCGATAAGGTCGAAAATCCCTTGCACCTGTTTTTTAACTTGCGATCGTTAAGCAAATGTTTTCCGACCGTCAAGCGATTTCTGACCTTATTGACATATGTATATGCAAACACCGGATTTTAATGAAGGAGCAATGTTAGCTAACGAGAATGTGAGAAAAACAAACTAAATTTTAAATGTCGATAAGGTCGAAAATTATTCGGTCTGTTCGGTCTGTTATTCATCCTTCGTTGCCTATTTACTGGTCTGTACTTGTTTGGAAATACAAATGAAATGGTGCTAGAAAAAGTAGCTAAAAAGTTTAGCCACAAATTTTATAAAATTGTAGCTGTCGTCACCGAATAGCCAGATCTAGCTATAAAGTTGCTGAGTTGGCATCACTGCTGCAGATTTGAAGTTGTGTCAAATCGATCGTACGATAGGCAGTATAGTGTATGGTGTATATGGACGAACTGCCAATTTGAAACAATTACAAGCGTCAAATCGATCCGCGATCGTACGATAGGCAGGATGGTGTATGGCTACTATAAGGTAAGAACGGGCGGTATAAAAAGTGGTACGAAGCGCGGTCTATTTGACAACGCGCGCCCTCTTGAAGGTAGGTGTTTGGTCTCTAATATATTGGTGACCAAACACCTTTAAAAATGTCTTTTGACAATTCAAAATTGCCTGTAATTGGCTTAGTTGAATTAAATTAATTGATTCGATTCTATCATACTGAATAATAAAGCTATTTAATATTTTTTTGTTTAATTTGTCTACCCTATTGTGACAACCCTACCAAAATAGGTAACAATTTTGCTCGTTATTAAGAAGCTTAGTCCGTTTATCTACTCATGTGCTTCCAACCGTCTAAAATTTTCAAACTTCAACGCTTGGCAACCCTAATTTCTGACAAGTTTTTCATAGGCAACCGTATACCATCGTATTCGTAAAAAAAATGTCTTTATTTTGATATATAATTTATTTGGTTACTCGATCGGTGAAGGTAGCATTTTTTTATCACCTTTTCAAATTAGGCAACCCTATACCCTTGACAAGAAAAAGGTAGGCAACCCTACGTTAGCATATTCTATAGACTTCGGACTTTCAATTGGTGTTAATTTTCTTTGGTTACTCTATCGGTGAAGGTATTGAAAAAAAATAACCTTTTAAAAAATTAATTAAAAATATCCTTGACAGGATTTTATGAGGCAACCCATCACCGTCATATTCTTCAACATATTTTAATTCATAAAAAACACATTTCGTCCGGTTACTCGATCGGTGAAGGTCGTTCTATATACGGATCCTGTACTATTATAAGACGTTATCACGTATCATACTTTTACACGTCACAATAATTAATTTAAAGCTCGATGAGGCCGGCCTTTCATACCTGACTACTCGAAGAAGAAACAGCCGAAGCAAACTCAAAGATCACAGTCTCTTTTAAAGTCCAGACATTGTTTTGCGTATGACCATACGAAGACCATGCGAGTGTCTGAGATGGTCTTTTGAGGAAGGAACAACACAGATTTGTATGGACCTGTGTAGTCAGTGCAAGTATTTGCCGGTCATCGTGTAGCTCGACCATAATTCAAGGAGCTCAACGACACCATGTTAGGTGTCGCCAATTACCATATAATTACCATACCGAGTGGTAGTTTAAATTTTCAATTGACAAATTAAAGTAAAGGGCAATCACATCAATATGTTACAAATTAAAATCAGACCAACTGACAAAAACATAACCTTAAATTAAATTATTAGCCTGGACCATCACGGTCGTGCTATAGAAAGATCCAGCGTACTCTACTTAGCAAAATATTGTGTCAAAAATATATTTAATGTTATTATTTTCTCCAAGAACAGTAAGTACCATGTATCGAAAAATAATGTTCATAATTACAGCATAATCTTATGAGCTCGAAAAGGATTAAAGCGTGGGATTATTTCAAGCTCATATGTTAACAGATTTCAATAATCAATATATTATTATCATATTATTTATTGAACTTCAAGTGACCTTTGCAACGAACTTGATTGAATTAACGTTAAACGTCAGCCATTCATGATTCGCTGATTTTAATTATTCTAATTAATTAACTAAGTCTGTATGTGATGTAAACGTTATTTTAAATCAATCTTCATTATGGTGTGGATTTAATTTAAATGAACATAATATCATAATAATTTTTAAATAATGATAGAAAATCTTGCATCTTTGTGAAACTATTTAAGAGTCCCAAAGACGACAAAGATAAAATAATTTTATTTTCAAATATTCTCACAGAGACTGTAATAAAAATCAAACTCCATGGATGTTTTTTAAGGGA
Organism: Agrotis clavis; assembly: GCA_954870645.1. NCBI lineage: Eukaryota > Metazoa > Arthropoda > Insecta > Lepidoptera > Noctuidae > Agrotis > Agrotis clavis. The sequence continues at coordinate 12,154,617 of OX940930.1, forward strand.
GTTAGTGGAGGAAAAATCTAATATAATAATATGCAGTTCAAAGGAAATACCGACGAGGAATAGTAATACTTTCGAGTACTTTATGGATTTAAGCGTCACATTTTTAAGGCGAAAAAACGTGACCAGCATCTGCGAGGGGCCATTGTTCGGTTTCAACCAGTAGACCAGAATTTTATAAGTTTTTTTTTCTTCTACATAAAAGCGAATTCACTTATTTGAGTTACTGCTACGTAATAAATTCAGGGTGGGGAGAGAAGAGCTAATAAAAGAAGATAACAAAGAACGAAGCCTTCCGTTTGTTGATTAAGTGACTTGTGAACCAAGTGGGTGACTACTCATTTAGAGATAAATCGAGCAGAATTATTCCTCATAAAAATTTAAAAGTTAAAACTCGTCGTACGACCTGAAAATGACTTTTTGAACTTGTTCGCAAGTTCAAGAGCATTAATAAATAAAAACAAATTGTATGGCACTTTAAGATCATAAGAAGATCGAAAGAGTTCCATTTGATGGAGATACTTAAACGAAAAAGGTCGAATACCTAATTATTGTTATACACAAACTGGGTCTATGTTTAACTCTAGTCTGAAATTAATTGTCTAGATCGATCTGTGTTTGAATACAGGGTTACTAGGAAAGCACCGAGACTGGGTCTGAATCGTACATAATTTATCCCTTTTAATCCCATTGTCCCTTAATTAAATAAGGTTTTTGGCTCCTTGATTTAGAGACACGATTAACAATCCTAATTTGGGTCACCATCCATTTTTATGTAAACATAGATTTTTATATGGGCCAACACATTTGAACAAATGTTTATAAAAACTTTAGAAAAAAAAATTGTCTTAACAATGCATGATTTTATTTTTCCTGTTATAGGTACCTTTCCGAACGCCTTCAATAAATTAAAAAAGTTTTTTGGCATTTTAATAAAACATTAATTAATTTTACAGATACAACCGGTGCATAATTGGTGGCTTACTAAATAAATCACATCTGTATTGTTATTTTTTGACATATAATCTTTTATTATTTATTTATAATTTTAGCATAGTCTGGATTGGACCTGATCCCTTTTACAAATAATTACATAAACGCAATCATGTACTGACGTATTTTAATATCCACTTATTTATTATAAACTAGCGGCCTGTCCAGCTTCGCACGGGTGGACATGATGATTTTCGTCTTCTAAATAACAACCATCCTGAACTTAATCTACATAATTTGAGTGAAATGATATCCTTAAAATTAAAAGAAAATAGTGAATCAATAATACTAGAAATAAAAGCTACCATTCAAGCAGAAATTAATAAAGGTTTATTAAAATTAAAGGAAGACATAAAACGAGACACAGGCGTATTGTTTTTGCAAAATAAACAACGGAAGACTGACATAGAGAAAATAAAAATTCAAATAGAAAACCTTAATAAACAAACCGAAGAACTAAAAACCGAAATACTGAAACTAAAATCTGAGAACTCTCCTATAATTAAACAAAACTCTGAGGACGATGATAAAAAAATTGTGTTGTATGGACTAACCGAGATCTACAAAGAGCCTGAACAAAACCTACACGAAAGAATTAGAGCTATATTCTGGGACATTCTTGGAATAGATATTTTAGGCTACATAGAAGAAACTCATAGGATCGGAAAATATTATAAGCATCGAAACCGACCAATGGTCATTGAACTTATGAGCAAAAGACTATCAAAATATGCAATAGAAAATAGTCAATATTTCCAGGGAACAAGACTACACATTTCTAAACTTTTAAGCGTAGAAGCAAGAAATGAAAGAAAAATCTTGCGGGATAAAATGCTCGTTGCACGAAATAAAGGCCAGCGTGCTGTAATCAGAAATAATCGACTGTATATTGAAGGGGAACTCACTAATTATGAAGACGAAATAAAATCGTGCCATCCACTTAGTGAAGAAAAGCTAAACAATGTAGATAGACAAAGCGAATCCTATAGAAACCATACATTTCGAGAATACGAGGAAGACAACACTTTTCGAAAACAAAGAACAACATTTTAGTGTTTTATTTCAAAACATCCAAAGTCTATATAACAAGCAACATGTGATTAAAGCATTGGAAGCATTTGTTAACGAGAAACAGACGTATCAAGCTATATGTATTTGTGAAACATGGCTGTCAAGAGATAAATTAAGCATGATCAACTTTACCGGCTATAAAGTCGCAACATTCTTTTGTCGAGAAAATCGCGGCGGCGGCGGAGTTTGCATATTACTAGAAGAACAGAAGGACTTTATAGAAAGATCTGATATAAACGACATGTCACTTGAGTATATTTTGGAAGTTTGTGCTATTGAAATACCTAGCGATAACTTGTTGTTGGTAACAATGTACTGGAATAGAAGGGAAGAACATGTCTTTTATAACCAACTCAACAAAATTTTAGCTTATATAAACAAAAAATACACAAAATTAAAAACAGTCATTGGCGGTGACTTCAATATAGATATCCTTAAAAATAACTCCAAAGTCAACACTTTCTTAGACCTTATGTCCGAATACAGATACACACAACATGTGAAACAACCCACACACATAACTCACACATCGTCAACGTGTCTAGACCTAATATTTACAAACTTTAATACCGGAGATTTATACACATCTGTAAAAGAATTAGGTTTTTCAGATCATTGTGGTACAGTTATAAAATTTAAAGTGCCGCAGTGTCCAAAGCAAACCACTTGGTATACTGAAAAACGACTTTACACTGAAAATAACATTGAAAATTTCAAATCAGAATTAAAATCAGTAGATTGGAAAAATATCATTGTAGAAAATAATGATGCAAATCAAAACTATAATGTCTTTATTGACTTAGTAACTAAAATATTAAACAAAACTATACCAAAAATAAAAACCAAATTAAAATCGCATTATAAAAAATATTGGTTAACTAAAGGAATAAAGATATCATGCTTAAACAAAAGATTATTAAAAACTTTGAGTATAAAGTCTGACAATCCGATCATCAAAAAATACTATAGAAAATACGAAAAAATATTAAAGCAGGCGGTCATAACATCTAAAAAGCAGCAATTCATCAAAAAAATTAAAACGTCTCAAAACAAAATCAAAGCTATGTGGAGTATAGTTAACGAACGCACCAACAAAAAAATAGCTACAGGGAAACATAATATCCAATTACAAATAAACAACACTTTAATTTCTGATCCAAAACAAATTGTCAACAAATTCAATGACTTTTTTGCATCAATTGGCGAAGAGACCGCCCGCCCCGTAGGTAATGAGGCAAAAGGCCAGCCTGTTGTCAACCCGTCTGTTAATACCCTTTTTCTTAGACCTTTAGACTTTCGAGAAACACACCGAATAATTCGAAACTTAAAAAACAAAAAAAGCCACGGAATAGATGAACTGCCGCCATTCCTTATAAGACAATGCGCAGATGAACTTGCTGGACCTTTCTGCGTTTTAATAAATCAGTCATTTGATGAAGGTATTTTTCCTGACCAACTTAAAAAAGCTATAATAAAACCATTATTTAAGAAAGGCTCCAAAACAGACCCAAATAACTACCGACCAATAGCTCTTCTCCCTACGGCCTCAAAAATTTTCGAAAAGGCTATGTGCGACCGAGTATATAATTTTTGCGAAAGATTTAAAATCTTTGATGAAGGTCAAAATGGATTTCGGAAACATCGGTCAACAACTCTAGCTACCTATAAATACATGCAAGAAGTAATTAATGTCATTAATGAGAAAAAATATGCTGTTGGTATACTAGAGGATATGACCAAGGCTTATGATAAGGTCCAATTTAAAATCCTACTAGATAAACTTTACGGCATAGGAATTCGCGGAAATACTTATAAGTGGTTTGTCTCATACTTAAAGGATAGGGAACAATATGTGCAAATAGAGCATTACAGTCACGACCAAAAACAAATACTACAAGTAAGGTCTGATAGGAAAATAATAAATGCATCAATTCCACAGGGTAGTGTCCTTGGATGTCCCCTATTCCTCATCTACATCAACGACCTTCCCAAAATTATGGATGAACCTTGCGTACTATTCGCAGATGATATTTCCCTGCTGACCACATGCCAAGACAATAGTCAAGTTAACGAACAATTAAACACTATATTAAATAAAACAACAAAATGGATGGATGATCACAACCTTCAGATTAATTATAAAAAAACAAAACTAATGACTTTCAACCCCCCGCAAAAATCACCTTTACCCATCAATTTCACAACAAACGGCATAAAATTAGAAGTAGTTAACGAATTTACACTACTAGGACTTACAATAGACTCACATATTTCTTGGAAACCTCATATAAAAAGAATACGAGCTAAGCTGTCTAAATTTACTTATGCACTACGAGAAGTAAAAAAAACCACTGATTTACAAACTGCTTTAATTACCTACTACGCCTATGCTCATTCTTGGCTCAGTTATGGCATTATAATGTGGGGAAATAGCACAGACTCACAAACACTTCTCATTCTGCAAAAGAAACTAATCCGTATCATTGTAAACATTGACCAAACAGATAGTTGTAAGCCTTTTTTTATAAAGCACAAAATATGTACTAACCTTACCATCTCTCTATATACTGGAAATATGTAAATTTGTTAGGAAATATAAAAACTTCTTTATTACCCGCGGTGAAAAACATAGCGAACGATCTATTAGATTTAAGAATATGATAATGTTACCGTCATCGCGCATGAAAATGCACTCCAATAGCCCCTACGTAATGTCTATAAAAATATTTAATAAACTACCAGACGCATTAAAGGATGAAACTTGCAATATAAAATTTACAAATAAACTCAAGCAAATACTAATTAAAAAAGCATACTACACCATAAACGAATACTTAGATGATAAAAAAATTATTTAATTCAAACTGACACCATACACCTACCTTTAAAGTTGGTTAAAATTGACATTTAAAAGTATTTACAGGCGACAATTAAAAATTAATATTCTGAACAATTTTTAACATTATATAATATTATTTTTAATTTAATTATTCCTAATTATGATTGTTTATTAATGTTTAGTTTTAAGTTTTCATTTTTGCTGTGCCCTACAGGGTCCATAATTGTACCTAGCTATGAGCATTATTATTTTAAGATCTGTATTGACATTATGGAATGCAAATAAAGATATGAATATGAATATAAAACCTGGCGCTGATGGTTACAAACACAACAAAAAAAGAAGTAGCCGAATCGGTCCAGCCGTTTTCGAGTTATGAGCTTAGCAACACATTTTGCGATCAATTTTTATATTATAGATATGTATATATTTATGTTTACAGACCTTTGATTATGCCAATTGATTTATAAAGCTTGACTGAGTTCTAAATTAATCAAGCGTAGCAGAAAATATTCACGTGAATAAAACACAAACACGAAAGTCACTCAACAATAAAATATTACTATTACAAAGGGATTTATCAGGATCAAATCCGAACTTAACCCTATAATGCGAGCATTACTTTTCAATAAACATTCCGTCTGCATTGGATCCCGTTCCATGAATTGGTATTTAAAACGAGATAGGTTCTTGCGAACGGCGCAGAGTGATCCGTTGGCAATCGGTAGCTAATCTTTGTTTAATTTCAATTAACGCTTTCCATCTCCGCTCAGGGCAGTGTCCACAGGGTTATTTAAGTTTTTTTCTCGTTTGTTAGTCGATGATTATTAAAATTGATGTTGGAGATGGTTTCAGTATGATTTAATTATGATGAAACAGAGTGTAACAAAATAAACGTAACGCTTTTCAGGTGGTGTTCGTATAACCTAGTAGTACCTAGTTAATTCCAGCTCAACTTGCTCATAGTTAACCAAAGAAAATTGGACTTACTATACAACATATCTCATTAGTTTGAATCAATTTTACTGTTTCAACAGATTTGTCAAGCAGCCAGCAACTCTTGCTGGGTATTAATCATAAGATCTAAGGGTGAATCTTAAGAGGCTAATTTTACGTTGTCCGAAGAAAAAAACTACCCGTAGTATTTAAATTAGAAACCAAAATATTTTTTTTATGCTACTTTATTGTATGATCTTACTATTGCACGATAGTTTTTGTGTCTAATTTGGTTCTAAATAGTCGAAAAAAAGATCCAAAAGGCTTAAAAATTGATCACCCTGGCGCGTCCGCTGCACATATCGCAAACAAAATACCAATAAAACTCTTACTTACGAACGTAAACAAAATAAACAGTGTGGTCTAATCACTATCAGGATTGTTGTAGATATATAACTGTCATAAATATACATGCTGTATCTTTTTTAAATAAAAAAAGATACAGCATGTATATTTATGACAGTTTTTTTTAAATTACAATATAAAGTTTATCCGAGACTAAACAGTGATTCCCGTGGCGCGTCACAAATCTTCGTATATCTTAGTAGAATTTTAAAGAAGATAGTCTCCGTGCCGTCGCATGTGCGCTGCTTCGTACGTCTTTGTGAAAGATTACGCCGCTCGTTGGTCCAGGACGAAATTATGAACATAAGTATTTGATCCCCCTGGTTTTGGTTTCGCTAGCTCGTTGATTACCCTGACCACGTTTTCAAATGCAATTTGTGATTTAACGATTTGTGGTCGGGTATTGAAAGTGATAAATTGTTAACGAGACTGATTAGTATTATATAGAGGCTACTTTAAAATAGTAATAAAACTTGATTTTCCTCTACCTTTTTTTGATTCCCCTGGCCAAAAAAAATTAAAACGCCATATATTGGGAACCTTCCGGCCTAAAGTGATGCCAATTCGTTAAATGTGTTTATAATGAAGCTAAATTTTATATTACATTGTTAGTTATAAAAAATCTGTTTAAATAAATTTCGCCAAGGGAATCACTTGAATATTCCAAATCTCAGGATTCACCCCTAAAGGTTATTTCACTATAATGGCCAGTATTTTTAGTATACAGATTGCTGTGAGCTCATTTTGATTACGACCTTGATATAGGAAAAACTGACAACTTTTATTTTGATAATAGTCAACAAACAAAAGTTGTTTCTTACCTTATAGTATCAGAATACACAAGTCTTCGTAAGGACTGGTCCTTTTTGTTTTTACTTAGTTGTTAAAATTATCAAATGAGTCTTCCTGACTCATCATCATCATCATCTCAGCCATAGGACGTCCACTGCTGAACATAGGCCTCCCCTTTTGATCTCCACAGGTACCGGTTGGAAGCGACCTGCATCCAGCGTCTTCCGGCGACCTTTATAAGATCGTCTGTCCACCTTGCTGGTGGACGTCCTACGCTGCGCTTGCTAGTCCGTGGTCTCCACTCTAGTACTTTTCGACCCCATCGGCCATCTGCTCTGCGAGCAATATGGCCTGCCCATTGCCACTTCAGCTTGCTAATCCGGTGGGCTATATCGGTGACTTTAGTTCGTCTACGGATCTCCTCATTTCGGATTCGATCACGTAGAGAAACACCTAGCATAGCATAATTGGTAATATCATACATGAAAATATAGTCTCATGTTTAAGCAAATTCACATAATTAACCCCAAAACCCCCTGGAATTTCGACACGAAAAATCCGACCGCGGCCACTATTGCTGGCGCAGGGTACCAACATACATGTACCGCCGGTACTAACTACACTAAATTACACCCTGTAGCCAGACGGCACGCAATCATCGCACTCCCGTCTGTTTTAGCTCATTAGCTCGATATCGGACAGGATCGGACTTACAAACGGTCTATTAGAAGTTTTCTTATTAGAAGTTCCCCTATTACGACTTGTCTAGATGTAGAAAATCCCGATCGATAAAAATCAAAGAGAAAATCCGTGTTGTTACTTGTGAAGTTTTTATGTTTATGTGCTTGATGTGCGGGGTGATAAATTATGGAACATATTGAGCTTCTGTTACGCCATGACAAGGAAGAGAAACATTTGAAATTCTGAATTTGTGAAATTGGCCGGAGAGGGAAAACTGGGAAATAAGAATAGAAGATTATAGCAGAAACCATTGGCCCAGTGGTGAAACAATATCGGTTAGATTTTTGTCTAATCAGGTCTAAGCCTGGCTCAAAGAATAATTAAATTGTTTTAAAACACTTCATATTATATATAGATTGTTATTACTCCATAAGTTAGTTAACTTATGGAGTAATAACAATCTTTGCTAAAGAAGCTTTCACTAAACTTCTCTTTCAAACTTTAAATTAAAGTGAATGCCAAATCTCTCTCTGAATATAATAATATCTACATAACTGAGTATGTAAAGTTGTTAATTCCAAATCGGTTCATCACAGGCTTATGTTATAAATTAAATTGATTCCACTTAGTCATACTTGATAATAGACGTGACGTAGCCTAAGTATATTCCAGTCTAACAAAGGCAAATCTAGATTATATGCTCTTAAATTAGTTACACTACGATTGAAGTAAACGAACCTTTACATCAATGACTTTGATGGTATATTGTTCACTTTTATAGCACCTACATTTTGTACACTTAAGTTTTAAAGTCTCCCGATACTAAACTTTAAACAAAATTTTGTTTAAATTTCACAGTAGATAGGCGACGTTTATGCATTTTGTTTTAACGATCACTAAAAATTTGTGATCCGTGAAATAGAAAGCGATGAAATGATCGCCCGTTAATGATAAAATGTTCCTATTTTTGCGATATTCAGAAATTTATATTAAATCGACGTTTCCTGCAACGTCGACGGCTCGTGGTCTAGACTGCTAATTAAAATCAAACAGCGGATATAATTAGACGGTTGGTAGTCGGTTCTACGCTATAGTAAATCTTATGTTTGAAGTTCTGAATCAATGAAATGAGAAAGATACTCTGGTTTTTAATTAATTTATTGTTGCTATACTTTTCGTATATTACAATTTCATCATCATCATCAGCCTATATTATTCTGCTGCTGGGACACAGGCCTCCTCTCTGTGACATGGAGGGAGCCATAATCCACCACACAGGCCAAGTGCGAGTTGGTAGATGTCATGTCTTCGAATTTTTGATTCTAGGACATGCCGGTTTCCGCACGTTGTTCTCCTTCTCCATTCTGAGAGCAGTGGTGATGAAATAAGTCATACAAAGTTATGCTTACTTAGTAATGGGGCTGATACCACCGGGCCAACACTGCTTTTTATCTCTACATTATCTTTCAATCACTGATTAAACTCTGAAAATACATCTTAAAACTCCTTCACAACACTGCCAATTGCTGTATGATAAAATTAGCCTTTGAGTCATGGACCTAAACTATGATATTTTCGTCAGTTTGCAAAAATTCTTCAAATCAGAACCAAATCAAAACAAAAATTGATCAACTTTAGAGAAACTTCGTATGTCTAAAAAAACCTAATAAGGTTAACGTTTGCTTGTTTGTCTTCCGGCTTCGAAAAACGCGCCAAACTTCCGCAAGTTACACGAGAGAAGATAAAAGCGTGTTTACGCGTATTTTTTTACTCTGTGTAAAATTCTTTCTTTCCGAACTAAAGTAGGGCAGGTAAATGTAAAGTGGAAGCTATTCTTTCAAGGTCCCTCAGGATAAAGATGTAGACGGTTTCCACGGAGAAATTCTAAATACACGTAGTCGTGTATGTAGGTTTTCTTTGATAATGTTAACAAGTTATTTTATTATTCTGTTACATGTTCAAGATCTATCTGGGTTAGCCTATTTATTTCTATTAATGTGGGTTGAATACCGTTTGTAGTTATTCTGACATTTTCAACATGATTTTTATAGTGGAAGAAATATTCAAGAACGTTTGAGAACATTTTTAACCTACATTAGACTTGAAATACTCTGAAATTAGTACTAGCATTTTATGATATAGACATATACATCATTTGATTTTTTTCAAACACACAATAATAACACAATACCAAAGAGTTTTTTTTTTATTCAAATAGGTGTCTCTCGTATCCCTAGACTTTGTAACTGAAAAAGACGATCTTTGTAACTTACAATATTCAAAGATTAAAAATAATGAAAGATGTAAGATTAAAGCAGCTGTGTTCAATATTATAAAGATGACACAGATTATTCTCTAATCACATCAACATAAAGATGATAGGTAACAAAACTAATCCTATTACTGATAAGAATCTTATTCGCGATGTTCATCAAGGGCTAACACTCATAATCTACGTGGATACAGGCACATGTATCGTTAATGTTGAAGGGTAGGGTTCAGCGAACATATTAAATCGTTAAGTGTTTTGATAAACACAGACATGGGGGGTAGCGATGATGCGATTTGCAGTTGGGAATTTGGTAAATCATCCTGGATGGGGACGCACGTGGCACGTACTCTGATTTGAATTGTGAGGTACCCTTATCTAGGTATGAAGCAGCATTATAGTTAGGTTTCGTTAAACAGTTTCCAGTTTTTATGGCCCGTAAAGTAAGCTTCTGTTTGTAAACTGAGATTAAAGCTCGATTTATGGAGGTATGAATATTATATAAAGGTAGTTTCGATTTGTATCGCATGAATTGATTGTAATTTATAAATATAAAAATATTTATGAAAATAATCTTGAAATATTCAACAAACATTGTCCATTCATGTTTAGAATAATTTCCACCAAGATTAAGAATAATTTAAAAATGAAAATGCTAAAATTGTGGCAAAGGAGGCACACTACCTTTCAACCCGTGAAAAGACTTCGGGTAGGCCAAAAAAAATATTCAATCGCAATATTCATGACTCCTCGATTGTATTCGTGATTTGAATGCAAATTGAAGGAATCTCATTTGAACTGAAAATTATATCGAAGTTGTTTCGCAAACACCGGAGCGGCAGGTAATATAATTAAATGTGTGAACACTGATTACAGGAAGCAGTTTACATAAAATTAGGCGGTTTTAATGTGTATTTCGATATTCTAATGACGAATCTAAAGTGTCGTTGCAATAGACGGGAGGTCCCGAATGTACGGCTTCACTCCCGAATTAGCTATCAGCCGGGCGACGACAAAGAGCTGAGGGCTTATCTGGCGGATTTAGATGAACTGAACCCTTGGCGACTATACAAAATAATAGCCGGCTCGATAGCGTCATTGTTTGAGCATGAAATTAAAATTGAACGGGGTTCACACGTGCGCACGGCTGAGATAAGGGGTACCGGCCTGCAATCGATTCGCGACTACTGTTTGTCCTGTACGTTGATTTACTTAAGGGGTTTGCTCTTTTCTTTATTTGATCTAACAACTACTCTTATGCTTTTGTTCGGTATATTATTGAAGCATTGTTTATTTAGTTCGGATTTACCAATGAGTAGGTAAACTGAGGGCTACTTGTATGCACTGAGTATTGTTTCTCCTTTATATACCTTCTGCATCAGTTGGTCTACCAGTATAAATTGAGTAAACATTGTTTGTAGGATTATTACGATCCAGAAATAATAAAAGGCTGCTTGAACCCTTTTTAATCTGGCCCACTCGCCCTGTTTTATTTTTTTAACTTTGGTGCACCTGTTTGTTAACCACATTGTTAGTGTTTGTATAATACAACTTTATGAATTAGGTAGGTAGTAGGTCTAGGTATTAGGTAAGCCATTCCAAAATTTTATATTTATATGACACTTCATTTCATAAAAGTTACTTGTTCCAGCGCCAATAAAAGTTATAATTATTTCTAAACTTAGGTATATGATTTTTGAACTGGTCAGTAATCTATTCAACTTCATGACACTACACACTAAGCCTTCAAATGAAAATACCCAACCAAACATAAATTACATCAGCCCTGTATTCATGGACTACAATCATAACAATAATAATCCAGCCAACATGCAACTGTGTGCATATCAAATCAATTTACAAACAATGCACCGTGTTGTCTGTTATAACGTGTCTATCCCAAAATTAGATCTATTAGGGGGATTTGGCTGTCTACCTAAATGCATTATGATACATATATTCGATTATTTACCTATTAACGTAGTTGTGTGGTCTACGTTGGTGCAATTTAATTTATCGATACAAGCGGGTATTGTGTGTTTTGCGAATGTGCAACACTAGCCGTTTCTGGTGAGTTTCTGACGTATTTGTGTTCCCCTTCGGATGTGAGATAGGGCTGATGATTTAATTAATTGGATATCGGTGTCAATAACGGGTTTTGGATTTTGTTGTGTGTACCTAGATTGAATTGTGAGCCTGTGTACTTACTAGTTAGTTTACTCTCACATGGAAATGAGAATCGTCTGAGCTCGTCATATTTAGAAACTCCAAGCAATTCGAAAGTGCTCAAAACGAGACGTGAAAATACGAACGTGGGATTCGAAAAAGCTCTATCACTAGTGAGCTCAGACTGATTGCTAACCCATCGCTTACTGCGTCGGAATCCAAAATCCATTTTGCTTCACTTCCTCTTATTGTGAACAGACGAAAAACTACCCACCCTGTGTTTTTCTATGCAAACTAGCTGCCAGTTCCTTAATACTTAACTCTGGATAGCAGACACAGCATGCGGTTAACAGCTCGAAGCTACAAAGGGTGGTTCTTAATGAAGCCGCTCACACCACCCCCAGTTAATAATTTTATTTTCCTTAGAGGTAGCTAATCCATTTCCATTTACACGTGTTCAAGTATTTTAATAATTAAAACCGCGTAATCTGAAACCCACCAAGTTCTTTTACGGATAAGGTTGGAAATTGAATGTGGGGTAGTCTTTAAGGAAAAAAATAAAATTAAAAGGGTAAAACCGAACACAAATCATGAACTGTTTATGCAAATCCTTGCTCGGAGCAACAGGATTACACTGGAGCATCTGTGTCTACACTCGCTAATGAGATTAGTGACACCAAGTAGAGCTGAACTGCGCCGTTTAATGGTGGAGGTTAAAACAGCCTGAAATTATGTTTAGTGCTCATCTAGTTGTGTACGAGGAAGGTTTAGTATGGAACTTTATTATAAGAAAATGTGATTATGTTGGAGGGAAAGTTGTGATAGAGGGTTTTATATAATTTATCTTTTATAATAGAATTTGTGAATTGACATTGGAAAAATATTATTTCAAGACCTGGCTGTCTTTTTGATCTCATGGTTAGATACCATGAGATCAAAACAGACAGACAAACAGGTCACATGACTAACCTAGGATCTCCTAGGTTCGATTCTAGGATCCGCCAAGTGATATTGGTTTTTTGCATCAGGAAATTCGAATTGGTTATTTGTGCCTTGGTTGAATACTTCTCTCTAACACTTCACACGTTATTTAGTTGAACTTACCTTTAGAATGTTCACTAGTAAAATATGCACTAGGTACGTTTATGAGAAAGGCTAATTTAAAAGTAACTGAAACTTATAGACTATAAATATTTGCTTGCTTTTTTTTGAGTAGTAAAATTATCAAATGAGACCCTCACTGGGTAATTGGACGAAGTGATTGTTAGATTCTTACCAACTATCCAGCCTATTCCTTCATTTGAGGTATGTAATTTATAAAAAAAAAATGCAGTCAAGCTATTGAAACTCAAAGGATATTGAATACAAAAAAAAAAAATCAATTTTCATTCTTTATTGTTAGCATTACACGTTACAGACGGTGAATTGTATTGGAAATGCATCAAAATAATGAAAGTGAACGGCCCGTGGGGTAATAGTTACTAAGCACGGAAAACTTCTTCGGAGTTACCCCTTGATTATCATCGATACGTTTTGTATAGGCACCTGCACGAAGTTAACTATGTAAGTTTTGATTGCATAATATTCTGTCTGTTATTTACAATACAATGAAATTTATGGGTTTATGTAGCCAAGTCATTATTTTCTGTAACGTGTTCTGTATTCTTTATCATTAACAAAGCATGTAATAGAAAATATGGTACAAACCACCAAATTGAATAATATTCTTTAAACCATATCTCCACTAGCGTAATTTCGAATAACTAAACAGCTGGCCCGTACATTTAGATCGAGTGAATTTCACATTTTGTATGGCACAACTGATGATTCATTTCACATTTCTGATACACCCTGGTACACTGCTTAAGTGCCTTTATCTCTATTCCGTCCACACCAGCCGTCTTGTCTATGTGTGTGCCTACACTATGCCCAAAACACTGCACTATTTATGTCTATGGGCTCGCATGTAAACAGCCCATAACCACAGACACCGCACCACTATACGAAAACTAGCCCATTTCAGGGATTTTATTAAAACAAATAAATTATAGAAGGGAACCAAAGATGATAATGTATGATATGTAAATTGAATGGACCGACGAAAAACTACCTCCTTAAAGAACTTGGAGATTCTTATCTGTGTACTTTATTATTTTTGCTCGAGTTCATTTTCTTATTTTCTGGTAAAATTGAGCAGGTCCAATATGAGTATTTATGGTAATGTAAGTTAGTGGTTGACGTCGTTATTTTGATATTCAAAGGAGCTAGGTTTGGTTTATTAGGGTGGAGCTGCGTGTCCTTGATAGGTTTTGTGAGTTTCTTACTTGATCATAGAGTGAAGATAAGACCAAAAACTTTTTCAAAAAAAAATGAAACCGACTTCAAAACAACCACAAAAAATGTTCAAAATAACCTACAAAAAAACTTTTCTTTCGAAAGTCGGTGACTTTCTTTTTTATTTCATTGACTTTTTGTCACCGACTTTCGAAAGAAAAGTTTTTTTGTAGGTTATTTTGAACTTTTTTTGTGGTTGTTTTGAAGTCGGTTTCATTTTTTTTTGAAAAAGTTTTTTATTTTATCCGTTTTAGTTTCACTATTCAACCCAAATTATTGTCAAATACATAATTTTCTTACATGTGCACTAAAATTTTGTAATCCGTAGCACCGGAAAATAACAACGCCCATGTATAAAAACTAAAAATAAAAACTACTGCACCAAACTTAATGAACATTTTGTGGGACCAAATGGCAGATATACTGTATCGAACAAAAAAAGAATCATCGAAATCGGACCAGAAACCTCGGAGTAATCGGTGTAGACAAAGTTGAAAACTTTTTAGGTTTTTGTTGATTTATGTTGATTTTTCAAAAAGTGCTAGTCCGATTTCGATAAAATTTTAATGGGACCATTCCAGAAGTATATCCTATCCAACAAAAAAAGAATTTTTCAAATCGGTTGTTAAACGACGGAGTTATGCCCGAACAAACATAAAAAAAAAAAAAAAAAAAATACAAACATCCGAATTGAGAACCTCCTCCTTTTGGAAGTCGGTTAAAAATCATTTAAGCAGTTCGGTAAGTAGCAATATTAGCTAAGTAAATTTAAAAAAATCTTAGTTCCTTGTCTAGATTAGGTACCTAGACCTACACATAAAATATTAATTTTAATATTTTTGCAATCTCTGTCCAACACATATTTGGCATTGAGGTATTCCTGAATAACATCAATAATAAGAAATAATATTCGAGGCATTAAAAAAATAATAAAGAAAACGATTTCTTGTAGAAAGAATACAAAACTTTGTGAAAATCTGTGAATTTACAATTTGGAAGGAAAAATGTTAACCGTTCTGATCAACAGTAAAGAGACAGTTCTCGGAAAACATACGAAAATCCAGGAAAATTAAGCCACTAACATCGTGGAGCTAACGCAGCAATGACTGAACAATGCATTGCAATGCACGGATCGTGGAGCGCAGTCATTAGTCACACACTATTTCAAGATCTTTGGAGAAGAACGACAATTAGAAAGGAAGAAGATGAACTATTTTGAATGAGAGCGAAATGGCTCTACCATTGTCAGTTTCTTTATCGTCTACAAAAGCAATTTCTCCAAAAAAAAAACATAGATGAAAACCCAACAAAATTCAACCAATAACAACAAAACATCCTGGAGCTTTATTAGCAGTGATTAAAAAATGCAATTAAACGGTAATAAGGGTACCTTCATTGTAGAAGAATAACAATTAGAAAGGAAGAAGGTGCATCGATGTGACAAAGACAAAGACTGATTTGGCACTACCATTATGAATTTCGAAACAGTGCATTTATTGTGAATGAGTTACACCGAAAAATGCAATTTCTCCGAAAAACATAGACGAAAAGCCATTAAAATTCAGCCAATAACATCCCGAAGCTATCGCAGCAATGACTGAACAATGCAATAAAACGGTAACATTGATACAGTAGCACGTGGATCGTGGAGCGCAGTCATTAGTCACACGCTATTTAGCAGTTAACGCTAGCTCACGCAGTTTTATCAATGCGACATTTATATTGTGTTAATCGTGTTTGGTTTGGATATCGAACCCTGCGGAAGGGCTGGTAGCTCCGACCTACCCCAGTACTGTGTTGCCAGCCCTTACTACAAAATTGGAGTAACATTTAACAAAAATTACGGGTTGTCGCGATAGGTACCTCGTAGTTTTGTCGATATGACATTTATATTTTATGTTCGGGAACAAACCACGGAGTAGTTACCGTGGTGTTATGGCAACACAGATAGTAAAAATCTTTTTAAAAAAAAATGTAACCGCCTTCAAAAACAACCACAAAAAAGGGTAAAATAACTTACAAAACTTTTCTTTCGGAAGTCGGTGACTTCTTTTTTTAATTTCATTGTGTTTTTTGCCACTGACTTCCGAAAGAAAAGTTTTGTAAGGATGATCAAAATCAGAAACTCAATACTGTTGAACGGAGTTAGTGTCAGCTGATTTTTTTCTTGTGATACAATGAAATGATCCTTACATGAAACAGAGTCGAACGGACCTAAAAATTTTTTTAGTTAATTTCACTCATTTCTGTGGACAACTCACACTTGACCAAAAATTTACCCTTTTTTGTGGTTGTTTTTGAAGGCGGTTACATTTTTTGAAAAAGTTTTTATTTTACTCTTTTTAGTTTAAATGTTTAACCAAAATTCTTGTCAAATACATCATTTTCTTACATGTGCACTAGATTTTTTAATCCGTAGCACCGGTAATAACATCGTTAACATCTCTTTCATTCAAACCTTATCTCAAAAACTACTGAACTGATTTTGATGAAACTTGTTTCCCTAAGTTAAACGATACCTAGTACAACAAAAAAAGAATTACTTAAATCGGACTTGTAGTTCTGGAGATATGCGAACGTACACAAACATAATTTACTAAATCAGTCGATGCCGAGTCGTTACTAGAGGAGTTGTACCTTCCATCATCAGCTTATCCACCTGAGATGATGATTATCAGATGCAAATACTTGAACAGCTTTAGAAAATAATTATGAAAAAGGTTCTATGTGCCTATAAAATTTGAAGGTTGCCCTCGATTTCTCTGGGATCCCATCATCAGATCCTGACCTGATGATTCTGGGACCACTTGGGAAGAATACCCTTCCAAACAAAAGAAAAATTTTCCAAATCGGTCCAGGCGTCTTCGAGAAATCGGGGAACATACATAAAAAAAAAGATTCCAACGAATTGAGAACCTCCTCCTTTTTTTGAAGTCGGTTAAAAAGGAAACTGAAAATTATTTAAAATAGACATACAATGCACACATAAATCCCAAATGGTCAACAGAACATGGTATAATAGTATTTAGTTTGTTATATCAATGAATATTTGCAAAGTTAAAACGCATGTGTTCCCACACATTTCGGTTCGTAACGTCAGAGTTCAGTAGAAATTGTACCTAGTTGTGACGAATAGCCAATTAAAAAAAAAGTCGTAAATTCGCCAATTTTTTTATTTATAATCTATTTACATTACAGTTGTAAGGCAAAGATAATTAAATAACAAATTCTGAGGGTTTTCAACGTGCCGGAAACAGCTTGTGTTGTTAGAACAATATCTACCTACTATAATAAGGTTTCTGAAATCATCAAAACTGGAAAATACAGTGTTACACTGTAGTTCAAAGAGAGACAGTCCTGATTTTCTTTTGTTTAAAAAACAAAAAAAACTTGAGCAGATACTTCTACATTTTTAAGATAACAATTATTATAAAAATTTACGCCCATGGTCAGACTGAGCGAGGGAAGCCAACATAATCTGAAAATTTTGCAATTTGTTTTGGAATTGCCCATAAATACTGGCAACATTGGTTCAAGCGGAACTATTGTGGATAAACGGATGGATGGCGTGGTGTTGATAGCTTGTGTTGCAATAATTTATCGGAAACTTTTTACTGTTTTGGGGTAAAAGTAATCACACTAGTTCGTAATGATAATATTATATACGACGAAAGCGTAAGTTGTTTGCTTTCAATTTGTTTTGAAACTCATTTAGAATTGGCATTTTCGATTTGTTTAATTGGCAGTTGGCATTTAAATTTTAAAATTGTGATATAAGGATAGTTTGTCTCTTTGTTGGTAAGTGTTGCTGCTGAGCATAAGATTCTAGGTTCAGTTACCGGTGAGGAAAATTGCTATAGGGTATTTCCTTTTTTCCAAAGTTTGACTTTACATAAAGACCTATGATCGATGATATGACTTAAACATACGTGGTTACTGAAATGTGAGTGATACTGTATAAATCAAGATTTCAATTTAATAAGTAGTAGTCTCACCAAATTGCATAAACGACAAGAAAAATAACCAACATAAAAATATCAACTTACTCAAGTCAACCAGAAATCCGAAACAATCTCTTAGCATGCACACACTACAAACTATCTATCACAATCCATTACGATCGAACATTTTCCCGCTAAGGCAAGTGACACACATAAATCTGGAGGTTTTCACCGCACAACTCCGGGTCGCGTTAAGTACACACAATATGAGCGGCCGAGCCATATTTAATCGTTATCAAGCGAACGCGCAGACCTCGTATTCATCGCTGGATGATTTACTCACGGCTTATCCTACCTCAGTAACTGACTTATGGAGTATGAGCGTTCGACCAGCTCGGTGTGAGCACAGCTTTATATTGAATAGTGCGTTATGAAAATCATTGTTTATTCAATTATAATTATTTATTTCAATTCAAAAGATTTTCTCTTTATTGAATGATGTTTTGAAAATGAGGCCGTTGTTTTAGTGTTCGTGTTATTAAATCTGATTTCAGAAGATTTATAACACATTTATTAGTCATTAGTAGATCCAGAACTAATTATGAATGTATTAGTAAAGGCCTAGACCATCGTTGAGTAACTACACTACGAATTAATGTGAGAAAGAACATTTGTGAGGAGAGACATTGATCCACTATAAGAAATACCATCTAAAACGTTGATAGAAATCGCAGTAACTTGCACGTAGCAAAAAAAAATACTCAAAATCGTAAAGCACACTTTTGTCTCCGTATTATCAACAATGAACCCTAAACAGCTGATAGTCCCATAGCCACCGCCATTGACTCTGACGTCACATGTAACGATCTCCCATCGCCCTCGGCCCGCCGGACCGCCGCCGCCGCATTATCTTTGATAACTCAACTGTCAAAATTTAATCTACATACCTAGAATGTGAAGCCACGAATGTGCACCGAACCATACGAATACGAAATGATTTTGCGCATAGGATTTGTTTTATTTTCAGAGACAGGGGTGCGCTCAGCCGCGGCGTCGATAATGGAACCCACCCATTGTTGGTGTGCTGAAAAGCGCCAACTGCCGTATGGACATCAAGCGATTAGAGCTCTTATTGTCTTTGTGGAAGCGTGTGAACGTTTTACTGTAAACTTTTTTCGTAAAAAAAGTTTTTTGCACAACAATTCTTTGTAATTAAAAATCAATGATCATTCATTTACACGCAATCCCAGCTACAAATACAATTTCAGGGGAAAACATGACCCAAATTCGTGTAATCGCATCAAAACATTCAGGTGTACAAAATACGAACTGAAAATAAAATCGTTATTGTAACAGCCACTGGCGCACCGCGAAATAATTCCATTGATGCAAATCCACTTCAGAAATCAAGTAAGCCTGCTTTAAATCAACGCAGTACGGCACCCCACGCATCGGGCGCCAACTATGCAAAAAGCTGCTCCCGGCATTGATTCCGATGATGTCCGCGGTCGCAGACAGGGTCATTATCATTATCGTGGCGCGCGGAATCCATTAATCACGTTGGTATTCCTGAACCGTGCTTCATCACCCTCCCCCCCACTTGCAACACCCCCGCACTACCCCAAGTACCTGGACGCACTCGTGCATCCACCCTTCTCTTATCAGTTTTGATGTAGACGACAGGACGGAACTCTAGATATGAACGGAAATGACGATGATTTTTTCAGTTTTTTGTTGCTATTGCCCCTATATTTCCTGAGGGCAAACATTTTTTTTTTTGTAATCTGATCATTTTCATGACATTTATGGAGTGTTTATTTCATTTTTATGTCTTTTAATAAATTCCATTCCATTCATTCAGCCTGTTAGTTACATTTTTGGTTTTAATTAAACGTTTAAACCGAAATGTTGCAAAACATATTATTTATCTTCGCATGAATGCATTAATAATTCAAGTACCTAGTCTTAAAATTAATACACCAATTATGAATATTTACCAAAATGGGCAACTCCATACATATTTTATATCTCGTAGACATCTAAGTTCATAAATTTTATTAGAACTTGTTGCGAAGATTATTAATTTTGGGGGGATATGGTCCCCGAGGCGACGTCTGCGTAGCTCTGGAACCCCAAGTACCCCCCTGTACTATTTGCTATCTGTCTATTCCACTAATGCGTTGTAACAGGGCATTGATATTCCGTATACAATGCCGTTCATTCGATTCGCGATGAGCCAGTTATTAAATCAGATAGATAAACAGACACCTGTGTTCCTAGATGGATTTGCATACACACACACACATTGACGTCATCAGATCATTTGCATAATTACAATAGGGTATGAAAACGTATTCGTGATTTGTCACAAAAATGCATCAACAATGATTACTGTCGCGTTATGAGAACGTATTCCGATGTTTTTCCATTTGCCTATTAATTTTCTGATGGGACGCATGGGGTGGAACCGCCAATTACTTAGTTGGTTATAATTTGTGGTATTATAAATTCCTTTTTCGGCTATTTATGTTCTTTGTTCTTATTATTGTAATTGGAATTTATTTTTTGTACGATTTATGAATCACGCCTTTTATTGGTGTTTTTAATGACGCCACAACTTTTATTCAAATAATTCTAATGAACAGTTTATTCAAATAATAATTCACACCTGCTCTAAAAAAAGTACTTTGGCACCAAACTTTTTTCATTTCAAAACCTAAATTGAACCCCAGACAAAATAATGGTAGTGCTATGATGAAAATGAGTTTGCAATGATTATTCATAATTGACTACGTGTGGTATTGACAAAGGGAATCGAAGCTAAGGATTGAGTGAGACTGAATCCAGCTGAAATTCAGAGCTATATGTAAGTATACATAGCGCTGATTCATGTGTGTGTGTGTGTCTGACCAAGTCATGAATGATGAAGCAGCACAATACTGATCATGTTTATTTGAAGTTAGGAAAATGTGAATTTTCTTTCACTTACTGAGCATTTTCAGTTTTTCAGTTCGTAGAAATTAATGTTATTAATAAATCAAAGACGAGGCCTAAGATGCAGCAAGCTTACTCATAAAGAACTCCTGAACACTGACGGAACACAGAAAATATGATGAGTAACAGTCGGGCTGCCCTGGCGTGGCCTACCATCATTGGTATAAGTGGGATTGCTCAGCCACCACCACCTATGAAGTTACAGAAACACGTCGTGCCGTTGTCCGGGGTGTACCGCTAAAATCCCACCCACCACAATATCTATGTATTAACTGCTATTTGCTAAACTAAGAATAAGGATTGTCTTAAAATTTAAACTCTTTAACTAACTTTATAGCTGAAATTGATCTTTATTTTTGCTTAATAAAATATTGATGATAATAATGTAGGTATGATTACAATTTAGCTCGGGAAGCCTTTAAGTTTTTCACAAGAAATACACAACAAGTCATGAGCGCAAGTCGTAATAGAACATCGAGCATTCACCATTTTTAATTTATTTTGTCGAATTGAACAACGAACAGAGCCAAGCATCGTGTCAAACGTTACGAACATTTTCATGAACTTTCTAGCAAATACTTTAGTCAACAACTGTGATGAAGATGTCAGACTTTTTTTTATCGTGTCCATATCATCAAATGAGTCCTCATGCCCGGGGTGGGACGGGAGGGACTGTCAGAGTTGTACTGACTAAAATCCACCGAGATCCTTCAAAAGCTTTTTACGTTTCAGAGCCACAATAACCTGATGAGACAGTCCCGCGACCCCGGCAGGCTTTTGCCCTCTAAGGAGGACCCGTCAGATTGCTGACGGTTCTTTGAGGCGCGCGTAGGACGCGACGCGCCGTCGACCCGGACATGGTCTTTGATCGGATGACGAGTCACCCATTGCTCACCGTCCGCATGCCCGCGCCTATGGTGGCCGGAAATCGCCTCGCGACGTCAGTCGGCTCGGCAAAAAGCCCCTAGAATGCTCGCTAAAACACATTTGCAGAATGCTAAAGTATATCAGCACCTTAGAATCCTCCTTTATTTTCCTCTAAAACAAAACTGCATCACCACAAACGCTCCAAAACCCACTTATCTTTAACAATCATATCAATATCTCCAAAGACAATCCAAACCACATCGACAACAACAATACGCCCGTATATTATCCGGTAATAGCTGGAGAGGTCGTAATTGAGTCCTACCAATCTGATATCCGCCATATCATTATTGTGATTTACACGTTTATTATACTATTGATTATACTAAGTAAGGATTGGATTAGTTCCATACTATCACTGTGAACATGTGGTCACGGACTTATTATTGGGTTTGAAACGTGTTGCCTGTGCAAATGAAACCTGTGTGAAGCATTTCAGTATGGAATCAGTAATGCGTATACGGGCTCACTTCATCCAAGACAGCGCACAAACAAAATCCTTTTTTTTTCGAAGAAAATATTCTTGGTTTCTCAACGAGGCACCGTTCGAATATCTGACGTGATGTTTAAAGAATTTCTTTAGAATTTATTCAGAGTTTCAGTTGATTTAAAAAAAAAAATGAGTTCGATGTATGCTCACTTTAGCGAAGTGAGCTAATAGTGAACGTTACAGAATAGCAGTACAAGTTTTGGTTGGAAAAATCACCTAATTCAATCAACAAATTCTTTGTACTATCAACATTTTAAATATCAATCTAGCATTTTAAGATATGAGGTTTTATTAATGAAAAAAGAATAGTTATTTAATTTATCATTTCCCCACACACAAACGTATAATTATGTATAATATTAGATTATACATGGTATTTACGTTTTATTTATTTATATTCACATTTTTAGGGTTCCGTAGTCAACAAGGAACCCTTATAGTTTCGCAATGTCCGTCCGTCCGTCCGTCTGTCCGCAGTTTAGCTCAGAGACGCACAGTACTAGAGAGCTGTAATTTGGTGTAAATATACGGATTTATTGCTCCGAAAAAGTGGTAAAATAAAATCTCGTAAAATATATTTTTTAGGGTACCTCCTGTTTGTACACGTAAAGTGGGGATGTTTTTTTTTTTCTCGCGTACCCCTTAATGTGGGGTATCATTAAATAGGTCTTTAAAAAATATTGATAGTTTTCATTAACAATTTTTTGATAAAAAGATTCGTTTGTGAAATATTAAGCTTTAAAGTGCTAATTTTTGCTCGACTCGAGTGTCCCCCCCCCTCTACCAGCTAAAGGGTTATGTTTTTTTTTTTTTTTTTTAGCGTGGTAAAATCATCAAATGAGTCCTCCAACCCCGGGCAGGGCGGGAGGGACTGTCAGACTTCTACTGACTAAAATCCACGGTGTCCTTCAATAGCCCTTTCTGTTCCAGGGTCACGGTAAGGAAAGGGTTATGTTTGGGAGTGTGAAAAAATTCACAATAGTAGTATATATAACGAAGTGTAAAAGAAAATTATCATGACTAAGTAGGCTTTACAAGTTTACGAGTAATAGTCAACCAACTTATAAAATGTACTTGGATAACATATTTTCCTAAGCAAAATGTATCGGAGAACATGTTCATCAACTGCAAATGTAAGTTTGTCAACTTTATTTTTACAGCTATTAATAGATATGTTTTACGGTATGTTTTTTGGGGATAGGTAGGTTTTTATTGTCAACTATTTTTAACTAACTTCAAAAAAAGGAGGAGGTTCTAAATTCGTCGTAATCTTTTTTTATGTATTTTCCCCGATTTCTCAAAGACGCCTGGACCAATTTTGATAATTCTTCTTTTTAAAATTAAATTCAGCGAATCAGTTTAGTTAGTTCGCATAAGTATTTTGATGGGCAACTACGGAACCCTACACTGTGCGTGGCCCGACACGCACTTGGCCGGTTTTTTATTGAATAACATTGAATTCACAAATATTTTTTTTTGTTGTCTTGTGAAAATCATACAATTTTCTTAGCTATCTATTAAATTGTTGTAAACAGAAAGTGAACTAAAATGCTGTTGAACAATGTCTAGAACTTAATACAATTAGACTAGAAAGTTTAATTAATGTATGGAGATTGTAAATGAATTAGAATAGTTATTCAGTTTACTATAGGTATTTATTAAGTCCATTATGTTATTCTATTAATTATTAGTCTCTGAGGCGCTCTTAATGTTTATAAACTACTACCTTATAATTTTATTACTGAAAGTTTATATTTAGTTTAAAATACTGTGAAATTAAATTTCATTTACAAAAACATTAATTTGTTTTAAAAACAATATGAATGTAATATTTAACAATCAATTATTCAGTAACCAATACGAGTGCAGAGGGGTTCTAAAAACCTATGGGCAAAATGTAGAAACAAAACCCATCAAGTCGACTTGTATTACTTACTTGGAATTTATCCTTTTTTATTCTTAGATTAAATAATAAAATATATAAATTTTATTATTCCTAACTAGTTATTAAATACCCAAAATCGCGCAGAATCGGTGAAAGTGATTCCATAATTTTGCCCGCGAGTGTAGTTATTAAACAAAAGGCAGAACTTAATACTTTGTTTAAAAAAAATACGGACGCACGCACCCAATGTAATAACTTTAGTCCGACAATACCAATTACATAAAAAAACGAATTTCTAATAACTCGACAGTAATATTCGTTAAAGAACTAGCTAACTACACATTTGGAAGTTTAATTACAACGTTCAATTGGAATTTTAAAATAATTCCGCACATAAACTGCCCCTTAGGGAGTCTGCCAACTCGGTTTCATTTTAACCCTTTGCTTTACCTACCCGTATGCGACTTAATTAAAAATTCAGTACCCGTACTAATATGGCTTATGACAAAATTCAATAGCAGTATGAACAGCAAACCTTAGGGAGTTGTCATGCCATCAAGTTGTTCATACTAAGTGGCTGGTACTTGAATGAATGAATGAACATTTTATAAAGAGACTACTTTTAAGTAGAATGAGTCAGCTTTTGTAAGTCGTCGTGGTGTGAAAAAAAAATTGCATAACACTACTCGACTGCTCTGTTGTTCTGAGCTCTATTGCTTGCTGTGTGTGTCTCCCACTAAAATACCGTTTTCTCTATGCAGCACTACTTCAATACGATGGTACACCGGTACAGGGCCTCAAGTCTGCTAATTTTATTTAACTCACATGCTATTGATATTCAATTGAGACTCAATCACGACTCCATTACGATTAGAACAAATTTGGTATTCTGCAAAAACTTGTATAAGCTCAATAGAGTCGTAATGGAATCGTAGTGTAATTGTAATTGACTCTCAGTTGAACAGTTATAAGTATTGCCATTAGAGAGTAGAATACCGATAAAGTCCACAATCGATTTACAATTGTAACACGATTGAAGAGCAGACTAGCAAATATTCTGATAGCAGATCAATGGAATGTCACTGGAAAACCATTGGTCTTAAATTAGTAGCAGAATACCAAATGTAGTTAAAACTGCTACTGAGATCCAATTGATATTCAATTGAGTCATTACTAAATTAGCAGAATTGGGGCCCAGGTTAGTTAAAATCCCGATTATATCTACGTCTTTTTAGCTTATTTTGTCAAACAATAATATTAAAACGAACTGAAAAATATCTTAAAGTGCTTAATGCTTATAGCTCGATCCCTCTTCAACATTTAGGTACCGTTTTTAATTGTTTTCTCCTCATCAAAAAAATCCTCGAACATTATCTAAAGTGAGAAATGGCTTTTTTTTTTTTTTTTTTTAGCGTGGTAAAATCATCAAATGAGTCCTCCAACCCCGGGCAGGGCGGGAGGGACTGTCAGACTTCTACTGACTAAAATCCACGGTGTCCTTCATAGCCTGTTATGTTCCGGGGTTACGGTAAGGGAATAATCCCGCGACCCCGGCAGGCTTTGGCCCTCTGAGAGGGGGGCCCCGTCATTATGCTGACGCTCTTTGAGGCGCGCGTGGGACACAACGCGCCGTCGACCCGGGCATGGTCCTTGGTCGGGCAGCGAGTTGCCCTTTACTCGCTGCCCGCATGCCCGCGCCTACGGTGGCCGGAGATCGAGCGACGTCCGTCGCCGTGGGCGCCTACCACTGCGGCTGGGGCGGAGGGAGGACGCTGTCCTCTCTCGCTCGCGGCCTGCCTCCTCCTTTACGAGCATTACTGCCTCGCAGAAGGAGCTGACCGCTTCCCACTCCGTCTCGCCCCGCAGCATGGCCGCAACCAATGCCGGGCGCGAGAGGTCTCCGCCTATCGCAGCCGTGAGGACACGTCGGTGCTCCGCCCAAGCTGGGCAGTCTTGCACCGTATGCTCCACCGTGTCCTCCGGGCGATCTTCGCAGTGGTGACACCCAGGCGTCTCCTCCTTTCGCATCAGACACAGGTACCTCCCGAAACTTCCGTGTCCGGTGAGGACCTGCGTCAAGCGGTAGGTCAGGACGCCATGACTTCTCTCCAGCCACTCCTCAAAGAGGGGTCTTACCGCCGCAATTGCGGCGTGCCCGGCCGTCGGTCGCGACAGTCGTTCCTTCCATACTGCCCTGAGATCGCGCCGGAGGTCTTCGCGCCGCGCCTCGACTTCGCGAGGCAGCGGGGTCACGCCCCGGCGCTGCGCCTCCACGCGCCACTCATAGACGCGCTGGAGGGCAGTCGCCTCCAGATCCCAAGGCAGAAGTGAGAAATGGCTTAGCAAAAAGTTTTGAGTTCAGAAGTAGGCACTTGTTTGGTAATAAGCAGTGTTGTCGGACCACAGATAGCACAAAGGTCTTGAATTGGATTTTGAGATAGGATGAAAGTGTAATTACGTTATTCCGAGAAAAAAAACTCATTTGCAGCCAAGGACTGGAATGGAGCCTGAAAGTGGTGATAGGCACATTGGGCGGTATCTAATAAGCACGAAAATTGGCGAACTGTGGGTGAGCAATTTTACGACATTAGAAGCGCCTTTGCTTATCGTTTACAGATTATTCACAAGAGTCTGTATTTCTAGTTAAGAATTATGCGACAACCATATTTTTTTAACACTTGCACGCACTTAAATAAACAATTATCATTTATGAGGAAATAACGTAATAGCGTCATTTTTATTGAAAATTAGCACAAAGTATTTTTTGACAATTGTAATTTTCCAGTGACAGTTGACAAATACTCGTAGAGGTCATTATGTTCTTAGGCCGTGTGCTGCGTTAAGCGGGCGTCCGTCGCAGGTGTCCGTCGCGGGGACCCGCGCCGTGCTCCGTCGTGGACAAATTTAACCCGTCGCGGACGCCCGCGACGTTCTCCCGCCTCTCGCAGCGCCGCCAGTGCAATTCTGATCGCGCGGGTGTGCAGTCGATATCATCGATTATTCGATATCAGTCGATATTAGTCGATATCTCCGCTCGCGAGCTCCGTCACACCGACACCCGTCGCCCGCGGGGCGGGTCCTGCCGCCCGCGCCGCGTGCGACAGGCGACCCGCTGCACGCAGCGCTGATCTATGAAATTACATGAAACAAGCACGCCACGCGGGCGCCCGCGCCGTGAGCACGCCTAACGCAGCGCACGGTCTTACTGTGGCCGCTTAGATGCTTTTATATAGACCTGATAGTTACTTATGTATGAAAAATACACAAACACGAACCATTACTTGAATTAGCCCAAATACAACTACAAATAGTTAATTTCCCTACCAAATAAAGGCAGCGATATTTGCCTTCACGTTTTAGTGGTAATTATTGTTTATTCTAAAGCTATAGATACACGTTTGTCTGAAAGGGAAGTCTGATACCATCTTTAGGGGTGTATTATGTCGATCACTCGCCGAGGGGGAATCGATACCGACATGAATATTTGAACGCATTATGTGCTGTCCATACTTTTCGTCGCGCCGGACCATCGGCTAATTGAAATAGTTTTGTTTATCAATGACCCCTCGAAACGATCGTGATTGAAATATTTTTAGAATATCGTGACTCGAATGCATGGACAATTATTTTTACATTCTTTATGTTCTAATTGAACTCTATACGTTGAATATGTTCTACCCCTTTGGGACATAAATCAAACTTCTGTATACAAGGATATAATAATAGCTTAGCGTCGGAAAATACATGGGAAAATAAATTAAAAGGGAAAAATATAACCACAATATCCTTTCAAGGCACTTGTTAAGTTACGAACGGGAATATTGTCAATTTGAAATGTGAACTTGCGTCCCGTGGTGCAAATGCTTCAATTGACACGAGACAAAATGGCTTAATAGCTATCTTACTGAAAGTGCTAAAAATTGGACTTATATCTTATCTGCCTAGCCTTTTTCCCAACTATATTGGGGTCGGCTTCCAGTCGAACCAGATGCAGCTGAATATCAGTATTTTACATGAAGCGACTGCCTGTCGGACCTCCACAACCTAGTAACTGGGTAATACGATACCTACCCCATGGTAAGACTGGTTGTCAGACTTAAGAGCTTCTGACTTAACAGTAACGACTGTCAAAGATCTACAAATGACAGCCGGGACCAACGGCTTTACGTGCTTTCCGTAGCACGGAGGAAACTCGCTATGACAGATGGTCACCCATCCACAGACCAACCTCGGCAAGCGCGGCTTAACCCGGAAGATCGGCCTGTGCGGCTGTAATTATTTAGCCACGAGCTCCTCAAAAATTGGACTTGCATATAAAATATTAATCCGGAGAATGAAGTCTGATTCTGTGTGTGTGTTAAGATGTAGAAATTTTAGGTTATTCAATTGCAACAAAAACCAATTATCAACACCATCTGCATTCGACGTTAGAGTAATATTTTAGCCTACTTTTAATATTTTTAACTCATATTTTCAGGGTTCCGCAAACAAAAGAAGAGACTCGCGTCGTTTACGCACGCGGCAGTAAATTACGTAACAATTCGAATGGAAAATGAAATGCCTGCTTCCGAACCATTAAGCAATTTGAATTTAACACTCGTCCCTTCATTTTCCTATTACCGCAGAAATTGCGCGATTTACTCGCACCAGCCCTTAGAAGTGGTGTAACAACTAAACGCGAAACCTATTAAGACCGTTACAAGTATTACTTGCAGAAATATTACTTACGCTATTTATTTTTACCGCGTAGTTTCTGTATTTGTTACGATTCAAGTTTCACTTAAATTAAGATTTAGTGTTTTCTTTTTACGGAATGCTGAAGTCTCCTAAATATTTTTTTCACCGTATTCAAGGAACGCAAACACATTGAGACGTGTACATTTATCTTGATTTTCAGTCGAATCATTCCTGCCTCCAAAATCGTTTAGCAAATCGTTTGCGTCAAAGAGAAATGAAGTGATCGATGTGGAATAAATCAACAGTGAACAAATTAAATACGTGTGGAGAGCAATAGAGCCGTGGATGTGAGCCAATCCGACGCTTTTTATCGAAACTTCTTCGAGGAAATGAAGAAAAAACGTAAAAGAAATCAACGATATAATACGCGGAACCGTTCCCGCTTGAACACGCTCAACGCAGATGTTATATTTCACTCTTTGATTCTATTTTCTCAAATCGTGAGGGAGCGACAGTTTAATTTATTCATTCACTCGTTCTCATTTATATGTCGAAACAAATTCTACAATAGATTCCATCCAATCAATCCAGTGTCAATCCATCATAGTTTGAAAAGTTCATAGTCACACGATTAATTGTTAAACAAAGCTTAGATGTTTTGGAAACTTTTCTATGTATATAATTAAAGCTTTTAATAAATATTTTATTTTTCGATTTGTTTTTATAATTTCTAACTAGAGCGCGTTTGTGAATTTTCCAAGGAGGTTAGGGTTAATATAATATGACGCAACTTGAGCTACGTGCTCGGTAAGCAGCACTGCAGTCGTAAACGGCGCCAAGTGGAAGGCACTTATTGGAGTCGCGGCAGTATCTAGTCGGATTAGTATTCTGCGCCCCGACTAGTGGCGTGGCCCGGGGTGGCGAGATCAACTTGCGTTTTTTAATCAAACACATCGCTATCCGTCAATGGGACGCGCCACTGACTAAAACAAAGCGATAAATTAAGGCAGGAAACGGGAGGCGAACGCTCGCCGCTCGTATTGAAAGATTTACTTCCTCTGTTTAATTGCAATAACGGCTAGGCACGTTGGTATCGTATTTTTCTTTTTACACTCCGCCTCTTATTGCCTTCGGGCCGTTAAATAAATTTATGATGCCCGACAAAGTTCAGCCCACCTCGGCAGCCTCACCGCCCTGAAATTAGGTGGCAATGTGAAACAGAAATAAAAAGCCGGTCTCAGGTGCGTTGTTCACGGCGGCCGGCTAGTGGGATTAGCTCTTGACTCGCGCTTAAATGGCTCGCCCGCTCATAAAAGTTTCTTAACGCTCATAGTTTTGGGCTACCTTCCCGTTGACTAAAATTTCCCTCTCTAAAAAGTTCGCCGGCCAGCTAGTTTCGTTTCACATTACGTGAGCCTATCTGCTTTGGGATTTTATTATTGTGCCCGAGTTTAGACACGCTGGACACGAAACTTTGTTATTTACGTAGAGTAAGTGCGCACTTGCTAGTTTAGTGCTCCAGTACTAAAATTTCATACGTAAAAAGACCGGGAAATTCAATTACATTATATTATAATAAACAAAAAGTGAAATTCGGAAACTCACATTAGCGCCCGGCTCCTTTAAAACCTCCGATGTAATCTGAAACAAGGAACAAACACGCCTAAATAACAATAAAATTGTAATAAAAACTTTGTGCACGCAACCGAAATTGTGGAAAATTGACCAAATTATTATTTACGGTTGGAAATTAAAACGAGGCATTATAGAAGATTACTTTCCCCCTCTTTAGAACAACTCGCGTTTGTACTGTAGCGAACGTGACTAACGTGTCTTCCCATATTTGGGAACCCCCCAATTACCGGAATTTCTTTGTTTTCCAAATTTCGATTCTCACCCTTGTCTCTTTTATTTATTAAGTTCACATTCCAACAGTATTTTGTCATCATTCCGATTTAATATTTCGATAAAATATTCAAATGTTTTGCTTTCAAAACTACAAATATCAAATGAAGATTCAGAGAGGCAAAGCTCAAAATTGATGTTGAAAATTCATAGCCGATGATCGTTATTTTCAGAGCAAGTGTTTTCTGCTTAAAGAGCCACATCAGAAGATATTTTCAAATAGCTCATTACAATGTACCTTGCAACATTTTTGGTTCGTAGCCGCAAGTTGAACGTTTATAACTGTAAAACTCGTCCTGGCTATCATTATCGAGCCCATAATTATCAATAAAAACAGATAATTAAAAAAGAGCAACATCAGTGTTCATTCCTGAATTTAATACTACTCACGAAAAAGAATCACAATATAAACTCGAGGACCTCACTTAATACCAGATAAATTGCGGAACTTGGAAACTATTACCGGTGCTTGACCATAACTACAAACTATTTCTCATAACATTTACAGTAAAACGTATAATAAACTCCACAAACCAGACTTAAGTATAAAAATAACGTATAGTTTTTCCTGTAATCATCTAGTTACGAATATTCTAAAACGTAATGTTCCGCAAACACGTATGAGGTAAACGTAGTAAGGGAATTTTAAACAGCACTGAAGTGGGGTAAAGTGGGCGTTTAACAACTAATAAAAATAATGTATTCAGTATGTGTTAGTGCACAAAATACCCCAACTTATCATAGATGACGATGGATGGGGTAATGTCCCGTCGCCGAAGAGTATCGTAGCCTGTTTTCCCCTGGTGCCTCGCATCCATGCAGCTCGTATCGATGGGTACGTAAATTGTCAGGGGGGAATGACGAGTCAGGGGAAAAGCAGGTGAAATTCTGTGTTATTAAATTTTGTTCGTAGAGAGACTAACACTGAGTGAAGGTATAATATTAATAACATGACGTGTTGTTTTATTACGACTCTTATTAAAATACTGATCTAGACAATGACCCTTCCCACAAACATAATTATTAATTAATCTAAGTATACCAAATTAATATACTATTACATATTACAAATAATTTAAAATTAATTTAAATAAAGACAGTGTTCAACAGACAGCATACTCACTCGTGTCTTGCCTTATCCCAAACCCTAAATTAATTAAAAGCGCTTCATTTTCGATGTGCTTTAACAACCCTATTTTTTACGTTACCAAGAGAATTACAGGCTTAAAGGTCTTCCTCCTGCCTGTCACATACCAACCATAATACGTCAAAAAAACGCCAGCACGTACCAACCTTCGGTCGTCGAATTTCGTTGCAAAATTACCTAATTCGTCGCAGGGTAGGGTTGAAATTAACATTTTGTTGTGGCATTTTATTCTCATGTAGAAAGTTGGAGTGTTCGGACGTCCGGAACTTTTGCTAATGTCGGAATAATGTTGGCGGGTACAGTCGGCCCTTAGTAATGGAACGGCAAAGTTTTTATTTATATTGTATTGTACTCTGGTTTATATGGTACGCTACTAGGTATAGTGGCAGCTCTATTAAAGTTTCCCTCGGGAGTCATCAGCGTTGAAGGAATTAATGTGCACGGGGTTCGTTTGAAATGTATTGACCCTTTTGGATGTTTAGTCGGAATAATACTAGTTTGCAGGTGTAACTTTGGAGTAGTTTGGATAAATAAACGACTGCAGCTTGATCAAAAATGATGAAAAGATCAATTACTATGTTCCCGATATAATTATACCTTGAACAAAATTGTTGTATTTGTACGCATTTTGGAAATAAATAAAAACAGAAATGAAATGCGATTATAATTTTTCATCCAAATGAGTAAACTACGAGATAGGTACAAACAACACAAATAAAATTACGAACATTTCTCTCTGAAACACATAACAGAATAACACAATAAAACCTATTTACAGCGCTGTTATGTGATTTCACAAACTGGTTTTATCTGAAGAGATGGCAGATATGAGAATATAGCAAGAATCCTGAACATTCGTTAAGTGAGTTGTCCCGTGTCGGCGTCGTGTCGTGGACGTGGCCAAACAAAATGTAATTTTCCCCCGAAGCGCCCTCTTACGTGACCCGAGAAAGATATAACGGTTTTATTAAATTATTTCTGCTTTTATAAGTAACTGTTACGGACGTTTAGAAAAAATAACGACTCAAAAGGCTAAAGAGATTATGGCGACGGCTAACAATTTACCTAATGTTCGCAACACCTGGTGTGGTCCGAGATTTTAAAAGCACTTTATGGAGAGTTCACAGTGTAAATTAATTTGTTTAAGGGCATGTCGGTTATTTAATGAAGATAATTCTGGGTAATATCGCTATCACATACTCCCTTATGATAACGTGTTTTAAGGCCTTTTGTGGCCATGAATAGAATTTATTTCCGGCGCTGCGCTGGGTTTTTTACGTTTTAATTGAACCTTTTTTTTTTGTTTTAATTGAAACCTTTTTTCAGGTAGGATTCAGGTTTTCGTATTATTTGATACGCGCTTTCGTTTCTCTAATTTCGAAGGGACATAAAAAAATTAACTCTCGTTTGGTTTCCTTTAAAATTATGTGCAAAGGAACAAAAAAGGAAATACGTTTATTTTTGGCCTAAAAACCCCAAAAAAATCTTCAAAAAACTTAATTGTGAACAACAAAAATAAAGGGAAAAATATTGAGTACAATATTGTGTGTTCCACGACTGCGTCAGAAAAACCCTGTTTACCAAAATGCCGGGACAGTCACTTCGCGGTGGTATTTTTCAACTGAACCTGAACTTTTCTGGGTTCTTTTATCTACAGAACTATCTTAAGGTTAGCTAAGGTGGCAAAGTCACAAATAAAAGTCCACATGGCACTTAGGTGCAGCCAAACACATGGCCATAAAATATCCACTTAAGAATTTTTCCTTCATTCCTCTCCATTCTTTAAAGTCCTTTCATAACAACACAATACGGAGACAGCAGGTGTGTGGGCTTAGCATCAAATCTTGCTATCTAGCAAGGAAACACACGAAGTCCTTATCAAACTTCCGACGTTATGAAATAAACGTCCGATTTTATTTATGTCCGGAAGAGGGCGCGATGCGAGATTCCGCTTCCGATTGCGACACCCCAATGTAACAGATATTTGGCGCAAAACTGCGCGAACTGCGCTAAATTATCATTTGGCCGCGATTTGTTTTACTCATGCCCCATTTCGCGTACCTCGTTCGCTCGCTTTGATTCAATTAAGACCCTTTGTACATCGCTGTGAGAGTTCCACAACACAACGTTTTTTTTTGTTATAATATTACACTGTGGCTAGCGTCAAACAAATTAACACTCAATTGAACTTTCCATTAAATAATAAAATTGGTGTTTGTTTCAGTTGTATCGGTTGTAATCGATGCGCTATCCTATATTGTTTCATAAACTTCACAAATAAAAAAAGACAAGTTTAAAGCATAAGGAAAATCAAATGATGTATT
This sequence comes from Agrotis clavis, assembly GCA_954870645.1. Classification (NCBI taxonomy): domain Eukaryota; kingdom Metazoa; phylum Arthropoda; class Insecta; order Lepidoptera; family Noctuidae; genus Agrotis; species Agrotis clavis. Next base: position 12,189,390 of record OX940930.1, read on the forward strand.
AAAATAAATCCTTCATAATCGTGACTTTCTTTTACATCATTATGTCAATACTATTCTCTGAAGACACGATCGTTACCATAAAACTGAAATTAATGTTATGACAATACACGCGTGTGAAGTGCTTTGAAAAGCCACAAAATTATGTAAAGTACAAAGGAACGTCAACAATTATATTGAATTAACTCAACACAAAATACACATACAAAACTGAGTAAAGAACTTAATAAAAAGAAAATAATCACGACACACTTCAAACTTTAATTCAAGACGAAGTTGGAACTGCCATTTTTAATAACAACAGACAGTTCATAGAAAATAAAAACAACAAATAATAGACCAACAACAGAACGATTACCTTAATTACTCGCTTTACGATCCGGTAATGTTAAAAAGACTAGAGTACTAAAGAATTTTCTTGACTTACAAAAGATAGATAACTTAAGTAAGCGAAAGAACTTCAAGTTTTACTTTAAAGACGAAAAGGCTTTGCAGTTAACAAGTCAGCAAATAACTTAATCCCTGTAACTTGTTCATTATCTTCTAAATTGTTAGATTCAAGTATGGTTTTTGATTATTTATAGTTTCAAAATAATTATTTTATTAGCAGACGTGATTATACAGTGACTTGCTAACGACTTAAAATTTCAACGAGTATCACTAAACAATTTTCAATCAATCACATTTTTAACAATATTTCTAGAAAGAAAAAGCGTTAAGTAGACACTTAAGAGATCATCAACGAAAAACTTTTTCAAAAAAAATGTAACCGCCTTCAAAAACAACCACAAAAAAAGTGTAAAATAATCTACAAAATAACTTTTCTTTCGGAAGTCGGTGCCTTGTATTTTTTTTCTTTTCATTGTTTCTTTTTAGCCACCGACTTCCGAAAGAAAAGTTATTTTGTAGATTATTTTACACTTTTTTTGTGGTTGTTTTTGAAGGCGGTTACATTTTTTTTGAAAAAGTTTTTATTTTACTCTTTTTAGTTTAAATATTTAATCCGAATTCTTGTCAAGAACATCATTCTCTTACATGTGCACTAGAATTTTGTAATCCTTCGCACCGGTAATTACATCGCTCATGTACACAATATGATAATAAAATTCCATATCTCAAAAATTACTGAACCGATTTTGATGAAACTTGCAGCATTCTCTAAGTTAAATAATACCTAGTACAACAAAAAAAGAATTACTTAAATCGGACTTGTTGTTCCGGAGATATGCGAACACAAAGTAAATCAATCGATGCCTACTCATTACTCTTATGGAGTTGTACTTTCCATCATCAGGTCATCCACCTGAGATGATGATTATCAGATGCAAATACTTGAACAGCTTTAGAAAATATATGAAAATGGTACTATGTGCCTATAAAATTTGAAGGTTGCCCTCGATTTCCCTGGGATCCCATCATCAGATCCTGACCTGATGATCATGGGACCAATTGGAAAGTATACCCTTTCAAACAAAAGAAAAATTTTCCAAATCGGTCCAGGCGTCTTCGAGAAATCGGGGAACATACATAAAAAAAAAAAAAAAAAAAAAAAAGATTCCGACGAATTGAGAACCTCCTCCTTTTTTTGAAGTCGGTTAAAAATCACAATCGATCCTTTTTTACTAAAAAATCTGTTGAAGTGCTCAAAAAAATAAGTTTGAAGGCTCAGATTTATGACATGAACACAAAATTGAATTAATTTCATTATCAAGATCTCCAATTTTATGACATAAAGAAAGTGCTTTTAAAGGAACCCGCTGACATCAGTATCGTTTAAATCATTTTTACGGATTAACTAAAAATTAATTAAATTAATTCCTTTAAATCTATGGCGTAATTTCCATCAACGCAATTTGCCAGCAAGCCCAAAGCTTCCCGGAAAGGCTCGGATCTCTTAAACGGTTGTGTCTCGGACCGTAGCTCTTCTTGCAGCGAACCCGCTCCCACAATCAGAGCTTATGCATAAATTTGAATTTTCAATTAAGGATACTTTGAAGAAAATTTTATTAGACATAAAATGGAACCTTTGGTCTCTTAAGACGAAATACGTGTTGAAGAACAAGGTTGGCATAGAGATTCTTGGTAGACAAAATAGTTACAAAGATCTCCATGAACACAGCGTCCGTATTTCCCCTACAAAGTTATTGTTTCTGTATTAAAATAAAAACTTCCTCGTTTTTCTTGCGTCTTCTTGCAAAAAGCCATTAGTGCCATTTCCGGAGCAGCATCAATCTGATAAAAAATCTTACATAATTCCCGAATTGTTGGTTACATCCGTTGCATTAAAATCCATTTACTTGCTATATTGTACATTCAAGAAAAAGCTATGGAAAGTCCATTCCACTCCCTTCACTGTACAATCAGGGCTGCACCCCAAAACGTCTGAAAGGCGTTCGCGAGATATCTTAAATGAGTTTCGTTATCTTTAGAGAAAGAAAATGGGATTAATAGTTAACAGAGAGCCCCGAAGGCGCTAAACATCTACTTGAACGTTTTATAGTTCCTATATCTCTTAAGAAGAAATATCTTCCTAACAAAATACAAGAACCTTGTATATTTTTTCTTGTAATTTATGTTTATTTAAGAATAATTTGTAAAAGTTTTCTTACATTTTCAATTTACATTGCTTAACATTATTCAGTTTGTTTGACATTCCCAATATTTGCATAATTACGATCAATAATGCAGGTGACAGTAATGAAATCATGGGAATAATTGCGTTCATTTTAAATAAATAATGATGTCAACTGCACGAAATTGTCATCCTTTGCCAACCCGGCAGTTTAAAAGCAGCAAACGTATTGTGGTCGCAATAATAGTGATGCGAAATTCAACATTCATGACTCCGAGCGGTCAACGGTGGCGAACAATTCCTACCATCGAGGTTTTATGCAAAAGGACCTAAGTCTATAAAGCGACCATAAAGGGTCCGTGTACAAAGAATGCAAAGTGAGCTTCGCCGTAAACTGAGCTAACCTCTCCGCGGTGTCCTTTACGATAGATTTATATTCATGACACTATCTCCAACGCGTAAAATTTCGGGCAATGGCGATCCAGAAGCAGGCATATGTAATTTTGTTTGAATAAGTAAAGAGGGGTAAGGAACTAAGGACAAAGGCTATTTGATCTTTTCTGTCTCCGCTCGAATACGAATAAATAAAATCGCCTGCGGACTGGTTTATGTGATATTTCATAAATGGATTTTGAAGGATAGTGTGTTATGGGATTATTGATTCCCCCTAGACACCGTCTACGTCTGAAGTACGTTGGTACATTATCTCGGCGGTCTCGGGAGATAACCTAATATTATATCTTGTATCAAGATAAGTTCACCTATTTGGGCATATTTTACCGATAACTAAAGTCATAATATATGTATATGTTACAATACCAAGATACCTTCAGGAACTTTAGCTATTAAGTATTGTTGACTTCATTTAAGTTTGAAACAAGATAAACGGTTGTTTATGAAGTTTTATCTGAAAATTTCCTATTTAACGTCTGTTGTTCTTTTTTTAGTTTTGACTAACGAGCTTTAAATCTGTTTTGTATAACTAAAATCTTTGATCTTGTAAAACTAACAATTTAACATTTCATTCATAAAAGGGATATTTTCAAAAAGCAATTTCGTCCACATTTACGAGTAGTTAAGGGCAGTCGGTTTATGCTCGAAGCGCATTCGACCTCCTAAACCAACAAGCAGTTAATCATTCAACGTCGACGACCACATAACGTTTTATTGCTCAGACGTCTGTGAAAAAAGGAAAACAATACGAAACGACGTAAACGTTGAGACTGGATTTAATTCGGACAGTGTTTTCATAAATATTTATATGGCTGTACGGGCTGAAAATATGTTTAAGAATCTACAATAGCTTCCCGCTCCGGGCGTCGTGTGACAGCTACTCCGAAACATACGGAAATAAAAAAAATATACGTACACATACGGAGCACTTAAAATAAAACCTTACAACGAACTGTAAGCAGCGGTTTATCCTGATGTAATATTTTCCCATTTCGTACTTCAGCTTTGTACTCGCTGTTTACACGCAGATATATTTTAAGTGTGTTTACTCTCATCTCTTGGATTATTTTAGACTCTTGTTGACTACAAAAGAGTAGTATTTCGAACAACAACATTAAAAAGAGTTATTATACTATTTGTCGTGTTTAATTCTTAGGTTTTATTATAGAGAAATATTGAAGGGGAGTAGCAGTAAAGTGAGCAAAAGCCATAAAACAGATTTAATTAGAGATGCAACGCTAATCTCCATTCCCGTCGACCCGGCCAGGAGACGGAAAATTTTATGGCAACAAAAAATGTTAATATAATGTCGCAGATAATAAAATTTTACTGTTGATGGAGAACCGGGATGAAATTAGATACTTCAGTAAACATACCTACGTAACTGCTACATATTTAAGAGGTCTATTAGCGGCTTCTTTCAAAATTTTAATGAGAAAAGTCGGTCTAAAAGTCGTAAAAACAGCTATAGAAAGAGTTTCGTTTTTCTCTTTTGTGTAATCTGATGTAATCTGTTGAGTTAATGAATTTTCTTACAGTTTATGTACATGGTTTTAATGTTTAGATTACTTTTATTATCAGCTTTTACAATCAGCTTGCTTTTCTCATATTTCCACTTATACTTCAGCTTTTGTACTTGAACATTTCACATACAATTTTCTTTAAATATTTCTCTTTCTCTGTATCGATGAAAACGTATTTGGGAAATAGACTCACACACACATTTTCCTTGAAACTGTAAACAATCAATTCATAATGTAGTTAGGTGCGATTCAATTAGCTATCGTTTAGCAATATCCTATTAACCGCTGGATTAAATTTTGTTATTCACAACAACAGTGAAAATGAGAGCTGACCACAATTTGCGCGGTGCAAATGAAAATCTTCGCCAAATTGGTTAACCATTAATTTGGAAAACATTATTCTAGAACGACACGAAATTTGAAATCCAGATTTGGTATACCGGTATTAGTTTCATGGTAATTTTGCACTGGAATATGAAAATTACAAAAACGATTAAAACTTCATAAAGTTCAAAATTGCCTAAATTAATGATTTCACGCATAAACAAAAAAGAGTAAAGTGTGCTATAGAATTGGTTTTTGACTAAAAAAATAGTCAGACTTTAATACCAAATTTACGATCTCCGTTTTCACCTGAAACTAGTCGTTAAATTCAGCATTTAACTGCAGGTTTACGTTCGCAATTTTGACAAAAGACAATAAAACTTAACCTTTAGGTACCGAATGACAAATGGTTTGGAAAATTTGGAAACATAAACTAGTTGAAGTTTGTGAGTAATACAAAAAAAAAGACTATTTTCACACATTTTACTATTCAATACTGAATTACGGAACTTTTTTTATTAATTTACAGCTTTAATTTTTCACTTGTTACATCGTCGTTTTGAAGCCAGAATTAGTTTTGAAACAAAAATTATGTTTCAAAACTAATTCTGGCTTCTGAATACATTAATAGGAAGTATGAAATAAATAAGTATAACGGCAGTAGTTATGGTTACATATTATGTTATGGCTTGTGATCGATAGTAATAACTTCGAGGTTAATTACAAGACGAAAATCAACTTGTTTTTCTAAATCCTTATAGTAATACTAACCGTTGTGTATAAATTACTCTGGTAATTCTGCTCTAATTGGCCATCATTTATACTTTACCGGCTTAGTTTCAAAAAGAAGACAGGTACGCCTAAAAGAGTTTTCACTTCTAAAACAATCTGCCTATCATAATTATATTAAAATACGGACTTAGTAACAGCTTGGAATATTAATTCACAAACGAATACCATTATTAATGTATTATTTCTAACACTAAATACATTACACCTTAATGAACACGAAGTCTAAATAACATCGAGGCATCCTTTGTATTAATATAAGCGGCATAACAATATACATACATTTGGTACATTCCCTTCATTATAGGTGTGTGTAACGCTGAAGCTCATAATTAGAGTAAAAGCGTCGCGAGGCAGAGCCGGTGTGGGGCAAGCACCTCAAAGAACACTTACAATAGGTAATGTACTTAACGTGGTAGTGCCTAGTATCGTCATTACTTTGAGCCGTCATACAGAATAGGGGTGCTGTGGAGTCGCTAATTGTGTTTCGGGTTAGAGATTTTGGTTGCGAGTGTTGATTTTGGAACTGTATTGTTTGGATTTTTTTTTGGTGTTACGTCATATTAAAATGAAAAAATGCTGGTTTATTGAATGTGTGATTATCAAAGGTTTTCTGAGTTAATATTATCTAAAATGACATTTCTCGTTTTAGTGTCAGTCAAGTTTTAGAAGTAAATGATTATTTTTTGAATTACTAAAAAAAACAGAATTGAAATACGAAATTAAATCTCTACCAAAAAACAGTTACTCAAATTTTGGAACAGCAATATCGTCTCCACGCATTGAAGCGGGAGCGCCCCTGGCAAGATAAAGTACATTTAGATAAATGGAAGAGAGGCACAACCTTCAGTCGGGTGGGCACTCGGGCTAAACGACAGTCTTAATTTTGCCAAAGTAATAATTAAGAGTGAAGGCTGGTGGGGGCCAACAAACTCTTGCCGAGAAAACTGGCGTTAAATTTTTAAACAAGCCTTAAGTACAAAGTCCGATACGTTCAAAGTTAATTATATTAATAAATAAAATGTTCACGATGTTAGAAGGCGTAGATGTAAGTTTGCTGTTAGGTATACTGTTTCTGCTATAGAGTTAATGCACATTGTATGCTTTGTCCGGAAGAAAATAGAATTGGATACAAAAAAATAAGATTCATTAAGGACTGAAAAATTCTCCAATAATAAGAGAGAAAATTTCAGCACTATAAAGTACTCACTTTTTAACGAATATGTAGTAAATAATGAACACTTTTAAGAACTGTGAAAAAAAATATACATTTATAGTACTGCGAGCTGAAAATGTCCACGGATAGGGAAAAAATCTGAACATTGAACAAAAACAGTAAATTGAATAAAAATATCGGTAAAAGCTTTGTCTGGTTTTACTGTAGCATTATGCAATTGAAAGTTCATGCTATTGATATTTTTTTTATTTTAAAAAGCATTCAGATAAAATTAGAGTTCCTATTTTTGTACCAATTTATTTTAAAATATTTTTCTCTTTTACAATAAAGAAAGGATACCTACATACACTACATTTTTAATGATAGAGGAATTTACAAACAATATCCGATCATCATTGTTTTTTTTTTTTATTTTTTAGCCTCAATTAGTGTTCTTACTGAATTTCTGTTCCTATACAGAAATTCACTCTATGAGAGGGAATGGGCCACATAGGCAAAGTGTGGAATCACATAGGTATCGTTGAATTCTTGATATATGCATCTTTGTAAACACAGTGTCCTTCCAAAATTATGTTTAAACGAAGAAGAATAAGCGAAATCGTATTACATATTTAAACAAGCATAAACGTAGTATAACTCCCTCATTATTCAGACAATGTGTCTATATAAAAGTAGAAAATTAAATACGAAGTTGAGGGACATACCCTCACTCCAGGTGAAATAAATTGGTCCACGGTCCCATCTAACTTGATTACTAATTCATTGCAGACTGAAACTTTTGCGAAACAACTGTTCCCGTTAAAATATTTCAATCTACTTCCATCGCAACTTATAGAACATGTATTTAGGCACCTAGCTATAAACTGCTTAATTTTGAGTTCAAAATAATTAGCATCTGGTTTTTTTTTTCGTAGTAAAATCATCAAATGAGTGGGACAGCCCACTGTCAGACTCGTACTGACTAAAATCCACGGTGTTCCATCAATAGCCCTTTACGTTTCAGGGTCACAGATTTGAATAGACAGTCCCGCGACCCGCAGGTCTTGGCCCTCTATGGGAGCCCCATCAGAGAGACTCGCTTAAGCTTGTAATTTGGAAGGATTACGCATATTTTGTTGCAGCAATTACCTCGTTGTTTACTGGTGTTTTATCCCGACGGGTACCCCGCCCATTTTATTCCATGTCGTGTCGTGGGAAAAACAGGATGACGACGAAGCATTTTTGGGTGACTCATCGAACTGTTTCGGGTCAGATAATAGTCGACTTTACATTAAAAAATTATGATCTTAAAATATTAATGTTAATTATTATAAATAAGTAATTCAGAAGAATTTATTCTCATAATGGACCCTGTTTTATATTTAGAATCTTGCAAGCCTCTTGAAACTACACAATACCCTACAAAGTAAAAAAACCTTACAAACTGAATAACACATGAATTTCGTAACTGTAATATAAGATCCTAATACAAAAATAAATAAAAAACAACACCCACCAAGAGCACACTCCACAGTTTCTAATGTCAAACGATTCTACTGACAGGAATTTATTAATAATCATATTATCACAGGTTGAATTAAACGGTTAATTTCTTCAGTTATTTTTTGCTTCAAGTCCATTCTAATTAAGTTAGTGATTATAGATACGGGTATTCGTACTCTCGTAAGGGGGAAACGAGAAATGCAAAAACTCGGGGACTCAGAACATAATCATTTTACTTTACACTTGAACTAACTCGCTCTGTGCTTGTTGAATTTCAAAGGGGTCTCCTATTAATTTTCTAATGAGTTCAGGAAAGATTTAATTTGAATTTTGTTTAGAATTTATATGAATGAGCTTCGTTATTTTACACTTAATCTGGTTAATATATCTTTAATATTTTACGAGTATTTTTCTATCTCTCAGAAAACAGTATTTGTAGGTCTTGGAAAATCGGTACTGGGTATTCCTAGCAAGGGGTGTACTCAGAATCACGCTAGAAGAGGTCAAGAAAATTGCAGGATTTTTTTTATACCATAAAGTTGACAAGTGTGAAAAGAAGGTGCATTGTTCCGACAATTAAAAGGACTAAGGTTCTAGTGAAATATGATGTAAGTGAAATACTTATTTCACTTATTTTACAGATGAAGTCCGAAATTTACATAATGCTGTGGCATTATGCAAACTTCGGACTTCATCTTTTTTCGGTTAGATTATAAGTCAATTGCAATTAACTTCTGGAAAGTTTAGACAGTCGAATACCTTTACTCAATAACCTCAAAAAAAAGTTTTATTTTGTAATTGTTTTGTAAAAATAAAATGATTCTGTGAACAAATAATAAATTTTACTTTCCTGGCTTTTTAAAAGGCCAGAAACAGTGTGGTTTTGTGCTGGAAACCTAAAACTGTAACACGACCACTAATGCACTTTATGTCAATTAACGGGGTAACTTTTGTGTTGCGGTCGGCCCTAATGTGTTTGGTCCTAAGAGACCCTACATACCTCAATGTACGGCTACACACTTTAGCTGCTCAAATAATTTTACCATTTTGTGTCATTTAAATAAGCGTTTCTTGACTTTTATGTCTATTATGCCTTTAGAAAACTTGTTTGCTATTTATTTCTTCATGAAGGAAAAATGGATTGCTTCGCTTACATTTATTGTATATTTTTATCATTTCTTAGTAGTAAACTAATACTACTACTAATGTCTCTTGACATAATAGTTACAATTATTTTATCTCTGGCAGTTCGATAAAAAAACTGACTTTGATATGTATATAATTTCTTTTAATCAAAATGTATGATATTGAAGGCAATGCAATACATTATTTTGAATAACGATAGGGATTGTAATGCCATGTATGTCTATAATATAAAAATCAATTGCTGTTCGTTAGTCACGCTAAAACTCTAGAACGGCTGGATCGATTTGGCTAATTATTGTTTTGAATTATTTTTGGAAGTGCAGGGAAGGCTTAAAAGGTGAGTTTGTGAGGCGGTACGGTTGGCTAGACATTATAAATTAACATGAAGGTATTGAGGGTAAAGTTTCAAATAAAAGACACAAAAACATAATATACTTAAACCTTATTTTTCTAAAAGTAGACGATAACTGGGTTAGAAAAGTTTATTATTAATTAAGCAACTATTGAGAAATAAATTTTTAAACCGATAGGTTTAAAAATTTATTTCTCAATAGTTGAAAAATTTAGGGTAAAATCGTTAGAGTTGGCCGTACGGGAGAGATTGCCAATCGAAATATTTCGGCAACAACTCGCTGGATATCGCTGTAAATGCCAGGTCCGCTTCACATCGTGCACAAGTACAAGTGTAAGTTAAAAGTATTGAGAAAAAAAAGATAAAAGAGAGTAAAATCCAACATAATGTTTTCAAACTACCGTAATATTTCTTTATGTGTGCATATTTTACAAAATTACGATGTAATTTTATAATAGTGAGGATTTCTTTTACATTTTCTAATAAGTTCATGAGCGCAGCTACATTATAACCTCCAATTTCTTGCCGTATTACATACACTTACTTTCTTAATGGGTGTGGCCTTCTTTCCCATAAGATAAGGAGAGATGGCCATGCAAAGTTGGGGAAACATGCCAATGACCAATAATAACAATATCACGATTTATTGATCTAGACAAGCCGATTTAGGGACATTGTTGCACGATTTTTCGAAATTTGATAAAAAACTTCTACATAACGTTTTTCACCGAAGATTGGATTCAATGTATCTTGTCCAATCTTTGGTGTATTCCCGTTCGTCCACTCGACTTCGTCCCACTAGTGGGACGAACGGGAATTTACAAAAATAATATTTAATTTGTTCCCGATCGTCCCACTCCTAATTCAAGAGGGGACGAACGGGAATATGTTCTTCGATTAGTGCCATTCGTCCCACTAAAAAGATTTGTGCAGAAATATGTTTAATCGTTGTTTCGTAGTTTTCTTGTCCTTTCCTCCACTTCGTTCTCGACAAGCGCTATATTATTCTTTTCCTTATATCTCATATTCAAATTTGTTTCTTTTTACCAATTAAAATCACCAGTCTTATATTATTTGGTGGGACCAATAGAACTACAAAAAAGAATTAATAAATTATTCCCGTTCGTCCACTCAAAAAATTTAGTGGGACCATCGGGAAAATAAATAACGAATTCCCGTTCGTCCCACTAGGGGGACGAAGTCGAGTGGACGAACGGGAATACACGCAATCTTTGTGTTCATGAAAATTGTACAATGTGTGACGATAAGTGCATGCTGAGTACGTATCGCCATAGGTACAATCATAAAAAAATATGTGGTTCAAAAAAATAAAGCAAATTAGTAACAAGGTATGTAGACATAGTATTGGTCATCACTACCTCACTCATATGGCCATCTTACACGGGCACCCTGGGAGAGATGACCAAAGGAGTTTTATTTTTAAACGTATTTTTGAACATGATCTCTTTAATTAAAACGATAAGTATGCCAATAATGTATAAAATTAATGTTAAAATTATGAAAATATGCCAAAACTAACAAGGTAAAGTATTTATTCTTATTTCAGCACACCTTTTAAAAAACTATGGCCAACTCTAACGATTTTACCCTATTATATTTTATAATTATATTTATTAATTTATTAAAAATTTATATATTTTCCGTGAAATAACCAAATCAACACAAATTGTATCGAGACAAAATTAATAACGCATAAAACAATCGGAATATAGTATTTGAATAGGTTTAATCAGGCGTCGGATACGACCAAATGAACCGCGGTTTGGACTGCGTTTATTAAATAAGTTTGCTTTGAACCAATCCAAATGAATAATTACAACCCATCCATACGGTTAGACATAGGTATTAGTAGATTATTAACCAAGGGGATAAAGCAGTGTCTTCTGTCGCGGGTGACGATTTAAATCGCGAGCGTCACGAAGGACTCGAGGTTTACTCCCGAGCGTAGCGAGGGTGTTAAAACCTTAAATCACGAGCGAAGCGAGGGATTTAAGACGAGTCCTGAGTGTAGCGAGGGATTTAAGTTCACCCAAGACTAAGACAGCTTTATCACCGAGGAAAATACTCTACTTTTCGTACCATTTGCGAAAAAAATAACACAATAATAATATAAGATAAGCATTTAATAAAAATAATGAAAATTAAAAGTAAAAGTTAATATTTGAAACATTGGTCCAATTATTTATTGAAAGAGTAATATTTTTGTTGGGTACATTTATTGTTGATGAGTTAATTTGAGTATTTCTCTGTTCAAGTTGCGTCTGAGGAACTTGCGTTTCATTGCAGCTAGTAAGCGTCGGAGATAGTGGTGGTGGTGCAATGTCAGTTACGGACGAAGATAAGATGCCAGAAGTTGATGGTTGTGGCTCTGATGGATTAAATTTTATGTTTTTGTTAATTTGACTGCTTAACATAGTTTTATTCGCCATTGAACTTTCAATATACCCCTCAGCTACTCCATCAGAGCTCCAACCACCGTGTCTTTTTATTGACGTAATATCCGCCCCTGAATCCGCCAAGAAAGTCGCCGAAGTTCTTCTAAAGCAGTGACCGGTGTAGAGTTCAACATCTTTAAGTTGTAGATATTTTGCAATATCCTTTGGCATGTTGCTAATTTTATTTTTGCCGATGGCTTGTCGAGTACATTTCCCATTCCGATAGTTTATAAAAAATCTACTGTTTTCCATGTTGGTGGGACGTAATGCTTGGTATTTGTGAATGATTTTAGTATATTCTCCTTGTACAATGAATGAGCGATTTTTCTTTGTCTTAGTTTCCTTTACATTAATCAGCAGCAACTCATTGGAATGATTTTCAACGTCCTCCACCTTTAAGTTTACAAGTTCACATCCGCGGCAGGCACCATTGAGTCCAAAAATTAAGGCCACCTATAACAAAGATAAAAAACAGGTAAATATATAGAATAATTACCATTACTAAGATACGAAATATTCATAGTTATATCATGTACACTTACTTTTGTGGCCAGATAAACTTCGTCAGGAGCTTCATTAAGAAATTTTTCCACATTTTGAGTCGTAAAAATTTTAGACTTCGCAATGCCCTTCTGATTTTCTTTTTAAAAAAGCCAGCAATTTCGTAAATTTGTTTATTTCAATGCTGTGTTTGATGCTTATTGTAGCTTTCAGTTTTGAGTATATGCACCAAAGTGTATTCGGATTCTTTGTCTTGGATAAATAATCAAAATAGACAAGAAGTACTGATTCTGAAATTGAAAGGCCTTTCGCACTTCTCCACGTTGAAAATTCTTCATAAGTTTTTAAATAATTTTCCTTGGATTTTGTTGGAAGCAAATTATTTATAATTGCGGCAGCATTTGCACTGATGGAATCAGACAATTCACTGTCACTGTCGCTTTGATTTAACATCGTAACTTATTTTTCCCACGTTTTTATATTAGAATATTAATTTATTCATAAAAATAAATTAAAATTGTATTTAAAAAAACAAAAACGCGGCAAATTCCTAGACTAATATTTTTTTGTCGGAAAAGCAAAGGCATCAAGCTCATACGGCCTCGACGGTTTTCGTAATTGTATTGAATAATCATAACTGCATAATAAATGCGTATTCCTTTTTCAAAAAGTTGTATAATGCTTTAAATACAAACTCAATGTTGTAAAGACAGACTGATGTAGTTCAGTATCGGTAAGTATTCCAAATTCAAATCACATTCTCTCCCTAGAGGATGAATGAAATTCAGTACAACTTTCTTTCCCTAGGGAAAGCTGTTTCTAACAGATTAATAATGACTATTGTTATGTACGCTTTTTGTGGCATAGAATGTCACTTTTTTGAGCAAGTGGTACGAAAACATTATTTATTGTACTCTGTTTATAATGTCAAAATTATGCGGTGAAAATTAATACGCGGGTGTTAATTTACTCGTTAAAATTATTTGTTTATTTAGTCCACACAATTATAATAATACAAACATACCAAATTAAAATAAACACGTGAAATATTTTCATATAAAAGTGGTGTGATCTAAGCTTTAAACACAAACAAAAAGAGGGTGAGATCATAAAGTATACAGGTTTATTTTGAGACTAACAAGCCCAGCCAGACGTCACGTTCCCAGAGGAAATATTGTCACATGCCCGCTTATTTATAAATTACTGAACCCCAAAACTCCTTTCTACTTGATTAAATAATATGACTCTTTGATCCAAAAATGAGTCTGCCCAAATCACGATACTGGATCCAACGGAGCGGACCGACTCAAATAGGCACTGCGTGTATCGAAGGACTTCCAATAAGGGATCGGTAAGGCCATCCAATACGATACGAGTATATTAATCTACTACTAATGTGGTGTACCTTGCCCCCTGGCAGAAGCGGCGACCGAACTGAACTCAGTTATATTGATGACGTCACTTTGTCTCCGTCCACTGGCCATTCGCTCTGTGTAAGTTTAACGTGTTGTTGCGAATGGATGCGACCTTTTCAAATGGTTAGGACTCCGCTCGTTTAATTCCACGGAAATTCGAATGTAATTTGGAGTAGGGATAATTCACATGGTTTAATTTGTATAGTCTGAGTGGTTTGTTTGGGACTTCCTTCGATCTTCCAAATAGTTTTGGGTTAAAGTATTTAATGTTCTTCTCTTCTAAATGTAAACTAAGTTCGTAAATACTTAACCAAAACCACAAATGATGTATAAATATATCCTTATAATACACTGAACTCGTACATGCTAGGCAACGATAAAATCTGGCGAAGAAAACCATAAACTTTTTTATGCAAGCTGACATTTTTTCTTCAACAATCTGTCTGAAAAGTTCCTTAAGAAGCAAGCGTCTGTGAGTTAATAAACTTTTTAATACTTAATTACGGCCACTCTTATAATGAGACACGTATTTCTGAGTAAGATCCTTTATAGAATATAGTAACAAAATTGAGTACACAATTCATAGTTCGTCCTACAGACATACTGGGTCAATTTTCCATAATGGAATTACTCGGGTTCCTACATAACGAAGGCATTTCAGTCAACTGTTCCGATTTTCCGAAAATCTCGATCACTATATTGACGAAGCTCTCGAAAACTGTTCATCAAGTTCGGCGTTCGAAATTCAAATTAAGACCTTGGTATATACTCTATCCGATTCATGCACCTATTTAATGGGGAGTGCTGTTGAACATGGAGTTTGAATAAATGGAGGTCTAGCCACGGAATGTACTGAATTATTTGACTAGACACTATATGAGTATTTTATTGATTTTATAAATGTGAAATGGGGTTTATTTATTTTAATGGAATTTACTATTTAGATACAATATGTATTGGCCTAGGCAGAAGATACTTTTTGTACATAAACTTAGGATTCCTTCGTGATAATATTCTGACCACTGCGCGAGCGTAAAGCTAGTACGATAGTAAGGTGTTTATAAAAGTGAAATAAATAACTACAAAATTAGATGATATCGTATACAATCATTCAGATATCACGTACAATCTTGGACCGCAGACCTATTATTGCGGTCTTACGACTCCCGCGTCCTAGCTAGACCGAAACCAACAAAAGAGGGTTGATCCCTCTATTTCTTCCTTCTCCAGGACCCTGATGGTAACTATACCAACCCGTCCCCATTAAAGAGGTGCATGTGTGCGTGACTAATTTGGTACAGTCAGCATATCAGGCTGAATGCCACGTGTGTCTGGCTCATAATGTTGTTGTAGTGGTAGAAAAAAAACATCCGTATTAGAAACTTTAGGGTTGTAGAGTTTGTAATTTATTCACTTGGAAACGAATGCGACTTGATTACGACTTCTGTTTGTTTAAAATGGACGGGTTTAAGTTGACTTAGCAGGAGTAGAGGATATTCAAAGGAGATCTGTGTTTTATGTTTATTAATAAAAAGTATACTTGTACAAAACTTGGTTAAGTATATGTTTGTGTAAGTAGGTATAGCATTTAGAGAAACATCCAAATTTAACTATGGATAAAAAAACAACTCTGACAAAAACAGGAATTTAATTGCTACACAAAATGGTCGACATGAAAACAACAACAACTAAAATAAATCGAACTAACCACAGATTAAAATAAAACTCCTACGCACAGAGGCTACATTCAAATTGTTCCACTTCGTTTGGTTCAACCCCAAAGCGGCATACGTTTCCATAACGCCACGAAAAGCTTTTTATCTGAACCCAAAGCCGTCGATAATGATGGCCTCGACTAGGGCAGCCACACTTTCATTAAGCTTTCTAGTCCACAAACGTTGTATTAAACCCGATGTCCCAAAGCCGTGAATGAAGAGACCGGAAGATAATTTTGCGAACAAGTGATAGGGACAGAGCATGTCGCACATCCCCGCACTTGATCCTATTTATCATGCGCGGGACTTATTAAAGCGAGCGACACGCGCGTTGTTGTTCAAAAGTAAAACTTTAAAGTAGATACAAAAGGATAGGAGTCGACTCTTATAAAAATCATAATTTTTGGTTAATGCATAAGTAAATATAAAATAATAATTTAAAATGAAGGTATATTGTTTGTAAACCCTATTATAAAAATAACAATATCAACTAAAAACAAATTTACTAAATAACAAAGCAAACTCTAACATAGTAAACGCAAACAAACCTGTAACAAAAAATATTTGCACACATGCGATAATTACATTACGCTGGCACACAGTGCGTGCAAACATTATTTTTGCTCCAAATAGAATCGAGTAACAAACAATGCAGTTCGACTCGATGCCCTCCAACGTCCAACAGATTGGCGTTCCATTCATATGTAGATTGCAACAAAAAATCCAATAAACAAGACACAGGGTACTCACATCTCCCCTAGCATCATTATTGAAAAGAATGTTAACAGTGCACCCGGCTTATCCCGGGGTCGTTTTACCAAAAGAGTTAGACTAACGAATGGTCGCCCTACATGACATGAGTGAGTCTCTCGTTACGCTTGACACTTCAATTCGGATTAAATTCAGTTAGGAATTAAATCGGCAATAGTGTTTGTGCGGCAGATCGTTGAACCAGATATACGGATTGACACTGATAACTCACCTGTGACTTGGATACGAACAGGGACAGATTCTCGAAAGAGTTGTTTTACTCACTCAAGAGTTAAAGTAGGTACTATTATTAGATGTTATCTTCTGAAAAGGTATATCTCTTGTTACAAAAGATTATAACGTTTTATAAAAACGGAATTTCACTACAAAACTAAATTTCTAAATAGGTACTTTCATCTTAGTTCTATGAAAATATCAAAAGGTAAAACTTATGCCAACCCTTGTTTCGATGTTCTGATTAATTTTAATCCAAAAAAAATTGGAAGAGATCACAAGAGAGAGACGGTTTTCAATTTAAAAAAAATGATTGTTTCAAAGAGCTGCTGGTATGGCTATACCTGCACGTAGGCGACAAAACCTTATATAGTGGTATTCCAAGTATTCACATATTAGCCGATGGGCGGCTACAATTTTTCCACTTCCATGCCGCTTAGCACAACTTCAGAGAGGATTCATATCGCCGCAGCGGATGCGTTTGTTTTGTTCAAATTTATTTTATCAAGTAAACGTTGGTATTCCGCTCAGTGGGCCGGACCTAATTCGCAGTAATGCGGCAAAGTAGTACCCTCTGCACCTACTGTACCACGGTCGGGTTTGATACCGCCTAATGAGTGAAGTTATTCGCTTAATTATTTTTGTGCAGATTTTAACGGTTTGTTAACCTTTCAATGTGTGCCCTCGTCTGCGGAACAGCTTAATTTACGTTCATAGACAAGAATTTATATTGGAGGCGCCTGTTTTTGCGAACGTAATCAGCTTTAGTTGCATTCTTGGATAAACAGAGGCGGAAGAGATGAAACAACTAACTTTGATGATCTTGTACCTACTTAAACTACAACACTTATTAAGCAAGCTTGCTGTCTGCATGGGATTTATGCTTTCACAGTGTAAAATTTGAAGACACTGAGTACATAGTATGTGAAAGAAAAGAGACGATATGTCCCGGCCATGTCCCTTGTATTGAAAAATCTCTCTCAAAAAGTAAAAACAAAATTAAAACATCGTTAACAGCAAACGGTGCTTTCTAAATTGATCACAAAATAATCGATTCCTTTCAACGGCACCCTCAACCCTTCCACCACAACATCCATTCCATTTATTTTTTTGAAAAACCACATTAAGAAAAAAATGAATCACGAAATGAAAGGGCAATAATAACAAAGTGCAGTAGCAGTACAAATTGCAGAATCACGCGTCGCGTACCATTTCACTCTCTGCGAGCAGTGATTAATCGCGTTTTCATTAGTGTCGCATCCAAAATGACATAGTTATGAATCGCCAGTTCAATCAACTCGGTTTCAATAACAATTTTTCATTCTCGACACACTAATTAAGTGCTTTTCATAAATATTCTGGTAAAATCACGGTTCATTTCAAAGAGTTTTGAGCTCTATATTCTTTAAAGCAGGTTTGAAATTTCTTTGGTCCAAAGTTTGTAATGGCAGACTTGAAAGCGACATCCTTAGTAACAAGTGTAAAATATTTTCCCCAATCGTTGTACCTGGCGCCCCCTAGGGATATTTCAAGGGTGAATAAGCTCGCATAATGGCAAAGGGTACAATATTTTAAATTTCAATCGCTGCGAGCGGTCCGCTTGCTCCCCGGGCGGCGTAGAACAAAGATTTCACCCGGTGACTTCTGCTAAGTGTTATAATAACTTATTATATCGGGAAATCGTTTGAAATTCTACGTTGGAATAGAAATATATTTTCTAAGAAATATGTTGTGTGTGTTCTTTTACAATTTAGTTATTTACATGTACCACTTTTATTATACACGCTGTTTTTTTGCATTTTCGTCAAACTTCAGGTGGTTGTCACAAATTAAAGTCATAAATAATCAATTGAAACCTACAGTACCGGGCAAAACTAATAAGGGTTGCTTTTTTTTTGTTGTTGAAATTTTGCAGTATTTCAGAATTAAACCCTTAATTCAATACAAATGAAAGAGAATCACCCGACTACGCAGTCCGCGCGTACGCACACAGCGATGAGCAGCTGGTGTGCGTGATTTGAATCTACTACTCTTGAAGAAACTAGTTCACACTTACGGATTTCAGTAAAAAGGAAAAATAAAATAAAAAATACCTACCTATTTTATTGTTGATTTGGGTCGAGAATCATGAGTATAATCACGTCCTTGAATTTGACTAGGTTGCAGATCAGCACATTGTATAGAAAGTAAGTAAATCATATACTTGTAAGCTTTGTTTAAAAGTTATGAGATAATAGAAAAACAATGCGTTATAGTTACCATGCAAGATTGATTATTATCTTATCAATAAATTAACTTACCAAGAACTTGTTTATTATGTTTTAAGAAGGAAAAGGTAGGCTATTTTATAACTCATTATCTTCATAATTATAGTTAAAAGGTAACTAGGGTTCCAATCAACGTAACTTAATATAGACACACTTATCTGTTTCATAATTCTAACCCATTATATCGACTTGTTTATAGTACCTCGCGATTTTCTGCTGATTTCATTACCTACATGAACAACAAGGTACTTTAATAAAACACGAAACATGTATGTTTTTCATACAAGGTATAAATATTTTGCTCTTACGGAGATTTTATTATTACAGCAATAGGTAGTCAACCTCTCGACAATTTATAATACTAGAGTTCCAAATCGCTTGTAAAAGGTGACTAATAAATATGAAATGCGACAAACGCAAGCAATTCATCCACGTTTCTCTCTCATTTCGATCTCCCCCAGTCCGTTTTTTCAGCGAGATTAATTTTCCGAATCGTTATCAGCGCCTTACGATTGCCGACGCATTTGTTACACTACAGTTCACCTTTTCAATGAAATTGCAAATTTTATGCGGAGCGTAGATAAAGTACCTATAATCATTATTATAACTCATAAATTTGATTGAAATTCGGTCACATTCCGAACGAGCGCTTATCGCGTGGTTGCAGTCGACTTGAAAAATACCTCGCCCCTAAATTTTGTGATTTGAGAGACGTCGAGTCAACGCTTCCGATCGATTTGCGTTTAGTGCGACAATGAACGTGTTTAATATCGACATTTGCATAACAAATTTGGAAAACGCGACGGTTTTTCAAGATTTTCGAAGTTGATTATTGGTGCTGTTGAAATGGTTGGAGTTATTAACTCTGAAGTGAGGAGATTTGGAAGCCCAGCATTACTATTCTCTATAAACACAACCTTGTGACAGCGCAGTCGCATCGTTAACGCCACGCTCGCTGGGACCAGTGTTGCCAAAAAATAAACCTCTCCACCAGATTCAACTTCAAAAACCACCAGAAAACCACAAAAAAAAAATGTTTTTTGAATGTTTATGGCATGGCTACATTGGCTACGAGGCCTTTATGCCAATATCACGCCATTCTGACAGCTCAGTGTTGCCTACACAGTTAAAGAAAAACTCCTGATAATTATATCAAGTAAAGCTAACATATTTCGTAATGTTTTAGTGGTGTTGAGTGATAGCATTTTAGTAATTGAAAGCAAATTCTACTAAACCACTAGAAAAAAACACCAGCCACTAAAAAAAAATTTGGCAACTAAAAGGGGGGTCGAAACCACCAGTTTTAGTGGACAATCCACTAACTTAGCAGCACTGGCTGGGACTAAAGTTTTCTATTCACTAAGCTGCTGCAAGCGATACTAGCGCTCATTGCTCGCACTGCACAATCGAGTGATCTCAAAGCCGCCTCGTCGAAGAGCTCATCATAGAGTCCAGCGATGAGATTTTTTATAGAACAGCAGAACTAGCAGAACTGCACGTAGCACTAGATACATTAAGCTTGGAGAAGAAGAAGAATCGCAGTGATGTGAGAGAAAATGTTGGTGCGGCTGATGACATTCCGTTTGATAATTCTAAAAACAGTATTTTTTCTAATATTTTGCGATATTGCGTGTAAAGTGAGACTTAACATCTAGATAAATATTCATTTGTATTTAAGGACACATAAAGTTGGTCTTTATTCCGCTTCTACATAGCGCCATTTTTATTATAACGTACTCTACTTACCTTCGTATTTTTAATTAAAGTCAATGGAGACTACTCAGATAAAAATAAAGCAGCAATTTCATTAAAATCTCTTTTGATCTAGTGCTTAAATACTTTTATCTAACTGTTTACGACTAGATTTTATGAAGTCTTCCGTTTAAATCTCAGTGAAATTTCTTGAAGATAAATTGAATTAAAATCTAGAGTAATTGGAGGCTTATTTCTTCTTTTTTGTTTAAAGTAGACAGGTACTTAAGTACTGTACCAGACTGATTGCTACGTAAATAGAATACTGATTTATTTGAAGCGATTCTTATCTTTCAAACCAATTAAATCAAGAAGTTTATTAACTCAAACTTTCGTTTTTAGGAATCCGCAGTCTACAAGGAACCTTTATAGTATATCTATGGCCGTCCGTCTGCCTATTATTATACACATGTCTGTCTGTTTGTTCGCAGCTGAGCTCAGAAACAATCTTAGTACATTGATTTTTATAATGTGTTTTTTCAAACAATTTTTCGATGAAGGGGTGAGTTTATGAAATAATTTGCAAGATTCGAGTGTTCCCTTCTACCAGCTAAACTATTATTTTTATAGATTACTAGTGGCCTGGTACGTGCTTCGCTACTTTGACAGCAAAATCTCCATTAACAGAATGATCGCCATTTATTGAATTCATTTGTCACAAAAAATGTGATAAATGAAGAACCGCTCGATCGATTTTGTGCAAACTTCACATAAACCATCTACTAAATAGTCCGAACAAAGTCTAAACATTTGGTTCGGATAGGTGAGCCCGTTGAGTTATAAAATTACAACGATAATTGGCATTGATTTTTAGATATTAGAGAAGAAGAAGATGGTATGGTAAACTTCGTGCGCGAGTCCAACTCGCATTTACCTGTATTTTTATAAACATTTAGTTTTAATTTTATCATCAATCACAACAACAAAATGCCGTGTGAGGTTATGAGTCGAATCAAACAGGGCCCCAATTCTGCTAATTTAGTAATGACTCAATTGAATATCAATTGGATCTCAGTAGCAGTTTTAACTACATTTGGTATTCTGCTACTAATTTAAGACCAATGGTTTTCCAGTGACATTCCATTGAACTGCTATCAGAATATTTGCTAGTCTGCTCTTCAATCGTGTTACAATTGTAAATCGATTGTGTACTTTATCGGTATTCTACTCTTTAATGGCAATACTTCTAACTGTACAACTGAGAGTCAATTACAATTACACTACGATTCCATTACGACTCTATTGAGCTTACACAAGTTTTTGCAGAATACCAAATTAGTTCTAATCGTAATGGAGTCATGATTGAGTCTCAATTTAATATCAATAGCATGTGAGTTAAATAAAATTAGCAGACTTGAGGCCCTGGCCCTCTTCCTTTCGAATATTTCAATTGAATTAATGCTTTTAAGACCTAATTAACTGCTGCATTATGTCACTTCATTTCGCCTCTCTCAAAACATATTCGCTGGTAGCAACACAAAGACACAGTCACGCTCCCTCTCATCATACACTGTTATCACTTGTAAGATCTCTTTATCAATTAGGAATCTCTATTATATTTGCGGATGTCTTAAAGAGAGTGAAGGGTGAGGGAAAGGCTTGAAGGGTTCGAAGGCGTTGGTGATACCTTTAATGTGTTCTTAGAACAATAGATGAATAAGATGTCTTAGTGTAGCATGCTTATTACGAAATGTCTTTCATGTGGTAAGTAATTTCTGGTACTGTTTTATTATAACCTGTACCCCTAGCACGAATCACTTTCGAAAAAGTATTCGTATCGTCTTGGAAAGTTTTGTATGGGAACTTGAACAGCGCCTCTGGTGAGCGTAAATTAAACTATTAGTTTTGTTATTTAAGTGTATTACGTTCTGAAAATTAGTTTAATTTACGCTCACCAGAGGCGATGTTCAAGTTCCAATACAATTCTTCCAAAGACGTTAGAGGTCAGCTGGCGCAACATATTTCTTTGTTTAAAACTTTAAATACTTATTGAAATAGTATCCATGATTTTGGTCTCCAATCTACGCTGCTTTTTGTACTAGATTGGAGACTTTTCTTTTTAGGAGTAATTTTTGAACAAAATATTTTTTTATTAATTTTAGGCAACAAAATACTTAATTTCTCAGTTATAGTTTTGATTTACCAGACGACTAAATATAACGCCACAAAATAATTAAGCAAGCATCATGTAGTAATGCGAATTCAATTACCTATAAATCTCCACGATTCATACGCAGATATGTCAAACACATCTCAATTAGCAGTTGAATCAATATAACATTTGCATGCAAATACGTTTTGATAGCAACCTACGTGCAACTGAAATGAGAGGCCGATTAAAAATTCACCCTCCATAACTTACTTTACCGACAGCTTTGATAATTAGGCGGCTTTAAGCGCTTTCGCATATTAAATGTAGGTAAGTATAGATATGTGTTTGTGAAGCGATAAAGCAGCTTGTTGATTAGGCTGGGGGATGATGATGATCGATTTTTGATTAAGCAAGTGGTGTTGATGAACTAAAAGGTCGGCTAGGAATGCCGGTTTCTGTTTTCAATTTCGGTTAAATATGTCGAAAATAAAAATACAGAGAGACTTCAGAGATAAAGTGACGGGTTTATATCACATGTTTTTAAAGATGCTAAAAAACAGATTTTTTTTTAGCGTGGTATAATCATCAAATTTAATGAGTCCTCTCACCCCGGGCAGGGCGGGAGGGACTGTCAGACTTGTACTGACTAAAACTTGTACTGACTAAAATCCACGGTGTCCTTCAATAGCCCTTTATGTTCCGGGGTCACGGTAATGAGATAAGTCCCGCGACCCCGGCAGGCTTTGACCCTCTAGAGGGGGGCCCGTCATTATGCTGACGCTCTTTAACGCGCGTGGAACACAACGCGCCATCGACCCTCATCGCTTTGTGTAATTGAAGATATTTTAATAAGTACATGTTTCATAATAATGAGATTAGAAATTGCCAAATATTAAAAAAAAGAGACAGTACCTTAAATCAAAATTAAAAACAAAATAAGCTCCCTACCCCAAACAAATAAAATCTTCAAAACAAATCAATCAAACTTTTACTCAACAATTTTTTTATCAAAGCCTATCCAATTAAAGAAATTCTATAAATAAGCAACGTTCAAATCTCCATTCAAAAGCTCCCAAAATTCTTACAAAACAAACGGTACTGCAGCTCCGACAAAATATTAACAAACAAAATAAATCGTATTTAGTGAAACAAAGCATTTGTGATTCACCCTGGAAGATCTCGTTAGACTCTTAATGAATCTATTGAGGGCTTGTCGACCGAACCGGACGAAAGAGAACGGGGGGTTGAAGTTGCGCTAATAATTTGTGCTAGGCTTAGTTTACACCCGCTACATGCCTACGAAAAGACACGAATCTGGCCCTATAGACAAACAGCAGACGACAACAGACGACAATCGTTATCGCTCAGCAGTCACTAATACATTTTCAACTTTAAACTCCAGCGCGTAGAGTTGAAAATCTATTGGAGTTTACAGATCGTTTTCATTTGTTTCGTTCTATGCGCTAGTATAGCAAGTTTAATTTTTGTATTAGTGACTGCTGAGCGATAACGATTATCGTCTGCTGTCGTCAGCTGTTTGTTTATAGGGCCTGACGTGCTGTTGTTAAGCTGTCGCAGCTATCGATGACCTTCAACGCACGCACGCGCGTGAGAACATTTGATTACAAGCGTAGAATGGTAAAATCAAAACAACGAAATCGATTCGAATCGACTGTCTGATCAAACAACGTCTATTTATCAGTCATCGAGGCATCGTCGATGTGTCTCAGTCGCATGTCGTCTAAATTCCAATGGGAGATCAAAATAGATTAGTTTTTATCTTCAACACACGCTATCATCGAAACTTAATGAAAGTGCTAGGTCTTCGACTAAAACACGTAAAGTTAATTTTTTTTGTCGTACCACTGTCTCTGAAAAGTGTTAAGTGTGTATTAAGCCTTAGAGTCACTACAGCAGTGTCGCGACACTGCGCTAAACTGTCGAGACTCGAGCCATTGAGCCGTAGAGAAGCCTACCCAAGTAACACAAACGTGTCTAGAAACGTACTACTAGATAGCTTATAGAATTAAATTGAATTGTCTACCATAAGAATAAAATATCTATAAGCAATCTTCTAGAACGCTTATAGACAGAGTTTAGTAAAAGTGGGCACATTCTTGTACCCTCTCTTAAGAATGAGTTAAGAAAACATGACTAGATAGAGTTCAGATCAAATTGACTTAAGAGATGTTTCTAGTGTCTCTCTAAACCGTTTATAGACCGCACGTTTATCTAGAAGCGTACTAGTAGATAGTTTATAGATAGAGTTAAGACCTTTAAAGGAATCATTGCTCGTCAAGTTTTAAAACCAAATGATCTTAAGACTAACAACTTTAAGTAACATTTTACTAGTGACGCATAATGGCGTGGAACTTACAAGAGTTATTTTACTTAATAATATTTGCATCATGGCGTAACAAATTTATTACTTTTTATTAATTTTGTGTTTTAATAATGAGTAAATAAGCAAATCAATATGCGATTGAAATTCTATCGTTGAATATTATGTAAAACTCTTGTAAAATAAGAGCGCCCGCTGTAAATGTAAGATTTAACATTTTTTTTTCAAAATATGAATATTATTTGGTATAAGCAAATTTTCGAATTTACATTTTAATGCTTAAAATACTCATTTTATTTAAAATATAGTAATTTAAAACATATCGAATGTCTAATTAGACATGAATTAATGATAAAAACATTAAAATACGTAACAAAAATTATTTGAAGCAAAAAATAGGCAATAAAAATGGCGTCCAGATAAAATTTACTAGAAAACCGATTTCTATAGAACAAACAGTCTAGAGATTTTTTTGTAGTATGGCTCTAGAATAATTTTACTTACTACATACTAAACTATCTAGTGAGAGAATAAACAGATTTAAGAGTGGTTTAAAATTATCTAGTAACTGTCACTCTGTATTCCTTTTTAACTTGTCACAGTATTTCTAGACGTTCTTCAGTGAATAGGTAATTTCATGTGTTGTGAACGTAAGACCATTTTATGCAGTAACAAACCAAATTATAATTATTAATCAATACAAGAGGGTACCCGAGTAAAAAGTATTTCTGATTTAATTCAGTATAAACAATGTGAGAAGTAATAATTATAATTGTAATTACATTAATACCCTTTCATTTGATACCCACATCATTGGGGTGGATTTCAAACAACCAGTCCGCCATCTTGAATTTAAGTTACCTGACTATTTTTTTCGTATTCCTGACAGCAAACCTTTTCATTTGATACGCATATCATGAGGGTGGATTTTAAATAGCCTGTCCGCCATATTGGATTTAAGTCACGTGACTATTTTTTCGTATTCCTGACAGCAAACCTTTTTATTTGATACCCATACCCATATCATAGGGGTGAATTTCAAACAGCCAGTCCACCATCTTGAATTTAAGTCACGTGACCATTTTTTTCGTATCCCTGACAGCAAACCCTTTCATTTGATACCCATATTATGGGGGTGTATTTTAAATAGCCTGTCCGCCATATTGGATTTAAGTCATGTGATTTTTTTTTCGTGCTCTTGACAGCGAACCTTTTCATTTTTGATACCAATATATCATCAACAATTTTCTACGTTTTGGAGGAAGTTACTAGGAAGTTTCGATTCTTCTTCGGTCGACTCTTCTTCATTTTTCTTTCTTTTTAAATACTTGCGGATTTTTCGACGAAAACCACCAGATCTTTTAATTTGTTTCATCTTCTCCATTGCATAAACTCATCCAATTTAAATTTCTAGTGCAAATGCACTTACCTAAGCCACTTTTAAGGATAAAAACTCTAAAAACACGACTTCTCTATCAGTTTTCTAGACAAACTTAAAAATATCTAGTAAAGTATTTTATCTAGACTGAAGTATCTATAGAAAAAAAAGATAAGAGTACCATTAGCTAAAATAGGATATCTGTAGAAAGTTTTGTCTTTAAATATATCGTTTTATCTATAAAACCACTTCAAAATAGGTACCTTTAGGCTTTTTTAACTATTTGTAGAGCATTTTATCTAGAAACATTCGTTATAACTAAAAACGTACTTAAAATAAGTGTTCTATAGAACAAATGCTCTTAAAATAATAAAGCTTTAGATAAAAAACTCTATAAGATTAAATGTTCTTTATCAAACCCATCTTTAGAAAGCCCGTATCTAAAGATTAACCCTCAATAGACAGTCTATAGACAGATTGGTTTTAAAACTTCCAGACTGTGTTACTTGGGTAATGCCATTTGCTCTTGCTCCAACTTGTCCATAGATATAAATAGAGTGCAATTGTTTTTGTTAACTGCATTGAAAAGGTTTGAAAACTCCTTAGAAACAGTTAAATATTTTGATATTTTCAATTAAATTGTAATATTTTTAATGAAATGTATTTTAATAAATATTTGAGTTGTTTGGTGAAACAAAATTCTTCTGCATAATTAACTACTACAAATTAGACACAGATAGTTTATTACTTAGGTTAAACTATAGGACACTTTCGTTTCAGTAGTATAATCAAAAAATAAAAGCGTCAACGCTACAAGCATCAATTAATTAGAAAAATAAAGCAATCGGCTAATTCTACAAGTTCACATTAAGCCGGGTCCAGACTGGTGTAACGCGAATCTTACGATTACGTGTAACATGCGTCAACAGTGTGGACGGCATACGAACTCAAAGCGAATTGAGAACGCGAATACTGCGTGCGCCTTTGTGTTCGCGCAAAAACCGACAGCCGATGGATCAGTCGCGAGCGTTACATGTAATGCTCGCGGTGCCGTCCACACCTAGAATTCGCGTTACATTACACAGCCAGTCTGGACCTGGCTTTATAATCAAGATGATCAATATCAGCACTTATTTTGTTTCAAAGATCAGACCTTTACAGTCCTGAGGGAAATCATGTTTAGGAAGTGTTATATTATTACTTTATTAGTGGACATCCTCCTTCTAATTTAATCCCTAAATCGCCTGTTACGAGACCCTTGGGCTGCCTAATTAATCTTAGCCTATTTATCAAACATCGCTATCCAGGTTATGACCAACTTTCTTTTTCTGTTTAGATTAAATTATTATACAAAAAGCTAATTGTCAAGGCCCGTACCGTGGCCGACTCACTCAAACAACGCATTTACATTTTACAATCAAGCCTTTTTGATAATCATCTCAATTACGACCGCAACAAAATTTCTTTGTATAATTACGAGCGATGAAGCGGAGAACATAAAAAAATACAACCCTTTATTTACATTCGCATTTTCATTTTTGAATTCGTAGAGAGAATTAGAAATAAGGTAAACTAGAGTGAGATTTTACGTAAAATCTGGAGCTGAAACTTCATAGCGTATTTCATTAGGAACTACAATATTTTCTTATGAACACTCCACGGTGTAATCTTATTAGGGCGCGAATTATATTTAGGTTGAAAGCGGGCGGTGTCGCGTGGTGTCGGCGGTGTCGGGGCGTCGGTGTAAACTAATTGCATTTAGAGCGATAGAGCTCTGAGAGACGGAGCAAGCGATGCTAATGGACGGTATATTAATTAATACGGGCGTCTCGTCAAATTTCAACTTAGTAGAGTATCTATTCCGTTAACATTGAGGGTAATGTTTTGGAGTACACGTGTATAGTTTTGTTTTAATACTTTACTGGATAAAACAATTAGATAGTCTGCTAAATTGTACGGTATCATACATAATAATAAAAAAAAAAAACAGAAATGTAACATCGAAAGATTGTCTATAGAAATAGTGTCATAGAAGTCATATTCAAAATAAATTTTCATAAGCAATTACAATACTCATACAATTTAAACGCCATAATCTCGAAATCAAAACTCTTATCACCCCTTAATGCAAAAGCTAGTATCACATAGATCATCAGCTAGGTATAAAAGACAAAGGGGCAGTACAGCGACAATTGATATTGTTATTACGCCAACAGATGGTCCATAAAAGTCGGAATGTCGAAACTTGGCAGATAGAAGTGAGACAACAACCCGCCATGCCATTTAAGGCTGGTTTTACATTATCTTATAAATGAGTGAGGTAGCTAAGCGAAGCGATGATGTGTAGCAGCTACATGAAAGGTTTGATGATTTCGCTAAAACCTGTGATATGAGCTTGTCCAAGCGAAGTGTGACGAGAAGTGAGTGAGACTTATTCCATCCCTTACCAAGTGGAAACACATTTTTCCTACACTATTATTTTCTGATTAATTTAGTTGCTGGATCCGAGACAGGTAAATTCATTCTCCGGGACACGTCGAGCTTTGTTGTCTCGGCGCTTTTCTGGTGGTTGCCACTGTTGATTCTGGCTTTTAGGTGTTGTAGTGGTTTGGGAATAGTGTGGTGGGTTCGTCCCAAAAGAAACTCATCCCTTACCAGTAATACCTCGCACACGTTCCTCGCTAGCGGGTTTTGCTCATATGTCTCTTGTTGCCCCGCTCGCATTTCATATTTTGTCCCTTAGATTATTTCCACCATAGCTTATTCACTAGTAAAACGAAGAAGTTATCTTATCCCCAACTGGCACACGTGTGTCCGGTCTCTTGTGTTGAGTTGGTGAATAACCTGAAATTAATATCCAATGCCAATCCAAATTCCGTGCTTTTGTTTTTGACGGCTTCTAATTGGACATAAGACACAGGCAAATTCGGTCGTTGATTAGTTAAATAAAGATCCAACGGAAAACAGCAACTGAGATATTGTTATTAATTTCCAGTGTTGGTAGATAATCGCATCGCTTATCTATCTCGCACATCTCTGGTGGAAACTCAGCATAACTACGTTTAAATAAAAGAAATGACAATCGCTTGGCAAAGGCACCAGCTGACGACGCAGGCGTCGACGTCACAAATGGTGCCACTTTGATAATTGTTCCCTGTAATTATTTCAAACACTTAATTGCGTGTTCAGTGCCGAGTTTCACCAAATTACAGCTTGGAATACTTTGTTTTTAGTTTGTTTCACAGTTACTTTTCGTTATTATGTAGGTTGGTGTATTCCTACGAAATATGTAACTTTTTAAATATTATTCCTTTAACTGAAATTATGTGAATTACACACAATTGTGACATCTGCGTCATAACTGTAATTCACATAATTTCAGTTAGCATGCAAGGTTTAATCAGTTACATCAGGTAATACAGTTGCGTTGTGTTAAAAAATGATTCTGTATTTTACTATGAAACTACGAGTATATTAACTGAAGTTATGTCTTTCACAGTTATTATCCAAATTGTAATTTTCTTCAAAATTACAATTTGAAGAAAATTACAATTTTTAGTTTTAACTCTAATCTTTCTTGTAAAGAAAAGATTAGAGTTAAAACTAAAAATATCGAAAGAAAAACAACTTATCATCGGATCATACACGACTATTTACCAAAAAATCTGCAAAATCATAGCTTACATAGTTACAAGAAGGCTTTGCTTCAAAGATCGTTTCAAGGGGAATTCTGCACTTAGTGAAAATATTGGAATCCAGTCAACGTGAAAGTTCCGTGGGAAACTGAAGCACTCGATCGATGCAGCTGAAGAAGTCGAGAGCTTTTCAACGAATTTCGTCATAATTTCGTATCACTTCACTGGAGAATATGCATAAGATAGGGTTGACACGCTTCATTTTTTAAGCAAGGGTTGTCTACATTTTGCCCAGTTTTTTTTTTTTGTTGTATCAGCCCATACTAATTTCTAGGGCCACGGGTATCCGATAGTACCGCGACCCCGGCAGGCTTTGGCCCTCTATGGAGGGCCCGTCATATTGCTGACAGCTGTTTGGGAACGCGACGCGACCCGTCGACCACGTCGACCGTGGGCATGGTCCATGACCGGACAGCGAGTCGCTGTGGGCCCTAACCAGCCACTCCTCAAAGGGTCAAAGCGCCGCAAATGGGGCATCCCCGTGCAGCAGAGGGTAGTCTTGACCAGTAGAATAGTCAACGAAACAAAAAAAAAGTAGTAGCTATTCGAACCCCGTTGTAGTCACTTTTGTTTGAAATGTTAATACGTCGTACTACAGTATACGCTCTATAGCTTATCCATGCTCAAAGCAGTGAACTGTGCGTTGACTCCTCGAGTTAAACAAAGTTTGACGTCTGTTCCAGTCAACAGTGGCGCCATCGCCATTATCGTAGATAACTAGCGCATGAAGTATGGAAGCGAGCGAATAAAGATAAAACTCGTACGTGGTTAAAGGGTTTAATAAGTGAACGACAGTTCTTAGTCGTATGCCAAGTGGAATTTACATTAGATCCGTTTGTAAGGAACTTGTGTTTATGAAACAGCTTTTAGCCGCGGATTTACCTACTAATAATTACACTGAAGGATTACTGGGCCTTAAACATGCGGCTGGCGATAAACGAAAACGTTCAGTAGTCTTTAATAGATTTTCAACTTCAAACGCTAGATTTTAAAGTCGAAGATCTATTAACGACCATTAAGCGTTTACGCTTATCGCTTGCCACTTGACTTGTGGTATGAAAAGTATCATAAAGTATATGTCCAAGCTCACGTCAAGATCTACCGATGCTTTTATAACAAAAGTCCGAACGTGCGGTATCACCAAAACAAGATTAACTTAGTAGACTATAGTAAACCAAACATAGGATAATCCATTCAACCATTAAAGGTTAATGTGAACAGAACAAGTTATAGACAGACAGGCATGTTCACTACTTTGCATTATAGAAGTATGAATACATTTCAAAATACGAGAGCAGACTAATGAAGGCAATCGTAATAATTTTATTTGCAATGAAATTCATATAACGTTCGTTATAAATTATTATCTACGTGACTGGTGAATGGCGATAAAATTATAATCTTATTAGAGACCGTAAATCATTACAGTTACGGTTTTGTTCTTTGAATGAACTTTGAAATTAAACGTTTTATGATCTAAACTATTCAGACATGCAATTATAAAAATGTATAAAAGTTGACCCCTTAGGTCTTTTAAGAAATAAGATTCTAAGGTTGGACTTGTACTAATAAGTCTTGCTACCATCTGTATCTATACTAAAATAATACAGCTGAAGAGTTTGCTTGGTTGAATGCGGCAATCTCAGAAA
Organism: Agrotis clavis; assembly: GCA_954870645.1. Lineage (NCBI taxonomy): Eukaryota > Metazoa > Arthropoda > Insecta > Lepidoptera > Noctuidae > Agrotis > Agrotis clavis. The sequence goes on from OX940930.1 coordinate 12,221,450, forward strand.
GTACTGGTTCGAATTGAAAAAATATAATGTGTTGGATAGTCCATTTATTTTATCGAAGAAGTTGATAGGCTTTAAATCATTACTCTACGACCAATAGGTGTCTAGCAGCGGGAGAACAGCTAGTACGTAATAAACTACTTTAGAAAACAAAACTAGTGATTTATTTAATCTACAGTACAATTAAACAAAAATAATATGCAAAACTACATCCCTTTTTGATACACAAAACCAATTAAAACACTTAATCGCTATCTAAAAACAATTACAGAACCTAAAACAAACATAAGTCAATAACACATTAGAGGCACGCCCCAGTTTCACCTCCAAGAATTTTATATAGTTACAAATTGGCAAAATAATAAACTGGTACGTCAGTTGCAGGAAATGCAATCACGTCAGTTATAGGGACGTAATTAAATATGAGGCTCGTTGCGATGGCAGTTACGCGCCGCCATTGTGGATTTTGACGTTGCGATTGCCCGCGATTTGTTGCGTTCGCCGTGAGATATTATGTGAGATAAATTGTCCCGTGAATTATCGTAAGAGATGAATAAAAGTTAATTATCAAGCGGCACTGCTTTATATTTGTGGGATGAGTACTGAAAATTAGAATAATGGGAAATATGGTAATCGTTTCATATTTTACAACATCAGTATGGAGTAGGTCTTTTTGAATATTGTAGTTGCGATTTCCCGCGATTTGTTGCGTGAATTACCGTGAGAGAAGAATAAAAGTAAATTATTAGGCGGCTAATGGATGTCTTTTGAGTTTTGAAAATGGGTAATGTTATAGCATGCTTTACAACTTCAGTATGTCGTAGGTCTTTTTGAATATTGTAGTTGCGATTGCCCGCGATTTATTGCGTTCGCCGTGAGATATATAAGAGATAAATTATTATTGTCTGGTGAATTACCGTGAGAGTTGAATAAAAATTAAGGTGGCTAAAAATGACTGAGAATTAAAATATGAGCAACAATGGTATCACGTTTGTGTCAGCGTGTTTCAATTCGGTCTTTATAATTAATAATTAAAAATACTCCGACTTGAGAAAAACACGTTTACAGAGTAAATAATGGGGTAGAATATTCTTGACTAAATTAGCCGACACCAACACTCACCCTGCGCATGCAATGAAAAGCTAGAATTTACTACGTTCGCACCTATAACAGAGAACACAATAATACCTACAGTTTAATTGTCTAGAAATAGCGAGCGTGCGAAACTTGTTTAATTTCAACGTCTCATTGCGAAGTTAATAAATAGCGCAAAAGTTGCGATACGCCTTCACTACTGGTGTTATCGTACAGTGCAGCCTGTTTCTTGTGTACTTGTACTTGGATAATGGATGCTGCAAATCTATGGATTCGTTTTGTGTGATTCATTTACGTTTTGAAAATATATCTCTGTTTTTAGAAGATGTATGACAGTATGAGCTATAGGTTTTGTGTAGGTATTTTCTTTCCGGGAGTAATTTTACTAAAATTAGATAATTTATTTGAATTTTAATTTCGTGCATTTTTATAATTTTTCTACCCTTTTCCCATGTTATTTGATTTTTTTCTTTCATTGCTTCTTGTTAGAACAGTCTCTTGTATGCCAAGCAAATACACTGCCGGGGTTGCGGGACTCACGAATTACCGTGACCCCGGAACGCGAAGGGCTATTGAAGGACACCGTGGTTTTTAGTCAGTAGACCACTTTTAGTCACCGTGGATTTTAGAGTCTGACAGTCCCTCCCGCTCTGCCCTGTGCGGGAGGAACCATTTGATGAAAAAATGCCAAGCAAATATCCACTTTAGGTAGATTGAGAATAGTCACAATTAATGTCATCGTTATCTGTCGCTATTATCATCAACATCTTTGAGTATTCACCTACCTAAAGTCACTAAAGTCATCGTCGAATAAATGTATCATTGTCTGATACTTTGTTACTTATTCAATTTTAAGTTCAAATAATTATTTTTAAGTTAAGTATGTAACAGAGCGCTTTTTGCCATCAAACTGTTAAGTTTTACGATTTAAGATTTTAACCTGTTTAGATTTTTTTTTCTAATTTAATCCACTATGACATAATAACACTCTCGTTTAGTCAAAGTTCATTAAATATTTTTTGTAAAACAACCGGAATCGAAGTTAATCCAAAAACTTCTTTTTTTTTACAAGCTACTCTACAATTACGAACTCTTAGTAAAGCTAGAGCTCTCAATGCTCTTCACGTGCCTTCGAAGCTCTTTGCTCGAAACTACGAAAAATTATTAAAAATAAAAAATACTGACGCTACTCTACTCGGGACCAAGAGAAGCTTGCTTAAACGACTTCCGTGGACTTTTCACGAGTTGTTTTTTTTTTTGTTCAATGGTATTTTTTTTCTGTTTTGAACTTTTCAATGACTTTTTAAGCTTTTCAGTTTTTTTTTGCTGTGCGCTAAATGAAGATGTTTTGGTGTAATCTTTGTTTAATTTTGTGTTAGTATTATCAGTATAGTTACAAAGGAGCCTATCACACTATCTACTAAATCGCAACACACGAGAAAATTACCTTCTCAGTTGCCATAATCACAAAGGTTAGAGGTGAATTAGCCAATAATCACAAAATTACGCGGTCGTTTCTAACGGCATTTGATAGCTTAATTCTTAACGGCTCATCATCATATGCCTAACCCTTTTCGGCTTTCAGCCTTACTACAACAACCTTGGGGTCTTTAAGTCAAAAGTAAGTGTTGGAAGTAAGGTTACTACTAGCAAGCACGCTTTCTAGAAGTATCCTTACTTGAATCAAGCGTGCTTCATCGTCGTAGTCAACTACATCATACCTTACGATCAGGCGAGATAGTGGTCAAACCCGAGACTTTTGCTAAATTAAAATAACTGGATGCGGTTAAGTGCAAGTATCTTCAAAATAGATTCTACGTGGACCCACTGCTACATCATCTCTATTCTAGTCTTTTATATTCTGACAGCAATATTTTATAGCGTTTTCTTATCACTTATCTTTATTCTAGTTGAATAAAAACAATGTCCCAAACTCCAAAGCAAAATCTCCCACTCAAAGATTCCCCAATCCAAACACACAAAGACTACATAAAATAAAACTTCACGAACATAAAACGGAGAAACGGAGCGTTCTTTAAAAAGCCAATAACAATATGAGTTTAACAAACTGCAACATAAGGGTAGTTTAAAATCGATAAAGCCTTTTCCGCACCATCTATTCGCACGTACAAGACTGGAACCCCCGTCGACTAGCTTTGTGTCTTAATAACTGGTACCGTACAAAGGAAACCCTCAAAAGGAATTGATAGAAAATTAGTACGAACTGTAATTTAATTGTAATTAGATGTCTAGACTTCACAACTTTTGAGTGTATAGTGGTGGATGGAAATTAGTAGGTTTGTTAGTCGATAATGATGTGAGAACAGTGTCACCCACTTCTTTGAAGTTTGTTGAGCCTTGCACGTTGCATCTCAGAAAGCTTTATTAATAATTAATAAAGCGACGTATTAACGACTCTTTACTAACTGACTATTGTTTGATGGCCTATAACCTTTATGGTAATATTTTATTTTTATTTTTCGGTTATGGAATTTTTAAGGAACAATTGTATTGGAAAGCGTTTCTTTATATTTGTATTTTGTTGCAGGCTGATGCCCGTTACTAAACGTTCCATGGGATCTGATCTCTAAGCACGAAACCCAACGACGATATACTACTAGACTCCTAATAACAGGCGACCGATGTCTGTCAACACATTAGGCAAAAAGTCTTATATCCGTCTCATTTCGACCACTCCTGTGAGCCGTAAACATATGTTGAGACAGAACAGACCTTGAGTTAGCCAATCACAACGCAGTACCCCCGTCCCCCTCACTTACGTAGTACCTCAGCGAGTTGACAGAATAGTTTTTGTTCCTTAGATCGTGCATGCGGAGTCTAGTATTATATCGTCGTTGACGAAACCCGTAGTTTCGGTGTTAGTTATAAGCGTGTCCTACGCCGAAACGCCAACGATTCGAAGATTTGTTTAAGGCACTAAGGAACTAAGGAACTAAGAACGATTGATATTACGATTTCACAGATAGCTTCACGTATTTTAGTACACAGATAAATATTTGAGAATATTAATTTTTTCATGATAATAAAAGAACTTATTTCGTGTTCAGTGGGCATTAATCCTTATAAAAACAAGTTCTTTCAAAGCAATGAAGACTTATAAATTAACTATTTTCAATAAAATGCTTGCCATTATCGACCACTTAATGAATGCGCAGGCTTGCATGCTCGTCTAATAACAAATGTACCAAGGAGCTTCTAAAACGGTCCACATTAAGTTTGATTATGGCGAGGATATCAAAGAAATGGTTGATATTGATGTCACATAAGAAATGAAAAAGGCTAAGTATTTATCGATATCTATGATACATTCTGTACTGTGATTATGCATATCCATGAATCCATGAGCTGTTGCAAAAAAAAAAATCAAACTACTTTTATATTTTTTTACTATGGAGATGGATGGATTTTTGTTTCTCTTATGATCTGTATTTAATACATGAGGTCTGTATTCCAGTGGTGTTTCTTAGCAATTTCTGAACTTCATGTGGGTCATAACGCAGTGCAATGCGCGCTCGAATACGGACGTGTTGTCATAATTGTACGCACAGTGCGCGGCTTTAGCTGCTGCCTGACATTTCGCAATGAGTTCGCAACAACTTATTGCAAACGAGCTGTTGGCATTCATACAGAATGCCATCGATACTATGGACGAGGTGAGCATCATGCAGATATGCAAGTCGAGCTTCAAAGAAGACGAGATTAGCAGAGGCAAGATGTTACTGTTCCAGACGACTGGGAAGCTCAGTGAGATGCCATCTCGGAGGAGAGATGGTACCGAGAAGAGCGTCCAAGACATCATCACCTTTTTAAAGGTGACCGACCCTGACGACGTGCCGACTTTCGTAGCGAAGGAGCTACATAAGTTACCGCCCGTCACATTTGACCACGTAGATGTCACCAGGCTGCTGAAGGATATTACGTCTCTCAAGTCAAGCCTGGCCGAAGTGCAGTGTAAGCTGGAGAAGTCAGAAGACACCATCCAAGAACTGCGTGCCGAGATGGTGTTGCTACGCAGTACTGTTTCGGAAAGTAGGTCAAATGACGGAGTCAACGAACACAAACGTCACGGTGCAAATACATTACAAAATGCATCCGTCAGTAGTTTTGCATCGGCGAAATTGGATTCGTCAGTGATTGCAAATGTCGAGGGCGATGCACCGAGCCCCGCCGCCCCCTGCCCCTCTGCAGAGAAAACGACCCGCGTAGCTATGTCGACCCCCAAACTAGCTTACGCCGCAATTGCTGCCTCAAACAAGCCAGTTAAAGGGGGAAAGCAGAACCGTCGCTGTGAAATCCTTCCAAGGAATCCGACACAGCCCTGTTCATCGAAGCAAGAGTGTGACGAGGATGGCTTCATCAAAGTTCAGAAGAAGAAGAAGAAGCCTACCTGTCGCAATCAATGCGGTACTGGACTGACAGGACCAAATATGCTGCTACGTCCAGCGATACCCACGACGTTGCTGTATGTGTCCCGACTACATCACTCCACGAAGGTTGAGGAGATCGTGGAGTATGTGAAAGTGAAGACCAATTGGACCTTGAGGGTCGTGAAGTTGGAGCCGCGTAATATTACCAGCTTCAACTCATTTGTGGTGCGGGTCCCAACACAGCATCTCGACACGTACCTCAAGGAAGAGTTTTGGCCGAAGGGTGTAGTCTACCGACGTTTTCGCGGCAGGCTACGCGACACCGCGCAGTGTAACACGACACCGTCACTTCGTGTGCCTTAGTTTTAAGTTATTATTGTCATGTTTTATGTATTAGTTTATTGTTTATTTTTATTTTTGTATTGTATTTTATATGGGCCATTGATGCCTGCAATAAATGGATTAATAATAATAATAATAACCCACATGAAGTTCGCGGGTATAAACTAGTTCGTAATCAAAAGAAAGATGAAAGAAAAGTTATCAAGGAAATCACCGAACCTGACATTTAAGGTTCTTAAAATAAATACGAAAATAACACTTGGACAAATATGAAGTGATTAAACAAAATCATAGTCATATTTTTTGTAATCACTACACCTAGTCCTTTTTACTCATTGTGCTCATACAAAGTCTAAGGCAAAAACCAACACAATTAGATTATGCATAGCCCAATTTTATACAAAAAATTTCAACAAGGATTTCCGTGAGAGAAGTTTTTCTCTCTTTTATTATCTTGTATGTTAATACACTGGCATAAAGCGAAAATTTTCTTTTCAACGTGAACACAAACGTGTAAAAAGAAACCAACATAAGCCGAATAACTGTTATTAAGAAAGGCAAACAACTTTTTTACGAGAAATAAATGTTATAGCGAAATGTGTGCCAGCACTTCAGTGAAGGAAAACGCCTTGAGGAACGGAGAAAAGAGGTTCCTGTGTATCGTAAAGCGTCAAAAATTATCTATTTACGGATCTTCTTGAGATAGACATTTTCGTCAACATTATCATACTCGTTTTTAAACACTACTGTGCCCTTTTTACCCGACTGCGCCAGGAGGGTTATGTTTTTCGAGTGTATGTATGTATGTATGTTTCGTTGTGTTGCTCTGCAGCCTAAACGGCTTGATGGATTTTAACTTGAGAGGTGTCGTTAGATTCGTCTCAAACGTGAGTGTCACTGGGTACATAAAACTGGCCACGTGCGAGTCGAACTCGCGTGCAAAGGGTTCCGAACTAAAAATATTTTTTTAAAATCTCTCACATTCTATCAAGTGGGGTATCAAATTAAAGGATTTTAAAAATGGTTTACCAAAATATATATAACTTATATGTTTCAATTTAATTTGGACTGATAAATGCTAACAAAAACTAAAAATTGTAAAATAAAATAAATAGGTATTTAAAAAAACAAAAAACCCGACTGCGTAATAAAACTAAAAAGAAAGAAACAAGCCCAGTAGTTTAGAATTCACTCATTCACACTCACAGTCGGGGCCCCTTTTTTTTTTTTTTAGCGTGGTAAAATCATCAAATGAGTCCTCCAACCCCGGGCAGGGCGGGAGGGACTGTCAGACTTCTACTGACTAAAATCCACGGTGTCCTTCAATAGTCCTTTCTGTTCCGGGGTCACGGTAAGGAAATAATCCCGCAACCCCGGCAGGCTTTGGCCCTCGGAGAGGGGGGCCACGTCATTATGCTGACGCTCTTTGAGGCGCGCGTGGGACACAACGCGCCCTCGACCCGGGCATGGTCCTTGGTCGGACTACGAGTTGCCCTTTACTCGCTGCCCTCATGCCCGCGCCTACGGTGGCCGGAGATCGTCTCACGACGTCCGTCGCCGTGGGCGTGCACCACAGTCGGGGCCCCTTGGGAAGATTTGATTGGTATAATTTGAATGGGCCCCGACTGTGAGTGTGAATGAGTGAATTCTAAACTACTGGGCTTGTTTCTTTCTTTTTAGTTTTATTACGCAGTCGGGTTTGTTGTTTTCTTAAATATTTATTTTATTTTACTATTTTTAGTTTTTGTTAAGTATGTGTACCGAGTGATGGATGTCTTGTATTTTTTTTCCAACTTTTGTAACAAAATGTGTTTTGCTTGTTAAGCCAAATATTTTTTTTTATATTTTATCTTCTAACTTCTATTTTATATAAATTTGGAAGTTTGTGACGATAGATGGATGTTTGTTTTTTTTTAATGCAAAAACCACTGTCGTGTTCGACGCGCGCCTCTAAGAGCTGTCAGCAATCTGACGGGGAGGCGTCAGGTCCGCAGGCCCAAAGGGCCAAAGCCTGCCGGCTTTGGTCCCCCATAGAGGACCAAAGCCTGCCGGGGTCGCGGGACTATCTGAAAGGTAACCGTGACCCTGGAACGTAAAGGACTATTGAAAGAACACCGTAGATTTTTGTCAGTACATATCTGACAGTCCTTTTCCACTCCACATAGGGTGGGAGGACTCATTGGATCATTTTACCACATTAATAAAAAATGGATTTGAATGAAATTTGGCACACTGACATTTAGGATTAGCAGTTTTTTGAGACTAGCCTTGATTAACCCTTTAGCTCGCAACGACAAGCCGGCTCAACGCTCACTTTAAAAAAATGGTGATAAAAAATTAGACACTTTTTATAAGTTTTTATTTGATGCCCACAATTAATAACTAAAAGCAATTGTAAAAAGAAAATAGTTTGACATTTCTGTAGACATTTTACGTCAGGTTTTTGCAAAATGGCATCACGGTCGCAGTGACACCGCGGATTACAAATAATTTAATTGCATAAAAAATATTTTTGAGAGTTTTTTCTGATAGTGGACACCGGTAATTTATTTCTAGAAGGCTATTGTATTATTATAATTACAAATTACTACATTGTATTGACTAACTTGCGAGCACAGAGTTCATAAAGTGATATGTTGAATATTCTCAACGTTGCGCCTTAACCGGAAAAGTACTTCGTAATATGCATGTTGAGCATGTTCAACATTGCGGCTTTGCTAATGATTTACTTAGCATGAACATATATTTAAAAAAATATATATATTGGTGTTTTGTCCAATATATTTTATTTACTGACATGCTATGAATGTGTTTTCATATTTTTTTGTTCTGCTAGCTTCAGACTTAAGCCAATATGGCAAAGAACGCTGAAAGTTATGTCACTATTTTCGCCAAAGAATGCCCCATCAGAAAGTAGCAGTACCTACTAGTACTGACGATGAAGTTATTTGAAGACAGGACGAAAGAACGTGAAACCTCTTATTCTAGCTCCAAACCCTGGTCATAGCCTTAGTCACTAAATAACTTGGACCTTGATAGTTCTACAAATGAGTCTCTCCCGCCTGTCTTATCCGATGAAAAAACTGGTCATTGGAACAGTTTTTTCATCGGATAAGACTCATCATGAATAACATGTTCCCTCTGTTCACGCGAGGATACACCCTCCATATAAAACTTCACATCACTTTCCAGTTCTCCAGTCAGTTTCGCCTATTTGATCACCCCAAGTTTCATCTATTTTGTCACCTGAGTTTCATCTGTCTTATCGCCACAAGTTTCTACAAATATATCGCTCCAAAAGGCGAACGAATACAATACCTAAAATTGAAGCTTATAAAACAACAAGTAAGCGAGAAAACTGTCGGTAAATGGAAAACTGCTGAAAAATTAAGACATGCAGCACATTTAGAACTAACAGTGTACTTGAAGTTCCGCTGGATTCAAGAGCGATGTCCCCTTTAGACTACATTTACAGGTTTTTTTTTCAGAAGATGTTGGCAATAATTGATTAAAGATCATACAACATACATACTATTCTGTACAAAATGATGCTGCCAAATATCTCTAATGGGGACAAATATCTCTCCAAATATCTCTATCGGGACTTTTTAGACATAACTCTTATGATGGGCGTAGTAGAAATATTAATTATTAGGATTATTGGAGTCGTGAATTAAAATATCTTCCGATTGCAGATATCATGCCGGTCAAAATGTACGAAAAAATCAGAAAAAATATTATCTTACGAATTTTTTTTTGTATCAAAAAGGAACAGTTCTTATAACTATCATGTTTTACAGTAGATACCTAAGGTGATTTATCGTTCATTTTTATAATTGTCATGACTGCTTGTTCTTTTTATGTCTTTTTCAATTGTATTTTTTATATAAAATGCGTGATAATTGTGAATAAGGGTTTATTTTATTAAATTCATAAAAACCTACATACATCGCGATGTCGAAAATACTCAACGTTCATTTTACCACCTTATTTCTTCAATACATCGCAACGTTGAGTATTTTTAACGTAGGTTTTTCCAAAGACTACACAAGCTAGATTTTTTAACACATTTTTCTGTACATATATACACTATTTATATACATATAAACTAAAAAAAAACACAAAAATACAGATTTTGTTTCCTTGCGAACTAAAGGGTTAATAAGTAAGAGTTTTCATAAAAATCCAGTGATTCAATTAAAGCGAAGCTGCGGTCATATTTAGTTAAAACAAAGATTCAATTGGAGTACTTAAATACGAGTATATCTTGCTAGATTTCCAGCTTGTATGCTAAAACTTCGTCTAATCGCTTACCAATTGCAGCTTCAAGTAATTTATACCAGTTTCAATAGTTTGCTAAGCTAGCTAAAGTAGGTACGTACCGCTTAAGTGAATAAGTTATCGTATAATTCCTCGTATATGACGCAATTTTTTCCCATCACTGTATTTAGCTTGAAAAATGTATTGATTGTTAGCGACTCGCCCTGGTTTTGCACAGGAGACGGTCAGACTTATCAGATAGATTTTCCAATAATAAGATCACATATTTTATCCTTGAAGCATTACCTAGCAGTACACCCATAACCCACATTCCGACAAATACGTTAAAGGAGGCGAGCTTATTGCCATCTAACTGGACACAAATTGAGGCTTTTACTGTGAAATTTCTAATACAAAACAAAATACACATGTTCATGATATTTTATTAATTAGTTACCCATAGGCAAACAATATTCCATTAGTTTTATTTCCCTAGATGAAACTCACGTTAGTCCCACCAACCGCACACGTCAATCAAATTCCCCAAATCACTTTCAAGTTTAAAGACTGAAATTATAATCAAGTTTATGACGACTTCAAGTATCAAGTTGTCCCATGACTGTCACCCAAAAGTTGTATAGTTTGTAACCCTTTGTAACCCTATGTAACCCTTTGTTGCAAGCGAGTGTTTCACGCGTTGAACGATAAACCCTCTTCAAGTTCCCTCGTATAAGGAAATTAATCTACGCCCTTAATAAAATTATAAACGCTTAATAAAATGCGAAGTGTGACCGTTCAAGTTTTTGAAATAAAAGTTTTGGTTGCAATAAATTTTGGTGGAGATAAAATGTTGACGGCATTTTAATATCATTCTTTTTGGGTGATGTTTCATAGTATATTGTCAGAGCCAGGTTTTTGTGTTTTTTGCCGTTCGTTTACCACTAAAGAATACTTTGTTACATAAAGTGAGTGTATGTGCGACAACTGTAGCCAATGTTTATAAAATTAAAACATTTTTGGGGTAAATAGTGTTATTTGTATGAATGTTCTAACATTAAAATTTTGTATAAAAAAAAAACAACAAGAATAGGTATTCTCAGGAATATCAAGATCGTTCGTTAACTCATTGTATATTCACACATTTATCATTAGTTTCATTTCAGCTGTGGTAAAAATAATAAGACCCAAGAACGGGAAGGTCACCATTATCAGTCAATTAACGAAGTTTTATATAATTATTATAATTAACGAAGAGTTTGACAGGCCTGCTGGTCTAGTGGTTAGTGACCCTGACTGCTATGCCGGAGGTCGTTGGTTCGAGGACAAATGTTTGTGTGATGAGCACGATCATTTATTCTGTGTCTGGGTGTAACTTATCTATAATATGTATGTATTTGGAAATATATAAGTATGTTTATCAGTTGTCTAGTACCCATAACACAAGCTCTGCTTTGCTTGGGACTGGATGGCGTTGTGTGATAGTTGTGGAATATTATTCTTATTATTATTACCTCTAGTTATCGCTGAGCATACTTATAAGAACAGTCGAATTAATAAAATCGTCGTTAGGTAATTAAAAATTAATAACCTAACGACGATTTTATTATGAAAATCTTACAAATATCAAGACTTGTTCATCCAACTCGTTGTTCCAGTAGTACATTTACTTTCACACAGTAGGGTACTAAGCTATTAGTACAATACGTATGTACATTTCAAACTGCTAAGGCGTCCGCCGCAGTCGTAAAGCCGTGTTCGCTAATAACTTGAACTGCATTAATTATAGCCACTGGCGCAATCTGGGAAACAGTTGTTACATTTTACAGCAGTTCTCTAATTAGTTTTAATTACCTGTATCGATTACTCGCTCACTTGACATCTGAAACAATATATATTTTTAAATTAGTTGGTGCTTTTGAGGAGGATTAAAAGGAGGATTTAACTTTCAGCCCAAAAGGGAAAAGTACAACGATTCAGGCTTATAGAGTAAATCCATATAATAGGCTTATGTACTGATAAAATATAATAAGTCGGTCATAAACGAAAAATATTTGACTTGTATTTATTCTTTTGTTACTTATAACCAGATTGACGAAGATAATTATGACGCTTTAAAAACTTACAACATAATTATGACATAGGTACCGTACTATTAGTATACATTTTTAGTGCATCCTGATGTCATGAGACGACTCTTTAATTTGATAGGTTTTATCTTTGTGAACATTCTGTGATTGCAAACGGGTCCATTATTTTTCAAAACTCTGGTCTTGACTAATTATATTTGCAATTTTTGTATGCTGGCCTATTGTTACATAAGTGAAAATCTCCCTGGTAAATAAAGAAAGAAATAAAGAAATATTTCTTGACTATTAATAAAAACGACACGTTATATTTGGTTTAAAAACTAACGTCAACATATCTACAGTTGAAAAAAAAATATATTAAATAGATGTTAATGTCGAAAAGAAAACAGGTTATATATAGTACTTGTATCTTCTAAGAAAATTATTAATATAATTATTACATCTAAGAAAGCCTAACATTAATTAGATAAATATACGAAAAATTTCGCAGAAGCATATATTATAAATATGTACTTATCAAAATAAATCATAAACTAAAACACAAAAGAGTTCACATAAAATCCGAAATATTATTGTTGTTTAATTAATTTAATAGAGAATTACATGACATTAATACTGGACAGACATTGTGCGTACCTGTCCAATAACTCGTCGCACCCTATAGGTTGCGTTGTTTGACAAATGGTAATATAAATAGCATGTCAAACGTAACCATTTTCGTGTCAGATGACTATCAGAAAATTGCTCACTTTTTGTGGCGGCGAGGCGACGCGGAAGCGCCCTCTGTCGTGACTGTAATGAAACCACAGTGCACACAGTAACAGCTTACGACCACAATCAATATGCTGGTAATCCAATACCTGACATTCAATTTGCGAAGTGATATTCGAATCAACGATAAGTTTATATCAATTTACATACTCGATGTATTTACGAGAGATTCTTCGTGATATCAATTAAAATTTATTTCGGTTTACGTTGTTGGAAAATGAAATGGTACTGTGAAATGATAAATTAAGCGGTTTTCCTCTTATCTGAAGTCAGCGAAGATAATAAACGACATGTAAACGTAACGATGTGTAAGAAGTTGCTGATAAGTAATTTATGAGATGGCATTAAAACTGTTGCTACTGCTGCGTCTGCAAATTTTGAATTTAAACGACTTATAGAATTTAGTAACAAAGTGCCATCACTAATTTCACTTCACTCTTATTTTTATTTGTGATTAGTTTTATTTATTTAACTTAATGAACATCGAAAGAAAAATCAGCTTTGGGCATTTTCTACCACTATACCTAAGGGTATTCTGTTGGTCAAGTTATTAATCAAGCGAAAACAACTTTTACTGGGCACAAATTAATTTATCCAGAATGGCAAAAACAAACATAATAATTATTTTTAGTTTGTTTTGGGATCCAACCCAACATCATTGAGGGGCTTCCACAAAATTTATCAGGGCAAAAACATGGCCAGCTACCGGTAATGTTTTCCACCGTTATCGGAATTTGCATTGAATTAACACAAAATAACCGTTTAACAAAAACAATCCGGCGAATATTAATACGGCTCTAAATCATATGGTAGTGAGTGTTTCTGCAATTAATTGCGTGAAATAACGTTATCGGCGAACGGGCACATTATACCGCTAAATGTTTGTAAGCATGTACCACATAAATAACGGACACTAAGCTGATTAGCATACCCGAGTCGACATTCACCGAATTACCCTAAAATCTGTTAACAAATGGTAGCTTTGCATAATTGAATAAGTGAAACGCAAACTCGGGCATATGGAGTACGAACAAATGCTCACCGAGATTTTTTTAGCAACAAATTATCATTCAAACAACCGGTGAAAATGTTATGTTTTCTATTCAATCGGCAAATAACGACAAATTCTAAAATTTGATTCGTTCATTTTCATGTTTTTCTAACCTGCAACGGGTTTTGAATTGTTTATGGCATTCAAATGTGGAGTACACTTTCAGTTATTGAAAATAAATAAGTGGGAGTGCTATAAAATATTTAACCAAAATAAAATACGTTGAAGTGAACCATACTCATACGCATACACTTAAATCAAATTATTTATGTATTTTATTCAGTTTTAGCTAGAAATAGATCTATTTCTCCAATCAAAACTAAAGGCCCCTCAGGAACAAAACTTGATTGTGTTTGTCGAGGTCCAGCAATCATGAATAAAAGATCTGTACCGTCCTCATATAGGTGTACGTGTAGAATATCTGCATAGCAATCGCATTCTGCACGTTTCGGCATCTGTTAGTGCTACGGCGGTACGGTGCTACGCCGTAGCCAGAGCTACGTGGATTGCGGTGCGTTGAGTTCCGTTTACGTTCCCGCCCGCTCGGGACCCCGCAATTAGATCCCGCCCATTGTTTCTCGAAGAACTTTCTGTTAGCAATTCCAGTTTCAATTCGGAGGTTGCGGCATTCCCTTTGGCGTCGGCCATGCTACGGTTACGTCTGCAGAATAATAGGAGATATTAACTTGACTTTCGATTCTTGGGAATTGCTGATCTATTGAATTGAAGGTATTTAATTGTTACGAACGTGCAAAGTTTCGTACTTAATTACTTATTCACGCCTTGTTTCCATTGTGGCCTGAATTTGAACAGGAATTTACATTTATTATAAATTGTTCGATAACTTTTGGTTAAATATTGCGTTTTATTTCAAGCTATTAATTAGTATTTGATCATAAAAAATAAGTTTATTTCTTTAAGTTATGTATTAAGTTTTTTTAGGATATAAAAAATCTTTGCCTATGCTATAGATCTGAAGAGTTTGGTTGGTTGAACGCACTAATCTCAGGAACTACTGCTTCTAATTATTATTTGTTATACGAAATAATAGCACTTTAATGTAAGCTAACTAGCATCTTTTTGACTTATAGGTATGTAAGTATGTATTATTTTATATATTATTATATTGTATGTATTATGTTTATACACGTATTTGTTTATTTAATTATGCATTAAATATTATTGTTAAATGTTGTACACCAATCTGTCTTCACTAAAATAATAATCACTCTATCGCTCTAAGGTTTGCTGTTAGAAAACCCAATTCTGGGTTAAGCTCGCCTTTGTACATAATTTACCCTTATGTGAAGTGTTATTTTAATTATATGTGTGTACAATAAAGAATAAGAATAAGAATCTTTTATTATTTATTTATACGCAGAAAGTCAGACTGGCTGAAAGTTTAGGTAAGTGAATAAATTATGACAACAGATAAGTCAGGAAAGTTGGTATAACTTCACTTCAGCGACTCCATGTATGCGGATAACTGTACTACTGAGTAGGCTTGAGGAAAACGAAGAAGAAGCCCCTTCGTACACAAGGCGACGCAAGTCTCCGATACCTTGCGACTTTGGTATCCAGGTGACTATTGCTATACAAATCCATACTGGTTGTTACACAGGCACGCGTCAATGGATACCGAAGTCGTAAGGTATCGGATACTTGCGTCGCCTAGTTTACGAAGGGGCTTAAGAATGAAGAACACTATGACGTATTTAAATTTTCTTTCATAGGTTGCAGACAGGTAAAAATCAATAAAAAAGTTGTTTAATTTCAACATCATCATAAAATGTTAGAAGTCGGAGTCACGGGACTGTCTTAACAGTTAGGGGAGGTAAGTCCAAGACGGGTAGCCCGCCTAAAACGGGTATGGAGTATCTCTCATAGGGAGAGGCGACGCGTCCTGCACGCACACATTCTCATTAGCAAGAACGACGCGTAATTTAACATGCATACCCGTTTTAGGCGGGCTACCCGTCTTGGGTTTAGGTACCTCCCCTACCCTTGATCGTAAAAGCCAATTGAACGAACACGGTAGATTTTAGTTAGTACGAGTTTGACAGTCCCTTAATTCGCCCCACCCAGGGCGGGAGGACTCATTTGGTGCTTTTACCACCAAAAAAAAGGTTCTAAATAGTTTAGGTTCCGTAAATTGTAGTACTATGCGTGCTGTATTTTCTGACTAAACCCATACAAAAACGGGGAGTTCATGGTTGTTTATATAATTTAACAATTCAAATTACAAAAAAAAAAACAAATCAAGCGCGAAAACCGCAGAAATATTTTCTGTTATATATTTTATTTGTCCCCATCTATGCGGTATATATTTTAATAATATGGCCGAAACGCTGTTTCACAGTCGTAAAGAGATTAAATAAAGCCCCATCGTAATTAGCCATAAAAATCCAGGTCCCATTACAAGTTCAGAACACGACAGAAAATAAAACACAACAAATTTTCATGCGACCAAAACTATTGTGAACGTCGACCACGTAGTCGGCACGCGGTATGCACCACTCGTTACAAACTCATTTCAGTAAAGTTGGTGCCTGCATCGTGCACAATCATATTTACATAAAAGAACCGCCGGACTGACGTAAAATATAAATAATGAAATTTTACCGACAGCGAATGTCCCGCTTTTAATATTTTTTAATGCAAATTAGGATGGGCTTGTAACTAAATGGTTGGTTGTGTTGATCGTTCTTTTTGGTTGTGTTTTTTGTTGTAAAATAACAGTTGAAGATAGCATCCACTGATGACTGTATGTTGAAAAAATGGGAAGTAGTTTTTCACAAAGCGCAACTATTTTACTGCTAGCAAGTTATAGTCTTAGTATCATTTAGTACTTTACGATACAACTTATAAATTGGTCCTACTGGTTTAACACACCTAGAAAGGTCTACTAACCTACACTGAAGTACAAAGTTACAAAAATAAACAAAATTTTCAACACATTTTTCTACGGCAACTATAATTATATTTTTTATAGACACCAAAGTTTCCTTTAAAATAATAATAAATCTCAAAACCGTTATGATATAGCAGCAAACAAAGCCATCAAGTCATTTAAACTAGCTAGACCAATTGAATTGCAAATGTGAAGAAATAAAACGATGTTTGGCGTTTTCTGTTTTACTCATTTTCCAAGTTTCAGAACTTGCATGTAATTGCTTAATTCCAGTGCGGTACGATAAAGTTCCTCCATGGAGTCCGCGGTACCAACAACCTATACAATATTTATAGGCCGGGAGCCAGGCTAAGTGTTGGCTGGCAATTATTGGTACTTTGTATTGCAGGGTTCAAAGTATGGAATTATTGTTTTTGCTGACGTGGGTAATGGGTGGGTGTTGTGTTATGGAGTAAATTATTTCATGCATGATGCTAGTAGAATGGGTGGAGTTGTAGTTTTTTGCCCGACAGTTATTCCTCGTCTTAAAAACATTTTATCCTGTGCCACGTAGCAAAAGCTTAGTTTTCAATTACGGGAAGATTTTGTTAATCTCTTAACTCGTTCAATATTTAGAAGAAAAACAAAAAAAAATTATTAAATCTTAAAAATTAAATAGCGTGTAATGTGAAATGTCACAAAAAATGTATCTACCCACACTAGGTCCGTGTAGTGGATTGCAGTCCACTTTCTTTCCCACTCCCAGAAAGAAGGCCGCATTATATTCTCACTATTGTGTTACAAGCAACCCAACCGAAATGTAACTGGTAACTATATTCCCCTCCCTAGTCGAAATTCTTCGAGCTAATGAAATGTTCAGAATTTTCTAATTATAATAAATCATAATTTGTACAACTTAAACATGCCAAGGTCTAGGTTTGATACCAAATTGGTGTAGTTAACCAGAACTTAATTGATGCTGAAGTATTTTAAGAACCTCTACTTTGAGTTTTAGGAATTCAAATCGTTCAAACAATTTCTAAACTAAAATAATAAGCGGGTTCGATATTAATTTTGGGGCCGAATACAATATTCTAGAAGTTTTTGATAAGCCGCAGCTCAATTGGTTAAAACAAATAATATTGTGTTTAAAACTAGATCAAACCACAGATTTTTAGTAGCAAACATTGCCTAAACCTTAGGCTATGTTTTAGGGTGAGGACAGAAAAGTCTTCCGCGACTATGAAAGCGACCGGAATCCTGCAACTCACGACTCAAAAATTACGCTCGTTTGGCTTCAGCCTAAGGAATATACGTAAGCAGAAGCATAAGTGTACCTAACAGTGTACTAACATTTTGGATAGTATTTTTTACGTATGGGGGGAGGAGTCTATTGCCATTTAGGTCCCGGTCGAAAATCCAGACTCCGTGACTGCTACCTACTAAAAAACTACTCAAAAACAAAATAACATTATTAGACCTGGAAATCGTATCCATGTCCTCGTGCTCAGGAGTCACACTTGCGAGCACTAGACCAGCTAGGCAGTCAGTATCTATTATTTATACGTAAAAATGTAGAGGGCTCAAGTTCTTAATAAAACGAACTAATTATTTCAGTTACGAAATTGAATTATCCTCTTCAAGATAGGGTTTTGAATCAAAATTATTCTCAATTTCTTCTTTCCAAAGATTATGAAATAGCAACAGCTGCAGACAGACACGATCCCACAAGTTTTCAAACTAAGACTCAAAATATTTTTATTCAATTAAGAGTTTGGAATCGCCAGAAGTTACTTGAATTTTCAGTTGAAAATGGATCCTTGAGAAAGGAATGACTCATTTATAATGATGGGCAAAGCTGAAGTCCAGAAAGTTCTTAACTGTTTAATTATGTACGTATTTATGATTAAACTAGGTCATGTCCGCGACTTTGCCTGCGTAAAAGTTAAATATCATCCTACGGGAAGAAACGAAAGTGATTAAAAATATTTTATGTTAACCCTGAGCTATTATGATAAGAATCTAAACTGTAAAATGTAATTTTTTTTTTCGTAACTCTCTTACAAAGATTTTCTTAGCCAAACTCATTGGTCGCTTGACTTGTCTCATTACCGTGACCCCGGAACGTAAAGGGCTAAAGAAGGACACCGTGGATTTTAGTCAGTACAAGTCTGACAGTCCCTCCCGCCCTGCCCTGGGTTCGAGGACTCATTTGATGATTTTACCAAGCTAAAAAAAAGCCATTCTTATTTCATATTTTGTAGAGCATTTCAGAATATCTTCACACTAGCTGTTCCTCGCAGTTTCACCCCTGCTTTTCGGCTCCTTTTGTTCGTAGGTTATTTAGCCTTCCTCGATAAATGGATTATCTAACGCAAAAATAATTCTTCAATTCGAAATAGTCGTTCTTGAGATTAACGCGTTCAACCAAAGAAACTCTTCAGCTTTTTAGGGTTCCGTAGTCAACAAGGAACCCTTATAGTTTCGCCATTTCCGTCCGTCCGTCTGTCCGCAGTTTAGCTCAGAGACGCACAGTACTAGAGAGCTGTAATTTGGTGTAAATATACGGATTTGTTGTGCCGAAAAAGTGGTAAAATAATATCTCGTAAAATATTTTTTTTAGTGTACTTCCTGTACTTACACGTAAAGTGAGGATTTTTTTTTTCTCGCGTACCCCTTAGTGTGGGGTATCATTAAATAGGCCTTTAAAAAATAATGATAGCTTCCATTAACAGTTTTTTGATAAAAAAAATCGTTTGTGAAATATTAAGCTTTAAAGTGTTAAATTTTGCTCGATTCGAGTGTCCCCCCCCCCCCCCCTCTACCAGCTAAACGGTTATGTTTGGGGGTGTGAAAAAATTCACAATAGTAGTATATATAACGAAGATTAAAAGAAAATTATCATGACTAAGTAGGCTTTACAAGTTTACGAGTAATAGTCGACCAACTTATAAAACGTACTTGGATAACATATTTTCCTAAACAAAATGTATCGGAGAACATGTACTTCAACTGCAAATGTAAGTTTGTCTACTTTATTTTTACAGCTCTAATATATGGGTATGTTTTGGGGATAGGTAGGTTTTTATTGTCAATATTTTTAAGTAACTTCAAAAAAAAGGAGGAGGTACTTTTTTATTTTATTACTATTAAATTATTAAATTCAGCGAATCAGTTTAGTTACTTCGCGTATGTATTTTGATGGGCAACTACGGAACCCTACACTGTGCGTGGCCCGACACGCACTTGGCCGGTTTTTAATATTAGTATAGATTTAACTAGTTGCGTCCCGCGGTTTCACTCACTGCTCAGCTCTTATTGGTCATAGCGTGAATTTATTTAACCTATAGCCTTTCTCGATAAATGATCTATCCAATACAAAAAAAAATCCAATTCGAACCAAATTCTTATAACATTAGTATAGATACATTTGCTAAACTACATCAAAAACGTCCTGTTCCTCGACTATAAATTGCACGCGAACCTACTTCTACGAAGATTGGCGACGAGGCTGTTGAAAGCCGACCTTACGGCACACAGTCACAATTATTGTAAAAACCTTTACCAACCTTGTTACCCATTTAATTTTCTAATTGTTTCGCCAGGGGGAGCTAATAACGCAGCGGTATTTTTCTGATTACTATCGCACATTGAAGTATGACTTTAGGGGCTATATTACTGATGAAAGCTCTGGGAAATACTCATTCTACCCACAATGTAAATAAATAACCGTATTGGGTGTATAATCAAGTAGTTTTGATAACACAGTTGCATTGTTGAAGGTAATGTTTCTTTGTAGGTTTTGTTTTGAAACGGTCTGGCTTTTTGTAAGTCGAAGTAATAGTTCAGAGCTTTTATTTTTTTAACGTTATCCCACACTAGGAATTTGGCCTCCATGAGGACACAATCAAATGGTGCTCTACCCAAGCGGGGCACGCCTGCATCGTATGGTCCACTTGCACCGTGTCCTCATCCTCATGGCGTTTCCCGCAGTGTTGACACGCAGGCGTTTCTTCTCGCCCAATCCGACACAGAGACCTTCCGAAGCACCCGTGTCCCGTGTCGTGGATAATTATATTTCCACGCACAAACACCCAGACCTGGAACAAATATTGTGCGACTGCGTGTCGTTGGTTCGATTCAGCGCAGTAGTCAATCGCTCAGCACTGCGTCAACCGGGCCGTGTCATAACCCTATTGAATTTCCTTTAGATTCCTAATAGGAATTAATCTAATAAGTAACCGGTCAAACTTTCATCCCGCTTCCATCTGCTATTTTTTTTCGAAATGTATTCTATCCATTTAAATAGTTAAATGAATAATAAGTAATAACTAATCAATTTGAAATGTGACTAGTTATTTCATTTTATTTTCATCATTATATTATAATTCCGATTACTGATGAAAAGCAAACTATGGCATGCTTTAAGTAAACTTTAGCAAGAGCAACATAAAGTCTAAAACAAAATAATCATGAAAAGTTGATACCCGGCATGAGTAAAGCAATATTTTAGGTAAGTTTGTTGACATTCTAGCCGTGTTGGTTACAAATTACTTACTATAACAATCCAACTTTAATTATTAATATCTGGTTTACCGAGCTTCGCTCGGTTTTTAAAATGTAATATCTTGGGAACCGAGCTTTTCTCGAACCTGGGACTTGATAAATCGATTCCTTGAGCCGAAAAACCCCTAATCTGTAACTTGGAGCCGTTTCCGAGATCGTGATTATATATAAATAACAAGAATTGCTCGTTTAAAGATATTAGATGAATGTGGAGGTAGCTAAGATTATAAGTTATTTCACTGTAGGCAAAATACGGAGAGCCGTTTTATTTTCGTAAAAATGCCTAGCAGTCCAGTCGACACAGTCGAAAATACCTACTAATACAATGAAAATAACAAAACAAAATGCTTAATATTATAACTGCAATTGTTTGAATGGATGTTTATCTCAATTACGTCAAAAAAGCTGAACGGATCTAGATTAACAGAGATAGGTTTATGTATCGTCTGGAATCACACTAATTAAACATAATTAGAATCTAGCTGCCATAGAGATCAGCAAACAAACAATTTTCTATTATTTTGAAACGTTACGCTAATCTCAAAACCAATCCCAGACGTTTCCGTTGCCGAACTTTATTTTTCGAGCCTCAAGTCAGCGTTTTGTGTTCAGCGCCATCTATGGCAGGGTAACGGTACTACTTGTGAATCACGAAGTTCAACGACACAATAGAGCTTTGCACAGCAGCGCAGTAAAGCGGCAAAAGTGCGAACTTTTACGAACATTGCAACGCTACAAAGCATAGATGGCGCTGTTCAGTAAAAGTGAAAAAGCATTTTCACGATGTTATTGATTGTCCCTTTGATGCTTGTTTCCAACTTTAATACAAATGATAAGAGTAAAAGCTTATTTCCTAATGGCACTGACGGCAAAAGGACATTTTCTTTGTTGCAAACAATATTATTTGTTTAGTAATTCCTGATTCAGTCTAATAACATGAAGGATTAAAATGTAATTTGGATAAGAAACAACATTTAAGGTTCAAAGAATTATTTGGTAAAGGTTTTAGGTTTCAATTACCTCTAGATTTGTTCGAAATTAACCTTGAAAGTCTGACTTTAAAGTCTGTTTGGTACTAAGATATTCTATAGCAATCAAAAGTTTACAACAAATACCTAAGCCTTACAAAATATATTAATTATCTAGTACATAAACTTCCTAATTACTTTTCTCTAATTATCAACAACATAGGTAATAAGTACCTGTATCATTTCTAATTAGGTAGTCAACATTGAGAGGTCATTACCTATCATTAGACAGCCGGCTAAACGAAATGACCTTTTTCATTAAAACCTGCGTGGAAATATAAACAGCTGTTGTGCTTCCACAATTTTATTAATACTCTCCTAAACAATCTACCTAATAATTTATCGGTATTATTTCCGCATTTCTCTAAGTATAGGATAAGGTAAGGACACGTAAATGATAGAATAGATTAAGTACCTACCTACCTACTTGCTTATTAACATTGGTCAGTTTTATTGATAGTTGGCACCTACCGTCAAACGGGGTAAATGAGGACATACGGGTAAATCGAGACAAATCTTAAAGGGCTTAAAAAAACTGTATTATGTATAATAACGTATTCAAATTATATAATATCACTGATGGGCCATTGGTAAAAACTTACGAGTTGTAAGTTCTGTGTTCCGACCAAGCCAGCTGCATTATTTTGTATAATATATATTTTATTTTAAGCTATTCGGGTAACTTACAGTTAGTTTTTTACACAATATTCATAATTAATAAGTATTTGAAGGCCATTTACAAGTTTCCACAGATGAATATCATTACCAATGCTTTCAAAAAGTTGAAGGAAACATCGGCATTAGATCCAAAATATCGCAGACATGTGACATCTGCCCGCAGTGCATCCACGTGGTGGAAAATAGCCCACTCTCTCTCACGGAAAGGAGGCCCGTGTCTCAGCTGTGGGAACATTTTGATGATGATTCAAATCAATAATTTAGCTACAACTATAATTATTTTGTAATCGACAAATTTATACCGTTCAAATTTTCTTCTCGATTCATCCCTGTGTTTCTCTTACCCCGTTTATGTGTCATAACACATAAGATAGGTAGATACCTCAAAGTTGTAAAACAAATCAGATTCGATCCCTCGACTCCCATTCAATGCCCAAAATGTGGCTTTTGAAGAAATTAAAAAAGGGTATGATCAGAAAGCAGTCGCATCATGATCAAATTATTACTACTTAGGTAGAAAATTTCTATCAAATTATACAGGTACAGCACCAAAAAAAAGGCTTCGATAAACAAATATTTTACTGGAACTACACTGAACAACACTCATATATCCTCTACATAAACACGAGACAATGCCGTCACCAAGAAATTCAAGCAAACATGCGAACGGACTTAACAGCAAGCGGAAAGGCAAAATAAGATGACCCAGTTTCGTGAAGAAAAACGGACGTACACAACATTTGCACTTTTTGTCGCCTCTGAGTTACAACACTATACTCCGTGCGGATTTCTATACAGATAGCAAGCAACTATGTCTCAACATTGTTTTATTTAATCCCGGAATACATTTTAGATAGTTGTTGTTTACATTATAAAGGGAATTTACATAAAGTAGATGTGGCCTCAATTGCAGAGAGGAAAATGTTCACGAAAACGTACTACCTATAAGTTATGTGCAAAGTCGGTGGTTGACAGAGATGTGGACTAACTGGGGACACCCGCAGAGTGACGTAAATACCTACAAGTTAAAAATTTATGCACAGCAACCCGTTTGGGTACGTACTTTTTTAGGTTTTATTGATTTTTTAATGCAAATAATATTAAAATTGGCAATTGACAGATCTTACAACCCCAATGAAGTGCTCACTAAGAGGAGCTTTCATCGCGCTCAGTGTAGGTATGTCAACTTCTAAATGGGTAAAATAACCAACAAAACATCCGCCTACTGTGAAAATTCCGTAAAATTTTCGCGATATTACTGTAATAAATACATATTTCACACTCATCGCACGTCTGTTTGACCCCTTCTGCCAGAGCAATGGATTTTCAATTCGCATTTATTCAGACTCGGAGAAAACCGCCGTAGGGCATATCGCGTATGTAACAACTTACATATAAAATGTAGATCTACAAATAATGACCGCGGCGCGGGAATCGAATTCGAGGCTGCGAGCACATTGTGACTAGGTATAATAAATTATACTAATTGATGTCGCCAGCCTTATCGTGGGTATGTGTGAATGTCGATGAAAATCCGAATCCCATTTAGGAATAACTTCTTGCTTAATATTAAGCCTTTTATTCCGAACTAGCTATTCTTTACGGTTTCACCCCCGCTGCTATAGACTCCTTTAGGTCGTAGCGTGTTTTTATACATAATCTGTAGCCTCTCTTGACAGATGGGTTATCTAGCACAAAAATATTCCTATAATATTCTAACCAACAGTTCCTAAGATCCACCCAAACAAACTCATCAGCTTCTTACTCAGAATTATTTTGTTAGAAACTTTGCTTGTTTATACACTCTGTAAGAAGTTCAGCAGATCACCAACAGATCACTGGTTTTCTATCTTCTGCAACTCTATCTCAATATGGAACCAAGGTCAGGCAGATGTCATCCTTTCATCGCACCTTGTCCGATGATCGTTCATGTTTTCTCCTCCCGCCTCTTGAATATCATAGAATTAATCGCTTGCTCTACTTTCCATTTCGCAACGCAAAATATTATGTAGTAATACGTATAGGGTTAAACTTTTCATATTCAGAATTGTAATTTGAATTGAATTTGTGTATATATTCAGAATTGAGATGATGATGATACTTTCATCTTTCATAAAACAACAATTGTTGGTTATGAAAAACTCAGTCTTTTTTTTGGGAGTGACGTAATCATCAAATGTGGCCTGGGTGTTGCGGAAGGAACTGTCTGATTTTCCTGACTAAAATTCTAGCTTGTTCTTTCTGTTTACCCTTTTTCGTTTTAGAGCTACGGTTTCTATCTTATGGGCCTACCACACGCACAATTTCATCACAGATTTACCTGCGCGATTGGGCGTTCTGTGTTGCCGACACAGATATACACGCTGTTTTTTTGCATTTTCGTCAAACTTCAGGTGGTTGTCACAAAAGTCATAAATAATCAATTGAAAGTACAGTACCGGGCAAAACTAATAAGGGCTGCTTTTTCTTTGTTGTTGAAATTTTACAGTATTTCAGAATTAAACCCTTAATTCAATACAAATGAAAGAGAATCACCCGACTACGCAGTCCGCGCGTACGCACACAGCGATGAGCAGCTGGTGTGCGTGAATTGAATCTACTACTCTTGAAGAAACTAGTTCACACTTACGGATTTCAGTAAAAAGGAAAAATAAAATAAAAAAATACCTACCTATTTTATTGTTGATTTGGGTCGAGAATCATGAGTATAATCACGTTCTTGAATTTGACTAGGTTGCAGATCAGCACATTGTATATATCTACCTAGATACGCAAGAGCAACTACTTCGCGTGCCAAAAATCCGTGCTAGTTTACGACCAAAAATCGTAAGTGGCCATATTCGCGCTCGTCTAAATCGGTCCATCGTTAGTTTTAATATTAAAATGGTTAATTATGTTGTGTGACGAGGTGGCACCGTAAGCGGAGGTGTATTTCGATCGATTTGGTTTTCCCATGACTAAATAGTTTTTTCGTATCACTTGCTCGAAAAAGTGACATTCTATGCCACAAAAAGCGTACATAACAATAGTCATTTTTAATCTGTTAAAAACAGGGAAAGAAAGTTGTACTGAATTTCATTCATCCTCTAGGGAGAGAATTTGATTTAAATTTGGAATACTTACCGATACTGAACTATATCAGTCTGTCTTTACAACATTGAGTTTGTATATAAAGCAAGAAACAACTTTTTGAAAAAGGAATACGCATTTATTATGCAGTTATGATTATTCAATAAAATTACGAAAACCGAAGAGGCTGTATGAGCTTGATGCCTTTGCTTTTCCGACAAAAAAAATATTAGTCGAGGAATTTGCCGCATTTTTGTTTTCTTCAAACACATTAACGTAATGTTTATTTTAATTTATTTTTATAAATAAGTTTATTTATTTATTTATTTATTTATTTATTTCCATTTTACAACTATCATTACAGGATGACAACCTAATGCGATAGTGTACACACAGTTTTATGAGTTAACTATCCAATCCATAATAAAGTTAATGTTAAATGTTAATGTTTAATAAATGCTTATCTCGTATTATTATTGTGTTAATTTTTTCGCAAATGGTACGAAAAGTAGAGTATTTTCCTCAGTAATAAAGCTGTCTTAGTCTTGGGCGAACTTAAATCCCTCGCTACACTCAGGACACGTCTTAAATCCCTCGCTTCGCTCGTGATTTAAGTTTTTATCACCCTCGCTACGCTCGGGAGTAAACCTCGTGTCTTTTCTTAAGCTCGCGATTTAAATCGTCACCCGCGACAGAAGACACTGCTTTATCCCCTTGGTTAATAATCTACTATTGTGACGTCATAAAAGGTAGTCAAAAAATGGCTGGCTTGGTTTTCATACAGATCGTGATACTTGCGTTATCTAGGTATATCTATATCTGTGGTTGCTGACCTGTGTGTATTGTTTTTTCTTGCGCAGCTCGCAGGTAAAACTGTGGTAAAGCTTGTGCGTGTGGTAGGCCCATAAGGCAGTCCCAACACGATTGCTTTTTTGGGTTCTGCTAACTGAAAGTACTATAAATGTCAAACTGGCATCTGTAGTACCTATCTCCATTAATAATTACATACAAGCGAGGTTTCCAAGGCTCGCCGCACAATTTCCAACGTTACTGTCGAACATCCATTGATTATCTACAGACACTTGGACTGACGGTTTCTGTTCAAGCAGAGCAGTAGGTATTGAAGTGTGTCTAATAGGAGACCACAATGTAGGTGTTGGCAAATACTGAAACTATATAGGTAGGGTTTCAGCATTTGTCGACTGCAAAGACGTCTTGAGAATCCTGGACCATTCAGTTGGAAACAGAAGTAGTTGCACATGATGGTTATGGTTTTGGAATGAATCATATTATACAATGTGAATTAAGATGAATTAATCATAGTAAGCAATATTGTGTTAATTTTTTGTATGTGTGTAAGTGTTGTGTAACAAAGTATGTATATTCAATTTTGTTCATCCAATCTTTATGGAACGGTAAAAAAATGAAAAACGTTATTAATGTTTTTAAAAAAAACGTAGCGTAACTGATGACTTTTATTACAAGAGAACTCATAAAATAATTATAACTGTATTAAAAACTTTTCTAATGGACTTCATTACGATATGGAAATTCGTACAATTGTCACTCAGATCGAAATAGCGAACAATCTTGAGACGTGAAATTGATAAAACGTTTATTGGTGTTTGACAAAATCAAGCGGACAAACAGACATTTATTCATCTTTCTGTATTCATGGGCGTATATTGCAACAAAGAGCCAGCTGACCCGCTTGAGCAAACTTATCAAATATTTATAGTTGAATGTATAAGAAATCGGTCAAGGCCGGAATCCGATACTGAATATTCTACCCTCAGGGTTATAAGGATGCTAGTCTAGAGACGTTCCAAACTGTAATATTATTATGTTTTTCTCACAGCCCTGGTTTCGTTGAAATAGAATATTTTAGGAAACATTTCATTCATTCGGTATTCTGTTTTGTAGTCACGGAGTTATCATAATTGAATTAGGAAAAAAAGGATAGCATAAGTAAGTAGGGCTGTAAGTTGACTTTGTGGGCTTTTTTCAATTTTAGGATTGGCATAATACTCGCCAGTAACAAATTCATGTTTAAAGCCAAGATGATAAAACAATGACTGTGGATACATCCGAAATTCCACCTGATTCTAATCTTTGTGCAACTGAACCTACTCCTTGTGGGACTGTCATTTTGGCCGAGTTTTGATTGAAGCTCATCTAACTTGAATAAACGCCTGTTAATGGTTCAATTAACTTGTCAATTGTTGTCAAAATGTCTGTCAATTGTTCATTTCAGGAATTGATGATGGAAGCTTCAATGAAAATTGAAGATGTTGAACAAAGCATAATCAACATCACATATTTTTTATCGTCATTAACATTTCACTAACCAACCAGCAACATCTATCACCTAGATTCGAACGCCTCAATTTTCCCACAGACATTTATTTCAAAATCAGCACGACCGTTTGTAAATCGAACGGATCGGTCATATTTCATGCGGCCGGCTATGCGGGTGGACGTCGACGTGAATTATGACGTCAGCACACGACCGCGCAGGATGCGACCTGCGACACGTCATTGCATCGGTTTTGGGAGTCCTTGTTTCCGATGGCACAATAAATCTGTGGAGTTGTCATTTTGTTAGAGTCGCAGTATGCGTCAATGGATTTTGTAGCAGGTAATTAGCTGTTAAATAGTTTCATATTATATCAGTTTCATATTGTTATTGCTAGAACAAGGCAATTCCTGGGACATACTTATTAAATGCAGACAACACAGCTGGATTTTGAAATCTATCTATCCCTAGCCTTTTAATTGAAAACAAAAACATATAAATATTTGGAACACAAAACGTCAGCAGGTCTGCTGGGACCTGGGAGGAACATATGAAATAAACTGTACTTTTATAATATATTGTCATGTGATAAGTAATTTGTGTGTACAAAAAATTTAAAACTGTGGCGCTCTGTGCTTTTTGTTCAACTACAGATATCATTCAGTAGGTATTGTGCCTAGGTCCTATACAAAAGATTTTTTGGAAATAATTGAAAGGTATTTCTCATAATTTAAATCTTCAAACACACGAAAAACACTCACTAAATTAACCCACAAAGTAAAACATAAACTACCAAAAATCACAAACAATCACACTCTAGGCATTAACTCCTTCAACTTCACCGCCAAACCAAACTCAAGCTTCATCATAATAAAAAAGAGTGACAGAGTCATAATAGCGGCAGTAAAAAGGCAATCATGTTCTAGGCTGAAGCTATCACGACGCCAATGAATCTCGTAATCCGTATGGAGTAGAGGACATTTTCGTGCGCCCTAACGAAGACAGATTAAGCCCACCTGTCTCGGTGAGCCTACGAGTAGACCAGGATTAAAGACTGATGAGACATTACCTTTGGGTTAATCTGTAGCTACTGTAGTAGTCAGATAATTTTAGAACACTAGCTGTTGCCAGCGGATTTGTCCGCATTTATCTTAGAAATTTTCCCATTGGAACGTAATACATCATTTTAATCATCATCATTCACTGCTTGGACACATGCTTCCTGTAAGAGGAAGAGGGCCAAAAGCCACCACACGGGCGGGATTGGTAGATGTCACATGAAAATGACACTGCCCGTCCGTCTGTAATCTTGACGCCATAATTTGGATACCGGACACATACACTTATGGACGAGTATTGACCTGAAGTATATTCTCGCTTAAAATATCCAAAGGGACGAAACCACGGGCAACAATTGTGGTTAAACCTTTAATATTTACTGTTAGAAATATCAAACATCTTCAGGGTTCCATTATAATGTCACTCGAAGCGAGTTAAACGCACAGTTATAACACAAACCTATTTCTCAAGGTAGCTTGCTTACCTAGAACTAAAGTAGGACACAAGGGTCGTCGATGCGTACAAAATATTGATATTCCACCGCATCTGGTTCTACTCAACGTTTTTTTAAGGTGTGTTTACTCTTGACCAAAGTCTAGGTCAGAGATGACAAATTCGATGATAGAACGAGCTTACCCAGAAGAAGCCTGTTTAATCTGACTTTGAAGAGATTTGGGTTGATGGGTTTGGAAACACAGACGTAGGTAGAAAGCTGCAATCTTTTGCTGTGCGCCGTTTACAATTGATTGCTGAGCACTCGACTTATGTGCAACATGTCGCAGGTTCGATACCTGTACGGAACAAATATTTGTATGATTTGCATGTACCTAGTTGTTTCGGGTCTAGGTGTTAATGCTTATAAGTTCCTAGTGTGAGGCAAAGTATAAAAACTTTTTATAAAATGCGAATTATATGTATAATATTGGAAGTTTACAAAGATACCATTACAATATTACCTACCTCATAAACCCCAATAAAATGGAAAGTGAAAAATCTTGTAAAAACTTTGAGAGCTTTCAATTCTTTCCGTCACACCTGCCGGTCCATTCCACATCTCATAATCTACCAATTCTTGTTATAACTTCTCACCATTTCCGAACAATTTTCGTAAATTTTCACAAAAAGATGATTTTTGTCCCAGAGGAGATGTGAAAGAAATTCGCGAGAAAAGTTTTTTGGGTTAGAACCCCGTGCATAAAGAGTGGGTATGAAAACGAAATCCATGGGAATATTGAGTGGGCCTTTAGTACAGAAGCTGTTGGATTTGCGACGCTTCTTATCCTCTAGGTTTATTTGTAAAAACATGCCTTAGGAAAACTATTAGTGTGAGTGAGAGATCTTTGCCTAACACGTCGAGAATTTACCTAAGATCTATTTATTAATTTACTACTTTTTGTCTACAGCTTGGCTAGTGTTAATTTAGAATTTGACAGGAAATTCGGCTATATGTGGCGTCACCTATGATAATAGATGACGCCGAAGACGATGACGATGAAGGCACTTTTGTCCCGAAAAAGTACTTTTTTTTTTTTTTTTTAGCGTGGTAAAATCATCAAATGAGTCCTCCAACCCCGGGCAGGGCGGGAGGGACTGTCAGACTTTTACTGACTAAAATCCACGGTGTCCTTCAATAGCCCTTTCTGTTCCAGGGTCACGGTAAGGAAATAATCCCGCGACCATCCCGAAAAAGTACTTGTGATAACAAGAACGCTATTTTTGTGTGTTCCTCGAGAATGTTACTTTTTCGGGACAAAAGCGCCTTATGTCCATTTCTTTTATTTTAATTCTATTTTCTTTGTACACCAGTGGTTAAGGTAACAAACACGTTGCCGTTCATAATATAAGACAGGAAGTTAAGCCCTGTTTAGAAATGATTGATCTTGCATATTTGCAGTATTTGTTTGATCTGCTGATCGTATTTTCAGTTAGTCCGCAATGTAGAATTTGCTTGTAAATTCTTGCATGTCTAAATTGGGCTTTGGTCGCGGGGCTCACGAATTACCGAAGAAGGTCACCTTGGATTTTAGGCAGTACGAGTCTGACAGTCCCTCCCGCTCTGCCCTGGGTGGGAGGACTCATTTAATGATTTTACACGCTAAAAAAATAATTCTAAATTGGGCTTTAGGATTAAAATTAACACTTTATGCACAAGTGAAAATAATGTGAAAAGGCGTACATACCTTGGGATTACATGAATGAAATCATGACACGACCATGTTACTTGGTGTGTGTGTAAATAACCTATATGTATACCTAGCTATTATTATTTCTACTCGCTTATTATGAATTTTTCACCTCAACATATTGCTATTGCACCTATTGCTTGAAAATGTTAACAAAGCGTTACTCACAATATCTGGAGAGGTACAAACACATAATTATTATGATGAAAATCACTAGTTTAAATCCCTATTCTACAAAATATTGTTCCAGGTACTCAAAACAAAAAAAACTGTTGCTGCATAAAACGGTTATGGAAACCATTTATAGATGTTCCACACCCTTGACCAATTTTTAGCCCGTTAGCTTCAAACTCAAACAAAAATGCAGCGCTCACTCCGCGACCCGACGAATTCTCGATTGTTTGTTGTTTCAAAAAATGGAGCTAGAAAGTTGCGAACTTTTGAAAACTGTGAATTTATGTGCGTATGAACTCTTTGAAGCGAATGTAACGATTGAGCGTTAAGTTCATTTTTGCTCTTATTGTTAAAAAAATGAACGCGGTGACGGAGCGGTGGCGGAGCGGTGGCGGCGCGGTGGCGGCGCGGCGGCGGTGGCGTGGCGGCGGTATCGTGTACCTACAATGAGCCCTTAGTATACATCTAGTAAGTTAACTATCATTAAATTTATCGTTGTGACCGTTGGTTAAAAAGTAATTGGCGACCATGTTTATACATACAACGACTTAGACATAAACCTTATACATAAACTTTATTCTTTATTATTATGTTACTTTATTAATTAATTAATAAGCATGTTGCATCAATACGAGTACATTGCAAATCTAATGAGTCCGCCACTCGAATTTGAAAACATAGATTTAAGATTTTTAACTTTCTTTTCCTGCACACGTGTGGTGGGTCGTAACGCATCGAAGCGGGAATAATACCCATTACATGGGTAGTAAACACGTAAACTTAACAATAAATGAATATAATTTGAAATTGAGCAGTCCCGAACTTTGTTTTGCCTTGTACGTTTCCAGTATACGTGTAGTTGTAGACCTAGCCGAGTTATGATCATGAATTGCCTATAATTATTATCGTATGGATCGCGTTTTCAATAAGTATTGTTTCAAATATACTGTTTGATAATAATACATTTGATTATTTCATAAGAGTAAATAGAAATACCAACCTAAATAGCAGCTATCGATAAACGAATGTAACATACATTAAATGATTATTTGATATATTAGAATGTTATTTTTTTCCTGGCATTCGAAAAGAGGAAATTTATAGGATTTCCTCAGAATTTATTTATGAGTGAACACCGTGTTTAACAACATGGAAGATATTAAGTACGACGTCAACTATTCGCAAATATTATACACAATAACTCTTTCATAACAATTCGTTTGATCCTTTGAGCATCAAAAGCCGACAGAATATTTTTATATAACGTTAACATATTACAAGGTACACGCGCACGTAAATCGAGTACACGTTTGACATGACGGGTACCGATAAATAACGATATATTAAAACCATTAACAATAGACCGCCATCATTTGAAAACGTTCAATTTCGTCTAACAAGCAATGTGAGTACTCTCGTTCACAATTGACTTAATTAAAATATAATGCTTGACAAAAAAGAGCATGGTACAGTCGAAATCAAATGTCGTCGGCAAAGGCTTAATCCATTAAACAGTTGACAGAAACAAAATGAAATAATAATTTGTCGACGGATTCGACGTGCGGGAATATCGAGGTTTGTGTGTAGGTATGTTCGCTGTCATCAATCACATCCTTCAGTCGGAAGGATCCGCTGTGGCAGTACATTAGCTCCTTAATTAAAGCTGCGAACAGCTGGCGCTGCGCCGCCGCCGCCGTCCGTGTCATACATTTCAATTAATTCTTGTCACCAAACAAATTTGGTTGACGACTATTTAATTATTAATCAAAGTTACATTGACAAATTGTTTTTGCACCATATTGAAATTATTGGTAAACAATAAAATTTGTTTGGAGCGCGATACACCAATTACAATTAATTAATTCGATGCATAGGTAAACGAGTGAAAATTAAACAATAACGATGTCAGTTATATTAATAACGAATTGCGGAATATATACATAACTGTCGATCTTTGCTAAAAAGGTTGCTATAAAAATAGCAACATAATGTTTAGGTTTTTCATGAAATCATGATATAATTTCGACTTTCTTTAAATAGCGTCGAAAAAGCTTTAGTTAGTCAAAAGGTCCTATCTTAATATGGAACCTTATCATAATAATTTTCTTAAAGAAAGCTTACTAAGGCCTGTAACAACCTCCCTCATTTTCATCATACAACCTCCTAACCTACGATTATCCTGTTCAAGAAAAACAGAACCGCAAGCCCTACTATCTTTTCTTCCAATAAAAAGTATATTAAAAATCAGGACTGGCGGCGGCAGTCGTCAAAGTGACAGGCCCTCCAGTCACTATAAGCCACTAATCGGCTTGTCACCCGCAGGTCGAGGACATTGACTTTCAGATCACGTACTTGCAATCTGCATGCCATGACATTGTCAGGGGGACATAAAAAAACACATTTTTTACTGTCCCGCACCGTCCGACTAAGCTTCGCGCGCTCAAATCGTAAGCTTTCCTTTTTTGGTTTGAAAGGCTATTTTAGATTTTTTCTTTTTGGATGGAAAGCCAGAAAACGTATTACGGATTTCACATTTTCATTTTGCATTGAATGAAAATCACGTTTTATTTTAAATAAAAATATTTACTCGAGGGTTAAAAACTATGGCGAGTAGACTATTAGTTTTTCAACGCTAACAATGATTATTAAATCAAAAATGTATTGAATTAACACATCGAAAGCGATTTTCACATGTATGAATATTAAAATGCTTAAAACTGTTAGTTGAAAAGCTGCATTTTTTAACAATAACCACGGATCGAACGAGTGGCCCTAACCCAATTTTTAGGATATTGGCGCAAGTTAAAAATGTTAGCAACTAAATATTCCACATCTAGGTACTTGATGTTTAAAGCGACAGTTACATCAAACACCTTTAACCAACAACGTAACACGTTAGTATGCTTAATTAAGCATATTGAATGCCCGATCAAGCGCAAATCTCAGCTGCCATTCACCCCAACGAAAACGAACATAATCTTATAGGTATATCAGCAAAATTGTTCGGGGCCCGCGTCATAAGGACTAAGCTGGAAGCAGAGTTACGTCATGTCACTCTACGAGTACACATGACTTGCGACTCCGGGGGTAATTATCGCAACATATCCTCACGATATTAAAGCCAACGTAAATTTGACATGACTTAAAATTAATCTCGAGACGTGATGCCAAGACCAATGACGGCTTGCGCCTCGGTAAATTTAATAAAGAGCTACCACTGAAGCCTAGTCGTGCTACCAAGATTGATGTACCGTAAAAATATAACGCGAATGTGGAAATTAAAAGAGATGCCAACTCTTCAGTTATATTAAAAGTTTCACGTTAAACAACAAGCTCTTTTATGTTAAAGGTTATAAGAGACGTTAGATCTGACATCGGCTGATGAACAATGTAATTTCAGAACTCAAGATATTTATTTTGACAGTGATTAACGTTCCGCTATCTTCATGAAATGGGAAGTGTCCGTGAAAATTATTTCTGTGAAAAATTTCAGTCATAGCACTGGAACAAAGAAGGTGCCACTGAAGGTCGCCATTAGGTGAAAATATGCCTTTTAATAAACTGTGTCCAGTCACTTTATTAAATAGCTACCAGGTGTATATCATGCCCTCAGGCCTGAAATTAATTAGCCTAGATATTGTAGACGTAACAAATGGGCACGTTTAAAGGTCGGCTCATTTTCAGATTGTTGGTAGAAGTTGGACTTAAACCACTTTGTAGTCGCGCTATTTTAATTATTTTCCTCAACAGATTCTGATACACTTGTAAAAACAGGTCAAGTTTGTAAATTTATTTGGAAGAAGTAATCTCTGAAATTACTGAATCAAAGAACAATGCCCAAAACGTCCCCACCCTTGTAGCACCTTAAAACCTATGTTAATCGAAGGATCATAACCGTCTTGTCATTTTATTGTTCTACGGCGAAACTGAAATGTGCATCCGAAAAAAGTTATATCGACATAAAGGAACCGGATTCAGTCACAATACTATGTTCCCGATCACGATGGTTTTCTCTTTAATTATTACCGTGGAATGATTTTGTTCGTTCGTGGCTAATCGAGAAGCTCGCGGCTAAATAATTACAGCCGCACAGGCCGATCATTCGGGTTAAGCCGCGCTTACCGAGGTCGGTCTGTGGATGGGTAACAATCTGTCATTGTAGTTTCCTCCGTGCCTCGGAAAGCACGTAAAGCCATTGGTTCCGGCCATCATTGTAAATCTTTGACAGTCTTTACAGTCAGAAGCTCTAAAATCTGACCACCAGTCTTACCATGGGGTATCGTATTACCCAGTTAGTGGGTTGTGGAGGTCCGATAGGCAGTCTTCCATGTAAAATACTGATATTCAGCTGCATCTGGTTCAACTGGAAGCCGACCCCATATAGTTGGGAAAAGGCTAGAATGGTGGTGGATGCTTTCGTTCGGAGTTTTCAAACAACTCTTTGGAACTAAATGGTGACTTCCGCACGGAAACAACTCACGGAGCAGAAAAAAGGTCAATGAAGAATTCTAATGAATATCGTTATTGTGAAGTAACCATTGACCGTTTTTAGGAGTATTCAAATAAAAATATATTTTTAAACACAAATAAAATCGTTTACTTTTTATCACAACAAAATGCATTATTCGGTGTTTTCAGTGTCTATTGCAATATTGTCCAATGGCTTTACGTGCTTTCCGAGGCACAGAGGAAACTACAATGACAGATTGTTACCCATCCACAGACCGACCTCGGTAAGCGCGGCTTAACCCGAATGATCGGCCTGTGCGGCTGTAATTATTTAGCCGCGAGCTTCTCGATTAGCCACGAACGAAAATCATTCCACGGTAATAATTAAAGAGAAAACCATCGTGATCGGGAACATAGTATTGTGACTGAATCCGGTTCCTTTATGTCGATATAACTTTTTTCGGATGCACATTTCAGTTTCGCCGTGGAACAATAAAATGATAAGACGGTTATGATCCTTCGATTAACATAGGTTTTAAGGTGCTACAAGGGTGGGGACGGTGTCCATACATTTTTGAACCTTGTTCTTTGAAAATTCTTTCACCAATAGAAAGCTACATTGTTCTTGAATGCTATATTTTTAGGTGAAATAATATTATTAGAAAATAGTCATTCGAGTCCGGAAAAACGGGTTGATGCGTTTTTAACGACGTGGTTATTAAACAGCAGTAATTTGCACGAAGCCGATGCTGCGCTGGTTGCTAGCAAATTGTTGATATTTTTAGAAAATTCTGATTATAGGTAGATGTCTTTTATTAGTTTACAATAGAATTAACAGAATGGTGACAAAAACTACAAAATTAGCAGAGACTTTGTTTGATCATACGATTCAAATTAAACCATTATACTCTTACCCAGGTAAACAGAACCATTTTAGATATAATCACACCGTAATTTAGATCCAACCTAGTTGTTTGTCACTGTCGGGAGCGACCTCTACCCTTTACCAAACACTGGTGGGTAGTTGGAACTTTTTGAAACACTAATTTCGTGCACCGTGTTATTTTTGGTTACACCGTGTCTGATTTACAACAACCGTAACTTGTGAGTGACGTTGACAAATGACGTCAGATGCCGGTCACGGGCCGTGTGTTTTGCGTCACTTGGTTGCATTCAGAGGCGTCCGTGACGTCACACGGTATCTTCCCTGGCTTGTTTATAGCCGGCCAGTATGTTTGAGTTATGGCGTGTTTGTCTCACTCGTGACATCGTGGAAGATGAATTTATGAGCGGGAAGAATGCGGGGCGCGGAATATTTTATGTGTGAGTGGCGGCGCGCGGGTGATAAGAGTTTTTGGGACGATTGAGGCTCGACCGTGTGGCGTTATGAGTGCTTTGCACATATGATATGATGTGTGATCACATTCGGACGGTTCTGAATCGCTGTGGGTCTTACATGCATACATTTGTGATAAAGCCATCAGTTGAGATAAAGGCCTTATCACAATTTATTTTATTTACAGCGTACTCGAAGTATTTACTGCACTTAGGCCCGCTTGCACGAACCCGAGTTATCTTTTAACTCAGAGTTAGTTGCTAACACAAGGTTAAATTGACAGTTTGTCATACAATATTGTCAATTTAACCTCGTGTTAGCAACTAACTCTGAGTTTAAAAGATAACTCGGGTTCGTGCAATTGGGCCTTATGGTAGATATGGAAAATTGCAACATTCTAGTGTACGAACGACGAACTACATTTTCCCAATTTTCTATAAAATTAACGTCAAAGTTCTCTTTACGTCACAAAAACGTGAAAAGCTACAGCGATATCAGTTTTTACTCTTTAACGTTTCTATTAAGCCCTCATGGAATTAAATCTAGTCCATTCATCATCATCTGCCTAGCCTTTTCCCAACTATATTGGGGTCGGCTTCGTCGTCGTCGGTCAATGAGGTGCCTCATTGACCACCAATGAGGTGCACGGTCATCACGGCACGGCATCTACTATAGTTCTACGGATCTAGTAGCAGTTGTTCCGGGCCAAGACACAATAAAATCCCCCAAAGTGGGAGGTTTCCCAAAAAATAAACTAAAGAACAACGGTTTCTATACGAGTTAGGTTCTCATTTAAAAATCATGACTGCCTGTCTATCTATCCAGAATACTCAAATAAGGCTGAAACACACAGATTTGAATCGAGAATCCGTTTACATAATAAACAATGACTAAAGCACTGCCATACATTGCTACGTGCTTTGCAATATGAACAGACAAACACATATAAATACATTATAATACGTGTTTTGGTAGCTTGGTTTGACAACCTGGCTGAATATAGATTGATATCTAAGTTAAAGGCATGTAGGACGTTGTATATACAATGTCCCAAAGGACAATAGTATTAATGTAAATGAGCCTATCTCATAGTTTAATGTGCTAACAATATACATACGTATTATAGGAGCATTTCCTGTCATCATGAGCTATAGGTATGTATGTATTATTTTATATATTGTATGTGTGTATTATTTTATACTGTTTGTTTAATGTTGTGCAACGATTATCTGTCCTCGCTAAAATAAAAATATCCATCGCTCTAAGGTTTAACCCCAAAATGTTGAATTTAAGGTATAATAAGTTTTACTCTGTGTGATTTGAAATTGGCATTTCGCATGTATATTAACACGATTGGAATTATTTCATTATTTCATTTCAAACAAAACAAGAAAACTAATCAGAATAACAAACACGAAACCAAGACACTAATTCATTAGTTTGAAACCAATTAAATCAACTCAGACAAAGACAAGGAACGCCTGGCCGCACGAGACTCATCAACTTACATTAACACGTCGAACTTTTAATGATGATAAATCATATTTAAACACGCATTCAGAATCGTATTCCTCTCGTGTAATGAGAAGTCTCGTCTTAGGCGGATAATTACGGCCATCATTAATAACGAAGATGAGGAGCGATATTAATAAGACGTCAGGAGTGACAGTAATGTCATAACTCGATGTAGTAAGGAGTGTAATTACGCAGCGTGTGTAGGGTTAAAAATTGGGTGTCATTGTTTTTGGGATGTAGGTGAGATACGTAGTAATGACGTTGGACGTCAGCAGATGATCTCCGGCCACCGTAGGCAATGGCATACGGGCGGCGAGTAATGGGCAACTCGTTGTCCGACCATGGACCATGCCCGGGTCGACGGCGCGTTGTGTTCCACGCGCGCCTCAAAGTGTCAGCATGATGACGGGGCCCCCCTCTAGAGGGCCAAAGCATGCCGGGATCGCGGGACTTATCTCATTACCGTGACCCCGGAACATAAAGGGCTATTGAAGGAAACCGTGGATTTTAGTCAGTAGGTATACGAGTCTGACAGTCCCTCCCGCCCTGCCCTCGGTGGGAGGACTCATTTGATGATTTTACCACGATAAAAAAAGGAATGATAAGTGTCAGGATGTTGTTGTATGGTCATGACATTTGACTACTGACCTTAGGTCACGGAACTATATGCTGGGGTGCGGCACAAAGAGCATGTTGAACAAATGAAATTCTCGCACTGGCTTCGTCATTCGTTTAAAAATCAGCTTAAAAATACTTCAATATTATTTTTGTGGTTTGTCTACTATTGTGCTATTAAAATAAATAAAGGTAGTCAGGTAATAAAATCATTTTTTTTTTTTCAGAAAGTTTTTTCTAATTATTAATCGCTCATTCAGTTATTGTGCTTATGCAAACTTAGTTCACAAATGATTGCTATGAAACAGATAACAAAAAATAATCGCTGCGGTTAAGCAAATAGATTGCGCTTTTTATTATTATCTCTTTATTCTTTTTTTTTAATTATTCGTTATATTTTTCAACATTTTTTACAAAAGAGAAATAAAAAATAGCAGTCCATCGGGAACAGGGTCCGGGCTGCCGGTGGTCAGGGCTTCTGAGAGAGGCACCTCCTAACAATACGCGCCGTGTCAAGAAGTACTCGTACTGCCTTCTGAATCAGGCACTTGATCCAGCTGCCAAGCGAGAGCTGCCTCCCAGATGTTGTTCGAGGCTCTTATATTTTTATTACAATAACTAGTGTTTGCCCGCGGCTTCGCTTGCGTTAATTTAGAATTTGAAAAACAATACGGATCGTGTAAGTGGCGCCATCTGGAATATGAACGTAATTGTTTTCTCGGCAACAGCTCTCTTCTGTTATTCGGGATGAAAGATACCCTATATCCGTGTCTATACTCCTGACAACGTATATGCTAAATTTTGGGACGATCGATTCAGTAGGTAGTAATGCGTGAAAAGGTAAAAAAACAAACATACTTGCATTTTTATTATTAGTTTAGATCAATAATATTATACCTAGGTACATAGTTTGCATAGGAAACATCCTTATTTGAGCGACATTAATTTCAAAGATCCATGTTTATCTTAAACATTAGACCATAATTTTTTGGTCGATTTACAGTATCGCTGCAAATTGAACGTACGATAGCATTGCTCTTCTCCCTTTAGCATACCGCGTGATACCTAAAAAATAACTAATTATTTGACTCGATGAGTACAACTTGTCGTCGTTTCAAACAGAATCTATGCACTGGTTTGAGCACCAATTCAAAACATAAATAAACACAAAATAATAGAAACACTGATTGTTTTCGAATCTTTCAAATTCCTACACCTCGAAACAATTACAGTTTAAATAAAAAAAAACAACTTACTACCTACAATTTAAAATCAGTGTAGATTTATATCCTAGAGAACTATTGAAAAAAAATAGTAATGAATTAAAATTGCGAATAATATTGAAGTAAAAGTATGCACATTTTTTTTTATTATTTGAAACTCTTAGGACAAATAAAAACAAAAAAATGAAACACAAAAAGTGAAAAAGAAAATTGCAGGATTTGATCCTGAGACCCCTTGCACGAAAGTCAAGCAGGTTACCAACCAGACTGGCTAGTACGATGACAGTAGTATTCAAATAGCGGTTCTAATATAAATGTCAACAATGACTGAAAATCAACATATTATAACATTGCTAATCGCCCAAGGAGAATAGCGTAATTATACATATCCTATTAATTGAAGAGCAGTTTAAGGAATATTTGAGAAAAAATTGAATAAATAATATCCAGTAGTTTAGCTTCGAAATCCAAACAAACATTTAAAAACAACAAAATTCAAAATTGCTTATCTCCCAGGGAAAATAGCGTAATAATACATAGCCTATTAACAGAAGCATATTATTAGAAATATTTGAGTAAAATTTGATCGACA
The DNA here is from genome assembly GCA_954870645.1 of Agrotis clavis. Taxonomy (NCBI): domain Eukaryota; kingdom Metazoa; phylum Arthropoda; class Insecta; order Lepidoptera; family Noctuidae; genus Agrotis; species Agrotis clavis. The sequence continues at coordinate 12,263,114 of OX940930.1, forward strand.
ATTTTACAGTAGTTTAGGAGATAGATCAAATCAAAATAACATAAAAAATTTCGAAAAATAGAAATAGTTGATTTGGCATCAGAATCGATCCCTTATCTCGAAAAAAAATATTCTATGTACAGGAATGACAGCTCTACGATTTTATTATATGTAAAGAAGATAAATTAATAGATTTAAAAAATCTAAAAACCCACGTTTTTAAATTTCCTAAAAATAAGAAAATAACCCTACGGGGCTGAGAGAGGGGCCACTCAAAACGTGGGGGCGTATATTATTTGAGGGATTATTTATGGGATATATTTACATGACGTGTCATAGATCTTGGGTGTAACTTGCAAAGATACGCCCCCACGTTTTGAGTGGCCCCTCTCTCAGCCCCGTAGGGTTATTTTCTTATTTTTAGGAAATTTAAAAACGTGGGTTTTTTTATTTTTTAAATCTATTAATTTAATTTATTATTTTTTCGTATCCCATTCAGCAAACCCTTTCGTTTAATACCCATATCATGGGGGTGCATTTCAAATAGTCAATCCGCCATCTTGGATGTCCGCCATGTTGGATTTAAGACGCATAACTATTTTTTTCATATTCCTGGCAGCAAAACCTTTCATTTGATACCCATATAATTGGGGTGCATTTCAAATAGACTGTCCGCTATCTTAGACGTCCACCATAATGGATTTAAGTCACGTGACTTTCGTATTTTTGACAGCAAACCCTTTCATTTGATACCCATATCATGGGGGTGGATTTCAAACAGCCCGTCCGCCATCTTGTGGAGGCCGCCATATTGGATTTATTATGACGTTTCTTAGCTAGTCATGTATTGTCATCAGAACTTAGAGCGTGTGCAAAATTTCAGCCTGCTAGCTTATCGGGAAGTGCCTCAAAATTGAGTTGCAAAAGTCCAACTGGAACGACAAACAAACAAACAAATAAACAAACAAGAAAAGTGAGTTTATAAAAACGTGGGATTAAAACAAAATGAGTTCAAATAAGAAAGCCTTTAGCACATAAACAGCGTCATATCTTTATTATCTATAGCATCTAATTCTTAATTTAAATTCTAATCTCTGGCAAAATATCCAAGTTGATTAAGATAACACATATACCCCAAGTTATGCTTTCATTCTCAAACCGTACCCAAACTAATTAATACTGGCGTTAAATTTCCGAACTAATTAGTACAGGTATAAAACCACTGTTAAAAAAATGCCTTTCAAATTCATTAATTACGAAATTAGCACAATGCGTTGGAGGGGATTGAAACAATCCTAATTAGCCTGGTTGAGTCAACAGAACATTTAGTTTAGAACAAACCAGGCATGTAAATCCTTGACCTTTTAAAAATTAATATTGCTTATCAAATACAAGATTAAAGTAAGAGATATTACGTTTGACGTCGAGAAACTTTTATGCTACACGCCTACGAGCTACAAGTCCTCGTAGCCAACTGTGCGTAGTACGGCTACGTGATGAGTTTCGTAGCACCATGTGTAGCTTATACAATAATACATACATTTATGTAGTCGCAACTTATATACATTGCTCTCCTTGAACAATTTTCTGTCAACAATGTGCAGTAGGCTGTAAAAATATTTTAGTACATGGTCTAATATTCTTGCTAGTATTGTACAAACTTGATATTTTTATATGTCTCACAAGCATGCGCATAAAAAATGAGAATATTTGCCATAAATATGTGAGATAAACCAGCTTGTAAGGTATTATTTACATTCCAAGGTAAACATATATATATAAATTTTGAAGAGCTGCGTATCTTCAATATACGTACAAAGTGACACAAATGCATGTAAAAGTATCTCGGGAGCAACATTTGGCGGAGTTTGGTATTGCGGTCGATTTAATGAGATACCATCATGATAGATGAGACTACAGGCCTTGATAATATATGGGGAACTTCAAGGACGAAGTGTATGCGATATCGCGCGCTGTTATTGGTTTTGATTATTATTTGCGTTCAATTTTACTGAAAGTGTTGGCGCAGTGAGTGAGCGTTTGACTGGTGCGCAACGGTTAGCGGTTTCAATTCCAGTGAAAAACATTAATTTGTACGGCCTACAGTTCTTCCGGGTCAAAGTATTTGTGTTTGAGAGTTTGAATATTTATAAGCAAAACCATGTTTTATGTTAAAAAAAAACACTTACATTTCTATTATGTCAGATAGGTATGTACCTACTTTACTTTTTGTAAATTTTGTATGTAAGTAAAAATATGACATTTTCCTGCCTGCATTTATATTGTTTATTAAGTTTAAACGGAGAAGCTTTTTTTCCTGAATTAATGTTCCGGTCTCTGTCAAGAGCACTTATTAAAATGAAATTTCTGAAAACAAGGGCGTAAAGAAAAATACACAGAATTCAATCCTGTATATATTCAATTTTACGAGTAGTAATTACATTAAGTAGGAAATGTAGGATGTTTTTATGAAATGCTAGCTTCCACTTACGGCGTTTTCTTTGTAAAAAAAAAAAAAAACTTAAACTCTTTGTAAAATAAAAAATAAAGTTAAAAAAAAGTAGAGTCAAAGAGCTCGTGAACTCTCCGGTAACGGTTGTCCTGTAATACTAGAAAATTGTTTAGTGATGAGTTATAGTATGCCAAGTATAGTAACCATGACCTGCCAGGACTCAGCCTCGCACTCCAGCAACTGTACAAAACTTACTTATACAAAACTATTTATAAAACTTTGTCCCGTTAGCTGGAAATTTTACTAGAAAGAAAGAAAGAAAGAAGAAAGAAAGAAAGAAAATAAAGTTTATTTGGCACGCATTTGGCACACAGTTTTACACAAGAATACAATAGAAATAAAAATAGAATACAATAGAAATAAAAATATAAAAAAAAAAAAACACAAAAAGTACCGTGTGCCTCACGGCTGTGCCAAATAGGCTCAGTTCAGCATAAAGCCAGGCCACAAGGTGCCTGACGCTGGTTTTCAACTGAGCCTTGTGAGACGTTACAGATGTAAATCAGCTTCATAGTGTGTAATAAAACATAATTAAATAAGAAATAAATATGTGTAGCAGAAATAAATAAGTAAAATGTACAGGTATAAAGGAATACATAGTATATACATAGATATATGTGGTGTGATAAAAGTGACTAAAACACCGTTCTGATTCTGACAAAAAACGAATCAAACAGAATAAGCACTGTTATACCCACTTCAATCAAAGCGCTGCAGGCAGCCGCGCGCGCCGGACGTTACGTAACAGTTCTAGCAAGTTCTAGTACTTAGTGCGGATTCACAAATTATACCTACATTTTAGTAAGTTTACCTAGCCTATCGAGGACTATTATCTTTCAATCTATAGATATTTCGTTAAAATCTTTGGTGAAAGTGGTAGACATAGTGTACAAAATTAAAATTCAATGGGAAAATAATAATAGTAATAAAAGGCATAAACGAAGAAGATCGAAAAAGGAAAAGGTAAATATAGCTTTAGTACAATATTTCTACACGGGTTGCATCCTATACATGCTAAATGATACCAATCTAACTTTTGTATTCTGCTGTTTCAGAATAATATGGTCGATTTTGCTTGACACGAACATGGGTGCATCACAAAAACGCCAATGGATGTAGTACCTACAACAAATAAAATGTTTTCCCGACACCACGCCCCCATCGCACGCAAGTAGGCCAGGCACATTGGGTGAGTTTTGATGTATAGGTACCTACTTCTATTATTAAAATACTTACAAGAAATAAAAGGTAAATATTATTTTTATTTTTTTATTTTTTTAGGTCTCCTATCTGGCGATGAGGCGTAGGTGACGTGAACGAGCGCAGCAGTCCCCCAGAAGATAATTGACGATGCACCGACGCGTGAGCAGTATTAATGATAATTGTTATCATAAGATTATTTTGATATTGTTTCACTGACTGTTTACGAGTATGTTCAAATAGGGTAGATAATTGAAGGTTAAATAATTGATGTATTTTGTGTGATCATATCCAGTTTCTGCTGCTCGTCTATTAGGTACTGCCGTAAGCGTCTTCTGAATGCTTCGATCGTGTTGATAATTCTTATAGGGGGCGGCAGGTTATTCCACACTTTGGACGCTGCGTAACGAAAACTGCCCCTGAATGCTGCTGTGTTGTGAGTCTGTGTAGACAGCTGTTGTGAGCATTGTCGTCTCCCACATTCTCGTCTACCAGTTATCCAACTAAGTTTGTTGTATAGGTAGTCGGGTTTCTGATATTTGACCACGCCGAACAATAGACAGGCCAAGTGAAGCTTCCGTCGTGATTTCATTTTAAGCGTACGGTGTTTGTTCAAAAATGGGGTGACGTGGCTTCTGGCTGGTATTCCATAACAAAAACGAGCACAGGCGTTTTGTACCCTTTGTATGAGCCGATCCGTGCGAGCTAGTAGGCGGGGGCCGTAGACTGTGTCTGCATAATTTAATCTGGACAAGACCAAGGTTTCTACCAGCTGTTCCCGCAGTTTTTCTGACAAATATGGCCTGATTTTATATAGGATTTTGAGACGATAAAAACAGTTTCGTACGGAATCGGCTACATGTTTCTCATAACGAAGGGCGTTATCCATTATAAGGCCGAGATTCCGCGCTTCACATACTCTTTCAATCTGTTCTCCCATCAGTTCGAGGTCCAGTGTTGCGGGTAATTTAGCCAGTTGCTGCCTAGTACCAAATATGATATACTTAGTTTTTGCTGGGTTCAGTGACAGGCAGTTCTCTTCAGCCCAGATGGCAATTCTGCGTAAGTCATCATTAATATCTTTAACGGCTCTATCGTATTCATCTGGTCTAAAGGATATGTACAACTGGACATCATCAGCATATATGTGGAACTTGCAGTTCTGGAGGCATTTAACAATATCCGCGCAGTACAAAATAAAAAGTATCGGACCTAGTATGGAGCCCTGCGGGACCCCCCTGTGTATAAGTGAAAGAAATGAAGTAAGTGTAGTGCCGTCTTCAAAACGCAAATCTACAAATTGTTTTCTATTATTGAGATAGCTGCTGAACCATTCTATAGCGCTGGAGTCGAAACCGTAATATGATAGCTTTGACAATAAAAGGGGAATATTTATAGCATCAAAGGCGCGGGAGAAATCGAGAAAAACAAGTAAGGTACACATTCCCCGATCCTGGGCACATAATATATTGTCAGTGACATCCAGCAGGGCAGTAGCGGTACTGCGCTGCTTTCTAAAACCAGATTGTAAGTCTGGTAAAATGTCATTTTGCTCCAAAAAGACTAGTACTATGATGTACCTATTCAAACTTATAAGCATTTATTTTTGCATTTTATTTAAATACATTTATTTTCAGAAATATGCTTTAAGAAAGAAAGAAAACTTCAAAACAGACTATTTATGTCACTTAATTTCCCAAGATATGATTAGTTTTATAACAAACATATTCCCTAGATTCATTCATTCATATTCTATCAGAAAAGTATGTAGTCTAAGTGGTGACTATCGTTAAATTCTCACAATAAGCTCTTAAGCCTTTGTCAAACAGGCAGGCGAAAGCGAGGCGAACCGATTCCGATCCGATTCCGAGGCGAATGCGAAGCGAAAGGAGACGTCAAACAGGGTGCAGCGAACCGACGTTTTGTATGAAGCCAGTGCCGAATATATAGCGATCCGAAGGCGAAGCGGAGCGTTTTTGTTATGTCATGTATGGAAAAATGAAGCGATATCGCGCCGAAACTGAAGTCGTCAGAGACCACGTCAAACAGAAAGGCGTGCCCGCGAAGCGAGGCGTGACAGTTGTATTAGCTGGCTTTATATTAACGACGTCAAACAGAGCAAATACGAAAAAGCGAGACCGAAGCGTGCACGTTGTTTGTGTTGCCAGATTTTTCTTTTTCTTCATTTTCTTTCTTGCAAAACATCGCTAATTTATTGAGAAATTTCATAGAGAAAACTGTTTGAATTCTTTTTATTAGATAAGGTGCGCTAATCGATGAAATCGACTCAGTTTTTTCAAGTTTTCTTCGCGTGGTGTAGACGCCAGCAAATCAACCTACAATATTACCCAATTGGCATCGGCTGGCTTTTGCCTAGTCCACTAAAACGCCAGCTGATGTCATCACTGGTTACCACTGTCAAAAATGCAGTTGAAGTGGTATAAATGCTGTATATTTTACGCCTTTTGAGGGTCCCCGCAACCACAGCAAATGCGACAGCACAGCCCGCTGTGCTTGCATATAAGATAGCGCAACGGTGTCGACACAAATACCGCCACACACCAATGACCCTCCCGCCTTCCAATATTCCAAAGTCATGTCATCTGGTCTCTTCCCATTGTCACGAACTGACCCGTTAAGTTCTAAACCCGTTGGTAAGTCGGCGCTGGCTGGTAGTGGCCGTTTTGCAACACTCTAATATAAAAATACGTAATAGGTGTACTATGTAAAAATAAAAACAACATTTTCAAAATTGTTTATTTAATCATCTTTATCAACAATATCGAGGAATCCTGCCCATACAGTAATATTTTGTTAATGTCTAAAACATTACCATACCTACTATTTTTTGGCAATAATTATGTCTCTTGAAGTATTGAACTGAATAGTCTTAACTTTTTATTAAATAAATATTATGACAATCGCGTTGTTTCCAAATAGGTCATTCTCCAAGAATCAATTGATTAATAATTCTAAGGTATCGTGTGGCAAAGTCTTGCAATAAATCATCTTCCTCCACTAAACCCTCCGTTTGACTAGGGTACTTTTACCAGGGATAAGACTCTCGTCTAATTCCATGTCCTCATCTTCAACACAAATACTGATACTGATAGAGCGAAGCTTCTATGCAGCTCGGAGAGGCATAACAAAGTGTTCACTGAATTTGTCATCCATATTCGTATCTCTTCAAAGTTAGAGTGAACAGGCTTTTTCTGGGTAAGCTCGCTCCATCGTAGGCTTCGTCTCAGTCACCTTTGCCTAGCTATGCTATTCTCAATAAGAAATCACATCGCTGGATCTACGATGTGTTTTTCGACGTGACACGACGACTCTCACCGTTCGCACCTCACGATTGGTTAGGGATTTAACTGATAAAACCTTTCATAAATAAAAAGTTTAGTTATGCTTAAAATTTACATAATATTTAAGACTTAATAGTGACAGCACTAATGACAAACAAAATTAAGAGTAATACATTCATAGACAAAATGAGTAAGAACTTAAGAAGTTTCTATATCATTCTTCCGCACTTATTTCTGAGCGCTCCATCTGCCTATTTTTTTTATCTGAGTGTATTTATTAAAACATCTGTGTTCTGTTATGTAGTGATCAAACAATCGAGTTAAAATAACTAGTTTACAAATAATAGGTAATCTCATGACTTCGGTTAATACCAGTAAAAGATTTATAACTCGGAACACTTTAATATTGATACACAACAACTTGTGAGCTTTGTTAATGTGGCGTAACCTTTTACAAGTTTTGGCGTGAGTCACATTTCATTTACATTTTGACAACACTATCGGCTACAACACCCTCGAAAACCATGAAAACGACACCCATGACATAAAACTTGATATGTTTTGCAGCCGCCATCTTGGGTTTCTATTTTGACAGCAATATCGACTTCAACACCCTCAAAAACCATGAAAATGACACCCATGATGAAAACCTCGATAATTTTTGCAGCCGCCATCTTGGATTTACATTTTGACAACACTATCGGCTACAACACCCTCGAAAACCATGAAAACGACACCCATGACATAAAACTTGATATGTTTTGCAGCCGCCATCTTGGACTTACACTTTGACAGCACTATCGGCTTCAACACCCTCGAAAACCATGAAAACGATACCCATGACATAAATTTTCATAAATTTGCGAGCGCCTCAAAGAGTGTCAGCATAATGACGGGCCGCGACCCCGGCAGGCTTTGGCTTTCGAGACTTAGTCTTAGAGGGCCAAAGCCTGCCGGGGTCGAGGGACTTACGAGCTACCGTGACCCCGGAAAGTAAAGGACACCGTAGATTTTGCTCAGTACAAGTCTGACAGTCCTTCCTGCCGTGGATGGGAGGACTCATCTCCTTTAAAAATAAACATGCGGTTTTGACATACGTAGTATTTCTATGTAGTCCTAGTCTGTGGCTTTAATATCATTGTGCCACACCGTTTGGCATAAAGGCCTTGAAGTCATGACAAAAAATATTTAAAAAAAGAGTGATACCGTAAACTTGTCACAGATTGACGTTTATTTCAATATTGATTGTTTATTTATTTCTTGATTTCATGTTTTTCCGTGATTCTCTTAAACTGCGTAAAGTAATGATCTAATATTAAGCAACAAGAAAATGTGCAGCTGTTGTGTGTGTGCACATACTTAGTTCTCCAGATTGCCACAGTATCCGAAAAGAAATTTAGTTTTGTAAATAATATTCATTAAACTTAACTTTTTCTTTGATCTGAGTGTTGACCAAACACACATTTGTGACTGTCTTTAGACTTGTAACAGTTATCAAGATACGGTTAACGGATTATTCGAAAACTGGATTGGTTTACTTAAGGACAACAATACCTAAGTAATATTTTCATTGAGGAAGTACCAAGTATCTTTGATTTGCATTGGCCCAGCCGCCGTTTTGTTGAAGATGAGAACATACTACATCAAAACGAGGATTAAAATGATGATATTTGCATGCCAAGACTTTGTGTCACAATGTCTTTGAATTAATGAATTGACTGCCGAAGCATGATTTCAATGTAATAAATTTATCATTTCAGGCCTATTTTGGAAACAATAATGCTATTATCATAATCATGTTGAAAATACTGTTCATTCGTGCGTATTCTGTAAAAAAATATGTAATGATTGTGTGTTCTGTATGGTAATTTGTTACACCATATTATATAAATAAATAATTGAATAATAATTATGTTGTTTGGTTTTTACATGGTGCCCCTATTACGTACGTTAGTTTTTTTAAAGAGGATATCAACGAATACCGCGGTACTAGGCACTGATCCTCTTATTTTATAGTTTATTCTGTAAAGGTGTTATTATTGCGCAGCACTGTTGCCTGCTGCTGTACTATACAGGTAGTTAGTTGTGACATAACAACATAAAAATACAAATTACAACAACAAAATGTATTTATAGATTTCTTACATAAATAACTTCATTTAAAAGAACTTGTACGCGTTATTCACTCAAGCGGCATGAAAATACAACCGCTCATGATCTTCGTTCATTACACGGATATTTCTAATGAGAGGTGTTTTGGTCAGTATGTTGGGCCTGACCACCGGACACAGCAAGCGGTGGCGCGTGCCGCCTCCACCTCACAGCTCCCTCAACATCACTCCCGGGCTATGTGCTACTCTACGCAGTAGCTTTACATAGTACCAGTGAAAGTAAATTCCGTGCGCATCCTGAGCTTGACGTCAATATCCAGCGTGATGACCAAACAGATTTCACCAGAAGCGTTCGCTCCACTCATCCTCGGTCAAGATATGATGCACGTCCTCGATTATTCCACATTTCTCACAATACAGAACAGCAAATTTGTAAATAATATTAGTTTTTAAATAGGCATGACAGTGTCACTGTGGCACTGTCAAGTCTCGCATTCGCCTCGGAAACGCCTCGCTAACGCTTCGCTTCGGAATCGCTCTATGTTTGACGTCGTGCATACAAAGCCAGCCATTACTAATAGTCCGGCAACGCTTCGCAAACGCCTTCGCCACGCCTCGCTGAGTTGTAATATCGCCAACGCATTCGGATCGCTAACGCTATCGCGTCGCTTTCGCGTTTCTATGTGACTGGATTCAAACAATTCCATACATTACAAATGAAAACGCTTCGCTTCGCTTTCGGCACGCCTCTCTGTTTGACAATAGCTTTAATGAGAGAAGTTGGGTGATACTAGACCTTATTTGCAACAATTTTAACCCCGTCAACATGGGGTCCAATCTGACTGGTTTTGGAGATATCGAACATTAAAGTCTCGACTTTAATGTTAAGTGACATAAATAGTCTGTTTTGAAGTTTTATCCGGTGACAGGCCTACAATAAAGTCTTGTTAATAGGGTTCCGTTTTACCCTTTGAGTAATACGGAACCTATAAAAAAGGAAGAATAAACCTTTTCGACGTACGTTGTAAAATATAAAAATCTTTAATTTCAGACTTGTTTACTAACAAACAAATTTATACGCACCTTTCCAGAATGTGTCTGAATGAGGGGACAGATTTCACAGAATCTGAGGTACATGTGCCGTTGAATAGGTTACGTCGGATTGAGGTCACTCCTAGGCCTGACAACGTCAGGTACGACCGGGTACACCTTCGTATAATTGCATTGTGGTTTCCACTTGTAACGTACAACTTGAGCTATAGAAGCTGTAGGGTACAGCGGAGGTACCGTATCGCAAATCGACGGAAGATAAATTGCAAATCTAATTAATTCGTCAGTAAGTGTTGAAAAATTGTGGATGGACATGTATTATTTGTCGATTTCGACAATAAGAATAAGTAAGATCGACTGTTATCAAGTAACCGTGACCCTGTAACGAAGAGCTATTGAAGGTATATCGTGAATTTACTCATTAAAATAATAAAATAAACTAACTAAAATTAAAAGTTACGGGGCGTCAAAACACTCTTCCACATCGCTGTGAAAAAGTGCCCAGAAAACTCAATACTCAATACTCAATACTCAATACATTTATTGCATTCCACAATGTGAACTTAGGTGGTAGGGTACATAAGGTTATACATACATTAGTTTAGGAGCATTGTGGGCCCTGTCGGGCATAACAATTTAAAAATTTGGGGGAGGGCTATTATAAAATATTGGTTTACAATTACTTATAACTAATTGAATACATTTATTTACAATACTCATATAATGGATATATATTTATATATAGATTTGCCGTGGGGCGCCGGCTTAGAATTGCGCTTCCCCAAATCCTCCCGTGGGTGTCGTAAGAGGCGACTAAGGGACAAACCGGAGGTCGGGCAGCAGCGTCCTCCGTGTACTGCACATCCTCACTGCGATCGCCAACCCGCCTGCCAAGCGTGGCGATTAAGGCAAATAACCCCCTTCAATGAAAACCACAGAAACCAGGCCCCCAGTCCCCGGCAGCTCCGCTATCCCTGGCGCGGGTAGCGGTCAAGGTAACGGCGGAGCAGGGGGTGCTAAGAATCTCCGGAAGAGATCCGGCTACCCACCCCCACGACGACTGGCCCTGGTAACACACAACATACGCACATTGAGGACTGACGAAAAGATCTGCGAGCTGGAAGAGGAGCTGAGCAAGTTACACTGGGACATTATGGGGTTGTGCGAAGTCCGTAGAGAGGGGGAGGACACCATAACCCTGAAGTCTGGTAACTTGCTCTACTACCGGGAGGGCGACCAACAGTCCCAAGGTGGTGTCGGGTTTCTCGTTCACAAGTCCCTCGTAAACAACATAATAACCATCGACAGTGTGTCGAGCAGGGTGGTATACCTAATACTCAGAATATCCAAAAGATATTCGCTGAAGGTCATTCAGGTATACGCACCGACCTCGTCACACTCCGATGATGAAGTGGAGACTATGTATGAGGACGTAAGTAGGGCCATACATAGCTCCAAAACCCACTTCACTGTTGTTATGGGGGACTTTAACGCAAAGTTGGGTAAGAAAAGCGGTGATGAGTTGAGAGTGGGGCAATTTGGGTATGGGCAACGGAACCCTAGGGGACAGAGGCTTGCCGACTTTCTGGAGAAAGAGGAACTCTTTATGATGAACTCTTTCTTCCAGAAGCCGCCTCACAGGAAATGGACCTGGCTGAGTCCCGATGGTTTCACGAGAAACGAGATAGACTTCTTCATGACCGACAAGAAACGGATATTCAGCGATGTCTCTGTGATCAACAGGGTAAAAACCGGTAGCGATCACCGAATCGTAAGAGGCTCGCTGAATATCAATGTTAAACTTGAAAGGTCCAGCCTGATGAAGTCTACGCTCCGACCTACTTGGCCCCATATTCAAAACCCCGAAAGCTTTCAACTCGAGCTCTCTAATCGCTTTGCTTGCCTTGAGAACTTAGTGTCAGTAGACGAGATCAACGACGGGCTAGTGGAAACTGTCCGCACGGTAGGGTCTAAGTTTTTTAGACCCTGTCGTAAAGATAGACCTCAGAAATTGACCGAGCAAACCTTAAACCTCATGGCTGAACGACGTTTGCTACAGTTGCAGTCTTCCGATGACGCGAAGTCATATAGGCAGCTCAATAGACGTATATCTAAGTCCTTGCGACACGATCTGCGTCTCTTTAATACGAATCGTGTTAAAGAGACCATACAGCGAAACCAAGGCTCTAAAGTGTTCGCAAAGGACAAGTCTATTGGGCAAAGCCAGATGACAAAGCTGAAACGGGAGGATGGCAGCATAGCGTCGACCAAAGCAGAGGTTTTAGGCGAGATCGAGAGGTTCTATGGACAGTTATACACTTCGGTCGCAAAGCCCGTTGACAGCTTGGTAGGAGATCCAAGAGCCAAGCTGTCCCGACATTATACCGAAGATATCCCGGACATCAGTCTGTACGAGATTAGGATGGCCCTGAAGCAGCTTAAGAACAACAAGGCGCCGGGCGAGGACGGAATCACTTCAGAGCTTCTGAGAGCGGGTGGAACACCGGTACTTAAGGTCCTCCAGAAACTCTTTAATTCCGTCCTCTTCGAGGGCAAAACGCCTGAAACATGGAGTAGAGGTGATGTGGTGCTGTTCTTCAAAAAAGGTGATAACAGCCTATTGAAGAACTACAGACCCATCACGCTTCTAAGTCATGTTTATAAGCTGTTTTCAAGGGTTATCACGAACCGTCTCGAGCACAGACTTGATGACTTCCAGCCTCCCGAACAAGCCGGTTTCCGAAGAGGCTATAGTACCATAGACCACATCCATACGCTGCGGCAAGTTATACAGAAGACCGAAGAGTATAACTTGCCATTGTGCTTAGCGTTTGTGGACTATGAGAAAGCCTTCGATTCGGTGGAAACATGGGCGGTACTTGAGTCACTCCAGCGATGCCGTATTGACTATCGGTACATCGAGGTGTTGAAGTGCTTGTATAATAACGCCACCATGTCGGTCCGAGTACAAGAGCAGAGCACGAAGGCGATTCCATTGAGAAGAGGCGTAAGACAGGGGGACGTTATCTCCCCGAAACTGTTTACTGCCGCAATGGAAGACGCCTTCAAGCTCCTGGAATGGCAAGGACTTGGCATCAACATCAACGGCGAATACATCACTCACCTTCGGTTTGCCGACGACATCGTAGTCATGGCAAAGTCGATGGAGGAACTCAGCATGATGCTCGATGGCCTCGACCGAGTTTCACAACGGGTGGGCTTGAAAATGAACATGGACAAGACGAAAATTATGTCAAATGCCAATGTTGTGCCCACCCCAGTCTCTGTTGGAAACTCGGTACTCGAAGTTGTTGACTCATATATCTACTTAGGACAAGTAGTCCAGTTAGGTAGGTCCAACTTCGAGAAAGAGGTCAACCGCCGAATCCAACTCGGTTGGGCAGCGTTCGGGAAACTACGCAATGTCTTTTCGTCCGACATACCTCAGTGCCTCAAGACGAAAGTCTTCAACCAATGTGTGTTACCAGTGATGAGTTACGGCACCGAAACGTGGTCTTTCACTATCGGCCTCATCTCAAAGCTCAAAGTCGCTCAACGAGCTATGGAGAGGGCTATGCTCGGTGTTTCTCTACGTGATCGAATCCGAAATGAGGAGATCCGTAGACGAACTAAAGTCACCGATATAGCCCACCGGATTAGCAAGCTGAAGTGGCAATGGGCAGGCCATATTGCTCGCAGAGCAGATGGCCGATGGGGTCGAAAAGTACTAGAGTGGAGACCACGGACTAGCAAGCGCAGCGTAGGACGTCCACCAGCAAGGTGGACAGACGATCTTATAAAGGTCGCCGGAAGACGCTGGATGCAGGTCGCTTCCAACCGGTACCTGTGGAGATCAAAAGGGGAGGCCTATGTTCAGCAGTGGACGTCCTATGGCTGAGATGATGATGATGATGATGATGATATAATGGATTAATATAATAATATTTATTTAAATTATACATGTATTAATATCATTGGTATAATTATTAATGCGATTTTTTTTTTTTGGTATTGTTGTTTATTTATTAAATTTATCATTTAAATATTCCTTTACGTCATAATAACATTTACGGATTAGTAGTTGTTTTAATTTATTTATAAAGATATTAAATTTTTGTTCATTTTTAATTTCATCTGGTAATTTATTATATATTTTAGCTGCCATTACTAAAGTGCTTGTGGAGTGTATTTTTAGCTTAGAACCTGGTAGGTTTAGTCTATTTTTGTGTCGTAGTGTGTAGTGTGTCTGTATGTTTTCGCGTGTAGTGTAGAGTTTTTCATTATTTCTAACAAAACAAACTTGCAGCATTACCCCGTTTCGCGGGACTGTATCATCAGGTTACCGTGACCCTGGAACGTAAAGGCCTATTGAAAGGCACTGTGGATTTTAGGCAGTACGAGTCTGACACTCCCTCCCGTACCGCCCCGGGCGGGAGGACTCATGTGTTGATTTTTCCATGACAAAAAAAAACATCGCATACATAGGTACACATATAAATGAACACACATAATGTACAAATCACACATAATCTCACTAGAGCACCCGGTGATCTATAAAACTAGCATCCACTTGACGAGTGCTCATAATCGCTATGCATTTATTTCGCGTCCGGTCATAATGTTCACTGGCTTAAATGTAGCGATGGATCCGTGCTATCTTGAATTTTATTGGAGTTGTTTTTTGGGTGAAAATAATTGTACGTTGCATTTTACGAGTATCTTCAACGGAGGAGGTAATTATGGTACAGTAAAAGTTTATGCTGAGAAGAAAAAGAACTTTAGTTGGTGCCAGTTAAGAAGTCAATAGCGGACATTGACTCCTACCTCCTAAGTCCTAGTAAAGCGAAAATGACATAAGATCAGAATTAGCATTTTTGTGTGATGAGATAGTGTTTGTGATGTGTTAAAGGAAAAAAAGGTTTTATTATTCTGATATACGACGCTGCTGAAAACTGACGTGTTGTGTCTCATTCCAATCACCAATGAGTAGTCACAGCACTAATGGAAAAAACATTGTAGTATTAGAGATTTGACCTCGGGACCTCGAATCGTTAGTACCCAACATCATGAATGATTATATCTTCAGATTCATTCATTTACCTTCCACAGCAAGAAACAAGATTGTTTTTATTTTATCAGGCAAAAAGCTCACAGCTAAGCCGTTGTAGACTAGACTAAGTACTATTATACCTATTTACGTTTAAAATAAACCGCTTAAAAATTACTTAGTAGTACAATTAATCAGGGCTCTCAACTGAAATTTAACAATTAACTTTACCAACAGATCCGAAAACTGGCAAAAAAATAAATAAACACAATTGGAAAAGGCTAAATACCGAAAGCGTACGTAGTTATGTCAGTGCTTGTGGCAAGCAAATAACAGTTTATATTTTTGTTTACTTTACCATCTGCTACTCAATTCGAATATTTAATTGAATATTGATGTAAAATAAATGTTGCAATACAATGGGCTCCACCTATGGCACTGATTTTGCATTCTAACGCCGGGACAAATATTTGTATGCCCTACAGTTTGTTCCGATTTTGCATATTTGCGCTTTTGATTTGTATGCATTTACTATGGCAATCATAACATCGGGCACGCCGCAATTGCGGCGGTAAGACCCCTCTTTGAGGAGTGGCTGGAGAGAAGTCATGGCGTCCTTACCTTCCGCCTGACGCAGGTCCTCACCGGGCACGGGTGCTTCGGGAGGTACCTGTGTCTAATGCGGAAGGAGGAAACGTCTGGGTGTCACCACTGCGAAGATCGCCCGGAGGACACGGTGGAGCATACGGTGCAGGACTGCCCAGCTTGGGCAGTGCACCGACGTGTCCTCACGGCTGCGATAGGCGGAGACCTCTCGCGCCCGGCATTGGTTGCGGCCATGCTGCGGGGCGAGACGGAGTGGGAAGCGGTCGCCTCCTTCTGCGAAGCAGTAATGCTCGCGAAGGAGGAGGCGCGCCGCGAGCGAGAGAGGACAGAGTCCTCCCTCCGCCCCAACCGCGGTGTAGGACGCCCACGGCGACGGACGTCGCGAGACGATCTCCGGCCACCGTAGGCGCGGGCATGCGGGCAGCGAGTAAAGGGCAACTCGCTGCCCGACCAAGGACCATGCCCGGGTCGACGGCGCGTTGTGTCCCACGCGCGCCTCAAAGAGCGTCAGCATAATGACGGGGCCCCCCTCTCAGAGGGCCAAAGCCTGCCGGGGTCGCGGGATTATTCCCTTACCGTAACCCCGGAACATAACAGGCTATGAAGGACACCGTGGATTTTAGTCAGTAGAAGTCTGACAGTCCCTCCCGCCCTGCCCGGGGTTGGAGGACTCATTTGATGATTTTACCACGCTAAAAAAAAAAAAAAAAAAATGGCAATCATAGCATGAGGTTTCCTGCTGAAAACTAGGCTCTATTCGTTGCTGTGTATGTCCTGAATTGGTTCGGCAGAAGTAACGCCATGCGCCACGAATCTTACCTACACCTTTTTACTCCATCCACTTCTAAATATTTTGTCTTACACGCGTACTGGTTGCTAAGTAAAGAAAACATTTCAGGTTACACGATCTTACAAAATAATTGAGCGAAACATGATCCAACTCCAATTAATTACCATTACTGTCAATTAAACATCTTAAATACTTTTTTCAACGTGGTAAAATCATCAAATCAGTCCTCCCAGGGCAGGGCAGGAGGGACTGTCAGACTTGCACTAACTAAAATCCACGGTGTCCTTCAATAGCCCTTTACGTTCCAGGGTCACGGTAATTCGTTAGTCCCGCGACCCCGGCAGGCTATGGTTTTCGAAAGGGGGGCCCCGTCAGAACATTTAAAATACTTACAATGTATTATTAAGAACCCATTTCAATGTAACTGGTTAGAATACACCTAATGTATCATGCAACAATTCTAAATCGTTTGCTTACATAAAAGGTCAAATTGACAACGAGCAACTTGCTAGCGCTCTGGTGGAATGCAAACGTTGAAAGTGAATGAACGACCTATCGCTTGCCACTCAGCATCTATATTATTTGGGTTGCCACATATCTAACTGTAGCAGAAAATCCGTGTTCTAATAAATGCATACCTACAGCACTTTTTTTTTTTGTTTCGGCTTCACCATACGCACACTTTGGACAAAATCATCATAAACTGGTTCCAAAACACCGTTCTTATCAGAAGTCTAGCCAAGTAGGTACTGATTCGAAAAATATAATTAATCGAGTAGAAAAAGATCTATATGCGAAGAAGAAAAAATTGAGCTCTGCATAATCAGAAGAGCATCCAACACAAATCAACTTGAGTGCGAAGAAATCACATCACCATAAAACAACCAGGTCCAATGCGAGCATGCCTTAACACACCTTTACAAAACCTCCTTTCAAGGGAGCCAGCCACTCGCTTCTCAACATACCACTAGTTTTTTTTGGATTCGGCTCTGGTCGTGTTAGCGGGTGGACGTGTGCTAATTTCTGATTCTAATTTTAATTTTAAATTAATCTTATTGGCTACTGCGATAAATTTGAATTTCTTGTCACTCTTGTGGAGTTTATATGGACTAACTCCGCCTTGTGGGCGGTCTGTGAAAGGGACAACAGCATTAAAGTTGAAAAGTGTTTTTTAATTGGTCGGTGGGATTCGAACCCGAGACGTGCTGCGTGGGAAGTCAGTGGATGCTTGTACCGCTGCGCCACCGTGCAAGTAACTGTGAGTGTTGAATATTACTATCTACTACGATGCGCGCGGCGTAGCCGATACCGACATCTGCTACGAGTGATCTACAGCTGTGCTACGAGCGCTACGAGTGCTACGCTGCGTCTACGTCACTGTCTACTTTGTACGCAACATCGCTGTGCCGTAGCAGATTATAGTCGCATGTACTCTTTTGTTTACTACTCAACGTAAACATTCTGGTATCTAACATGCCTAACGCGAAAAAGAGCTCACCATCAAAATCTATGAATGTAAACCTAACCAGGGAGTCCTCACACTCTGACTCTGAAGTGACCCCCTCTCCGCAAAGGAACATTACTGCGAGATATAAGCGGCCGCGCATGGAATTGTCACCTAACAAACAGGAATCCTCGAGCAATGTCTCTCTTGAACTTATTATGACCACTCTGACCATTATGAAAACACAACAAGAAGTTACGTTTGCCAAAATTTTCTCTGAAATGTCTGATCTTAAGGAAAAAGTGCATCAAATACAAGTAACAAACTCAGAAATCGAGAAGTCGATGGACTGTATGCACAAGTACTATGATGACCTGAGGCTTCAAGTCCTGGACCTTGAGAAGACCCGAGATAAAAACGCTGAAACAATCAACAAACTAGAGAGGCAACTTCAAGATATCAAACTGAGTTCGAGGTCATCTGCTGTCGAAATTAGAAATGTCCCGAACAAAGAAAACGAATCAGTTGAGGACATGATAAATATTGTGTCCCAGATCGGAAAAAGTATCGACTGTGAAGTATCAATGTCCGAAATACGAGATATATATCGTTTACCAGCCAAACCTGGGACGAATAAAACTATTGTGACCGAGTTTTCTTCTGTGCACACTAAAACCAACTACCTGTTGGCAGCTCGCAACTTCAACAAAAGCCGGAAATTAGAGGACAAATTGAGCACAAAAGTGGTAGGCATAATCGGCGACAAGAAACCGATATATGTAGACGAATATCTTCCTGGATCAATGAAGAAATTATTCCTGCAGTCTCGAGACTTTGCCAAGAAAAATGGTTTCAAATTTTGCTGGATATCAAATGGCAAGATTCTACTACGTAAAAGCCCGGAGTGCAAAGAATCTCACACTGTCAGGACGGAAGACTGTCTAGCGAACATACTGAAAAAAATGTGACTATTAACCTTGTGCTACATAATTACCCTGTCTTGCTTCTTGGCTATCTACTACTTAAAAATAGTATGTAAATGTCCCGTAATTATAATTGTAGAAACTTTTAACATAACAAGCGCACTTCACACACATAACATTTTATTTACACACCACTTAGCTTACAATTACGATTTATTCTATATTAAACATTTTTTTTATTTTACCTATTTTAATAATATTACACGGACCTTATTCTTTACAAAAACTGTCAGAATTACCTCCACACTACATTATATCAAATACATTAATCTCAACTTATTCCACGCATCAAATAGATTTTCCTTTACCTACCTACCTTTAAATTGTGTTATTAATTATTATAAATGGCTTGTATAAATAATATCCTTGATGAAATCGATCAACACAGTGTAGCTACTTTTGAAGTCTGTGCCCCACCATCATACACTTCTTTGCAAAAGGTAGCACAATCGTCATTAAAGATTATTCACATTAACATTCGTAGTGTTCACAAAAACTTTAACAATTTTTTAATTGTCCTTGCTCAGATGCCTATCCAATTCGATCTTGTAATACTGACGGAATGCTGGCTGAAAAATGCTGGTCCAATCCCTACTTTGGATGGTTATACATCGTATTCTACCATAAAAAACCCAATTCAAAACGATGGTGTAGTAATCTATGTTAAAAATAACCTACAATGTACTGTAACAGAACCGTCTTTCTTCGTCGACGCAAATTGCCTAATTTGTCGTACTCAAGACACTGCAATCATTGGTATATATCGTTCACCTTCATATACTAACTTAACTAATTTCTATAATAGCTTGGAAACTGCTGCGTCTGCCTTAAAAAGCAGCAAATCTGTTATAGTAATGGGAGACTTGAATGTTGATATTAAACCTAACAACAAGGACCCTCATTCACACGAGTATCTTCTACATATTGCTACACTGGGTTTTTCGCCGGCTTTTCTACATCCCACTAGACCAAGCTCTAATACTTGCCTAGACCATATCTTACTCAAATCTAAATCCTCTTCAAACTCCTTTGTATTGGAAACAAGTATTACAGATCATCTTGCTACGGCCTTATGTTTAGATAAAATCAAAGTGAACCGAAAATTAGTTCCACAGACAACCACCCGTTTAAATTATTCTAATGCTCTAAAGGATGTAGAAAAGGCTGACTTAGCCCCGGTGATGAACGCTACCGATGCCAATATTGCTGCAGATAATTTAATCACTACTCTTAAAGGCATTGTTCTAACTCATACCTCACTCATCAAAATTCCAAGAAAGGCTAGAATAATCAAGCCTTGGATGACACCCGGTCTCATCCGTTGCATTAAAAATCGAGATAGCATGCATCTTAAGGTTAATTCAGACCCGCAAAACACTACTCTCAAAATAACTTATACAAGATATCGAAATTTTTGTAATCGTCTCATCAGTAAACTTAAACGTTCTGATGAAAAACTTCAATTTACTAGAGCTCAAAATAATAGTAAAGAAACTTGGAAAGTCGTTAAAAAGCTCACCCATACAGGGATAAATAAGCAGCCGGCCACGAATCTCTTGACATTGTCCACGGACCCTTTATCTTCAGTTAATGTAGTAAATAATTATTTTGCTAATGTAGGTAAGACACTGGCATCTAAAATAATTTCTTTCCCCACAGAAGGAGACCCACCATCCAAACACAGCACGCTAAACTCGATCGCGATTCTCCCCGTTAGTGAAAGTGATGTGGAGTTAATTATAAAATCATTTCGGGATAACTGTGCCACTGGTTGGGATAACATACCAGCCAAACTAATAAAAATGGCTCATAACGTCCTCGTGCCTCCCATCACCCGTATCTGCAACCTTGCCATTTCACAAGGGGTTTTCCCGAGGGCATTTAAAACGGCGTTAGTTACACCTGTGTACAAAACTGGAGATAAAGATCAGATCTCAAATTATCGCCCCATTTCTGTCTTAAGCGCTTTATCTAAAATCATGGAACGAATTCTTAACAATTGCCTAACCAAATACTTAAACAAATTCCACATTCTCGCCAATAATCAATATGGTTTCCGACATGGAATCTCTACGGAAGATGCCGTAGTCGACTTGGTACAGTCGGTAGCTGACAAACTAGACCAAAAACTGAAATGTTATGGCATTTTTCTAGATCTCAGTAAGGCGTTCGACACTGTTTGTACTTCTAAACTAATACAGAAAATGGAAAATATAGGCATACGTGGTCTAGCTCTTGAAATCTTTAAAGATTATCTCTCTGACCGTAGACAATCCGTCAAGATTGACAATATAATTAGCGCAGAAGAACAGATTAAGTTCGGGGTCCCCCAGGGAAGTATTTTGGGTCCTACCCTCTTCCTAATCTATATAAACGACCTTTGTAAACTGCCTTTAGTCAACTGTGATATTTTCACTTACGCAGACGACACTGCACTAGTAGCATATGGTAAGAATTGGGATGACGCTAAATTGCATTCAGAAAACGCATTGCGGAGAGTAATGCATTGGTTAGCAAGCAACCTTTTAACCTTAAATGTCGATAAGACCAAATTTTTACGTTTCTTTCTACCGCATACATCAAAACCAGCTGTAGAAACCGGTAATCTAAAAGCCCATAACTGTCAGCAAAATACAGAAGCTTGCAAGTGTCTCTCATTATCTATAGCGGAATCCATAAGATATCTCGGGGTGTTCGTTGATGAGAAACTTGACTGGACCAGTCAATTGGAGTCATTAACCTCTCGCACTAGAAGACTAATTTACATTTTTAAAAATTTAAGATTTTCAGCGGATAAAAATACTCTCCGAATGGTTTATTTAGCTCTGTGTCAAACAATCCTGATGTACTGTATCCCTGTGTGGGGAGGGACTCATAAAACTGAGCTATTAAAACTAGAAAGAGCCCAAAGGGCTGTGCTAAAAGTAATTCACTGTAAACCTCGTGACTACCCTACACATATGCTATACTCAGAATGCAATGTCTTAACAGTTAGGAAACTGTACGTCTTAAGATCCATCCTCTACAAGCATTCTTTGATCTCTTTCAATAAGCAGTTTGTCAGTCAGCGGCGCCGTGGCTTTCCTTTATGTCCTGTTGTCTCATGCAGGACTGCCTTTGCTAGACGTCAGTTAAATGGCCTTAGTGCTAGGCTGTACAATAAAGCCCACAAACAATTAAATATTTACGCTCTGACTAAGGGCGAGCTAAAAAACAAGCTTAAGACCTGGTTACAGAAATTGACATATAGTGATACTGAAGAGCTTCTTACCACTGTACAGTAAAGAGATAGGCTTACACAGAACATGACAGACCCACTCACTCATACACACAAGCATGTAAGCACTCCCACATTCACACACATACATCCAAACACACACACCCATATACACACACGCCCATAAACTCACACACACACACACACACACACACACACACACACACACACACACACACACCCACATACACCCGCGCACTCATGTTTTATTTAATTTTTGTTTTTAACGTTTAATGTTTATAATTTAATTTTACAAAAGTACTTTGTTCACCTACTGCGCACGTACCAATATTTTTTTGTAATCGTTATAAGACATGTTAATGGATACTCTTTCCTAAGATACAGACAGATTTTCTGCCTAGTTTAGGAAAGGGAGTCCTATGACCCACTTTATGTGTTGTACTGGTTGTATTCATTTACCACTAAGACAACTTTGTATACAAACAACTTATTGAATAAATTATTATTATTATTATATTATTATTATTACTAGTAACATGTTTGTTTGTACGTTTCACACGTAGCAACGTGTCGGGACAAGTACTGTTCGCGCTTTCAAGTACTAAAGGATCGCTTTTTACTGCGTTCGACTGTTTGACGCGAATGCACTGGGTGCTGAGTGACGGAACAAACAAGATTACTGTATCGATGTGTTGTTGTTTGTACACATTTCTCAGCAATATTTTCGAATCAATCGAAAATATTGCTGAGAAATGTGTACTTTAAGTACGAATGTCTAAGAAAAGAGGCAGACTTCAGAATAGTAGGATAACTAATACTAAAAAGACTGCCTTTATAAAGACGTCTGAATAAATGGACACAATCACTGTGCTCAGAATTGATGGAATACCATCGAGTGATGGTAAAAAGTTCGTAGTGAAAATCAAACTATTTCTTTTCAATTATATCAATTAATCGGAAATATTTAATAGACCAAAGAGTTCAACTCAATGAGGATGATTTCACAAAAAACTCTAACCATTTCAAATCAAGTTAGAGGATTGATCTTCATTTTTTGAAATTGAAAATCTTAAAGACAAGATGATGAACACGAGACGTGTCCAGATTAACAGCTTTTTGGAAAAGCTTTGAACATCCACCACTTAAAAATAAACGCTTGAAACTTTGTTCTTGGTAAATTTGAGTAAATAATGGCTCAATTTGGTACACGAAATGTTATACCGTACTGTTTATTCAATTGTAATTTACTATGCACCCCAAAGTTTCAGTACCTTGCTCGCTGGCTATTATATTCACCTCACCCAATTAACAACTTTCCTTTTGCTTGAGTTGTTTAAAACGAGCTTCAGTTTCCTTAAAGTCATACCAATCCTGACTACAGCGTATTTTATGTATCATTATCGTCAGCATATTAATAAACAAATGACTGAGTTTAAGTGCAGGAGAATGAGAAAGGGAAGCTTCGCTTGATAGAGACAAAGCGTTAGACAACTGGAAGTAAAACCTCCTGCTCAGTACTAAGATTCAAAGTCACCCATAAAACTCAGACAGGTTATCACAAATTATTCCACGTCATTGGCTGAAAAACACAATTCAGTTTTTTTTCTTATTGCTCATTTAGATTCAGAGTAAAATAAAATGACTCGGTGTTCATTTTATTTTACTCTCCTGAATTTTAAAACAAAGACTTTTTTTATTTCTTAAAAAAATCTCCAGCATACGTGGTGCGTATTTATATATGCAATATACTCGTACATATACCTACTGAACAACAATGGCGTCAACGAATCAGGCTTACATCGCATTTTAAGCCGTATAACCTGTTTTCATAATAAAGCATTCAATGAAAAAGTGCCCAAAAAGCAATACACTGCTGTTTATCAAAATTATTGTAAGAGAGGAATATTGAGCGAAGTGACCGGAAAATCCGATAGTACTTTGAAGAGCGGGCCGCATGAGAGCCAGCGATTTCACGCGCGGAGTGGGCGCGGGCAGCCAGTGAAATTACAGTCCACTTGCACACGCTCAAAGCACTCGGTAAAACACTGGCACTCAAATAAAATTTTGCTAAATTGAAAACCTTTACGTTTAGTATCGAGCATTTTTGGTTTAAAGCATTTATCGAAATCGTTGTTTCGTATTCTGTTACTGGTACCTATTTTTCAATTAAAAGCTCAATGGTTGGTATTTGAAGTGACGTTATCCGGTCGTTCTCGTTAGATTTGTATGGATATTGTTAAATATTTGGCTGAGTAGATTTAGAATATAAGTATGTATGTAAGGGCCGTAGAAGATGGAGTTCTATTATTTCAGCATACACTGATGGGAGAATGTGCGAGTTTATGTACGAATATTGTCACTATATTATCACTGTCCAATTTTCCATTATAGTTACCTAATTTTATTATCAAATTTCCTGGAATTCATCATCACATTCAGCCACATAGCTCTAGCTATAAAAAAAAAGTGTTTTGACTTGTAAAAGTGTTTGTGAAAACCTATTTGCAAAAATATCATTTATCATTTATCACATTTCGCCGAAATGGTATAAAGCACCTAATTATAAAGGTATTATGTGCTCCTAGCCCTATTGTTTATTTATCCTGGTAAAATCATCAAATGAGTCCTCGCACCCAGAGCAGGAGGAACTGTCAGACTCGTGCTGACTAAAATCCACGTTGTCCTTCAATAACACTTTACGTTCAGGGTCATGGTAATTGGATAAGTCTCGCGACCCCGGCAGGCCTTGGCCCTCTAAAAGGGGGGCCCCGTTATTATGCTCTTTAAGGCGCGCGTTGAACACAACGCGCCGTCGACCCGGGCATGGTCCATGGACGGGCAGCGAGTCACCCATTACTCCGTGCTCGCATGCCCGCGCCTACGGTGGCCGGAGATCGTCTTGCGACGGCCGTCGCCGAGGGCGTCTACCACTGCGGCTGGGGCGGGGGGAGGACGCTGTCCTCTTCCTCACGCGGCCCACCTCCTCCTTCGCAAGCATGACTGCTCCACAGAAGAAGGCGACCGCTTCCCACTCCGTCTCGCTCCTCCATACTGCCCTGAGATCGCGCCGGAGGAGCTCTTCCCGCCGCTCTTGGACTCGTCGAGACAGCGGGGACTCTCTCCGGCGCTGCGTCTCCATGCGGCACTCATAGACGCGCTGGAGGGCAGTCGCCTCCAGATCCCAAGGCAACAATCTGGCAAGACGGTTGGCCGATTTTCCGGCGATCGTGCGGTATCCACGGATGATCCAGATAGTCATGACCCTCTGGCGTCCGCATGCTCAGGGCTCACACAGGGGCCCCACAATTTCCGAAAAAAAACGCCTGTAGTGTATGAACGAGAAACAATTTCAATGAATTTCAATATAAACACGTGTATCAAGTATTTTTGGAAATTCGGGTTATGTTTGTAATTTTGATGAGTGTAACATGCGTAAATAAAAACTTCCCTCGGCACATCAAGGTCGATTGGTTTTTACGTTATTTTTTTATTCACTGTACACGTCACGGGCAACTAACGGTAAAATTCATGCTAGGGCCTTCCAAAACACTTTTTTTTTTTCGAAAATGATGAAGAGAATGCTCCTAGAAGCGTTTTCAAGTTTCTACCACACGCTTCAAAAAAACCGAAACAAAAAAGCAGTTAACACAAAACCTCGAATAGAAAACACCGTCAGTAAAAAACAGGCTGTCGGTAATCTTATGTCTGACAAGTCCCTACACCCGGCGCACAGTAACGAAGTTAGCAATTTTCTTTCATTCAACATTATTGCAACACCTACGGACATGAAAGGCGTGTACGGTTCACGTCTACAAGTAGGGGAACCATGAGGCATGGGTTAGACGAGGATTAAACGCGCATGTAGGAGGCAAAATGCGAGAGGTCTGTTCACCTCTGCCTTCCTTAGAAAACATAAACGCGTTGAAAGGAAAAATATAAAAAACTGAACCACTCTCTGATGTCGTAGTTGTGTTATTAAAAAACTTTTTATCAGATCTGTCTTCTCATATTTAAATAAGAAATAATTCAGAATAGATTCATTTATAATGACAAGCAATGATAAGCACAATATTTGGTTTTACATTTGTAGTTTTATCCAGGATCTACTACATCGTAACCTAGGTCCATTAATTTACCTTTAATGTGATGGATTTTCTCCAACGCCTGATTATCGCGATAACTCATTAAAACTATATTATATCTCCAATCATCGCAAATAGCCGAATCCCTTCTAAAGCTTTTGTTTGAAGCTCAGGTACTGAATTGAAATTAAAACTCAGTTCGTGGTAAATAGGTACGAATCCTAATAACTCAATTCAATAAAATACCTACGCATTCCGTCAAGATAAAGGAGTAGGGACGTGTCTACGTGGTGACCCTACCGTGGCGCGCCACCCTTGCGCGCCCAGGCGTACCGTGAGCCACTAATTACTGCGTACCGCAGTTCCTTCCGCATTTTTCATACAGATCACGGACCTACTCAACTCACCGATATCGATTTGCCAGTTCACCCCGGGAATTACTCGAGGTTCCGTCTAAGAATCGGAGGAATGCAGTCCTGGGAATGCTCCTTTGTCCTTAACGAAAAAGGTTCCCAACCTAACAAAAGTTTAGCGAATATGTTTTTGCTTTTAATATGGCTTCTTTATTTGTGTTTTGTTTCTTGTGTAATGTAATGTACCTTAATATCTCACACCATATCATGATAAAGGCGAATAAACCTAACATTACTACAGGTACCTAACCTATTTCAAATGTAACAGAGTATTTTTCATTTAGATGTGGAGTATTGCTGTGCAGGTAATTAAAAAACTATCATAATTATTAATGTGCCGATATTCGTGCCTGTGCCCATGGATCCTGACCGTCGGTAGCTTGGACCCTGTTCCCGATACCGGTGGGTTACTATTTTATGGTATATTGTTTAATATACCTACTTTTATTAAAATATTCAATAATATGAATTATATGCAAAGAACATCAATGCATAATGTATCACCCTCCCTTGCCATTCACAATACCAATCGGCATTTCAAATATGGGGGATGTTCTGCTAAATTAATTTGGTAATAATAATAAAATATTTAAGTAGGTACTAAACACACAAACCAATATTGTAATTCACAAAAACCTTGCGGACTTACAGACAGACGTGATAACCAATTGTTTTTTAAAAGTCATATCAAAGTAACATGAATCTATTTTTAATAAAGACTGCTAATTCCCGGAAAACACCACAGAGCCAGCCTGTCGACAAAATCTCCAAAAAACATATAAAAACGTTTTAACATTGAGAGTTAAACACAGAATATCAAAATGGTACAGTTAAGGTCTTGCAGTAATTAATTAGTGTTACATCTCTGGGATTCACTTGGCAGTTGTGGTCAAAGTGGAGTGAAATTAAAAAGCTAAAAGAAAAGTTTTCCTTAGAAACTTATCTACAGAAATGGGAACGTTTGTTAAAAGCAATATTGTTATAAGCAATAAGTAAAAAATATTAGGCATGCTCCCGTGTCTTCACCTTCAATGCCAGCTGGAATTTTAGGATGGTCGTGCTGGGAAGCAACCTTCCTAGCACGACCTGCATATCTACGGTAATTGAGAAGTACAAAATTTAAAATTAGTGGTATAAAATAGTAAAAATTAAAAGGAATTTGTTACCATAAAAAGTTATAATGAATATGTTCACGGTCGCGCTAGGAAGTACAACACTATACTTTTCATTACGCTACAATTACCTAATAGGAGCAGAGCAGTGAAGGGAAATGTTAGGAAAACGGGAGAAGTTACTCCATACACGCTAAGCTTCTGAACTACGTGACGGATTTGATTGTATTTTTTTTTTTTTTTGTATAGCTATTAAGTCTGGGCAACATATAGGCTAAAATTTATCTTGAAAACTTGAACACCTGATGCAGAACTGCAATAAATCAGCTAAACTATAAGAGATACAAAAATAGCACCATAGTAAAAGTTGTTCCGCGTGATGAGCATTTTCTGCTGAGAAAATAAATTTGAAGATATGGAACACCTGATGTGGAACTCCAAGAGCCCAGCTACACTATTACATTACAGTAATGACTTCTTAGCAAGAGTTGTTCAGCCTGATGAGCACTCCCTGTTGTCGTATGAAAATTGAGATCTGGAACAACTGATGTGGAATTCCAAGAGCCCAGCTACACTATAACATATACATATATGAATAACACATTAGCAAGAGTTGTTTAGTCTGATGGGCATTTCCTGTTGACTTACAAAGATGAAAGATCTGGAACGTCTGGAATCGTCATGCGCGTCCCGTTGTTTTCCCGTCCCCAGGCTCTAAGAATTCGACATCAGACGTTTCAGATCCTTGATTGTGACGACCCCATTGTCGCTGGCATAAGCAACAGGATCCGCGTACGAAGTCGCTGGCAGAAGCTAGTTTATACTAAATGTCTCAACCACTTTATTTTTTTTTAGACACCTAAATTGAAAAAGATAACTCAATCTTAAATAAATTCAATTACTTCTCAATTCTCTACAGCCCATTACAAGTTTCCATGTAAACTCAATAAAAATAAATTGAATACTCCTTTAGGCTCTTTCATACAAAAGGCCAATTTATTTAAATGTAACAATTTAACGATCACAAAGCTGAACATTGTTGAAAAGTTGCTTAGAAAATTGAAAACGTCGACATACTCGTACTCGTTTGTGGCTCGAAGAAAATCAATAAAGAAAATTAGGATCGAATAAGTCCAGTAAATACGTAATTTATTTTGCAATGAAGTAATGGAAATGTATTTGAAATACAATTGAGAATTACACCGACGATGAATCCAACTGTTAATGTTGGAACTAATATTGGGCGATTGTTTTCTTGATGTCGTGGAATGTGCAAGTGCACCCCCAACTTTTTGATGTCAGGAATTGTTTTAAGAGCTCACATACGAACACAAGGGAAATATATTCCCTTATGATTTACAACCGTAACTAAAACAAGCCCACCATTTTTTTTAATAGCCTAGTTTTGTGTCCCACTGCTGGGCAACGGCCTCCCATTTTTCCTTCCAAACCTCTCTATTTTGGGCAATTAAAAAGACCACCAATTAATAACATAAATTATTTAAGTTTTCTTTTAGGAAAAACTAAAAAAAAAGGCATCTCTTTTCACAACAGTGTATGAAGCGAAGGTGTGAAACTACAGTAAATCATTGTCTCACTTCACTCATGTTTGAAAATAGCTAGTTCAGTGTTCGTGAGGCTGCGTGAGTGAGCGGCTTAGCGTCTAGCCCCCAGTACACGCGTGCTCGTTGTTTTCTTTTTGCTCTTCAACTGCTCGGGTGCGTATCAACGGCCTGGAGTGGCGGCGGGTGTAAATTGAAACACTTGCAAATTTACCCCATACATTATTCATACCCCAAACACCCTCACAGCGAGCGACTCTGACAGTTCCAGTTGACGCAAACTTTATCTCAAAGCAAAATAAACCATACCGTGTCATGCTTAGTGACCTTGAATTTGAACGAATTCACCATATTGAATTTAGGCCTCTCTCAATAGAGTCTATTGTTAAATAAATGATAGGGTACGAATAATTGTCTGTGGTTCCGCGACGCAAATCACACCCTATTCTAGCAGCTTCGTGGCACATAAGTAAAGTGGGTCAACCATTATACGTCTAACAAATGGGTACCCGCCTTAAGTCGGGCTGTGCAATAAGGAGCCGGTTTAGAAACCCACAACCTGCATTATTCTGACCCTAATAAATTTGCCGAGTCAAACGGGCATTGTCAGACAAATGAGTTTGAAGACGCACAGTAAAGATACTTCAAACATAATAGACTGAAACCCAAACAAACGCAAATATAACACAACTATATTACCTTCATCTTTTCTCGGTATGATCACATAAGAGTATTTGATTGCGAGTAGAAAATACGGTTTTGTACAGAAAAAATGTGACAATGTCATCGATTTCGTATCGAGATTAGCTAAACGTAAAGCAATGTGATTGCGAGCACATGTAACATACATTGATAATTTAAAACAGTCATTGTTATGCAAAATAGACTTTTGAAAACAAATAGATTGTGCAGTAAAACATAATATAGTGAGAACCCAAACGATATACATAAAACAAATAGGTATATGTTTGTGATGTTTGTGTTCCCTTAGGTTTGTACTTATTCACACCTCGACCAGACAGCGTATCACTTAGCTACAGCAAACGTTGTCTAAACCCATCCAATAACATTGATTTACGTGTTCGTGCGCGAACACAAACACTGAACCATGATTTAGGACAGCAAATAAAAAATATCCGACCAAAGCTTACACAAGCGTAATGTTAATTTACAAAACACATTTTCCTTGGAGAGTTTAACGTAATTTCTTTCTCACCAAGGCGTTTCCTGAAATAAATTACAAGTGTAAAATTCACAACAACAAAAGCGTAGCAACAAAAGGCTCGCGGCTCGCAACATCCGGACGACCCTTCCAAACTTAGCAGCCTGATTACGGATATCCGAGGAAAAAAAAATAAAGGGAGAAATAATACGCAACCATGTAAAAATCCAAGTGTTTTCAAACAAACCACTCTTGTGTTGTTAATGTTAAAATTGAACGAAAATTTGAATCAATTTTGTTAATATCACGCTGTTATTTATCGATGTTCTCTACGGAACACTTTCGTCTTAAAAGTACGTTAATGTGGAAGTTAACGTAGTTCATAACAGCGGGGTCTGGGGTGTAGTGTTTCACATAGAGATGAAACCGCGGGTCTTTGGCAGGTGATTGTTTAAGATTGTCACCACCAGATCGGATAGGAGTCGGCGGTGGTGGAAAAGGCACACGATCCGCTGGCGGTGTCATTGGGGGTGTAAACGGACCTCGACCTTCCAGTCGCCCAGCTGGCCGAACTTTTTTCCACAGAAAAGGCTCCTTATGTATCTTCCCGTGATGTGTTACCCGATGCCTGTAATCCCCTGTTTTGGGCATTTCTGGGTAAGTCAGATCATACATTTCTTCCAAAGATAAGTACCAATAGTCGGCCCCGTCCCCTATTATCGGAAACAACCTCTTATTCGAGAAAGCCGGTCGATGTTTTCTTACGAACTCATCATATTTCCGCTTCAATCTTTTCATGTATTCGGTGTAGTGGATAGATTTTAAGAGTTTTTCGAATTCGGATAATTCCGTTGTAGCTGGTTCAGAATACACACCAGCACAGACGTAGGTTCTAAGTAAATGATGGAGTTTGAAAACCACGAATGCTAGCCACTGGCGGGCTTCCTCCTCCAAGATCCTGAGGTCGTCTGCTCGGCTTCTGATGCCGAACTCTGCAGCTTCAGCCGCGCGTCTTTCTCCGCGTTCTTTCACTGTAGCCAGCCAGCGACGATAAGTGCGGTAACAGAACTTCGTGCGCCTTGAATAATGTCCACGCCACAGTGACTAAAATGGAATAGAAGCTTGATTTTAGTAAATCTTAACTAACAAATAACTACTATAAATATGATAATCGTAACTAAAGAACGCCAGCCATTCATAAGAACTTAGTCAGTGTTTGTCCTTTTATTGTATCCCTACAGGCATACACATACACAAACAATACTTAATGGCATACCTCTATTATCGTCGCAGCTTTTGCGTAATGCCTAGCATGTTTAGCTTGCACAGCTCTTCGTAGCGCGGCTCTCATCGCGTCCCGTGCCATGTGGACCCTAAAGGCGCATTGTATAATCCTAGCGTTCTTCGATAGCCATGCCACATGCTTACGGATAAGCCATCCTCGAGTAATACGAATCATAATCATCACAGCCTTGAATCTCTCATGACGACGATTTTCCGCTATGTCCGTAGTTTCTTGCAACTCCGAGTAAAAGTCGATTGCTGACGGCAATAACTTGTTCACTGTAGCCATTTTGATAAACTAATCGCTGAGGTGATTTGTTTTCATCATAATAAATTATTGCATTTCGTGAGACGACATGAGATGTCAACCGCGATTTCGTGATTTTTATTCGAATCGTTTTATTTTAGTCCAGTATTACAAAATGGATCATAGAGGTTTCAAATATTTCTGAATATTCCCAACTTGTTTCTTTTTTTAATGTATTTGTACTATCAGCTTAGTATATAACGTGTAACAAACTTAATTTTTTGTTTGTTTGCAAAGAAATGTAAAGCAGACTGTCATTACATACAAAAAAATATCTCGACCGGACAAAAAAATCAACTACCTGACAAATAATAGAACAGCAAAATTAGCAAGTCTTATATAATTTTAATAATATGAAACTCCTAAGTTATTCAGTCGTGGCTTCCTACCTGGTTCCCCTTATTTCCGTGCTCGCTTAATCACAATGACACTTTTGCTGCCTTTCAAGCCACCGTAATAAGTTCAGATATTTTTTTTTATTTGGGCCCTTAAATGAGGCGGTGTCTCGGTTGCCCATTTCGTTATGTTCCCCCCGAGCGAGGATACGAGTTGTTTAGAGAGTGCTCCTCTCCCCTCGGCCCTCGGCCCTCTGCACCGGCACCCAGGCCGTGTGAGACATCATGAATAATTCAACAATCAAATTGGCAAGGTGTGTACGCCTGTTTTTTTATTTTCACCCGAAATTTAGTGGTAATTTTCATACCTATGTGTGTTCTCGGAATTGAGTTACACGACGTAGACTAAATTAATTTTACCAATGAGTTCATTCTATATACGTTGTGCCTTGTGTTTGGTGTTAGACTGTTTGTTTCATGTAATTCTTATAAGTAAAATTAGTTATAATAGTAAAAGGCGTTTATTGACCCAAAAAACTACATTTATTCAAAGGTAATGTAAGGGTAGGTGGCTCCTTAAAATGTATTGCCATGAAAATACTGATAGGTACCTATTGATTCCCGAACTAAGCTTAGCTTGTATTTCAGGAGACAGTGTTCAGTCGCAGAAAATGACATAAAATATTTACAAGTAGTCCGAGTGAATGATGATACGATTTTATATGACTAAATTAGTGGTTAGTAGATTAATAGTAAAAGTGAGTGGATGGTGTAATTTTGTATGTAGTGATAGTATGTCCTATGTAGTGTGTGAGGATATATTATTATGTGATGGTGTTTGAGAGTACTAAGTAAGTGTGAAGTGGGAAAGGAATTTTACTATTTTGTTGGAGAAATATTCAGTTACAAAAGCAGCATGGAATAAAAGAAGGATTTATAAATTCTAACGGTTACGCTAGCCCTGCTTAGGGTCCCATCAAAGCAAATCTGGGCTGTTCAACCCATTAAGTACAAAACGCATTTCAGCTGAAAATTGCAAAAGAAACCTCGTCTTACACCTTGTTATTTTATTTTTTGTAGCTTTTAAAATAAACAGAGCAGGTTTTTGTTTTTAAGTCGTTAAGGTCTCTTTTAAAATCAAGGCTCGAGAGGAAAGATACTTTAATAATTAATAATATACCCGCGGTGAGGCTTCTCGACCGAGGAAATAATGACGCCGGTGAATTTTTTAAACATTTTAACATTTAACTGGAGATAGCAATCAGGCAGGTCAAGTGGTATTAAAATTCAGTGACGAAGTTTTGACATACTGCTACAAGACATCGTGGGGGCGAGAGGGCGGTGGTGTTTGTTTTGTATTTGTTTAATATAAATGCGATAATGTGGCATAATGAATCTAAAATCTTGGCTTGGTCTCTAAGGAATGTTTCAGCATAGCGTGCAGTGCCAGCTGCCCGGGCGTCGAAACTATATTTTTTTGGTATTTATTGTGTTACTGACAGCGACGTGTTGCGACGCCATCTCAAGGCTTTGTTTCAACGACGAGCTCGTCGTAACATAGTGACTAAAAATTGTTGTCACCAATTTGTACTGTGACCTAGAATTCGACTATTATCTGTTTTTCTATTACCTTAAAATTTAGGCAACTTACCTAGACAAAGAGACATTTTTTTTTAGATTAGTCTTCCCACCCTGGGCAGGGCGGGAGGGACTGTCAGACTTGTGCTGACTAAAATCCGCGGTGTCCTTCAATAGCCCTTTAATACCGGTGTACTGATCTTCATACGGTTGAAACTGCGGTCAATATTTAGTAACCACTTTATCATTTCATTCTCAATACCTACACATTCAGACAACACGAGGCTAGCAACTATAGCTTATACAATGGGATATAAATCCCATAAGGGACCTCGCATGAGGATTATACACGAACAGAATTGAGGGGAGCTTTTATGACCTATTACAATTGAGGAGCGTTTTTTCAAAACGATACATCCTAATATGATCTTTTTTTCAGGAATCACATTTATTTGATTACAAGGGTTTCTATAAAGTATAAAAAAATGAAATTGCTTATTAATTTATTAATTAGTTTAATGAGATACTTTTTACCTAAACAATGAAAAAAGGAACACATAAACATGCCAACAAAATGACATCAAAAACATCGAGTTTTTTCAAGTTTGATACATCAACTGTTGATGTCACGTTTTGATAAAAACCCCGTACATTTAGTTGGAATTTGCTGCATGGATACGGGGACTTCACCTTATAATATTAATGAATTATATTACGGGGTCTTCATCAGTTTCGTCGTACATTGTCATCTTCGAGAGCTGAACCCTGGAGAACATCTGCCTAAAGCCTGCCTGAGCATCAGGATCATCAGATATATCACAGAAGTTTTAGTAAATTTTCAGCATCTGCTTTCTTTTTTGAAGAAACCATGTTGGTTTTAGGCAACTGAGCACAGTTGAATCGTAAAAAAGATTTGACGTTTTTCTTCTTAACATCAACCTTTCATATCATTATCCATTATTGCATACAGTTTATTATAAAATCAAAGAAAAAGTGCGTGCACTCTCTATAACGTAAACAATCCAACTAATGTGAATGTAAAAGATGATGCAAAAATTATTTACTTTTGTAAGAATGAGACAACGACAATAAAAGCATTTGATTTAACGTTTTGAAAAAATCGATCGATGTAGATGTATCACTTTCAAAAAACTAATGCACTTCGTTGTGCTTTTAGAATGATTTATGTATCGTTTACAGAAAATTCGTAAAGACCATCGTGTAGCCCTACAGAGATTGAGTACGAAACGACAAAAAAAACAATTTTGAGATTTTGACTGATGTATTGCTTTGTGAAAACGCTCCTCAATTTGTTTTCGAGATTATTTGGAAATGGTTTTCCTTTTAGATCCATTATTAAACTATTATTATTATGACGACCTGAGTCGGAACCGGCTGAGCTGACGATGGGTTATTTTTGTGAATCAGATGAATGCTTAAATAAATCCACTCCATCGGTTGTAACTAATATTCCATCGCCTTCTCAATAATTTATTTTCTTATTTTTCTCAATATTTTCTAACGATTCACTACATCTGAATTCAGAAAATTTAGTAATGTAGCAGAAAATAAATATAAAAAAAACGACAACTTTAACGTTTGACTGCATTATTCATCTTCAAAAACAACTCAAACTACAAACAGTACAAGCATAAAACTATTACAAACTACTTTAAAAAATACACAAATCCTTTGTTAAGGCTCGTTCTGCGCTCGACAACAGGCAACATTTATCATTACCCCATAGAGGCTATTAAAACACTATTAGTACCTTACTTACCACACGTTTAGGGCGAAAGTTTTATAGCCAACATTAAAAACAAATTAAAATGTTCCGATATCGTTGACAATCAATACTCGATTGCTGATATTGGTTACAAATGCCATCAATACTGAAGTGGGTATCTAACACTCTCTATCACCGTTATTTTTATTTTATTTGAATCGCTCGGTACCTTTACATCAACAAAATGATCTGTGATGGGGTATGACAAGAATAGACCCGGTTGTGTCCAAAAGCATTTCTAAATTGAAGATAACATAAAACCACAAAACATAATAAAGTAATGGGAGAATCATCATCATCATCATCATCTCAGCCATAGGACGTCCACTGCTGAACATAGGCCTCCCCTTTTGATCTCCACAGATACCGGTTGGAAGCGACCTGCATCCAGCGTCTTCCGGCGACTTTTATAAGGTCGTCTGTCCACCTTGCTGGTGGACGTCCTACGCTGCGCTTGCTAGTCCGTGGTCTCCACTCTAGTACTTTTCGACCCCATCGGCCATCTGCTCTGCGAGCAATATGGCCTGCCCATTGCCACTTCAGCTTGCTAATCCGGTGGGCTATATCGGTGACTTTAGTTCGTCTACGGATCTCCTCATTTCGGATTCGATCACGTA
Organism: Agrotis clavis; assembly: GCA_954870645.1. Classification (NCBI taxonomy): domain Eukaryota; kingdom Metazoa; phylum Arthropoda; class Insecta; order Lepidoptera; family Noctuidae; genus Agrotis; species Agrotis clavis. Next base: position 12,299,614 of record OX940930.1, read on the forward strand.
GAGAAACACCTAGCATAGCCCTCTCCATAGCTCGTTGAGCGACTTTGAGCTTTGAGATGAGGCCGATAGTGAAAGACCACGTTTCGGTGCCGTAACTCATCACTGGTAACACACATTGGTTGAAGACTTTCGTCTTGAGGCACTGAGGTATGTCGGACGAAAAGACATTGCGTAGTTTCCCGAACGCTGCCCAACCGAGTTGGATTCGGCGGTTGACCTCTTTCTCGAAGTTGGACCTACCTAACTGGACTACTTGTCCTAAGTAGATATATGAGTCAACAACTTCGAGTACCGAGCTTCCAACAGAGACTGGGGTGGGCACAACATTGGCATTTGACATAATTTTCGTCTTGTCCATGTTCATTTTCAAGCCCACCCGTTGTGAAACTCGGTCGAGGCCATCAAGCATCATGCTGAGTTCCTCCATCGACTTTGCCATGACTACGATGTCGTCGGCAAACCGAAGGTGAGTGATGTATTCGCCGTTGATGTTGATGCCAAGTCCTTGCCATTCCAGGAGCTTGAAGGCGTCTTCCATTGCGGCAGTAAACAGTTTCGGGGAGATAACGTCCTCCTGTCTTACGCCTCTTCTCAATGGAATCGCCTTCGTGCTCTGCTCCTGTACTCGGACCGACATGGTGGCGTTATTATACAAGCACTTCAACACCTCGATGTACCGATAGTCAATACGGCATCGCTGGAGTGACTCAAGTACCGCCCATGTTTCCACCGAATCGAAGGCTTTCTCATAGTCCACAAACGCTAAGCATAATGGCAAGTTATACTCTTCGGTCTTCTGTATAACTTGCCGCGTAATGGGAGAATAATATGCAAAAATCATTCATCTTTGTTGGGTTTATGGGCTGAGGCTTCAAGGGAATCTTGACCATACCTTTTGTGAGCTAGAGACAATGAGCGATTCCTCGGAGCATCGAAGGGTCAATAAAGTTTAGTAATAGTTGAACTTTTATTTACTATGTATATAGCTGAAATAAGACACAAAGTACCGTCAGTCAGGCAGTCAGTACCTACTTTTATAAACCACTAGTGTTTTCGTACGCATGAAACGAATGTAGTATTTATATTTGAAACATTCGGTTTATGATATTTTTCTCCCATCTTTTAATTCCTAGGGTGGCTATGGAGGGACTGTTAGATATGTACTGATTAAAGTCCACGGTAGTTCTTCAATAGCCTTTAACGTTTCATGGTCATGGTTATCTGACAGTCTCGCGACCCCAGACATGTCCCGCGACCCCAAGAGTTGGAAGTTCTGAGTGGTAATAATTATAAGTAAAACGAAATAAATAAAAGCGATGACCAGAACTAATTGAGTGTGACAAATTAACAATCAATTAAAATGTACCTGCTTGAGTAGAACACGCTTCGAAGATTATTAAAAATGGAAAATAAAATATAGAAAGATTACGTTCAATGAAGTAAAAACTCGGGTTCAATTCGTATTTAATTGAATCAATGCGTTTATAAAAGCTCACAACGTAGAAATCCCGTTCAGTTTCTGGTAGATTATGGAACTTGGGGACTTTATGCCAATAGTAAGTGGGTTACTTTTAGGCAAGCGTCGCCCTCATCATTGCTTACTATCAGGATAGATGAAGGTGAAACGCGAGCCTATCTTTAATTTAAAAAAGGAATAAACAAAATGGCTGCCAGCCCTCTCACCTATGAAACGGTCAATTTTAATTGATAAAACAAAATTTGACTTTTTTAACCGACGAAAAAAAAGGAGCATAACTTTGCCTAGCGTGATCCGATTTCAAATATTCTTTTCTTATTTGAAATAGTATAACTCAAAGTTGGTCCCATCAAAATTTCAAAAGTAAAATCGGCCTCTACGGGTAGAGTAAAAATTAACGTTTTCCTACAGAATTTTCAGTTGTAAATCAAGTTAACATAATTATGTAACGAAATATCTAACTGAAAAGCAAAAAATAAATTTTGAGACGGCTCCAAAGAAATAATCAACGAAGATCTACAATTATTCGCTTCAAATAATCCATAACATGTTTGTTTTTTTTTTGGCGTCTCGCCTCAAAATTATTATATTTTTCTTTTCATTTAGATAATATGTCGTCGGTTTAATTTTTTGTTAAAAAGCTTTAATTAAAAACAAATTAACGACTACCACGTACGATATCAATATCCGTACAAAATTATATTCATTACATATTGGCAGAGACTTTAATTTTTGCTCGCAATTATGACTGTCACCGAAATGCTGCTTTAATTAAATTGGTATCATTTTATTGGTATCATTTTTATATTTATGGTATCATATATATTATTCAACGAAGTTTATTTGGCACATCATTTTAAATGATATGCCAAAATATATATATATATATAATATATATATTTAAAACAAAATTGGATTATACCATTTAAATTGTTAATTATAGGGTTCCGTATCTCAATAGAAAAAAAAACTGGTTAAGTGTGTATCGGACCACGCAGAATGAAGGGTTCCGTTGTTGAAAATTATTTATCCCAAACACAAACTTAGCACTACAGTTAAACTAGCTGTTGCTAGCGGCTTCGCCCGCTACAACTCGACGCTAACGCTAGCTATTGACCACAAAAAATATGCAACGGCATCATAAAATCGGTATAAAAACTTTCCGATTTGTTAATCCAGGTTATAAACTATCCTGTGTACCAAATTCCGTGCACAAGTTTTTGTTTTTTTTTTTCATTTAATATTAGTAAGATAGTAAAGAAGATTGAGTACAGAATCGGCTGTAAAATGGAAAGGTCAAACAGTAAATGTTTATCGTTTTAATTTACTCAAAATCAAAGCATTTATTTCAAGTAGGCCAGTTACAGGCACTTTTGAACTGTCATAGACAATTAAAGGAATATTAAATATTAAACACTAAAAAGTTATGGTGCTACAGTCCCAGTCACAAGACATAAAAACTGTTAAAGTACCGTAGATGCACGTTCCAAGTAGTAGATCTCTATGGAGAAGAACGTGCCAGAAACTCCATGGACACTCTTTTCAGATCGCCAAAATTATTACAGAATCATTGTTACATCATTCATCACTACAATTAAAACTAAAAATTAATCGTCAAAAACCTTGTCTGTGTGGCGGCTCTAAATCATCCCTGGGCGCGTACATCGATACAAACACAGAACTATAACATGATGTGATCCAATGTTTCTACCCAATTTAAAGATTATCTACATTTGTCCGTCAAATGTCTTACCTTAAAATAAAGTTACAACAAGAATATTACGTAGTAAAGGTAAGTATCGATTGAAAAACTCCAAAGAAGCAGTAATAAGCTCTATCAAGCATGAAAATCGTGTAAACATCTAACTGCCCAATTTAGCGTAAAAGGTAAAATTCACCGAATCAGTACACAAAAAAATGTTGTTTCAAACATTTTCTCAACCCCAATCAACAACTCAAGATACTTGAAATTCCTTTGAAAGGGTTCCCAAAAAATCGAAAGTAACTGGGTGAACTGTTGTGGCATTAAGGCACATAGTCGTGTATAGTTATAGTACTATATTATGTTTAGGTACCCACTCAATTGGTCCGTACAATCACTGATTCCCTTTGATTAAATTCCCGATTCGAACGCTGATTACAACAAATTACAGACGCTTTGTAATTTGTTATTTTCACATACGAAGCAAATTGAAGTAAATTTACAATTAATTGAGTCTTGTGAGGTGGAAAGACCCCTTTTTGTGATAGAAACTAGTATGATTTTTTTAAAGTAAAGGACTTACGTACTACGTTAAAAAATAAAGGCAATCTTTTGATACAATTTGAGTATAACAAATTCCTTGTTTTACAGCATCAAACATGAGCGTCTCATATCTTTAACAACTAACTTCATGTGATCAAAACTAAATTAATATGATTCAAATATTATTTTACCTACTAGTAGTTTACAGTTTCTGTTTAATAATTTGGTATACACAAAACCCTACGATTTTTCCCCATTGTAGTTAACAATAAAGCCGGAAACACATTATTTAACACGCCACGCGACGCAACGTGTCGACACCCGATGTGCAGTGAGCGCGTGTCGTCGCGTCGGGTGTTCATAGTGTGATTCTGGTCATAGAAAACAATACATTTGATTTGACCCAACACGCATCACGTTTCATCGGGTGGCGTCGGGTGTTAATAATGTTTTTTTTTTAATTTATTTATTCAGGCAAACATTCATAAAAATTTAACATTTTAATTCTGCCAAACTGCAGTACAGTTTGTCGGCAGAGTCATGCAGAGTCATGTGTATCCGGTTTTTTTTTTTTTTTTTAGCGTGGTAAAATCATCAAATGAGTCCTCCGGCCCCGGGCAGGGCGGGAGGGACTGTCAGACTTCTACTGACTAAAATCCACGGTGTCCTTCAATAGCCTGTTACGTTCCGGGGTCACGGTAAGGAAATAATCCCGCGACCCCGGCAGGCTTTGGCCCTCTGAGAGGGGGGCCCCGTCATTATGCTGACGCTCTTTGAGGCGCGCGTGGGACACAACGCGCCGTCGACCCGGGCATGGTCCTTGGTCGGGCAGCGAGTTGCCCTTTACTCGCTGCATGCCCGCGCCTACGGTGGCCGGAGATCATCTGCTGACGTCCGACGCCGCGGGCGCCTACCACTGCGGTTGGGGCGGAGGGAGGACGCTGTCCTCTCTCGCTCGCGGCCCGCCTCCTCCTTCACGAGCATTACTGCCTCGCAGAAGGAGCAGACCGCTTCCCACTCCGTCTCGCCCCGCAGCATGGCCGCAACCAATGCCGGGCGCGAGAGGTCTCCGCCTATCGCCGCCGTGAGGACACGTCGGTGCACTGCCCAAGCTGGGCAGTCTTGCACCGTATGCTCTACTGTGTCCTCCGGGCGATCTTCGCAGTGGTGGCACCCGGGCGTTTCCTCCTTCCCTATCAGGCACAGGTACCTCCCGAAACTTCCGTGTCCGGTGAGGACCTGCGTCATCCGATAGGTCAGGACGCCGTGACGCCTCTCCAGCCAATGTGTATCCGGCTTAACAAACATCACTTGCTTAGATCGTATAAATACTTCTTATACGCCTCGTCCTATGACGAAGAGAAGTTTTTTTTTTATATATAAAACTCTAAGGCTATCATTACAGTAATTTAAACCTAATGCGATAGCCAAGACTAAACCATAAATGTTACTTTGTAAATACAATTATAACTCTAAACGACCACAATATAGATTTGTTCTACACTTTTTAAAGATTTTAACACTCATCCATCGTACTTAATACTGAATGACAAAAGTATCAAATCACTTAAAAAGCAATATTATGGAAAAATATAAAACATACATAAAATTGAATATAAATAAATGGTTTTAGTTAGTAACCCTTCACACAAACAACGGATGACCTAATCCAAACCCAAGTAACAGTATTACAGACTATCCGATAGTAAAGGTTTCCCTTCGGATAAGCCTTTGTATGGCTACTGTGTAACGTACAAACATCACTTTTCCCTTTACAAATTTTCCTAAGAATGATTTTCTTTTTATATTTGTAGCTTTTTTTTTTAAATGATAAATGTTATTATTTTGTAAGTTGGTTATAAAAAAACACTTTTACACGTCACAACCAATATTTTTAAAGCTAGATGAGGCTGGTGTTTCGGTCAGTCTCTTTTAAAGTCCAGACATTGTTTTGCTCAGATGACCTGACGAGGACCATGCGGGTGTCTGAGATGGTCTTTTGAGGAAAGAACCACACAGATTTGAGAGGACCTGTCCAGTCAGTGCAAGCATTTGTCGGTTATCGTGTAGCTTGACTCAGAACACAAGGAGCTCAACGACACGACGAACAATACCAAAAAAGGACATTTGGGTAGTACTCAAATTGTCAGACAGTAAAATTATTATAAGTCAAAAACAACATTCGTTGATGGAAAATCATCGAATGAAACCCCGACCTGAGTGGAGCGCGAGCGGTAGGGACTGTGAGACTGATGTAATCACCACCAAGACCATCCTGTTCTTTCGGTTACCCTTTGCATTCTAGATATACGGTACAGTTCAAATTCAAATGTGGAACTGGTTCATCGATTTTTCTTTTTTTAGCCGATGCTAACCCACAGCTGGGCAGAAGCCTCCTCCAATTATGTCCATGAACTCTTTTCTCTCGCCACCTCAAACAAGCTTTTAATGGAATTTGACTAAGTATTTGATGAAAATTGTATCGAGAAGTCGTGCGTCCTACAATTTCAGTATAAATTCATTACGTAATCATAAATCCTGATTTTTTATGTAAAACATAACTTATTACGTAGTTAAATTTCGTCGTTTATTTCGCAAAAGTTTCGATTCACAAAACGTCCGATTCGCAGAACGACCAATCCAGAAACATTCCTGGCATTCATTGCTTTGAGATACCGAAATCACACGAAGCAAGCAACTATATTATTTTTCCTTATACTACTCAACAAACTCGAATGGAGACCGCGTGTAGGTAAGCGTAGGGTGGGACGCCCCCCGGCAAGATGGACCGATGACTTGAAGAAGGTGGCTGGCAGTGGCTGGATGAAAAAAGCGGGAGATTGTGCGCTGTGGCGCTCCCTGGGAGAGGCCTATGTCCAGCAATGGACTGCAATAGGCTGAAATGATGATGATGATGACTCAACAAATATATAACAAAACGCATGCAACTAAACGCATTCACAAATTGCAATACTACGTAGAACACTAAAACGTTTTGCTAATTACAGTGGCAGTGCTCAGGGATGGTGCAATGCAGTGTTTCAAGTAATTTTCAGTAATATCCTTAAGACAATGCGAGGCGAGTTAGCCCGCCACTTCACTATCTAACTAAGATACTCAGAATTAGCCTCATACCTACGTGATCATATTATGCTAACTGCACAAGAACACATACGTTAGTTGGAACAACGAATGAACTAAGTTTGAGACGAATGTTCGTTACGTGATGCTTATCGCAAAAAGTTTGTAATTAGAGTTTTTGGTACGAGGAATTTTGAAGAGGAATCGTAAGTTTCGTGTTTTGAGGTTTAAACGGTGTTGTTTGATAGTTCTTTAATGCCAGAAAAAGTTAACTACCATTAACATGTCTTAATAGGAACGAAGGGTGTTTATGCTAATGCAGAACCAGTTCAAGTAGGTAGGTAGGTTTGGGGTGGATCTTATAGACCTACTAGCGGTCCACTCGGCGTCAAATAGTTTATATTTTGTTCCGTCGGTGCGCAGGAGTTCCAGTTCCTTCCCTCGTTAGGCCTTATCTTAAGCCGAGTCCAGACTGGTGTAACGCGTAATGTAATAGACCGTATAATGTAACGCGAATATCTACGTGTGGACAGCACTCCAGCGTTACATGTAATGCTCGTAGTTCCGTCCACATTACGCGTTACACCGTGCACCGGTCTGGACTGGACCCGGCTTTAAAAAGTAAGTGGAAATGTTGTGCTTTTCCTCGAACGAAGCAATTCTTAATATCGTGTCCCCCGTGCCCTATCGGATTATTACAGGAATTCATACATACTGCCGAAGTTGGCAAACTTGCGGTCCGATTCCGGGCTGATGCTTATTATATTGCCATCAACACGCTTCTACAAAGAGTAGTCAAATGATGGGTATTTTTTATGAAATTTTATTTTTTTGTTTTACTTATATGTATAAATACTGAAAAGAAAACTACAATATTTAACAGTAAAATAAAAATTAAAAACTTTCAAAACCCATCATTACAAACCAATAAATCCAATCACATTTCACACAATCACGAATAATGTCTATCAAATTCAATTCACTATCCAATGAACCATTTCTATTTTACACTAACATCAACTAGTTACATTTACGCTAATATAAAATTCCACGCAAACAAATCGGGGTGTAAATGCAAATTTAGTAAAAAGGGCTTTCATTAAATATGGACTCACTGGTGGTTGCAATGTGTAGGTACACGTGTAGTCGTGTACTGGATAATCCAATTTCCATAGGGTTTCACTTTGCACTGCGGTTTATAACTAAACTAGGTATTATAGCACTTAAGTGTATGTTGATATGGCACAAATTGTGTAATAGAAATGTATCGATATTTGCTCTTGTTTTGGGTAACAAAAAGAAGCCTTAACATCAGATGGTTGGTAACGCGTTGCCCGAGTTTTTTTTTTTTTGAAATCTGAAGATTTTCTTTTAATAACCTTATTTATATTATGATATAAATAAAATGTACTTTAAAAATTAAATAAAAACCTTGTATATAAAAGAAAATTAACAAAATATTAATTTCCGTTATTATTATAAGAATTTCTTTTCCCGCACAGATCGAATCTACTAGCAGTTATTTCGGATCTGTTTGTGTATGTGAGATAAAATGTTGTAAACGCACCCACGACACACGAGAAATACCTGGTGTGGATAACGTTTTAGATAAAGTAAGAAGTAAAGAAGAAAGAGTAATTTCTCATAAAAATAGTGAGAGCTCATAGCAATTCATTGAGAAAAGCGATGTAATGTAAGAACCAATAGAGAATCAATTTGTTACACCTACGCAACTACTCTATTTACCTGGACTTCTTACGATCGTTGGCGTAGGTGTTGCAATGTCAGCTAAATAATTGACTTATAACTATCAATTTGTTTCTATTTAGGTATCATTTGACATCGTTTAGTAATCTATTCAACCGGAACACTGATCAGATTTTGTTATTGAAGGTCACAAATTAAAATAGAAGGGTTCTAGTTTTAGTTAGGTTTTTTTTACCAATTTCATATTTTGTGGTCGTTTACCCTACTTATATGTATTTTTTGTATGTTTCTTAGCTAGAAATAGATCATATTCTATGGAGATAATTATATCTCCATACTGTAGATAAAATTACATTTCACCAGCTGTTACAATCCTGACCAGACTCTGTTTGTTTTGCCTACATGCATCTGGTAATAACATATCTCTAATACGACATTTCTTGGTAAGTCTGGATGTCGGACTTTCAAGTCACTACACGTAACCACAATCAAAATATAATACCAGCTTATTCCAGTCTCTCTGGACTAGTGGTAACGGTTCCGACTTACAATTTGTAAGGTCTTGGTTTCGAATACAACCAGATGAATTACTTTATGTAATGAACGACCTTCCTTTCTTCTAAGGGAGGAGATTCAATAGCCCTTTTTGTTCCGGGAAAAATAAAAGTCGTATCTCGTATGCGGTTCGAACACCATCCAAGCCTCTCGGGTCAGACCGGTCAACCCAAGCAGCTTGCCCCTAGACCATAGGAACTCAAAATCGATCCCCGTATGCGGTAGAGGCGGCTGCCCCTCCGTGCCCGTACCTTACTACGCCCATGCCTGTGTACCAGCAGTGAGAACATTATAGGCTGATTATACTGTCTCCCAACCAATCCGCACTGGGCCAACGTGGTGGATTATGGCCCACTCTCTCTCACAGAGAGGAGGCCTGTGTCCCAGCAGTGGGAACATTATAGGCTGATGATGATGATGATGATGATACTGTCTCCCTGGGCAAAGACCTTTTAACTTGCACTATAAACTAACTCAAGCGAATGTATTAACAATGCCTGTGCTAAATCAAGAGCTACAGCCTGCATCACATATCATACCCATAACTAATGGTAATCTATACTAACGCCATGGTAATCGGATTAAAGGAAACGTGAAGGTTACCGAAGCAGATGGTATTAACAGCGCTGGTTATGTTGCGGTTGAAGCTTAGTTAAGTACCAGATAATGCTATCCTAAAGGACCAGCCGACATTGTTTGGTGTACGTAATCCGGTTATGAATTTGTGTGGAGGTACGGCCATCAGAGGATATTGTTCGTAATTGGTGTATGTCATCTATACGTAATATTATAAAGCTGAAGAGTTTGTTTGGTTGAACGCGGTATTCTCAGGAACTACTAGTTCGAATTGAAGTAGAATTATTTTTAACCGACTTCCAAAAGGAGGAGGTTCTCAATTCGGATTTTAGTATTTTTTTTATGTTTGTTCGGGCATAACTCCATCGTTTAACAACCGATTTGAAAAATTCTTTTTTTGTTGGATAGGGTATATTTTCGGAATGGTCTCATTAAAATTTTATCGAAATCGGACTAGCACTTTTTGAAAAATCAACAAAAACCTTAGTTTTCAACTTTGTCTACACTGATTACTCCGAGGTTTCTGGTCCGATTTTGATGATTCTTTTTTTGTTCGATACAGTATATCTGCCATTTGGTCCCATAAAAATTTAATTTAGTTTGTTGCAGTAGTTTTTATTTTTAGCTCTTTGTGTACATACTCGTACATACATGGGCGTTGTTATTACCGGTGCTACGGATTACAAAATTTTAGTGCACATGTAAGAAAATTATGTATCTGACAATAATTTGGGTTGAATAGTGAAACTAAAAAGGATAAAATAAAAAACTTTTTCAAAAAAAAACGTAACCTACTTCAAAACAACCACAAAAAAAAGTTCAAAATAACCTACAAAAAAACTTTCTTTCGAAAGTCGGTGACTTTATTTTTTATTTCATTTACTTTTTGTCACCGACTTTCGAAAGAAAAGTTTATTTGTAGGTTATTTTGAACTTTTTTTATGGTTGTTTTGAAGTAGGTTACGTTTTATTTTGAAAAAGTTTTTTATTTTATCCTTTTTAGTTTACATTTTTTTTTTTTTTGAAAAAGTTTTTGTGTTGGATAGTCTATATATCGAGGAACGCTGTATACTATAACACTGCGACCAATAGGAGAGGAGCAGTAGGGGTGCAACCACAGACAATAGCTCTTTAACATTAAAAACTGGTGAGGTTTGGTTTAGTTGAACACGATCGTCTCAGGTACTACCGGTTCGAATTTAAAAAATAATTTTGTGTTGGATAATCTACATATCGAGGAAGGCTAATCCATCACGCTGCCGCCAACAGGAGATGAGCGGTGAAGTGATTTCTGATGGTCGAAAAAGATATGATAAATAATAGGTAATTTTATTTTTAGCAGTGATAATTATTTCATCATAGAACTCTTAAAACTAGCAAGGAAAAAAAAATACGTCATCATGAACAAATAGGGATCCCTTTTTTCACATAATTATGGTAAATAAAAGTATGCATTGTGTCTTAAAATTGTATGCGAATAGATGGGGAACCGAATAAATATCATAATATCCTAGAAATAAAAAAGAATATAATATAGCTTATAAAGCCCGCAGGTGAATGACAACCCATTCCTTCTCACATAGACAATGCCTGTGTAGAAACCTTTTTTTAAATTCTTTCCCTATTATTTTATGGTTTATGGCGTCCAAAAACACTATCTACGTACACTGACATTTTTTAAAGGCCGGGTGCGTAGAACTTTCAATCTGCGTGCTTCTATGACCAGCTATATGAATTCTTTCAAGCTGCAATTCACAATACAACAACATTAAATTATCTGTTACGTTGAATAGTAAATTCACAGTGCTCAAAGCAATGTACAAAAGAATATCAATCGTAATAAAAGTCTGAATGTTTGCATGTTGCGTTCTCTATCGTCGCCTAATGACAGGCAGCGCCACCTGCCCCAGACATGATGTATTGGCACTGAACTGCATAAAATACATCGTTAAGGCTGCCACACTACAGTTTGGGAGTTTGAGTAAATGTGAACTATTTACTTGAAGGATTTGAGGCTTAAACACAAGATTTTCTTATTTTATCTACAGCTTACTTGAAGTATTTACGGCGTTTGTTGTATGTAAAATGAAAAAGCGCCTCCTCCTCGTTTACTTTAGTTCACAAAAACGTGAAAATTCATGTCAGGGGGCTTCTGTGCTTTTCATGAAAAATTAAAATCATTTCTTAACATTTAAAGACTAAACATTATATAAAATGATTTCAGTTATTTGAACAATGTGAACGCAATGCTGGTTAAAATTGGGATAAAAGTTGGTTTTTTCTCAAAACTTTATAAAACCTAAACGTGGAAATAAAATTATCTATTCCTATGCAAAAAAAAAAAAAAACAATAAATCTGTCTATTCGCGTAACAGTAATTCATGGTATAAAAGCGATGAGGGTTGAATAGAAACTTCCACATTCTCCTCGGTTCAGCTCCTTTGACCGGGTCACCCCTGAAGTTTGCAAAACGTGAGCCATATTGCAAAATGTCTCCATGAAAAAAGACCTGAAACTTTGCCCTCTGAACTTAATATACGCTACGGATATTCCTTCTTATTTATTAGCGATTAAAATGTAAAGTAAGTTGAAGTAGACATATTTTTTTAAGTTTATCCAACTCAAATAAAATTCTTTGGCAGAAACTTTGTAATTATCTACTGCCGTGAACCAAAAGTTTCGACACTTCTTATAAACTAAATGTAACGTAGTTTATATGCGCATATTTTTAGTTACTAAGTGTAATACAGTTTTTTCCTATTTGCTAATGGAAGCACCATTAACCCCGTTTATTATTTATTAGCGTGCCATAAACTAATCTCATTTATATATATAAAAAACATGAATTTTATGCTCATGCTTGTGATAAATGATGGAAATTTCACTATTGAGTACAAAAGTAACTTGTTTACAAAAAAAAACTAATATCACAAAACGATAAATAATACAACAATAACACAGCACATGTTTATTGAGGGTCTATATTGTGTTTTTCATTACAACGAATAAAAGCTGATTCTTACGAGTCAAAGGGGCCGTTAGCCTTGATAATATAATAAAATAGGAGAGTGTAGTGGAAGCCGATATCTGCAGATACCGTTATAAATAACTAAGGCACACCTCGGTAACAAGGTCCATTTATGCAGAGTGATGTAATAAACCGTATCTAGTATATTGAATTGAATTTGCCAGTGAGGGCGGTTTATGAGGTGCCGCTCGTATCCAACAGGATGCCGACGCATAAAAATGCCATAATTTTGTATGCAACAGATATGAGCTCGGCTTTACGACTTCAACACTGCTCTGATGTTACTTACGACGTGCAAAATGAGAGGTGCATTAGCGCACAGTAAAAACTTTATGACGCCTATGCTTAATAACACACAAAGTAGGTAAGTGCTGGCTGCCAAAGTTTAACCAAGAATTATCGCGTCATTCTGAAGTTAGAGATAATCTAATTTTGAGGGCACTTCTTCCATCAAATAAATCTAAATTCGGAAACTTTTAAAGGTGCTAATAAAAATTCGTGGCGTTGGAAAGTTGACACCGCCCTGCTCCGCACTCCTGACATCATAACTGGGTTAGAGAAAAATGAAAACTTTCGCAATATGGTCCTGGGCAAAGTTCGCATGCACGAGAGTTGAGTAATAACAGTTCCCAGATAATATATTTGCAAATTTGCTAGTGAAACTCGCTACTTGCTTCACCTTGCCTCAATTTTAAGCTTTGAAGTTAGATTACAGGAGAAGATTGTCTGTGACATACACCGCGTCGGTACTTTGTTACACATGTGTGGACTAAGAGGCAACATTTTACACTGAAAAATAAACTTCCTACACTGTTTTAAACTTTGACGACGAGATTTTTATTTATTTATTTATTTTAATGTAATTTTTTCTTCGTCTAATAACATTAAAAACTGAACTTGTCGCCCACTATACTCGTACCGTTGCAAACGAATTTACCTGCACGTTCAGTAAATTACTTATGTTATTAAAACTAATAGCTACTAGTGCGACAAATGGGTCGCGGGACTGTCTCATCAGGAAACCGTGACCCTGGAATGTAAGGGGCTATTGAAGAATCACTGTTGATTTTAGTCAGTACGAGTCTGACAGACCCACTCTCCCGTCCCGCCCTGGGCGGGAGGACTCATTAGATGATTTTAATCAAGGTAAAAAAAAAACTAGTGCGACTCATGAAAAATCAACTGAAAACCGAAACTGCCAACATTTACAGCTATATCAATTCTTACAGTATACTGTACCTCAATCAAAACAAACCATACTAATAGAATCGTAATCACAACACAACACAATATAAATTAAGCTAACACCAGTTCAGATAGTGAAACATTTGTACGTACAATAAGTAGCAAAAGTCACGCACACATAAAGCTAATACAATTTAACTTGAGAGAATGAAAACCGCTGCAGAACGGTTTCGTACCGACCGACTAACTCCATCGCTAACGTTGGATTTACTACTGAAGTTTTACTTAGTGCTTATTTCATGTGCCGCAAAACCTATGTGTCGCTATATAAGTACAGATCTCGGTAAAGCCTGGTTTATATTGCGACGTTTTAGAGTTTGTAATAAAATATTTTAAATATCAGAGCAGACAATTATATGACTTACTTTGATTCGTAAAGCGTCAACACATATGGTTTCCATGACCCTGTAACTAAGGAACACGACGGATTTTAGCCAGTACATGAATCTCTCAGTCCTTTCCGCTTCATCGCAAAACTACTCACATGACGATTAAACCACCTTAAAAAAATGGATCTTACCAGGTAGCGGTGTGCAAGGCCTTGAAAAAAAAATTGTAAAATTACAAAATAAGACCGCCCGCCCTGGGTAGAGCCGAAAATACTGTCATACGATGCACTAAACACGGTATATTCCTTCAGGCCCACTATGTTCCTTCAGGCCCTTTGCGTGTCACGATACCTTACAAAGATAGTCCCGCGAGAGTAAAAGAGTGTGTTTTTCTTGACATTGCTCTCCACTAAGAATTTCTCCTATAACTAATGAGATGGGGTGCTAAGACAGGAAACCTCCACGTGCGCCCGTGGACTGGAGTTCCCTCTCGGATACGTCCGGGGGGAAGACCAGTTTTTCAGGCCGGTGCACCCTGGGATGCGAGCAAAAAGTCTTCCTTAGGCACTGTGTGCCTAAGGACGACTTTTCTTTTTCCTTTCATTTGATTTTTTTCGATATTAGGAACGTCTTTGCCATAATATCTACTAATATCGTAGTCTACATAAAGAACCGAGTGCCTAGACACGAACCAATCACTTCAAAAGACGTCTTCGCCTTCTCAGAAGAGCGAGAATTCAAGTTTAGAGAAATCATACTTCCGTTACGAGAAACTCTATAGTTAGTTTCTACTACAAGAACATCTGAACTTCTACAGGATAATACCGCTTACATATTTGGAACACTTAATATGGAGTAGGAATAATTCTGAGAGATGAGACTTGCTCTCTACGCTCTTGCTCACTTCTACGAGTAGTACTAGACATTCATTCTACGAACTTAGTTGTTCCACTTCTACGTCTTGTACTTTACAATGTATGTACGTGCGGTTTATGGTAACAATCGACCAAGTGTTCGGATCGGATTCGGATCGGACGTACTGCGTAAACGCCCTTAGTCTTAATCGAATCCGGTTTTCGTCTACCAGTGAGTGTGAAAGCCGTTCAGTTATTAAAACGTGAAAATTACAAACAGTCTGTCAAGCAAAATTGGAGAAAAAGTAAATATATGTATTTAGATTGTTGCTTTACGTAACCACACAGTAACCCAATCAAACATAACTTACGCCTAACTCATTGCACATAAGGTCCAGTTTCGCAAAGCAACTAAATTCTCAATAAATCCGTAATCTCAACTCAGCTTTACAGACGGCATATTTATACTCGTGTAAGAGTTATCGCTTTAATGTTCCCTTTGATACGATAGCTGACGTTTGACGTCATCAAAGCTTTCCATTAGGTCTAGTGTGCTAATATGCTATAAGGACTAATGGGACCCAATTCACTGGAGCGAACACTGTGTTTGAGTACCGATTTGGACCGAACACGGCTTATCTACGAGTGTGTAACGTACTTGGAATAAGTAACGTTACTTTAAGTATTGAAGTGATGTGACGTACCCTTTTGGAATTCCTGGAAGAGTAAAATGGGAACGGGAAATGGGAACCTATCAATGGTTCTTTCGTATTTCTAATTTAAGTCCGTACCAACAATCGGCAACGATGCTCTGGTCGATTCTAAGCTGAATTGAAAATCGACGCCGAGTTGCCAGCCTGTCGGTTTTTTATCGGTTAAATTTCAGAGAGTGTGCGATGCAACTGCACAACTTGATTCGGCCTGGCTCTTTCCATCATCCGAATACAAGACGTACGGCAATGCGCTATTGATATATGATGGACATCCCTCCCGTGCCTGCAAAGCGTTTTACCAATGCTTTTATTGTGCGCACAGCTATGGAGTGGAATTCCTTGTCGGCATCTGTATTTCCCGACAGTTATAACCTTGGGGTCTTCAAGTCAAGAGTGAACAGGTTACTTCTAGGCAAGCGTGCTTCACCGTTGACCTCATCTTCGCTTTCCATCAGGCGTAATAGTGGTCAAAAACGAACCTATAAATAAATATAAAAAAAACCTACTGCTTTCAGTAGGATATTCTATATCCTAATCGGATTTAAATTAATTTAATTATTATAAAGAAATACCTATTCTATTCTATGGTATGGCAAGTGTTGTGACGGAATACAAAATACTTATAATGTCGTAATAATACTTTTGAGTATGAATATGAGTATCTAGGTTATCAATGGACTGTGTGTAAGACAATAGCACTATATAGGGGATGAATCATGAAATAATGGCTAATAAGATGTAGAAGTATGAAAGAAGAAGGAGAAGTAAAAAAAAATAAACAATAATTGGCACCCAGCCACAGCTTACAAAAAATAACAAAAGAAAACAACCCTAAAGGACATGGACAAAAATTGCATTCCGTGTACACGTACATAGTAAATACATTATAAAATAGAAATAATAAAATAAATGATTACGTAGGTTTTAGCCTCTCTGAACCTGTCAGTTTTTAACCAACTTCAAAAAAAAAAGTAGGTTCTCAGTTCAACCTGTATGTATGTTTGTCCGCGATTATCTCGCGTTTGGCTGAACCGATTTTAATGTGGTTTTCGGGAAAGTGTTCATTACATTTTGGAGAAGATTTTAATATATAACACTAATGGATATCCCGTGAATTTGCCCGCGTAGATCCGTTTTTGCTTACTTGGATTGTAGATTTTTAGTGACCATTGCATGTTTGTCCGCGATTATTTCGCGTTTGGCTAAACCGATTTTGTTGCAGTTTTCAGAAAAATATTTGTTACATTCTGGGGAAGGTTTTGATATATAACAATAACGGATATCTCTTGAAGTTGCCCTCATAGATCCGTTTTTGTTGCTTACTGGGATTGTAGATTTTCAAAGACGCTGATTATAATTATGAAGATTTTTTTTTGAATATCTAAATTAAAAGGGTACAATAAAAAGTTTTTTGAAAAAAAAGGGAACCGACTTTAAAACGAAAGACAAAAAAGTGTAAAATAACGATTCTTTTGGAAGTCGGTGGCTAAAGTCAATGAAATAAAAAACAAAGCCACCGACTTCCGAAAGAAAAGATATTTTACACTTTTTTGTGTTATGTTTTTAAGTCGGTTACTTTTTTTTTCAAAAAGTTTTTTTTTTAATTAAATATTTCAAAAATTATTAAGTAATGACGTGTAGTAGTTATACAAAACGTTTGATATGGTCGACAATTAATGTATTATATTAGGAACATTTCATTCATACGAAACTGTATTCATTGGTATTTGTTACATTTAATAAATACCTACTCTTATCATAACAATGTATTTTAATGCGTTTCATCCAATAAACCGAAAAAAAAAACTTTTAAACGGAACGAGTTTACTGGTTTGACAGTGTGTAATACTATTAAGTTGGTAAGTATTTTGTATTTAATTCATTATTTTAAATATCAATATATGCGAGCAAATACACATGCAGTGCAGGACTCATCACGAAAAATGCAGGAATTAGCTTCGGACAACGTGCAGGAATTATACCAGACAACATGTAGGAATTGGCTTCAGACAACGTGCAGGAATTGGCCGTCAACGATGCAGCAGCCTCTAACGTTCAAGTGGTTGGCCCACCATTACCACCTGTTCAAAGTGTGTGAAACATATTTGTATAGCGATCTTTGATACAGAACATGATGGTGATTCTGTCTTGGATGTTATTTTAGGGTACTATTGTAATTGCCTTGTAGGGAACAAAACCGTTGGCAAGACACAATAACGGCGGTAAGACCCCTCTTTGAGGAGTGGCTGGATAGGAGTCACGGCGTCCTGACCTACCGCGTGACGCAGGTCCTCACTGGACACGGAAGTTTCGGGAGGTACCTGTGTCTGATGCGAAAGGAGGAAACGCCTGGGTGTCACCACTGCGAAGATCGCCCGGAGGACACAGTCGAGCATACGGTGCAAGACAGCCCCGCTTGGGCAGAGCACCGACGTGTCCTCACGGCGGCGATAGGCGGAGACCTCTCGCGCCCAGCATTGGCCGCGGCCATGCTACGGGGTGAGACAGAGTGGGAAGCGGTCGCCTCCTTCCGCGAAGCAGTAATGCTCGCGAACCGCGGGCCGCGTGAGAGAGAGGACAGTGTCCTCCCTCCGCCCCACCCGCGGTGGTGGACGCCCACGGCGACGGACGTCGCAAGACGATCTCCGGCCACCGTAGGCGCGGGCATACCGGCAGCGAGTAAAGGGCAACTCGCTGCCCGACCATGGACCATGCCCGGGTCGACGGCGCGTTGTGTCCCACGCGCGCCTCTTAGAGCGTCAGCATAATGACGGGGCCCCCTCTCAGAGGGCCAAAGCCTGCCGAGGTCGTGGGACTTATTCCATCACCGTGACCCCGAAACATAAAGGGCTATTGAAGGACACCGTGGATTTTAGTCAGTACGAGTCTGCCCGGGGTGGGAGGACTCATTTGATGATTTTACCACGTTAAAAAAAAAATACACCAAAATAATATCCAAGCTCCAGCAGGATTTTTAGATAAGTATTTTACATGGAGCGACTGCCTGTCGGACTTCCACAACCCAGTAACTCGGTAATACCATACCCCATGGTAAGACTGGTTGTCAGACTTTAGAGCTTCTGACTAACAGTAACGACTGTCAAAGGTCTACAAATGACAGCCAGGACCAATAGCTTTGCGTGCTTTCCGAGGTACGGAGAAAACTCGCTATGACAGATGGTCACCCATCCACAGACCAACCTCGGCAAGCGCGGCTTAACCCGGAAGATCGGCCTGTACGGCTGTAATTATTTAGCCACGACCACCTAATTCATTGAAGCTCCTTATGGTTTCTAATAACAAATATTCTATACATATATTGCCAGCAATCTGACTAAAGGTTTAGTGAAACTGTTTTCGTCTAGTCTGTTGTAATGACAAGTTCGTTATGTGTTTTATTTACTGCAATTTAATGTACCCATATTCACGAATATAAACACCAAAAATCATTGGTGTATATTGAATTCAATAACTATGCAAACGCCCATACAGAAATTGGCCATGTCCTTTCTCGTTCATCTGTACCATAAAAACCCCAAAGCGATCCATTACTTAATTATGATGAACAAACCTCAAGTTTACTTAGTTCAAACAGGCATAACGGATGAGTGTGCCTTTTTGATCCCCACCATAAAGAGAAAGAAGTTCTCAAGTGTTTTATCAAGGCAAATAGTCTGAATCAAAGGAATTTAAATGGCTTATTTAATTGATCGTTTTCTTTGTGATACTCGTAGAACCTGATGGCACTTGGATTTGGGGTTCAAGGTAATAAAGGTACCCTTTAAGAATGGCTTCTGAATAGTTTGAATTTTCTTAGTAAGTGAGAAGGAAGTTTATTTTTAGTGGTAAGGCGTGCTGATTCGTTTTGTTTGCTTTGAAAAGATTTCATTATTTCCTTAGCTAGCTAAGCGAGTGCCTGCGAAACTGCGTGTCAAATCAACTATTTGAAGGTGATTATTGCTATTTGTGTTTGTGAGTTTGGATTTCTGTCTATTTCATCGCTCGTCTCTTATTATATGGAACTTTAACATAACTCTTGGTAAGGTGTAGATTCTGTTACTAAAACCTTTGCCTTACCCTTCGGGAAAATGTAGACGTGATGTAATGTTTTATGATATCTCCAGTAATTTCATATGAAACGTGACTTGTGTTTTACACCACAAAGTCGATTGAATATATTTTTAACCGACTTCAAAAAAAGGAAGAGGTTCTTAATTCGGTCGGTATGTTTTTTTTTTATGTATGTACATCGATTACTCCGAGGTTTCTAGTCCGATTAGTGTGGTTCGATGCAATATACTTGCAGTTTGGTCCCGTAAAAATTTCATCCAATTTGGTTCAGTACTTTTTATTTTGTGAGCATTTTATTAATTTCGGCTACTTGAACTTGAAGTTTGCATACACAAACATCCAGGCCCGGAACAACTACTTGTAGGTCATACAAACATTTGTTCCGTGCGGGGATCGAACCCGCGACATTCTGCGCAGCAGTCGATCACTCAGCCACTACGCCAACCGTGCCGTCCTATTCATAGAATTTAAAAATTAAAGATATATTTTAGTTTTGATTCACTAATCATCATCTGCCTAGCCTTTTCCCAACTATATTGGGGTCGGCTTCCAATCGAACCAGATGCAGCTGGATATCAGTATTTTACATGGAGCGACTGCCTGTCGTACCTCCACAACCCAGTAACTGGGCAATACGATACCCCATGGTAAGACTGGTTGTCAGACTTTACAGCTTCTGACTAACAGTAACGACTGTCAAAGATCTACAAATGACAGCCGGGACCAACGGCTTTACGTGCTTTCCGAGGCACGGAGGAAACTCGCTATGAAAGATGGTCACCCATCCACAGACCAACCTCGGCAAGCACGGCTTAACCCGGAAGATCGACCTGTGCAGCTGTAATTATTTAGCCACGAGCTCCTCAGTTTTGATTCACTAATAATAATTAAAATCTCTGATGTCTGCAATCTAGCATAAAAAAAATATTATACGTTATCCCGTTCCATTATATGACTGTTTCACAATGGCTACTTTTAAAATATTTATAGCAATTTTACTGTACTGAAATTACCAGCGAAGGTAAGTAATGTAGGAAAGAATAAAGCGTCTTTGTCAGTTTGGCGTGCCACCGGGTAGTTTTCCCCGTAATTGTGGAATAACAGTAATTGCAGGAAATGAAAACTTTCCCAAAGGAAACTCAACTAGTAAGTATAGAAAATAAGGCAAGACTCGTGAGGAAACGAAGGAAGATAATCCGATATTTTTTTAGGAAATTAAGACACTTGTGTTACATTGAGAGAAATTATGTGATAGTATCTCTTTTTAAGATACGATATATTTAACTTGCTTTTTGATTAAGTGGAATTCTACTTATTTTTCAACAAGGAACAAAAAAATCACGATAAAAATCAACGAAGTTCAATTATTAATCTCTGTTTATTTCACAAATTAACTGAGAGTATGTCAGCTAGCTAATAACAGTTTTAGTTTTTCTTACTTTTTCGAAGACTGTTTGTCTATGTTGTGCAATATAGGCGATCAACTGAACAGCTGCGCGTCAAAAACGAAAACAAAAGCCAACCAACAGTGAAAGATACAAACAGTTAACAAAAATAAAACTACAGAATTTCATTAACGAAAAAATCGTGTTCGGTTACGTTACTACAAAACCAAATATTTAGTGTTCAGCGCTTGTCAATATAGAATTTTTTAATTTATTTTACACAACAACGCGAGCAATTCGCACGTTTCCCAATAAACGAAAAGCTTATTTCACTCACTCCTGACTTTGAAGCATCCTTCGATTGAAAACTGAAAAATATTGCTGATATTTTTCCACTGAAGAATTTTCGGTTCTATTCAAAAGTATGTGAGACATACAAACGGGAGGAAATGAATTTTATTTAGCTTGTGCGGGCGTACCTTGCTATAACATTTTTGTAATAAATTCGAATGACTTCAAATAGTGGTAATTGAAAAGTCTTCAAAAACAACTAAGAAATATTTTGTTTTATTGCTTGTTTACTTTTATTTTATAATGGTATTATCATTATCGTAAGTGTTCATAATATACCACTACTTGATATTCACTCATGTTCCGACCAAGGCTTAAATGTATTTACGTCAATAATCCTGATTTAAACCGTATTTTTGAAAATAAATATGTAACTCGACCCGTTTTGACATTATTAAACAATGACGACCAATTCAGTCCTTACTGCTTACAAAACGCATGGACAAACTAAAGCTAAGTCTAAGACAATAAAATTCTCATTTCTGATTTAACTTTAGAATATGAGATAAGTTAAAGAGAAACCTTTACCGTGAACATTGTCAAATAACGTTCATTCTTCTTTCAAAACAGCCAGATCAAACATAAAAACGGCAAGCTAATTTGAAAACATTCTATACATCATGTCTGTCACCACAGCTCCCAGGTAGCCAACCAAATAATCCTAAAAACCCCTTTACTGTCCCAACAAGACCTTCTGAATAAAACACGCCGTTTAATCGCAAGCAAATCGACTCATATCATGTATTTCCAGTGAAGAGTTTGTAATGTTTGCCTAGGTAAGGACCGTATGAATGGCTCGCCTTTTTGATGCAAATTTAATGAGGCAGCCTAGGGAAGGCCTTTTAGAGCGACTGACCATTACGCGAGACAAGGGCCGACAGACTGAATACACTGTCCGACAGTATGCTTTTATCGTTCGCGATCTCGAAACGATATTTTTAGCTCTTTATAGAACAGTTGATGGTTTAAAATTGGAGCAGGTTTTGAATCTATGGTTTATGGAAAAGCAAATGTAGTTACTTTTAATAGTATGCCAATTTAAATTTTTGGTTCTTTTGTAATTCATATAAAACTTTATAAAATAATCCATTTACATTATCTTTCTTTGGTGAAATTATTGAAAAATCTCGATGAAATTAATTATTTACCTATCCATGGAGTGACAGTTTCTTATTTCATTTATGGAGTCTGTTTTTAGTCTCCTTCAACACTTCAAAAATATAAAGAATGTAATCATTTAGTGATAAAGGCACATTTCATAGTACCTAAATTTTTTTTTCAACGTAGACCGAAAACTACATTTAATACCCGAAGTACCATAAGAATTTCTATCTCAAATACGAATAACTCACACGTTACAAACCAATTTATTATAAGTCACTGTGTCAACTGTAAAATTAATTAAATACACGATTGCGTAAATCAAAGAGAACTGCAGTCGTATTCAGAAACAGGTATTTAAGACATTTGGAGCGGCCCTAACAAGGTCCTTTCCATTCATAGATGAATGTTAAGGCCCTTTTCAACTTTAACTTGTTCGTTAAAAACATGCAAACGTTCCTTTAACGGTATACAGGGAGCAAATGAGAGCTATTTTATGCGATCAAAAAGCGACGACTACGTTAATAAGGTTGTTACTAAATACTATTAGTTGGATGTATACAAGGAATGGTTAATTGGAATACGGAATAAGGAAACGAGTAAAGGCGTAAAATACATACTGCGGGTTTCTTCAGTTGTAATTATTTTACGGTTTTCATTTTGTTAATTACTAGAAAGTTTGGGAAATTATGAGGTGTAAAATACAAATTATATTTAAATAATATTTCGAGAATATAAAAAAGAAAATAAAAATTACATGTCTTAATTTGAATCACAGAAAGAACAGGAACACTAGCCCGGTGCCATGTTCGTTTTTCCCTGCACTTGCGATTAAAAAAGACGGCTCACACAGTGGCTAGCAAATACTGCTTTCTTAAAGAAACCCTAATGAGAAACGCTAGAACTTATGAAGAAACAGAACAGCGATCCTTTACTTTACAATGTAAAAATAATAAAACAAGCGTTCTCAACCTTGACAGACGAGAGCTTACTCGTAACTTTCAGTATTTCTTCTATTCTCGTGTAATTTTAAACAGGACCCATGCTGAAAACAGGATTTACCGCACACTGCCATATGAGTAACATTCCTTTTTCTTTTGCACTGAAGCCTGGCGAAGCATCCTGCGTACGTATTCTGCATCTTTCGCGTTGCAGTAGCGTATTCATACGCCAAGTGGCATGGGGTTTTGCAGAACCCGCGTTGCATAAACGCTCGAGCGGTGCGGCGACGTGAAGACGCCGGCGCAGCTACCGAACCGCGACTAACAAGCCACACTAGTCTTACAAAGGCAAGTTTTACAGAATAACCCGCTTGCTTTTCAACGTAACAGACCTATTCGTGAAACTTTGAGATTGTTGGCTTTGGAAAATAGACGCTTGTTCGCCTTGTTGGTGGAGCAGATAATTTAATATTCGCTCTGCCTATTCTAATTACCTTTCATGTAAGCATCGGTTTGTTAAATGGAGTTCTGTTTATTACCTGAATGTGAGCACAAAGGGCTTCTTAGCATATCTACATTTGTACCTTTTCAGTAATTTAATCATGAAAACAAGTAAAAGCTGAGGCAGTTCTGCGTTTACTTTTCATGATACTGATATTTAGGTGTAAACGGTCGACTGAGGTAATTAAAACAATTTACCAGTACACAGGTATCGTTTTGTAGCTTGCTTTTATTAGAAAATTTACATAATTGTGTATCTCGGTCGCTATCGTGTTTCCTATCTTTTTTTTAATTGCACTAGGAATTTCACCTCTGATCGTATTTCGTGTTATTTATTGGAACCAGACCTGACCCGGAACAACTACGTATAGGTCGTATAGATCATTCAAATATTTGTTCCATGCGAGTGTCGAACCCGCAACGGTAGTACAAATCGTTCAGCCACAGCGCTAAACGTGTCGTATCTTTGTCAGTAACCATTCAACGACCGATTTTGCCATCTAAATCTGAAGGATGTCCAATCAGGAGCAACCGTACAAAAAAACACATCGGTTTTCGGATTGAGAAAGAACCGTAAGACAATCTATCTACCTTTTCACTAGCTGATTCTCGTCTACAAACCATTTTCCGCAACAAAAAAACGATAACCACAAACCTTTCCACTGTACAGTATCGACACGGTAATAATATGTACAGTATTGGGACTCCCTACAAACGGACGAAACGCGAGCTATACCTACGCGCCTCGATGTCGGGGCGCACTCGAGGCGCAGACAGTCACGGCCGTACCGTAGTGATGAACGGACGGTGCGTTGTTTTTTTTTAGCAAATATGACAAGTAGAAAATATTGTGCTGTGTTTGGGTGTTTAACGTCAACAATAACGCATCCAGACATAAGTTTTTTTAAATTACCTGCAACCTCTGAAAGGTGAGTACTAACTTTAAAATAATTTTACTTACTAGTAGCTAGTGTAGCCGTGCTAGTAGGTAGGTACATAATGTGTGACTTTTTAATGGTTATGTATTTTCCTTTATCTCACGAAAAAAAGGGTATTTGGGTTAATAAATACAGTAAAATGAATAAAGTAAAGGAAAGTTACTGAGGCAAGTTAAATAGTTAAGTTATAGGCGGTTCTGAATGAATCATAATACGGTAGGTACTTACTCTTGTGTTAAAACTCCAGTGCATGTGTGTTTTGTTAGTTTGTATTATTCAAAGTAAAGTCATGGTGTAACGGCGCGGTGGGATTGTCGGCGGGCACGGAAATGAAGCAGTGAGCTTCATTTACCTACGGTACAGTGTACAATCAACGTATATTCAGTGTACTACATAAACTTTAACACAGTCATGAATCTTGGAACGTAAGAGTACATTGTACGCTCCGTATTTGAGTGTGCGCACTCAGTTGCATTAGGCCGACTGCCTGCGCGAGCGATGCGCTGTACGAGGTAGCGCGAGCGGCGCACTGACCTTGAAGGAGCGGTTGACGCGAATCCACACGACGACGTAATCAGACCCTTGTAATATCGTCACGGGTGCGTTTTACGTAACGGCGCTACAGTAATATTTGTTTATTATCTGTGTTTTGTGTATGAATAATACTAGAAAAACCGGCCAAGTGCGTGTCGGGCCACGCACAGTGTAGGGTTCCGTAGTTGCCCATCAAAATACTTATGCGAACTAACTTAAACTGAGTCGCTGAATTTAATTTTAAAAAGAAGAAAGCTTTTTATTAGAATGCGAGAAGCTTTTTATTAGAATGCGAGTTTATTATACTTTAAAATTCAATAATAAAGCATTTCGTACGAGTCAGTCAAGGCGCAAATATTTTTCGGTCGCAAATTTATAAGCACAATTTGTTTTTCAAACAAACATTTGTTTTTAAATTAAATCTGAATAAAAAACAACACGCATTTTTATTGAACACTTCCTTTTCAATATACAAAGTATTTTATTTGTTTACTTAAATATAAGAAAAGTATATTTACAATCACAACACTAAATAGAAACAGAAACACTACTGTAGATATTTATACTGTGGTATCGATCACTAAAACGGTATCAAATTTAAATTAATCCGCAGTGAACATTTCATTTATCCCCTCTAAAGTGATTAACAAAATAACCATTTCAGGCTACACTTTCATTACAGTGCGACGGACTGGAGTAAAAAGTGCGACAAAAAAAGACAGGTACACACTGCCCTTCACATTTCCTCTCCTCAGGTCTATGGGTATACATATTCATTGTTCATCCACTATACGCCTCCAGACGATGGGTTGCTGTAAAACAACGGGAGCGAATTCTCTTTTAATTACGAGCCTCGGACGTTGCATAGCGCTTTGCTTAGAATACTCTTTTGATAACCACTCTTAACAACCCCACAACCAATTATGAATCTTATTTGTTAAATGACAAGGTCTAATTTTATAAAATTATTAACTCAATAGTCTTGTATGCGTAGGATTGTATGATTTCATTCTTTTCTGGACTTTTTGTAAATGGCGAATCGTTTTACGGTTTATTTTTGTGACTGAACTGAAAGTTTTATGGAGCTTACTGTGTGTTGCGGTGCTGTTTTAAAGTTGAATGGAATTACCTGAAACAAGTGAAGAAACGGATTAAAATAACACACTGCTGAACACAATAACTGCTGGATCATTACTACCAAATTCTCGTAAATATATTCTAATTAGGTAAATATAAAATACGAGAGTTTATTAGGATGGACGGATGGATGAATTTTGATTTAGAGACAGAGTTTACTGTATGGAATAAAACATAGGATACCTTTTATCGCAGTATTGCTTTTCTTTGGGATATTTTTTGTCATAAAACAGTGAAAGCCGCTGGCAACGGCTAGTTCTATAAATATTTTCGATGTCGTAAAGTAAATAAACGAAAAAGACAAGATTGAACCACAAGGGGGGATAAGGGGATCTGTCCGAGACTAATTAGAGGGGATAAAAACAACGTTTGGTAGCTGTAGTAGGCAGCTACCTACATGAAAATCCTATAAAATAATTCATAATATACAAAAAACATGGTAAGTCCTTCATCCATATATTAATTTTCCAATTTTAGCTTAGCCTGCGAACATTTCGGAAATGCGAAATCAATTGGGACGGTTAGGGGTGTGCTATAAACTTTCCAGCCATTTATTTAATTAACTTTTGACAGAAAAATAGTAACGTACAAATTGCATTCAAACTCGTTTATCGAAAAAAATATGTTCCATTTTTACTCAACGTTTTACAAATACAACTGTACAATTTTGTTTGTAGTCACGTCACGTCACCATTGATTAAAAAAAAACATAGTGCCGATAAAACATTTCATATTTTCACTACGGTTTTATAATAATTATAACTTCATAAGCGTTTATAGATCAGGTATCTAATAAATCCTGCAACACTTAAAAAGAAAAAAAGGAAGAAAAACGTTTACTGGCACAAAAAAACTAAAAAACAAACAGATACGCTCTAACGATGTAAAGGATATTGAAATCCACGAAATAAGCATTAACAGAACCAAATCTCATTAAATCTTAGTAATACATTTACAAAATATTTTACAAAAAATTTACTTTGAGTACGCTGGCCCATTTATCTTTTGGTCCAGTGATGTCAATCACGAAATAGCATGAGGTCTTGAGTTGTATTCTATGTCGGGAAAGGTGTCTTCGTATTTATCTTCTACCTACCAGAGTTTAAATATGTGCTATTGACTTCCTTCCCGTCCGCGTCCACCATTTGTCCGTACCGAAACGATCGAACTTAGGCATGCAATATAGGCAAGCCAAAACACGTCTACCACCTAGACTTTTATTGGGGTGGATCATCAAAAGAGTCCTCCGGCTCTGGGTGGACCGGAAGGGACTGTCAGACCCTTACAAACTTAAAATCCAACCTTTGCGCCACCCGTTGGCCTTTGCGATTCAAATGACAAACATCATTGACAGGCCTGTTGGTCTAGTGGCTGGTGACCCTGACTGCTATGCCGGAGGTCGTGGGTTCGATTCCCACCCAGGACAAATGTTTGTGTGATGAGCACGATCATTTTTTCTGTGTCTGGGTAATTTATCTATAATATTTATGTATTTAGAAGTATATGTTTAAGTATGTTTATCAGTTGTCTAGTACCCATAACACAAGCTCTGCTTAGCTTGGGACTAGATGGTGTTGTGTGATAGTTGTGGAATATTATTATATTATTATTATTATCATATAAAGTCAAAAATCAAACAACACACAAGGGTTGTCGCTCAGCTCAAATCCTATGTAAAACATATTCTATAGCAGATTGAAATTCAGCTTACAGCTACAAGACGGGCAGGAGTTAGGAGCGAACGCAAATTTAATCACCGGCTTGCTGGCAGTTGTGACAAGCGACCACCTTGTTTCATTAGTCGTTTAACCCCTATTATTAAGAGGTTACAACTATTTTAATAGAGCTGGGTCATTGTTTGTAAAGAACTTAATTAATAAAGGGATTGAGATAAGTAATTTAACGTTAATTTGGTTATTTTGGAGTGACAGTTTTTTTTTCTCATGTGAATGTATTATTTATCAGTCTCGAAATTAGTCAAACTGGTACGAACCAGTTGCTGACAGATTTTTAATACATAATCTGACAGTATAACTGTCCACTGTCTGGTATCTGGACAGAAAATCATTGGCTAGCTGGCAGATTTTATTTCTTCAATAGAGAAATTAAAAAAATAGATAGAGATAAAAATGTAAAAGAATTAACATAGTGTCATGATTTTTATGCAAAGAATATTTATTTGTTATGAATGAAAAAAATGGCTTGTAAGAAATTTTGTACGAGGAAGGCGAAACATTTAGCTGAATATAAAAAAAATCGCGAAAGAACAACTACCTACAAGAAAAAAACATTCATCAGTATTTACCAATAATACCTACTAGTACATATTCAAATAAAATGTACCTACAAACCAAACCGCATGTGTCAGTCGTTCCGCAGCATCCGAGATACAGAGGAAGTACAATTTCTTTCTCAATTCCACTTCATATCCGCTTTTGAGCTGACACAAGACCGTGTACTTATTCTACCGACATTGTCGTTCTATACAAAGAACTTTCTAGATTGAGGAATAGATAAGTAAGATAACAGTCATATTATTGGACACATTTATAAAGCAGTTTTTTTTTTACAAGCTTTTACGAGTATTTAGTTCCACCTATCTCGTTGTCTGAGCTGAAATTATACCAACAGTGCAAAATTATGATGATATAGAGCTGATCTGATGATACAGCAGGAAGGTGGCCGTAGGAACTCTGTAATGAAACGACGTAACCCTAACGATTTCGGATCCGCTTTACATAATTATTATCTAGTTATTTTTACCTAGAAGTTACAAAAGTTTCTTTAAAAAAAAATACGTAGCTAGTTTGAAGAGTCTGAGACAGGTAGTCACTTTATCTATGGTCACAGTTGTTTCATTATACCCTGTTAGACAGATCACGATGTCGTTAAGTTAGGTATTTTACAGTAGAAACCCAGTAAATTAATGTTAAACATTTTGAAACTGAAAATCTAACCATGTTTTACTTTTATAATTAGTTTGTATAAACAAAAAAAAATACACAGTATACATACAAGCTGTTATTTTTAAAACATACGTACAATTTACCTTGATAGAAACTACCAACAACAACTTTCTGACAACTTCGCATTCCCAAACGTAATCTACTACGTCCAGAAACAATTAAAACACGTACATTATAAACTACTTCATAGACACACCTTACACTTAGATTCCGGTCAGTATTACCGCGGCGACCTCACTCCGGGATGAATTTAATTATTTTAGGGTGGCTACCTAACTCGATCTAAGTGTTCCTCAGGCGATGTGACCACTACCGAGTGCCACTTGGTAACATATTTATGTACTGGGAAAACTATCTTGGTTACTAGCTAAACTAAGTGTGTGTGTTTTGATTTTTTTTTGCAGGCTCTCGACTAAACGTTATAATGATCTTTCTTGAGTAGGAATTTACGAACGTGCTTTTAAAATGGGTGGGTCCGAACCTACAACTCGTAAGTCGAGGCTGCTTCCATTGGGCCACCACAGCTCTCTTCCAGTGAATGAATGACTAAAAGTAAGTAATAGAAAAGCGACAAATGTTAAGACTAAAATGAGTCCTACCACTTTGGGTGGAGCAGAAGGGACTGTCAAACTAAAATCCACGGTTTTCCTTCAATAGTCCTTTACCTTCCATTCCAGAGTCATATTTACCTATTTAGACAGCCTCACGACCGATTACATCAATTAATGACAGTTTCACACGTAATGGTTTTTAAACGATTGATTAAAATATTGGTCTACATTTTTAATTGGGTTGTGATTGTGTTTGATGGAGGTTTAATTGGAAATGTTTGATACACTAGTAATAACGGATTTCGTTAAGATTTCGGAGTTTTAGTTCAATAGAAAAATTTTAAATATTTAATCCACAACATGGGATCAAAAATGGGATCCAATATCTAAAATGGAATCGAAAACTGGGATTCCAGGAAATACAGTGCAAAATGAAATAAACAATAAACCGCACCTTTAAAGTAAAACCGTTACTAAACGAAACTATACAATTTTACAGGAGTGCCAAAATTAGAAAAAAAGTTACCATTTTTTGTCAAGCAGGGTTCTATACGACGTATAATAAGGTTTTATTATAGATCTCTGTTTACGTTATAACACGTGATTTAGAAACGTTTTTATTTTTATTTACAGTATTATTTATTTTGATTTATATTATTAAAGTAACACTTTACCATTAATAATTTTGGTCATTAATACAGAAAACTGTGTATAAACAAATTGAAACACTTTTCCTATTAAAAAAAATTAACATCTAACCTTTTTTGTGACATTCAGCAGCGTGTTTATCCAAATAATAACAGTTTTACTTTAAACTTCCGTTATCAGTCTTCCATGAACACGTACCAATAAGGTATAGACACAATATTGTATTTCGTGAGCCGATCATAATTCGGTTTAGTAACGGTTTGATTTACCGCCAGATGGCGTAAAATACAATATTTAAAAAAAATTACAAGTTAACACTTTCACTGTCC
The DNA here is from genome assembly GCA_954870645.1 of Agrotis clavis. Lineage (NCBI taxonomy): Eukaryota > Metazoa > Arthropoda > Insecta > Lepidoptera > Noctuidae > Agrotis > Agrotis clavis. The sequence goes on from OX940930.1 coordinate 12,330,877, forward strand.
GCGCAGCAGACACAATACCTAAACAATAGTCGTGAATCACATGTGATTCATCGGACAGGGAAGTGGTTAAGGTATGTTGCAGTTTACGTATATTTTACATAGATGGCATTGATAACTCAATTCAAGAAAATTTTTGTTTAGTAACGGTTTTACTTTAAAGGTGCGAAACTAAACGCAATTAAACAAAATAGACCCAGGATCTCCATACAGACATACCTACATCACGTTCGCTTCTACAATTACTCAAATAATTCACGGGTAGTTAGGCATCTTGATTAGGCACCATACCAAATGAAAGGGTCGCAACTTCGCCTGAACCGTGAAAATTCAAGGTTTCCGTTCCTAATTAGGTTGTAAGACAAATAGGTACCCAACATCAGGTGAGACATTAAAGCACCCATGCTTCGATTGGCCCATCCAATTACCAGCGTATTACAATGGTACACGCATTTTCTATATACAAAAGTAGGTACTTTCGTATACATAATCAAGTAAAGGAATTTTCCTGTACGCCCCAATTGGCAAGTGACACGAGCGATCGGAATTTCAATTTTCTGTTATCCTAGGCGATTATTATTGTAATTCAAATAAATCAATTCGATTCTGAATCAACAAGTGTTTAGGTATTCGTATCAGCTTTCACATCTGTTCCTAAAACTAATATAAATTGGTAACTTTTTCAACAATTTCGGAAAGTAGGTATGGAAGCTCTGGCTTTTTAGAAATAGTTATAAAAATAGTATGAGGATTGATTAATAAATATTTGTTACTCTTTTATGCAAAAACTACAGAACGGATTCGGATGAGGTACAATAAACAGATAGTTTATAACCTGGATTAAAAAAACAAAGAATTGATTTTATGTTAGGACAATTTTCGAGCTGTACCCACTTCAACTGCACAGTATGAACGTTTAACGGTCAAAACACTTGGAAAACCAAACATGACAAAATCTATTCAATTTTTGTTTCAGGAAACAGCTCTTTTGAACTATTTATCTTTTAATTTGGCCAAATAAAAACGTCCCACAAATAGTTCCTTATCATTTATCAAACCTCGTAATATATTTTACCATACCATTGACATGTCAGAGCATAAACCATAAATAATTCTCTATGATAAGCTTTAGAGAACACGCCAACAAACCTGTTGAGTGTAGTGAGATGTTATTCTTGCTTCGTTGCTAAAGATGCTACGCACTGTTGTCCTATCTGAGGTATGCAATGAGAGGCTATGAGAAAATATAAAAAGGATTTTTCCTTTTTTATGGTTACCCAGTAAAAACTGAGTTGTGGAGTTCAGATAGGCAGTCGCTGCATGTTTTATATTGGTATTTAGCCGCATTCAAACTGAAAGCTAAGTGATGATAATCAGGTTTTTGAAGCTCATTCTTTTTATGGGACTAACAAGGGAATTATTTATTTTTTAACATAGAAAATAATGGTGTTTTCCGAAATTTACTGGTTTTAGCTGGGTGAATCTAAAAAAACACGCCAATATTAAATAGAAAACGCAACATTGATCAGATGATTAGCAGCCTCGTATTTTTTATTTGTATCGACCTATTTTACATTTATATTTTACCAACATGGCGCCCTATATAATTCTCTAGTGGACATTGCTAAAACACTGTCGTTTACTATTTAGCAACTCATACTGAAAGCAGTAAAACATAGCTTTACATTATTTCTCATAGCGTCTACCGCTCACCTAGACACTGGATGAGCTACACTGCAATACATTAGACGTAAGCCAAGCACTAACGACTTCATTTATATCCTCTTGTCAGTTCTGAACGCCTGGTAACTTCCCATCGGTAAAGTCGCTGCATAATATAATTTATCATTTTTGAGCAACTTGAAAAGATGAACTGATAGCATGCTCTTTTAGATATATCTATAAAGAATTTTATGATCTTTTATATCTATTCTATACTTATAATAAATCTGTAGAGAGGTCAATTCTGTACATGAAATATATTTCCAAAATAACTATCAGGGGGTGATTAGGGATCGATACTGATGCCAAAAATGCAATTAATAAAATTATTGTCTGTCTGTCTGTATAACCGTTATAGAAACAAAAACTACTCGACGGATTTTGACGAAACTTGGTACAATTATTTTTCATACTCCTGCGCTAGTTATACATAGTATACTTTTCATCACGCTACAATCAATAGGAGCAGATCAGTGAAGGGAAATGTTAGGAAAACGGGAGAAGTTACTCCATACACGCTAATCTTCGGAACTACTGGACGGATTTGATTGTTTTTTTTTGTTGTTGTATAGCTATTAAGTCTAGGCAACATAATAGAGGCTGTAATTTATCTTCGAAACTTGAACACCTGATGCAGAACTGCAATAGATCAGCTAAACTATAAGAGATACAAAAATAGCGCCATAGCAAAAATTGTTCCACGTGATGAGCATTTTCTGCTGAGAAAATAAATTTGAAGATATGGAACACCTGATGTGGAACTCCAAAAGCCCAGCTACACTATTACATATACAGTAATGACGTCTTAGCAAGAGTTGTTCAGCCTGATGAGCACTCCCTGTTGTCGTATAAAAACTGAAGATCTGGAACACCTGATGTGGAACTCCAAGAGCCCAGCTACACTATAACAAATCTATGAATAACATCTTAGCAAGAGTTGTTTAGTCTGATGGGCATTTCCTGTTGACTTACAAAAATGAAAGATCTGGAACGTCTGGAATCGTCATGCGTCCCGTTGTTTTCCCGTCCCCAGGCTCTAAGAATTCGACATCAGACGTTTCAGATCTTCGATTTTGACGACCCCATTGTCGCTGGCATAAGCAACAGGATCCACGTACGAAGTCGCTGGCAGAAGCTAGTTTAAAGTATGACGACTGGTCGATAAACGCATAGCTGAAATCACTGGATCTAAAAGCATGAAATTTGACGTAGACTTTCCTGAAATGACACAGGTGTGCACTGAGAACGAATTTTAGAAAAATCATTTCAGGGGATGAAGTTTTTTGCTTTCTTCTTTTTTGTCTTTTTGAAACTTCGTGTTCTTTGTTTAATCAACCAAGAAGTCGTAAGCGAAAATACGAAATTCTCGCGAACGAAGTCACAGGTAGGCATAGTGCCAGTATCGAAATATGTGATTCCCACCAAACTTTTTTGTATGTGGGTGAAGATGTACCTTGCATGAAAACTGTTGTCATCGTTTAACTGAATAGTCCTTAAAAAGTCAATTCAGCTATTTTACTAAGGATTTAAATGACAACATAGACTGCTGAAAACTCATAATTTAAACCTACACGCCCACACGTACCACATCGTCAAACACGTATTTAATTTTAAATAGCATCTGTGCCTGAGTTTGCTGCAACATTGCATCGGAATAGCCGGACGGCACCATGGAGTCCCCGATCTCGTTTCAGATAGTTCCATCAATCTTCTGCAACAGTGTATCGGCTTCCTATTTTAAAAACGAAACGCGAACGAGTTTTGTTAAACCTTTATCGTTTGTGGAAAGCGCTTACGTATCGCCTTCAGTACGGGGAATGTCGAATCTTTCGGAATACGATTCGACCGTGTAAAAAGATGCGATTCAAACGATTCAATCACTTTTACAAAAGTTTGAATTGAATTTCAATTGATTTTGTTTTTACTAATCGCTTTTTAGCGTGAAACTATTCCGTTTTCGCTTAAAAAACCAATTCAGTTACGTTTGTTTGCAAGGATTACGCTGGAAATCATTTTAGTTATCAACACGAAACCGAGAGCTCGTTATGAGCAACAATTTTTCTTTGTTTCGTAAAAAAGTTGATTCGAATCTCGACCAATTCCATTAGCAGTTGTTCTGGAAAGTTTATCAAGCTTTACACTCATTTCGAGTTGCTCCTTATTTGTCCGGGGAGTTTTAAAAGCGTGCCGATTCGCTTCGAAAGTAAATAAAAACAAAGGGACTATTTGAAAACGTTTCTAATAACGAATAACTCAATCTGGTCCGGGCGGTTCGCTGAGCCACTCAATCAAGCGGATTGAACCGTAGGGTGGTTCAGAGCGAATACGTACCACTTGTAACGAATGTATTGTGCTCTTAGTGCTAAAATAAAAAGAACAGCAGCAATACTTCCTCCGCTGTACCGCAGGAATTGCTCTGATGAACGAGCAATGCGGTTCTAATAGCAATAGCCTTTTTTCCTCCCATTGCAAACCCGACGTGAGCGCTTTTATAAGAAAAAATCGAATGGTCGGAACGAAACCAATATATTGTGATACAGTTTTTAATTAATGTTATGTTTTCTGCTACGTGAATGTGCAGTTCCAATGCGTTTTAGCTGTGATGAGCAAGTTTTAACTTAATGAGAATATGTGGAACTTGTTATCGGAAATTATTTCAAAATTATGCGTGTTACAATTTTTCATTTAAAAAAAACATGAACATTGTTTTGCTGTTATAAGCAAACAGGTAGAGGATTTTCAAGTACTTTTAACTTTCCCCTTTGACTTACAAATTCGACTTTATCAAACCGAAATCTAAAAAGCGACACACAAAACCTCAACAGTAAATAACAAAACCACTCGTTAGTTAAACATCGGAACAACAGCTACAATATAAGTACAATTTGTACACTACCACGTACACTAGGTATGTATCCATTTTGTTCACGTGTTTAATCCGATTGTTCGGCTGCACCGCTCCTATCCAATCAGGGTTTTTATTAACCCTCATTATTATTGATTGCTGCGGAACTGCATAAAGCGTATACATGACGAAGTAAATGTATCGGACAGCCTTTTTCATTGTCGAGGCTTTCATTTTCCGTGTACGAGTATTCGATGTGAAAAAGAGCTGTTTATTGAAAATTTGTATGAGGTTTATTTTTGTTTTAAAGAGGCTATTGTGAGTTGGTTGTGTTTATTACTACGTAGCTGTAGGTTGTATAAGGTGCTGATAGACTTGAGCATTCACTTGTAAGAACATCGAGCATTCGCCGTTTTTAAGTTTGTCGAACTGAACAACGAACAGACCCTAGCATAGAGCCAAACATCGCTATGAACATTTTCACGATCTTTCTAGCGAACGCTCTAGTTATTCTCTTCATGAAAATGTCAGACTTGTCTTGCTCGCTCCCGTTTGTTCTTCTGCAATGTAACATTTGTAAGAATGCTCTTTAGAAGTGAATGCCTAAGTTTATCAAAACCTTAATAAGAATTTGGACAAGCTCGACGTAATGGAATAAAAGTTTTCCCAATATAGTGTTGGTTGAAAGTACCGTACCCACCTGCTAATATCGGTGCGCTTTCTTTGCTCTTACAAGAAAGTTCACGCAGTTTTCTTCTAGCATTTTCCTACAAGGTTTATTTCAATTCTAGCTCTCTCTCTGATGTAACTACACTTTTTGAACTAAGTAAACAACAAATGCGGCTTAAACAAATTGTTTGAAACTTTCACACTGTTATTTAAAAATGAGACATATTATCATGTTCAGAATATCAAATTTTTGATTGGCCGGGCAATCTACCCGCACTTCTTCCACCTCCAATGTTTTCCACGATAATATCGCTCGCGTTAATCATTCATCGGCCGGCATCGCAGGACGGTCACAAACGTAAACAACTGGCGTCACGATCAGATAACCGCATTAGTGCCGCGCGGCGTGTCACTAACAGATCGCCCGTATTACCGACACTTTGATGTACGTCACGACGCACATTGAGACCGCACCATTATAGAGTACTATCACCTTTTGCCGCGGCTTCGATCGCATCCTCCCCCATTTTACGGCTTGATTTTATAACTGTCTCTTGAGACCCATCTATCTCTATACCAAAATATACATCATAGTGAAAGCGTACAAACAAATAAAATCACTTTCGCATTTATAATATTAAGTGTTTTGATGCCTATCCAAGGATACGTGGCATTGTGATTTTTTTTTTACCATGCTTATATAATCAAATGAGTCCTCGGCTGGGCGGGAGGGGCTGTCAGACTCGTACTGACTAAAATCCACGGTGTCCTTCAATAGCCCGATTACGTTCCGGGGTCACGGCAATCCGGGAGTCCCGCGACCCCGGCAGGCTTTGGCCCTCTCTCTCTCCTTTCGTTTCCCGAAAATATGGAAAATTAATTAATTAATTTAGTTAACTGTTTTCTGCACCTAGGATATTTAGATATTAGCCTTTAGTTATAGCGGAGTATTACTCCACTATTGCTTGGTATTATATTGAAAAACCGGCCAAGTGCGAGTCGGACTCGGGCGAGTCGATAAAGGGTGATAAAGGGTTCCGTAGCAGCAAGTAACATAATATAAAAGTTCTTATAGTTGGTTGTAACTTTGAAAGGTAAATTGCTCGTATTTTAATACGTCATAAATCGTAAACCGCAATTTACCTTTAATTTTTTAAATAAATTTACCTTAAAAAAAAACTAAATACTTGGTCTCGTTCCAACTAATTTTCAATGGAAGTTTGCATGTACATCATATATTTTTTTTATTATTCTCTTATTTTAGAAGTCAGGGGGGGGGGGTGCACATTTTACACCTTTGGAAGTGTCTCTCGCACAAGCTGTTCAGATTTTTTTTTAGCGTGGTAAAATCATCAAATGAGTCCTCCCACCCTGGGCAGGGCGGGAGGGACTGTCAGACTTCTACTGACTAAAATCCACGGTGTCCTTCAATAGCCCTTTATGTTCCGGGGTCACGGTAAGGAAATAAGTCCCGCGACCCCGGCAGGCTTTGGCCCTCTGAGAGGGGGCCCCGTCATTTTTGCTGACGCTCTTTGAGGCGCGCGAGGAACACGGTGCGCCGTCGACCCGGGCATGGTCGGACAGCGAGTTGCCCTTTACTCGCTGTCCGCGCCTACGGTGGCCGGAGATCGTCTGCCGACGTCCGACGCCGTGGGCGTCTACCACTGCGGTTGGGGCGGAGGGAGGACGCTGTCCTCTCCCTCTCGCGGCCCGCCTCCTCCTTCGCGAACATTACTGCTTCGCAGAAGGAGGCGGCCGCTTCCCACACCGTCTCGCCCCGCAGCATGGCCTCGACCAATGCCGGGCGCGAGAGGTCTCCGCCTATCGCGGCGGTGCTCTGCCCAAGCGGGGCAGTCCTGCACCGTATGCTCCACCGTGTCCTCCGGCGATCTTCGCAGTGGTGACACCCGGGCGTTTCCTCCCTCCCTATCCGACACAGGTACCTCCCGAAACTTCCGTGTCCGGTGAGGACCTGCGTCATACGATAGGTCAGCACGCCGTGACGTCTCTCCAGCCACTCCTCAAATAACTCTTCAGTTTAGAAAAAAATTATAATAGTAACCTCAACATCATTATTAAAAACCTATCCATAGATATCACACACGTATGGGTCAGGCGAAAAATAAAGTGAGTTTCAATTCTAAGTATGGGGATTGGGGTACCCCCAAAACAAGTTTAAACAGGATAGCTCTTATACTTTCGAAGTAAAGTGTCTGTGACTTACGGACGGACAGACAGACAGACAGACATGACGAATCTTCCGTTTTTTGCCATTTGGTTACGGAACCCTAAAAAATCACAGTCATCTTAAAATTCAACAAAAGGAACTTAAGAGAATTTATCTTTCATTCCAACGAAAATCCTTAACGGATTACAAATTCCCGTGTAATCTAAAGTAAATATAAAATACAAGCAACCTTTACAAAATCAATGAAACCAACGTGTTTAGTGGAAAACAAATTAACGAGTGCGGTGTGACACAAACAAATGGTGTTACAGGTACTTTGTTACTGTAGTCATTACTAGTAATTACCGTTGATGAACCAACATACAACTCTAATAAGGACTATAGTTCTGCAGTAGGTACAACCTTTAATTTTGGTGGAAAAATTTTTTAACCGGCTTCTGAAAAAGGAACCTAGCCTGGAGGATACCTGTTAAAAATACGACATATAGAATAGCATTTTTTGTTTCCTATTGTGTTTGGTAAATCACAGCCAAAATAGTGTCAATTTTTTTTTCTTTAATAAGCCTATTTTGTCCCACTAGTGAGCAAAGACCTCCCCCATTCTATTTCGTTTCATTCTCGGTGGTGTTCCTCCTTACATCAAATCTTATTTATAAGAAAAAGTCCGAATACGGAAAACGATATCAACTGTCATCATCTCCCATCACTTTGTTTTAATTAATTATTTTTATCAGAACAGTCAACAGACAAACACACATGACGATGTATGATTGCAGAATCCTAAAATTGGGTTAAATAAATAACCTTTACCCATACCAAAACTTTTATGAACATTTCCAAAAAGGCTTAATAAAATCAGACTTTGATACCAATATTTTAATAATGTAATAATTACAGCAATATTTTTGATTTTTTGGAATATTTCTGATTATACATTCAACTTCCAAGAATTAGCACAATTAAATACGATACCCCATTAACAGCGTAACCTTTATTCTGCCGTTACCAATTATTTGCTGAAATATTAATAACAATTTAATGTATTCAAAATAAAGTTAATTGAGTTTTAACAATTTGTAAGCTTTCATATTATGGGCCACGCTGGTAGCTATTACACATAAAAAATTCAACTGAGCGACATTTACTTAATTCCACAAAAATTAATACCTTAAAATGTCTCTAAATAAACATTATACATTTTCTTACTCTATGAATATTTAGAGACGCTCAATTAAGTATGAAGTACTCCCAAACGTTTATTAGGTTTACCTTTTCTAATTTGATGAAAAAAAATTCTAAAATGAAGTCTGGCATGAATAAATTCTTAAATTCAATTTCGCACAGAAAACGTTAGAATATTACGATCAAGTTTTACGGAAAGACTTTTCTCGGCTTAAGTCTGTAAGATGAAGTTAAACTAGGAATATTCTATTAAAGGAGTCAAGCTTGTTCCTCGAAGTTCAGAAAGTAGGCTTTTCTATTCTAATATTATTATCTTTCAAGAAAAATAAAAGTTTCAGGCTGGCAAAATGTAAGTATTTTTTTAGAGATAGAGTCGAGTCTTCAGAATCTATTCCTAACTAGGTACTCGGATTGTGGTGAGACAGCAATCCATTAATTAGCTGAATGCGAGCAGCTACACGTAATTAATTACTCAAATAAGATAACTTGTAATATAATGATCTGTCAGCATCAGTTTCTGATAATCCAATAATACGTCATTAATATAGAATAATGTCTGAAAGTAATATCCAGATATCGACTTAATTAAATAATATATCTGGTCATTTATTTATCTATATTATTGAGGGAATGAGTCATAAACAATAGTTGGAATATGTAGTGTTTATTTTGCTACAATTCAGAAATGAAGGTATAGCAAATCCAGCCTAACATTCCTTCTATTATATTTCTCTGTTAGATGTCTCAACTCTTTGAATGTTTGGTTCTAAGACATGCAGGTTTTGTCACATGTTTAGCAGTGGTGATGAAATAAATTACACCTGGTTGGCTTTAAGCTCTCGGTTGACCTACAACTCGTAAGTCGAAGCCGTTACCACTGGACCACCACTACTGGTCTAAGGGGAGTAAGTGGATAATACCTCCCTCTTATCTCAACTTTACGAAAGTAAACTCGACTTGTTCTGATCATAATTTACACCCATTGCTCTGCATAAACGGTTGCAATGCCGCTCCACGTTTAATATAACACCTTTCTCGATCTTCTAAGGTCGTCGCCTTATCATTAGTATTGAAATAACTTTTTAATAAACCTAGTATATAGACATGTGCGTACGTAGAAAGAGGCGACTCCATATCACGCATAAGTCGAAACAACTTTTCTATTATAAACCAAAACTTTCACAAATCTAACACCTTTTTTTTCTTGGATCTTAAAAAGTTTTTAGACGACTTTAGGTCAGACAGAAAATTCCAAATGGAAGTTTGTTTCATTATTTATGAATTCCATCTAAAAAAAGAACCTAAATCCGAACTAAAATACTTATAAAGAAGTTTATTAATACCTCCCTAATCCCTAAACTCTTACTTTTCGGCTTAAATCATTGCTAAGAGTGATTGCCAGGATTTTCTTTCTTGGAAGGACACTGGCTGATAAATTACATACCTTTGCCATTCTGCCGGTATTCTTTATTCTTTGTTTGTAGAGGTGATACAGAAATATCGGGAGTACTTTTTTTCTTTTCCGTAATATATTTTGAGGAAATGTTTCATGACAGTTAGTTAATGAAAGACGTTAGAATTGGTAGTATTACATTTTGTCTAATAAAAGTAATATATTCGGTAATATCTCTTAGGACAATCACTGAATTTTCCAGTCGGGAACCAAATGTTTTTCTTTGTTTTTCTGAAGTGAGTAACAAATAAACGAAACTTATTCATATAAAACTGAAACTGAAAGAAACCTTACAAGACCTATAACAAAAGCAACAATATGTAGAAAGTATTTCTCGATCAAACATTTTTTTTATAGATCAAATCAAAAATAAATAAAACGAAAACATTTCAGTATTTCGCCAATAAACAGAGTGTTTTCATGGAGTCGTAGAAAATATAGAAAAGATGTCGATATCAAATTAATGGTTCATTTTTATTTCGCAAGTCTGTGAGTTTTTATGTGTTTGGCCATAACAGATGCTATCTGGTTTTATCGCCTATACTGACTGCGATTATTGACTTTGATATGTGATTGAAGCGGGTCACACAATAAACAGTACTGGTCAGGTTATAAGGCGATAGTGAGGCGAGGTACAATAAGGGACTTGATACAATGCGCCTGGAAAATCGCCCACGCGCTTCTGTCGTTGCTATCGCATCCAAGTCACGTGTTTCCGTGTCGAACATTGTCACTGTACCAAAACAAAATAATCGCTTGCGCCGCCGCTTTATCATATCAAGTCTTCTAAGACCCCATAGTTTTATCTTTACAGCAACCCCGCATCGAGTAACAAATCCCCAAATGTTTGGCGTAGTTAACGAATGTATCATCAGATTTTTTCAATTTCATTAGTAAACCACATTAAAACATGACCTGACACTCCGCTTTTCTTCTATAAATAAAAATAACCTACATAAATTATCAATCTATCAATATTGGTCGATTAAACAATTTAATTCGTAGAACCAATTAGGCACCTTTGTCGATTTAATCAAATACATAATATGAATCTGATTAACTAAGGTCATAGGTAAACCTAACTTACTAGGTTCGTCGGTCGGTATTACACACATGTAACCTTATGCCACCAGCTTAAGGGCGATTATGAAGTCGTCAGGATCCAACATAGCTACCAACATAATTTTACATTACGTACATAATATAATAATATGCGGGCAGTCCGCTTCGGGGATGTGTAAATACAATCCGGAGTTTGCATTCTAAACATCACGTAATTATTCAATTGTAATGGATACGTTCTGTAGTAAATTACGACCAGGTACATAATTAATGTATGTATGTGGACTGTACCTACCTATCTTTATCTATGATTCAAATACATGTATAACTTAAAAAAACTTCTTTCCTATACGAGTAGGTTTTAATAATGTTGAAGTAATTCATTGTTGCATTTATTGATTTTTTCATTATTATTTTTTACAGATGTCATGCGAGCATCTGGTCCTCCTGATGTAAGACGATAATAGTGGCCTATGGACCTGTCAAGGTATTGCCTGCGCGTCACCGACTCTGAAGAAAATAACTGGCTCATTGGCATCCGTGGACGAAATGCAGACGGGCTTACTTGACGATGAAAATATACGACTGGGACCCCTCTAGCCCGTCGAACCGTAGAGAACCTATCACTGAACTATGTCATTTCTTACGACACGCCTTTGTTCTTGTCACACGGCACAAATTCATTTTAAAAGTGAGAATAATTACTTGAACAGACAGGAAACTTATTCCCAATAGTGGAAACTTTTTAAATGACTGATGATTATAAAATAAAAGCTGATGTTAAAATAAGAAACTATTTCCGTATATGTCCGAGAAAATGTATAAATTATTAAGCACAAAACCTTAATTTAATCACCCGCTAATCCAAAAAAATGCAGCAATGTATACAAGTAAAATGTCGCGAGCAGATTTAAGTAAATCTTATTCCGAGAAAAACTACTGTACACCGCTGAAATGACTTTCGTTCCCGTACCTCGCACTTACTTCTCTAAGACACCAGTCCTTGGTCATAGAACGAAATGAAAATTAATGGTAGTCGTGAGTATTTTTTCATGTTGGTTTGAGTACACACCATTAGTTCCGTTTTTGGCGCTGAACCCTCATTTATTATGTAAGTTGGTCGGTAAAATGCTATACGCAAAAATGCAGATGGTATGGCGAACCGAGCTTATTCCCGACGCAAAGTAAATTAAGTATGTCTTTAACACACATCTCCTACGTAAGGTAAGCTTTGATGTTCCAGCTGTGATAATATATTGAAGTAGTTCATTGAAATGAAAGAGGAAAGTCTCTCCTCATCTAACGTGCTCTATGGAATGGCCAAATAAGCTTTCAGAAAGTAGTTTATACCCTTGTTGGATTAAAAAATATATTGAATAAAAAAAGTCATTGTTAAAATGACTTATTTTCCAATATTGTGTTCCCATCATCCAAGCACACGGTCCCAGGAGTGTTCGGAATTTTTCGTGATTTTTCTCGATTCCTCCTAATTGGATTGATGGAGCGGCCCTCACAAATATGTCAGCCGAAGATAATGAACAGCCCGGCGAAATGAACTTTGACAAGTTAACCAACTATTCTACGTAAAAGGGCATAAACCGACAATTTCGTGGTCATAAAACGCGGGCTTTAAATGAATTATAACTAAATTAGGAGAGGCAAGTCTGTAGGTAATATTTAGCTTTTTCATGGTATCAGTAGTTCCAAAAACAATTTAGTCTGATGTAGACTAGTGCTTTGAAAACGATAAACCGGGATCAGTTTTAAAAGCTTTAGCACGTCAAATGACGAAGCGACCTAGCTCACGTATGCTCGCAGGTAAATAAGGTCGTTACCCGATATAGTGTTCCGTATCTTGACAGTGATTGGATGAAATTAGGGGATCGTAAACATACGTGATCTGGAGCGTTGTTTGCGCATCCTCTCTCTTGAATAGGCCGGTCCGTGGAGCCCTTTCAGCGGTTGATGAAACACAAACTGTGTCACTAGGTACTGCCGAAATTTCGGATGGTGTTTGTAGTTGCAAACGAACTACCTTGTGTGCCAGTAATGGGGTTTCTGAACATGTCTGTCTAAGTGAGTTTGCAGCGCCAAGTACGCCCACCTCGTAGATTAAAGATAACCAATTCTAAGTTGAAAGCCTTATCACGTAATACCTCTTTTGTTGAGGATCGAATGAAAGCTTTTGGGTTTAAAACTAAATATTAAAAGAAGATTCTGGGTATGGGTCGCATCTGTTGAAAATAGAGGCGATATTATAGATTTTTTTTTACTTTATTATTTTTCTGGTTTTAATAGACCAGAAAAGAGATAAATAAACTATTATAAAAGTCAAACAGTATTTAGTTACGATGTTTTGTTACCTACAAAAGATAAACTCACATTATGTTGAATAATAATGAAATAACTTGATAGAAGCTTCAAAAGCTAGCACTCAATTAGTTAAACAACTAATCTCCACAAGTTTGAACACCAAATCACAACATTCCATCAAGTGTTTGAGAAGAGCTCGCCGTGAATTCATTTATCATAATTCACCTCTAGTAAGGGAACTGGTAACGTGGGGCACTTCCGCGGCACATGATTTGCATAATAACCAAACTAAGTGTGCCATATCTTACTTAAGGTCGATTCTAAACCATAAATTCGGTATGTTAAGGACTGTTTTACATGAGCCGAGTGAACCAAATCGCTCTACGTCCGATCAATTCTCACACACAGAATCAAAGACATTTGAACATATTAAGGGAATGTTAATAGGTAATAGTTGCTTCAGAACTGCGATATAGGGATTAGTATAGATCTTGATTTGCGTTTAGAGTGTTTCGTGAATAGTTAAACAAGCTGTGTAGCGTTTAGCTTAAGGGGTTGTATTTGAACGTGTCTGGCCGTCGCTGATAGTAATACACACAAACGATAAATTAACCCGAGGCAGCAGAATTAAGGTGTTGTGGTTTGGAATATCTAGTTGTGGTATTTCATAATCAAGTTGAAGAAAGCATGATCCCTTGACATGTTTGTTTCTTATAAACAATAGAATATCAACTTACCTATAAGTGAAAATAAATTCACATGGGACAATCCGGATAAAGGCTCTATTATGGGGGTTATTATCCGTGCCCGCGAGGGAGGGAACAGTCAGTAAAAAGAGGGAGACTTAAACCAACTCAAAGATACAGAAATCACTCGACAATATTCACAAGTGTGCACAAGCCCTTACAAAACAACTTAGCACATCGTTTGTCAAAAACTAACTAAGCTCATTTCATATTCACTTTACATTCACGGCAACCCTACTTACAAAAAATGCAAGGCCGATAGTGAAGCCGATAGGCAAATACCCACCCCAAATCATGACCTAATATCGGGCAATTTATCACCGACAGACCTTTGTGCCTGTGCCATCAATCTTGAGCTTCCTCCGCACTCAACACTCCAACTAATTATTGTCGATCGTGTCACGACAGTTTGCTTGCGGATTTCAACATTTTTTCTACCTCCTACTGATGTTTGACGTACGATTTGAGAGAAATTAATGTTCTCTCAAACGTATAATTAACCAATTTTGGAGGGTGAACTCCAAAATGTAAACACTAGCAATCAGTCAAGCGGTGATGGTTCTTAATAGACGCCGGGGTACAGATCACTTGAAGGAAAGGGGAGGGAAATGAAACCATCCATTATAGGCAAGACGGAGTCGAAGGCAGATGGTAACGGCAGTCAAGAAGATTTCCCTCAGTACCGGGAAATGAACAAAACGACTTCCGTGTGTTAATAATGAAACAATACGCACCATACATTACGTCCATAATAAACAACAAAACAATACTCGTTCATTTGTTTTTCTTTCTCCCATGACAGCTGCTCTACATAACGCTAATGGCACAATATTTTACAAAGACAACATCTGATAAGAACATAGTAATTTTCACGTGTTGCTTGACTAAACGAACGCCTTTTTCACAGCAAAAGAAAAATATTCAGGTAGATTTATTCACGGACAGGAAGGAACATAGCAACATTAAGTTAATAAAGCATAAAAATACTTTACAGCAACTCATGGAGTGGCATCCACACGCGAGTAGGGAAGAAGGGCCATTTGCTTTATTACATTTACATCATACGCCCGTTAAAGCAGCCAACTGTACAAAATGTTGCATAAAATTCCTTTCGCGTGTCGCGATTGATCTTTCACTTCTTTTCAAATAATGTTTTTTTTGGGTACCGTCGCGTTGAATCATGTTCACTAACATTTTTTCTTTGCTCGCATGCCTCTCAACTTGGGCATCTTGAATGTGTACCCAAAATTATGGTAAAGGTCTGATAAAATACATATTTTATTATAGATGAATGAGTTAGAGCCTTCAGTGTGCGGAAAATATTTTACTATAAATTACTTAAGGAATTGGGTACGGACGAATTTTTAGGAAAATCAATTACACAAAGACTCCAAGTAACTTGTAGTAAACTTTTATTTAAACTGAAATACTTTTTATTGGTAAGGAATGTTATAATTTATCATTTCTATGTCATTTTCATTTTTCACAAGACTGTAATGCGGTACCTTTGCGCAAACCGAAAACAAAGCTGCGAAAACAAAATTATGTATGCCGCTGACGATACGCACGTACTTATGTATAATAATGGTTTCCTTTATTTTTGTCTCCGATCATAATTTTTCATTATGACGACTAAGTTCACATGTTCGTGTCCCATATTAATAAGACATAACGAACCCGCCATGGCATTCTATTGTACAAAAGAACCCCGTCAATGAAGAAATAGCGTTACTTATTGTGTTCATACAACTTAAGTAAAAGAATTAATAATCAAGACTATTTACAATATTAATAGATGTTTAGTAACAGAATCTTATACCTATGATGGGGGGAATTTTCCAACTCGGCGTGGATGGCCAAATCTGAAACTACAAGGAAACAGAAAACTGTTCAAAGGAGTCTCGAGGCTAATTTTGATAAAATCCTAATTGTGAATTATTCCACTGAGTCCACTTTTGTTCGGGCACGCCGCAATTGCGGCGGTAAGACCCCTCTTTGAGGAGTGGCTGGAGAGACGTCTCGGCGTCCTGACCTACCGCGTGACGCAGGTCCTCACCGGACACGGAAGTTTCGGGAGGTACCTGTGTCTGATGCGAAAGGAGGAAACGCCTGGGTGTCACCACTGCGAAGATCGCCCGGAACACCAGCACAGTCGAGCATACGGTGCAAGACTGCCCCACTTGGGCAGAGCACTGACGTGTCCTCACGGCGGCGATAGGCGGGGACCTCTCGCGCCCAGCACTGGTCGCGGCCATGCTGCGGGGCGAGACGGAGTGGGAAGCGGTCGCCTCCTTCTGCGAAGCAGTAATGCTCGCGAAGGAGGAGGCGGGCCCCGTGAGAGAGAGGACAGTGTCCTCCCTCCGCCCCACCCGTGGTGGTGGACGCCCACGGCGACGGATCGTCGCAAGACGATCTCCGGCCACCGTAGGCGCGGGCATGCGGGCAGCGAGTAAAGGGCAACTCGCTGCCCTACCATGGACCATGCCCGGGTCGATGGCGCGTTGTGTCCCACGCGCGCCTCAAAGAGCGTCAGCATAATGACGGGTCGCGGGATTTTATTTCCTCACCGTGACCCCGGAACATAAAGGGCTATTGAAGGACACCGTGGATTTTAGTCAGTACAAGTCTGACAGTCTCTCCCGCCCTGCCCGGGGTGGGAGGACTCATTTGATGACTTTACCAGGTTAAAAAAAAAAAACACTTTTGTTCATCTACCTTTTATGAAAACAACAAATTGTAAAACTTTTCTCACCGTATATTTGAAAAAAAAAAGAAAAACAACTGGAAACAAACCGTCAAATTGTTTACGAAACGAACCCTGTACAGTAACAGTCGTAACGCATAGAGAAGAATATTCCGCAGCACATACGTGTGTGGAACACAGACGTTTTATTAGAGAATACGAAGCGATTGTGTTTGGTTAAGCGCATGGCCGCAGGACGTGCCGATACGCAACAACGAACGTGCGTTGCGGCTGGATTTTTCAAAAGCAATCCTTGAAACAGAACAGCGTCCGCAAACAGTCAGCTGACATTGGCTTTGGGACCCGATATTTACCAAAAACTAGTGTGAACGTGAATGCAACTATTCTCAGACTCCAATACACTGGCAGCACTTACAGGCGCAAATAAAAATTGAAAAATCCACGCTCGCAAATCCCCGGAGGGACGCGACTCTCACGTTCCTCACGCAACGATCCCTCCTCCCACAAAGAGCTTGAACAGCGACATTATTTATTTAATTATTTATTTATTTAAGCCCGACGACAAACTCTCGAATATTCCGCTGCGTTACGGTTACAACTGTGTGGTAAATAATCTATGACGTCATAATATTCGCGTCGTCTGTAAATAAGAGTGTTTTGCACGATGTTATACTTATTTATTGTTATGAGTGTGCTAAAATTAGGGTTCAGACGCCTGAAAATGATATTGAAGGATTTAGTGTTTCAGAGTAACAAGTAATTATGGAGATACGAGTACTTAAGTACTTCTGGGAATTCTTATTGGAATATTTACGCTAAAATAAGTTAGCACAATATCTAAGTAATTGTAATTTTGAGTTACGAAAGTATGGTTCTAAGTATCATTAATACGAGTACCTACAAATTCCTCCTCAATAGACATTCAATAGAAATTCATAGTCCCGTAAATTTGATTTAGTAGCATAATTATATTTTCATTTTGTTTGTTTGTTTCAGTAATAAGCTTGATATTTATAAAAACAACCTATTCGATAATATTCTTTCGATTACTCAACTCGTTAACCTTGTAAATGATAAATAACTAGTCATAGAAATTAAGTTGGACGACGTAAATCACTATAGATTCTTTGAATATTTTATTTATAATCCAAGTCTTTTCAGAGGCAGTGCTAGACGCCCACGGTGTCGGACGTCGCAGGACGATCTCCGGCCACCGTAGGCGCGGGCATGCTGGCGGCAAGTATTGGGTGACTCGCTGTCTGATCATGAACATTGCCCACGTCGACGGCGCGTTGTATTCCACGCGCGCCTCTTAAGAGTGTCAGCACAATGACAGGGATACAGGACACCCTTAGAGGGCAAAAGCCTGCCAGGGATCGCGAGATTAACGAATTACCGTGACTCCGGAACGTATTGAAGGACACCGTGGATTTTAGTCAGTACAAGTTTGACAGTCCCTCCCGCTCTGCCCTGGGTGGGATGACTCATTTGATTTTACCAAAAAGAAAAGAACAAAAAGTCTCATCAAAACATTCGAAAGTCACGTTATAAAAGTTCTATGGGCTTGTTGTACGCTCGCCGCAAGATTAACTCGTCACATTTTAATTTGTCACAGGTACGGTACAGTTATTGTAAATCTGTCAATTATTTTACATCATATTTTACAAGTCTTATCACAGGGTTGAAAGTTAAAACAGTTATCGTCGCCATAGTAACGACCCCAACAATATCCTAATAGCATAACAAATCACTTTTAATTTTGTTTACTGCCGCCTTGAGAATGACTCGGCTTTACTTTGGTTCAAAATATGCCTATTAATAACGAGAAATGGATGGAATATAAGCAAATTATTCGTTAAGTAGGTAAATGGCTCATTTCTAGATAAAACATGATTAACAAAGTATTTAGTTGTTGACATCTTCGCCCACCTAAACACACAAGATTTTCTAAGCATGTTTATTACTGTTTTATGAATTGGGGTAAAGGCGCTCCCTCACCGGGAGCATTCGCGTAATCGCGTGTAATGTGACGTTATAGATTCAACTTTGAGTATTACATTACGATACTACCTCCCCTGACTGACGAGCGTTCGCGTACATTTAGTATAGACTAGCTTCTGCCCGCGACTTCGTACGCGGATCCTGTTGCTTATGCCAGCGACAACGGGGTCGTCAAAATCGAAGTTCTGAAACGTCTGATGTCGAATTCTAGGAGCCTGGGGACGGGAAAACAACGGAATACGCGGGACGATTCCAGACGTTCCAGATCTTTCATTTTTGTAAGACAGCAGAAAATGCCCATCAGACTAAACAACTCTTGCGAGACGACGTCATTCCTGTACTTATATATTTTAGTGTAGCTGGGCTCTTGAAGTTCCACATCAGGTGTATCAATTTTTATACGTCAACAGAGAGTGCTCATCAGGCTGAACAACTCTTGCTAAAACGTCATTCCTATATTATGTTATAGTGTAGCAGCTGGGCTCTTGAAGTTCCACATCAGGTGTTCCAGATCTTCAATTTTATACGTTGATAGAGAGTACTCATCAGGCTGAATAACTCTTGCTAAGACGTACTGCTGGGATACAGGCCTCACCTCTGTGAGAGGGGAAACCACTTAGGGCCCGCGAGGTGAATTATGGTCAACTGACCATAATTAACCTCGCGGGCCCAAAGCGGTTTCACATGTCTTGTATGTCGTGGATGTCACACGTCTTCGAATTTTTGGTTCTAGGACATGCAGGTTGCCTCACGATGCTTTCCTTCACCGTTTTGAGAGCAGTGGTGATGAAATAAATTACATAAAGTAATGCACCTGTCTGGGATCGAACCCACGAGCTACAACTCGTAAGTCGGGGCCGATACCACTGGGCCACCACTGCTACTTGCCATTAGCAGATGTATTATTATATTACTAATATTTATGATCACGTACAGATATAATAATGATCGATCAATAAAGTGGAACCAATTTTAGAGCAATAAGTACCAAACAGTCCGAACAGTCAATTATAATCAGAAATCGATCGACAAGCCCTGAACCTAGTTATTTATGTATCTGTGGACTGTGGCCTTGATTGTATAAAAACTATGTACACAACAATATTTGATTCAATATAAATCAAAGCTCGTGCCACTTTTGGTAAATATTGAACTACACTCGAGAGCAATGAATCCGGGTCACTTAAAGAATCCTACAAATCTCGGAAACTAAAAATGCTAGGTTAATGCAATAAATTGTATTTAATAGACAATGTAATACTCCATAAATTAAGGTATTAAAACTTCTTAGTTATTGTAAAGTTATATCATAAAAAAATCAAATTTGAAAAAGGGCCACTTTCGAAGATGGAACTACGAAATTACAGCATTTGGTTTTGCTTTTGTTTGTAATCTGTCATTTATGTGGGTACATAAACCAAGTTAATAGTGCTCTATATTCATTATTCAAGCTGAAATTATGTCGCTTACGCCTGAAGAATGCATCAGAATACTTACAATGCTGGAAACCGGCCGGAGTCAGCGCGATAAAGCCAGGACTGTCGGTGTGTCGCTGTCAACAGTACAAAGAGTTCTCCGACGTTAGGAAGAAACTGGTTCTAACCTACGCAGACCAGGAACGGGCAGAACCAGGTGTACCACAGCACGAGAAGACCGATACTTGGTGAACACCATGCTTCGAAATCGCTTTCTCACAGGAACTGAACTCACCAATCAGTTTCGACGCCTCGGAGGAAGTAACCCAAGTGCATGGACAGTAAGACGTCGGCTTGCTGAATCTAACTTAAAACCCCTTAGACCTGCAAACGGCCCTAAACTGGAGCGTGGGCATCGTATTAAAAGACTAAGATATGCCCAGAGCCACGTAAATTGGAGTATTGAAGATTGGTCAAAAGTTATGTTCTCCGACGAATCAAAATTTATGCTCTACAAGCACGATGGAAGACACAGAGTGTATCGAAGACCAGGGGAAAGATTCAAGCAAGCATGCATCGAAGAAAAAGTAGCCTACGGTGGTGGGTCTATACTTGTGTGGGCCGGAATTTCTTCTGAAAGTCGCACAGAGCTGGTGATCATAGAAAACGGCTCTTTAACTAGCGTAAGATATGTGGAAGAAATCCTCAATGATCACGTTGGTCCATTTATGGTCAATTTAGGTGAGGATGCTATATTTATGCATGACAATGCCCGACCTCATACAGGTAGGGTTGTGAATGACTACCTTCAAGAGATGAACATTACTCGTATGGAGTGGCCAGCGCGCAGCCCGGATATCAACCCGATCGAGCATGCTTGGGACGAGCTAGGCAGATGCGTAAAACAACGAAACCCTCCCCCAATCACGCTTCGTGAGCTCAAAATTGCTCTCACAGAGGAATGGGAGAATATTCCCCAAAATCGTATAAGGAACTTGGTGTACAGCATGCCAAATCGCGTAAACGCAGTAATGGAAGCACGAGGAGGCAATACGAAGTATTAAAATTCAAGAAAATCGTAATAAAGTTCAAAAATTTCATGTTTCCTATTTTTGTTTTAAGGAGAGATCAGCAGTTTTTTTCTTTATGTAATTTTGTGTTAATAAAATGTATGGTGACTCATATTTTTTTTACTTTCATTCAAGGAGTATTACATTGTCTATTAAATACAATTTATTGCATTAACCTATAATTTTTAGTTTCCGAGATTTTTAACATTCTTTAAGTGCCCGGATTCATTGCTCTCGAGTGTATTTATATGTATAGTTTTTCGGCCCATTATTATAAAGCAATCTTATACCATGCTTATTTTTGTGAAAAAATACATAATACATAGATAAACTGATTATTATTCGTTTCGGAGACCACCCCTTAGTTGCAAACTTTTCGTCCTTACAATAGTAGTAGAAACAAACAAATCAAAGACATTCTTAGGCCACCAATTAAAATAATATTACAATATATTTATAGGTATATTACACTTGTCCACTACTGGATAATCTATGATAGTATTTATGTTAAAATTATAATGAGACGGTCAATTTGCAACGTCAACGATATGGTAATAATTAACAACATTGTCGAATGAGAGCCAGTTGTTTCATCAGTAGTTAGCCTAACAATTACTTTAAATCCTGTACATTAAAAGGACATTGTAGGCATTTAAAAATTAAGGCGGAAACACATTATTAAAACGCGACGCGACCCCATGAAACGCGATGCGTGTTGAGTCGAATCAAATGTATTGTTTTCTATAGACCAGAATCACACTATGAAGTGAACATCCGACGCGATGCCATGCGCGCACACACCACCCGATCTAGACGTGCCGGGTCGGTGTGTTGCCGAAGGTGGAGGTAAACACGCCATCCGACGCATTTCATGTAGTGTGTTTCTAGTCCAGACCCAAAGCCACCCGTCATTTGTTCGAGAAGTTTAGTAGTTGCATAGCACAGAACCATACACGATCACTGCTGTACAGAGCCTGTGTTCAGAAATTGCGAGCGCATCGTGGCATCGCGTGTGGTAATAGTGCACGATACAGATGGGATGTCGACACATTGCGTCGCGTCACGTTTCAATAATTGTGTGTTTCGACCTTTAGTTTGCTTAATTACTTGTCAAATAACTTTCTCTAAGGTATTGATGTTTCCAATATTCAAAAAATTACAGAATAAGTGATAAAATAAAAATTGCTATCATGTTGTTGTCTAATGTTCTTCATTTGTTTCGTCTTCATAAAATTGGATCACTGAACTTCACAGAAGTAAATATTATCTACACATTCAAATATGACTGATAAAAATAATGCGCGTGTATAGATAACGCGACTACTTCTATTTATAACTAAAACAATATCAACGTTCCAAAATTACTGTTCCATAAACATGCTTTCATGAACAACCGCGCACAATGTCTTGAAAATAATGGCAGTATAAACACTAACACAATACTAGGCACAGATAACCAAACAATATTACCCCCACATTTAACCACTTGCGACCGTATATTTTATCATGGTACACAGTTGCTAAAATAGCATTTCTACTACCTTCAACTTAAGCCGTTCATCAGTTTAATGTTCCCACATCCTCCCTGTATCAATTCCGAAGTCCTCATTTGCGTCCACCATAAGTTTTGCTTTGCTTCGCACACATTCTAGTTCCCTGCATGCGATATTAAGACTAATGGTTAAGTAAACAAGAACTATATTAGCTGAGCTTACAGACCTACATACTGACCTGTTTATGTTAGCCCCTATATCCTTTCTTACACATAGTAAGTTCTTGTTGTTCGTAGTATACGGCTTCTTACAGAAGTTACTTTATTTTTGTTCTAAGTAAAAGAAAATAGTTTGTCGCATGAGCCTCTGGAAGCCCGTAATTTACTTTATGCGATGTCCCTGTACTATACGCACAGCCAGCGGGTAATGCATTCATGAAAAAAGGGCAAAGGTCCAAATAAAGGTCTGCATTTACGTGAATAAAGCACAACGTTTTTATATTTCAAAATTTCTGTGAACATAAGTATAACCTACAAATACTGTAACAATAGTCACACTTCTACGAGAGCTTAATTTCATCAATCACTAAGGAAACCAAACAGTGCCAATTCAAATAAACATTCGTATTGAGCTTTACATAATATAATAACATCACACCAATATTTCCCCGTTATCTATAAGGTAAATACCGCCCGTGATACTGCGCGCGCGATCGCTCGATAGATAAAGAATGAGGTCAGCGACCTCCTCGCTTTCCGCCATTTTACCGAGCGGATACACTGAGTTGCGGCTTTTGTACAGTTCCGCAACTTGTTCTTTGGTAAAACCAGCTGTTTCTGCGAACGGGGTGTTTGTACCTCCCGGGTTGACAGAGTTGACGCGCACACCATGACGACCTAACTCCACTGCGACACACTTCGTAAATTGGTCCAGTGCCGCTTTCGATACGCAGTACGGCAGGTAATCCACGTCCTTGATCGGTCGTAAGGCCGCCACGCTCGATACGTTCACAATGTTCCCCTTTGTCTTGATGAGATGCGGTGCCGCTAAACTTGTCAGGTGGTACACTGCACGCAAATTAGTTGCCATAGCACGGTCAAGTAACTCCACACCTTCTAATATGCTTCCTCGTACTCCAACACCAGCATTGTTTACGAGAACATCAATGCGTCCAAACCTGTCTATCGTCTGTACAACTATATTCTTCACTTCGTCGTCAAGCGACAACTCTGCCTTAATAACCAGGGGTTTAATACCTTTTGTATCTTCACATTGTTTCGCAACTTTGTTCAAAGATTCTTCATTTCTTCCAACTAACACAACTTTGGCAGACTGCTTGGCGTACAATAGTGCGGCAGCTGCTCCGATGCCGGAACTCGCGCCGGTGATCACGATAACTTTGTTGTCGAAGTCCATCGTCGCCCGCGCCGCGATACCAACTAACGGCTTTACATTTTTATCTGCCACTTTTAAGCAGCAACTTAGATAAAAACAACACGACCTTCGACATTCCGTAGCTAAATGACTTTTAATTATTTAGATGCGTGACTCAAATCGATGAACCTTTTGTTCCTTAGGTTTACTCTACAACAGATTTTTCCATTAGAAACTTATTATTACTTTCTAATTGCCTGTACTTAAACGCCACTTCAATTTTAAACGCCGCTATTAAATTTCGAAGTGCATGCAAAATCATAATACCTGCTTTACTCGTAATCAGAACATTAGCCAGTGGTTATTACGTTAAGCTAAGCATGTAGTACGCCTGACTTGGCAAAGCGAAAATGGAAGTACGGGCCGTGAGCAGCACGTAATACAATTTTGCAGATTTATGGATGCGTCATATTCTGGGGACAAAGTGAATGTTTTTTAACGAAATATTTCAGCAATGACAGAGCGGGCCGCGGCCGCCACGTAGAGACGTGTGCATTACACAAGCCGTCGCGCGTACCACGAATATTTCTGCACGTTAGCCTGTGTCATTCCATTATTGTCAGTGGACTCGCGGGAAAATGTGTTAGTAGAATTATTCGCAACACCATTTATTATTAAAAAGTTTCGTAGGTTTTTATAAAAATGTTAATATTTTTCTTAATCAAAATATAATTAATATAAAAATCCATCTCATTAACATAACAAATAGCCTCGCTGTGTAATAGAGACATCAAAATATGGGTTTTAAACCGGAATTAACAACGAAGGATTCGGTTAATCCATTCATCCTGACATGCCTCTCGTATCGAGGGCAAACTACGTAATGTTGGTTCCGAGGCATGCCATTTACATGAATGATTATTCGGGCGGGTAGAAGGTCGCGTGCGATTCTGACTCCTGCGATTAGCGGATGAGAGGTTGTTTTTGTGTGACAGATTTCTGAGACCATTCCGAAGTTTATCTGTGCAAGCCGCGTGGAAAGCATTGTCCGGAGCCGTTAGCCTATGTTAACACGACGCTTCCCCAGTTGGTAGACACACGGTAAACAAATCGAATTTCTTCAAATATTATATTTTCTGAGTAGATTTTTTTTTTGTAGTTCGGGTTGTTATAGTATCGATTCATCGGCTCACATGATAAAGTTACATCTGAAGCAAATGATAATAATAGATTTGAAAGGATCTGAGTAAAATCATTTTCTATCCTACTCGTGTTCACTTCGTAACATACTTTTTCTTGACATTTGTATCTAACTAAACTTCTAAAATCATGTTCGATTATTCCAACACAATTTTGGCTTTGAATTTCTTAATTTCAAGGTAGTTTCAAAAAGTTTTCTCCGCATCACTTTTTGTAGGCTTTTCCAGACTAATTGATCATAAATAATTAAACTATTTAGGGTAACAAAACACAAGCCGTCTTACTACAAAAAAGTTAAACATCGGCTAAACACTTGTATAAAAAATGTCAACTGCAAAACGGCATTTGACGTTGATATAAGGGTCGTTTTGCAGTGACACTTTTTTTCAACAAGTGTATAATTTTTTTTAACTTTTTAGTAAGACAGAATATTTTTATAGACTAATTTTGTCTTTCAACATCACAACAGGAGTTAGGTTAGATGAAATAATCACTGAGAGCAACTCGACTACTGCTACAATAAATGGGGTTTGTCTCCACGGATCCCGGTATCAGATTGAATTAGCCACGGATCACGGCGACTTGTTTCCACCGATACCGTGATTCGTTTCCAACACAAAAAATAAAAATAAATGTAGCCACCGATCACCGATCATCGTGGCTACAGGATATAAATTGTATTATTTTTGGAAACTGATCTCGATGCGCAGAGACAAGAAACAGAGTAAAATGTTTTTCAAGCCTGTTGTTTTTTTTTTCTTGGGTTATCCTCAATCATTATCTATTATATTATGTGGATGAGTTGATAGTTCTGGCAATCGAGTGCATTCCAGCAAGTGCACTACTCTTCCTAAATTCCATCCTTATGACTCCAGTGCTGGATTATTTTTCAACCTGATTTGATTTTTATCTAATTTCCCAAATCAAACACAAAAAAAAGAAGTTATACTTAAAAAAAAATCTTATTATTCGGATACCGTGATCGGTGGCTACATTTTTTTTTATTTTTTTGTGTTGGAAACGGATCACGGTATCGGTGGAAACAAGTCGCCGTGATCCGTGGGTAATTCAATCTGATACCGGGATCCGTGGAGACAAACCCAATAAAATATGTCTGTGCTATTTCCAATTTTTGTTAGACGCTCGCCCAGATCAATATTAATAAACGTAATTTTTTTATCTAAACACAGCGTAGAAACATACATGAATAAACAAAATATATCTATTCACTTTCACAAATCACAAAACGACCGCACAATTTATATCCACTCAATTTCATAAACGATTTGTAAAGCTTTCATGCATCGCCAAATGAGTTTCTAAACTGTAATTAATGCAAAATGTAATGCGGCATTACAGGAGGTCAGCTGCCTCACTAATTTGTACTGATTTCTTGTTAATCTGCCGCAGAATGTTAACATTGTCCCGTAATGTTAACTTTGCCGGCAAAAATTACGGTCAAATATGTTGCTCAAAGGAAAAATGTGGGAGAATAATGGACTGAATATTAAGTTTTGTACGATTGTGGTGAGAGTAGTTTCACTGATCGTTTTGTGACTTAAGTATTATGATTAGGTTCTGGGGGGGTATTAACCAGGCTTGTTCCAGTGAGTGAACGAGATGGCGCTAGACGACTTGTATAGCTCTGTCACTTTCACTCGCCGGAACAAGCCTGGTTTTAAAACGTTGTAATACCCCTCCTGATTAGTTTCTAACAAAAAAAGATAAACATCTGTTGAATACTTGTCAAACAAACTGACAACGTCAAAACGGCATTTGACTATGATAAAGGGCTTGTTGTAAGTTCGCCACAAATATAATTCCCCACGAAAAAAATTTTGATCCTGTTCTCCTAGTACTTTCTGTTCAGATTCCACATTGTGTCCTCGCTTTCGGTAGTTTTGTGCTGGATTTTATTATTTAATTGTTCTGCTATTCGTGCGGAAAAAAGAAATAGGGCGAATTTACAATTACAATACCTTACAAAAATAAAAAAAATGTTTGGCTAATATATACATACCTTTTTTTTCGTGGGGAATTAATTTTGTGGTGAACTTACAACAACCCGTTATAAGTTTCGTTTTGCAGTTACACTTTTTTTACACAAGTGTTCAACAAATATGTAACTTTTTGTGGTACGACGGTAAATGTTTTGTTTGAAGTAAAACTAATGGTAGCCATACACCATCCTGCCTATCGAACGATCGATTTGACGCTTGCAATTGTTTCAAATTGGAAGTTCGTCCATATACACCATACACCATACTGCCTATCGTACGATCGATTTGACACAACTTCAAATCTGCAGCAGCGATGCCAACTTAGCAACTTTATAGCTAGATCTAGCTATTATTCGGTGACCGATAGCTACAAATTTATAAAATTGTAGCTGTCGTCACCGAATAATGTGCTATGTGAACTATGTTTATTCTTAAATTTATCTTATTCTTTTTATGCACCTGCCATGTTATTTCTCTACTGCCCTTGGTTGACTGGTAGAGAATGCCTCAGGCATTAAGTCCGCCAATGGAACTCTGTGTTGCATGAAGTTTAAATAAATAAATAAATAATAGCCAAATGCATCACTGCTGCCGATTTGACGTTGTGTCAAATCGATTTGATGACCTATCAAATTGGCATGTCATGCCATCAAATTGGCATTTTTAAACAATTGCAATTTGAAACAATTGCAAGCGTCAAATCGATCGTCGATAGGCAGGATGGTGTATGGCTACTATAAGTCAGCTTTTCTTCAAAGCAACTTCAATGCAAAAATACTGGTGTTCATGAACAATAACCTTAGACAACTATTTTCAGGATAAACTCCCCATAAGATAAAGAAATGATGTTCGAAGTAACCGTTACTCCACGGGTACCGGAGCCAAGACGTTGCGCAGTGGGTGGCGACATCCGTAAGTTGGGCTCTTATCATAAATCTTCGTGGGCCTGCAATGGATCACTCCAACCACCCCCACCGCACCCCTCATCATTTATACTTTATTATTGGAGGCTTACGTATCTGAAACCCTTTGAAACATTCAAAAATGATCCTCTTGTGGAATGGGTAATTAGGTATATCTATCGATTTTTATCGCAAAAAAACTCAAGTAAGAAATAGTTCGAACAAACTTAAAAAATAAATTGCCATCTGTGATTTAATAAACTGGGTGATATCTTACCAACATGGGTAGATATCATATCACATTATTAATTGAACACAATGATGTCAATTTAAATTCATAACCAGTAAAACAATTTTCAACAAAATTGGGTTGTCATCAACTAACAAATATTGTCACGCGACAGCTAATCATGTACTATAAAATTAAATTGTCATTTTACAGGAAATATCAAACTGACGAGCGACAGGAAACCAAAGTTTCACACCAGTGCACTACCCGATGAATTTATGAATTAATTAAACGTCAATAACTAAAGCTGTCAATATTCAAATTCGCGTGGTGTATAACGTAAATAAACCATCGAACATGCCACGACATGAAGTTAGAGTTTTCGTTCCATTGCGCGCTACAATCATTCTTCGGTACGATTTAACTGACAGCAGACTGCAATGGACTGTAAAATGAAACTGGAACCGCGTATTTCGTTGAAGGCTCTCTGGATATTAAACTTCATTGTATGGTTCGTTTCAGAACTGTGTTCGACGTGTGTTGAACCTTTATTCATGCGATGGATTAGTATTGTTGGCCTAGTTACCGAAGTTCGACTGCAGTTTCTAAAATAACTGAAAACAATATAGCGAAACATCATTTCACAGCTGTTCATGTATTACCAGAAACCGTTAAAATTAGCTTCTGACATGCGCTCAGACAGTTTAACTACGATATCCCTGGCCATGCAATCTGGCGTAGGCAAACGTAAATAGACACTGTAAACTAGTCTTAGCATGCATAAACGAAATCCATCATACAATTAAAAAAACAGCCAATACGTTCCTGAATCGCCTAGCGCAAAACAGCATCGCTTAGCGTTTTTTACGCGGAAATTGCAGACGCAGATAGTCGGTTCAAGGAAATCAATCAACAAACCATTGGCTACGGCTCAAAGCGGATGCGTTTGATGTTAAGCGCTTAACTCATTATTTGGCTACGGAACAACAAGATCGATGTGCCAAAAATATTCCGAATACAAGGTTTTAGCCTGCGTCGCGTTCCCGGGGATTATTATGTTACGGACCAATTTTTGTTTGGGACTTTTTAGAGTAAATTGACGGTTGATAAATATTTCAGTGAGTTCACAAACATTTTCACTTACCAAACAAAAACATTTGACGCTGTTAAAATGTTCACTTCAAAAAAAATTTTGTTTACTTCCAAAGTAATTATTCATATTCAATCAATCAAGATTTGAGCAGGCAAGCGAATGTATTGAATAACTGATTGTTTTACTATATTTTATCCAAAAGCCTAACTCGTGTACAAAATGTAATTTATTAGTGTCAAATCGAAAATAAAAATAAACGATTACTCCTAATACCATTTCACTGGCAGACGCTGTATTTTTCCACACAAGTTATGAACGTGAAATGCAGAACATTTTCGAGAAAATTTCATCGCATTTATAGCATTCAGAAGGTTTTGGCTTATTTTTGTGGGTCCTCGTAGACAGTTTTATTTTATACTAGCTGTTGCCAGCGGCTTCATCCCCTACAACTCGAAAATTATCCCACGGGAACATAAAATCGTGATAAAAACTATTCTATGTGTTAATGCATGTTATCAACTATCTGTGTACCAAATAGCCAAATCCGTTCAGTGGTTTTTGCGTGAAAGAGTAACAAACATACCTACACACACACATACATCCTCACAAACTTTCGCATTTATAATATTAGTAGGATTACTTATTATAAATATGAACGTGGGAATGTTTTGATGAATGACTGTTATTCTTTGACGCAAAAACATTTTTGCTCAAGCAATATAGTAGATAATAGACATGAATAATGTTCTTGCAACGCGTACTATGATTCTAATTTAAAGATTTTTTTGTGGTGGTCTCAGAATCATCAAATGAGTCCTTCCGCCCAGATTGGAGTGGAAGGGACTGTCAAACTCGTACTGACTAAAATCCAACGCGTTTCTTCAATTGCCATTTGCCCTTTACCACCAAGGCGTCAGTAACCTACTTAGACAGTTCCGTTTCCCGCCAAGAGATTGGCCCATAGGACCACGCCAGTTTGCTGATAGCTCTTTAAGCCTTCGACCTGAGCATGGTCCTTGATCAGCCCTTTTAGATCCCCTGAATCCTATGTGTTAATATGGAATATTATTTAATCACCCTCGATTCCATGTGCAAGTTACCAAACTCCAGGCATCTCCAGGCGAGTGAAACCCTTTGCATAATCTAGAGGTATATAGAATACGCACTTGATAGAAATATGAAGATGGTGATGAATGGCCCCAAGTCCCCAAAACTTTAAAAGCTGGAAACAGGTCAGCCGTTAGTATGTGAGGGTTAACAAAATATTGCACAATGTTTGGACATCAAAGTGCGCTTTTATCGGACTCGCGATGCAAAAGGCTCTGAGCAAATAATATGATGGAAGAGTGATTTTATTTTATTTGATCATGGATTTTAGTATTCATAATGTAGGTGCCCACTTTGTGATTCTGTGTTTATTCAGTTCTCAGCCCACAGCTATGCTAGGTTCCACGCTCCTAAGTAGCCTATAACTGTCTCCCCAATATATCCAACGAGTATCAGACTGGTGGACCATGATGTTCCTTCAGTAGCCCTTTACGTTTCAAGGTCAAGGTTACCAGTTTAGGTAGTCCATTGACTGGCTTAGGTCCTCGCGAAAAACACGACACGCCGTTGCGTTGCCGCCGTTGCGTTGCCGCCGTTGCGTTGCCGCCGTTGAACATGCCCGGGCATGGTCCATGATCGGACAGCGAGTCACCTTACAGCCCCTTCGTCCACAATGCGACACAAGTTTCCGACAACTTTTTTTTTCTCGTGGTAAAATCATCAAATGAGTCCTCCCACCCAGGGTTGTACAGGAGGGACTGTCAGACCCTGTACTGACTAATATCCACGGTGTCCTTCAATAGCCCTTTACGTTCCGGGGTCACAGTTACCCGATAGTTCCGCGACCCCGGCAGGCTTTGGGCCTCTAAGTTTTTGGCCCCGACATAATATTGCTGACATTCTTAGAGGCGCGCGTGGAACATGACGAGCCGTCAATCCGGACATGGTTCCTGATCAGACAGCGAGTCGCCCATTACTCGCCGTCTGATACCTCACGACTGGTATCCATTGACGCGTGCCTTGTGTATGAACCTCTATGGATTTGTGTTGCGATAGTCGCCTGGATACCAAAGTCGCAAGGTATCGGAGACTTGCGTCGCCTAAGGGGCTTAGGCCGAGACTCCACCAAAGCTGTGCAAGTCGAGACGTGTTTTGAACAACCAATAGAATTGCCTTGCGGAGTGGAGCTGTGTCAATAACGCAATTCGATTGGTTGTTCAAAACATGTCTCGACTCCGCACAGCTCGACACAGCTTTGGTGGAGTCTCGGCCTTATTCGCCGTCCGCATGCCACTCGCTCGTGCGGTGACCGGAAATCGCCTCACGACGTCCTTTGCTTTCTGTTCAGAAGACTATGTAGAATATTCCACGAAAAAGTGTGTAAAAAGCACTTTGACATTTAAAAACTTTTTATACGCTTTTCAGACATTAAAAGCACTTCAGCTTTTCGTCCAAAAAATGTTATTAAAAGCTTTTCAGTTCAAATTTACATTAGCCTGGAAATTTTGCTGTACTACCAAGAGAATGAAATTAACGATATGCCGCGCTTCTTCTTTTTATAGCTTTAATCACCCGGTCTTTAACAAAGTTAAGTACAGACGCTACTGCCTGGGTCGGGACTGTCTTAAAATGGCACCGTTGCCAAAGGGCATTCTGAAGAACTGGGTGGACCTGCCTTATCGGTGTTTCTGTATTTTATTTACAGCGTACTTGAAGTAGTTACGGCGTTTTTTGTTTAGAAAATGAAAAGGCGCCTCTAGTATTCGTACGAGGAACTATTTTTTTTCCACCAAATTAAGGTCAAAGCTCCCGTTTACTTTCCGTCTAAACGTGAAAAGGGGGACGACCTCAAGACACAGGTAATAATAAATAATGCAGAAATAAATATCCCATTCATTTAGGTAGAACATATACATGCATAGATGGGTATATAACAGCAAAGCACGCTTGCCATCCATCAGGCCCTCAAGGCCTATGACAAGAAGGCTTACTTTTCTCATGAATATTTATCACCCTGTTTATACCCGAAACCAAGTGTTTTGAAAAAAAAAACTTTATGTTTACAACCAATTCACTTGGAAATTCAACCTGTTCTTAGAAACGCCTTGAGGATGTAAAATTGCGTGTTTGGTATACGGACTAATTTTATTTGGATCATTTATGTTGCTTATTCATAACATAATAATATATGCTTATACAACGCGTAACGTTAAATGCGCAAAACCTCTCGTGGGGTAACTCAGCCCATGTTACTGAACAATGTTTGTACTAAGACATTTGGAAAGTCGCAAAAAAAAAAATGGTTTTTCATACAAAATGAGAAATTGATCGGGCCCATCAGTATGAAAAATATTTTTTTTTTTTTTGTGAATTTCCAAAAGTCTTAAAACAAACATTGTTCAGTAACGTGGGCTGAGCTACCCAACAAGAGGTTTTGCGCATTTAACGTTACACGTTGTAAAAAGGTCGCGTAACCGTGACCCTGGAACGTAAGGGGCTATTGAAGGATCATCGTGGTTTAAAAACCGAAAAGGGACGGAAGGGACTGTCAGAATTGTACTGACTAAAGTCAGTCGCTCTACAGACCCTTCCGTCCCTTCCTGGGTTGGCGGACTCATTAAGGCGATTCACACACGGCACCGCGCACCGCCCGGAGAGCGGCGTCGTGTGTGAATCGCCTAAGTGATTTTACTGCGATAAAAAAAATGCTAATCTTTACATATAATAAAATCGTAGAGCTGTCATTCCTGTACATTGAATATTTTTTTCTTTTTGTATTTTTTTCGAGATAAGGGATTGATTCGGATGCCAAATCAACTTTTTTTTTTCAATTTTTTTTATGTTTTTTTGATTTGATCTATCTCCTAAACTACTGTAAAGTTGTCAAATATGCTTCTGTTAATAGGCTATGTATTATTACGCTATTTTCCCTGGGAGATAAGCAATTTTGAATTTTGTTGTTTTTAAATGTTTGTTTGGAGTTGGAAGCTAAACCACTGGATATTATTTATGATTTTTTTTCTCAAATATTCCTTAAACTGCTCTTCAATTAATAGGATATGTATAATTACGCTATTCTCCTTGGGGGATTAGCAATGTTACATTGTTGACATTTGTAAAAGAACCGCTATTTGAAAACTACTGTCAGCGTACTAGCCAGTCTGGTTGGTAACCTGCTTAACTTTCGTGCAAGGGGTCTCAGGATCAAATCTTGCAATTTTCTTTTTCACTTTTTGTGTTTCATTTTTTTGTTTTTATTTGTCCTAAGAGTTTCAAATGATAAAAAAAAATTGTGCATACTTTTACTTCAATATTATTCGCAATTTTAATTCATTACTATTTTTTTTCAATAGTTCTCTGGGATATAAATCTACACTGATTTTAAATTGTAGGTAGTAAGTTGGTTTTTTTTTTAACTGTAATTGTTTCTAATTATTATTATTATTTACTTATAAATAATAATAATAATTAGTTATTTTTTAGGTATCACGCGGTTTGCTAAAGGGAGAAGAGCAATGCTATCGTACGTTCAATTTGCAGCGATACTGTAAATCGACCAAAAAATTATGGTCTAATGTTTAAGATAAACACGGATCTTTGAAATTAATGTCGCTCAAAATAAGGATGTTTCCTATGCAAACTATGTACCTAGGTACAGGGTTGGCATGATTAAAACAAGTTGTTTTAAAACACATGTTTAAAACAGTGTTTAAAACAGTTTGAAATTAAACAGTGTTTTTTATTACATGTTTAAAAACAAAGATTAAAACAAGTTTTAAACATTGTATAAAACAATACGAAAAAAAACATATATTAAAACTACTTTTCATGGCGCTTAAATGAATATAAAATGAAAAAAAAAAATATTTGAGTCTGAATAGTTCAATATAAAACCAATCGAGACTCTATTGCTGTTATGTTTTTGAACTTTCATTGGAATTGTAATTAACTTAATAATTTTTTTTAATAAAACGTTACCTCTCACTAGGAATTTTTACTGTGTCGTGGGCTCGTGGGTGCGTTTACAAACAGAAACTCACAGGCAAAAACGACCAGCCCCGACATATTTTTATGTTGTGTATTTCATTCAATCAAACAAATAAGTATGTAAGTACCTACCAGGATTTGTATGGGACAAGATAGCACCTATTTTTGAAACATTATCATAATTCATAATAATTTCAAAACTATCAAAATTGTAACAATTTTAATTAATAAACAACATTAGTTATATAAAAAACGTAAACTTCGATCTCTAATGTCGGCTATCGAAAGAAAGTAATTTAAAGGATTATTGGTTATTCCCCTATTTTTTAGAGTAGGTCGGTGTTTCTTCGGTGGTTCATTGTTCATGAGGTGGATCCCCGCGCGCGGGGAATCACCTTATTTCTACGAATAGGAGGTGTGTCGCCTGACCCGCTAGGAAAGTCCCTACGTCGTCGCCCAATATAAAATCAACATTAGAACATACCTACCGGGTGAATGTGAAGCGTTTGATTACGCAACGTACAAATAAATGTTATCTATTGATCGTTTTTTTGTTAATATTAAATTTATTATGGCGAGTTTATAAAGATCTAGTCTAGAAAAGAAACATAGTCGAATTAATTTGAAATAATGCCCTAAACTAAAAAAAAACAAAAAAAACACTTGTTTAAAACATTTTGAACTGTTTGTTTTATATAATTTAAAAAAAACTGTTTTTTTTCCAACCCTGCCTAGGTATAACATTATTGATCTAAACTAATAATAAAAATGCAAGTATGTTTGTTTTTTTACCTTTTCACGCATTACTACCTACTGAATCGATCGTACCAAAATTTAGCATATACGTTGTAAGGATTATAGACACACAGAATAACAGAAGAAAGCTGTTGCTGAGAAAACAATTACGTTCATATTCCAGATGGCGCCACTTACACGATCCGTATTGTTTCTCAAATTCTAAATTAACGCAAGCGAAGCCGCGGGCAAACACTAGTACATATTATTATATAAAAACTGGCAACTGTCAGAGTGGTGCACTTAGGGTTCCATTATCTACTAAAACGACAAAAAAACATATTTGTTATATGGGTGCCCCCTTAAATATTTATTTATTACTGTTTTTTAAGTATTTGTTGTTATACCGGCAACAGAAATACATCATCTGTAAAAATTTGAACCGTCTAACTATCACGGTTCATGTCATAGGGCCTGGTAACAGACGGATAGAGGAGAATATTAGTAAAGGGTCCCGTACCCTTTGGGCACGAAACCCTTAAAGGGATTAATAACTTAAATTATATTGTCTAGCCTTGATCTAAGATCTCATTTTTTCAACAACAAAAGAATATTGGTACAGACAAGAAGTTTGACATGCCTTACGGCAGATCAAAGACGAACAACCCAATTTAATTAAACTTAATCAGTTTTATTTAGAACAATAACCTAGTTTTTTGTCTCGTTCAAAATCTTTTTAATACCCACTAGAAACAGCCTCCAGTCATAACATAATGAAAATGTCCATAAAAAAAAATATATAAAAGTTTCACGAAACTTTTGGACAACACCAAAAGAAGCCTGACTTTTTAAAAGCCTTCAATACGCCAGCCGAAAAATTCTTTGACAAAAGACGCCTTTGTTACGGGATCTGTCTTTGTTTTGGCCAACTTCTTTGATCAATCATGACAAATTGTATTTTGTTCTAAGAGCAGCCCGTCACGAAGTTTGACAGCTGTCAGCTGAAAGTTTTCTTGGAAATAAACGAGTGCGAATTAGCTCTTGATGTAAATAAATCAATGCTCGAAAACTTCAGCTTCGATGTGTAATTCTGTTCCTAGTCGTATGTGTGGCTAGGGTTGCCAGGTTTTAAAACTAAATAGCCAAACAGACCACTCAGTGTTGAGTGTGGATATTTTTCTAGTCTTAGTCTTTTTAGGCAATATCTAACTTGAGTAAAACAAGGTTCAATTTAATAGGCAATTTGACAGCATTAATAAATTGGTCCGTCTAGAGTTTTGAAAAATAAAAGACATGTATCTTTTCTTTCGCAAAACGTCACAAGCAGTTTTAAAAATATCGTATCGTCGTCAATTTTGGCTTACGTAACAAAAGAAAAATACGTGTCAATTTTTTTTTGATAACTTAACTAACGGGCTAATTACATATTTTTAGCCAGATACCCTATTGAACTAGGTGGATCTTGCTGAATAACAGTGGAAGCAAGGGTTGCTAGCGCTAGTTCACCGGCTTGCGCTAGCGATAAAGATAGTCGCGATCAGAGCGGAAATAAAAACATGACAATTTTAAAGAAATGATCAAATTTTAAAAGACTAACAAAAGCCGGACTTGCCGTCACCATCTAATTTGGCCAGAGACGCAACCAAATTGCCTAACTGTTTCCGGCTTTATTCGGACGCCTGGCAATGCTATGTGTGGCAATATCCCTGAGTCGATTTGAATTGAATTGGGAAAGTTTTTTTCTGGAAAGATTAGAGGTACCCACCAAAAAGTTTTTTAATTTAAGACCCTCATCCGCACGATTTAATTATTTTTGATCGTCCTAAGTATTGGGCAACTCTTTAACTAACGATATTTGTCGTGAGGATGGCACTAAAGTTACTTAATTATAACAGAACCTAATAAGTACCTAATACGAAGTACGCAATTGTTGCGCAAGCATATTTTAGTACCTAGTATCAGCGACACAGACACACATTTTCAATATGTGTCCGTATCAATCGTATCAATAGTACGACTTAGTTGGGCCCAGTTGGTCAGGACACGCCAATCGCTGAAATGACTTGGAGTCACCATATTATTAGCCCGCCAACACAGAACTCTTCAATGAATTTCGACGGGGTGAGGTTTTAATGAAGTACTGGCTTCTTTAGAATCACAAAAGTAATATTTCATGCAAAATAAACAGCCTCTTCTTCGAATTACTAACAGAAATACATTAACACTCATAAAATAACATTATAGTCTGCCTTTTGAATTTTATGAAAGTTACTGGAAAAACATTGTCCCTATATCATTCTCAGACATTTAGGCACAATATGGAACGGTATAATTTTTTCGCATAACTTCAGCCGA
Organism: Agrotis clavis; assembly: GCA_954870645.1. Classification (NCBI taxonomy): domain Eukaryota; kingdom Metazoa; phylum Arthropoda; class Insecta; order Lepidoptera; family Noctuidae; genus Agrotis; species Agrotis clavis. Next base: position 12,368,659 of record OX940930.1, read on the forward strand.
ACAAACTGTTGCGATAAAAGATAAAAGAAGTGCGATAAAAAAGGCGAAAGGCCAGTGCTACGAGCATCCCATCGCCGTCAAAAGTTCTTCAATATATTGTGTCAGTAATATCATAATATCTGTTCTGTCCTCCTTCAAGTTTCACAATATTTTACCCTGGTTCCATAAATGCCTTGGAGGCGCACAAAAATATGGAGAGCAATAAAAATGTCAAGTCAGGTCATCAGAATGGAAAGCCGAAGGCGTTTTGTCGCCAGATGTGGCACTGAATCAATGAAAAAGTGTTTTCTTCCGTGGCTCACATCGGCGATATATGGGTCGATCTCCAGAGGCATTTTTTTTCGTGTCGGGCTGAATAAACCCATTTTAAAATTGAAAAACGTTTTCAAAATATTTTTTTATATGCAGTTCAGTGTCTAATCTACCTGGTACAAGGCTAATATTATGAATAAGTTTATTTAAAATATTAAAAAAAAAATCTTAAACCCTAAAATCCTGATCGCTCTGGGTTGTCCTCACTCCCGATTGAATGAAAAAAATATTCTTTATTTTTTTAATGAGAAGCTACATATGAAACAACTTATTTAGATTACTTAAGAGATAGTTAATCTTCATTGTTATAAAATACTTGTAGTTTTATTATGAATACTTTTGCCACAATTTGAATTTAAATTCGTGTCCGGGCATTTTATCTCATCGCTCTGCGCTGAGGTAAAACATCGCGCTCATGCCTAGTTACGCGATATAGACACTCTATTCCACTCTCGCTGGGTAGCACCAGCAGTGGTCTAACCGTTGAGGAGGATACCTTTGTGCCACGTATCCGCGAAGGTAAGTTCACGAAGGCAAGTTTATGATTACTCTGGATTTGGTTCTCGAATTTTATGATTGATATGGCACGTTATTCAAATTAAATATTAAGCTTGTAAATTTGTTTTTTATGTGAATTGGGTGATCTTTATGATGGTTTTTATGAGACGTAATTATACATTTCTACTGCTTTTAAATTCGGCTATATTCATGATTTTGTGACTTTTTCTGATCGATATGGCTGTGATTGCTCTGTCCAAAAAGACCAGAGCAATGATATTTTGCATTAATTGTACGTTATAAAACTATTTAACCATCTTAAAAAAAAGGAGATTCGCAGTTCGGCTTGTATGTGTGTATGAATGTTTGTCCGCGATTATCTCGCGTTTGGCTGAACCGATTTTGATGCGGTTTTCAGAAAAGTGTTAGTTTTATTCTGGGAACGGTTTTAATATAATTATAATTACACGAACCGTCTCGAACACAGACTTGATGACTTCCAGCCTCCCGAACAAGCCCGTTTCCGAAGAGGCTATAGTACAGTCAGCATCAAAAGTTACTGACCATATTCACATTTTCAAAATTGCTGTAAACCGTACCTACTATTACATTACTGTGTACAGCGATTTTGAAAATCTGAATGTGGTCAGCAACTTTCGATGCTGACTGTACCATAGACCACATCCATACGCTGCGGCAAGTTATACAGAAGACCGAAGAGTATAACTTGCCATTATGCTTAGCGTTTGTGGACTATGAGAAAGCCTTCGATTCGGTGGAAACATGGGCGGTACTTGAGTCACTCCAGCGATGCCGTATGTATATCAGTACATCGAGGTGTTGAAGTGCTTTTATAATAACGCCACCATGTCGGTCCGAGTACAAGAGCAGAGCACGAAGGCGATTCCATTGAGAAGAGGCGTAAGACAGGGGGACGTTATCTCCCCGAAACTGTTTACTGCCGCAATGGAAGACGCCTGCAAGCTCCTGGAATGGCAAGGACTTGGCATCAACATCAACGGCGAATACATCACTCACCTTCGGTTTGCCGACGACATCGTAGTCATGGCAAAGTCGATGGAGGAACTCAGCATGATGCTCGATGGCCTCGACCGAGTTTCACAACGGGTGGGCTTGAAAATGAACATGGACAAGACGAAAATTATGTCAAATGCCAATGTTGTGCCCACCCCAGTCTCTGTTGGAAACTCGGTACTCGAAGTTGTTGACTCATATATCTACTTAGGACAAGCAGTCCAGTTAGGTAGGTCCAACTTCGAGAAAGAGGTCAACCACCGAATCCAACTCGGTTGGGCAGCGTTCGGGAAACTGCGCAATGTCTTTTCGTCCGACATACCTCAGTGCCTCAAGACGAAAGTCTTCAACCAATGTGTGTTACCAGTGATGAGTTACGGCACCGAAACGTGGTGTTTCACTATCGGCCTCATCTCAAAGCTCAAAGTCGCTTAAAGAGCTAAGGAGAGGGCTATGCTAGGTCTTTCTCTACGTGATCGAATCCGAAATGAGGAGATCCGTAGACGAACTAAAGTCACCGATATAGCCCACCGGATTAGCAAGCTGAAGTGGGAATGGGCAGGCCATGTTGCTCGCAGAGCAGATGGCCGATGGGGTCGAAAAGTATTAGAGTGGAGACCATCACGGACTAGCAAGCGCAGCGTAGGACGTCCACCAGCAAGGTGGACAGACGACCTTATAAAGGTCGCCGGAAGACGCTGGATACAGGTCGCTTCCAACCGGTATATGTGGAGATCAAAAGGGGAGGCCTATGTTCAGCAGTGGACGTCCTATGGCTGAGATGATGATGATGAACGGTTTTAATATATAAAACTAATGGATATCTTGTGATATTACCCACATACATCCATTTTTTTGCTGACTTGTATTGTAGATTTTCAAAGACACTGATTTAATTGAATATCTAAACTAAAAGGGAATAATTAAAAAAAAAAAAGCTTTTTGAAAAAAAAGGAACCGACTTGAAAACCAAACACACAAAAGTATAAAATAACTTTTCTTTAGGAAGTCGGATGGCCATAGTCAGTGAAATAAAAAACAAAGCCACCGACTTCCGGAAGAAAAGGTATCACTTTCATGTTATCTTGTTACACGTATACCAACTGAATATGACTAAAAACGCCAAAACTAATAATTTTTTATCAATATTCTTTTTTTTTTTTATTGGTTTGACCATTTATGATCGCTCTGGCACCAATTATGATTGCTCTGGTCGCGAAATTTTTTGAACTTAAATATTTCCATAACTGTTAGTGTAAATTGAAGGCCAAAAGTAAAAATATACTATTTTAATATTATACTTTTTAATGAGATACATAATTACCGTTAAATATCAATATCTGAAAAGCACCAGAGCGATCACACGAATACGCCCGTTTTGGAGATCCACCCATATCTTGATGCGCCGACCGGGTCCCGAAACCCCGCTCCCGAGTCGCGAGGTGAGGGAAACTACGCAACTGTAATAATGGCCGCTGTTATGTTTGCTGACGGGACAAACTCTGAGCGAGCACCTGCTTGCGCTGACACGCGAAATATGTGTATTCACGATAAATATATATAGCGGATTTATCCTTGTACTGTTTAATAAAAATGTCGCCTTTTTGACGCGAATATGAAAGCAGCGAATATGGGAATGTTGAAATAAGACGCGTCACTTTAATACTTGCCTATTGTGCAATACCATTATGGAAATATTGTCGTCTCTGACAGCTCAGTAAACAAAGGAAATAATCTAATTCTCAACAATACTAGCGAGTCTTAATCCAAATTTACGGAAACGGGTCGCTTCCTATCGTCTGTGTTTATCCGTACACAGTATTTTAAAGAGGCGAGCCGATGGGGAGAACAATGAGTTCAGAACAGTTTTCATGTCGGAAGTGGCATTACACTGAACATTAGCTTGGGCGATAAGGCGCCAACACAAATTGGTCCGGGCACGCGAACACAGCGAACACATTAGAAGAAAACGTGGTCTTAGGAATTAGGGAAAACGGCGGTTGTGTCAGGCCATGAGAGCACCAGCCGCCTCCGAAATAGGTCTAGGTTTTATGAGCTGAATGACCGTAAAATATCCTCGTAATGGACGGTTGGGATTATTTAGGACACTGTTTATGTGTTGGATTACAACGTTTATAGACCTTACACAAGTTCTTGTAAAATATTGTCCACTGGGTGTCATTTTCTCAATTGGACTCGTAATTCAGCATCTTAATCTTAAATGAGCAGCACGTAGTAAAGGCTCTATCCTAGATTAGTTAGAAACCTTACTGAAATGTTAGTGACTTTATGTATGTAAAGTGCAAACAGAACATTCATAATGAAGTGCATTAGTAATGCAAACCAATGTTCGTTTTGCGAAAATAGTACGAAGATTGAACCTCCAAACATTTTTCCTTTTACAAGTACCCATCCACAAACTCTTTCATTAAACATAACGGACTTAGATTTATTAAAACGTACATTCGTGCACAAAAGTAATAAGTCACATGTAAATTCCGCTGAATATAGCTTTGTACAGGAAGCTGTTATTCAGCGCCCTCTGCTGGATCGGCAATAAATTAACAACGGGAGGATAAATCCATTGAGCACTTCGATCTACGATGGCAACTGCACTGAGGCTGCATTTGAATAATGTACGCCAGAATGTATTAGCCCATAATTTACTGTCTTTGTACATTTCCCTCTAAGTTTTATCAAGAGTCAGGTATAAATTATGCAGAAACCCCCTTAAGTTCGCTATAGCTAGATATATTTCTATTTAATGATGCTCTGAATTGTATTGATGGCTCAACGATACCCTTGAGCTGTAAAAATCATGTTATCGAAATGGACCACGTTAGGGTTGATACGTAATAAAAACGGACTTAACACTAAATAAGCGCTATAACAATTTTCACCCCAGCTCCATTATTGCTTCGCGAGAGTTTCAGCGGTGCGAACATAAATTCTATTAAATTGTTCACGTGATTTAAGTTGGGAAATCCTTTAGTATTTTCTGAAGGAATATGACAATATAAAAGAAGGTATCTAGAGTACGGGCGACAATGGATCCGTAAACATTTATGTAAGTTCCCTTGAGTAATTCGAGTCCAAAGCGCCCGGGGCTCATTCCCATCCCGCTATCAGTAAGCAATCAAACAAACGGTGGGTAATGACGTTAGAACTTACAGAGATTCCCTTACATCTGCTCATCTGCTGACATCAATATTACGTCACCGCAGCTATAACAGACGCAGATAAAGCTTTGTTCGAGGGAAACGTAATAATCGTATTTATGGGCCATCATGTGACCTATATTATGATGGAGCGTAACGAAGCACCTACGTTTTGTTTTATGAGACAATTATTTTCATGCGGTGAAATCAAGGGTTTTATGTTCGATTAGTGCTAAAGATTAATTAATCATATTGTATCCAGTTTATTTATTGGTCATATAATATTTTTTGAACGAGTAAAAATCCCCTAAATGATAAATCTTTCTTATTTTTTAAGAAAAACTAAATAAAAGTGAGCACAATGGCTAACCTTTAAGTTTCTCAATAATTTACACGTTTTGTTAAAATAATAACATAAATCAGACTATAAACGAAACAACTTTAATTACAATAAAAACTTTCTTTATAACCCAAGTTCTAGATACGATGTTGTACAATGGACTGAACTGGGCCTTATCCATATTTTTCAAAAGTACTTGGTAACTTGGTAAAAATTCCCCTCACGCGTATTCAATTTTACGAAGTCGAAGGCTGCTTTTCCACCAGAGATGTGCTATGCTACGTTGCTGCGGATGCGTTTGATATCCACCAATCATATTCATTGGTTTACATAGCACAGCACTGGTGGAAACGGATTCAACTAAGATGTGTTTTTATATGGAAAGATGCGTGCTATGGCTGCGTGCCATAGAGGTGTGCTATGGATGCGTGCTATGGGTCGTCTGCCTTACTATCGATACATGGCATAGTTTGAGCTGCGCATGCGCTGCAGTTACTTTACGGCGGCGCATCTACAATATTCTACATAGGGTATCTTACTCGCACCGCAACATAGCGTAGCATCAGTGGAAATGGTCACACAGTTTTGTGGCTCAGCTTTTACATTCTCGCAGCACAGCTATAGGTATCTACATCTCTGGTGAAAAGCACCCTTAGGTAGGCAGTTTTATCTATCGTTCTCAAAACAAAAGTACTTAGTACTTCAGATTACTTTGGTCCCTTTTGTTCTTCGTATATTGTACTCGTTGATAAATTATTACCATAATAATGGTGTGGAGTTAGGAATCTGGCAGTTTATTCCAGTTTTATTAAAAAAACATTTGTAAACGAGTATTTTTAAAGAGAATTTCTCTAGTTTCAATTTATGTAGAATATCTGGAATACTACTAGGTATTTATTTATTTATTGTGGTAGACGCCCACGGCGACCAATGACCGTTGACGGTGCGTTGTGTTCTACGTGCGCCTCAAAGAGTGTCAGCACAATGACGGGAGCCCCCTTAGAGAGCCAAAGCATGCCGGGGTCGCGGAACTAACGAAATTGTGTAAAGAGCTATTGAAGGACACCGTGGATTTTAGTCAGTACAAGTCTAACAGTCCCTCCCACCCAACAAATGGATAACAGTATATTAATCATTAAGTATCGATGGAAATGAAAGTGTATCTCGGTTGCTATCTTCATTTGGATCTGTGTCTGTAACCAATAAGCAAACGAATTTGCCTAACCGAGTCTTTAACATTTCCAATCAGAAGCAGCCGTCAAAAACTAAGGAACGGGATTTGGATTGATATTGCATATTAATGACGGATGTTAATCAATTCAGAACTAACACTATAAAGATAATAAGTAATAATTTGTATAAAGTACAAGAAGGACAACGGCGCCTTAAAAAATTAAGCATTTACCGACTGCATGACAAATAGGGTTTAGTACTAAATTAGTATTCCAATGTGATGTCTAACTACTAATGATCTTATCATCAAATCACATGGGAATGACCGTATGATTATTACCTACTGAAATTACTAAGCTAATGTTTGCTTGATTCTAGATCCGACCTCGCAGTAATTAACACAAATAACATGAGTAGGCATATGTATATGCAAACATTTGGATAAGATTATCGAGTCTAAAATCTATCCCCAGTACCTACCGATACCTTCACTTAAGTGAAGGTATCGGTAGGTACTGGTATAGTAATCGTAAAATGCGAAAAAAGAATTTTACCCAGATACGGTATGCTAATTGGTCGGTTGAAAATTGGGCATGAGTGGAACTTTATACACTCGATTTTCCCAGTGTACCAAGTAAAAGCATGAAAATTATCAGCTATATGTACCTATATTTAATCACAATATTGTAGGTTATGGATGCAAACCCAGCCAGGCGCATTACCTTGTTTCATTTATTTCATTGTCGCTACTCTCAAACGGTTAAGAAAAACATCGTGAGGAAATCTGGATGTCCTAGAACCAAAAATTACGATGATTTTTGATTACATGTACCAACCCGCACTGGGCCTGCATGGTGGATTATGGCCCACTCTCTCTTACAGAGAGGAGGCCTGTTTTCCATCAGTCTCGTAAAATACGTTTGATGAAACCCCGACCAATAATTATCACACAACCATTTATCCACATAATTAACACCAACACATTGGTAAAAAAAAAACTCATTAACGCCATACAAGTCAAAATGGCGTAGATCATAATAGTGATGGGACGTGACACGGTGAAATGTGAGTGGAACAATCGCACGTCATTAGGCCAATAGGTCGCCAATGTCACGCGCGGAATGGCGATCAATGGACAAATATTTTCATTATTGGACCTCCCCTCGTGTCAATAAATGCTGTAATTACCTCTGCGTTTAGGGATGTTGGATGTGTATTCTATAATTGAATGTGGTTATTGGTGTGTTTAAGGTCGAAAAGTTAATGTTTCAAAGTTGAATGTAAAGAAATGTCGTCTACACTTTAAAAGGTAGGTACTGCAGTCTAAAATGTTATTTTTTTTTTAAATCTTGAAATTGAAATCACACTGATTTTGCCTCTTCAATTAATTGAGGTTTTTATCCTGTGAAAGCATTGCTGCACTTGATCTTAAAATGAATAGGGACACTGTGTAATAGTTATCAGATACACGGATGTCCATAATCATCATCATCAGTCTATAGCAGTCCACTGCTGGACATAGGCCTCTCCAATCGCACACCATTTCACTCGATCACCGGCTACAATGATCAAATTGATCGTATATCCATACAATGTTCAAAATTTTGTAAAACCATGTTTAAATTTATTTATTGCTTCTACAAGTGTACTGAGATAGCAATCTCAGTACACTTGTAGAAGCAATAAATAAATTTAGAAATTTACCAACTGATAGATCTGATTTTCAACTGAACCAAATCAGAAATTTGTTTGCAACTAGTTTCTCTTTTAAAAGAGTAGATAATTGATAAAGGAACAATTTTATTGTAATACTATTACGAAGTGATAAAGTCGCGGTTTTAAATCCCCAGAGCTACCACCAACACAGAGATAGAAATGCAACGATCATAAGTCCATTTGCAACGCGTTACAATCCACGTGCAAAAGCGGTAATTATGGAAATCTACCAACACAGTCGGTTTGCTATATCGGTAGATACACGGGAAGCCGTTGTCCAACACTGGACGTTAACGGGCCTGTATGATTTAAGCAGCTGCGGTAAACTGTTTCTTTGTGGAACGAGCTCTACTATCAGAGTAAAATTACACAACATGGTTTTATGAAGAATTGCTTAGCTTTAAATTGAATCTCTGTAGGCTTAGCACATGATTTTTAATTGTATTTGCTGCGTACATGAAATACTTACAATGCGGCATTTATTGTTTGGGAAATAGAAAAGCCCCTCTAGTGTACGAACGTGAAACTATTTTTACCCGACCACGGCAAAGCCAAAAGGAGGGTTATGATTTTGACCGGTATGTATGTTTGTATGTATGTATGTTTGTTCCCTCATAACTTCTAAACTACTTATTATTACATGACAAACGAGGTGTCGTTAGAAGCGTCTCAGTTGTCCGCTAGTTATAGGGTAGGTGACATGTCACCAAATCCAGTATGGCGCCCTCTAGGCGATGTAAAGTAGTAACGAAAAAAAATATTTTCGCACAGTATCGACATGGGTATCAAATTAAAGGGCTTGATGTGCACATTTGAAAAATATATACATTATATAGCTTTTAATAGCTACTTTGCCTGTTTCTAACAGTTTCAACATGGGTATCAAATGAAAAGGCTCTAAGAGTACATTTGAAATTCACTTGCTACTATGCTTTTATTATTATACTTAACAAATAATTAATAACATAACCCCAAAATAGGGTAAATAAAAAATAACTAAAACCCGACTACGAAAAAAACGCGCGCCTACCTAATGAAGATTTTGTGAAACAACTGCAGGTGGCACACGACCACGGTTAGCACGATATCGGTCAAATGAATATTGTTCTTGTTTTATACTTTTCTGTGCGCGTTTTTTTCGTAGTCGGGTTTTAGTTATTTTTGACTTATTTTTTTTTTGTCCATCAAATTAACTCCAGATCAACCTACCGTTGATCTGGGGTTATGAGGTGTGTTTACCAATCTGCTAAACAATTAAAGCTGTTTATCCACTAAGATTTGATAACAGGCAGAGTTACTAACACGTCTATAAGTATTAGTACCTACCTTTGGATATTAGTAAAATAAATAAACAAATTACTAGATAATAATGTAACATATTTACTCATTTATAATTCACATAGTAAACAGGCTTTTTGACTAAACTTAAGTAGGTAAATAGGCACATAATAAATATATAACACGGATACAAAATATTGTGTGACTTTGTGTAGCTAATGCTTTATTTTACACTCAAACAATGGCATCGTTCTAATAAATACAAACGTACATTGCAATTTGTAACCTTTAATATCAAATGCCACAAATGGCTCTATCTCTGAAAATTAACAAGCGTTGGTTCTGATCACTGTACTGAACGAATTATTATCAACTTTAAGCGCTATGCTGAACGTTGCAAATATCTGCGGTGGTTTCATTTTTGTAAATATTTTTTTTTAACCCCACACTAGGAATTTCTTCCTGTATCGTGGGTGAGTTTACAAACATAGAAATTAGAAACACAAAAGCCCAGACCCGAAACAACTATTTGTAAATCACACAAATATTTGTTCCGTGCGGGGTTCGAACCCGCGACACCCTTTGCAGCAGTCGATCGCTCAGCCACTGCGCCATTCGAGTATTCGTCATTTTCAAAGACACTAAACTATATACGAGCAATAGACGGGACATCACGAAGAAATTTTAAATCTCTTTGGTCATTTTTAATGACATTTAAAAGTAACACAAGGAAATAAACATTAGATAAAAATACGACAACATATTTACCATATTTATTAGATAAATAATATTTCAGAAAGAAGTAAAATATGTTATTTTCTGTTCTTCTCGTCAAAAAATTATAAGACCTGTGAAAATTGTTGAAGGAGTGCAAGTCCCTGATATGCGATCGCCGGTCGTCCGTGATTTGTTCGGGCTCTAGATAGTTCTAACAGTATTTTATAGGGATTTGGTGTTTTTGGGACAAACCCACCACACTATTCCCAAACCACTGCAACTCCTGAAAGCCAGAATCAACAGTGGCAACCACCAGAAAAGCGCCGATTGAATCAATGAAACTCGACGTGTCCCGGAGAATGAATTTACCTGTCTTGAATCCTGCAACGAAATAAATGAGAAAAAAATAGTGGAGAAGTAGGAAAAATATGTTTCCACTTTGGTGTATTCAAACTCTCGCTCACATAGTAATTCGGCAGAAACACCCCCCAAGAAAATTCATTCAGCGCGTAAATATAAAGTCTCCATCGCATCGAAATCCAAGTAAAAAGTAAAATAAAAATAACTGTAATACATCCGCAGCTTCCCCAAACATTGACCACTGGACTGTCCCGGCGACCATATTTCATCTTTTCAACGTTTATCGCACTCCACGCGCCAGAAGCCACGGACAATTGAGTAACTCTTGTACATACACAAATAAAAGTGTTTAGAAGGGTGCCGAGGGTGATGTAGTTGATAAGATACCCGGGAAATATATATTTTATTTAGCTAAAAAAGAATTGTTAATGTGATGTTTCGTGAGTGAGGTTTGAATTCACAGATATTAAAAAAGCTATTTGAAATAATATAATTAGGTATAGAAGGCGTTAGAGTTCTAAACTTCATTTAATAATTGTGATAATTGACAAACCTTTAATTCAAACGCAGCAATTGTAAACATTTTTCTATTATTATCTAGTATTGTTTACTCCAGTGAACAATAACAATAATTTGTCCTTATATAATAATTGTGTCCTATCATTTCATATTAACTCCAATATTTATTTCAAGAAACGACAAACCTATATCAGAATGACGAAAACAGACATTAAAATTTCAAAACCTTTAAGAAAACCGTTTCCTCATGAGTTCGCGACACATGTCATCATGGCTTCAAAGGAAACGAAGGACATTTCATCCGGAAACATTTACAAAGAACATTTATGTTATTACTTAATTCGTGTAATACCTTAAATACGTATACAGATGCGAATGCGACGTTTTCTCGGTTTTCTACATAGTTACCTTCCGAGCGCGGCACAGGCACTCAATGATATACATGAATGGAGTGTCCGGTGGTAGGTCTTTTCATCGTTTATCGTATAGCACGGCTGAGGGAGCGAGCACAATCGACGGGCCTGAATACCTCACCAGGTAAATGTGGAGCTTTTGTAAATACGCGCCCGCTCCTGAGCTAAATTCTTTATCTTAACAGCTATCTATCTGTACCTTCGTAGGCTTATGTCGCGTTATGATAGCCTAAATAGCACCTTAAATTAAATTGAACCCATTCAGAATTCTCTTAGAGTAAAGATTATCGTTAAAGATAAAGGGCAGGTCTGTATCGAAGGCCATAAAAGGCCTAATGTAATGTGGGCCAAGGGAGCTGATGCTCACGATACACAATATTTCTGTAAATAACAACCAGTTATTTTAAGGGCGAGATATTGTTCTCTATAAAAACTAAGTTGGAAGAAAAAATATTCAATATCAATCAGACTGTTACTGGAGCTTATAACGCGATACAATTTCAAAATAGAGAGATCTTCATTTTTATTCGCTATATTTTAAGGAATGCTATATCGACTTGAAATAGGTCACCTACATTCTGAAGTTTCATGTAATTTTATGTGATAAATAATTTTATGCTTTTTCACCACCATTCCACTTAAGTAAATTCAACAATATAATAATTAAATAAACTATGTACTAGTCGTTGTAATGTAATTCGGGTAACCCGTTACGGAAATTTTCATTCAAATTGCACCCCGGGTACATCCGCGCCTTTACGTTATTTGCAATCTAAAAGTCTGCGATGAAGTGCTTATTTATTGATGCGTTATTCAAATAAGCGATTGATAATAATCACTTATTTGAAAAGGGAATCCCTAACTTGTTTTGGTAGCAGCAAAAGAGCATTAAAATATTTTTACCCTTCAATTCCCAGCTCTAAATCTTCGGAATAAAAATTCATACGTAGTAGGTAAGTGACCAACGACGGCTAACAGCTCTTGAGTACATTTTTAGCAGGTGACTTGGCCGCATCGATATGCTAATGCCTCCGTTGCGGCATGACGTAACATGATATTCGTTCTACCTGCGACGAGCAATTTGCAAGCGAAATGCCGAGGAGCGCACTCTATAGAGTTTTATCTACTCTTTAGTATGCTGGTGTTTGCTTTCGAATATTAGTGTTACGACTATGGTGGTATAAACCCAGTGTAGTGTTATTTAATATCTTGTTCACGAAGATACAGCCAAGATGGAATAATCTGAGGCACAAAGATAAACCTTGGATATTTTGAATTACTGTTTAAGTTATTAATTTATGACCCAGCTGTGAATAGCGAAGGCTGTCTTGAATATTATAAGATGTTTAAATAATGTAATTAATATTCAAAATTAAGACAAGCAATGAAACCAGACACTAGACTTAGTGCCTAGACGAACCTGCGGCAAAACAAGACACAAAATAAAATAATAAAGATGGAAACCCTTCTCTCAAAATAAACGTGACTAGAATTTTAATTATTCGGTTCAAGAAGAAAATGGACAAAAAATCACCACTGTTCTTATATTCAGGAAAAATGTAGGCACACATACAGCACCACGTTTATACGGCAAGGCGGGGCAGTAGTAAATCATTTTAATAATTGATCCCGCTTGAAATATTCATGAAGTTCCAACTGAAGGTGTACCGAGAGGAAAACGGATGAAAAATGTTTCGGCCCACGCTAATATTTCACAACATCTGACCGTTTTTCTAGTGGACCCCAGAAACAATGTTTTATCTTGTTATGCGCAGATGTGAAATGTGTTCCAATTACATGGTTTTGTGTTACTTGAATTGAATGTCAAATAATTTGAGTCACATTTATTCATAGCTTTTGAGTACGAATAAAGTTTTTTACCGTATACTTAGGTTTTCGGGTAGTAAGGTATATGTACATTATGTGCCATACTTAACCTTGCATAGTTGCATAACATATTTATGACATTCCGCTGATAAAAAGTATATTATTATTAAGTATTTAAAGCTTTTCAAGATTGGCAACTACAAAGTGGCACATTTTCACAACTAATCTATCAGTGTTTGATAGATACCTACTATCAAAACGGAAAAAAGCCAATGCAAACAGGAATCACTAATAACCCAAACTCCATAACGGAAATGGAAGCAAAAAACGGAAAAGGCCCATCGAGTCCCATTCCCCGCGTTACCAAATGGAAGTTCCCAATCCGAGTTGACATAGATATCGCCCCATCCATTTTCAAATTCTCAAGTTGCAATAAAACAGGAAGTGGGTTCAAAAACAACGTCTCGGTTTCAGTCTCTAAGGAAATTCGGTAAGGAAATTCTGATGGCGGCTAGGGTCGGCACAGCGTACGTGTCGCTGAATAAAATGCTGAAACATTAAGGCAGGTCACTGGGGCATAAACCTACTTAGAGCCACGCCGAAGTGCTTCAGCGATAGCCTCGCTTGATTGCATTTTGACCCTCTCCGATCGTCTTAAGTGACGCGAAAGGCGTCAAAGATCAACATCATCAATACTTAACTAACAACCCTGAAACATGGGTAACTTATGCCAATTCTTTTTTCCTTTTCGGGAAAGAAATAGAATAAGATTTATCTTTGTGTGTTTGTGTACTTATGTGTACATCAAATACCGCGTCACACAGTATTGTCTGTAATCCTATTTGGTACACAAAGCTTTGGTGAAGTCTATTATGTTGGGAACGCTATAATGAACCTGAATTATACTCGTCGCTTCAGGCGGAACTGGGACTGTCTGTTATGCGTAGCCTATCCGTGTTTATGTTAGAATCCAGTATAGACTTCATTAATCTCGGGTTAAATCATTAAGCTGACTTCTAAATAATGACGTACTAATAGGTTATGGCGGGGAATATGCCTAGATAAGACATCAGTGCAGGATTGCGATGTTGTTATGTTCATTTCAGTTCATGACCTAGATATCTGCGATATTTGCTCATGAATACATATGTACTCTATTTTAAATCGAAACTAATCTAAATTAAATTAACAAAAAATAAGTTTAACAGCTATTTTAAATATAGTATTGTGTACTAAAAAAATTTCATCAGTATGTCAGTAAAATTATCTAAAAATAAATGACGTGTTTTATTTTTTTGACGAAGTACCTACGACGCTTTTAAAATTCACAATATATACATCATGCCGTATGGTGTTGTGTTCTTTTGTAGCGCGTCCTGACATCACAAACCCTACTCTCGAGCAAAGTTCTGAGGCATTATTATCTTTGTGAATATTCACAGATTTACCGTAAGAAAAAATATTATGTTCGTTATTTTTCAAAACTAACTGACGGACTTATTTATTTTTGCAATTTATTGATACTTACTGGAAACTAGCATATTATTTATTTAAAAATCAATATTGAATAAGAATTGTCTACAGAGTCAGCATGTCTTATTCCTTGCATTTCCTATCATCATAAGCAGGAAATAAATTCACGTCTGAAAATGACGTGAATGATTAATTAATTTACGATTTGAATAACAATGGGCAAATTGTTCGCCTACGTGATAGAGAGGGACGCAGCTACTGAGAGGGTTCAGATCCTCCAAACGACCTGCATAAGTCAGGCTGTTTGAGTAGTCTTCATTTAAATTTTCTAATAGACACCTAGAAGATAAGGTTCAAAATACTTCCCTAAAATACTGGTACATCACTAGGTATTACTGTCCTAAATATCAGTTTATTTCTTCAACATTATATAACCTTGGGGATCGGGATTTAAAAAGTCAATATAAACAGGTTTACTTTGGAAAAACTTTTATCAGTTTAAAACTGTATTTTTACATTCTCTTGACGATTTTCTCACGATACTGCTCGTGTATATGCGTAAGGGCAGTGAAACATTATCTCATGTCGCAATGGTTGATTTGAAATTCGTTGGTGCTTAAGCAGTCGAGCGGTGTCTACCGCAGCTCCGCGCGGACCACTGCTCATGACGTTGAATCCGGACAACCGCGGTTGTCATCCGATCGCGCGGATGAACGGTAAAATATTATAATCGCCTTAGAAAATCTCTTCCTCCTATTTTAGTTTTCAGTCTACAATCTTTTCACCAGAAACTAACCTAGTTGTTTGAAGTACTATTTATTTTTTACAGGGAAAGAAAAAATAAATTCTTCATTTACATTAACCGTTTACAAGCAAATAAAAAGCAATCAAGATTCTTTTAAAGTAGGTTAGCAGTTCTAAAACAGTTTTTCCTGCCATGTAAAGTAATCTAGGAACAAAAAGAAAAAAAAGTAAACAACGAATCAGGTGCCTATCTTCGCGTGCAAGTTGCAGCAGTAGAAGAAAATGTATTACTGCAGTGTTCGTGGACGACGCGACGACCTGACGAGCCGTCACTATTGCAGTCTTTGAGCTTAGAGTATTAAAAAACCGGCCAAGTGCGAGTCGGACTCGCCCATGAAGGGTTCCGTAGCAGCAAGTGACATAATGTAAACGTTCTTGTAGTTGGTTGTAACTTTGAAAAGTAAATTGCGGATTACGGTTTATGACGTATAAAAAAAAACTAATTACTTGATCTTGTTCAAACCAATTTTCAATTAAAGTTTGCATAGTAATGTACATCATACATTTTTTTTAGTTTTATAATTCTCTTATTTCAGAAGTTACAGGGGGGGGACACACATTTTACCACTTTGGAAGTGTCTCTCGCGCAAAAAGTTCAGTTTAGAAAAAAATTATGTTAGTAACCTCAATATAATTTTTCAAGACCTATTCATAGATATCCCACACGTATGGGTCAGGCGAAAAAAAATTTTTTGAGTTTCAATTTCTAAGTATGGGGGCAACCCCCAAAATTAGTTTTATTTTTATTTTTGTGTGAAAATCCTAATGCGGTTCACTTAATACATCTACTGATATTTATAAAAATCAATGCCACTTTTCGTTGTAATTTTATAACTCCAGAACGGCCTATACAAACCAAATGTTTAGGCTTTGTGCGGACTATTTAGGAGATGGTTTATGTGAAGTTTGCACAAAATCAGTCGAGCGTTTCTTAATTTATCACATTTTTTGTAACAAGTGAATTCAATAATTGTTAATGGGGATTTTGCTGTCAAAGTAGCGAAGCACGTACCAGGCCGCTAGTAGGCTTGTGACGTTCCCGTAGGAAAACCGACCATCAGGCGACCAAAATATGGGGCAAAGGCAAGTAACAATAGATAGTTTAAAGGCCGAACAATGGCATCGTTTGGCCTAGTTATGGAAATTGACGGATTTTGGCATTGGGAGCCCAAGTAACACAGTCTGGAAGTTTTAAAACCAATCTGTCTATAGACTGTCTATTCAGGGTTAATCTTTAGATACGGGCTTTCTAAAGATGGGTTTGATAAAGAACATTTAATCTTATAGAGTTTTTTATCTAAAGCTTTATTATTTTAAGAGCATTTGTTCTATAGAACACTTATTTTAAGTACGTTTATAGTTATAACGAATGCTTCTAGATAAAATGCTCTACAAATAGTTAAAAAAGCCTAAAGGTACCTATTTTGAAGTGGTTTTATAGATAAAACGATATATTTGAAGACAAAACTTTCTACAGATATTCTATTTTAGCTAATGGTACTCTTATCTTTTTTTTCTATAGATACTTCAGTCTAGATAAAATACTTTACTAGATATTTTTAAGTTTGTCTAGAAAACTGATAGAGAAGTCGTGTTTTTAGAGTTTTTATCCTTAAAAGTGGCTTAGTTAAGTGCATTTGCACTAGAAATTTAAATTGGATGAGTTTATGCAATGGAGAAGATGAAACAAATTAAAAGATCTGGTGGTTTTCGTCGAAAAATCCGCAAGTATTTAAAAAGAAAGAAAAATGAAGAAGAGTCGACCGAAGAAGAATCGAAACTTCCTAGTAACTTCCTCCAAAACGTAGAAAATTGTTGATGATATATTGGTATCAAAAATGAAAAGGTTTGCTGTCAAGAGTACGAAAAAAAAATCACATGACTTAAATCCAATATGGCGGACAGGCTATTTAAAATACACCCCCATAATATGGGTATCAAATGAAAGGGTATGCTGTCAGGGATACGAAAAAAATGGTCACGTGACTTAAATTCAAGATGGTGGACTGGCTGTTTGAAATTCACCCCTATGATATGGGTATGGGTATCAAATAAAAAGGTTTGCTGTCAGGAATACGAAAAAATAGTCACGTGACTTAAATTCAAGATGGCGGACTGGCTGTTTGAAATCCACCCCAATGATGTGGGCAGTGGGTATCAAATGAAAGGGTTTGCTGTCAAGAATACGAAAAAAAATTGTCACGTGACTTAAATCCAATATGGCGGACAGGCTATTTAAAATCCACCCCCATGATATGCGTATCAAATGAAAAGGTTTGCTGTCAGGAATACGAAAAAAATAGTCAGGTGACTTAAATTCAAGATGGCGGACTGGCTGTTTGAAATCCACCCCAATGATGTGGGTCAAATGAAAGGGTATTAATGTAGTTACAATTATAATTATTATTTCTCACATTGTTTATACTTAATTAAATCAGAAATACTTTTTACTCGGGTACCCTCTTGTATTGATTAATAATTATATTGGTTTGTTACTGCATAAAATGGTCTTACGTTCACAACACATGAAATTACCTATTCACTGAAGAACGTCTAGAAACACTGTGACAAGTTAAAAAGGAATACAGAGTGACAGTTACTAGATAATTTTAAACCACTCTTAAATCTGTTTATTCTCTCACTAGATAGTTTAGTATGTAGTAAGTAAAATTATTCTAGAGCCATACTACAAAAAAATCTCTAGACTGTTTGTTCTATAGAAATCGGTTTTCTAGTAAATTTTATCTGGACGCCATTTTTATTGCCTATTTTTTGCTTCAAATAATTTTTGTTACGTATTTTAATGGTTTTTATCATTAGTTCATGTCTAATTAGATATTTAATATGTTTTAAATTACATTTTAAATGAAGTGAGTATTTTAAGCATTAAAATGTAAATTCGAAAATTTGCTTATACCAAATAATATTCATATTTTGAAAAAAAAAATGTTAAATCTTACATTTACAGCGGGCGCTCTTATTTTACAAGAGTTTTACATAATATTCAACGATAGAATTTCAATTGCATATTGATTTGCTTATTTACCCATTATTAAAACACAAATTAATAAAAAGTAATAAATTTGTTACGCCATGATGCAAATATTATTAAGTAAAATAACTCTTGTAAGTTCCACGCCATTATACGTCACTAGTAAAATGTTACTTAAAGTTGTTAGTCTTAAGATCATTTGGTTTTAAAACTTGACGAGCAATAATTCCTTTAAAGGTCTTAACTCTATCTATAAACTATCTACTAGTACGCTTCTAGATAAACGTGCGGTCTATAAACGGTTTAGAGAGACACTAGAAACATCTCTTAAGTCAATTTGATCTGAACTCTATCTAGTCATGTTTTCTTAACTCATTCTTAAGAGAGGGTACAAGAATGTGCCCACTTTTACTAAACTCTGTCTATAAGCGTTCTAGAAGATTGCTTATAGATATTTTATTCTTATGGTAGACAGTTCAATTTAATTCTATAAGCTATCTAGTAGTACGTTTCTAGACAAGTTTGTGTTACTTGGGAGAGTAGGTAAGTGGACATTTTCCGGACATAAATGCAAATGGGGTAAATCTTAAACGTTTAGGACATGCATTTTGCTGTCCAATTTAAATTAATAAGATAGTAGAAATAGTTATAGTTTTGAAATGCTCAGCAGGCTGAATAACTCCAAAGACGTCATTCCTGTATACGAGTATGTTATAGTTTCATCATTTTAGCTTTAAAAATGACAATACTTCCATACAACCTTTCACCCCCCCCCCTCTTTCAACCCCTTCAAACCCCCTTTCCGAGATAAAAAGTAGCCTATGTCCTTTCTCGGGCTCTAAACTATCTGTGCACCAAATATTGACTCATTACCAAATATGAGTTTATGTATGAATGTAACAGAAACTACAAAACTTCACTTACTTCATCCACATTCATAAATAGTATAGTATACACACTTTTCAGAGTCGTTGCGACGACAACTGACCTTTCTAAAAGCACATCGGCCATTAGTTCTGAATAGCAACCTCCTTTTAATTTACTCAAATATTATCACTAAAACATGAACCTTTATCAATAAAAGGCTTTATTATTGCAATACGATAGTGCATTAAATATGAAAAGCTCACGCAATATGTAAAGACGCAGGTGTCACCGGCGCCCGTGTTGTGTTTGCACTGCTAATGGCGACCGACTCGCTAGGAAATGAGCGATCCCTACGTAAGGCGCGTTTAACTTGAATATTGTATTAGTGCCACGTTTTATTGCGTGCTTTTATTTTTATTTTTATCTAGCTGATAGTGAATGGACGGGTTGTGAGTACACTTCAGTGGGAAGGCAGTGAAGGGTTGGGACTAAATGGCCTTCATTTAGCGTGTGGAAAGGGTTGGGAATATTTTATTAGTTAGTAGAAACTATTACGCGAAATACGCGCTTTAGGCGTAGTGTTGCCGACACCATATATCCCATAAATATATGTATGTGTGTGAAGAATAATAATGGCTATCAAAATTATACAATCTAAGATCTTGAAAAAGTTTATCAAATAAACCTAGGTAGTTTTTTTTTAATACACAAATACATATCATTTTTTTTCTAATACATCATTGTTTACTTTCTATGTGGTGGTAAATGAAATAAATCAACTGTGTTCTAATTTCAATATATTGAAGGGACAACTTATTCATACAAAAAAGGAGGAAATCAGTCCAGTAACTCGCCCAATACAAACGCAGCTCAAACGCCATCACAATAGCGCCAGCGGTTTCGTTGACAAAGTTTACAAAGCTTTGTTCAGTACCTCCCTACGTAATAAGTATATAGCTTATATTTGACATGTCACCGCTAATGGAAGAAAGTATATTTAGGCTTACTTGACATCATGACCCAATTCGCTTTTGATAACAAACGCGCGTAATCACTACGTTTGTAGTAGAAGATTGATGGCGTAGGTGTAAATAATACCCACCTATAAACAACATTTCATTATCGGGAGGGGTTTTTAACTAAGGTGCCATTACATTTCTAGTGAGGTGAATAAACAGAAAGGTGAATTATTTACTTTTCTGTCATACATTTGACAAGCGATCTGCCCTGGCTTCGGTGCAATTTAAAGCAAAATTAGCACATCATACTCAACAATAATGTAGCCTTCTACTGATGAAAGAATTTTCAAAATCGTTTCAGTAATATCAGAAATTGCTTCCTACAAACATACTAACAAGCTGTACCTCTTCATACTGTATGACAATTATAGTGTACAGATGATTTAGCCAGCTATTTATTGTTCACGTATAACTGAATACACATGTCAATATTGACAGCACTGGCTGAGCCAGTGGCCGCTGCGCTACGTGTCACGGGTTCTCTTCCAATAAAGACCAAATCACACCGAAATCCGTCGTCGGACGAAAATCTTGACGTCGGGGATAGGGCGATACGCCTCAAGAGAAGTTGGGCAGGTTAATGGTGGCCAAGGTTCGGCCAAAGAAACCAAAGCCGCCCAAAAGCCCGTTGAGTGGACGACATCGTCAAGATCGCTGGAAATAAATGGATGAGAGACAACAAAAGGGGGAGGCCTATACCCAGCAGTGGGTGATCCCGGGCTGATATGATGATGATGATGATGAAAGACCAAATATTTATAGCTGTGGCCTATACGAGTAGATAGTTGTTCCGGGTTGGGCTGTTTCTTTTATGTTTGAAAACGCACCCACGACATAGAAGAAATTCCTAGACAGAGGCAACGATTAAAAATATGCTACTACCTACAGTTTCATAAGACTCCCTGGTGTGTGTTTACAGCCGTCTTACTTGTGAAGATATTACAAAGTTCAGTCACCTACAAACCTAACCTCATTTAAGTAAAGTAATTCCATATATTTACCACGTTATAACCATTAACATTCAACCTTGTAATTTCGTTCGTTTTCAATAATATCATCTATTTTATCATCATTATTATAATTATCACGTCCACACGTATCTATGTCATGTACATGTGTCGAATTGAACCTTATTCTGACTGAACAAGGTTCGAAAGTGTACTAAACTTTCATGAAGGGCATTGACATTGACACTGTTTAGGTGAAACACTTTTGGGTACCTAATAAGAAACGTGGTAAATACTCTAGCGAACTTAAAGGTCATATTTGCTTAAGGAGGTCACTGATTTCTTCTGAAATAAATGGTAACACAATTTCTCAAGAAAACCTAAGAATTAAAGACACATGAAGCTCTTGTAGCATAACTTTTATTAAAAAGGTGAAGTTTGTAAAATAGGGTATTGAACTATTGAAGGACAACCGATTTTGAATAGCAAGTTGGGAAAATACTTTCACAGGCTATATTAAGAATAGTTTTCGCCATTACGCGAGCGAAACTGCTCCAGAAGATAGAAACTATTCATATCTTCCACCTCCGTACACCTCTTTGGGACACAACATTGACTATATCAAACTAAACTGCATCAAAAAACAAAACACGAAAGATCGTTAAAAAGTGAATTAAATTCCCATCGTCAACAAAACATAAACTTTAACACTCCCTTAAATTCTATCGTCGAAAAAGTCCCGAAACTCTATAAACTTGAGTTATGACTGCTCGGAGGATTTACGTCGAAGAGATTGACTTTATTCGTTAGCCCATTCCAGTAAGAGCGGCTATTAAAGAGGTATTCTACACAAAATTGTGTTATCAGCGCGGGGAGGGGGAGATAAGGCGCGGAAATAGACCCGTCCACTTATCGCACGCCACCCTACTGGGACCGAATTCATCCTGCCATTATGTCATAAAAAACAGTAATTAGGATTTTATATGTGAATAAGGAAATCACCCGAAAAGATAATTCTTTAATACCTACGTTTTCAAAATCACATGCAAAAACAACACAAAGGAAAAGTTGTTTCTAAAAAGGTTTCAGTGTCTATTTACACCCTTTATCAACATTCCTCCAAGTTGTGGTTTTAATTAGATATAAACTGAAAACATAAAGCGATGCGGTTTTCGTACATAGGAACGGTTAACTTCAGGAGCGCAAACGCGGTTTAATTGTTATAAAGTTAATAAGTCGACTGGTTCCTAAATGTAGGCTTCCATAATCACTTTATCCCGACTTAAGTTACGTAAATAGACTTCAAGAAGAAACCTATGTATAGGTTACATTTCCCACATATAATGAAAATATCCTACATATATGTTGCCAATAAGTGCAATGTCAACAATTTTTACTAGTATGAACTTTAATTCAAACATTTGTTGCATTCATGTGTTATTTTTAGATGTTTATTAAGAAGGCCTGTACTAGCAAGGGCACTGCAATTTCTACTTAGACAACATACAACACTTGTAACCAGGACATGACCTTTTCTGAAATATGGAATGGATGAAAGAAGATTCATTTCTTACGTCTCAAATGCCTTACATAATGTGCTGAAAAATATCTTTCTCACCAAACGTGAAGCCCCAGTTCAGTAGTGTTCAAACCTTTAAAACGCGTGCTTTTATTCTCGGCAACGTTTCGCAGATAGTCAGGGAATGGCACTAAATTACGTAAATCCCGATCCCGTATACAGAGCAAGTGAACCAACGAAGTGACACGGAATTGAGCACGCACTATATCAAAGTAAAGTACACTATTTTTATATGTAAATTCTATAAAAGGGATTCGACGAACGTAAAAACTTGGAGTTGGAAGGAGCGATGGCCGGATCTAGAGAGCAATCATAGAAGGCCCTTGCGCAGTAAATCATGCAATAAATTATCGGGCATGAAATATTCAAAACGCCTCAACATACGGCAGGGTGTGAAGAACAATGGGAAAATTTTGCCTTGCCGCGCTCCGTAGGGATGGAATAAAACCTGTAACTATGGCTCTTAATGCAAATTTATGCTTTAAGCCTTATGGAAACTATAGGATTACGGAAACCTTGCTGTTTAAATTACCAGATAATGCTACAGAGCAATATTATTTTACCCTTGTTTTACCAGAGTATAGGTATCGTTTTATAGAATCGGTATGTTGAAGTATCCGTCGTGCTCGTCCATCAAAAGGCTTTGGGATTCTAGGAATTTTATGGATACCCTTTGGAAGGTCATACATGCCAGTCATTTTACCCTTACCTTTACATAGATAGTTATTTAGAGAAAAATACGTTAAATTCTTTTCTTGGACATCCGTATTACACAAACATTTTAAAACAACTACCAAAGATAGGATGACCTACACAAGTAAAAAAAATACTATAACTAACGTAGTCGAATGATTAAATACTTAATCGTAATAGAAGTAAAACACTCGAATTGATAACGTATTTCGCGCCCACATTTCGCACTAATAAAACCGTACCGTAGTGTCTGACGCCACGCTAGGGCTTCAGCACAGCCCTATTCACAAGTCCTGTTTCGATGGCGGTTCTCCAGCCGCGTTAATTCTCAGTTATTCGATGATCGCCCCACTGAACTCACTGAACATTAATTAACTATTACGTTCAGCATTTCCAATTTTAACGTCACCTCGTTTGTTTAAAAATATAATTTTTAAAGCCAATACGTTTCTGTTTTCACACTTCTGAATGAGAATTGTTATGAAAGGGGTAAGTGTGTATGTTCACTTTTTTGTCGGATGCAGCATAGTCAGTATTTTACATAGAGCGACTATCTGACCTCCACAACCCAATAACTAGGTAATACAATACCCCTTGGTAATGGTAGCCATACACCATCCTGCCTATCGAACGATCGATTTGACGCTTGCAATTGTTTCAAATTGGCAGTTCGTCCATATACACCATACACCATACTGCCTATCGTACGGTCGATTTGACACAACGTCAAATCTGCAGCAGCGATGCCAACTTAGCAACTTTATAGCTAGATCTAGCTATTATTCGGTGACCGATAGCTACAAATTTATAAAATTGTAGCTGTCGTCACCGAATAATAGCCAAATGCATCACTGCTGCCGATTTGACGTTGTGTCAAATCGATTTGATGACCTATCAAATTGGCATGTCATGCCATCAAATTGGCATTTTCAAACAATTGCAATTTGAAACAATTGCAAGCGTCAAATCGATCGTCGATAGGCAGGATGGTGTATGGCTACTATAAGACTGTCAGACTCTCAATTTTCTGACTAACACAAACGACTGTCAAAGATCAAGAAATGGCAGCCAAGACTGACAGCTTAATATGCTTTGTAAAGATGAGCGTGCTTACTGAAGCATGAAGGAAACTTGCTACAATATATGATCACCTGCCTTTACCTGTAATTATCTGGTGTTCATAATTATGAGAAAATTCTGAGAATGGGTTCTGCTTGGCAGTCTTTCAGTGAAATGAAAAATATATATGACTACAGATTATAATAGTAAAGATTCCGAAAGAGAAGTTTTACACATTTTTGTGATGGTTTTTGAAGCCGAGTAACTTTTTATGATAGACAAATCTCGTATACTAATTCAGACTGTACTTTATGCCGGTCCAGATGGTGGTCATGGTCAGGTACATTACGCGTTACACCAGTCTGGACCCGAATTTAAATAAAAACAGCCTTTAATAAAATACGCCCACAGTCGAAAATACAACATCCACAAAAGTTGCCCATAAGCAAGTAAAATTGAACATAGCTTCAGGGCCGCATAACCATCTTCTAAATATATATAACTCAAAGGTGAATGACTGACATAGTGATCTATCAACGCACAGCCCAAACCAGTGGACGGATCGGACAGAAATTTGGCATGCAGGTAGATGTTATGACGTAGGCATCCGCTAAGAAAGGATTTTGATCAATTCTACCCCCAAGGGGATAAAAAAGGGGATGAAACCTTGTCAATATTATAAAAAATACATTGTTAAGTTCCGACATCCTCGCGAACGAAGTCGCGGACACAGCTAGTCACACATAAGTTTCTAACCAGCCCGACATAAAATCGCCTTAAACATTTATCCTATACTAGCTGACCCGGCAAACTTCGTACCGCCTCAGAAACAATAAAAAAAACCCTTTAGACCTACCCTGGACTACGACAAACATTTGAAAACCAAAATCAGCTCAATCGGCCCAGCCGTTCTCGAGTTTTAATCAGACTAACGAACAACAATTCATTTTTATTTATATAGATTAATATCCAGAGTTTTCGAGGGTCAATTCACATCAGGACGTCACGCGCTGCATCGCGTCATCGCTGAAATGACTGGACCCTTATATACTGAAATACATAGATACCGGTCGAACTGCATATAAACTATCTTAAAATACTGGAACACTGCAGTCAATTAATGTCGTCGAGCAAGACGAGCTAAGTTGGAGTTTAAGAACTGGTGATGAACTTTATTATGATATATATACATGTATGAAATTTGACTGTAACTAACTGATAAATGGAATATAACTGCTAAACTGATAAAGAGACGCAGACGGCGGAAGCGATTCTGTTTTGTTCTATGAAGAGACGAAACTTCACAGTAATGGTAGCCATACACCATCCTGCCTATCTAACGATCGATTTGACGCTTGCAATTGTTTCAAATTGGAAGTTCGTCCATATACACCATACACCATACTGCCTATCGTACGATCGATTTGACACAACGTCAAATCTGCAGCAGCGATGCCAACTTAGCAACTTTATAGCTAGATCTAGCTATTATTCGGTGACCGATAGCTACAAATTTATAAAATTGTAGCTGTCGTCACCGAATAATAGCCAAATGCATCACTGCTGCCGATATGACGTTGTGTCAAATCGATTTGATGAACTATCAAATTGGCATGTCATGCCATCAAATTGGCATTTTTAAACAATTGCAATTTGAAACAATTGCAAGCGTCAAATCGATCGTCGATAGGCAGGATGGTGTATGGCTACTATAAGGCAAACTGCAGAGAAAAGCAACCCCTTTTGATCGGGATATCACCACTTTCTCTCAGCTGACTGCACAAAACAGAATCGCTTCTGCCATCTTAACATCTAAGCTATGTCTATTTATGTATATCTATAAAAAATCTGACCAGTCGCACTCAATCAAGCCAGTAATCATAAGCTACTAATATTTAAATACCAAAACCCCAGAAACCTTTTACATAATTATTATGGTTAAAATTCTCAAATAAAATTCAAAAGTGATTCAGTAATAATTCTAGCAAAATTCTCGCACTAATATCAGGTTGAGGTTCTCGAGTCGATCACTCGCGTTCCGTACAGCGAATAAATTGAATTCTAATTTTCAATTTCAATAACAATGCCGTGCGAAGATTCAAGCGTTAACATAAGCGGCGCTTGAAGAGATTTCTTAAATATATTGTGTACTATCGCTCTCTTCGGCTATGTTCACGAGCCGAATGAATGTTTGGGCTAAATCTCTTAGATTTTGTGTGTTTGGCTATTAAGTTTTTAACCGAATTTAAAGAAGAGGAGGTTTATGTATTCGGTCCACACCTTTTTCTTGAACTGGACCAATTTACATTAGTATTATTTTGATATATTTGACGAAGCCAACCAAAGTCCGTCATATAATAAGTTCTAGCAACAGTTACGTTAGTACGAGTATAACAAAAATTTGTTTGAAATAAAAGAAAAATAAAAATATGTTTTTAAGAGTTCCGTACCTCAGGAGAAAAAATGAAACTCTCATAGGATCGCATTGTTGTCTATCTGTCAAGACCATATTTCTGACTGAGGAACGCGTGAAGGTATCAAGCATAAATCTAAAACCGTTGAAGCAGAGAAAATATCAAACGTCTAAGTGAACGCAATCAAAAGATACGGCCATTTATGCTCCGTTTTGCCGCATATTTTGACGCTCGTGGTGTTGCGGGCTCTTCCCGTTGACTTAGAATCGTGAAATTTGCCCAGAAGCAAGAACTTACAGTACAAATAATCAAATGAGTCCGATATTATACTGTAAGATTAAATTATATTAAAAAAGGTAGTAGTAAAAAGGTGAGATAAGTACACCTCCACTAGCATAATATGGACACTGGACTGGTTTTCATTGATTTTGAACAAAAATGTCCGTTATCGTCGGACTACAGCAGTACACTACTGAATATTCCATTCCGATTACATGCCAGTGTGCCCTACTAAACTAGGCTTTCATGCATTTCGTGCAATAAATAGATAAGGCGCTTACAACACGAAGCATCGCAAAGTCTATGAAAAAGCAAGAACACGAGGAAATAATCCAATAAAAAGAAATTACCCATCTAACTATACTATATTCTTATCTTACTAAATATTATAAATGTATTATGCGACAGTTTGTGAATGAGTATGTATGATGTATGTGTGTTACTCTTTCACGCAAAAACTACTGAACGGATTTGGATAAAATTTGGTGGGTACTGTAGGAATCGGCGTGTGATTGATTAAATAAAAAGAAATATTAGCGAATTAAAGTGTATCCAATGATACGCGCACATTACAACTTGTTTTCTCACTCTCTGCAACGTACTAGACAATTCTACATCTTATTTTAATATTTCAAAAATCATTGAGCGACTTGATCCAGCCAGCGCTTACAAAACTGTTTGAGGTTAATCCTCCCAGTAAAACCTCTACAGTACATAGGTAGTTTAAAACCTATATTAACACTTTAGATAGTGTTTATTACCGTTTCATGTTCCTGTGGGATGATTTTGAGTAGTAGCAGGCAAAGCCGCTGCAACAGCTAAAATAATTTTTCTTGATAAAGTTCAATTTTTTTTTATCAACATGTTCTAAAATTATTTTTGTATGTGTAGATAGTTTATACCCTCGATTAACACATACTTGTTATCCTATTTTTCGCGTTATTACGTACCTGTGGGATAATTTGCGACAATTATTAACTTGCGTGCGAAACGGTTGGCAAAAGTTAGTGATTCAATAACTTTATTAGCAATTTATTTAATACTATCCCAATGTTCATACTCTTGAAATAGAAGCAAATTAAAATTGGATCTATTTGAGTAAACACAGACAAGGCTGTTGTATTAAAATTTAATCTGACGTAGCGAATAAATGAACTAATTCAGATATTAGGTTAAGAAAGCTTGAGTGTTAATTCTAATGCAAAATAATCGCCTTTGACATTTTATCGCTGTTGTTGTTAAGGGCGACCATATACGGACTACTCAGGCAGTCCGTATGGCCGATGACTGCTTTTACGAATCACTGTGTGTGTACACGTACAAGACTGTTGTTACCTATGCAACTTGGTAGCTCGCTAATAGTCCAAGAGCTACTGACTGAACCCTGCGACTAACAGTCTTCCTGTAAGGTTAGAAATTTTCAAAAATCAGCGGGTTCGATTCCTGGCCAGGATTATTGATTTTTCTAAAATCCAACGATGCAGTTTTATTTTCGTCAAAATCGGCCTCGAGATTCCTTTCAACGTTTTTCGATATTCCTAATTGTTTCGGAGATAGCCATCTACGCCTAGTTGAAAAATTCACCCTGTATATTAAAACCTTTCTCGGAATGTAACGCACACTTTTCTGAAAACGGCATCAAAATCAGTTCAGCCAAACGCGAGATAATTTTGATCTTACAGGAGAAAGTTTATTTTTCCTTATCAACTTTGCACTTTTCAATTCGCCTGTCACATACTTGTGCACCTTGTAATCGCCTGTCATTTTTTTTCTAAGATTTACAATAAATAAACTACATCCTGTTAAATTTTTAAGCTTACAGGAACAAGTTTTTTTTTCATTTTTTTTTACACTTTGAAAAATAAATTGTCTAATGATGTGCACGGCTGACGCCTGCCAGGTCGTCGCTTTTGCTCTTAGCATGCTATAAATATTACGTGTACAAATTTCTAACCTTACAGGAAGACCGTTAATTGCAGGGTTCAGTAGCTCTTGGACTATAATACTTGTAAGAAAGTAAGTATAAAAATTACAGAGAAAATACAGTATATTGATTTGTTTATCTGCTTACATCTCAACAAGCCTCAACAAGCAGCTATTGGATCTAGGAATCTCTTGCAGTCCTACTGCTGCCATCTATCAGGCATTACTTTAAACTCCGGACTCCGTTTCCATTAGCCGTTTCCCGTAATGCCTGAATAATTATTGATAGCAATATCCTACTAAGTGTAATAGTTTTGTAAAAGAAAAATTGATATTGTTATTTAATAATTTGTTATTGTTACATTTGCATGCCGAATGGACTTGGCGGAATATGAAGAGCTATATTGTTTACGTTTTTTAATATCTGTAAAATACCATATAGTCCAAGAGCTACTGAACCCTGCGACTAACGGTCTTCCTGTAAGGTTAGAGAAATTTGTACACGTAATATTTATAGCATGCTAAGAGCAATAGCGACGACCACAGAATCACAGATCACTTCCCAGAATTTGATCCTTATTAGCAACACTATCGAATGGTGTAATAATACAGGCTGCGATTTTTTTCCAAAATCAGCGGGTTCGATTCCTGGCCAGGATTATTGATTTTTCTAAAATCCAACGATGCAGTTTTATTTTCGTCAAAATCGGCCTCGAGATTCCTTTCAACGTTTTTCGATATTCTTCATTGTTTCGGAGATAGTCATCCACGCCCAGTTGAAAAATTCACCCTGTATATTAAAACCTTTCTCGGAATGTAACGCACACTTTTCTGAAAACGGCATCAAAATCAGTTCAGCCAAACGCGAGACAATTTTGATCTTACAGGAGAAAGTTTATTTTTCCTCATCAACTTTGCACTTTTCAATTCGCCTGTCACATACTTGTGCACCTTGTAATCGCCTGTCATTTTTTTCCCAAGATTTGCAATAAATAAACAACATCCTGTTAAATTTTTAAGCTTACAGGAACAAGTTTTTTTTTCAATTTTTTTTACACTGAAAATTAAATTGTCTAATGATGTGCACGGCTGACGCCTGCCAGGTCGTCGCTATTGCTCTTAGCATGCTATAAATATTACGTGTACAAATTTCTAACCTTACAGGAAGACCGTTAGTCGCAGGGTTCAGTAGCTCTCCAGCTATAAGCAGTCTATACTGACTACTTCTGTGGAGTCCATATTTGAAATTCATATGTAATATCCTTGCCTGAAATGAAATATTTGAAATCAAATATATTACTTTTTTCAGGAGGATAACAAATAACAGAAATAAAAAAGTTTATATAATAATCTCATAGGCTGCTAACTGCCAAATTGTCTCTTTTTTAGTAACAAAAACGTTAAATTTCGTATCTGCGAATACCATTCAGTGATCCAACTACACAATTGATTAATAAAACTCGTTCAAACAGATTCGCAAAAATTGTTACCCCGTGTCCTAAAATAAGCGCTTGTTGCGTGAAATAGGCGATCGCTGCATTCGTTATTTTCGGCGAACCTGGGGGTCTGATCTCTGAGCACGAAACCTGTAGCCCCGACAAGTCGAGGCGCGGCGGGAAGAGGTCCGGCGCGATCTCGGGGCAGTATGGAGACAACGACTGTCGCAACCGAGGTTCGGGCGCGCCGCAATCGCGGCGGTAGGACCCCTCTTTGAGGAGTGGCTGGAGAGACGGCACGGCGCGGCGTCCTGACCTATCGGATGACGCAGGTCCTCACCGGACACGGAAGTTTCGGGAGGTACCTGTGTCGGATAGGGAGGGAAGAAAAGCCCGGGTGTCACCACTGCGAAGATCGCCCGGAGAACACAGTAGAGCATACGGTGCAAGACTTTTTTGGCGATGAATTACTGATCGGGTGCGTAGTGTGTACTATCAATTGGCATGCGTTTATATGGCTAGATGTACCACACGTGAAAAGTACAGCACCGCATCTATGTATGCATCTAGATCTATATCTGAATTATGCCATCCAAGTTTGGATTGTTTGCATAAAAGTTATGACATATTTACCGCCTACAAAATGATATTTTAGTTTCGTTCTCACCTGTTTGCGAAATTTCAGATACTTGAACATTCTACCTTAAATCAAATTAAATCGAGGTATTTATTAGAGACGTAAATTACCTAGCTACCAAAAGAACTCTCTCTAATGTTTCTGTAGAGCATTAATTAAACCTACTTTCATCAAAAGATTGTACTAAACAAGAACAAACAAAAGGACCGAAAACTTGAATACGTCAAAGTTTTAATAACATTGTTACAACATGTTTTATTACATTACTTCTAGAACAAAACTTGATGGCTTGCGAAGTTTGCAACTTAAAATGTTTCATTAACACAATGTTCAAGAACTACAACAGATTGTAACAAGAAGCACTTGACAGGGGAATAACTACTAACCACTCTTTGTTATAAATAACAGAATCGTATACAAACCAGTTTTCATTAAAATTGTTTCTTCTAATTTCCTAAGTTTGTCATTTTCGCCAGCTTTGGGCTGCCATTTAAAGAACATTGGCTTTTGGGGTGTGTAACTGTAGGCCGGGGGCGAGAGGGGAGCGCGGCGTGCGCGGGGTCTGCGGTGGTTCAGCGGGGCAATAAGTGCCCCCTTCTATTTCACCGGCACTTTAACTCGGGTGCACTGATTTGATAACGCCGTTTGTTTCAAGTGCCACTCGTGAATACCATCATTTTCAAGACCATTTTTTTTTGAGAAATTGATACTTCTGGTATCTTTTTTTTTTTAATTGAAAGCCTTCTAATTAAGGACATGGAAGGGCCAGCAATCACGCGACTTACAATATTTTGAGGTACCGTTTTTTTGTGGCTTAACACTGTTTACTTAAAGAACAACCTGAATTACCTGTAAATCTTTAATAATATGTAGGTACCTCACATACTCGTAGTATTAAAGATGTAGGTACTGGTACAGTCTGAAATAGGTCGTACATTTATGAATAATAAAGAGCCTATGTAAGTAGGTACTTAGACTTCGCTGGTACAAGCATGTGTAAATCTGAACGTGTTTAAATAAAAACGACGAAGATTCTTCGCCATGTATTATTTTTCATTTCTTACCTTTAAATAATTCTATTCACTTGAATACCTTACAATCGTGAAAAACGAGACTTTCTTTAAATTACAGATCTGTCTTGTATTATTGAGATAAAAGTAAATCTCTTTTCGAGCCGAACTTTCAGTGGAAAAATATATTTAAGTTAATATAGTAATTTTTTTTTTTTTTAGCGTGGTAAAATCATCAAATGAGTCCTCCAACCCCGGACAGGGCGGGAGGGACTGTCAGACTTCTACTGACTAAAATCCACGGTGTCCTTCGATAGCATGTTATGTTCCGGGGTTACGGTAAGGGAATAATCCCGCGACCCCGGCAGGCTTTGGCCCTCTGAGAGGGGGGCCCCGTCATTATGCTGACGCT
The DNA here is from genome assembly GCA_954870645.1 of Agrotis clavis. NCBI lineage: Eukaryota > Metazoa > Arthropoda > Insecta > Lepidoptera > Noctuidae > Agrotis > Agrotis clavis. Next base: position 12,401,549 of record OX940930.1, read on the forward strand.
CTTTGAGGCGCGCGTGGGACACAACGCGCCGTCGACCCGGGCATGGTCCTTGGTCGGGCAGCGAGTTGCCCTTTACTCGCTGCCCGCATGCCCGCGCCTACGGTGGCCGAAGATCGTCTCGCGACGTCCGTCGCCGTGGGCGTCCAACACCGCGGTTGGGGCGGAGGGAGGACTCTGTCCTCTCTCGCTCGCGGCGTGCCTCCTCCTTCGCGAGCATTACTGCTTCGCAGAAGGAGGCGACCGCTTCCCACTCCGTCTCGCCCCGCAGCATGGCCGCAACCAATGCCGGGCGCGAGAGGTCTCCGCCTATCGCAGCCGTGAGGACACGTCGGTGCACTGCCCAAGCTGGGCAGTCCTGCACCGTATGCTCCACCGTGTCCTCCGGGCGATCTTCGCAGTGGTGACACCCAGACGTTTCCTCCTTCCGCATTAGACACAGGTACCTCCCGAAGCACCCGTGCCCGGTGAGGACCTGCGTCAGGCGGAAGGTAAGGACGCCATGACTTCTCTCCCGCCACTCCTCACTCTCTTACCGCCGCAATTGCGGCGTGCCCGGCCGTCGGTCGCGACAGTCGTTCCTTCCATACTGCCCTGAGATCGCGCCGGAGCTCTTCCCGCCGCGCCTCGACTTTTCGAGGCAGCGGGGTCACGCCCCGGCGCTGCGCCTCCACGCGCCATTCATAGACGCGCTGGAGGGCAGTCGCCTCCAGATCCCAGGGCAGCAATCCGGCAAGGAGGTTGGCCGATTCGCCGGCAATCGTGCGGTATCCCCGGATCATTCGGATAGCCATGACCCTCTGGCATGCGACCAGCTTCTGTGGTCGCGTCCGGATGCTCAGGGCCCACACAGGGGCCCCGTAGAGGGCCATGGACCGCACGACGCCGGCGTACAGCCTACGGCAGGAAGCGTTTGGCCCGCTGAGATTGGGCAGGAGTCGCCTGAGGGCGGCTGCTGCACGGTTCAGCCTTGGGGCCAAACTCAGGAAATGCTCCCTGAAGTTCCACCGGCTGTCGAGGACGAGTCCCAGGTACTTCATCGTCCCCTTTACGCCGATTGGAACTCCTTCCACCGTAATGCTGTAACTCGACTGTGGCGCGTTACGGCGGCCATAAAAACACATGGCCTCCGTCTTGTGCAGCGCCACGTCGAGGCCCAACCGCCGGATCCTGTCGACGACTGTCGCGACTGCCTCCGTCGCCACGTCGGCCGCCGCCTGGTGCGACTCTCCCTGTGCAAGGACAAGCGTGTCGTCAGCGTAACAAATTACGCTGACGCCGTCAGGGAGGTCGCTGCGCAGCACCCAGTCGTATCCGATGTTCCACAAGGGCGGTCCCAGGACCGAACCCTGTGGAACACTGCACGACATCTCTCGCCGGTTCCACTCTCCCCGGTGACCGGGGTAGATGACGGCTCTGTCCGTCAGGTAGTCCTCGACTATTCGGCGGAGGTAGGTCGGCACCCGGTGATACCGGAGTGCCTCCCTGACGCAACTCCAGGGCAGGGTGTTGAAGGCATTGGTGATGTCCAGAGACACCGCCAAGACGACACTGCCCCGGGCCACTGCATCCCCCGTCGTGAGGGCTCTCACGCGCATGATTGCGTCCACCGTCGAGCGCCCCCTGCGGAAGCCGAACTGGCTCTCCGACAGGTTCGGACCCACCCGATTCAGGTGCCCGGCGAGGCGGTCTGCAATGACTCTCTCAAAGAGCTTGCCCACCTCGTCGAGCAGCACGATGGGCCGGAATGCGGACGGAGAGTCCGCAGGGCGCCCGGACTTCTGGATCAGGACCAGATATTTAAGTACATAAGAAAAATACTCTTTAAATACTAGTATATAGTTTTAGATACACATCACTCTTGAAATTTCTCTCTTAGATGTTTAGAAACAAATTCTGACCCAAATAATAGAAAACAAGATAATTTCAGTGACATCAAAGGGAAGAAAAGTTCAAATTAATTGGTACTTTTATTCATCAAACTTCCTTCAAAGGTTTCTAGAATAGGTAGGTACCTGATAATAATATCTAAATTCATACATATTTTTTACTTGTTTACCAAATAATCGAAAACAGAATTTGGAACAAGTCTTGAGAATCCATCATCGTTCTTAAATTCAGACATTTCTAAGAAAATCCCTTTCTGAAAGCTTTTCCAATTGAATTTCATCAGGAATCTCAAAGACATGTGTATGGTCGTTGATGATAGAACTTTCTAACTATTTTTTAAAAAACGTTGCCTACCACTTGGAATTTCTCCTGGGTCGTGGGTGCGTTTACAAACATAGAAACTCACATACACAAACACCCAGACCCGGAACAAATACTTGTAGGTCATAAAAATATTATGTTCCATGCGGGAATCGAACCCACGACACGCTGCGCAGCAGTCCAATCGCACAGCCACAGCGCTAACCGTGCCGTCAAAGTTAGTTGGTAACTGTCTAGATGAGTGCTTCCTCTCTGTTGTCCTCGGAATGTTGGTTTATTCCACTTTGTTCACCTGGGTGATATCACCTGGGTGAACAAAGTGGATAACATTGGTGTCCTCAATTCACCTGGGAAAAATATCACCTGAGTGATATCACCCAGGTGAATTGCGGACACCAGTCCACTAAATCGCGTAAGAAAAGTCGCCTTTGTCACCCAGATATTTTTCCGAAGTGTACAAAGTGGAATAAACCGGAATGTTCTATCTAATTTCAAAGAAAACATTGCTTGCTTGCTTGCTTGTTTGTGACGATGGTCTGCATAATTCGTATGTGCCGTCATAGTTGTCGCGGCAGGTCAACCAATCAAAACAGTTAGTACGAAGATGACAGCAGCTTTACTATTCAGACACTTGATCTGGTTCTAGGAAACGAAGTAGTAAGTAATTCATCCACAGGATAATCATCGAAACGCTCTATATTCGGTTAGAAGCGCTGCTACAATGTAAATAATGCATTGATGAAATCATCCAGCATTGAAGCGGTGAAGGGTTTCTTTGTTCCACCTTGTTTTGAATGTGATCATGTATTACAATATAATTATGTAGACATTTTATGTTAATACAAATATTTATTTGGCTTATATGTAGATGTAGTACTTTGTGCATATGAATTTAAATGTTTTGAACGCACCCACGTTACAAAAGAAGCTCCTTTGAAGACAAGATTTCTTTAAAAAATAAATTAAGTCTTCTAGTTTGTCCACAATCATAGAATTTAAAGTGTATCTGAAAACCAAACCTAATTCAGCCTTTCTAAGCTTTATTAATACAGTAACCTCTCCTAAATAACCTCAGCAAAGGAAACAGGTACAAAATAAAGTCGTCCACAAATTTCAGGATACATCGACATATTATTTCAAGCATGATGTTTAACGTTTGACCAATTACATTAACGGGACAGTGGATCACGATCGCGGAGGGGACCGCCACAAATTGAAACGTAACTGCCGCCAACATCGGACTCGCAAGCTCTTCAATTTTATAGCTCTGCATTTTGTTTGAAGATCGCCCCGATTGTATTGCTGACCTACATTTTTTCTAGTTTCGATGAAAAATGCTGATACCTTTTAATCGACAACCCGGAAAATGTATGTACAGACTTATTGTCGTTTTTCAATTAAGCTGCACATTGCAGTTTGTAGCTTTGAAATGTAACTGCAAGCTGCATGTGACGTGTATTCTGGTATTTAACGCGAATGTTTGTTGATTTTTTGCATGTAATGCAACATGTTTTCCATTACAAAAGTTACTTATATACAAGTATATTGTAGCCAACTTGAATAAAGCTCCATACAAGCTACAAGTACGTAGTTTGAAATAAAATTGTACAAGTACATTATTTTTGTGTCAAATATCTGTGAACCTAAAGAATTGGGAACTATGCAAGTAAAACCTGCATGCAACTTCCACACATCGAAAACAAGTTTCCAATTCAAGCTACTTGTATGCAAATGAGACGTCATTCTTGTATGCAAGACTTGTCTAATGGAAACACGCCTGTAATTGTCTACACATCTATCTTTTTAGAAGCATCAATGTTTCCGTCTTCAAGCCTCATAAATGTATTGAATTTATATCAGAAATTTACTGGGAAGTATATGAAATGATTCAGATTAACTAATTTATTAAATAAGGATTTTTAAGAGAAAAAGAAAAGGATGAGATATAAAGACATTAATTACTAAACTGTTTCTCTAAAATCAACATTCAACTAACAAAACCAAACAACACATAAACAGGCTAACGTTTTACGTATCTAACACGTGTTTATAAAATAATTTACAATATTCTTTGTGATATGATTGTCGGTGCGTTTTGTCGCGTGCGAATAATTGTCGGGCTGCGACCAGCTACGCCCCGCCATTCAAAATGTATCGGCCCATATCGGCCCTTTTTGTTCCTCGTGCATTTGCAACTGACCTGACCCAATTGTTTAATTGGTCGTTCTATTATTTTATATAGGCCTAATTAGAGACCAATACTCGGCACTGTGATTGCCTGCTATTGTCACATAATTGCTATTCAGTAATCTGAAGCGGATGTTGACAATTATGTAGCGTTGGTTTTGACTAACATAACAATGTTATGGATATCATATCATTAAAAGTGACATAAAGCTGTAAAAATAACCACATATTGTTATTCTCAACTCCTTCATAGGAAATGTGTATGTAAAATAACCTCGTAATTTATACGAAGAGGGTTAAAAGTGAATTTTAAAGTGAAGTTTAATCTGCCCGGTCACTAAGTTACCCTACACCTAAATGCCGTAAGTGGGTCGACCCGGATGAGGTTTACATGGAAATATTTATAAGGCTTAAATACAAAAAGTGGTCTTTCAAATACTTATGAGTTGTAAGTATGTGTGCCGTCTGTTTTCGGGGGTTAAGAATGAAAGTGACAGCATTATGAGCTTTGTCATTTAAATATTATAATTATAATTAAAAGGGATAAACCTCGTTTACGGGAAAGTTTAAAAGCCTTCGCCTGCGAATGAAGTTTTAAGCCTTATTGAGTTGGTTGTATGTGTGTAGAGAATCCTTTTTGAATTTATCTTGGGGCGAAACTCGATGGCCTACATCCTGCGTTGGGGCGTGTTTTCATTTCGGATTTACTCCAAGTTGGCGCTAAATCCGAGCAGCTGCGCTATTCCTACAGGATATTTTCTTTTCCTTCTCCAACATGCGATCTTGACGACTGGCTTTTGTGATTTAAAAAGATTTTCGCAGGCAAAACCGCTTAGCGTTACTTGGATGTGCGGCACATCGTCTATGAGCGATATTTATTGTATTCTCGATACATGCTGCGCATATCTAGAGGGCTGCAACGCAGGTGGGCGTGCTGATATGAATGCGAAGACGTACAGCTAAGTACGTGAAGAACATGCAAGATAAATAAGGGGTTAAAAAACGTACAGAAGATCTCTGTTGTTTTCATGTTATAGGGATACCCGCTTTTTAATGCAACTATATTTTTCATTACTTGGAGAAAAGAAAACTGTTTTCTTTATATATTAAGTGGAATTAAAAATATTATAGTAAAAGGTCTTATAACAACACAAAAAAAAACAAACACAAACAGCCATACACATTACCCGCCAGCGTCGGTTAAAAAATAAACAGCTATTAACTCGACGAGTTTTTCTTAGCTATGAAAATCAACGTAGCCTTTTTCTAAGAAAATGCAAATACTATATTTTACAAACCACACCAGTGGGGCTGCCCAATAAAGACCCTTGACCTCTCTAAGTTACTTAATAATTGTAACTTAGTAAGACAATTTCATCTTAACTTACATAACTTCAAGTTTATAATTAAAACAACATTCTTAGTTATTTCATACAAGTCTGAAAGCGTGGAGTGGATGCTATATTTAGGTGTCCCTTTTAAGGACATAAAGTAGCCATACACCATCCTGCCTATCGACGATCGATTTGACGCTTGCAAATGTTTCAAATTGCAATTGTTTGAAAATGCCAATTTGATGGCATGACATGCCAATTTGATAGGTCATCAAATCGATTTGACACAACGTCAAATCGGCAGCAGTGATGCATTTGGCTATTATTCGGTGACGACAGCTACAATTTTATAAATTTGTAGCTATCGGTCACCGAATAATAGCTAGATCTAGCTATAAAGTTGCTAAGTTGGCATCGCTGCTGCAGATTTGACGTTGTGTCAAATCGATCGTACGATAGGCAGTATGGTGTATGGTGTATATGGACGAACTGCCAATTTGAAACAATTGCAAGCGTCAAATCGATCGTTCGATAGGCAGGAAGGTGTATGGCTACTACAAAGTAATATGTCGTCAGAGGTACTGAAGACTGAAAAAAATACCCTCTTTTGTCATTGTTTTTACCTGTATATTTGTGTTCCCTTTTCATGCACGCATCTCTTTGACATATTAATTGTGTTTCTTTCTTTAAAAGACAAAAATGGATTGGCTCATATTGACGTGGCTTAAAGCCTAAAAAACATTCAATGCTGTATTTAAAATTTTAATAGAACAACATGCTTTGAAAACGGTGGCTGAAGTTGTTACAGATCGTTATTTAAACGGTTGACAATAAGTAGTTATAAGGTAGAATGCTACTGGATACATACGCAATTTTTCATCAAAAAAATCGAAGGTGGTAGATTTGTCGTAGAATTTTCCGATTCAGTTTTCCAATTTTCTCACTCATTCTTTCAGTGCGAGCCTTAAAGACGTAGGGTATACCTATACTATAGGCCTCGCTGTAAATCTTTACATGCGCCTTCTGACAGTATCGTGAACAAAAATCTTATATCGTGATTACATTTGCATATTAGGTATTTCGAACAACGTTAGGTACTGTTTTCACATGAGTAAAACGTCTATACGAGTATAATGACATAATGGTGAATGTTACTTATGGTAGCCATACATGATCCTGCCTATCGTATGACGCTTGCAATTGTTTCAAATTGGCAGTTCGTCCATATACACCATACACCATACTGCCTATCGTACGATCGATTTGACACAACTTCAAATCTGCAGCAGCGATGCCAACTTAGCAACTTTATAGCTAGATCTAGCTATTATTCGGTGACCGATAGCTACAAATTTATAAAATTGTAGCTGTCGTCACCGAATAATAGCCAAATGCATCACTGCTGCCGATTTGACGTTGTGTCAAATCGATTTGATGACCTATCAAATTGGCATGTCATGCCATCAAATACAAAAAACAATTGCAAGCGTCAAATCGATCGTCGATAGGCAGGATGGTGTATGGCTACTATTACATGCCACACGTAAAGATGTGATTTTTCTCTTCTTGAATGTTTTCTTTTTAACGATTTTTTTATTACTATCTACCCTCTCTTCTATAATGATGAAGATTAGGGATTTATATTATATTTTCATGGCTACTTACATAAAAACCCACGATGATTGATATTTTCAGAGCATCTGGATGTTTTTTCTCCTTTTCGGTTATATTTCCAATCTTGTTGACATTTGACTCATTGATGGGTATTGTTATAATTGAAACTGGAATGTGTCAGAACCTCCAATGGCAATTGATGGCATCTTAACAATAATACTAGTACAACTAATGCTTATTTATAGGATAGATTCATTCTTAAGTAAACCATACTATGTATTGTCTTTAAGAAGACAGTATCCTAAGATGCTTACAATACAGTAAATAGCACAACATGAAGAAATCATAACGCAAATGTAAATAACATTTCAAACGTTAGTTCATAGGTACTTACCCTCATAAATAAACTCGTTCATCGTCTCGAAGGCAGCTGTCAATAGTATCCACAGTAAAGAATCCACAGGAATTAAATACTTTAACTACACTAAGACATTTCACATAGTACATCAAGAATCTCACGATGTTTACGGTATTTCTTGGATGTTTTTACATAGTGACGTGAGAATTGGTGGGGGATGGAGTTGATGGCACTCGCGTGTGCAGCGCGTGCAGGGGCTGGTGTGCACGTACACGCGGGTGACAGTGTTGTTGAGACGCTCGTGTTGTCGCGGTGAGCGGCAGAGCACGCGAGGGCGCGGACGTGGCGCGGCGGTGGCGGCGCGGGTGCGACTGACTCGGGGCGGGGGAGCACGCGACACCCGGCAGACTGCGCGCCGCCCGCCCAGTCCGAGACGCCGATACAAAATTAATACTTGTTTTCCTAAAAGCGATTTCGATTTGTCGACCCCCGAATTGGGAAAGTTAGAGGGATCTTGTTAACGATAAAGGGTTCGCTAATCAACACCACGTTTTCACATCAATGTTCGTTACTTTAATAGAGTCGTTAAACAACTCGCGAACTTGGCTTCCGGTTAACAAGTTTCGATGTGTTTTTGAATATGAAAAAGTTTCGAACCAACTTTGAGTTCAATCGAAATACCTTAATAACACGTATAAATAAGATTCCATTATTACTGAATAGGCTTCGTCTCTTAAGTACGTAGATGAATGTAAAGCTTCTTTGTGGGTTCTCGTAAATATTTTCCTTTCAAGTCATTACGAAAAACGGAAAATATGAAGATACAATAAAAAATATCAGAACATCAGTTAAACATTCATGTTAACTGTTCCATTTTCGCCGATACGTAGGTACCTAATATAAAATCTGAAGCGCCAATCTAAGCACCGGAAAATATTTGAAATTTAAACATTTCTAAGCTGAAAAGAGGATTATAGGGTAGGTAAGGGCACGGTCGAACTGTTGTGTGACGACGGAGTCCCGAGCACTGAGTTCAGAGAAGACAAATATTGTGACAAAAGCCTAACATACACGGGGAAGTTTTGAAGGCGGACAGTGTAGTGCAAACAAACCGAAAGGGATCGTCCCTGCGAGCTGAGTGGACCGTGTAACCGTGGCTCCGTTATTTTGTCTCTAACTTTGTTCACCGTAGTTTTGAAGCACGGGCTGGTTGTGCTTTGTAAAAGATACGATAATAACATGTCTGGAACATGTCCGATTTTGGCTGACGTGAAAGCTATTTAAATTAGGCTCGATGCTGATGCACGTTGTATTGTGTGTGTATTGTTACTGGTAATGGCTTTGAAAGGCTTGCGGCTTTATGGATACCTCATAGATCAAACTGTGTATGCAACTGTGTTCTAGTTTTGGAGCTATATATCTATAGGTCTTTTAATAACTGTACCTTATGGTAAAGTACAATTGTAAATACATTCAGTGACTGTATGTAGCAACCAACCAGAAACACACACATACAGCATTATAGTATCCACATTACATACACAGGAGAACCGTTTAAACTCGGTGTAAAAGAGATAATTGTATATCCAGACACATCCCACATTTCTTTTTTGACCATACATGGTAGGATATACCATGGTATACATGATAATATGGTGAATGGTACAAGTAGACTACTTTATATTGAGTTAAGCCACTCAAATAAGATTGTCTATTTGTAAATAAGTGCATGTTTGTCTTATCTTCTAGTCCTGAGTAATATAAAGTCAAGGTTCTAGAGTAGTATTTATATAAATAAAAGTAAATTGCTTGCAGATCACCGCAGTTTAATCACAGTGAACAAAATAATTCGTATAACAATTGAAAATTGCGAGCTAACTACTCAGCTTTTCTATGCGAAATACAAAACTCCGTTGCATCTGATTTACCTACAAAAAATCCCTAAAATATTGAAAAATGCAGGAACCAAAACTTAAAACAGAATTAACGTGCAAGCATAAAACATGTTGTTACTCCACGAGGATCAATTGAAGCAAATAAGACGATGGTAACACGACGCCCGCGGCGCTTTTCCGATGAATCTTTTTTATGTTTAATGGTGTTAATGTTCCTTTAATTCTTTATTGTAATGGATGACGAAAAATGTACTATAATTATGTCTGTTTTAAATCACTGTTACAGATGTAACAAACATATACGTAGTTGATCGGACATTTTAAAAAATGGCATGTTTTCTGCCTTGGTGGTTTAATGGTGGCAAACGAGATTGGCCGAACGAGAAGCAGTGGTGGCCCAGTGGTATCGGTCCCGACTTACGAGTTGTAGGTCGTGGGTTCGAACCCCGCCTGGCGCATTACTTTGTGTAATTTATTTCATCACCACTGCTCTCAAAACGGTGAAGGAAAACATCGTGAGGAAACCGGCATGTCCTAGAACCAAAACTTCGAAGACATGTGACATCCACCAACCCGCACTGGGCCCGCGTGGTGGATTAAGGCCCACTCCCTCTCACAGAGAGGAGGCCTATGTCCCAGCAGTGGGAACATTATAGGCTGATGATGATGATGATGAAACGAGATTGAACAAGAGCTCGTGTATTCCATTCTCAGGTCGAGAAAAATGTTATAGGGATTTTCCATAAATAATTGCTAATACAGGTATAGTTCAATCGATAAACTATTAATTAGTTTTATATAGGTATTTTAAGGCTGTTAGGTATTGTAAGTGTTTTGTTAATTGTATTGTACTAAACAACGCTTTCCATTCCATTTTTAGATATCTTCTTAGCATCTCAAAGGCAACTTGCACTGATTCGACCAAAAATTTTGCGACGATATTATGGCACTTACCTGTGACGTGCTGATAACAGTGATCATAAAGGACACGATAGCTTTTATAAAATATTTGGATACTAAAATACTAACATACCAAATTATATGTTTTAAATTTTATTTTAATAAAGCACGAGAAGTAGAAACTCATGTACGCATGGCATCACATGATTTATTTATCTCCGGGGTCGCGGGAATGTCTCATTAGGTAACCGTGACCCTGAAACGTATAGGGTATTGAAGGATCACCATGGATTTTAGTCCGTACGAGTCTGACAGTCCCTCCCGTCCAACCCTGCGCGGGAGTACTTCTTTGATGATTTCACCACTACCTATACTTACAAAAAAAAATGATTAAAGTTTACCCTACGTATCTATTCTACAACTTAAGGATTACTTTCCTTAACTACTTAGTCAAAGCTCAAAGAAAGTACAACTTTTCAATTCACCGTATTTCTACTTTGCCTTTTTCTGTAAAAGAAAAACTAAGTTTTAGACTAGCATAATTGTGGGACCTACCGACCTAAGAAACTTTCGCTGAATAGATTACTCTATTCAACGAGGACGAGTCCTCTTGTCTTGGATTTTCTTTTGTTTTTCTTTTACAGACGGTTTCTACAATCACATAAAGTGTGTTCTTTTGTTTATCGGATTTATTTTAATGTTTGGACATTAATAAGTTAAGCTCGTAGCGGTTCGTAGCGCTACGGCTACGGCAGTGTGAAATAAATTCGTAGACATATTTTTGTTACATTTACCAAGGCGTCAAGTTGAATAATTTTGGAGATATTGTTTTCACTTCTCATATTTAATATCATAAAAGCTTAAAGCCTCGTAATAATAGGATACTTGCGATAAAAATATTGTTGAATATAATAATCCTTATTACCTTAGGGCGGCAATAATATTAAGGACCGTTTACGTCACGACACTCCTCAGTAAATAATTAACCATTATTTAAGAGAAGTTTATGAAAATCCGGATATTAATATAGGATACGTACTTATCTCTAGGAACAACATCCCTTTCTCCAAAACCTCTCTAATCCTACCAAACACGCCGGCACCGAACCCAATATAATAAATTCCATCTAAAGTAATGTCAGTACATCTGTCGGTATTGAAAATGAGGTGTACGGAGCTGGGTATTTCATCAAACAGGCCAGTTGACCCGGTTCGCCCGACCGAAGCCGCGCCACGATATAATGTGGTCGCAGCTGGCGGCCTTACCCCGCATACAATTGGATTTTTAACTGTGGACCTCATCGTACAGTAGAATTGTCTTTATTGGGTTAGGGCAGTAATGAAACAAAAGGGGTGACTGTGTCACTGAAGTTCACCGATTGAGCGTAGAGATTTGAAGATCTGGAATCTATGACTTGCCATGCATTGATTGGCCTATTGGCTCACACTACGTTACAAGAGAGGTTATTGAAATTTTATGTGAAAAATATAGCATACACATGATACAAATTCAATAAAACATTCGGATAAGATGCGTATATCTGCTTAGAAATCTAAACTATTTCATGTATCTGTATCTGCTGAGCAAGCTAGAAAACATTGGAATACAGGCGAATTTCGCTTATTCACATTGTGTAATGGAAAACGTAAACAATAGTATGTAATAGTGCGGTCCTTTCGATGTGCGAGCGAGCGGAAGGCTGACCCAATCGCTCCGCGTCAGCTCAATATGACGGCAGCAATAATGCGGTCGTACCGCCTTCCTACACGATTAAATTTTCAACATTTCCTCACGCAACATCATAAAAAACCCACAAGCCTTGTACGCGCACCATACATACCTTCCCAACTTTTTAAAATCCCAAACATTTCACCCATTTATCAGACGACCCACACATCATACGGACTCATACCGTTTACATAAAGAGACGACGCTTTTGTTGGCAAAGCTAATACAATTGAAACAAATGCACGTTTTAACCGACCAACTTGACAATTTGTACCTATAAATTTAACCCGTTGAGTACCGGAATGGAGTAAATCTATTGTCTTCCCATGTCACCTACTAAATAAATTAAATGTGTTAAAATTTGTCGAGGCTGCGCCACATTGTTTTAAACGTAAAACTACCTACTCGTATATAGTTTATGCTCGAGCGAATGATCCAAATCGTTTTACGTCTACGTCTAAATGTTAGGTCTCCACCGCTCCTTGTGTAATGTTGTACCTATCTTACCTACTTCTCTTTTAGACATTTTAGTCAAAGTGACGTGTGAGTGAGGTCCTGGAATTGCCTAGCGTTCCTTTCTCATATAGAATTTAAGATGAGATAGTTGAAGCGTACTCGTGTGCGATATGGCGCGTTGACGCGAAGGTGGCATCGGGGCGCTGCGGCATGACTGGACGGCGGGATGGTGCGATGTCGTCACGAGTACAATTGGCAGGACATTAGCATAACGAGGCGGTCCCGGCCCGCTCCTAATGAATGGTCTTGCAATTGAAACAATAGTGGATTAGCGCCAACTCCCTTATCTGCTTATGTAAATCAGGGCTGCGGCCGGATCGCTTTGCTACAGCTGATTCTCCGAGATGCTGAAATGTTACTGGATGATTATCGATGGTTGTTTGATTTTGAATAATTAGACTGATATTTACATTGTTCCAGCTTAGCACTTTGTGTTTAGTTAATTATAGGGGTTACCCTTTCTTTGTTGATTTTGTAATCAAAGTTTGTCTCTGTGTAGGTATGTATAAATTATTCTACATCGGAATATTTTGGCAGCATGTTTGTTTTACGTTCAATACATTAGCAAAAATGTAATATCCGGTTCCGAGAATTGCAACAGTTGTTGCCATAAAACTTTCAATATGAAAATATTGTTCTCTAACATCACAAAATTTCAATCCTTAAAAATGTTGAACACTTAATTAAAAATTTTAAATTGCCGAAACATGTCCTGCCATTGTAAGCTGTATTGGCCATGTTTGCAGCAGTTGCGACACGTATTAGCATGTACGCGCGTAAACGGCGGTTGTACACCCGTGCTGTAGTACGTACGAATAAGCAGTTTATCACCTGGTATATTATCACCGTACGATATGTTTGTATGACATATTCGTACGATATGATATGTTACATCCGCAACTTGTAATAGCTCGCACGCAACTGCTGTAAAAAAGACAATGGTGATACAAATATACGTTAACGATGTATGTATTGTCATCATCTAAATGTGTATTTTTTTTGTAAAATGCGATAGAATGTTTACCAATGCGAGAACAGTGGTGGCCCAGTGGTATCGGTCCCGACTTACGAGTTGTAGGTCGTTGGTTCAAACCTCGCCAGGTGCATTACTTTGTGAAATTTATTTCATCACCACTGCTCTCAAAACGGTGAAGGAAAACATCGTGAGGAAACCGGCATGTCCTAGAACCAAAAATTCGAAGACATGTGACTTCTACCAACCCGCACGGAGCCTGCGTGGTGGATTATGGCCCACTCCCTCTCACAGAGAGGAGGCCTGTGTCCCAGCAGTGGGAACATTATAGGCTGATGATGATGATGATAGAATGTTTGAAATAAATATTTTTGGCACGTCTTGAAATCAGATTACAACATAATAATTACACAATAAAAGAAAGTTATCAAAACGTAGGTACGAGTAAGTAAAAAAATGTTGTTACATTGCTTACTTGTTCACTCTAATTTAGTAGATATCTAAAGCACATGCTTTACAAAATCAATTTTCTGTCTGCGTCGACGTTGTTCGTTCAATAATTCGGCTCGAAGTTACTCAAAACCATATATGTATTTGTTTCCATCGTACACAGCCTACCGACCTAATTATCGCCGTAACAGCGCACCCAATTAAGACCAACTTGTCAGTAACCCTACAAACAAAGGCACCTCCATAAACATACGCCAAAAAACAGAGTTCATTATCTACGTGAGCTGGACCGTCAAACAAATTTTAATATCAGCACAGCACGAAACATGAGGGCCGTAACAATTCACAAAACGTTCGCTTGTTAGTAATTTCCGGCTTCGCTAATTTACTGCTTCGCTTTCGACAACGAAGCCAGGCCGTAAGCTTTAAAACGGTGTCATTAAAACATAGGAGCGTCTTTCTCGTTTGTTTATGGTAATCGAGTGGGCAAGTTGCGAAGCTTTGATTCCGAAGCTGACCCGAGCCCGACACGCCCCAGTTTACTTTACCACATTAACGATGCGACCTTTCACAAAATTCGACGGTTCCTTAGTTTTAACGAACTTCAGTTTTGCCTTTCAAAGTAACCTTAGTACACACTACGTCCCAATTTTCTAGCTCCAGGAAAATTGCCTGCACCTCAAAGCTGCACCGCCGTAGTTATCGGATCACTTGATCTCGTTAATATAGAGCCAACGCTTTTCTTTAGCTTTTTGGTCTCAAATATTTTTGGCTTTAAACGTTCAGTCTGGAGCCAAGCTTGCGATAGTGAAATAAGGAAACGTTAATGCACAATGAAATATAAAACTTAAGGCAGAAACTTGGAGAGATATGTACCTATTAAAATAAAACAATTCTTGAGCCTGCAATAATGCTAACAATGATTAAGACTGCGCTGGCAGCACCTCCTCCGCTGAACAGTTTGAATCCTCTCCAAGTTTTAAACGAATTTCATTGCGCGAATTAAAAGCATACGGCCATCCGAGCGAGTGAGTATGCTATATTTCTGACGTCACGACATTCGATAATGCCGCTCGTATTTTATTATTCCTGAAACATTTTTCTGTAGGGGATGTTCGCGCAAAAATTTATGACGACTGCCGAGTGTCCGAAAGTAATCCATTAGCTTCGAAAACAACAGAATGGTTCGAACTTTGTAATGCTCTACGACTACCGCTCCTGAGTACCCACGTCACTGATAGGCAAAGTATAAAGTTTTCCAATTTATCGCTGATCTCAAGTTCTCAGTGGTAGGTCAATCCCCGATGGATACTTACAGGAAACGTTATTCGCTAGGTAATATACATCTGATCAAAGGGGAGGCCCGCCCGCTGTACCCGTAGGCGTAAATCTTGCCTTTACGGCCTCACCTGTCGATGGAATAATTTACTGCCGGCTTAAAACTTCCTCCCAAAAGGAAATCCCAAACACTTCTCAAGAAATAACTGAATAAGAAATTGTCGATTGTACGCACGCCGCGACGCCCCGCCCCTGCCTGACAGCAACCAAATTCAAACTTAAACCTCCTATATATAATAGAATAAATAAAATACCGAACGCTTTCGATAACAGATTTAAAGTGAAGATTTATGTGAAAATGTACTTGTTGATTTATCCCTAAAATCACACGCCTAGACGCTAAAAACACAATCTGCCCAATATGAATTTGACAGCGAGTTACGAATGTAGTAACTAAATAGTACGAGTAACACGAAGGCCTAAATATCGATGCGGTTATTTTATGTTGTATCTGTGAGGTGGACCGTTGGCATCCCGATATCGATGGATATAAGCAATTTGCAAGTAAAATGCGAATGTCGGATGCACGGGCGGCAGCGGCGTCGAGCATCTATTTTTTTTATTATTTTCATAGAATTTCATACATGAATATTGCACAACTACACTTTAAAGTTACAGCTATTGTCAAGAAAACACATATATTGGGAAGGTATAAAGAGTATGAGATGAGGTGTTTATTACTCCAAGAACGTTTGGAAAAGGCATTACTGTATCCCAGAAAGCATCTAGTTAAGTTTATTTGATCATAAATGTAAATTGATTCGAGTGGGGAGTTTACAATTTGGCAAATTGTATAACAAACTGTGTTGGCGGGTGTACAGCATAGATAATTCAATGTGAGCGACGTTAGTTACGATGACTCTAAGAATGGGTGGTGTTCAGTTTAGTAGATTATCTTGGCTGGAGGCAAGCCGCGTACACCAGTATGTATAGGCACTAGTCCAACTGGCACAGACCACACTTAGCTGGCGAACAATCCATTAGTATGTCGGATTTGCTACCGCCGAGATTTATATCCTAAGTTACAGGCTCTAGTGAAACTTTTTTGTTCGACTATTGTTTAGACTTTTCGCTATTAGTTATTCTCGCTAGCAATATTGGGACCTAAAAAACTACTAATGGAGTTTACTGTTACCTTGTTAATGGTCTGGAAAGATGTTCTTCAGCAGTTACTTGGCAGAAGATTTCGATAGAGGTTTCCTTGTTAAGTTTTCCCTCTGATGTAAATCCTTAATAGAACGTTATGAAGCTACACTCGCAATGTTATTAAACGGGAACATTTTTCAATAGCCGCCATAAAAATGTAAATGGGTGAACCAACACTTTGGTAGTGTGAAGGCAAGATATTCATAACAATAGTGCGGGAGGCGCGGGCGATGGCGGGCCGCTTGGCACGCAAGCTTCGCAGCCTCGCCAAAGAGTAAAAAGGTACAGAAGACCAAGAGGCGAAAAAAGGTAGACGAACTCATGTTATTTAAGGTACGGTGATCTCTTACGAATACTTAGTAAGGAGTTCACTTGTGCACTCGCTGCACATGAACGTTTGTCTGTCTATGCAAACGTTTCAATTTGCTGTCCTTCTGTAGGCTCTCTACTCTATACTCCCAACCTCGCTTCGCATGTGCAAACACATTTCTACTTATAACACGTCCACTGTGAGATAATGTAATTATTTCTCGTGTCTGCCCCCACTCGCCGATTATCCCGCATTTTTACCGTACTAATTAACATTCGCGGTTCAGTTTACCAAAGCTTATCGCGGAAATTTCGTTCCACGCGTTTTGACGCGGAATTAATTTGGTCAAACAGATTTAGATTACAGCCATGTTTAACATACAATTTGATACCGCAATCCGATGCTGATGTGTATTGCTGGTAAATTGCCTTTTGTTGATAGCAAAATTTACGTATATTATATTTTGGTGTAGATTTATTTTGTAACCTTCACCCATTTACGTCTTATTTGTTTAGTAATCCCTGATACTAAATACACTATTTATACAAACAAGATTATTGTTTCTGTTAGCTCAAGTCGCCGGCTCCTACCAAGGAATGGTCTTTACCCTTGCTTTCCAAAGGCTTGGCGGCTTAACGATACCTAGTCGATATTAATACCATTCCATCAATACGACTGGCTCCGCGGTCGCATTTGCGGTCTGCAGTGACACCGCTTCTCTGTTTCATCAATGAAGCTCATGGCAAATATAATATTGCTTGATATTTTTTCCTTGAAACTTCATCATCTGTAAATATTCACATTCCATTACGTATCTCTGATAAATAATGGTGTCTAAGCAAACCTCTCTAAAACACAAATAAAACGACAATATTTAAAATAAATCAACTACATAAATAAGGGAACAGGGCTGAATCTGTGGGAGACATCTGGCACACTTTAATTTGTTTTGTACCATTGTTATGCGAAATTAATATTCCAATTTATTCCATTTCTGTATCGAGGAGTGTAAATCAATATTTGGTGGCAGTCGTTCCTCTGTCGCGACGTCTTAAGCACCCCAGCAGATAGGCGCCCAGGATAATTGGAATGCTACGCCCCAGTAATTAGATGAATTGTGTGACGATTTATATTTGCTTTAGTGAATTAATGCTAAACGGTTAATATGTCTGATTTCGCCACCTGTGATGGATCACAATTTAAAAGTTACTAAGATTTTTATATTAATTCTTCAATGTCACGTTATATTCTGTCTGAAATCGTAGCTAAGCTCATTGAAACTTGAGACAAAATATTCTCCTCGAAACTCGTATGGAGGGTTAAATGTTAATATTATAGTAAGTATTTTTTTTTATGTGAGATGGGTTTTCTCTTGACTTTAGTCTAGGTCAGGAATGACTAAGACAAGGTCGACGATGGAGCGAGCTTACCCAGAAGAAGCCTGTTCACTCTAACTTTGAAGAGATTAGGGTTGTATGCGTTCGGAAACACAGACGCAGGCAGAGAGTTTCACTCCTTCGCTGTCCGCATTTTAGAAGACGTTTGGAAACGCTTAGTGAGAATTTGCGGCTATTTAAAGTTAATCTGTGATATAATATGCCGCACCGGGTCGATAGCAGCTGGATTAGTGGGTGTTGACTCTCCAACACCCACTAATCCAGCTGCTACCTTGGAGCTAATAAAATAAATAGGCCTCTGCCTATGTTCAGCAGTGGACTGCTATAAGGTGACCACCATTAAAATTGGCTTTACGGTACCACTATAGCCTTCCCACTGCTGGGACACAAGAGCTCGGTTTGCGAAGAAGTAGATCATAATCTCTAGCTGGCCCAGCAAAGGATGAAATAAATCTAGCCTCTTGAAACAAAACCACACAGACAGCAATGCCACATAAATGTTTACACATAAACTTTAAAATGCCTGACATATTACTATCATTCCTTAACACGCATTAGTAAAATTACACTAACTAAACAAAGTAAGTATGGTAAATAGATAATAATAAAGTTATGAAGGGTGTATTACTAAGTTTTAAGCATGTCAGCACTCATAACTTAACGCTTATTTATTATTCACGTAGAAATAACAAATTGTATGAAAAACTTGGATTGCGTGCTATCCTCGATTTAAACGTAACCTTATCAAAATATGTATGCTGTTTTAATTTTTGTATCAAAATACATGAGTTTTGTGTGTTTGACTTAATAAAATATGTGTGGTTGGAATGAAAAGCTTTGGCCTTAAAATGTTGATACTAGTCACGCATGTATCCCCATTTCGAATGGTAACGCAACGTGTATGAAAAGGTGACCGTCTGACTCATCTTTGATGGGATTTTGTCTTTTTCTTTCTTAGGGATACCAAAGTCCAGGCCCTCACGCAATGCCTTTTACCGTAACGGAGAACAATTCTCTCAATCTAATACTACTTGTTGAGGGAATCTAATAAATTGTTTATTAATAAACTTTAACAAAATGGTGCACCCTGCTGACAAACAAACGAGGCAATGGCGACAATGGGACAGTGTAGGCTGAAAAAAAAATGCTAGGGCAGGAGCAATCAAAGTTTTCAGAATTAAATATTGACTATGCCAGTCAATATTGAATACTGAAAGTCGTTTGTGGCTACAAAAACGGTTTAGTTACACCCTGTAATTCTGAAGGGATAGGGTGAATTATACTCTCTCTTTTCCCAAATGACCGTATTAAGTTTCAAATAGAAGGGGACGATCGTATCAACATTTGTAAATTACCGGTACAGAAAATGAACCAACGATTACTCGGTTTAAAAACCCCAAATTCAAAGTCCTTGAAATAAATAAACTAGTAACGCTACTTTATTTACTAGATATACAAATTAACATTACTTATTATGACACAACACGGACTATAAATAAAAACTTAATATATGTAGTAATAGGAATAACTACAGACGCCAGCACATCAACTTACCTCAATGTGTCAAACTTTGATAAATTTTTTACCTTTAAATCACAATGGGCGTCTTTCCATTAGACGGCACGGCAACGACGCCCGCGCCTTACCGGTGCCGGGGAAGCAAAAATGTATGAAAACGTATGGCTCGCTTTTGCACTTACCGGCGCCGGCGCCGGCCCGGCATTCGTACATTTTGTGCTTCCCCGCACCGGCACTACGCCGGCGGCGGCGCCGTCGCCGTCGCCGTTGCCATGCCGTCTAATGGAAAAACGCCCAATAGTGGAAGGTTAATTTTCGATTCGTGACAGATTCGGGTAGGTTGACCTGCTGGCGTCGGTACAAGAAATAAAATATAAAAAACACTCAAAGAGCATCAAAGTAACACTTCTTTTCAAGTCTCTGTCAACGGGAACGTGCCCAACTAGTAACTTGAATTAAATTGATAAGATTTTTATTTACACTACATGAAACTTTACTTTCTTCTAAAGAAACTACAGCCGGGTCGAGCTATAATACTTAATTGCGATATTATCACGTAACCCGTTCCTTCATAGGATTACGGAAGTACAAACCTCGACATTTATTCCACCAAAAACATGTACAATACTTCCTCAATTTAATATTCAATGAGGTTCTTTACTGCGACACTCCAGCGCAAGATAAAAGAAGTCACTGGTGACCTCTCCGCCAACATTCTTGAGGGAGATAGTTAATTAAATAAATGGCCTGAGACGATACCCCTCATCATTCTCCTCCTACCCTACATAAGGCCGTATTGTTGTGTAACTTCGGCCTTTTATTGGGTTTTTACACTACCTTTGTATTTATTTGTTCTGAAGAAAGGCGATGGTAAATAAGGGCGGTACACATGCTTTAGGTGTAAGGCTCAACAAAAGATGTGGGTGAATTGCCTGTCCACTTTTGTATGTTTGTCACCGCTGATTGCTTAGAACTAGTTACTTCGGTTATGTATAGAGTTCTGAGACGTGATACAGTTACTCGTATTATTAGAAGTTGAGTGTGTTTGCAATCCTCTAAGTAAATTGAAATAAAAAGAAAAAGCCTTACTAGGAACTGGGAGTAGGTGAGCGTGGTAAAAAGAGGATTTCTCTAGCCATACGCGTAATGTTGATTGTAGGCTCCTACCCGACAATTGTTGTCGGGTTTAGTCATCATCATCATCAGCCGGAAGAACTTCACTATTAAACGAAAGCCTTCTCAAAAAAATGATCCCCGCCACGCGGAACGATAAATCAACCACTTGCATCCATTGGTTGGCCACAACTCTCACAATGTCGTCGGTTCATCTAGTTGTAAACCTTGCCTACGCTGCGTCTTCCAGTTCGATGTCGCTTACCACTGGGCTAATGAATAATCGTTAAATTGCTCTAACTTTTCATAAGAGATGCAGGATTTGATGTGATGTCAGACGTTACAACTGAATCTAAAGTCTGACCTGCAACCAATATAATACTTCTGGCTATTAATAAGAAGGTTTCTATAATATAATACTCACGTCTAAGCTGCACTCGTGAGAAGCCGGGCGAGTTGCAGTTAATAATTTCTTTGGCACTTTTTTTTTTTTAGCATGGTAATGTCATGAAATGAATCCTCCCACCCCGGGCAGGTCGGGAGGTACTGTCAGACTTGTACTGACTAAAATCCACGGTGTCCTTCAATAGCCCTTTATGTTCCGGGGTCGCGGTGAGGAAATAAAATCCCGCGACCCCGGCAGGCTTTAGCCCTCTGAGAGGGGGCCCCGTCATTTTTGCTGACGCTCTTTGAGGCCCGCGTGGAACACGACGCGCCGTCGACCCGGGCATGGTCCATGCTCGGACAGCGAGTTTCCCTTTACTCGCTGTCCGCATGCCCATTTCTTTGGCACTTGGCATTTTCAAATGGCCTAGCAAAAAAAATAAGTTCGTACAATGCTAGGTTGAAGCATTTCAGAATGAAATCCTTAGATGAGCATCGAAAACTCAATGATGCTATATTTGCTTGTAAACTTTTCTCTCACAAAATTGACTCAGCGAAACTGCCCACTTTAAGCTTCGCTTCGTGTGCCTTGTAGAATTCCGCGTAGCCCAATAACACCCCTCTGCGCACCCCTGCGAAGAACGACCTTGGGCGCAAACTCTCCCTGCGCTAGGTTTTGTAAGATTATCAATGGTTGTAGTGATATTCTTGATCTGCATTCTGACACCATTAACAAACAGAAGTCTATTCCTCTGGCCTGACTGATTTCTGACTTGGGTCCTTAGATCTAATCACAATGTATTCCACATAGGGCACCTGGCACCTGCGAAAAATTTTGACAGGAACCTTATGTGGAAGAGATAAGGTATCAGTAGCTCAGGTGCTATTGTCAGCGGGTGCCCTTCGTGGAATACCTCCAAATTATTATTCCTGTTTTATCTTTATAGTAAAATCATTGTTTTGTGTTTTCCGTTTATTGTTTAGTTTTTTTTCTGTTTTCTTTATTTGATGCGTGAAATTGATGTATCAATAGATTCATGGAATTTACGTCTACATACATAATTATTTTAAATGCTGTGTTTACCTTTAAGTAATTGTTACACTATTGCAATGATATTAGACTAGTATGTAAGATCTTGTTTCCTGTGTAAGCAATTGTTGGTGAACCTATTCAATAAAATAAATTAAAATAATGAATCTTTGTACAAAACTCCAGTCAATTAATATTGCAAAGAATTCGACAGGAATAAATACATTAAACAGTTACATTGGTCATTGATGTTTTCGATATTTAACTTAAATTTTATTTAAAAGTAACTAGAAATAAAATGATCGGAATAGTTTGAAAGTTTTATTGTTTATTACAGGGCGTAAAAATAACCCGAACTGTATTAGTAGCCATTATTACGGCACTATAAATTATTGTTACTTATATTACCTACTGTTATACTTAATCGTGCTGTTATTTCTAAACAGTTATGTGTTTTTAGCCGAGAAGCAATCTTTTCGGTTTAAAAACCAGAAATTGGGCACTGTAATCACAAGCAGGAAACCTTTAATCGCCGGTTTTACTAAAATGAGGACTGTGTTCTGAATTTCCTCACAAGAGCTAGAATCAGAAGAACTGATATTCAGTATTTTAAGCTATTGTCAAACAGAGAGGCGTGCCGAAAGCGAAGCGAAGCGTTTTCATTTGTAATGTATGGAATTGTTTGAATCCAGTCACATAGAAACGCGAAAGCGATGCGATAGCGTTAGCGATCCGAAGGCGTTGGCGATATTACAACTCAGCGAGGCGTGGCGAAGGCGTTTGCGAAGCGTTGCCGAACTATTAGTAATGGCTGGCTTTGTATGCACGACGTCAAACATAGAGCGATTCCGAAGCGAAGCGTTAGCGAGGCGTTTCCGAGGCGAATCCGAGACTTGACAGTGCCACAGTGACACTGTCATGCCTATTTAAAAACTAATATTATTTAAATATTAGCTGTTCTGTATTGTGATTAGTGATAGAAATGTGGAATAATCGAGGACGCGCATCATATCTTGACCGAGGATGAGTGGAGCGAACGCTTCTGGTGAAATCTGTTTGGTCATCACGCTGGATATTGACGACAAGCTCAGGATGCGCACGGAATTTACTTTCACTGGTGCTGTGTAAAGCTACTGCGTAGAGAACAACATAGCCCGGGAGTGATGCTGAGGGAGCTGTGTGGTGGAGGCGGCACGCGCCACAGCTTGCTGTGTCCGGTGGTCAGGCCCAACATACTGACCAAAACACCTCTCACTAGAACAATACGTGTAATGAACGAAGATCATGAGCGGTTGTATTTTCATGCGGCTTGAGTGAATAACGCGTACAAGTTCTTTTAAATGAAGTTATTTATGTAAGAAATCTAAAAATACATTTTGTTGTTGTAATTTGTATTTTTATGTTGTTATGTGACACATATCTACCGGTCTGGTACAGCAGCAGGCAACAGTGCTGCGCAATAATAACACCTTTACAGAATATAATATAAATTATGAGGATCAGTACCTAGTACCGCGGTATTCGTTTGCTATCCTCTTTAAAAAAACTAACGTACGTAAGCACCATGTAAAAACCAAACAACATAATTATTATTCAATTATTTTATTGTGATAATATGATCTATAACAACAACTTCAAAAATTCTGCTCTTTAACATTTTGTTGATGGTGTAACACATTACCATACAGAACACACAATCATTACCTACATTTTTTTACAGAATATGCACGAATGAACAGTATTTTCAATCACATGATTATGATAATAGCATTATTGTTTCCAAAATAGGCCTGAAATTGATAAATTTATTACATTGAAATCATGCTTCAGCAGTCAATTAATTAATTCAAAGACATTGTGACACAAAGTCTTGGCATTCAAAATATCATCATTTTAATCCTCCTTTTGATGTGGTACTGTTCTCATCTTCAACAAAACGGCGGCTGGGCTAATGCAAATTAAAGATACTTGGTACCTCCACAATAAAAATATTACTTAGGTATTGTTTTCCATGTAAACCAATCCAGTTTTCGAATAATCCGTTAACCGTATCTTGAGAACTGTTATAGTCTAAAGACAGTCACAAATGTGTGTTTGGTCAACACTCAGATCAAAGAAAAAGTTAAGGTTAATGAATATTATTTACAAAACTAAATTTCTTATCGGATACTGTGGCAATTTAGAGAACTAAGTATGTGCACACACATAACAGCTGCACATTTTCTTGTTGCATTAATAGATCATTACTTTACGCAGTCTATGAGCAAACAATCACGGAAAAACATGAAATCAAGAAATAAATAAACAATCAATATCAATAGACGTCAATCTGTGACAAGTTTACGGTACCACTCTTTTTTTTTTTAATTTTTCGTCATGACTTCAAGGCCTTTACGCCAAAGGGTGTGGCACAACATGTGAACACAACGTGTGATATTAAAGTCACAGACTACATAGAAATACTACGTATGTCAAAACCGCATGTTTATTTTTAAAGGAGATGAGTCCTCCCATCCAGGGCAGGGCAGGAGGGACTGTCAGACTTGTACTGACCAAAATCTACGGTGTCCTTTACCTTCCGGGGTCACGGTAGCTCGTAAGTCCCGCGACCCCGGCAGGCTTTGGCCCTCTAAGGCTAAGTCTAGAGAGCCAAAGCCTGCCGGGGTCGCGGCCCGTCATTATGCTGACACTCTTTGAGGCGCTCACAAAGGGGTTTACAAACTAGGGCCTTTGGTGTGTGGCGGTATTTGTGTCGACACCGTTGCGCTATCTTATATGCAAGCACAGCGGGCTGTCGCATTTGCTGTGGTTGCTGGGACCCTCAAAAGGCGTAAAATATACAGCATTTATACCACTTCAACTGGATTTTTTGGACAGTGGTAACCAGTGATGACATCAGCTGGCGTTTTAGTGGACCAGGCAAAAGCCAGCCAGTAGTACACAGCGTCTACTTGTATTTGTTGGTCCATATTATTAAACAGATAATCTGTAAAAGTTAATAAATTTGTAACAGTCGACCTCTTTTGGACAAAACCATGTTGTTGGTGTAAAATGACTTTATGAATTGTTGGGTAAATAGCACTGTGTACCAGTCTCTCGAAAATCTTAGATAGGGCAGACAAGATGGAGATTGGGCGATAGTTTTCAACATCATGTTTGGAACCTGTCTTGTGTACTGGCGTTATATTAGCACGTTTCCATACCTCAGGGAATGCTCCTTCTGTTATGCATATATTGTTTGATCACTACAGAACACAGATGTTTTAATAAATACAGTTCAGTTTCAAAAACATTAAGTGTGACAACCCCTATCGTCGTTGATAGTCCAATGACGCGTAACTAACACTGTCAAATACTGCGTAACTACACTTTCACTGATTTTACAGGAGAGACAAAAAACTAATTTTCTAAAAGACTAATCGACCGATCTTCGACTGAACTTGAGTAGAGGATCATTTTGTTTTCTTTCATGTAATGTACTAATTTTAAAGACAATATTATCAATATTTTAATTAGAAAGTCACTTACGCTGTATAGTTTCAAACGATTTTGGATTATAGACAGTACTTACGTGATATTTAAAAAATTCTACAACTTCAATCAATCATTTATTTAATGAAATTAAGTATATAAATGATTATGTTTAATCATAAATAGTTTATATTTATAGAAGAACAACAAATATATACTAACAGGTATGAAAACATAATAGAAGTAATAAATAGGCAACATTATTACTTTTTTGAACTTCCTCAGCTTATTTATTAATGCTGCTAAAGTTTAACATCCTAAAAGAAATAAACATAGTTATTATTATAGATAATAAGTCTTTATATGTACAGAAACAAATCATTCTCAAAATTATAACTAACTAAAACTATCTAGAAACAATATTTTTTTCAACAATAATTATTTATTTTTTTAACAAATTACTCCCCTAATGATCTATATTTTTAAGTCAATTTGTTAAAAATATAGGTAATTATTGAAAGAAGATACTCGGTAATAAGAAATACATTAAATAGATGTCTTAAAAAAATAAATGGTGAGCTGTTGCAGTATCCTGTAAAAAGCCTTACTTTTTACTAAATCCCCGCCGATTTTCGGGACTTTTTTCAGTGAATTTATCGAACAATTTAGCTTACTGTTAGCCTGTTATAGATTGGTCTTTGGGAAACAAGACAAATACAAGAATCCATGGACCCCAAAACTGATTCACATTTCCTAGCGATTTTTGTGACATGACTTCTTTCAAGGGAGAAAAATCTCCCTGTTTCCCCTTTTTTGACAATTGCTCAGGAATGTAGTAGGAAAGTTGATTATCATAGATGTTCATTACACATTGCTGGTATCTGATCGTCACATACCATCTTGCAATTTCAACATGGTTAAGTTTTTGACAAAGTATTAGTCATGGAGCCACTTTAAGATTTTTTCCATTACCTGGCAGAGTAGCAGATTGCCTGAAATAAAAAAAGCGCAATTTACAATGAAACGTGATAATAAAAAATCAAGCTATCGAATAAGTACACATTTATTTACATACTACCCTCAAATATAGGTTAGGCCGAAAATTTTTCAAACCGAGGTAGTTCCTGTCGTCGCTATTTATACACCAAATTACACAATTTTAGAATAATAAACATTCCAATTTTAATAACCATAACATTTAGAATACGTGTAATATACTTACATTCAAAATAATCCAGTGATGCCGAAAAAAAGTAATTTTTAACTGAAGCGTCACATAAGCACTGCAAATTCTCATACAAACTGGCGCATATACGCGGTTTTCTGGTCGTAACTTGTTCGTCCAAAGATCCGCGGTATTGTTATTTTTGATTTACTCCTCTTTTTATTGATCTATTCAAAAATTGGTCGGACAGGTCGACGCCAATCACAATCAGTTACCTACACCCGCGAAATCTCATTTTTGCTTTTTTTGTAGTTACGCGGTTTTTGACAATGTTAGTTACGCATTATTGGACTATCAACGACGCTATGCTGCAGTGGAGCATAGGTAATTATTTCTACAGCTAGGCCTATGGACTTTAGGGAAGTTTAACAAATATTTGTTATTATATAAGTGCCGGAGGATGATATAGAAACTTCTTACTCATTTTGTCTATTAATGTATTACTCATAATTTTGTTTGTCATTAGTGCTGTCACTAATAAGTCTAAAACACGAGTATTATGTAAATTTTAAGCTTAACAAAACTTTTTATTTATGAAAGGTTTTATCAGTTAAATCCTTATCCAATCGTGAGGTGCGAACGGTGAGAGTCGTCGTGTCACGTCGAAAAACACATCGTGGATCCAGCGATGTGATTTCTTATTGAGAATAGCATAGCTAGGCAAAGGTGACTGAGGCAATGCCTACGAAGGAGCGAGCTTACCTAGAAAAAGCCTCTAACTTTGAAGAGATACGAATATAGATGACAAATTCAGTAAACACTTTGTTATGCCTCTCCAAGCTGCATAGAAGCTTCGCTCAAATCAGTATCAGTATTTGTGTTGAAGATGAGGACATGGAATAAGACGAGAGTCATACCTCTGGTAAAAGTACCCTAGTCGAACGGAGGGTTTAATGGAGGAAGATGATTTATTGCAACACTGCCACACGATACCTTACAATTATTTTATAATCAATTGATTCTTGGAGAATGACCTATTTGGAAACAACGCGATTGTCATAATAAAGTTAAAACTTTTCAGTTCAATACTTCAAGAGATATATAATTATTGCCAAAAAATAGTATGGTAATGTTTTAGACATTAACAAAATATTACTGTATGGGCAGGATTCCTCGATATTGTTGATAAAGATGATTAAATAAACAATTTTAAAAATGTTGTATTTATTTTTACATAGTACCCACACCTATTAAGTATTTTTATATTAGAGGGTTGCAAAAGGGCCACTACCAGCCAGCGCCGACTTACCAACGGGTTTAAAACCTAACGGCTCAGTTCGTGACGATGGGAAGAGACCAGACGACATGACGTTGGGATATTGGTAGGCGGGTGGGCCTTTGGTATTTTTGTCTACACCGTTGCGCTATCTTATATGCAAGCACAGCGGGCTGTGCTGTCGCATTTGCTGTGGTTGCTGGGACCCTCAAAAGGCGTAAAATATACAGTATTTATACCACTTCAACTGCATTTTTAACAGTGGTAACCAGTGATGACATCAGCTGGCGTTTTAGTGGACCAGGCAAAAGCCAGCCGATGCCAATTGGGTAATATTGTAGGTTGATTTGCTGACGTCTGTACCACGCGAAGAAAACTTGATAAAATAAGTCTTTTTCATCAATTAGCGTACCTTATCTAATAAAAAGAATTCAAACAGTTTTCTCTATGAAATTTCTCAATAAATTATCGATGTTTTACAAGAAATATAATGAAGAAAACGAAAAATCTGGCAACACAAACAACGTGCACGCTTCAGTCTCGCTTTCCCGTATTTGCTCTGTTTGACGTCGTTCATATAAAGCCAGCTAATACAACTGTCACGCCTCGCTTCGCGGGCACGCCTTTCTGTTTGACGTGGTCTCTGACGACTTCAGTTTCGGCGCGATATCGCTTCACATTTCCATACATGACGTAACAAAAACGCTCCGCTTCGCCTTCGGATCGCTATATATTCGGTACTGGCTTCATACAAAACGTCGGTTCGCTGCACCCAGTTTGACGTCTCCTTTCGCTTCGCATTCGCCTCGGAATCGGATCGGAATCGGATCGCCTCGCTTTCGCCTGCCTGTTTGACAAAGGCTTGGGACATTGTTTGCAGAAACAGATATACTATATAATTATGACCGTGTTAATTGTAAACCTTATGACAACAACAGCGCAGCACAACATGATATTAAACAAATGTATCTACTTCATTAAAAATATGATGCATAAAATTAACGAACAGAACGATATTTAATATAACCACTCGCGCACGTGTAATTACAATAATTAAATGATATAAAATACGGACCTCGTTAATAACACCACTATCTACGTTTCTCTATAAATTGAGGGAACTCCCAACGGGCGCCCATTTACCAGAGAAAAATGGCTTCGCAATAAAACACGATAGAATGAGTCATTATTTTTCCAGATTATCTACTATACGATTACACCGTAGTATTGATAAAATTTTGATAAAACTTCAAGGAAAATATTTGGACAAATAAACCTGAGGAAGCCAGAACAATGCAAACTTCCAGGGCTGTGTAAAAGTTTTGAAAATGTTCTAATGATTGTGATTATACGAATACAATCGGCAAAGTTGAATCATGACCTTTTTTGACAATTATTCGATTGAATCCGTCAAAATGATGTATATGAATATGTATGTCCACGCAAATGTGGACCTAATTGTATTTGAATGTCTGTAAGAAAATAAGCTTGGTGGGTCATGATTCAACTTTGTGCATTGTACACTGAACACTTAATTCTGTTGATTACGAATGATTTTCAGAGAGAAAGCTAAAAAGCAAACGATGGCGATGTACTGAACAAGAAAATTCCTTAATATTTTTCAAATACATATTAACCCTGTACCAAACGAAGTCAGTCAGTGCTCCGGTTACAAACAATTTTGAACCGGAGTCGAAAGCTGGATGATTTCGATCCAATTTGTTCCGAAACCGGAGACTACCAGACCTTGGTATTTAAATAAAAAAATCTGTAGATGGTTCAAAGCTTGCATTTTTCTGTTAGCTGGTTTGATACGAAAAATACCAAAATAACCAGGATATCTGAAATTTTTCAGTCGTAGCCACGGCGAGAAAAATAGTTGGTACAGACCACATCAGAAAGTTGTTTCCTCCTTCGTTCGTTACTAAGGTTATCCATTGATGAAGATCACCGTACATTCCTTTCCAAATACACAACAACTTAGAACACAGGAGAAATGTCTTTTTTTTTTCTAGTCTTTCCAAGAGCTATTGTCTTGTGCCACCTCTAACCAGCCCCAACGGTTTGTGTCTAGGTCGTGTCACCACGTTTTCTGGACCAGCCTCGGCAACGCCGTCCATATCCAGGTGCCCACTGTGTGGATGCTCAGCGGCCAAAGTGCATGCGGCTGATATGGCTTGGTCAATGCCACTTCAGTTTGGCAGCCTTTTGCCGACGTCCAGAATGCCCGTATTGTCATGTCATGTCAAAATAATGTTTGAATACGTACAAACACATTTCACAAATTTCTTATCATAAACAAAAAAACAAATCACAAATCCAAAACCAAAAACGGACCATTGAATATACAGCTAAATATACGTATTCGTTTAGGAAGTCCCTTTATGAAATCGGAACTCCGGAAATGTCAATTCAGGGTCGAACCAAAACGGAGATGAATAAATGTGAGACGAATGATAAGAAAATATGGACGTCTCGGAATGTTTTCCTTATTTATTAAGTGAAATTAATGGACATTAGTATGTCTATACAATTACATTACTAGACTATGAAAGTAGTTTTATTAGTTGTCGGCATCATAGTAGACACTAGCTGTGCCCGCGACTTCGTTCGCGTGGATGTCGGAACTCAATGTATTTTTTAGTGCGAAGCGCTGTGGGAGGATACCGATACAAATCATTTTCTTTATGCTTTTTTTTAGCGTCATAAAATCGTCAAATTAGTCTTCTCACCCAGGGCTGGGCAAGAGGGACTGTCAGACTTGTATTGACTAAAATCCACGTCGTCCTTCAATAGCCCTTTACGTTCCGGGGTGACGGTAGCTCGTAAGTCCTACGACCCCGGCTGGCTTTGGCCCTCTAAGGGGTTTGGCCCCCGTCATTGTGCTGACGCTCTTTGAGGCGCGCGTGGAACACAACGTTGACGTCGACCCGGGCATAGTCCATGATCGGACAGCGAGTCGTCCATTACTCGTCGCCCGCATGCCCACGCCTGTTGGCCAGAGATCGTCCTGCGACGTCCGTCCCCGTGGGCGTCTACCATGGTGGCTGGGTGTGGGTCGTGAGGTGGACGCTGTCCTCTTCCTCACGCGTCCCGCCTCCTCCTTCGCTGGCATGACTGTTTCGCAGAAGGAGGCGATCGGTTTCCAGTCTATTTCACGTCAACCAATGCCTAGCGCGAGAGGTCGCCGCCTATACTTAACCGTTGTAAGGACATGTGCGATGCTCTGCCCAAGCGAGGCAATTTTGCACCGTATGCTCTACCGTGTCCTCTGGACGATCCTTGTAGTGGTGACACCCAGGCGTTTCTTCCTTTCCCATCCGACACAGGTACCTCCCAAAACTTCCGTGTCCAGTGAGGATCTGCGTCAGGTGGTTGGTCAGGACGCCGTGACACCTTCCAGCCATTCCTCAAAGAGAGGTCTTACCGCCGCGATTGAGGGCACGCCTCAATCGCGGCGGTAAGACCTCTCTTTGAACCTCGGTTTCGATAGTCGCTCCCTCGATACCGCCCCCCCCTTTTTTTTATAGAGGCAAAATCATCAAATGAGTCCTCCCGCCCAGGGCGGGACAGGAGGGACTGTCAGACTTGTACTGACTAAAATCCACGGCGTTCCTTCAATAGCCCTTTATGTACCATGGTCACGGTTATCGAGTGAGACAGTCCTGCGACCCCAGCAGGCTCTGGCCCTTCTGGCCTCAAAGAGCTCAGCAATCTGACGGGGGGCCCCGTCAGATTGCTGGCAGCTCTTTGAGGCGCGCGTGGAACACAACGCGCCGTCGACCCGGGCATGGTCCATGATCGGTCTGCGAGTCACCCGTTACTCGCCGCCCGCATGCCCGCGCCTACGGTGGCCGGAGTTCGTCTTGCGACGTCCGTTGCCGTAGGCGTCTCCTGCGGTGGCTGCGTCGTGAGGTGGACGCTGTCCTCTCCCTCACGCGTTCCGCCTCCTCCTTTGCTAGCATTACTGCTTCGCAGAAGGAGGCGACCGCTTCCCATTCCGTCTCGCCCCGCAGCATGGCCTCGACCAGTGCCTATCGCCGCTGTGAGGACACGGCGGTGCTCTGCCCAAGCGGGGCAGTCCTGCACCGTATGTTCTACCGTGTCCTCCAGGCGATCCTCGCAGTGGTGACACCCCAGGCGTTTCTTCCTTCCCCATTCGATACAGGATCCATACCGCCTCCTGAGATGGCGCCGGAGCTCTTCCCGCCGCGCCTCGACTTGTCTATGCAGCGGGGATTGGCCAGTGCTTCTTTATAAATACATGCCGTCGGACTGCAAGCTACCCATTACTCCCCGTCCGTAAGGGGCTGGAATATGACTCACTATTTCCGACGCCCTGGGCGTCTTCAGCGGTGGCTCGAGTGAGAGGTAGAGGGTGCACTTTCCCTCACGCGCAATTATGATAAATATGCTCAGTATTGCCCAGGCAGTAATAATTTTGTTCTGACATTATTTTGAAACTATGATATCTCCTAAGATATTCATTGAAATCAAACGATGTCAAGGGCAATTTTGTTCAAAATTAAATGCTTGTGATGTTTAACGTATTTATTTTGATAAGGATTAATATCGTATTAATGAAAATACCTTCGCAAATAATGCATTACTTTAAAACAAATTTGATTTCCATAAAAATGGTTATAGTGACTTAATCTTAAAAGACAGATATATGCTCTCGCGGACTTTATTTTAGAACTTTTTATGAGGAATAATTCCGTAGTACATAATATTTTCGTATCTTTAACCGTTTACGCAGCGCACGCAACGAAAGCTCTCGAAAAGGAATACATTTTCCCGATTTTGAAACATTTCTCATTGCTGCTCCGCTCCTTTTGGTGATAGCGTGATGTTATATAGCCTATAGCCTTCCTCGATAAATGGACTATCCAACACAAAAAGAATTTTTTAATTCCAACCAGTCGTTCCTGAGATTAGCGCGTTCAAACAAACAAACAAACAAACTCTTCAGCTTTATAATATTAGTATAGATTTGCGGGCAGTGCAAGTTTTAAGATGACTGTGATGAGGACTTCTTCTAACCACTTGACCCCTCTCACCCTCAAAAATTTCTTTAAGCCTTGGTAATGCTAAAAACAAAGTTAAAAATGACCCAAAGTAATAAACCATCTCTCCCTAGAATGGTTCTTGACGATGGTACTCATTATCGTTTTAAGGTTCTAGATAAAAATACGTGAAATTAATCAACCAATTTTGGGCAAACGTGTTGGATGAAGACCCACTCTTTATCACAGAGAAGATGCCCTTGTCTTAGCAAGTATTCGAATCGTTATTGAATTTATTGTTTTTAAATTCTAAACTACACGCGGGAATAAAATAGTCGCAAATAGATATGATCAGCTGTCTATACATTTTCTAGATTTATTGCCCGGCGATGACCTGAAATACACTAGGTATAAATGTTAGCACAGACAACCACTGTGACTGCGACCATACTGCAACCACACTGCATCCACACCGCAATCACGCCGGACCACGTATCGCGTGCACATGACAGCCGACGGACGAATAGAAAATAATTTAGATACATAGCCGCACATAGCCGCCAGTGGAATGACAATCGAAACAATGGAAAGTACTAACAACGAAAATAAATAAAATAGAACATAAAACACAAACTGTTTCACAACCTCAGTCTATCCTGCTACCTTAGTTTGCCATTTATGTTTATGGTAGAGTTGGCGGATTATTTCATTAAATTCTGGATTTACTGGCTGCCTAATGGTTTTGATAAGAACTACACAACAAGCTTCGCTTTAAGCGATAAAACCACCATTGTGTCACCTGTTTAGAAATGTTTTCTTTTGTTAATTATAACTTGTATGGCATGTGTAGATAATAAAAAACATGCTCTCTTTTTCTAAAAATAATAAAACGTTTCAGTTGTTGGTATAATTAAATCAGTCATAATAAATTAAGATGCATTCACACACATCAGTCACCATCACGTCACTGACAACGGATCGGTGACGGTTTGTGTATCCACAAGCACCAGTCACCGTCACGTCGTTCGTCAGTCACGACGCCGCCGCGCCGCCGCCGGTTTGAATGAATCGTTGAACAATAACATCAGTTAAGTTACTTGTACGGAAATATTATTTGACGTGCCTAACCGGCGACGTCAGTGATAGATCACGTGCCGGCGACTGACCGGTGACTGACGTGTAGAAACAAAGTCATACTAGGAGTATAGAAAGTTTTTTTTTTAACCGGGCCGATGACGCGAAGGCTTTCAAAAGGCAGAAGGAGTATGTAAATATAACAGGTAGTTTTTCAGTAGTTTCTGCCTATCTCATAGGAAAAAGACAGCCATATTTTAATTGTGTGTTATAATTTATTTATCATTTACCTACTTTCAATATGGGCGTAGATTTAAATGCAAGTAAACACATGTTTCTAGGTGCCAGGCGAAGGTGTAAGTCTGCGGTCGTGGTTGTGGCTTTTATGCACAATTACGCATAGCAACGTCGCTCCGTGTGGCAATTATCAGGCTGCTACGTTGAATGTGTCTACACACGCCTTTATATAGCAGTCATTCAGCCAGTGTCTTTCCAGAAAATAAAAAATAGTCCAGTCAAATTAGTAAGTTCACCTCGGAATTCGAGATACCCAGCTGTAAGTCTGTAAATACTTGTATTTGGACACCCTAAAAGTTGTCTCAAAACCTACATATGGTAGGGTGTACGCAACTATAAAATTTCAAGGTCAATATTTATCATATACAGGGTTACTGGTTAAGTCGACCTAGATCCTTTGAGGGGTTATAGTAGACGTCATTTTTGACTGATTTTACTATGGGAACCCCTATCCCAATCCTTACCGTTTTTAAGTTATTAGACTTTTAATTTTTTTTTAAATATTCCACCTCTGCGTCATAAACTGGTTATTGTAAGAATTTTACGGTGTTTAGGACGCTAAAGTGATACTTTTTTGATAGCTTACGAAAGACTCATTCTATTGAAACCAGTATATTTAATAAATTACTCATATCTTGGGAAATAAATGACTGGAAAGTTCAAATATGTATTGAAAATTTTTTTGGAGCTACCCTTGTCTTTCGGGCCAAATTTCTCAAAATAAATTTACGGTACTTGATTGGCAGATTGCAGCAAAAACACTCTGCTCTGCTTAATAGAAATGTACATTTGAATTTTGAACCTCCTTTTTTTAAGAAATCGGTTAAAAGAGTATTGACGAGTTTGGTTAAAAAACCACCTTGTCAGTATCAACCTTTGTTTTCTGGACATTACTTACTAAAAGTGGATATTGTGGTACCATTTTAAAAAGCTAATGAGACAAAAGTGTTTTTGCTGCAATCTGCCAACCTAATACGGTACATTTATTTTGAGAAATGGGGCCCGAAAGACAAGGGTAGCTCCAAAAAAAATTCAATATTTGAACTTTACAGCCATTTATTTCCCAAGGTATGAGTAATTTATCAAATATACTAGTTTCAATAGAATAAGTCGTTCGTAAGCTATCAAAAAAGTATCACTTTAGCGTCCTAAACGTCGTAAAATTGTAACAATAACCAGTTTATGACGTAGAGGTGGAATATTTTTGAAAAAAATCAAAAGTACTTATAACTCAAAAACGGTAAGGATTGGGATAGGGGTTCCCATAGCAAAATCAGTCAAGAATGACGTCTACTATAACCCCTCAAAGGATCTAGGTCGACTTAACCACTAAGCCTGCATATGATAATTTGACCTTGAAATTTTATAGTTGCGTACACCCTACTATATGTAGGTTTTGAGACAACTTTAAGGGTGTCCTAATACAAGTATTTACAGACTTACAGCTGGGTATCTCGAATTCCGAGATTCTTACCTAATTTAAGCTAAAATGACTGGACTAAGAAATGAAATAGGCAAAAGCACTACAGTAATAGATATTTCCATTTTCAAACTCCTAAATAAATTGGAATAATTAATTATATCACTGTTGGAATATTATCAACACAATATATTTGAAGACACGATTGGCGCAGTGGCTAAGAGATTGGAATGCTGCGTGCCGCGGGTTCAATTCCCGCACGGAGCAAAATAATATTTGTATGATCTACTAGTTGTTCCGGGTCTGAGCGTTTGCGTATGTGAGTTTATAATTATGTTTGTAAACGCAACCACGAGACAGGAAAACAATCCTAGCGTGGGGCAACGTTTTAAAAAAAGAAAAGAACACTGCGCTAAGACGCTAAGTTCACTCTTATTTTGTTAAAATACATACTAACTAAGGCATTGGCCATATTTGAAACGATGCGTGACAGGACGGATACTGGTCTACGACATCTAGGAGAGGACTCGAGTTATCAAATGCGTTGGCTTTGTGCAAACACTGTTTTGTATTTCAATACTAAAACTCAATCTGAGGTGTACGTACGGTGCACGAGTGAGTAACATAAGCGATCCGATATTTCGATTTATAATTTTTAAAAATACTCTTTTCCCATTTTACTTTATTCAATGTTATGGATATGGCTATACCTATGTTTTTAAGGAATAATGGTGTGACTTTCCTAAAAAACTGGGATCTGAATGCTATAAAGGTATGTACTTTTTCGATTTTATTTTTACTTTATAGCATTCAGATCCCAGTTTCTGATGAGTTGGATAAGGAAATACTTTGACAAAAATGAACGAAAATGTCGTAAAATTTCTACGTCAGACTGAACTCCATCTAATCAGGACCCTCGACTAAAAGATAATGAATTTAAATATGGGTGAGATGTCACAAAAAATCCTAATAGATATTAATTGAGCTCTTAAGGCAACGAGCATACTGAATAGATCGGCAATTAGGTGGTATTCATCTTAAGGCCCACCACGGTAGGGAAAAAGTAATTATAAGAAATGACGATGACGTCTTGCGGACAACTCTAGAAATACGGGGTCGAATTCGGTGTTCAGATGGGAATTTGTTGTTATAGTTAGCATTTTTATTGAAAAGTAGGGCCAAGTATGAAAAATCACGAGTCACTTATTACAAAAAAATGTACTAAAGTAGGTACCTAATCGGTTTTCTTTGTAGAGATTACTGGTGAGCCTTCTCCAGAAAATTTATGAGACTACCAACAAAATTGTAAATTAAATAATTTAAATTCAGGGCTATTCCGTATTCATCTTTGCCTACGATAATAAACCAAATGTCAACACGTCTGTAGCTATGAAAATTAAATAAATAGTTGTCTTTGTGCAATCTCGAGGATTTAGCAATTGAATGTTATCACAGAAAATCTAAATGAACATTGACATAAAGGTCAAAGTCACTCTACTGTATCTATCTTGAAAATTCGAGTCGTTAATTAAATACAAAGAGTAACCTATACGGGCTTTTTATGTAATAAAAACCTACCTCCTTATAAACAAGTAACGAACGCTATCAAAACTAGACATCGTCACAGCAAAATATATCTGATTAAAATTCTAACTTAATAATTAAATGAATAGCCTTTACCTACATCACTTGCACACAACACTTTCCTATGCAAAGTCTAGTTCTTTATCAAAACCCGTTACTGCAGAAATTAATGAGTGCAAAGCCTGCAACGCTGCACTGAATATACATTAAAATTCCCATCGGAACACGTAATAAGGATGCGAGACGACCGGCCACGTCCGACGGCGTTAAAAGAAATCATAATTAATCGTCCTATTCCCCGCCCGCTCGTCTTAATAGAGAGCTTTCCACCGCTTTCCATGTTTTCTCAGCGACGTAATAAATTAATCTCCATTCGCAGTTTTCCTCTGAGAAAGGCAACAAACAAAACAATGGACTGGTAGTAACTTTCCAGCTAGTGGCGTTACTTCGTGGTCCGTGCGTGCGTGCACACAATGAGGTGGAGAGTATACTTTACTGTACAAAGGATAATAGTGGACCAATCTTTTATAAGGAACGTGCTGTTATTATTATTGGTTTATTTTATTGGGTTGTACAGATTTATAAGTCAAAATCGTAAGTGATTTTCTCGAACAACTTGTCGAAATATGGAAACGTGCTTCGCATTATTAATTTATTGAAGAATTTACTGTGTTCATTGTATGGAAAAATGAAAAAGCGTCTCTAGTGTACGAACGATTTTAATACTACTAGTAGTAATAGTTTACTACACAAAAACGGAAAAAGTCTTCCTCGAGTTGTAGAAACACGCCGATTGCGAGTACTACACACCCGGTCTTTCTAAGCACTTCACCAACAAGGAATTGGTGACTCAATTAAAAATATTATTTCTTTCTTTCCTTGAGAAGGATCAATTCACGAGTTTAATTACTCACCCCAACATTGAAGTCACAACTGCACATGCAAGATCCTCACTAGTACCAAACCAAAGTAGAAAGCGTCCCCACCTATCCGCATTAACGAGTTTATTTCCTCTCAAAACATGGAATAACTGGTAAGTACTCAACCTTTCTTTTACTTGAGATTAGTTACTCTAACAATTCGCATGAAGGTAAGTAGACCGGGTAAGTAAAGTTTCTTTTTCCTTTTCTTTTATGTAAGTTTCTTACCGAAGTGTATGTGGGTAGGTACATTGTTATTGCGTCCAGTTACGTTTTTCCTTATAGAAGTTGCAGAAGAAATAAGCTGTCTATCTATTATCATAATGGGAATATGTGAGTTATGCTTAATCATATTGACAGTATTCATAACTCAACATGGGTTGACTTAGTTACGATGCGAATGCGCGGTGAAATAGCATTTGACCGTGTTTACTTTACATTAAAAATAATAATAAGCCCAAGGGCGCAAACATCGCTAGGCCCTGTAGACAAGTGGCAAGTGATAAACGTAAAATTTACTTAAGACTGAATAGGCGTAATGTTATGTTATGTTGTTAACAATGTGAATGACATTCATAAAAGTATTATTTTTGAGTCTTTAATGCACTTACATATTTCGTTTCTTGCGGAAATAAAACTGCTATGCGAAGAATTGATGAAATCCATTGGTCAGCCATTGCTCTTTTTTACCTACTTATCTGTAAAACCATGAAAACCATTGATATTTCTAGGTATTATAATGTTAGTAAATTTTTACGTTATTAAACAGAACTTAATACTTACCATCAATGTTGAAAGGTGTATGTACAATTTGTAAATAAACCGTTGATGTTTAAAATAACCTTATGAAAACCTCGTACATTTATTCACGGAAGTTTATAAATTATTTAAATGAACAAAATAAACACATTATTAACTTCCCACGACTTTTGTTCATTGACATTTTGCATATTATTTTACATCTACTTCCGATCATTTAAGTAACGATGATTACATACTCTTCGTGATAATACATCTAGTATCTACTATGCATTTGATTTGTTTATTAAAAGCTTTTTTTTAAAGAATTGACTTCGAAAACAAACACAAAAAAGTGTGTGTCTTTTCTTTCTAAAATTGGCGGTGAGCAATAAGACGTACCATGCAGACGACGTCACGGGATATGCATTATTGTTGTATACCAAAGCCTCCTCAAGAATAAAACGTGTAAGTAAAAACCGCATCAAAATCAGTTAAGCCAAACGCGAGATGGTTAAAACTGGTTTTAATTATAATCGATGGCACGGTTAGCGTAGTGGCTGAGCGATTGGACTGCTGACTGCCGTGCGTGTCCTGGATTCGATTCCCGAACGGAGCAATTATTTGTATAATAATAATATAATAATAATAATATTCCACAACTATCACACAACCAGTAGCGTGCATAGGTTCCTGAGCCAGGCTAGGCAAGCCAAAGATAAAAAAAACGAACCACATTACTCAATACTGACAATGCGAATAGAAGAAAGCTTGGGCCCACTTCAAAACTTTTAATTTAAAACACTCACCACTTCTTCACGTAAGATTCATAATCACGATATTCTGACGATTCAAATAGAAGGTTCGGCCACCACAAATAATTTTAAGCTCCATGATAGTAACAAAACTCGTCACTAAGAATAAGTTCTCTCGAAGATTGAAATGACGAGTTGAGATTGAATTGAGATGAATTATCATGTTTCTGGGTTAATAATTTATCGTTATTTTTAGACACAACTTGAATCTCCTACGATAATATTAGTAGTTCTTTAAAAGATAGTTGTGAAAAGTAAGTTTTCACAACAAGCGTCATCAGATTCAGTAATAAACACACATTGTCAGCACAAATCACACAAACTCGAACCATTTTAAGTAAACAAACGAAAATTCTTTAATATTTACATAACTTTTTGTTTCAAAACGTAATAATTAGTACTGAATAATTATGATTTACTATAAACAAAAGTACAAAACAATAACAAAGTTTTGACGTAATAAACTGAAACTGACAGTAACACACGGGGTTGCCTTATTTTCTTAAGTTCCCAAAAACCAAATTCTCAAAGAGGAGAAAAATTAAATTTCTAGTTTATAATTATTACAAAAGGGCTGTTGCTATTCTTTAAAATTATACATTTCATTTTGGAATGTATAGATTTGACATTACTACCCCATTTTTTTAAATTCTTTCTATTAGTATCGTTTCCTGTGTGAAATTTATTTCTTGAACTGGCAACCCCGTTTAGAGCGTTCCCACTAAGGTTTTCAATTTGGTATAAAGGCCTCGAAGCCATGCCAAAAACATTTCAAATAAAAAAAAGGTTTTCATTCATTAAAAACGCTGGTCATTGCCGATTGGTTTACTCCAGCTACAGCGTGCCTGGGACCGCCCATTTTTTATCCATCTGTCTCGTTCATACACACGACAATATGAAACAAAAAATCATACGTTCTTGAATGAAATTTACTATATTATGAGGCAAGAGAATTGTTGCCTATAAGGTTCGCTTCTCGTATTATAGTGAAGTGAACGTGACGTCACACGGGCAAGTTGCTATTATCTTTTTATTAGGAGTTTTCACTTTATTAAAGTTTTTGTTTTACTTTATTACATTGTTCCAATAAATGCATTTGTTTTATTTATGCATTGTTTTGGCAAGGTAGGCTGTGCCTAATAGCCTCTATGAAGAAACCGCGCCTGCACACAACGCCATCTACTCCCAAGCTAAGCAGAGCTTGTGTTATGGGTACTAGACAACTGATAAACATACTTATATATTTCTAAATACATACATATTATAGATAAATTACACCCAGACACAGAACAAATGATCGTGCTCATCACACAAACATTTGTCCTGGGTGGGAATCGAACCCACAACCTCCGGCATAGCAGTCAGGGT
Source organism: Agrotis clavis (assembly GCA_954870645.1). NCBI lineage: Eukaryota > Metazoa > Arthropoda > Insecta > Lepidoptera > Noctuidae > Agrotis > Agrotis clavis. The sequence continues at coordinate 12,443,082 of OX940930.1, forward strand.
CACTAACCACTAGACCAACAAGCCAGATCTACAAGTAGTCGTTTCGGGTCTGAGCGTTTGTGTATGTGACTTTATATGTTTGTAAACGCACCCAAGATACAGTTAAAAAAAAAACAGGCTCCAGACTCTTTCATCTGCAAATGTCAGTTAGAACCAAATGCTTAACCTGCTTTCCGAGATCCGAAAATCCACGGTTACATCCTTGGACAACAAGTTCTACCAAAGTATACATAAAAACAAAGGCACATATAAATCATAATCAAAAAAAAAGGAAGACCGTCACCTAAATTGGACACCAGCCTGTGCGGATGTAATTAATCAAAGAAAATGTACTGCAAACAAAACTACTCGTGGACACGCAAAAACTTATTTCAGGACGAAAGTAAAACTAACACTTGGTTATATCGCGTAGTTCGTTTTTGGACGGAGGAAAACAGCCGGCATTTTATTCCCACAAAGAAGGATGGGTCTGTACCTCCCGTCTCTTTGCTACCTGCCGTAAAATCGTGCAGAATGTTTTCTGTGGGTTGAACTTAATTTTGAACCCTAAATCTACACTACCTTTTCTAGGTAATGTAGATTTAGGGCTAATTTGAGCATGTCAATTCTTAACGGTTAGATAGGTATTTCACCTATTTTTGTCTTTATTGCTAACTAGTTCATAGATACGTCCTTATCTCACGCCTTCTTCCCATAGAGGTAAGCAGAAAGCAAAAAGTGCACCTGCTACGATCTTTGCATTTAATCTACCCTAGGAAGTTCTTGTCTTTTTATTATAAACTAAGCTCCACGCTAGGAATTTCTCCTGAATCGTGGGTGCGTTTACAAACCTAATAAACTCATTTATACAAACGCCCAAATCCGGAACATCTACGTGTAGATCATATAAATGAATTATTGTAACATTCGTCCAAGTGTTCAATTGTCCACATGTCATTACGTAAAAAAGTCCAAAGGTTTGTTATAAAGATCAAGTGACAAAATGTCCATACGACAAAAAGTGAAAATGATTATATTATTTGATATCTACAAATTAAATTGTTTAACGATATTGGAACGTAGAGGGCTTTTGAAATAAAAAATAATGGTACTATTACCTATTTAAAAAACAAAATCTGGCGTCTTTTTATCACAAAACCAGGATTTTGAGCCATGTACAATATTACTTTGGACATTATGATACTTGTTGATTTTTATAAAACTTCATTCTAACTAAATAGAAATACGACCGATTCCGAAATGTGGACATTTTAACACTTGGACTAATATTACCATAAACCTTTAAACATTTACTCTGATTCGAGCCCGTGACACACAGTGCAGCAGTCCAATTTCTCAGACACTGCGTCAACCGTACCAACAATGTCTTACACGGACCTTATCGGTGGGGTGTTTCAGAAATATCGGATGCGTAGTTCTAGCAATCGGCGTGCTTTTTTTTTATTGGGACAAACCCATCACACTATTCCCAAACCACTGCAACTCCTGAGAGCCAGAATCAACAGTGGCAACCACCAGAAAAGCGCCGAGACAATGAAGTCTCGACGTGTCCCGGAGAATGAATTTACCTGTCTTGGATCCCGCAACGAAATTAATCAGAAAAGAATAGTGGAGGAGTAGGAAAAATATGTTTCCACTTCCCTCCATGCAAGCAGGAGACAGAACAAAACAAGGCCAATAGGCACAAAGGGACATTACAACTGGGAGAAACCCAGTCGCCTAGCACCACGGGTAAAAATTACTACTAATATTAATGGGTCCTAAATAAATAGTGAGCTGCTATATTTGATTCTAATAACACTCGTAGGTATGGCAAAAACGCTTGAACGCACGGCAGTTTGTTCATGTTTGTTCAATCGGCGTGCTTGTATGTCCAGACGTATGAATGTGGACGAGTCGAAAGAAAACCACCACTGCTCTCAAAACGGTGAAGGAATACATCGTGAGGAAACCGGCATGTCCTAGAACCAAAAATTCGAAGACATGTGACATCTGCCAACCCGCACTGGGGCCGCTTGGTGGAATATGGCTCACTCCCTCACACAAGAGAGGAGGCCTGTGTCCCAGCAGTGGGAACATTATAGGCTGATGATGATGAAAGAAAAAGGTACTTACTAATTATCTAGACAAAACTTTAGCACTGAATTATAATCTCTATGCCAATGTCCCCACGAGTATTCCCCGTCATCCAGGTGGAAACCAGGTGAACCCAAATATTTTAAAATTATTTTTCTCTTGGGGTTCCGCCCCAAGATTGGAATTATATTTGATAATAATTCGGAACCCCTAATCAATAATAATATTCAAACAATCCTTTTTAAACCTCAACTTTGATTTAGAAGAGTTATTAAAGTATTTGCAAACCTTACTGACGATTATTTAATCGGCTATTAATCGTTCCCCGATTATTAAGACCTATTTAATCAACAATATTCGCTGATTTACCAATTGTGGCTGACTGAAACTGGTCTTACAGAAACATTTTAGAGCTTTTTAGACAAGTCTAAGGACCGTTAATCTGACACTTTTAAAGAAAGCACTGTAATATTATCAACATTTGAGTACACCCTACTCTCTATTATGTAGTTCTGACAACATATCGGGAGTCGAAACAACTCTCCAATTATGTTGTCACCATTTTTTAGTTCGTATCATTAAATAATCTTATGTCCGTAAGTGATAAATAATATGAAACGTTTCGTGCTTGGATATCAAAAAATATAGTTCATTATAAATAATCATACCAGATCATTATTTACGTTGATAATAATCAACATCCCGAAAACTTGGCCGAATAGATTCACGTGAATTAAAAAACAGATTATTCTATTTTAAATAAAAAATCTATAAAGCAAAACGTAAACTAAAAAAAAATGCTACTAGTCCATGAGTAAAATTGTCAAAAAATATTTAACGTATTTTTTCTTTTGTCCACCCCAAAATTGACGAAGCATTGTATAATTATATTACAGCTACGTATTTTTACGTGCGTTCACGAGTTTTGATGCGTTTAAAAATACATGTCCATTATTTTTATAGTCTAACACTAGCTTCTGCCCGCGACTTCGTATGCGGATCCTGTTGCTTATGCCAGCGGCAACGGGGTCGTCAAAACCGAAGATCTGAAACGACTAAAATGTCAAATTCTAAGAGCCTGGGGACGGGAAAACAACGGGATGCGCGTGACGATTCCAGACGTTCCACATCTTTCATTTTCACATCAGGTGTTCCAGATCTTCAATTTTAATACGTCAACAGAGAGTGCTCATCAGGCTGAACAACTCTTACTAAGACGTCATTACTGTATATGTTATAGTGTAGCTAGGCTCTTGGAGTTCCACATCAGGTGTTCCAGATCTTCAACTTTTATACGTCAATAGAGAGTGCTCATCAGGCTGAACAACTCTTACTAAGACGTCATTACTGTATATGTTATAGTGTAGCTAGGCTCTTGGAGTTCCACATCAGGTGTTCCAGATCTTCAACTTTTATACGTCAATAGAGAGTGCTCATCAGGCTGAACAACTCTTACTAAGACGTCATTACTGTATATGTTATAGTGTAGCTAGGCTCTTGGAGTTCCACATCAGGTGTTCCAGATCTTCAACTTTTATACGTCAATAGAGAGTGCTCATCAGGCTGAACAACTCTTACTAAGACGTCATTACTGTATATGTTATAGTGTAGCTTGGCTCTTGGAGTTCCACATCAGGTGTTCCAGATCTTGAGTTTTTATACGACAACAGAGAGTACTCATCAGGATGAACAACTTTTGCTAAGACGTCATTACTGTATATGTTATAGTGTAGCTGGGCTCTCGGAGTTCCACTTCAGGTGTTCCATATCTTCAAATTTATTCTCTCAGCAGAAAATGCTCATCGCGGGGAACAATTTTTACTATGGAGCTATTTTTGTATCTCTTATACTTTAGCTGAGCTGTTGCAGTTCTGCATCAGGTGTTCAAGTTTCCAAGATAAATTATAGCCTATGTTTTGGCCACACTTAATACCTTTACAACAAAAAAAGAATCAATCAAATCTGTCTAGTAGTTCCGAAGATTAGCGTGCACAAACACTGCTTTTCTACGATTTTATTATATACTAGCTTCTGCCCGCGACTTCGTACGCGGATCCTGTTGCTTAAAATGCCGGCGACGACGGGTCGTCAAAATCGAAGATCTGAAACGTCGAATTCTAAGAGCCAGGCTGAACAACTCTTGCCAAGACGTCATTCCTATATATGTTATAGTACACTATAACATATACAGGGTGATTTTTTAGTCACCATCCAAATTTTAATATATTAATCTTTGGCGAAAATCATTGAATACGTGTTTTTTCTTTTTGTATCAATCAATACAAAAATATCGAGATTATCACGTCTCAATGTTATCTATAAAAAGTTGATGAATCTGGACACCGCGCTGTGATGTGTCGCTCAGGTGTAGCGGGGCGGGGCGGGGGGTCAGCGGGGTGCGCTCTGCCCGTTTCATGCGTCGGCAAGTGTATATTATTAACGTTTAGCTTAGTGATGTATAGATGTATAGATGTATAGATATTTAGAGTTTATTGATGCTTGAAGCTAGCCTATTTCTCTCAACGATGGTGAAAATTGCATTAAAGTCAGTAGTAAAATGTACAATCGACACAATAAAATCTTGCCATTTTTCTTCAATGGTAATTATGTACGAGTACCTACAAAGAGACAGTCAGCTGGCTATCATAATTGGTATTTAACATAAAGTTCGATTTCATTTAATTCGCTACAATTGAACTATAACGTAAACAACAAAGCGGAAACCTCTTAAATCTACCAAGTGCCATTCGAAAGGCATATCCTATACTTAAACTGTTTTTGTGTGCCATGCAGCAGCTATGCTAGGCCTCGATAGCAACGTTGTGAAACAACCACATAACAAATAGTGGGCCACGCACTGACTTACCAACTGTTTATGATAACTGTCTAGCATTGGGTAATAAAAACGTGGGTTTTATTTTGATACTATTGGAAAGAAAACATATTGGTTGTAAGTGTAGAGGAAGAAATAAAATCTACGGAAGACATGCGGAAGTGAAACAATGATCAGCAGAGAAGAATTCCATACAGAATCCTCTACACAGAATGAATACACGCAAAATAAAATATCTAGAAAAGAGACTCGATGTTCGAAAATGAAAACAGTGGTTAAACGGCACTTTTGTGATGCTATTTTGTTTAGTTGATGAAACGTTTTAAGGTCAAACAAGTCAACATTTTTTCCATAGAAACTTCGTTGGGGTTTTACTCCACTATTTGACAAGGTATATGCAAAACTAAACATGGTATCGTTTTGTCTCATTATTAATTTTGTCTGTACGAAAGCAGAATTTTAAAATATGAAGCTATTAAAAAGTTACGAGCTTCTAAAGATTCGTTTTTTTGCTAATTTTAACACAACTTTAGGTGTAAATTAGAAGCTAAAGAAGCATCAAATTTCCAAAACGAAGTCCGTACCGACACAGCAAATTTATCGAAGAATTTAATAAATTTTATTTGAAATTTATTGGTGCCGTGGTTTTTTCATAAAACCCCAACTTCCCAAGGCTTTTTCGTATTTTTTTACGCGCGCCTTTTACTCTGATTGATCGTGCATCTCACTGAATAAGTTTTCCCCTGTTTTCTCCACGGGGGGATGACGCTCGCGCACACATGAACAACATGGCTCGATTTCCGGTGAAATATCATGGTTTTATACCATGCCTGCCAGTGAGTTCGAGCTCGCGACTAGCGCCGCCTTAAGGGCTTCACACACCGCAGCTATAATGTAAAGATGTACATTATAGCACGATACATCTCATTACATCTTTCCATAGAGATTCGAAGATGTAAAAACATACATTATAGCTGTCGTGTGTGGTCTCCTGACGATTTCTATGGAAAGATGTAATGAGATGTATCGTGCTATAATGTACATCTTTACATTATAGCTGCTGTGTGAGAAGCCCTTTAGAGTCCTACAACAATTTTCCCCTCGGCTGACGTAGATCGGTGGTCTATTTATATTTTATTTTTACCTTTTTAAGAAAGCTTTTCATAATAGGATATTGCAGACTCGTTCTGTCCTGGTAAAATAACAGAGACTTTTAATTGGGGATAAGAATGAGGGGAGCATTTTTATCCCCAATTAAAGAACTCTGTAAAACTATTGGGAAAGTCATTACTAATATTAACAAAAATTCAAGCAAACATTTTAATTAATATTATATAGAAATAAAAATGCTTGTCATTCTGAAGTAATAGTAGTTGCCTTACGAAACCCACCTTAATTAAGTAATGTTCGTAACAACATAATAAAATTATACAAACTAATTAATTTCAAAGGATTTCAGCCTTAAAACTATTACCTAAGTTGACATTTATAATTTATGGCTGTCTCTTTTATATTTATGCGTGGATACTTTTGCGTGTCGCCTTAATTGGAACTACTAATTATTTATTATTATTTTTTACTACTAATTTGTATAATATTATACAAAAGTTTTTAAAGATAGATGTTTGCTACTCTTTCACATAAAATCTAATGAACGGATTTGTATGAAAATTGGCAAACAGGTAGTTTATACCTAGGATGATTACTTAGTTAAACACGTTCCCATGGGATAATTACTTGTTTTAAGCGGTCAACGCCGTGTGTATAATTATGTTAGTTGGAATTAACACTAACATCTTGTTTTTAATGCCATTGTAACAGCCAATCTCACTTTTTAACAATACAAAAGGCCAAAAGCACCTCACAGCAATTCAATAATCATAATATAACATGTAGACTATAACATAGGATATGTTCAAGTAGCTATGCAGTCAATACCGAGCCAAAAAAGTGACACATTCAATTATTTATATCCGCAAATGGTATACAATTTTATCTATATGTGTGTGCAACTTTCCAAGTAGTAATAATGATGAGGAAATTGTCTGTCACCGTACTGTTAATAACAGAAGTTTTTCATACTTAAAATAATTGTAATAAAAAATCCTCAGACAAGGTCCTAGTTTTAATAAATACCTAAAAATATATAGACCACCTGAAACCCCATTTGTTTTTAAATGTGTTTCCCTATCTGAGTAAAGGACTTTATAAAATACATCCAGTCCTTTCAATTTTCCTTTGCTTCCAGGCTGGCAACTTGAAACCTCATCTGTTTAGATCTTGAATTCTGTAATGGATCAGATTCTTAATAAAACAATAGAGTATTTCAACTTCATGAGCGAACAATCGTGACCAGTAAGTCTATCTATATGGCCGCGTATATTCTGACCTATTTAGCTCAATGCATTCGAATGTATAACATTTGCTTGACCCATCCATCTGTGAACGTCCAATCTAAATATACTTCATGCATGAGCATGAGCATGGTCCTTCTGTCTTCGTTAACTAACTTTTGTGAAGTTCCTTCTCAAGTTGACAGCCGAATCTTCAAGTAAAACTCAATTCTGAAATCACCTTGTTATATATTTACGTGGTCGTATACCGTCGCTTATATTTTAGGCGTATATTTTTGGAGGTAACCAAAAGGTTTGGATAGGAGTGCCAGTAGTGGATGACGAGAAAAACGCGACTTTTTATTTTCAAGTTGTTCACGTACTGTAATGGATAGACACATAGATTTAAGTGGAAGGTGGCAAGGGAGGGCTTTGACTTACAATGGACAAAAATTAAATAGTGTAGTGCGTAGTGTGTGATACCCCCCAGCTAAAGGGACCGATGACCTTTTTATAGGTGCCTGGATCAGACTAGATGGGATAGGCGAAGAAAAAGGTGCTACGATGCAACCCAAGAGGGCCAGTGGATATGTGGATCGAAATAAACTATCATATCGACCGATTAGTTGTGTTTTTTTACCACCAGGGCTAAACCTTTTTGCACACAAGTATACCAGCTATTTACAGTCTAAATTCCGAAATAAACCAATGCGTCAGAATAAAATGGATGGAATTCTGAGCCGCATACCTTCTCGGTTCGCGCAGACCTTGATCGCGGGCAACCACTGACCTTTCGGTGAACACTCGCCTGGAACGTGTGATACTTGTCGTAGATTTATATTAATTAGAGCAAGTGTATGCAGAGGTATTGAATTACTTGTTCTGATTGAGTATGGCAGTGATTATACCTCGTCACGGTCGACCGCAACGTTTAGAAAATGACGTTTGTACACTCTTACGTGTTCTGGATGGGTTGTCTACAAAAAATATTATATTTTGATGCAAGAGCGCTGCGTCAGAAATAATACGTGTACAATGATTCGTTTGAAAACATTTATAAACTTGCACCATGTCGATATTCATACCAATGTTGATATTAAAAAACAACGGACGATATACAAGATGTAAAATAAATAATATGACTGCAGATAATTCAGAAGATTGAAGAAAAAATTGAAGTCCAGAAAAGACGACTGCCAAAGAAAACTATTTCATCAAAACTTTTATAAAAATAAATCTATCGTAACTCACATAATCCTGATCTTCCAACACAGTAAACTCTGGTAGTGCGCGCTAGTCGATAGACATTAAATCATTGCCATCGCATCCCGCACTTATGTCATCCGAAGGCGAACTAGTCGAGTAGTCAGCGCAAGTTATATCACAGCGTTCACAGCAGATTTAATCATAATCCATCGGGATTAAAACTTGTTTAGTAAACACTTACTTCGGTATTTATCAAGTCTTCAGAAACATAGATAACTAGACTGATGAAGTGCAAATTTGTTTTTATTAATTCTCAATTTCCCTAAAGTAGTCCTCTTTATAAACATTACTTTGACCGTCGTTTTCGTTGAGATTGGATAGTATCCCACGGGATATAAAGTATTCTAAGCCCTGACCCAGGCCATACCTTTGTACCAAACACACGCAGAATTACTGATGGGTGCAAAGTCGGTGGTGGGGATTATCAAAACGATCGAAGCGCGCGATGTGACAGATGAACTAACTCGGGACTCTTGGAAGTGAGGTGTTTCAAATTTAGTTTGTAACCAATTTCAGTCATTTTTTGGGTTTTATTAAATAATGTTCTTTAATTAAAAACAAGTCGAATATTTTTTGTTAAAATGTCTAGAATTGACAAGAATTGGCAGATCTTATGAGTCCCGAAATAATGTGGTGGCACAGCGCCTACGCTATACCCATATACATAGTATCGGTATGGACTATGCGTCATTTCATGCTATACAATTGGTAACAAAGCACTTGCCTTTGAGCACAAGGACTAGGATTTAGTAAGAAGCTGGTAACATTTAAAGCAAACTCGACTGTCATCGTAAATTACGCAGCATTACGATTTAAATCGCCATCGTCACCATTTAAGCTAGACTAGAATACATAAACACTGCCTCATACTGGTCCAGTTACATAAGTTCCAAGTTATAACTTGAGGTACGCAGACAAGGTCGGTATTCACGTGCTAGTACAGGAAATATTTACTTGCATAAGAAAGGTAAATGCAATCGCTTCAAGTTGGCTTCTCGTTGCATTTATTATTTTTCTTGCTTTTATTTTATTTAATGATAGCTGGTTATTTTTTTCTGTGGAGCTTGTAGCTAAGTAATTACAGCCGTAAAGGCATATCTTCTGGGTTAAGCAGCGCTTACCGAGGTAGGTCTGTGGATAGCGACTTTCCTCCGTGACTCTGAAAGCACGTAAAGCCGTTGGTGCCAGCTGTCATTTATAGATCTTTGACAGTCATCACTATTAGTCGAAACTTTAAAGTCTGACAACCAGTCTTACCATGGGGTATCGTATTCCCCAGTTACTGGGTTGTGGAGGTAGAATAGGCAGTCGCTCCATGTAAAATACTGATATTCAGCTGCATCTGGTTTGGCTGGAAGCTAACCCTTATACAGTTGGGTAAAGGCTAAGCAGATGATTTTAGGTTATTATTTACAATGGCTTTATTCCTGGCCTCGATTTAGCCAGCATAGATGAGGCCTAAAATGGGGCGAGCTCATTCAGAAGGAGTTGGAACTCCTGTGTACCAACGGAACATAACAAAAACTGTTTCATTAAGATTAAGACTGCCGCGGACTTGCCGCAGTGGTGGACGCCCACGGCGTCGGACGTCGGCAGACGATCTCCGGCCACCGTAGGCGCGGGCGTGCGGGCGGCGAGGAAAGGGCAACTCGCTGTCCGACCATGGACCATGCCCGAGTCGACGGCGCGTTGTGCTCCACGCGCGTCTCAAAGAGCGTCAGCATGATGACGGGGCCCCCACTAGAGGGCCAAAGCCTGCCGGGGTCGCGGGACTTTTCTCATTACCGTGACCCCGGAACATAGAGAGGAGGCCCTCTCACAGAGAGGAGGCCTGTGTCCCAGCAGTGGGAACATTATAGGCTGATGATGATGATGATGATGATGAAGGACACCGTGGATTTTAGTCAGTACGAGTCTGACAGTCCCTCCCGCCCTGCCCGGGGTGGGAGGTTTTTACCAGGTTAGAAAAAAAATGCCGGTCTTGCCGGACCAACTACTCTCCTCTACTTTCTTACAGCCAGCACAAATTGAGCGCGCGTTGCCACGTCCCACCGTACACACTACGCGCTTCCATGTCACTTTAAATATTCACATCTTGATTTCCAAAACGCGCGTAAGTAAAGCGCGCGTTTTATAGCGCGTGGGCGAATCTCCAGATAAAAGCTAATTTGTTCATCATCCAAACTAATATTATAAATGCGAAAGTAACTCTGTCTGTCTGTCTGTCTTTTACGCTTTCCCGCTTAAACCTCTCAACCGATTTTGATGAAATTTGGCACAGACAATCTTTAGACCCTGAGAAAGAACATAGGCTATCAAAACACCACGCGGGCGAAGCCGCGGGCGGAAGCTATATTTCATAATATCAGGTATTACGGTGACTAACCACGGTAGGCTTGCCGTCCTACGACAATATGATCTCATGAATGAATCTAAATTACCAGCTTTAAGTAGAGGTGTTATAGGTCACTTAGGTTGCATTGCAAAATTAATGTTATAAATACTTACCGAGAACTCAGATCTGAATATCCTTAACCGATTGATCAATGAGATCAGTACCTCCTGGATAGTATGTACATACGAATATACGTCGCAACAGTTAATTTATAACAGTTTCAAAAACTGTTATATGGGCTGCAGCTGAAAATCAGCGTCAGGTGGCAAACTTTGTGTTGCCATCTGGCATATGCTGAGCTGAGGCCCTTTGGCAATAAATTGTTGAGTTATTATTTCCTTTATTCTTACTAAATTACTTTCTTTATATCTTTATTGCATTGTTTAGTTTTAAGTTTTTAGTGCCAATAAACACAATTTTCTTTATCTTTCTTTCTTTAAAAAAAATCCAGCTCCAATCAAATTAAATAATAATAAACCAGGTATATCCTATGCAATATAAACAAGAGTGAACTAACTAAACCTTATATAATCATCATCATCGGCTTTTAATCTTGTCACTGCTGGGACACAGACCTCGTCTGTGTGAGAGGGAGTGGGCCATTATCCACCAGCGGGCCCAGTGCGGGTTGGTAGATTTCATATGTCTTCGAATAATAGAAAAATACGCTATAATTTTCAACATTTGAATATTATCAGGTCAGGGGGTCTAAAAAGGCCTCTTTGGCTGAATCATAATATCAAATGCGGTATTGCCCTGAGCAGGTGACTCGCATTTTTTTCAACACACTGGTGATATGGTGATTCCATTACTGATATAAGAATATCAGTCTTTCCAAACAATTGTGACGATGGTGTAAAGGTCAATTCACCGAGACGTGTCGCTTCGCGCACATTTCAAAAGAGCGACTCATAATCTAACTTAATTTACTCAAAAATGCATGTAATGTGGTCATTATTTTGACAACCTTGTTTGAGCAAAGTCGACCTTGCCGGTCTGTTTCAAGGAGCGGCCAGCAATGTTTTTGCTGGCCGCTCTAACAGGCCGGCAAAACATTGCCGGCCGCTATTTTGACGTTTCAACTTTTAAAAAAAACAAATGCAAAAAGATTTTATTTAAAACACAGCTGTTTGTATACAAAGAGATAGGTTCATAAAGATTTTATTCCATAATTAAAAAAAAAAAAACAAAGATGTAACAAAAGCGCGGTTTAGCGAAATTTTTATTTTTATTTAGTGACTTAGTATTAAATGAAGAAATAATACAGCAGTCAAAAACCGCATTAAAATTATCGCAAACTATTAGTAATATGAAACCGGGAAAGTCGGTGTTGAATTTTAGTAACTGTACTTTTCAGAATTGTCATTTTAATTAAATTTCTAGTTAATTAATATATTATATTATATTTTATTTACATAACTTGCTGGTTTTAGTTAGGTTAGGTACTAGCATTTTTGAGTAAAGCACTATACAAGCCTTGGCCTACGATGACTGCTTCGCTAGTCACGCTATGATTGCCTCGAGCTAGCCTAGCTACGCTCTAGGCCTTCCAGCTTGGCCATCATTGCAGCCCTTGCTGTCCTCGCTGTAAAGGCCTCGACCTACGGCCTCGGCCTTTATCTCAGCTCGTCCATCAAGTGCTGCATGCTGACCGCGCTGTGTCGGCCTGGAGCTGCGCTACGCTGCGCTATCGGCCATCATTCGCGCGACCAGCAAAGTAGCCATTATAGACCGCGGCAGTAATGTACTATTATTGCACGAAAAGATACACATTTCCAGTATCGCCACATTGCGTCGCGTCGCGTCACCCTGTGAACTGACCCTTATCGCATACTTTATTATCTCCCATCAATGATGGAATAAGACTATTAATGACGTTGCGAGTCATTAATATTATAGTATGCCTACTTCATATTCTGTAACATCTTATATAACAAAGAATTTAATTGGACCTATAAATTTTATAGCTTCATGCTCACTTTGGTAAATGGTGTGAGCAGAACGCAATTAATTTTAACATACCGCAGAGTATGATCTAACCAACATTGAATTGCCCATGACTCGTGATGCAAAAAGAGGTGCAGCATAAAAAAGAACATAGTTAACCTATATTTCAACACTCGTTCAAACAAAGACAACTCGATCAACTTAATCAAATCATTTTGTACAAAATTTCCATTTGTTACAAAATATGCAAGCACAATAACAAAAGAAAAAAAAACTAAAGAGGATTTAATTGTGTAAAAGCATAACCCTACTTCTGCCACTGTCAGGTAAAAAGAAAAAAGGTGTTTAAGAACAAATCCATTTTTTTTTTATACTGAGTGTGTTCCAACGGTGCCCAGGCGCAAGGCTCAGACCCTGGAGAGACGCAGGAATAAATGAGAAATTACTGAGTCCATGATGTCTTAAAACGAATGAAATTCCAGTGTAAGAACGAGATGGCGCTAGATAGATAGATAGAATACACTTTATTGTACACCAAAATTGTTACAAAAAAACGGTTTTATTATATTTCTAATTCTATGGTTACAAAGGCGGTCTTATCGCTAACAGCGATATCTTCCAGACAACCTTATCATCTAGTCAGCCGTAACACGTCCACTGCTTAACCTTTAGACTTCCAATAGGACCGGTTGGAAACGGCTTGCATACAGCATCCAGACAACCTTATGAACTGTATGAATCTATAATAAGCTCTTGTCTCTTTCTCAAAATGAAATTACTGTAGCCTTAAAATGGCAGGCCATGCCATGACGTCTTAAAGCGCAAAAAGGCAAGTTACGACACTGAATTAATCCTATCAATCGCACAAATAATTGCATAAAAAAAATGTAACCGCCTTCAAAAACAACCACAAAAAAGGGTAAAATAACCTTCAAAACTTTTCTTTCGGAAGTCGGTGACTTTTTTTTATTAATTTCATTGTCTTTTTTGCCACCGACTTCCGAAAGAAAAGTTTTGATGGTTATTTTACCCTTTTTTGTGGTTGTTTTTGAAGGCGGTTACATTTTTTTTTTAAGTTTTTATTTTACTCTTTTTAGTTCAAATATTCAACCACAATTCTTGTCAAATACGAGTACATCATTTTCTTACATGAGCACTAGAATTTTGTAATCCGTAACACCGGTAATAACATCGTTAAAATCTCTTACATTCATTCCCTATCTCGAAAACTACTGAACCGATTTTTATGAAACTTGCAATATTCCCTAAGTTGAACGATACCTAGTACAACAAGAAAAAGAATTACTTAAATCGGACTTGTAGTTCCGGAGATATGCGAACACAAACATAATTTACTAAATCAGTCGATGCCAAGTCCTTACTAGAGGAGTTGTACCTTCCATCATCAGCTCAGCTACATGAGATGATGATTAACATACGTAAATACTTAAATTACTTCATAAAATTTGCGAAAAACGATGTGTAGGCCTATAAAATTTGAGGGTTGCCCTCGATTTCTCCAGGATCCAATCATCAGATCCTGACATGGTGACAATGGGACTACTCCTGAAGTATCTTCGTTCGAACAAAAAAGGAATTTTGAAAATCGGTCCACAATTGGCGGAGTAATCGCTTAACATACACACAAAAAAAAACATACCGTCGAATTGATAACCTCCTTCTTTTTGAAGTCGGTTAAAAATAGAAATAGGCCGCTAAGGCGCTAACACCGGACAAACTTTTTATACAGACTATAACCACTGAGTCACTTACTACAAAATTGGCGCCAAATGAACTAAAAACCAAACGTCCTTGACAGGTCACTTTACGTAATATCTTAACCAGCAGCTATTCAGGTTAAATGTAATAAGCGTTACAATCCAAATTTTGTGCCTAATTCAAGCGAATTAAACATAACAACAAAGCACTATAAAAAGTATATTATTCATATTAACCAACGACACAGAATTACGTAAAATAGCTGTGAGAACTGTTATAGATTAGTGTGGACTAATGCTAAGAACAAAAGAATTAAGTACCCACTGAGTTCAAGAAGGCTTGGAGGAAATTGCGAGAGTAATGAGCCACTTAGAGCATGTGTTATGTTATCGCTGTCTTGTATCTCTGGTGTAAATCTGACGTATTATCGTTCATCGCTGATTGCAGAGGCTGCATTTACGGGTTGAATGTTCTAATATAGATTATCTAGGTACTTAATATGCATCCTGTGTTCTGTCGTGTTACTTTTACCTGTTATGTTTTTATGGTTAGGTTTAAAATTTTGTAAATTGAGTTTTCAGCATGTTGCAATTTCTAAAAATAGAATTATTATTTATAGGTTTAAATCTGTTACAATCATTATAATATGTTATATTAGTATGTTTTTTTTAAACAGGCAAGTATCTACTCCTAGCTTACCACTCTTTTTACCCGACTGCGCCAGGAGGGTTATCTTAATTTATTCATTGTTGTTATTCGAGGGTTCAGGATTATTCCCTCATCCGCAGTCAATAAAAATGAAACTTTATTAAACACTTTTCGTAATGTATATTGTGTCCAATTTAATCACATTTATTAATTACCAACTTAATTACTATTAAAATATAATTGGGTCGACCACAGGTGCGTATTAAATGACAGCTATACAACCACCGGATACGCTAATTGTCACGGATCGCCAATTTCATCTGCAACTTGAAATACCAAATATATTTCGGCTTTTCAAACTGTTCATTTTGTATTGCAATATTCATTTCGACGATGCAGGCCAAAAGTTATTTCCTAAACACTAAAACATGCAACGATGTATTCAAATATTCAAAAAGCTCGGACTAGAATCACCGGTCTACCTATATACTCGTTGACATTTACACAGGGTCGATACGATACCGATGGACGCCACCTGCTCTCTTCACCTTAATGTCACTTCCCTGATGTATACCATACATCCGAGCTTGCCTGGAGCTAATATGAATAAGATTTTCGCGGTCGAGCCCGCGAGCCCTTCCAATGCACGTCAAGGCCTCTACTCGCCGTATATAATAAGTTCACCCGCCCGCAACGACACACTTTGTTACTTTCACGCGAGCAGTGCACATTTTGAACCGTCAAAATGTTCAGGCTCATTATATCTGCCTTTGTGATCACAGCCGTGACGTGCCAACAGCAAGAAGGTGGTAGGAGAGTCCCCAAATACGCAGGGGACCCGAAGACAGCAGCCATCGTGCAGGAAGCACGGTACCTCAGCGGAAACGGAGCTTTCGGTGCCGCCTACCAACAGGAAGATGGAATTAACTTCAAAGAGGAAACCGACGCCGAAGGCAACAGGAGAGGCAGCTACTCCTACATCGACCCCAGCGGTCAGAGGAAGACAGTGAACTACGTCGCGGGCAAGAACGGCTTCCAGGCCAGCGGTGACCACATCCCGACCGCGCCTCAAGCCGCCGCGCCCACTCCCGGATACACCCCGGACCCACGATACAACTCACCGGATTACAAATCTCAACAGTACAGTGCTCCCCAGCAGTACGTGCAGCCCGAGCCTGCACGCAACTACGGCGGCAAACCCAACGAGGATGACGGTCAGTACCACCCGGAGTTGTACGAACAGAACTATGAGGCGCCCCAGCAGCAATACCAGCCTCAGCAGCAGTACCAGAGTCAGGCGCAGTACCAGCCGGCCCCTCAGCCGCAGTACCAGCCCCAGCCTCAGTACCAGGCCGAGCCCCAGTACCAGACCAACAACATCTACCCGGGCACGCAGCAGGCGCAGTACAGCGGCCTGCCGTCGTCCCAGCAATACTCGCAGCCCATTCAGTACTCGCAGCCCCAGCCCGCGCGCCAGCAGTACTACGAGCCCACCACGCAGCAGCCCGCCCGCTTCTTCCCTCCCGGCAAATTCAGTCTGAACAGAGCACCTGACGGTTACACCTACTCCTTCCACAAAGTATAAATCTAATTTATAAAGAGGGCTCCGGCGATTTGTAAAGGCCGAAACACGTAAAAAGCACGCATCAATTAGCAACTCGCCGAGTCATCGAGGGGCGGCTGTGTGCGTACTCCGCTCAAAAGCATTTCTTAATTGTTGTTTGCTGTGATATTGTGAGTTAATGGACAGGTATACATATGTGGGACGTTTTTGTTGCTAAGGAAGGTTTGCGGGCCGAACGCGCGTCAGTTGAAGGAAACTGAACTTTGTAAATAAACTTAGACTTACACAAGGAAAACCTGTTTTTCATTTACAAATTGATGTTCGTGAACATTTTGTTGCTAACAGTTCACCTATCTGCATAAATGTTTTTGTATGAAAGTCCCTTGCCTTTAAAGCATCGTAATCAATATGCAGTTACGTTAAAACCTTACTATTAATGCTTTAATCTCACTCGATGTAATAAAAAAAAAAAACAAGTACGGTAAAAACAAGAGCCCGGCGACTTCCTAGTTCGCGGGTATAAGGCAGGGTGTGGGCAGCGTCCGCATTCTACCGTACTTGCACAAACCACCTCAAGCCTCGAGGAACTAGATCACCTTACTGCTAACACAAGGATATTTCGCTACCAAACCGGTCTGGCCCTGCCACGCCTTCCTTTCCATTTACCGACTTCATTATTAGTTCAAATACCGACAGTTCAATAAATACATTATACAAAGGTCTGTACTAGTAAACGCAACATTTACTCTAAAAACCGAAACAAATCAATAGAAACTTAACACTTGATCTTTTAAACAAACTAAAATGTATTTTTAAATGCTGAAATGAAAACCGGTGCCCACTTGATTATTATTGATTACTGACAGATCTTAAATATAGTCTATACACATACATACATACCTGCACTTTTGGCATATTCTTTGAAGCTGTAACTGTAACGTATCAAGTATTGAATCTACATTGACCTAACAATTTGTATTGGTGTAATATTGGAGGAATAATCGCACTGTTTTATATCCGATCGTACCACAATAGAACAATGATGCAATCGCATGTTACTCGAAAACAATTTCGACGCCATTTCGCTGTCGAAAACCCAATTGACGATCAATTTGTAAAATTGACCGCGGCGACCACATTGTCTTAAATCACGAGATTGTTAAAATAACATTTATCATTGAATTCAATGCTGTTAAAACATAAATAATGTTTGTGTTGACTTGATTTATTAACTTGGAAAGGCTTGCAAAATTGGTAACCACATTAAATTCAATAAATAGGTAATAAACTAAAAAAGTAAGCATATACATTTAAAAGAAATCTTACATAGATTCTCTCTTAGATAAGTGTACTTATGACAAAGTTAATTCTAATTTAGGAATGCAAAAAATATAGCTTAATGTTAAGAAATAGATAAAATATGGAAGGTCAAATTATACTAACAGCAACGCTTTTGTTTTAAAAGATAAATGGGGATGGCAACTCAAAGCTAATCGTAGATGGCGCTGCGATAGTTGGTCCCTACGTCAGATTACTGTCTACCTTGTACAAAAAACAAACAAGATTTATTGTTATAAAAATTGAGTTTATATACAAAACATATATGGAAAATTATTCGTCAATGCAAGTGCATATACTTAAAGAAGAATTAAGAAGCCGCGGTGCATCTACAAGAGAAAAAAAAGTGATTTAATTGAGTGGTAATAGATTTGATTTTACCGTAATAAATCCACAATTACTTGTAGTTGAGGTTTCAATTTTTGAGTTCAGGTATGTTTTACCTGTCCTCTTCTATAACAAGAATATAATGCTG
Source organism: Agrotis clavis (assembly GCA_954870645.1). NCBI lineage: Eukaryota > Metazoa > Arthropoda > Insecta > Lepidoptera > Noctuidae > Agrotis > Agrotis clavis. The sequence continues at coordinate 12,461,676 of OX940930.1, forward strand.
CTTCTGACTTTCTATTTTGATAAAATATCATAATGTTTTATGTCAGTAATTTTACCCCTTTTTTCTATTTGGATTCGAGAAATATCACAATATATTTAATTTTTTAACACCACAACTATCACAAAACTCGTTCCAGGTGATAATTCTTCCGCCAGACGAACCATTTCATGATTTATAGAGCGATGCAATACTGGTACTTAACCTCCAATAGAAAAGTAGATATTACTTTGAAAAGTGTATTCGATTGTTTAGTTATGGTATAATCTTTTTTACAGCATAATACACAACATCTAGTCATTTTACATCAATAAATCGTTTTTTTTTCAGAAAATTCTTTTGATTTGACAGTTCTTTTGGGACCAAACTGTCATTTGTAACTTTGACACTTGCCTTCCCCATTGCAAAACGAGAGTACGCAACACAGTCTATTCGAAATGTGTGAAAATTTTACATTAATGAATGAAGTAAATTAGCGTGAAATAGTCATACAGTGTTCATAACATGATGCAATATCACTGAAAGAATTGTTAATTGTTGTTATGAATTATGAATCTTATATAAAATAGTCTAAGGTACATTTTATTTCTTACATTTACTTAGTGTCGCCAATACATATATCTCATTATTTCCAATATGTTTTAGAGAAACAAAATTAAGAAAATATTTTTTGTTATCTGCAATTATCACAGAAATGTTACATTATTATACCAATTGTCTCTTCATCGAATATAGGTATTAGACAGTTGTATCACAGAAATTATTCCTAGGCGATTACAGTTATTACCTAAATAATACTCACAGAACTAGTGTACAAGCCGCGTTGCATAAGAAAGATCAAGAAATTTATTACGGATATTTAATTTTGGATAGTTTTAAAATCTCAATGACTTAGCGATGACTAGTAGCTATGAATGTACATAAACAAAAGTAGGTACGGACGAAGCCACGGTCACGACTTACAATAAAATTATTAGAAATAAAAGAAAAGAATAAAGTTTTTGAAATCGCTAGATAAAGTAATTACTACGTATCATGAACATCATTGCTCAAGAAACATCTGAAAAGATCTACATTTTTCAAGCGTAACGTATTATTATAAATCAGTCAGAGATTCCGCGCTACTACTGCGAAATTCCATATATAAAAACAGCTACACTGCCCGATCCGGGAATCAAACCATAAACCTCATTCCAAGTGTTTGCGACAGCTAGATTATGGCATGGCATGTATACAGCATCAATAAATTGCAAACACAGATTAAACGCATCGAAACTCGAAACCGAGGGTTAGCGATGTCAGAAGCAAGTAAAAATTGTTCTTGTCATATCTTCATCAATTTTGGCTAACGTAAAAAAGCATAACATACGGGTCGTGTAGGTTTAAAGGGAGCGAACCCATGCTCCAACTATTTTCTCCAACTGGGTGTAGCACGGGACTTAGGTGGTAAGGTGGTGATAAAATAATGAAATAACGGTACTTACTAGTACACAGACATTTCACACTATTCCTACAAAAAATAGAGTTAATTTAAAATACCACTTAAAATGTCTTCGCTTGGAATTTCTCCTTTATCGTTTACAAACATTTGGGTCCCGTACTCCAACTAAAGCAAGTTTTGTTTCACTGTACAATAACGTCATCAATTGAAGCAAGGGACCCAAAATCGAAATTGATAGTCCTCATGGTCCACCCTAGTGGAGAAACTAGGTGGAGCACGGGTTCTCCCATTTTCATAATCTTTCTAACGGACTTGTTAGGTAGATCTCTTCAGACAAATAAACTTAGCCAGACATAACCCAAACACTTTTGAAGTCAGCATAGCAGCAAGTGAAAAAAAACTTGACGATGCATGATTGACAGACCAAATGTGTAATGTACTCGTAATAAATGTGTTGACAGATCTTTTCGGTAGGTACTTTTTAACTAAAGCACTCTTGGTATTTTGAAACACTATAACTACTGAGATCCTCGTTTTAACTGAAGCACTCAAAGTATAACGAAACAGTATAAAATTAGCTATAACATTGCTATATCTTATAGATAATATCAGTCTTTCTCGCTGTGAAGGCCTCATCTCGCGTTGTATCTATAATAATACTATGATTTAATTTCGAAAGAGTGTACTATACCCTGGCTTTGATTTTATAGTACAGTATTACATTAACAGACTTACTTTCATAGCTAATTTTGAAGAAAGAACAGTTAAAATAACAACATCATAATATTAAAAAACTACACAGTTTAAAACTAAGACCATCTTCTTATAATCCTTGACTTAATTTCTGCAGTCCGAGAAAAAATATAGCAACGGAAGTACAAGATAACGAAGAACTCTTAGCTACTTCAGCAAACTTGTACAATTTAATTACAATGGGAAATGGAAATCTAAATGCACCTGGTAAGAAATAAAATGCAAAAGTCAATCTAGACCTGCCGTAAGAGCGGAAAGTGGGCCAATCTATAAAGTCATTTATTTCAACGGGGACTGGCATAACCGGGACATCAAAAGCAGTCGCTTTTTAACTTAGTTCCATTTTTTAAATAAAATGAAGTGCGCTGGTTAACATAAACTGCTAATTAAGAAATAAGCAGATTTACTATTTACGAGAGGTTTATTGGATTTCCCAGCACAATTATTTTATGTAAGGAAAAAACCTATTCAATTTAAAATCCATGTTCTATTAAAACGTTTTCATTAGAATGTTCTTTCACCAAAAATTTCATCACACTTTCTTTCATATTTTTCCTGAACTGTTCTTGATAAAAATATATATAAATGGTTAAAATTATTTAGTATCGAACTTGTTAACCAGATCAAGTTTTATATTAAACTAAAATGAAGTTTGCGATTTTTTGCTTAACATAAGTTAGAACTTAGCGATAACATTTTAACTGAAAGTAGTTTCAACCGTGCTAAGTGAGCTGTCGAAGAAAAGTTTAATGTATGAGCAGTAAAGCGCCGGTCAAGTTTCACAACACTTTACCAATTAAGATTTCCTACAGCAATTATTTTAAAGCTTTGATATAAAAAGACTAAGTTTCAAAACATACACCTACTGTAGCATTTGATCAAATAGGTGACAATTGAAACACACTGAAACAAAGACAAAGACTTAACTAAAAAAAGGGAGGTACCACTTATGTTCATTGTCCATTTGCCACAAACATTAATTCGGAGTGGACGGCAAACATACCGACTCACTCACGTCTATACAAATGTTTTGATGAATCAGTCTTTGTCGCATGGCGTAACAATCAGAAGCAGGATATATACCGAAGGAAGGAAAAATCACAACTGACTGATTCCGCAGTTCACTTTGTATGCATTGTGCATCCCTTTCGATGCATTCGAGTGCAGATCACGGCGGCCGGGCGCACACTCTCCTCACCAATACGACAAACACTCCCCAATTGGCAACTCTCGCCTCGTGATTTTGTTTTACCCCGTTCGTATTGAATTTAGGAAAAAAATGAGAAAAAAAATCACGACTACTCCAGTTTGCTCATTTGTACGAAATATTGAACTGGTAAGGACTTGTCGTCTTCAGTTCTTATTGGATTTGAAGAGCATTCCTGTTCTCAATTTTTTCTGTTTTTCTACTCCTACACAAGATTAATAAGATTTTAAGAAGATTTCAATCATAATTTAATAAAATTCTATTAACAGTGTCATTGCAGTGTTCAGGAGTCTGTTTATGTCGGTTATAAAATTACCCCACCTCATTGCAGAAACAGTAGCTGTGGTTTAACTTAATTGATGCGTCCAATCACGACATATTTCGAAGGAAATAAGGCAGAGGAGACATGTCACATTCCAAGAGCAAGAAATACGCCTTTGTAGGTAAGAATTCGACCTGCATACTGACATTTCAATGCCCACTCCCCAAGTACAGTCACGATACCTCTTAGAGCAATATCGCAAAAATCAAATTATAGCTAGCTACATTGCAATAAAGATAGCTACCATCGTAAACCGTAATACCGTGACACAGAAAAATCGCAGAAGACCTGTTTTATGCACCATTACTCGTAATTTTTACTTAAATAGCGCAACAAACAATGAGGAAACCGTTTTAAGAATAGACAAAATACAATTTCTTCTTTGAAAAAAAAAAAGCAACCTCAATTTGAATACCACGAAACCCTAGAGTCCGCGCCATTACTTTAGTTCTTTTGACGCGGGCGGCGGCGCTAGGATCTATGCCATTACATCAAATTGCATTAAAAACATATAGTACCACAATTTTTCTGTCGCCTTTTCTCGTGGCGCACGTTCTACATCCCTAAATCAAATGGTAACAACTAGTGATGAGCAAAATTCTAAATTCCCTTTTATTAGCATAGGACCTTCTGTCTCCTTATACAATGGTAATAAGGCGTCGGTATCGTGTATCCAGGTCCTTGCAAGTACCCGGAGCCGGACACCGGTTCCCCTGGGACCCTGCCCGGGGTAAGGAGCGGTTTTCCACGGGAATAATAATGCAGAAGCTTCTGCTAGACAAGATCGATAAAATGTTATTCCTTTTATGTAACGTTGTACATATTATTAACTGTTTTGGAAAATAAATTGTGGGCGTTGGGTGATTTAGTTGTTGATTTAAGCTAGTTAAACTTGGGCGACGATAAAAAGCAATTACCATCACTTAATCTATGTTTCGAAACAAAACCAGCCAAATACGAGTCAGACTTGCACACGAAGGGTTCCGTACTATTATTTATATACAAAAACCGCAAAAAAAAAAAAAAATGTCTGTTATATAGGAGCTGCCTCAAAAAGGAGAATGGGCAATTTTGTATGGAGCTTGGGCGGTCAGAACCAAAAATGATTTTATTACATTTTAGTGTGTTTTAGTCCTACAATTATTGTGTATTAGTTTTATCACTGTGGTGTACTTCTGAAACTGATAAAATACATTTTTGTTTTTGAACCCTTATTTTATTATTTTACTCTCTGTTTTGGCTTATATCCAATACAAAAATACAAAAGTAAAGTGAAACAACAAATCTAGATAGTTTTAAAGATGTTTATTAAAAATAATGAAAGTTTTATTAGTACGGGCACGCCGCAATTGCGGCGGTAAGACCACTTTTTGAGGAAACGCTGAATAGGCGTCATTGCGTCCTGTCCTACCACCTAACGCAGGTCCTCACCGGACACGGAAGTTTCGGGAGGTACACCACTGCGAGGTGGGTGTCACCACTGCGAGGATCGCCCAGAGGACACGGTGCAGGACTGCCCCGCTTGGGCAGAGCACCTCTCGCGCCCGGCACTAGTCAAGGCCATGCTGTGGGGTGAGAGGGAGTTGGAAGCGGTGGCCTCCTTCTGCGAAGCAGTCATGCTAGCAAAAGAGGAGGCGGTACGCGTGAGGGAAAGAACAGCGTCCACCTCACAGCCCAGCCGCAGTGGTAGACGCCCACGACGAAGGACGTCGCAAGGCGATCTCGAACATGTGGGCGGCGAGTACTGGGCAAATCGCTGTCCATGGTCGGACAGTGGAAGTCGAACCATGTGGCATGACCGTTCTCATGAACAGTACAATGTATCGAGCATTTGCCTGTCGTATAGCATAGCACCGCTGTGTCCCCACTGAAGCGATAGGCTGCGACCTCTCGCGCCCGGCATTGATCGAGACCATGCTACGGGGCGAGTCAAGGTGGGAAGCGGTCGCTTCCTTCTGCGGAGCAATCCTAGCGAAGGAGGAGGCGGGACATGTGAGGGAGAGGACAGCTTCCACCTCACCAGCCGCCGCGGGAGACGCGGAGTCGCGGAGTGTTTTCCGCCTATGGACCGCATGCGGACGGCTAGTAATGGGCGACTCGCTGTCCGATCATGGACCATGCCCGGGTCGAAGGCGCGTCGTGTTTCACGCGCGAAGGTAGCTAGGTTTAATCAGTACCCATGTTACCTCCCGTTCTGCCCTGGGCGAGACTCATTCGATGATTTTAGCACGTTAAATCTTTTTGAAGAAAAAAAAAGGAACCGACTTCAAAAACAAAAAAAAGCGTAAAATAACTTTTTTTTCGGAAGTCGGTGGCTTTTTTTTTATTTATTTAATCGACTTCCAAAAGAATACGAGACTCCCATAGTTGTACATACAACATTGACGACCGTGCCTACACACGGCGAATTAACCGTAGATTTTCACGGCCGAAAAACGTGTGTACTGTGTATACAAGAGGCCTTATATATTATTAGAACTTTCTCCGAGATGTAACGAACACTTTCCTGAAAACCGCAACAAAATCGGTTCAGCCAAACGCGATATAATCGCGGACAAACATACATGCATACATATAGGTCGAACTAAGAACCTACTTTTTTTTTGAAGTCGGTTAAAGAAAAGGCAAGTTGCTGATGGATAATCCGCTAGCTACTAGATTGTGTCATTAGCAAGACAAAAACAACAACAATATTGCATATGAACATAATTATTGTGCGATATTGCTTCATGCACTTAGGTTATATTGACCCTCAAATATTTTTTTTCCTAAATGAAATACAGAGTAACGCCCATAGTAAAAGTTATTCCTAAATAACAGTACTTTCATTAGACACTAAATTAATTGATGGCCGCCGAACGCCCAGGACTGCCCATTCTCCTTTATTTTATTCAATTTTTTAATATTTTTTGTTGGTAAAGCGGGAACCGAAACAAAACATCTGTGAAAATTTCATCTGAACTATCACAGTTCATGTGATAATGCCTGGTGACAGACAGACGTACAGTCGAATTCCAAAATCCTTTATAATTTTCTCAACGCAATAGCTTGACGCTTCGCTGTGACTTACGTCCTTTTGTTATAAGTTGCTTTAATACTATACAAATCAAATCAACTTATGGTATACTTCATAATTTCAACCAGTTTCCTACAAGTGATGTTGGCGCAGTGGTAAACTATACCGCTCAGATAGTGCGTTAACTAACGAGCTGTGGCGTGAGATCAAATCACCTGCTTTGTGGTTTTTTTTTACCATTCATAATTTCATTTTCTTGATTTTTAATAGTTACTTTATACTTTTTGTCATTTTTAATACACTTTTAAAAGGATTTTGATAGTTAAAATTACTTTTTTTTTATAATTGCATAATTATATTAGTTCGATCGTCATTAGTGTTGTGTGTAATAGTTTGTTATGTTCTCATTTATAATAAAGTTTTGTCGGTAGATCTCAGAAAACAAAAGTAAATTATTTGTAGGGTAGACACAAATTATGTTAGTTCGTTTCGAGTCACCTACGAGTATAATAGAACGTTGTTGATTCTTGGTTATTGTGTGTAACGAGTGTTTGAATCTCCGATTAAACTTGTTATGATTACCGATTTGCAGTGAAATATAAACAATGGAATTTTCACATATAAACATTGGTGGCGAATATTATAGCCCTACGTAAATGTGGATGAAACATAACATAAATATCATATGAAACCGGACTAAGTGTGAGTTTAAAATTTTAATTTTAATTATTTCACATGTTAATATTCTTATTGATTATATAAGATTCCGTATTCAAAAGTGTTAAAATAGTTTTGTTTAAAAGTAAAAAAATCTGATTGATACTAAGGGCGACTTTCACCAAAAGTTAAACATGTTTAAAATTTTATTTAAGCACAAAATTGTTTTGAATTTTGTCCTTAAATAAAATTTTAAACATTTTTAACCGTTGGTAAAAGTCGCCCTTAGTATGTGTTATTTATAGATTTTTCTTAATAGTAAAATAAATCAACAGCTGTATTTTTTATAAAGATATTCCATGTTTTGTTCTAGTGTTGAAATACTGTGAGTCTGTGGGATATGAGAAAAAAAAACAAAGCTTGAAGAGAGCGAAATGGAACACTTGTTAAGGATAAGGATTGTTGTAAAAGATAAGCATGGACGTCAAAATATGTTAAACGAAAACGAAGAATAAGGTTTCCTTCAATGAGTAACTGATTAAACACGATATTTAATAACCGTTCACCGTGCACTCAACACTGAAGGCTTATATCATCGAACATCAGCTAAAAACCGTTTATATTTTACAGAAAAAAAAAACGTTTAAGATTTTCTCAAGAATATTTTATGATATTAGGGTTTTTGTTGTATTTATTGTTTAATAAATAGTTTTATTGACACTTAAATTTTATTTTAGGATTAAGATTCGAGGTTATTAGGCTTCAATCCTCTTTTCGTAATGAAACAGATATTTAAGCTAATAGTAACCTCGTTATCAGGGTATTTTTTATGAAGTGCGTAGTTTATTTATATCGTTTCCGTAATTTATAACTTTATTTTTGCTAAATCGCACTTGGTGAAGCAGAAGAAACTTGATGTGCTCAAAGCACAACCTTTTTTTGGTACCGCGACCTGGGAACGCAAAGAGCGACTGGCTCTTTGCGTTCCAGGGTCGCGGTGCTAAAACGTATATATTGACACCGTAAAAGGGCATCGCGGCCCGGGAAAGCAAAGGACTGTGCGAGTCAGGGTGACCCAAGTCCCCAGCTCACTTTGCTCGCTCTTACTGCCCTGGAGCGCAAAGGGAAAATAGTCTATTAAATTCCAGGGTCGCGGTGTCATGTTACTGTTTCAAAATAATTGACTTTGATAATGATAACTTTAATATTTCTTTTGGTGAAGTAATTATACGATTTTATTCATTTTCTTAAAAGATAATAATTAAAATAAAATGTCCGCACTATAATTATGTATAAAAAATACCCTGTATTTATTTATTTGTTAAAATATAATAAAACGTTAGTAAGGGTTTATAAAGTCACTTTTTTTTTACTTTTATTTCGATTTGTTGAATTCTCCTATTTATTGTTTAGTAGCTTCGAAAATCCATTGAAGCATTTCATAATTTTGATAAAATAATAAAAAAAAAAAACATCTACGAATTTATAATAAATATTATTATATTATCATTAGACAACAAAAATATAATTATTGTTATAACATAATTATATTTTTATATATATCACGCATTTTTTTTATCTAAAACCTTTAATAAACTATCATCATTATCAGAGACTTTAGTAAGAAATTGAAAACGAAAAAATCAGCCGCATAATTTTGTGTTACAACCGTGTTTTACAAAAGTGGAAACCGGTTTTTAACATTCCCTTGCATTCATTCGCAATGATCTAATTAACATTTGTGCTGATAACTGTTTCTGTTGGGCTAAGTGGATTCACGATCAACAGAGTTCTGAGTTCGAATCTTAATAACGACGTTTGCAGTTTTTGTTTCTTTAAAATCATCACAATATTTTAATAAATAACTTAGATATTGGTTGTAAAACGAACAATTGATTAAAACTTACAAAAAGATTATCACTTCGTGAGGTTTGAACTCGCATCTTTTTGATCACAGTGATTTTGTAGTCTTAACGCTTAACCACTAAGTCAAATGGACATGCTTTACAATGTTGAAATTATGAATCCCATGCAATCAGTTGATGATACCTGTGTCTCTCGAAAGTAGAAGGTCATAAGTCAAACTAAACGTTAAGCTATTGCCTTGTAAGTGCACCAAACCACTTTTGAGTGTGACTGTACATCGCAGTCTTAGTAATAGGGTTACGTTTTACCCTTCAGAAAAAAATGACAAGCCACATTATACACAGTATTTTCTTATGGTAATTACCATTGCCTCAAAACCAGAGGCTAAAAACAAAGCCTGTAAATGAAGTCATTTAGCAAGAATCATACATAATGACACAAAACACAGACAAGCCTACCTATCGTGTCAAATACACAGTGTATCACTCACTCATTCGTTCATCGTTCACTTCATCAACAGAACGTGTCTATTCTCGAAGCCTACTCATTACACTACCGTCATTCAACCGAAATGATAGATCACTATTACGTTAACTACCGACCTGCCTTATGCTAGCAGTTAGCTCGATGGTACCTACCTACACATAGGTCCTATACACGTGGTACCTATACATAGGTACTATACACGTAGTAGGTACCTATACGTAGGTACTATCGACCTACCGGTACCTAACTATTATAGTACGACAGTCTTCAACTACCAATCAGCGGCACCTACATCTAAACTTAGCTCAAAGTAATCTTCCCAGGAACATAAACGGTCTTGTCCAATCGAAAACTTAATCTAAAACGCTCAAAGATAGAAGAAATTTACGATATTATCTTTCCCCGAGTATTATTTTATTGAGAAAATTATATCGTAAGTTAAACTACACGTAATTTCTCTGTCCTCCCTTTTCTGTCTCCAGAGAATTATTATTCCCCTGGTGGGGTCTGCTTTCCTTATTTGCTTCTTCCACTTCGTTCGGTCCAACGCTTCATCTTCCCGACTGCAATTTATGAAAACTATCCGATAAATTGCTTCGAACTACTTACGAGATAACGTTACGAGGATCAAGTAAATAAACTTAAGATTCATAAATATCATTTACAGAAAACACGATGCTCAGGTAAATCAAATAAGCAAAAAAAAACAAAGAAATATGGTTCTGTAGGTATTTGCTTCGTGAAATGACCTTGAATACAACAAACAGCTCTTGTCCAATGGCTACAGAAAGTTGGGACTACTTGAACTATTTTAAAAATCGAAGTAGAAAAATCTTTGGATTTTTCACCTCGTTACTTTACCTTAGTCTTGGCCGCATCATTTCCAAACGCGTAAAAAAGAAACTCAACAGTCATATTTTTATTCTAGAACCGAACCACAGTAAAGACTGCTTGGCACATTATTGGAGCGAGCACAGTTGGGAATCGTTTAACAGTCGTTAAGTGGAAGTCAGGTTTAGTGGCTGTAAATGCTTGGGCTGTAAAAGGGAACCTTTCCGTCAGAATATAACTGTCTAACTTCATTACTGACGCACTACTCCACAAGGAAGACGTTTACGCCTTTTAAATTGTTCTGAAAACTTCAGAAGCTTATATTGTTTAATTCAAAGCCGGAATAATTTGAAAGAAAATTGAAACGGAGAGGTTTATCCGTTTATTATGAAATGAATCTTTATAAAATGTTGCTCTCGACAAAAATTATACCTTTGGATACAGTTTTTTCCGATACTTTGAGACAAGAAACGTGCTGTCTTCCTAAAAAGCATATAATTATGTTTTCAGCCTTTGAGCATCATCATTTTAGCCTATTGCAGTCCATTGCTGGACATAGGCTTCCCGCAAGGAACGCCACAGTGCACAATCTCCCACTTTTTCATTCAACCACTGCTTACTACCTTCTTCGGGACATCCGTCCATCTTGCCGGGAGACATCCCACACTATGTTGACCTACTCGTAGTCTCCATTTGAGAACCTTCCTACTCCATCGTCTATCGGTTTTTATGACAGACATGACTAGACCACTGCCACTTCAGCTTGCTACAGGACAAAGTTTGTCATACCTCATTCCAGATTTTATCCCATAACAAGATCCCAAGTATGGACCTTTCCAGGCAGTATAAGTTAATTAAAGTCAGAATTTCTATGCCCCAATTACGTTTATTAATTACCGATAGCAGTACCGTACACCTGGCATCTCCATCACGCAGATAGTGATCGCTAAGCAAACTCCGCTATAACAGGCTTACAGGCGGTCAGTGGGACGATTTTATCGAGGGGCGTTTGTGTGCGACTCACGGCCCGGATATAAATCCGAACGGGACGTGCCTCACCACACGAAAAATTAACTCCGACCAATGTCCCGTTTTTATAGCGGGCCAATAATGCAGTTTAGTGTTCATTCCTCTTTGAACGTGCGAACACTTGTAGTATTCCGACTAACTTCGATGGAGTTCATAACTCTTTGGGTCTTTTTTTTCTATGCTGCTTTTATGACTGTTATTCTCTTACGACTTTTCTATGGAGCCGTTTTATAGAAAGCTTTTACAACAATGTGCAGTTTTTTGCTCAATAGTGCGTAAAAATCATTTTATATCAGGTTTATAGAACAGATTTTTCTATGAACGCCTCTTTTATTTAACACAGTACACTAGACTGATTGCTTGAAAGTGTAAAAGCCTGTTATTAATTGAGTGCTTACGGGTAATTGCTTCAACTAGGGCTCTACATACATAACAACTATTTATTGTGAAATCAACACCAAGATAGGTATACAGTTTCCGAAACAGTAGGAATCATATACATATACGTTATTCTCACGGCCTAAGGTGAGCCTAGAGGCAATTTCAGTTCTGTTTACTGAGCTCAGACCGTGAGATAATGTTTGTATGTGAGTTAGGCAAATGCTAACAATCGGAATCCTTGCATATATAACCTCGCTAACAGTCATGGTTTTCTACACATTTCCGAGAGCAAATTAATAAAAGAAGTGGTCATATTGTATGCGTATGTGAACCATTGTGTGTCTCATTGGTATTTTAATTGCCTAGAATTGACAGTTTTTAAATCACCTTAACAAAACTAAGTTCCTTGCCGTAACTCTCTTATATTCTATTAATCAGGGATTGACTCAAAGATAACCCGTCGCGTCTTAAGACATTCTGTTTAAAATAAATCTAGACCGGATTGCTGACTATACAACAAATATTATTCTAAGGATAAATTAGTCTGTCAAAGTGTCTATTTTGAGCAAAATCAGTCTTAAAAACCACTAACATTTCTCTTTTTGAATAGGATACGAAACTTGGATGAGCCCCAGACCTTCGTAACTGCTATATGAATATTATTTTAATAAAAAAGCGGCAAGACTATAGCATCTCCGGTATTTCACAGTATGACGTATGGCATCTTTAATTAGTACCACTGAAGAATGGAAAGCGCTGCTGCGTTTCCTATACCCTCGCATGTTTTTCTGCTTCATTAATGAATTCTTACTTGTATTAATTTTTTGTTCCTATAATAATAAAATACAGCCTGTAATAATCTCACTGCAGGGAGAAAACTAGATCGTATGCCGTAGAAATAAGGAACAAGTAATTGTTACCACACTCGTCTCACGTTTTCACACGGTTTGTTTCAGCCAGTGTTATTTCGAGAAACAGTATTTAATTTGAAATCTCTTTCATTCATTTCTATCAAGCTTGAATTATTATAAAAAAATTAAGGCAGTTCAACAGACCGACAGACACTCTCTACTTAAGAGGGCTTTCACACGTTTCGTTGTTTTTGTGCGACTTTTGGAACCTGATTCTGGGTATGTCATTGCCACAAATAAAAAAAGATATATACTCGAGAAAGTTTGATTATTTCTGTGTGGAGTGCTTTAAACAAATTTTTAGATTTGTTTACATACATGAGTAAAAACCTTGTCTCGCAAAGGATGTTTCATAAAATTCTACTTTTTGTCATACTTTGGTACCGAATTACATAGAAGGTATAATAGTAAAATAATATTTGAAAATGTCCATGGTACATCTGAAAGATTATATTTGGACTGCATTAATCACTTTTTTATTTTCCATTCAGAAATACACCAAAAATAATTTTTCAAAACAGGAAGAATTTGACATTTTTTCGTCCGAAATTATATTTTTTATCTATCAATATTTACTGAATTTTCAATCAAAAAGTATTGAATAACTAAGGTTACTATCTTAGCTTGCATTAAAAAAATAATTAGCTCATTTAAAAGTAAAATAATAGTATTAAACAATTTTATTAAGCAATGACAAAATTCAACATAAAACCAAGAACGGTTTGTTCTTTGATTTAGACGGCGCGGGGCGCCTTTTGAGGGAGGACGTATCGCTCGCAACCATTTTGACATTAGTCACGTAATTATTAAAATTTAAAATACACGCCACCATTCATGACCTTTATACGCGGCGCTAGTGTCTTTGTCATGACATCAAATTCCATATGAAAAATGTAGTACCTCGAATTTTCCGCAGGTCATGAGTGGTGGCCAGTAATTTTCCCAATCGCCAAGAATACAGCATAACCTACCTTTCTTGATACAAGCTAATATTTTGAATTAATTTAATTTTGATCTGTTTGCAATGTAAATATATAAATGTGTTGATTGTATTTTCCTATATATTCGAATGTGGATACAATTTGTAGATAATAAAATAATGTAAATAATTCTGATAGATTTTTTTCTGAATTGGTAATTAAATGTAATTTCAGACTTGCTAACTTCCCAAACATTCCAGTTCGTTTGGATAATATAGCTCGCTGCGGGACCCACTATACCACCGGCCATGCCCCTGGTGGTATGGCTTTTTATTACGTGGTAAAATCATCAGATCAGCCCTTCCACCAGGGAAGGACAGGACTACAGGAAGGACATACAAACTTGTACTGACACTACTGACTAAAATCTACGGTGTCCTTCAATAACCCATTGCGATCCGGGGCCATGGATACCTGATAAGACAGTCCCGCGACGCCGCTGGCAGGATTTGGCTATCTAACGTGCGCCCCGAAAATCCGTGAAAATTGATCTGATCGTTTTGAGGTAGCGGTTAACACAGAGAAAAGTAACTTTAAAAAAAAAAAGTTTTTAAAAAAAGTACCGACTTCAAAAACGAATAAAAAAAAGTTTAAAATAACTTTTCTTTATGAAGTTGGTGGCAAAAGTCAATGAAATAAATAACAAAGCCACCGATTTCCAAAAGAAAATTTATAGTTTTTTTTTATCAGTCGATTTCTTATTATTAAGTTCGATCGAAGAGAGTTGAAGTCTTGTATCAGGTTCGGCATCCAGTCAATTGCGGTATTCCGTTTTGGCAGCTGCATTGTATTTTTAATTTTTTTTTTTGGTAAAATCATCAAATGTGTCCTCCCGAGCGGGACGGGATTTATTACCAGACTCGTACTGACTAATATCCATGGTGATCCTTCAGTAGCCCTTTACGTTCCAGGGTCACCGTTACCTGATAAGACAGTCCAGTGACCAAGACAAGCTCCGGCCCTCCAAGGCGTACCTCTCTGATTGGAAATCGCTTGTCGGCGTCGTAAGTCACGCGGCTGTCCTCTCCCTCACGTGTTCAACCTCCTACTTCGCTAGCATGACTGCTTTGCATAAGGATTCGAGGTGACTACTTCCCATTCCGTCTCGCCCCGCAGATCATGGCCTCGATCTATGCCGGGCGCTATTAAATTGACTCAATTGCATCGAGTTGGGATTTGGCAAACCTGTACCACTCCATGTACCTAACTTTTTTGCAGCCAACTCAATAAGTGGACTAATATTGTGGGTCGATGTCAACGGCACCCCAAAAAGGTCAAGATGGCCTGTCATTTTTACGGTTACACCTCAGAAAGATAGAACCGGGTCGGATTGGCTCCTTTTTGCGGAAAAATTCACGTCTTAGCAGCATTGAAGTTCAAGCACTCAACCGGCCATGGCTCTTTCGCCTGATATTATTTTGTGAATTTTATTCATGAATACAGATACTACTCAGAACAAAACATACAAAAAATAAGTTAGCATTCCGATAAATCGTAAAAATAAGCGAAATTGAATGAAAAGTGAGAAATTACAGGAATGTGTCAAGTTTCATAAATAAAATAATGAAATCGAAAAAATAATGTTTTCAATGTTCTAAAGAGTTCTTTTTTCTCTTAAACCCTGTGTTATTTTACTGAAGGTGAAATGTTCTGTATTAAATAACGAACATTTTCTATACCATTTCAATAGAAATCAGGTAAAAATCCTGAGTGACCAATTGTAGCATCGTAATTCGAGCATAAACGAATCTATGCACTGTTAGTCGCGATTGATCGAAGATGAAATCAGGTACTACTTGCTGTGCAAATGAAATAATGTGGAGTTGAACCACATTTTCTACGCAATTTTGAGCAGTTACGTACCTTCGTTAGGAAGTGAAAGCTCAGTTTTGCGAGATAGAGATTATAATTTAAAGCTCACCAAAACATTTTGTTTTAAGAGTGAAATGATCTGAAAGCTGTTGAACTCTGATAGATCTGTCTTTATTAAAAAAATAATCCAGCTGTAACCCAGTTTAAGAAGCACTGAAGCCCAGTCAAAACAGTTCAATAAATTTTCTCCTTTGCAAATGTTTAACGATTTGCACCATCCGCTCACAGTTAACTGCAGGCGAACCAAGAATTTTCTTGAATATTAATTTTTAATCTTCATGGTGTCGATTCGAAATTGTGTTGTCAATTATAGGGGAGCTTGTGGCTGGTCGCAATGGAGTTTGTATGATCCGCGCATTAGATTATCGCTCTCTTTGCTCGGTTTAACGAACTTGATGTTCTACTTGGGCCTTACTCACTTTCTTCCTGGATCACGGCGTTTGGTGATATTACCCGTCTCTTTTGACACTAGTTTCAAATATTTTGTACCACTGGTTGGAAATATTCGAGCACTAAACCGACCACTTCTGGCTATATCTCCTTATCTATGTCACCGTAATCACCCCAAGTGGCTGGTTTTGCGTCCATAATTATGTCTCTGATTAGATGGCATAAATGACTGTTTGATGTATAAGTCAAAGAAAAAGTTTAAAAAATTTTAAACACCAAATCGTAAAGTCTAAATAATTTCAAAAATCTAATTTATAAGTTATGAATTCAAATTAGCCACTAGAAACAAAATTAACACTTGAAAGATATCATAACAAGATAATTTACTCGTATTATAGAATGGAATTGAATAATCTTTATAATGCACACTTTGTAAATTACAAATATATCCAATTCGCAGTGTGACACAATAAGCGGTTTAAAGTGTAATATAATGAGTGGCCCTTATTTTATTTTGATAGGTATACATTTATCATATTATCCATTCGTTTAAGAATATAAGTAGTGTCTAGAAGCTCGGGATCTTACTTTGTTTATTCGAAATAAAAGTGGCAAAAGCTCATGTTTTTTTCTTCCTGGTATACGAGGCATAGCTGTTTCGTTAGTGTTTTGTTTTTATGCGGGGGGCATCACGATGTCAAATTGACAGAAACTGTGTTCTTTCAGTATGTCATAGCGCTCTTAAACAAGCATTTCCTTTTGACACAACTACAAAAGTAATAATAATAATAATAATCCACAACTATCACACAACGCCATCTAGTCCCAAGCTAAGCAGAGCTTGTGTTATGGGTACTAGACAACTGATAAACATACTTATATATTTCTAAATACATAAATATTATACATAAATTACACCCAGACACAGAACAATTGATCGTGCTCATCACACAAACATTTGTCCTGGGTGGGAATCGAACCCACGACCTCCGGCATAGCAGTCAGGGTCACTAACAACTAGACCAACAGGCCTGTCAAAAGTGTTAGTTGTATAGAATTATTTTCACACCTATTATTACTGTGGGATCTAAGAAACACGTCAATGTTTTTTCAATTTTACTTCCGAATCTTAGCTTTTGGTGACGAAATCGTAACTGTTATCCGTTTAACTATTTTCATTTGACTAATATCATCATCAATCATTTCTTTGATACCTATCGCTGTCTTTCAAGGTTAGTGTTTAGACAATAATATTAAATAACTGAACTAAGTAATTAATCGACCGAAAGACGCAGCGTAGGCAGGCTACCCATCACGCTTCGCGGGCAACTGGCGTGGCGGGTTAAGGGCCTGACCCTTAACCCGCCACGCCAGTTGCCCGCGAATGTCCGCCCCCCCTATGTTCAGCAATGGAAATCTTCCAGCTGATGATGACGAAATAATTAATTTCCTGAAGATTAGTAGAGATCAATTAGTCCTTAGTGATGACGGAATTTTGTATGTTAAATCTTACTGTCTGTAGTATACAGTAATATACCATCGATAAAATAACTACGCAATTTACCAAGAAAAATATATTATTAAGTTTTGCCCACGAATAAATCAAGCAACACAATTTTTGTTTAAAGTTTACAACAAGCCAAGGACAGCTTATGCCAAACCTAGATTCCGAAAAAAACCCATTGTATTCGACTGTAGTTCATACCCGCCAGGTAAACAGGGATACTGCCGCAATCCCTAACACATCCGGTGCCTGAACAAACCGGGTAACAACACGGGTGACAGGGAAATTAGCGCGCCGTCCGGACTACCTCCTACTGACGACTCACGAACCGGTTCCGATTTTTTTACTGTTTCCATTACATCTGACAATGGTTACAGTGACGTTTTTAATATATTGTCCTATAGATTTTTTACGGGCTGTAATCGTTGAATGCCTCGAGATGTCCTACAGATGTTAAAGTTCACGTCCAAACCATCATGAAACGACGAAATCCAGGGGTGTCTTCATTTCGTATTAGAATTAAAATAGATTTGGGCATCTACCAAGTTTGATTGAGGTGAAATGAACTGAAGAACCTAGCACTATCATGATTTAATTAAGGGTGAGCAAGATACAAGAAGGTACCAGGTCCCAACATTGGTTAAAGCTAAGCTGTGGATGATCAACATCAACATTCATAGCCTTTTCTCAACTATTATTGGGGTCGGCTTCCAGTCGAACCCTTTAAGATACACCACACAGCTACGCCGTGCCTTCTTCTGTGTCTTCTTAACCAACCCTCCTGATACGCATCCACCTTTTCACCTCTTTATTACTAAATACCAAAAATCCCCGGCACGTTGGCGCCAGAATCAGACAATCTTGCGTCAACACATAGGTCTCTTTCTGATTAGTGCAAAGATCCATCATACAGGTTGACATAAAATTGTTATAAGTAGCAACATCATAATTCTTGAGAGATTGATTACAGTGTGAGATTGGTAATTGCAGTGTTTGAAAACAGCATTAGATTAGTAATGTCGAAAGCGAACATCATAATTTACATTTATGCTGAAGACGCGACTAATCTTATTTTCAACATAATGATATACAGAGCAAAATCAAGATCAAAACTTTTCTTTCAGTCAGATTGGGTTTTCTTAAATTTATAATAGTTTGAAAGTTACAGGCGCCTAAGAGTTACTTTTGAAAAAAAAAGAAAACCTATAAACCTAGTTTTTTACTGTGTCAGAAGCATTCTAAAAAATCATTGAGATCTAGGATAACATTTAGGGTTTTAGGGGTAGGAAAACGTTTTCTTTTTTAGTATGGACGAGCGCTCGGTAGATGATCCTCTTAATGCCTTTAAAGAATCGTAGCAGGTGGTGTTCTGTAGTTTTTATCAACACATTGTTTTTTAGGTGGTATTATCATCAAATCAGTCCTCCCCGCCTGGGTGGAGCGAAAAGGACTGCCAGACTGATACTGACTAAAATTCATCGTATCGAAGGAAAACGATGAATTTTGTAATTGAAGAATTACCATGATCAGTTCAGGGTCACGATTACCCGCTTGGACAGTTCCACGAGCCTGGCAGGCGTTTTACCAATAGGGAGCTACGACAGGAAACCTCCACGTGCGCCCGTGGATTGGAGTTCCCTCTCGGATACGTCCGGGGGGAAGACCAGTTTTTCGGGCCGGTGCACCCTGGGATGCGGGTAAAACCTCTTCCTTGGGCACTGTGTGCCTAAGGGGTCTCTTTGCCCGTATGCGAATAGCCTGTCGTGTGGACGCTCCAACGCGTGTCCCTCTGATTAGCAGAGGGCACAGCGGCGGAGCGGGCTTGCAGACGGTGAGTAATGGGTAGCTCGCCGTCCGACCAAGGACCAAGCCCGGGTCGGTGGCGCGTCGTGTTTCGCGCCAAATAGGCCTGCTGGGGTCGCGGGTTTTTTCTTAACCCAGGATACCGTGGCGTGGCCCCGGAATGTAAAGGGCATAGGAAGGAACACGGGTGGATTTTAGTCAGTAAGAGTCTGACAGTCCCTTCCGCCCCACCCAGGGCGGGAGGACTCATTTGATGATTTTACCACCTAGAAAAAAAAAAGGCGTTTTACCGATATATCATGACATAAAAAAGGCGTGAGTTCATGAATGAACGACAACATGCCTCTTTTTTAAAAACTTAGCCCTTTCGTACACGACGCGACGCTAGTCTCCGATAGCTTACGACTTTGGTATCCAGGCGACTATCGCAATACAAATCCATAGAGGTTCGTCCACAGGCACGCGTCAATGGATACCAAAGTCGTAAGGTATCGGAGACTTGCGTCGCTAGTCACGTTGTGTACGAAGGGCCTTAGCTAAACCTAAATAAATCCCAAAACTATGTTGTATTATTCGAATTTTAACTTAACGCGCCTGAAATCTGTCAGTTCACTTTGATTTAGACATTTATCTTTTTGAGAAATAAAATGGATAAACATTTAATGTAAATAATCCTGCTGGTTAGCAACTATAGCAGCGGTCTTGCTTATATCGTATTAATAAATTCCACTAATTAAGTCTAACCCGTAATTTACAAGAAGCTATGTAAAGTCAAGTTCGAGAAAATCCTTGGAATTATCGTCGTGTCAATACAATTCACCTTCACTGAGAGAACTTGTCTGTGAGCAATTTCAAATAATTGAGTTGAATTTCTACATGATCTGGAAAATATTTTAGGCAGATACTCAGTAATTCTAACAAGCAGGGTAAAATATTAAACAAACAAATTAAATTCGTCGAATAGTCTATTTGCTAATGATTGATGATATACCTACTTAACTGAAAAGTATCTAAGGTTTGCTATTTTGTATCTAATAATTAGGATAAATATTTTAATATTGACTGAAAAAATCTTATTAGTCCGTCTTTTGTTACGTAAACTATAATTGAAGATTTTACGTCGCTTTCAAAATAGCCAATACGTCATAAGCAAGTACAGTTTTTACTTGCTTCTGACGTCAAAAGCCCTCACTCTCGAATTTTGATACGTTAGATCTTTGTAAATATGCATTGATTTAACAAATGAAAAAACAAATATCCATTATTTTTGGAAACTCTAACTCGGACTAAATAGATTTGCAATTTATTGTTGCTGTCAAATTGCCTATTGAAATGAAAACAAATATTTGATTTAAGCACTATAGCAAACTGCAGAATATCATCAATTCATCATCAACTGGGCACTTTGGACCTCTCGAGCCCCGCGAAAAAATGTTTGCCAAAAATCCCTGACCGATTTTAAGACTTATTTTTCCAAAAATACAGTTTAAAATCGGTCGGGGCTTGGTGGCACAAAATTGTGCCATTGGGGCGCATGGTCATACAATTCTTTGGATCTGAAAATCATTTATCCCAACAAGTTATATCAAGTAAAATCTAATATATTAAGTTACACAAATTCGGGAAAGTTTCGGCATAAATTCTCGTACAGATAAGAGCAAAACCGCACCATCATTCGTTGCGTAATTTAAAAGCTATAATCGCGATCACACAGACATGAATACCGATAGACGTTTGTTCTAAGAAGAGGCCACCCAAGGAGATGCTCAGTGATGATGATGATGATGACAGCATATTTGACACCAAAAAGGACCAAAAAAATGAAAGCAATGCCAAAAAATAATATTTTGTACAATCTGTACATATAATAAATGGTAGATTTTTAAAAAAAAAGAATACTTGGTGTGTGATCTACAATCGATACCGAAGCCAAAAATATAGTTTATAGAATTTTTGTCTGTTTGTCTGTATGTATATCTACTACAGCTACTATTATTATATACACTGTACATCCTAATTTACTTACAAAAATAGATGAATAAATTAAAATAAATGTACAAGTAATAGATAAAAAAGGGGAAACGCAAATAGACGTTATGTGTGGTATAGATTACGCAGAACTACTATTCAGTGCACGTACACGTCAGTTCAAATAAAGTGCACCGTTTGTTTACTCGGGAAGATTATTTTCTTGCGCACACAGTATCGTCTTACCACGACACACGTAGTTTGAACCCCACTGGAATTACCTACTTGTTCCGTTTTCATTTTACTCTCTTGCGACGCAGTGCACCGCTGGATGGTCAACTGAAAAGGCACTAAGTGCATTTATAGTAAGTCAAATCTAATCATTATATAAGTGATACCACAAACAAAAATGCCTGACGACTAGATAATAATTGGTCAAAAGAAACAATATTAAATCATAAGATGAACACTTCTGAAAAGTAGGACTCTTCGAATCTTCTGAAGTTCGTTTTAATTCAAGGGCAATTTAATAAGTAGCTAAGTAAAATAAACATTTCCAAGATTTTCTAGCACGGCAATTTTGCTTTAATCTTTTAAAAACTGCTCTGTTTTCCAAACTCGATTATATCAAAGCTCTCCATAATCCATTTACCTACGAACACCAATAAGTATCTTAGAAACAGATATCACTAAGGTCGACGTCTAACTGGCAGAAAGCCAGCCACCGTAAGAACATCAGAGCGATGTGGCTAGCGGCTAGTGGCTAGCACTGCGGGGGTGCCATATGTGATATCATTTACTTGCCCCACAACGCGCTGGTCGGATTCCCACACTATTTTGTTTGCACCGACCGCTACGTCTCACTGCACCTTCTGTTTACTACTTTAATTGCTTTAGCCATTAATTCCCGTCGTTTGGGCCGCGTTCAGGCACGGAATGTAGGTAATACGCGATAACATGGAAAGTATAACGACAATAAATCATTGGCCCGGTCATAAGCGCTTCGTTAAGCGTAGGTGAGGCGGGTTTTCGTAATTTTAAAGGGGAAACTTACCGTGTTGGGTTAAACTAACAAGTCATTACATGTTCGGTGTAAAATAACGATCGTTAACGCGTCTCCCTGTACGTACTTTCAATCATTAATATTGAGACGTTGAAGGCAAATCATAATTTTAAAAACCTACTTTTGCGACCCTTCTAAATAAACGAACAACAGAGTCAATGTCTCCCAGCAAGTATGAGATGACAAAGAACCGAACTGAACTTTTTTCATTTCATTTAAGTACTTAGATTATAGAAATTATAAAATCTTGCGTAACAACCACTGTTCATAGAACTCGTTAGAGTGCAAAATAATGCAGATTTAAATAATTTACAAGACGACTATCTAAAAACTTAATACCATATTTTCCGCCAATAAAAATGCAATTTTTAAAATTCTTGAATGCTAAATGTTATTACCCCAAATATCCACATAGAATGAACACAAAGAAAAGTCTTTTATATTACTACATCTTAAACCATTATTGTCTCCCTTTTATGTAATTTTCCGTTTCCGTTTTGGAAGCATATCCCGACCTGACGAGGTTGTTCTTACTCCACGATTACAACGATCTTTCCTAAATTACATTGGTAATACGACAGACAAAAGAATTTTAGAATCGAGTTGTAAAATCTGTTATACTTTGTTGCTGTAGGCCGAGTTCCTATTTTTTTTCAGTCACGCATAAACAGCACTCCCTTACTCCCTCCCTGTTGACATGGTCAGCTGTCGCATTCACAGAGAGTTTTTGCACCTTCTTACATCCCCTGCTTGCCTCTTTGCTACCCCTACTTGCCCCTGCACAACCCCTGCTTTGCCCCTCGAGTCGCTAAATTGTTTTCTTGCGGCATTTCGGTATTGCACCATTTGCGCTAACGACCATTGGAACGCCTGAAATGCGACTGTGTTACAAACGGGATCTTTAACGTGAAAATGGTGGTACTGTGCTTTTAAACTAAGATTTTGCCTTCTTACAAAAACTCTGTACAGCTAACTACAAAATTGTAAAATCAATAGTAAACTTTCATTGACTTATGACAAAAAGTATAGATATTTGGGGTCGTAACAAAGCCAAAACACGTCTTTATCTCAATAAAAAATAATACTAAAAACACAGATAAATTCCAACTAGATAAACTAGAACAGACACTCAGGATATAGGAGACGATTACGAGACCCATTGAAATATTTTCGTAACGCCACCACGCGGCGCAATTAAAGTTTTTGCGCTCCACGGAGAAGTGCATCCGTGGCACGTCCTGGAGTTATGAGGCGCTCGTGACTCTGAACCGCACTGTACAGGCAAACAAAGAGATTGATGTACAGGCAGCCACTTATGAACAAGGTCGTTAATGTGCAAAGCAAATTTTTGACATCTCTTGTGATACATTCATGTTTGGTGTATTCGGCGACTAGTGGCAAAATATACATTCGATCGATTATACCGTTCGGCCTCCCAAGTAACACAGTCTGGAAGTTTTAAAAACAATCTGTCTATAGACTGTCTATTCAGGGTTAATCTTTAGATACGGGCTTTCTAAAGATGGGTTTGATAAAGAACATTTAATCTTGTAGAGTTTTTTATCTAAAGCTTTATTATTTTAAGAGCATTTGTTCTATAGAAGACTTATTTTAAGTACGTTTATAGTTATAACGAATGTTTCTAGATAAAATGCTCTACAAATAGTTAAAAAAGCCTAAAGGTACCTATTTTGAAGTAGTTTTATAGATAAAACGATATATTTGAAGACAAAACTTTCTACAGATATTCTATTTTAGCTAATGGTACTCTTATCTTTTTTTTCTTTAGATACTTCAGTCTAGATAAAATACTTTACTAGGTATTTTTAAGTTTGTCTAGAAAGCTGATAGAGAAGTCGTGTTTTTAGAGTTTTTATCCTTAAAAGTGGCTTAGTTAAGTGCATTTGCACTAGAAATTTAAATGGGATGAGTTTATGTAATGGAGAAGATGAAACAAATTAAAAGATCTGGTGGTTTTCGTCGAAAAATCCGCAAGTATTTAAAAAGAAAGAAAAATGAAGAAGAGACGACCGAAGAAGAATCGAAACTTCCTAGTAACTTCCTCCAAAACGTAGAAAATTGTTGATGATATATGGGTATCAAAAATGAAAAGGTTTGCTGTCAAGAGTACGAAAAAAAAAATCACATGACTTAAATCCATTATGGCGGACAGGCTATTTAAAATACACCCCCATAATATGGGTATCAAATGAAAGGGTTTGCTGTCAGGGATACGAAAAAAGTGGTCACGTGACTTAAATCCAAGATGGCGGACTGGCTGTTTGAAATTCACCCCTATGATATGGCTATGGGTATCAAATAAAAAGGTTTGCTGTCAGGAATACGAAAAAAATAGTCACGTGTCTTAAATCCAATATGGCGGACGTCCAAGATGGCGGACAGGCTATTTGGAATGCACCCTCGTGATATGGGTATCAAATGAAAGGGTTTGCTGTCAGGAATACGAAAAAGTAGTCACGTGACTTAAATTCAAGGTGGCGGACTGGCTGTTTGAAATCCACCCCCATAATATACCCTCAAAATTAAATGAAAGGGTTTGCTGTCAGGAATACGAAAAAAATTGTCACGTGACTTAAATCCAAGATGGCAGACGTCCAAGATGGCGGACAGGCTATTTGAAATGCACCCAAATGATATGGGTATCAAATGAAAGGGTTTGCTGTCAGAAATAGAAAAAGTAGTCACGTGACTTAAATTCAAGATGGCAGACTGGCTGTTTGAAATCCACCCCAATGTTGTGGGTATCAAATGAAAGGGTTTGCTGTCAAGAATACGAAAAAAATGTCACGTGACTTAAATCAAATATGGCGGACAGGCTATTTAAAATCCACCCCCATGATATGCGTATCAAATGAAAAGGTTTGCTGTCAGGAATACGAAAAAAATAGTCAGGTGACTTAAATTCAAGATGGCGGACTGGCTGTTTGTAATCCACCCCAATGATGTGGGTATCAAAATATGAAAGGGTATTAATGTAATTACAATTATAATTATTATTTCTCACATTGTTTATACTTAAATAAATCAGAAATACGTTTTACTCGGGTACCCTCTTGTATTGATTAATTATATCTATTGGTTTGTTACTGCATAAAATGGTCTTACGTTCACAACACATGAAATTACCTATTCACTGAAGAACGTCTAGAAATACTGTGACAAGATAAAAAGGAATACAGAGTGACAGTTACTAGATAATTTTAAACCACTCTTAAATCTGTTTATTCTCTCACTAGATAGTTTAGTATGTAGTAAGTAAAATTATTCTAGAGCCATACTACAAAAAAATCTCTAGACTGTTTGTTCTGTAGAAATCGGTTTTCTAGTTTTTATCTGGACGCCATTTTTATTGCCTATTTTTTGCTTCAAATAATTTTTGTTACGTATTTTAATGTTTTTATCATTAAATTATGTCTAATTAGACATTTGATATGTTTTAAATTACTATATTTTAAATAAAATGAGTATTTTAAGCATTAAAATGTAAATTCTAAAATTTGCTTATACCAAATAATATTCATATTTTGAAAAAAAAATGTTAAATCTTACATTTACAGCGGGCGCTCTTATTTTACAAGAGTTTTACATAATATTCAACGATAGAATTTCAATCGCATATTGATTTGCTTATTTACCCATTATTAAAACACAAATTAATAAAAAGTAATAAATTTGTTACGCCATGATGCAAATATTATTAAGTAAAATAACTCTTGTAAGTTCCACGCCATTATGCGTCACTAGTAAAATGTTACTTAAAGTTGTTAGTCTTAAGATCATTTGGTTTTAAAACTTGACGAGCAATGATTCCTTTAAAGGTCTTAACTCTATCTATAAACTATCTACTAGTACGCTACTAGATAAACGTGCGGTCTATAAACGGTTTAGAGAGACACTAGAAACATCTCTTAAGTCAATTTGATCTGAACTCTATCTAGTCATGTTTTCTTAACTCATTCTTAAGAGAGGGTACAAGAATGTGCCCACTTTTACTAAACTCTGTCTATAAGCGTTCTAGAAGATTGCTTATAGATATTTTATTCTTATGGTAGACAATTCAATTTAATTCTATAAGCTATCTAGTAGTACGTTTCTAGACACGTTTGTGTTACTTGGGCTGTCCAATATTATGCCGAATTAATCCAGCCTTAGAGTATTTCTTATTATTTTATCCTAGCATTTCACCGTGCGGTGCTTTATAGTGCACGTAACAATCATCTCGCTAAGTCAGTATAGGTGTACTACCCCTTGTGCCATTATTTTATGGTCTGTGAATCTCTACCGGCACTTATCTGAGATCTTTTGTATGACATCAATCCACCTGCAGCGCATTGAGTTCATAGTGAATGATTAATATTTGGGACACGGAAAATTTGTGCACGTTACTTTCAATCAAAATTTTACTATCAGAGTAGTGGAAAGTTTGCGTTTTCACTTGTACACCTGACTTTTTGCCCTATTGTACCATCGCTGTATCGTTCACCATCTCGAAACATGCTCTTTACTGTTTACTTCCTGAAATTCATTCCATGTTTTCAGTTATTTCAGCTATCCGTAAAAGTTGAGACTAATAAATAATACTCTTTTAGCTCTACATAAATATTCTCTTGCTGAGTAGATTAATATTCAATGCGTCAGCGTATTTTACAGTCTAATTTTTTTAATAAAGTCTAAGCACGTTTTTCTAAGTATAATATTCCAATAATTCTAAATTAAAATCAAAGTAAAAATCTCCGAATATTTTATTAAAGGGTACTTGGGTAATAACTTTGACTAATTATTACACTTGAACAAGACTCGACGAGGAAGCAATAAAATGTTATAAATTCGGCTCAGTAAATAATATGAAGGAAAAGAGGAAGATGTCAAATATAATAAAAAGCGCTTTATTTCACGAACCTATAAGTACCGTCGAACAAAAAGCGGACGAATCTAGGCAAAGAGGGAGACGTTTTTATTGGAGAAACTTAAATTGAACTAGGGAGGAGACATCCCGTCATCGGTCTCGTTTATTTGGCCAGCATTTAAGACCCAAGACGTAAGAATTTTTCATAAGTGTCTAGCTAATTAGTGTTGGCACAAATCTTCAAACTCGAAACTTTTAATGACGACGAATGAAAGTTTACACGCTCCTTAAGTTCTACCACTCGGCGCGCACGAATTTTCCTGGCCTCATTAAGAAGTTGCTGTTCAATTTTAAGCAAAGTTGTTGCCATTATTGATAACGATATGTAGTGTTATGTTCGTTAAAAATTACACCGTTCCATGTCCCATTAGTAGATAATAAAATTCGTGTACGATGTAAGATTTCCTCCTTTATGTGGTGTATCAAATAACTTGGGGTAATGGAACCATAGCAACATTCAAAATAATAACGGATTTAGATCTCTTTGACAGAACTGGAACTTTCCGTGCTCTGCGAATATGGGCTTTATGCGATTAAGAATCCTTTTTGTATTTTTATGTGAAGAGGGCAATAGAATGCTTTACAGCCTAGCATCCAAACTAATGAAAAATAGAAATCTATTTAAGAAGGGTCAAGACTCATAGACAAAAAAATAAATAAAATATGAAAGGACGGTTTACGTCTACCGTCCGTTAATAATAATCCTTTTATCCTTGATCTTTCCCGACCGTTTGCTCGACTCAACCTTTTAACCACGCCTAAACATCCAACCCGACCCGACTTTTCATTTACTAAGCTTTTAATTTAACAACATAGCTTCTAAAAACATCAGATCAAAGATAAAAACATCTCATCTCGGTGTATCATCTCAGATTACAGTTCTATCACTACCCACACTCGTGTAAAAGGGGCGATAACGTGTGAAAATATCCCGCGGCACCTCGTGTCAATATCGCGCGATCAAATTCCATTAAGGCGTGCGATCTTCGCCTGAGAACTCTATAAAAGCCAGTGGAATAGCCCCTCATCTCGACTGATTCACGGCCAATGGAGAACAGCTAATAGAAGGGAATAACTTGTGTGTGCATGTGTTTTGAGGCTTAGAAGGGAGTTTTTAAGTCAAATGTAAGCTTTACAGATCGACAGCTAGAATATATTTTACTGCAGTACACCAAAATTGTAACACATCCCATGATTGCTTATTGTTGTTTGGTTTCAATGTCGGTCTTAACACTGAAAGCTATATTTTCCAGACATTCCACATCACACTAACTTATGTAATATCTAAGTTAGTGTGAGATTGACATGCTTTCTCATTTTTATTCAACGAAGTAGATTACACGGCTGTAACAGAACTTGGAATTCTAATTTACTTTACATACGTGTAAAGTACACGCTTCAGTAATCGTACCTAGAATTACCTACATGACGTAACTGAACAACGTTTCAAGTGAAAATGATTCATTATTGTGCCTACAATGAATAAAGAGAGCTCTGACAATAGTCTGAATGAGGTCTAGACATTGCTTTCTGAAATAAACTGTGTCTTTCGTTACCATAATAAATATCTGCCATAAATATTGTATCTTTAATTTTAATTAACTTTTGTTTAACAGCGTAACGTAAATTACAGTATCAGGCCAGGCAGGTATATATACGAACCGTGTAAATAACGTGATTTCCTGTAAAATATATCCTCCGGCAGCAATTTATCAATCCATTAAGCTTTATTGAAGCGCGACTCGAATTACTCGTAATTGATAATATTTTGATAATAGTCACCATTCACTGGTGCACAACCGTAACGAGAAACAGATTGTATTCCTTCGGGCTGTAGGAATTTAAATAAAGGTTGGTTCAGTTTTAATGGCCATTTCAAACTACTATTTTATACAAAACTACACGTCGAAAACAGTTAAATTGACACAAAAGATACATATGTGTCGTACCTCAGGAAACAGAAAATATACGAGATGCGAAAATAACACGTAAAAAAATGTATAAAGTTTTCCACATTCCGCGTCATATCTCACGATATAACGACAATGTGTTTACGGCCCATAAATTTTCTAATAAACCGTAAAATTTCATTCTTTTATTTGTCTCTTTTTCGGCACTAGGCGGATAACATTTTAGGAAAGGAAACATCGTCCCAGATACGTAGTTTAATCAGCGTTATTCGACAAAGGAGCACCTGCTACAAATTTGCGGAATTACGTTACAAAACTTGTAAAGCAAAAGTTGCGGCTACGATGATGTAATAAGGTCCTAGATGGCACGCTTATGAACGTTAAAGTTTCTGCTGTGCGGCAATAGAAAACGTCAGGCAACTCGCAGAAAGGCTATTAATTATGAGAAAGGAAATTGAAACCCCAGTGGAAATGGAAAAGTAATAAAATGCAACAGCGATTGCAAGATGAGTGCTAGTGCCGCCCGATGCGGCGCCCGAACCCGGTTCAAACTGGGGCAATCTCGCCGCCCTGCCTTTACATTTTATAAGTACTTAGTTAGCCATCATATAACTGGGTGCCGCCTGTGGTTTGTCTGTCTGTTTATATAATAATTTCTGCATGTAAAACGGTATGTACTGCCAGGAATATAAAATCAGTGATTTCGGCTCTGTTGTTAAATAAGACGTGATATTTTGTAATTTTGACAAACCATTCGTTACTTGATTCCAATTGACCTGTTCCCGTTGGTTGCCACCAAAGAACTATTCAAACAACATTTAAATGTAAACAATAGACGCGTAAATTCAAAATACACAATGAAAAATTAAACGCGGCAGGTGCGAATAGTCGCGAAACAAAAACAGAGCTCGATTTATGTATTGTCTACCGTAGCTATCAGTGATTCGGTTTAGAATTTTTGCAAACAATGGCGTACAAAACAAATGAACAGCGGCATAGACGATGCGTCGGCGAAATGTTCAATGGGAGCATGGAAGCCATTTATTCGTACGTACGATGGCGTTTCATTAGCAATTTGTTATCGTCTACCTCCACGTCGGGTCTCTTGCGACCACTGTCCTGTGAACAACGATCTGTACTGATATATTTTCATTGTCTATACTGACGGCCAATTTGGTAAGGGCAGTAGACAACTATTGGGCCACTGAAAGCCCTAATAGTATAATAAAAGTAACTAATAATCAATTTATCCAAACAATTTCCATACATAACAAGCAAGATAACACCGACCTTTGTTATAAACCATTGTTATCCGATTTTCCCAACAAAACAACCTATATTTAGGAAAAATATCTTAAAAGACCCAAAGATCCGATATGGAGGCTGAACCTATGTAGATCCCTAATTTTGTGCGTGACAAAAAAGCGTTAAATTTCCCAGTTCATGGCCCAATTTATCGCATATTTCATTACCAAGCAAAAAAAAATAGATACGGTACGAAAAAGAATATTTGTAAAAATATTGTTTTTACGAGCGTGATCCCGGCTGAAGCTGAAATACACATTATGTACGGTAGAAACGACCCGGTGATGTAGCAAATACGAAAAACGTTACGTGAAATATTAATGTTATATTACTGTGATAAGCTATGATGTAAGAGGCGTCGGAACTGAATGACATTTATAGCTTTTTCAGAAATTAGACGCACCTATATTGGAATCTATTTTTATTCAACATAATAATATTATAAACGGTATACCTACATAATACCGAAAAATTTAATAATCAGTAAAATAAACGTAGACTAACGAAATAATTATGTAAGTAGAAAAAATAAAAAGTTACAGCGTGTCTAAAAAAATAATCTTAGAACCTTCAGTAGACTAAAAAAAAACTTGTCTTTTCAGATTGGTGTCAGATACAATTTCTGGCCTCACCAGTCTCTAATTCATCCCTAGCCATTTGAGAGCTACACAGTACCACAAATTCACAGAATAATTTAAATCAAATCCGAATCAACTTCAATGGTACGATTGTTGTAAAGAAAAGCAAAAACGTAAGCAAATCGCATCGTCCTTCAGAGATAATGGCGTCAAACGTTAAACAATACAGCAACATTTTACAAATATAAAGCTCTTGTGAGGATTACGTAAAAGCGTTGTTAAAATTACATCACGTTTCATATTAAATTACAGAAGAGAACAGAATCTGGGAACAAAGCGGCAGGACCGCTCCCTGAGGAAGAACCGACAATTTTCTAGGTCAACACTGCATTTTATTATTTGCTTATTTTAATAAAATCTTCGTCAAGATAGTAAATGTTTTAGTACCGTCCTTGTCAAGTTGTCTGTTTCAGTTTTCTTGAATTTGGTTAGGTGCGAGCTAGAGTTTATTGTTTCGCGTTTAATTTCTCATAAGTCTGACATTTTGAGCTCAGAATAGATTGTTCGTCTAATAATTATAAATGAGAAGGTATATAACATTTATTTAGTTTATTGGAGGAGTATGGATGACGGGAAGAAATGATAGAAAGGGAGAGAGTACAGAGAAGCAGTCTCTCTCACAGTGAGTAGGCCTGTGTTCCAGCAGTGGGAACATAGGCTGGTGGTGATGATGACAGAAGAAGTGCTGCGCCGATAAATCCTCAAATAAACTAGGATAAGTGCAGGAGATAGATGATGAATTATGATGCCAAAGAATTGCATGGAGATACTTTGTCTAGAAAATGCCTTTGTCCAACTTTCGGGTGCTTATAAACATACTCACAAAGACTGCCATGAGCAGACGTAATCAAATCCACCCGAAATCGATATAACTCGAAATTTAAAATGTCACTTACGGGATATCTTCCGTGATTATATTTTTATTTGAGTTCCCGATATTGGCGCTTGCAACAGCGTCGAAATATCGGGAACTCAAACAAAAATATAATCACGATAGATATCCCGTAAGTGACATTTTAAATTTAGAGACAAACCGTGAAAGCTTAAAACAGATATAATTCGAATCGTTTACGTAAATTGTCTAGCATGTATCCAACATCAATGTTCATGTTTTTCAAAATACGCGGACACTTCGCAAAAGGTTCAATTAGCTCCGGGAACCATTTAATCCGGATTTGCTTACCAACCAAAGGGACATCGCCAACGTTTATTTCGGGATTTACAGCTCAAGTGTTGCTTTACGCCAAAGCTTTAGTAACGAGGACACGTTCGATATATTTTGTTAAAAATCTCGCTGGATTTTTGTTACTGGATAACGCGCAAAAGTGATGATAGCGTTTTTTTTATTGTTTCTATGGCGTTGTAAGCTATTTAATACACAGTCACAATATGGCCAGACTTATTTCAGGATGTCTTCGAAAATAGCTCATAAAATAAAGTGAAACAGGCGGGGGCCTGTAATTCCTAATAGGTAGAGATAAGCCAAAAGTAGACCCACAATAGGCAACTTAAGTGAGTCGGTCATTGGTAACTTTTGTATACGTATAAGGAAGAAAGGCGCAGTGGCTGAGCGATCGACTACTGTACAATGTGTCGCGGCTTCCATTCCCACACGGGAAAAATATTTATGGGATCTGCAAGTAGCTGTTCCGGGTCTGGTTGTTTGTGTATGTGAAGATCTGTGTTTTTAAACGCACCCACGATACAGAAAGAAATTCCTAGTGTGGGGCAACGTTAAAAAAATACACTGCGAGGTATCAGATGCTATATTCAACAAACCACTGATTCGCTAGGAGAAGCAGTGTACTTCATAACTTATGCAAAAGCATGTTCATCTGATCTCAGCGAGTATTCCTAGCCACCTTTTACGATACTCCAGTGAAAAGAGATCCCAGTGTATTTAAATTATTTATAAATACTCCAACGTCGCACCTGAACCGCCAATAAAACATAAATAAAATACACCCCGCATCGAATGTTCTCCTAATTTATTAGAACAGAATCATTTATAAAACAAACTCCCTAATACCGAAGTAAACATTTCTCTCATAAATATATCTGGAATCCGAGATAATTGACTAGCTACGTATTACTTTAATTTATAACTCCTTAAAATAAGTTTTATCCCTCGGAGAAGGAGTACGCCGCAGTCCAATTTAAAGCTTTAACTTTTAGTTAAACTTCGCCATATCTTCCGCGGCCCCAGATTTAGATTATGGGGTAATTGAAGTAGCTTATATCGTGTCCTCTTTTCTGTACCAACAAGCTTTATATTTGTTTTGTAAGGAGGTTTTGCGTCGTTATTTTGTTTTATTGCGGCTTGTGCTGGTTAATAAGGGGTACATTTTGCCTTTTGGTTCATGGTCTTAGACGAATTTTCAGTTGGAAGGTTAGTTTAATTCTGAATGTATTTAACGCCAAGAATTTGTGATATTATGATGTCAATCCGTTAGAACCTTGGTTAACCAAGGTCTTGATTAACATCATAATAAGGTATTCCCACCTCCTGTCCACCCACTATGTCCACCTCTAGCTAATCCTTTAGGATTGCATGACATTAACAGCCAACGTTACACATAGATCCCGTAGGACGCGGTGGCGTAGAGGCGAAACCGGACGGAGGTTCGAATCCGAGCGCATACAAATGATATGATTTTTTAACGGAGGCTTTAAGGACCAATGCCTGCCGGGGTCGCGGGACTATTTCATCTGGAAACCGGAACCCTGAACCTGGAACGTAAAGGGCTATTGAAGGATCACCGTGGAGTAACCTCCTTCAGTAAAGGGACTGTCAGACTTGTACTGACTAACGTCAGTACAAGTCTGACAGGTTGGGCAGTTGACTCATTTGATAATTTTATCACGATTAAAAAAACAGTGACAGTCGCCCATAACTCGCCGCCCGCATGCCCGGTGTTTAGGCACTAGCTTATCTAGGTCACAATAGTATAAACCAAATTGATGTATTATTATATTTTATAGTTTTTGCCATGAAGGGTCAAAAGTAGTTGCAAATGGTTCTTGTAAACAATACGCGAATAATGCTCAACAGTTCTTCAACTGCTTTGAACTTGGCTTCACACCAAAAAAGACCAACCTAGAAGCAAGTATAATAAAATACGAAACATTATTAGAAAACTAAACTCGATCTATAAACGAAATGCTTTGAAGCAACACTCATTTGTTGAACCTGTAGCCACTCTCACCGAACCCCCCTAACTCGGTAGGCCGTGGGAGTGACTACTATCTAAGCTTGAAACCCGTTGCTTCGGAAAGGGTAGGAAATTCTTTATCACTTACTACAGATTTTTAAGATTAATTGGTGGTACAAACTCTAATTGATGGCAAATTATGATTAGACAGTTGTCCCGACTCCCCATGTGTTGTCAGAACGTCATTCAAAAGTTTCGAGTTTCTTTCGTACCGGCCCGTGTCTTCGTCGACGGGCTCAAAGAGTAGACCCCTGACCCAAATAAAACAGCGCACTATCTACAGCGACGTCGCCGTGGATTTGTTGGGCAGCAAAGAATTTAGTGCTGCCCCCTGTCGGGAGTAACCCCGCAACCACTCCGCATCGCCCACAACCCCCGCCAAAACACTGGATTTATTCCGAAAAGTTAGTGTACCTAATCTTGGATGTAATTGAAAGGTAGATAGGAAAAACGTTTTGTGGTCGTATATTTTGTAAAGATTTAGCTAAAAATTGGTGTAGCACGTAGAGACTGCTGAATAACTACGAACTGAATACCGGATGTACTTAATTTCTGTCATTCATATTGTAAGTTACTGTAACAACTTAATAATAAGACTTTAAGTCAATTGAGAAAGGTCACAGAAAAAATAAACACCTGACATCAAAGCCTCAAACAATTTTTCACGAAAAAACAACGCGTGAGCGGATTCCTGGAGGTTGTTCTATTCCAAACATGGCGATATGTTTACAACGTCCGACTGCGAACATTTAACGGCGTCGCTTGCCTGTAGAACGTGTGACAACATAACTTTTTGTTCACTTTTGTTGGGACACACCTGAAAAAACGACAAAAAAAAAGTCTAGCGTCCGCAGCCAGTAATTCACTGTCGTCATGACATGCAAACACCAGTACTGCTCGTAGCTGAGTAATCACATTTCGTGTTATCCTTTTGTTGCTTCAGTTAGGCCCACAACGCTGTGATTTTACCGGTATTATAGACGAAATAAAAGTCTGTCGCACCGACGACGCGACATGTGATAGCGTCGACATTTTGACAAGATTTTTTTTCGTATTTTTAATTTTGTCGCTATTACATATTTTACACCTAAATCCCTATTTATGAAACAGATACTACGAGAAACAATTTAAAATAACCACTCTTAAAGAAAACGAATTTGATTTGAAGAAGAAGAAAATAGATCTAGAATTAACAGCAACGAATTACTCAATAAACTGGGCTGCAATTTGCGGATATAGGTATTCAGAGAACATTCCTGATAGGACACAAACTCTTGGATTATCGCCAGTGGCCTGACGTGGATTTGTTACACGAGTAGAAAATTCAGTGTTCACCCGCCTTAAGACTTGCCTTTTGGGAACATAGAGACACGGAGTCTCCTTATCTACATCTATTTACGTTTAAAATAGAGGCAGCACGTAGCAGTAAGTGATCATAAATACCAGGCTATTAGAGACAGAATAATATTACGATCAGGAAACTACTGCCATTTAAGTGTACGTATAATTGTTTGGTACGACTAGGCCTACCAATAAAGCTGTTAAATTATTTAAGTAATCTATTATCTCAACCATTTACATAACACTTCCTGATGAATATGTACATCCGATTAACTAAATGTACATTATTAGCAAGTTTGTAATATCAAAATGCAAATGAGCGACTCCATAGTTTCCGGTGCGCACTATTCGGCATATAGAGGGGCGCACCTACATCGGGAAACTGTCGGATTACGCGCTCTTGCCTCAAACGAAAACTTTTATCCTTCACTGTTTTTTCCCCAACTTGTGCCTACATTACAGTCCTACTTGAAAAATTAAGTAAGTTCCCGTGTTATTTACGATGTCTTGTATATTCTGTGTCCTTGCATACGGAATAAGTTGGCTTTTTGTAGACCTTTAATGACGTATTTAACGACCCCATGCTCTTCAGACTTACGACTCAGACGACATCAACATCCAGTCTGGGAATCGACCGGCCTGCTATACAAAAAGGAATATTTTTTTGTAAATAAGAGTATTTACAAACATTTAAAAAATGTTATAACGAAGTAGGTAACATTATTTTGGATAATTAAAAAATAAAATCCTTATAAACTCAAAGGCACTTTTCTGCTTGACGTGAGTGTAAAAGAACGTAATTTCTGCTGTAAAAGGGGTTAAAAAGACTTTATAATACATGGAAGGGTCATTACACGGCTGTTGAGTTCACAGCACACGTGCAAAAACAACCTCAAAATGTTCTTATGAAACGTAGGCACGTGTTTAGTACCTTTAGGGGTGTGAGAGCCACTTGGCCAGGCGCTCAGGGTTGCGCCGCACCGCGCTTCTTGAGATAGTTAATTTCCTTAGATAGTAGGTACCTGCGTTTAATTACAAAATGTTTAGACAGTACCTACACGGGATCTTGCACATATTTTATGCAACAATGGATGGGGGATTGTAATTGCTTTAAATATCTCTTTTGACACAAGTCACATTATTGTGTAGGTAAAAATGTATAACCTACGAAAATTAACAGGTACCATTCATAATTTTTTCATTTGTACCCGAATTAATTTTCTGACGATGTGAGCCAACATGCAGACTTTCAGTTGAAATCACTGTAGGTGTAGACCACGCAGTGTTATAGACAACAAAATTATCGTGACCGTGTAAACGAAAAAAAACATCCAGAACCCACATGACGTGACACAATTCAAACAAATATTCACCAGAGCATTCCATTACACCAAATACGAGTAGGTCAGCAGCTAGCTTCGAAACTAATCGTCGCAATGCAAAACAACAGTATTACTGGCATGTCCAATTAACCCCGACACGTTCGCTCCACGCATAGTTAAAATATTGAAGGACTGGGCCCAATCCGTCTATGTCCACAACCCCTGCTCTCTGAACCTCTGACTAGGATTAATGGGTAACGTAATTAAAGTAGTTACCAGCAGGTGTGCCTATAGCTGGCATTGAGCTTAATGCGTCTGTGAACGATGTTGTAGAGAAACTTTGCATTTGTAAACAAAGAGACTGAACATACATAATGGTAGGAAAATTTTATATTTTACTAGCTGACCCGGCGAACTCCGTACCGCCTGAGAAACGATTAAAAAAAAACCTTTTAAACCTTCCCTGGACTTTCCAAAATAATTCAAAACCAAAATCAGCCAAATCGGCCCAGCGTTCTCGAGTTTTAATCAGAATAACGAACAACAATTCATTTTTATTTATATAGATTATGTTAAAGTTTTATTTTGTGTGTTTATGCTGTGACGTGTTAAGGACACACTTCATATTTAAGTAAGTGTTTACGTAGGCACTCGCATTTAAAAGAATTTCAGTTAATACCTCATAAATGACTGCGTTATGACAGCTTATTTTTTTTTTCAGATAATGTGAAAACCCATAAACCCAATCTATAATAGGTATGATAACATGACGATAAAGTTTTATATAAATTATCGTATCTACTATATCTACTAATTAACAATTAACTATCGATACCTGCACTCACCGAAAAATACCACAGAGGTACAAAACAATAAAATTGTCATATCATCATATCTAACTACAAGTGTACAACAGCGTTTATCAGTCATGGAAAGTACAAAATTGAACATCACGTAAAAGATACGATCTACGAAAA
This sequence comes from Agrotis clavis, assembly GCA_954870645.1. Classification (NCBI taxonomy): domain Eukaryota; kingdom Metazoa; phylum Arthropoda; class Insecta; order Lepidoptera; family Noctuidae; genus Agrotis; species Agrotis clavis. The sequence continues at coordinate 12,499,785 of OX940930.1, forward strand.
CCCAATAAGTGGATCAAATTGCAATCACCCCGAGATAAACATTGACGAATAAGGACATCGACTTTTACAAGATTTCGAAAAACAGAGATTGATTTTCGCATAGGTACAGTAAATGATGATTAAAATAAACAAAATCGTTATAAACAATTATCATCGACATCTGCCTATTCTTTTCTCAACTATATTGCTGCAGTTTCATTAAAGATAATGTCTCCAGTGTTTTATATAGAACGGCTGCCTTTCTGTCCACTAAAACCTAGACATTATCAACATCTGCCTAGCCTTTTACCATCCACATCAAGGTCGATTTTCTGTCTAATCGAAAACATCTGTATGCCAGTGTTTTACATGATACTCTACAATTAAATATCTAGATAAATCCAATGCTCCTTGAGAAGACATACGACTTTTGGTACAAACAAACAATTTTCAACGGGAAGTACAGATAGATTAGATAAACTACTTTATTTTTATCTAATAAGTCGATATAATCATCGCTCCTAATCAAATAATTTAATCTAGCGGTAAACATATAATATATCGCGACATGTTGTATGTTTTATTGCAAATGTCATTGAAAAGAAAAGAGGAATAAATAAATTCACTTCGATATTCATGGCTCTGCTGACAATATAACATGCTTTCATCATTTGCCTTTCTGCCTTTCCTACAGCTGGGACAGGCCTATCATGTCTTTAAAGTTATGAAAGATTTATTTCCTCAAGATCTTTTTATTTTTTACCGTAGTTTTGCTAAATTGTTTCTTTTCAAACATCACACCACGTCTCCCAAACCGATGCGTGTCTGTAAAACATACATCCCAGAGAAGAAACACTACTTCCATGAACGTGAACCCAAGAGAAAAAGCTAGTAAAGACATAACTCGCTGCAGTGTCCATTGAAGTTGTACAAGTAAATAAAGCGGGAAAGATTAGCGCAGGGAATTTATTAGGCAATTCTTTAGCTTCCTGACTAAAACAAGCGAACAAAAATGGTGGCTGCTCTAAACAAATACTTAGCTATAATTCAAGTTAACGCTTGAATAGATACCGTAGCTACGCCCTACCTGGACATTTACGTATGCTAGTTTTTGCAGCTTCTAGGAATAATATGTTAATGCCAGCCAGTATCTTTAATGGTGTTTTCTTTTCTTCGTTTTCTCAGTTAAAAGTCAGGGAATTCCTAGGCGGTTTCAGACGTCATTATTTTTACACACTACTTCACTGAAAACCGCAAAAAGCATGTCTGTATTCAGAGGACACATTACACATTAAAATATTTTGTTCAAAAGGAGTTCCATTTTGTTGACGTAAGCTCCCGTGAACTTTGTCTATGGTAACGGAATACACACGCCCACTTACAAAACTTTTAATTACAATTTACAGATACAAGTTTTTCGATAACCCGTATTATTAAACTTTGGTTGAGGAATTGGTTGAAAATTTCGTCTCATATAAAGGATTAAATCCACTTCTGTAAGCGTTCACGGGATAGAAATAAGGGCCGAGGGTTTGGCCGAGATTCATTTTGATTACGAACAGGATTAAGGCTTAAGATCCGTGGGACAGGACACACGATGACACGGGCGCCCGTTTAATCTACTGCGATTAAGCACATGACCTCACTCAAAGGGAAATTGATAGACTTTTAGTAATTATTGGAAGCCGTAAGTCGTCGGATAGCAGTGACGCAAACTTTCGTGGTAATCGATTTCGATATCTATTTTCAAAAATAACTGCAGCTTTGCAGCAACCTTTATAAGTTCTTTATAATTATTTCAGAATATTTCCAATATAACAACGAGTTTTTTAAATAAAGTAAGTGATTAAGGGCGACTTTTACCAACGATTAAACATGTTTAAAATTTTATTTAAGCACAAAAGTCAATAGAATTTTGTGCTTAAATAAAATTTTAAACATGTTTAACCGTTGGTAAAAGTCACCCTAAGAAGTAGAACTCACTAAATTGAATAATATGTTACTAGGTAGGTACAGCTTTTACCTGCCGTAAGGGGAAATCGTTTGTTTAATAGATTTCTTAACAATACTAACAAAAGCAATTTGAATTTCCCGCCTCTGACAAACGATGTAGGAAAACGTCGTGAGGAAATACGTTCAGTATTCCAAGCATGTGTAATGCTCCTAGAACAACTGTTGAAAGTACTACCTGTCAGTTTAAGGAACAATAACTTTTTATACTGGCGTTAGCTCAGGCAATCAATAAAGCTATTGTCAAACAGGCAGGGCGAAGCGAATGTGATCCGAATCCTGTCATATAAAAAAGCGAAAGCGGTCCGATAGTCTATGTGACAGCCTTCAAACAATTCCATACATTACATTAGCAGTCTAATCAATGGTATAACAATATTAAAGGACATCATTTTTTTTGGGCCTTTTCTGAAAGTGCCGGCCAACGAAAAAAATTGGTACCTATAGGTAGTACTAGTCATTTGGAGCAATAGTTATTATGGCACAAAAGTTGTAGGATTGCTGTCGGCCAAGTTATACAAGTTCGAAGATTCGTAATTTTCATACATTTTTAATTTCTTAAAGTGCCGAGAATGACCAAATAATGATAGTATTGCTAGAACTAGTGACTTCAAGCAATTCAACATAACGCCTGTAATCCCTGAACACCTCTGCCTAACCCGGGCAGAGGTGTACCGAATTAAAATTAATAATAATCTGTTTATTTTTTGTGAAAAGTAATAAAAACATTTTGAAATATACAAATCAGCTGGTGGGACCAGCATCGGGAACAGAATCGAAGCTGCCTGTGGTAGGCCTCTTGGGAGAGCAACCTCCTAACAATACAAGTCGTGACCAAAAGTACTGCTTTCTGAATCAATCACGTTTTTCGGGTAATAAAATCATTTACCGTACTACGGTACCTATCCTGCTGAGATAGTCCCGCAAGCCGGTAGGCGTTTGGCTCCATAAGGGCCACTAAAAGCTTATTTAGACGCGCGTGGAACACTACATGATATCGTTCTGGGCCTGATTCTTGATAAGACAACAAGCTCCGCATTACATGCCGTACGCGACAGGATTAAGATTTCGAGAGCGACCTCTTACGCGTGCTTCTGCCTCTTCATCCGCTGTCATTACTGCTGCAGAAGAAGTGGCACCCTCCTTTCCGGATTGCCAACGTGTGATCTGGAAGCAGATCCTCCAGCATCTATGTGTATGAGTCGATCACCCGAATAGCCATGATCCCCTGGTGCGATTAGCTTGTGTGTTCGCTTCCTTATGGAAACGACAGACACAGGGTTCCCGTAGAGGGGCTTTAACCGTACCACTTCCACGTAGAGCCTTCAGAAAGCAGCGTTTGCCTCGCAAGGTTGGGTAACAGCTTGAAGGCAGCCCCGGTTCGATCCTGTTTTAAACCAAACGTCGGAAATGCTCCTTGAAGTTCCACGGGATGTTAAGGACGAGTATCAGTTGAGTCTCGTTGACTGGACGGTGAGGCAAACCCGTCTCACCGCTAATTGTGGACCCGACAGTATCGCGTTCCAAAAGCATGTGGCTCTTTTTTTTTAAGCGTGGTAATATCTTCAAATGACTCCTCCCAGCCCACCCCGAGGGCGGGAGGGACTGTCAGACTTGTACTGACTAAAACCACGATGTCCTTAAATAGCCCTTCATGTTCCGGGGTCACGGAAAGGAAATAAGTCCCGCGACCCCGGCAGGCTTTGGCCCTTTGAGAGGGAGCCCCGTCATTTTGCTGACGCTCTTTGAGGCGCGCGTGGAACACGACGCGCCGTCGACCCGGGCATGGTCCATGGTCGGACAGCGAGTTGCCATTTATTCGCTGTCCGACGATCGTCTGCCGACGTCCGACGCCGTGGGTGTCTCCCACTGCGGTTGAGGCGGAGGGGGAACGCTGTCCTCTCACTCTCGCGGCCCGCCTCCTCCTTCACGAGCATTACTGCTTCGCAGAAGGAGGCGACCGCTTCACACTCCGTCTCGCCCCGCAGCATGGCCTCGACCAATGCCGGGCGCGAGACTGAGGTCTCCGCCTATCGCCTCCATGAGGACACGGCGGTGCTCTGCCCAAGCGGGGCAGTCCTGCACCGTATGCTCCACCGTGTCCTCCGGGTGATCTTCGCAGTGGTGACACCCGGGCGTCCCTTCCCTCCCTATCCGACACATGGCAGGTACCTCCCGAAACTTCCGTGTCCGGTGAGGACCTGCGTCATCCGATAGGTCAGGACGCCGTGACGTCTCTCCAGCCACTCCTCAAAGAGGGGTCTTACAGCCGCGATTGCAGCGTCCCGAAGCTATGAGGCTCTTTGAGAAAACAACAAATGTGACCGCTGAATGAAATCTAGGTACCGGCTTGTCGACTATCTTAGTATCTGGAACGCAAAGGGCAACCGAATGAAGAGGGTGGACTTTTAGTCAGCAGGAGTCTGACAGTCTCTACAGCTCAGCCCAGAGCGAGATAACTCATTTGATGATTTTATTTCCCCCTAAAAAGGGTTGATTCAAAAAGCAGAGTGCTGATCGTCTCGTATTGTTAGGTGATTCCTCTTCCAAGACCCCTAACCACAGGCAACCTGGGTTCTGTTCCCGATGCCGGTCCCACCAGCAGATTGGTATATTTTAAAATGTTTTTACTACTTTTCACAAAAAATAAACAGATTATTATTCATTTTTATTCGGTACTCCTCTGCCCAACCCCTCAGGGATTACAGGCGTTATGTTAAATTGCTTGAGGTCGCTAGTTCTAGCAATACTTATCATTATTTGGTGAGTCTCGGCACTTTCAGAAATTAAAAAATGTATGAAAATTACAAATCTTCGAACTTGTATAACTTGGCCGAGAGCAATCCTACAACTTTTGTGCCATAGTAACTATTGCTCCAAATGACTAGTACTACCTATAGGTACCAATTTTTTTCGTTGGCCGGCACTTTCAGAAAAGGCCCAAAAATGTATGGAGCGTGAATGTTCTCCTTTGACAATGTAGCTAAGATTGAAAAATCAATATTTAAAATGAAATTATGATAATAAACAGCCCCAAATGTTTTGCAAAACGAAATACTACGAACAACAAATCAAATCTAATAATCTTTTTTTTGATCTTATGTAGGTATTACAAATAGTATATTTCAGTCACTTCCTACCTCCGATCAATACAAAATGGCTGCTGCCCCCAGTCCCAACAGTAACAAAATATATATATAATAACATTTATGTATACACTGAGCAGTAAATTTAGTCAACGGCTATAAAACACTCGCGAGCCGAAGACACCGAGTGGGACACATCCCAGCGGACGAATTTACCGACGAGGGGTGTGAAATACCCTGCACTCCATGAAAATGCAACGTGAACATGTCCAGCTAAAATACATAAACACAGCTATACGACACTGAAAACAGTATTCTTTCCATTTTATAGACACATTTCCTTGTGGAAATGGGAATCGGAGAAAGAGTTGGTGTCGGTCGACTAGAAAATGAGTGTCACCAGGCCAAAGAACTGGTGGGTTTTTTTTATTTGGATGTTTTTTTTTTAATTTGGATATTAGGTATGTTTAATTGTGAATTGCTAAGAGGTACCTAAGTATATTCACAGTCATTTCTTTATACAGGGTGATTTTTTAGTCACCATCCAAATTTTAATATATTAATCTTTGGCGAAAATCATTAAATACGTGTTTTGTCTTTTTGTATCAATCAATACAAAAATATCGAGATATCACGTCTCAATGTTATCTATAAAAAGTTGATGAACCTGGACACCGCGCTGTGATGTGTCGCTCGGGTGTAGCGGGGCGGGGCGGGGGGTCAGCGTGGTGCGCTCTGCCCGATTCATGTCGGCAAGTGTATATTATTATTAACGTTTAGCTTAGTGACCACACAGAGCGGATGAGAAAATGATTTAATATGACAATTTGAAGTATCGATTTTTTTTCAAAAATGGGTTTAGTGATTGATACCAAATGCATAGAAAAATTTTGGACGGTGGTAAAAAAGTCATCCTGTATCTAGTACTCTGATGGCTGGATGGTAGATAACTCTCCTCAAATACACTTTGCCCATTCGGTTTAAGAAAACCAGTAATTGAAACGACGGCTTACTACAGCTTTACAAAAATCTTTGATTAGTCTTTCTCCTTTTATCGCAGTGACGATGACAGGAGCGAATGATTGTAAAAATTTACAGAAAAGGTTCATTAATTCGAGTTTTGGCATTATTTTTTACGCACTTTATTCTAGTTGATTGTAGATAATAAATGTTTTGCACTGTTGGCCTCTTTATTCGAATTTTTATACTTGTTTTGTACAGTTTTTAATCATTCCTAAAAAGCAAGAATTTCGAAAACACACAGCTATCATCAGATAGCTGTGTGTTTTTGAAATTCTATTGGCGCCTCGGTCACATCGTTTGTCAATATTTGTGATACAGATATCATAGGCATTAGAAAATAAAAACCTATCAATAGATAACTATTATGATTACATCGATGTTTCGACACGTAGAGGATTTATTATAATTATGAATATTTCATTATCATCTTTTGTTTATTATGTTTGAGGTAAACAACCCTTTTGATTTTGGTAGGTTTTATTATACATTTTTTTTTATCTTTCATCATGCGAGATCCTATAACTATTTTCATAGTTTTCGAATAGTTACTTATGCAATTACTAATGGTAGTGTCCTCAATACCAAAAAAATATTGCTCTGCATAAATAATGACTAGTTAAATAGTTATTATTTATGAGCAAAGAGAAAGAGGTGTAAACGTGAGAACTTAAAATAACTTCAAAGCCACCATAAAAGATCGTGAATCTTCATGGTTTAAAAAGTTTCCCTTCCTTTATTCCGGCTTTTCTAGCAAAGTAAAAAGTCCCACTTTTGTAACAATACCAACAATAGTGGTCCAGTATTTCGCCGTAGATTTGTCGTTGGAGTCGAAAATTTAGTGCAACCTCTTTTAAACTTGACCTGTTACCGAGAATAATGACTGCAATAGAGTAGCAAATAGCGGACTATATTTTTGATCGAGTAATTTAGTTACTCGAATAACATTTAGCTTTAAAGTTTTTTTAAGTTTAGTACTTTAAACTAATTAACAAGCTTATTTTGATCAAAGAAGTTAGTTACTTTGACAGCAAACATTTTGTTCTGCTCTTACTAAAGCCTTTGTCAAACAGGCAGGCGAAAGCGAGGCGATCCGATTCCGATCCGATTCCGAGGCGAATGCGAAGCGAAAGGAGACGTCAAACTGGGTGCAGCGAACCGACGTTTTGTATGAAGCCAGTACCGAATATATAGCGATCCGAAGGCGAAGCGGAGCGTTTTTGTTACGTCATGTATGGAAATGTGAAGCGATATCGCGCCGAAACTGAAGTCGTCAGAGACCACGTCAAACAGAAAGGCGTGCCCGCGAAGCGAGGCGTGACAGTTGTATTAGCTGGCTTTATATGAACGACGTCAAACAGAGCAAATACGGGAAAGCGAGACCGAAGCGTGCACGTTGTTTGTGTTGCCAGATTTTTCGTTTTCTTCATTATATTTCTTGTAAAACATCGATAATTTATTGAGAAATTTCATAGAGAAAACTGTTTGAATTCTTTTTATTAGATAAGGTACGCTAATTGATGAAAACGACTCAGTTTTATCAAGTTTTCTTCGCGTGGTACAGACGTCAGCAAATCAACCTACAATATTACCCAATTGGCATCGGCTGGCTTTTGCCTGGTCCACTAAAACGCCAGCTGATGTCATCACTGGTTACCACTGTTAAAAATGCAGTTGAAGTGGTATAAATACTGTATATTTTACGCCTTTTGAGGGTCCCAGCAACCACAGCAAATGCGACAGCACAGCCCGCTGTGCTTGCATATAAGATAGCGCAACGGTGTAGACAAAAATACCAAAGGCCCACCCGCCTACCAATATCCCAACGTCATGTCGTCTGGTCTCTTCCCATCGTCACGAACTGAGCCGTTAGGTTTTAAACCCGTTGGTAAGTCGGCGCTGGCTGGTAGTGGCCCTTTTGCAACCCTCTAATATAAAAATACTTAATAGGTGTGGGTACTATGTAAAAATAAATACAACATTTTTAAAATTGTTTATTTAATCATCTTTATCAACAATATCGAGGAATCCTGCCCATACAGTAATATTTTGTTAATGTCTAAAACATTACCATACTATTTTTTGGCAATAATTATATATCTCTTGAAGTATTGAACTGAATAGTTTTAACTTTATTATGACAATCGCGTTGTTTCCAAATAGGTCATTCTCCAAGAATCAATTGATTATAAAATAATTGTAAGGTATCGTGTGGCAGTGTTGCAATAAATCATCTTCCTCCATTAAACCCTCCGTTCGACTAGTGTACTTTTACCAGAGGTATGACTCTCGCCTTATTCCATGTCCTCATCTTCAACACAAATACTGATACTGATTTGAGCGAAGCTTCTATGCAGCTTGGAGAGGCATAACAAAGTGTTTACTGAATTTGTCATCTATATTCGTATCTCTTCAAAGTTAGAGGCTTTTTCTAGGTAAGCTCGCTCCTTCGTAGGCATTGCCTCAGTCACCTTTGCCTAGCTATGCTATTCTCAATAAGAAATCACATCGCTGGATCCACGATGTGTTTTTCGACGTGACACGACGACTCTCACCGTTCGCACCTCACGATTGGATAAGGATTTAACTGATAAAACCTTTCATAAATAAAAAGTTTTGATAAGCTTAATATTTACATAATACTCGTGTTTTAGACTTATTAGTGACAGCACTAATGACAAACAAAATTATGAGTAATACATTAATAGACAAAATGAGTAAGAATTTTCTATATCATTCTCCGGCACTTATATAATAACAAATATTTGTTAAACTTCCCTAAAGTCCATAGGCCTAGCTGTAGAAATAATTACCTACGCTCCACTGCAGCATAGGGGTTGTCACACTTAATGTTTTTGAAACTGAACTGTATTTATTAAAACATCTGTGTTCTGTAGTGATCAAACAATATATGCATAACAGAAGGAGCATTCCCTGAGGTATGGAAACGTGCTAATATAACGCCAGTACACAAGACAGGTTCCAAACATGATGTTGAAAACTATCGCCCAATCTCCATCTTGTCTGCCCTATCTAAGATTTTCGAGAGACTGGTACACAGTGCTATTTACCCAACAATTCATAAAGTCATTTTACACCAACAACATGGTTTTGTCCAAAAGAGGTCGACTGTTACAAAATTAACTTTTACAGATTATCTGTTTAATAATATGGACCAACAAATACAAGTAGACGCTGTGTACTACTGGCTGGCTTTTGCCTGGTCCACTAAAACGCCAGCTGATGTCATCACTGGTTACCACTGTCAAAAATGCAGTTGAAGTGGTATAAATGCTGCATATTTTACGCCTTTTGAGGGTCCCAGCAACCACAGCAAATGCGACAGCCCGCTGTGCTTGCATATAAGATAGCGCAACGGTGTCGACACAAATACCGCCACACACCAAAGGCCCTAGTTTGTAAACCCCTTTGTGAGCGCCTCAAAGAGTGTCAGCATAATGACGGGCCGCGACCCCGGCAGGCTTTGGCTCTCTAGACTTAGCCTTAGAGGGCCAAAGCCTGCCGGGGTCGCGGGACTTACGAGCTACCGTGACCCCGGAAGGTAAAGGACACCGTAGATTTTGGTCAGTACAAGTCTGACAGTCCCTCCTGCCCTGCCCTGGATGGGAGGACTCATCTCCTTTAAAAATAAACATGCGGTTTTGACATACGTAGTATTTCTTAGTCTGTGACTTTAATATCACACGTTGTGTTCACATGTTGTGCCACACCCTTTGGCGTAAAGGCCTTGAAGTCATGACAAAAAATTAAAAAAAAAAGAGTGGTACCGTAAACTTGTCACAGATTGACGTCTATTGATATTGATTGTTTATTTATTTCTTGATTTCATGTTTTTCCGTGATTGTTTGCTCATAGACTGCGTAAAGTAATGATCTATTAATGCAACAAGAAAATGTGCAGCTGTTATGTGTGTGCACATACTTAGTTCTCTAAATTGCCACAGTATCCGATAAGAAATTTAGTTTTGTAAATAATATTCATTAACCTTAACTTTTTCTTTGATCTGAGTGTTGACCAAACACACATTTGTGACTGTCTTTAGACTATAACAGTTCTCAAGATACGGTTAACGGATTATTCGAAAACTGGATTGGTTTACATATGGAAAACAATACCTAAGTAATATTTTTATTGTGGAGGTACCAAATATCTTTAATTTGCATTAGCCCAGCCGCCGTTTTGTTGAAGATGAGAACAGTACCACATCAAAAGGAGGATTAAAATGATGATATTTTGAATGCCAAGACTTTGTGTCACAATGTCTTTGAATTAATTAATTGACTGCTGAAGCATGATTTCAATGTAATAAATTTATCAATTTCAGGCCTATTTTGGAAACAATAATGCTATTTTCATAATCATGTGATTGAAAATACTGTTCATTCGTGCATATTCTGTAAAAAAATGTAGGTAATGATTGTGTGTTCTGTATGGTAATGTGTTACACCATCAACAAAATGTTAAAGAGCAGAATTTTTGAAGTTGTTGTTATAGATCATATTATCACAATAAAATAATTGAATAATAATTATGTTGTTTGGTTTTTACATGGTGCTTACGTACGTTAGTTTTTTTAAAGAGGATAGCAAACGAATACCGCGGTACTAGGTACTGATCCTCATAATTTATATTATATTCTGTAAAGGTGTTATTATTGCGCAGCACTGTTGCCTGCTGCTGTACCAGACCGGTAGATATGTGTCACATAACAACATAAAAATACAAATTACAACAACAAAATGTATTTATAGATTTCTTACATAAATAACTTCATTTAAAAGAACTTGTACGCGTTATTCACTCAAGCCGCATGAAAATACAACCGCTCATGATCTTCGTTCATTACACGGATTGTTCTAGTGAGAGGTGTTTTGGTCAGTATGTTGGGCCTGACCACCGGACACAGAAAGCTGTGGCGCGTGCCGCCTCCACCACACAGCTCCCTCAGCATCACTCCCGGGCTATGTTGTTCTCTACGCAGTAGCTTTACACAGCACCAGTGAAAGTAAATTCCGTGCGCATCCTGAGCTTGTCGTCAATATCCAGCGTGATGACCAAACAGATTTCACCAGAAGCGTTCGCTCCACTCATCCTCGGTCAAGATATGATGCACGTCCTCGATTATTCCACATTTCTATCACTATTCACAATACAGAACAGCAAATATTTAAATAACATTAGTTTTTAAATAGGCATGACAGTGTCACTGTGGCACTGTCAAGTCTCGGATTCGCCTCGGAAACGCCTCGCTAACGCTTCGCTTCGGAATCGCTCTATGTTTGACGTCGTGCATACAAAGCCAGCCATTACTAATAGTTCGGCAACGCTTCGCAAACGCCTTCGCCACGCCTCGCTGAGTTGTAATATCGCCAACGCCTTCGGATCGCTAACGCTATCGCATCGCTTTCGCGTTTCTATGTGACTGGATTCAAACAATTCCATACATTACAAATGAAAACGCTTCGCTTCGCTTTCGGCACGCCTCTCTGTTTGACAATAGCTTAAAGGTTGTAAATTGGTCTTTTCAAGACAAAAAGAGACTACAGTAATCCATAAATAATACAGTACCCTTAGCACGAATTTTCACTCTTTTACTTTACAGCGTCTTTCCAGTATTTACAGCGTTTTTGTATGAAAAAATGGAACAGCGCCTCTGGTGTGCGAAGAAGAAACTAATTTTTTCCTTGAAAATTGTCAATTTGAAATTGTCAAAGTTCCAGTTTATTTTACGTCTCAAATACTGAAAACTCATGCTAATGTATTTTTATCGAACTCGCTCAACGGCAACATTATTTGTCTAATAAAGTAAAATTATATTTAATAAATAAATGCGGAGTTGAATAAACAAACTTTGTTTTTTTTTTATTGTTTTGTGTCTCGGAATGTCCCGTGTTATTCTCAGCTTAGAGCATAACGCGTTTAAATTGTCATGTACGAAAAAGAAGCGTTTATTTTAAGTTATTTAGAAAAGTTTTTACAAACGACATCAATTAAACTCATCAATACGAAAAATGTTGTAATATGGAAGTCTCTATAGTTCTTTAGTGGAAGTGTCGGGTGCTACGTCCTCGGCTAGGGCGGATTACACGCCGCCCGGCCGCTGCCCGCGCCCGCCCTCGCGCCGCGCCGCTTTGTATTAGATTTTTCCTTTGTAAAAACAACCAGAATAATTTTCCCTTTTTAAAATTCCTGCACTCTCTTGCATTCGTTAATTTTACGCGATAACATTAGCTCGGGAAAAAGACCAGAGTATTGCCTCTCACTTTAGAGATTGCTTTCAACGCTTCACTACTATTACAATTCTAGAAAACTACACATTTCAAGACTCACAAGTTAAATTTACATGCCTGTTTAATGACAAATATCTACATTTTATTATTCATAATATTAGTTTACATATTTAATATTAAAATATGTAAAACATTTAAAAATATAATAAAAAATAGTGGCACACCTGCATTAGGTTAAAGGTCCAAGCTGCCGTTGGTTAGGTTCGAGAGAGAGGAACCTCTTCATTATGCGCGTGTCCAAGAGAACTGCTGACTGTATCAAGCTGTTGAGCCAGCCTTGCAATGAGACTAAATTTGAGCCCAAAAGAATTAACAAGCAATGAAATGACGATAAACAACATAATACAACAACCATTTCAAACCCATTCAGCTACAACACAACTTCAACAACATTATTACAAAAATCTATAAATCACACGCTACGAGGCAAACTTCAGCGAACAGCTCCAAATGGAAACTGAACTTTTCACCTAAACACTTCTAAAGGAATGTAAAAACTCAGTTAGTAGTTCAGTATAGGTGTTGCAGTTAGCTTATGCCACTGAGAGGAGTTCCCGCGTCACAAGAGTCACAAGTCGCTCCCTCCCTGCATCGGGCCTTAGATGCCTTCGTGACCCACTTCCAAGTTCACAGTTTACACTTCACATTTCTATTCACATGATTATTCGCGCGAAAAACTGCAGCTTTCTGAAAAACATCGCTACGCTCGAGATTGGGTTCTGATCTGACACATTTCGTTCGTTTAGTTTTGTCATTTTCTTTTTCCGTTTTCTGAGTTTGATTGTGGAATTTGGTCACAACACAAATCTAGCAGGCAGGCGGCAGGTGAGTAGGTATATTATATCGCGACTTTCTTAGAAAACTTCTAAGTTTGAAACAATGAAACAATAAATAGAAAATATGACTCCTTCTTTCTAGTACACCCTTGTAAAGCACAAAATACGTTAATGTGTAAGCATCTAAGATAATGAATACAATCACCTCGCTCTTTTCCAGTTCTAAAGTGCATTCTTAGTTAACCAACTATAACTTACACAGACTCACAGCGCCATTATTACACTAACACAATTATGGGATATAATCAGCTGCAGCAGAGGCCGCCTCCGCCCTACGAGTTAAAACTTTAATCCTATCTGTATTCACAGGCTGCGAACTCCGACTACACCGCAACACTCTAATGAACTCTCTTTGATTTCAATCTCTTTGTGAGTACATGCACAGTCCGCCAGCTTGGCTTATATTGAACAAGTTCTTGATTTGAACTAATTAAGATTATCAACTTGTTCTTATCCTACTAAAGATTATACAAAAGTGAAAAACCACGTTAGAATCAGCAAAATACCAATTTTCCACGGACGATTATTGGAAAATACGCTCAAACGCTAATTAATTATTTGAATCTTGAATCTTAATCTAATCAACAAACCTTCATATCGTTATGATTAATCTACAATTTAATTGGGTAAAACACCAATTTAAGTAAGTAACCTATCAATTGTTATTTTCCGGACGCTAAATGTACAGTCAGCATCAGTGAAAACTTACCCCCTTTGCTAGAGATGTCACTACCAAACGGGGCGAGTTTTCTCTGAAGCTTAAGCATGAGGCTGCAAGAACTCGCACGCGAGTTGCGTTACATTGCGGACTTTATAGGTACAACGAATTCAGTTGATCAAACAAATAGCGCAATGTCGTGAAACTCACATGCAAGTTCTTGCTCCGTCTAAATGAGGCTTTACTGGCCATCAAAACAATTTAAAAAAATCGTAATTTTTTTAGTACCTATAGTGTTATTTATGTATATTCTAGTTACGAAGATTCAACCAAGAGAAAAGTAAACAGCCAAGTACCATTTTGTTTTAATTTTTAGAAGGTAGTAGGGGTAAGTGGTAATCTGTTACTGCAGATTTTTGAACTAGAGCTGTTACTTTTCAGCGGGTCACAATTTATATAAATGTTCATTACGCGCATAGAACGACTGCTACGTTGACTGTGGGGCTGTTTTGAAATTATTGATGAACTAGCTGTTGCCAGCCAGCGGCGTCGCACTACAACTCGAAAATTATCGTACTGAATCATAAAATCTGGATAAAAACTATCCTATCTGTTAATGCAGGATATAAACTACCTGTGTACCAAATCCGTTTAGTAGTTTTTGCGTTAAAGAATAACAAACAAACTTTCGCATTCAAATAAAGTAATAAAGGTACATGTTGGCATTAATATATTATTTTGTTGACTGTACTAATACAAGTAGTCACATAATGGATCATAGAACAATCTATCGTTGAATAATCAGCACCGATTAAGATTGGAAGCAATGAATTAAATGATAAGGTGGTAATTATACTATAAATAATGATACCCTATACGAGAATAGTCAGTTTTTAGAGCAGTCGGGTACCAAAAATGAAACTGTTTATAGGAGTGTGCTTGGCTCTGGCCGTAGCTGCATCTGCAGTGGAGATCAATCCTCCAGAATCCAACAGCCCTGTGTTCGGTTACCACCTTAGGTTCGGTATTCTTGAAGCTGCAAGGATCAAGAAGTTGGAAGAAGCTGCAGTCGAAGAAGCAGCACTTAGCGGACAGAGAATCGTCGGTGGATCTCTCACCAGCATTTCCGACGTTCCGTATCAGGTAATATTTTGTATGATTCCATTACTTTACTAGTCATGAATTGATTTAGAATTATATTAATTACCAGGTAATCAAATTTTCTGCCCGTTGTTGTTTTTTTTAAGGAAAGTATAATACACTAAACTAAATTGCAAAACGTCCGTTTAACTTAATACCTAACCAGAAATATCAAAATTGTAATAGAGTTACGTCACAACTCTGGTATGTTAATCTACCCATCAATTTCTCATGATAGTTTTAGGTAACACCTGTTAAAACGACATACATAAGTTTTGTTTTCTTTTTATCCAGGCTGGTCTCGTCATCTCAATTTTGGTCATCTTCCAATCCGTGTGTGGTGCTTCACTCATATCACACAACCGCCTCGTGACCGCCGCTCATTGTTACGGTGACGGTATCCTCACCGCCAGCTCCTTCACTGTAGTCCTCGGCTCCAACACTCTGTTCAGCGGCGGTACCCGCATCACCACCTCCAACATCTCCATACACCCCAACTGGAACGCGAACACCGCTGCTAATGATATCGCTATCCTTCGGATCAACGACGTTGCACTCAGCAGTAAGTATTCTTTGATTATTTCGAATGGAATTATTAATAGATCTCATAGATGACAATAGTGATATTTTACTTAGTGCTTTATCTTTTATTTGTAATTTGCTTATATTATATTCCTTACGTATTTCTAGATGTGATCCAGCCTATCGCTCTTCCCAGCGGTGACGAACTCTCCAATAACTTCTACGGCGTGAACGCTCTGGCTTCTGGATTTGGACTCACTGTTGACGGTTAGTTATGAAATGGTCATTAACAAACACATCGTCAATGTCTTTTTTGTTTTATTTGGTTGTAAAATCATAAAATTCGGGACTAATTTGACAATTTCACGTGGGTGGAGCGGAAGAGATTGAACTATTTCTAACTACAAATTCACTATTCCTTCAGTTGCCCTTTGCGTTACAAGGTCACGGTTACATTTACAGACGTTCCCGCGACGTCAATGTTAATTCTTCGTCGACAAGTCACATCACGCGATACTACTATAACAAATCTACATTATTCTATATAAAATAGGCTCTATGAAGAAAGTGATCGTACCAAGGACAATGCATCTGACAGTTGTCTAGACTAAGGCAGTGGTCCGACCGCCGACGATGAACGAGTAACGAGTAGAACTATACACTCTAAAAAGAGTTGGCGATCGGCGGGAAGCGAGTGTAGTTTCGATAGTTTTGTCGCCGGGTGACAGCGAGTGTTCAAGTGCGACGAGCGATTACTCGCGCTACTCGCCCGCGATCGCTTTATGCGACATTTCATTCACTGTACCGAACGCGAGCAACGAGTGAGCGAGCATCGCTGAACGAGTATCGCTGAGCGAGTTAATTTTTGAAAGCTCGTCGCTCAGCGACAGAACGAGTAAAACGAGTCGTCGCCGGCAGTGCGAACAGTCGGAGAGCAACTATTAATATGTGCATCTCTGTCGTTTACACGGAATGTACATTTATTGTGCGTTTCTTGAGAGAGAAAATCGCCGAGAGTTACTCGTTCTCTCGCCGTTGGTCGGACCACTGCCTTATTTTATTTTATTTTATTTGGGAAAAAAAACGATATTACATTATGAAGAAAACTTATCAATATGGTACATGTTATGAAACAAAATCAATTTCCACAAATTAACAAAGAAGTATGCTATGATGAGGACTACGTAAGCCAGTTACTATTTACATCCTAGGCAACATTTTTTGACTTAACATAAAAGTAGGTAAAGAAAATAAAAGCAATAGAAGAACAAAAACAAGTTACTTTTCTATAACAAGATTAAGTCGTTCAGTACATTGAAAACTTTACTTCTAAAAGCATTTTTATTAAGCATAAATATATCTATACTTGTAAAGTGTTCATTATAAATTTGTGCGAGTGTGTGCCTTATGTTATAACGGTGTTTTAC
The DNA here is from genome assembly GCA_954870645.1 of Agrotis clavis. Taxonomy (NCBI): domain Eukaryota; kingdom Metazoa; phylum Arthropoda; class Insecta; order Lepidoptera; family Noctuidae; genus Agrotis; species Agrotis clavis. The sequence goes on from OX940930.1 coordinate 12,516,774, forward strand.
GCTCTCTTTTTCAGGTGGCAGTATTAGTGTAAACCAACAAGTGAGCTCAGTTACTCTGCCCGTTATCTCCAACCAAGAATGCTTCTCGGTGTACGGACCCTGGGTGCATGACACCAACATCTGCACCAGCGGCGCCGGCGGCAGAGGCACCTGCCAGGGTGACTCCGGCGGCCCTCTTGTCGTCAACAGCAATAACAGGCAGATCTTGGTAAGAATCAACTGAGGCATACATTTAAATAAGCAAACTATATATGGTGTGTTGCCAACAAGCCTGTCCATTTCTAAGTGTAAGTTACGTTACTGTTCAAATCCTAATTGGATATGGGATTTCTCTTTGGGTGATATACATCAAGATGTGTTCCAATATTGTACTACACTTATTAGTAACCAAACCTGATATGAAACTTGACAATATAAGAATAAGGTTCAATTTTCTAATATTCCGTATTATTCTTACAGATTGGTGTAACTTCATTCGGTGCCCAGGCTGGTTGTCAAGTTGGTTTGCCTGCTGCTTTCGCCAGAGTCACCTCATACGTTAGCTGGATCCTGTCCCAGTAATCTCCTTCCGCTCTACTTAGCCGAAAACGCTGAAATAAAATTGTTTTACTACCTACATACTTTAATCATTTTATCCAACCATATTACATAACATGCATACATCTATTTATACATTTATACAATATTTAAAAACTTTAAATTAATTCCAAAAATATATATTATATATTTGGCCCCGGATGAACGAACGAACTCCAAAGCGATCCTTTATGTGTTCCGTTTATTTTTTTTGAGGTGGATACGGAACCTTGAAAATGATGAAATTAAACTTTATTGCTATTTCCGAATGTCTGTTTCTTCATTTGATGATCTCTTTGGACGAACTGCAATGGACTTGAGAGTCCTTACATTACATAAGATTCAGATGAATATTTCGGCTCATATTTACCGTCTCGCCGGCAGGTTCGTTCAAGCTTTATCTGATCCCGTTTAGACAGCTTTTTCAGTGACAAACTGTTCGTCTGAAAACAAGGTAAGTACGTTTTTCCTGATTCTGATTTTGCTGTATGTATTGTGAACAGTAGCATATACATTGTACTGCTACTGGTATATTCGTCTTTATAAACGGAATGACAAAACAGACGGTCAGTGTTGGTGAAAACGGGCCATTACGATCCGACCAAATGCGTATTATTATTATTATTATAGTCTCCCTGTCTGTCTGTCTGCCCGTTCGTCTATCAACAGGCTGCATTTCGTGAACCTGATAGAGAAAATCATCATTTCACAAATGATATATTTCAGTTGCTGCTTTATGCTATCTATACCTAATAACAAAAAATGTCTGTATCTCTAAAACCACGAGTGACCACTGAAAACCAGCGTTGTGCTGTGTGTTTCTGATCTCAAAACACAATAGCTGAGTGGTCACCTTTCTTTTTACAGACTTGGCATGCAGTTGTCGAATTTTGTTATTTGTTCATTTTTTTATGTTTAGATTTAGTCAAGTGGTTATTAACTTCTCTATTTTTTTTCGTAATTTGCATGCTTTTCTATAGAAAAATAAAATACTTTTTCTTTCTTTCTTTCTAAAAAACGAGCAAAAAAATCAAGGTTGTTGGAAGTTGAATTGGGGGCCCGAATTTTTGCTCGATAATGATAACGACAACAACTACACGCTTGAAATATTCACAGAATATTTAGATACATATACTAAATAATAAAAAAAAATTAAGGGGAACTCCCACATAACAAACGTGTTTTTTTGCCGTTTCAGTCCGACTCGCACTTAGCCGATTATATCATTATTATTATCAAAACGCTAATTCATACTCTGTACGTATAGCTTGTGAGTTAATTAAGTTGCGGTCCCTCACTTTAAAACTAGCACATTTTTACAGAAAGAGCGGGGCTGGGATTATCTCAAAACGTCTTGTTAATAATAACAATCAGTTAATTACCAAAATGATTGATGAAATAAATAATTCTTATTCTACATAACATTAAGTCGACCTTTGTATGGATACACCGCGCGATCGCGGTACGTCACTGTTTTATCCCATTTATTGCAGGTATCGTGAAACCATAATCCTTCAATGATTATCTATTAAAAAAAAAACATTTTTGTGTTCGTTATCTCGCAAGAGATTAATTATTTATTATCATTTTAAATAAACTTTAAAAAAAATACGTTTATTCACTCTTGAATTTTTTCCTGTATCATGAGTGCGATATTGGATTACAACCATTGAAACATACGCATTACATCCAGACACGAAAGAAATACTTACAGCGATAGCCGTGCCGTCAAATAATATGTATAAAACACTTTAGTAATTGAGGAAAATGTGTATAACACATAGATCAATAGGCCTGTGGATCAAAAAAAAATTTGTTCAACAGTTAAATTTTATCAAAAAATACCGTATTGTTTTTGTCACGTATAATTGAAAAATATAAGACTGTCAATACTCGTATTCACCGATTTAACAAAGGAAAAAAAATACGTGTCCATTATTTTTGTAAACTCTAACTGACGGACACATTTGTAATTTATTGATACTGGAAACTCGCATAATTGTTTGAAGGGGTGCGGACCTGTGCTCCAACTATTTTCTCCAACTTAGTCGAGCACGGGACTTACCCGATGATCGGTACAGTCAAGTAATTAAGAAAAATCCACAGTTCAACATTATCTATCTATCTATCTATATATATAAAAGGCAAACTGAATGATTACTAATCAAGCCACAGCCCAGACCGCTTGGCCTAGAGACTCCAAAGGAGATAGCCCACTTTCCCTATATCTTGGGGCCTACATGTTACAGTCATGAAATTGGTGTTGTTTTTTAAGATAATACACCTAGTATTATGTCACTTAATTTCAATGAAATTGACAGTTTGTATTCTGAGATTTTTGAATTTGAAAGTATGGCTAAAGTAAGGTTAGAAAATGGATTAAATGACAAGCAACAATACAATTAAAACAGAATTCAGAAATCATTCTTATTTAACTGGTTTGTTATACAATTACAGTTACTGGTAATCGCTTTACATGTAATTATAACCGAAACCTGATATTTTTGTAGTATGTATCTACCTAGATCATGTTTTCAAAAATACACTAATAAGATTGCAATAATGTCAAAGATTAATTGTAAACATTTTTATTAATAAGGTTTATGATATTGTGTTTGCAATGGTCTGGCTAAGAGTATATAAGTCTATACCGTACAGTTAATGTACACATAACTTAGCAACACTTAGGTGCCTACCGGGACTGAAAATAAAAAGGAACACAGTTTTTCTATATTTAATGTATTTTGTCATTTAATCATCTTCATAAACAACTAAGTAATATATTGTCAAGAAAGTATGAAGGAGGTGATTATGTGGTCTTGATACCTAGCTCAACTCAAATACCATCTATAGACATAATGTGTGCATAACACCCTAATATGCGCCTGCCAACAATACAATAACAATAATATTGCAAGATTGCTTGCCTTTCAGTTAGAAAGCTTCAACATGAACACATTCACCGGCGCAAGCACAACAAATGACAACAAAGCGAATGAATTGACGTCGAGTATAAGTTCATGTTTAAGGTGAACGCAGACCTAGCCGCACCGCAGTCTCCGCAGTCCCCGCAGTCATCGTTTTCTTACCGCTTCTGCGGCTACTGCGATGCGGGTGAGTGTGCGAGGTTTCATAGAACTTCATACAAAGAATTCGTAATGCGGGGACTGCGGAGACTGCGGTGCGGCTAGGTCTGCGTTCACCTTTAACAAACAAATGAAAAAATACTTGACATATATTTTCAAACCTGACACAATGTCTTTTTAGCCACGTATCCATACTTAGCTAGTGAGAGTTTGTACTAATACAATAAAATGCATTTTTCACAGTTTTACAACTGTATTTTTTTTTTCTTTTTTGTGTTTTCGTTACATGATAAAATGACGATAATTTTGCAATACAATAATTGACTGTAACGCCTAGGCCCAGATATGGGCATTCTCCTTTGGAACATAGGTTCCTTATGAAGCGTAGGGGAGCACTAAGAAAGGATTTTTGGAAATTCGGCCTATAAGGGGGTAAAAAGGGGGGGGAAGTTTGTATGAAACTCGGTCATTTCTGAAGCTATATCGATGAAAATTGGAATATAGCTATTTGATAACAAATAAAGGAAGACGTGTTTCAGGATTTTTGGAAATTCGCCCTTTTAGGGGGTAAAAAAGGGGGGGAAAGGTTGTATAAAATTCCGTACATTTTAGTATCTGGTTGGTTATTTGGTTGAAAATTAGGCACGATTTGTTAAAGGGGGTAAGGGGAGGGCGTGGGGTGTGGGTAAAGTGGGGGGTAACGGGGGGGGGGGTGAAATCAGTTAATTTTATTATTTGGTTGGCTATTCGGTTGCACACTAAGCATGATTTGTTAAAGGTGGGTAATGGGAGGGCTTAGGGGGGGAGGTAAAGTGGAAGAGAGTAACAGGGGGTGGGGGTAAAATCAGTTAATTTTAGTATTTCTTTAGAGCTATATCTATGAAAATTGGCATTTAGCTATTTGACTACAAATGAAGGCTGACGTGTTTTAGGATTTTTGGAAATTCGCCCTTTAAGGAGTAAAAAAAGGGGGGAAAGTTTGTATGAATTCCGTACATTTTAGTATTTGGTTGGCTGTTCGGTTGCAAATTAAGCACGATTTGTTATAGGAACCATAAAAGGAGGGCGTGCGGGTGAAAGTGGGGGGGGAGCGGAGCAAGATCAGTTAATTTTAGTATTTGGTTGGCTATTAGGTTGCAAATTTGAGCACTATTTGTTACCGTGGGGGTGGCAAGGGGTGGAAGTTAAGGAGTGGGGTAAAATCGTTTTAAAATTTTAGGTTTATTTAGTGGGGTAATTTCTAGGTTTTTAAAATTGTATTTGCTGCCATATTGTTATATCATCAATCGGCGAAGACGGGAGCCGTTCCCTTTCTTTGTTGATGTATGGCATCGTTGATAGGGCGCATGAGGTACGTAAGGAAATAGTAGCTTACGTAAAACAGAACTGGATCAATTTTTCAATTATGTCTCACGATAAAAATGGAGACAATTACAATAACTGTGTTGAGCACTATTCTGATATGATCCAGCCTACAGTTTACGGTGGTTTATGTGAACTGGTCGCAGCAGGTAATATTTATGAGTTCGTTTTGGAGGTACCTATATCGCAATGGTGAATTGTATGTAAAAGCTGGAACTGATGGACCTCCCGTAAAGCTACTTCGCTTTTCTTCTCTTGGGGATTTGTCAAATGTCCACTTTGATGCGTACCTTCCTGATGATATTAAGTCTTCTGAGGTGCTGTGAGAGCTAAAAAAATCACATCTCGCCGCATGGAAGTGATTGATTTTGTATTTATTTATTTATATAAACTTCACGTACAAGAAGTGGTACATAGGCGGACTTAATGCCACAAGGCATTCTCTACCAGTCAACCTTTGGGTTAAATGAGAAAATATTGTGGTAGGGTACAAAAAAAAGAAAACTAATCAAAGACTTAGATATTAATATAGATACTAATACATTACAGATAAAATAAACTGAACAATATTATAACAGCTATGAAAAAAAAGAAAAAAAAAACAACTTAATAATAACTATTATGACTAGACTTGAGAAAGAGAGCTATTTATTGGGACTAAAATAGAGGTTTCGTAGTTTTCTTTTATAAGTGAAATCGCTTTCAGCTTTTTTAATACTAAAGGGTAGCGCGTTCCAGAGTCTTATAGTTGATATAGCGAAAGAATTAGACGTAAAGCCGGTGCGATGTGAAGGAATTTGGAGAAGTAGTTTTTTGGAAGCTCGAAGGTTACAACTATGAGTACTGCCCAACACTTTGAAATGAGTTTTTAAATAATCAGGAGCACGTGGATCGTTCATAATCTTGAAAAGCATGCAGAGAGATCTGAGAGACCTCCTGAGTCGGATAGGCAACCATTTAAGCTGAGAAGAAATGTGATCGTATTTACGAAGGCCAAAAACGAAGCGTATACAGTTTTTGAGAAGTCGATCCAATTTGTTAAGAAGTTCTTGGGATAGATCAGAATAACAAACATCAGCATAGTCGATAATGGGTAGTACAAGTGACTGGACCAGAATGAGTTTGGTGCTAGATGGGAGGAAATGCTTGAATCTATAGAGAGACCGCAGCGAGAACGTGACTTTCTGACTCACCTGAGCCACGTGTTTATTCCAACTCAAACTATCGTCAATGTACAGACCCAAGTCCTTAACGTGAGGTGAAAGAGGGATGACGGAATTCCCATACTACAGTGGCATAAGTTGGGTAGTGTCCACGTTTCTCAAATAGTAAGAACTACCGATGAGGATTGCCTGACACTTCCCGACGTTCACAGAAACCCCAAATTTTCCAGACCATTCTTCGATAGCACGAAGATCAGCAAGCAGCATTCGAAGAGCAGCAATTGTCAAGGTTGGCAATATTCGAATGAGCGTATAGTTGCAAGTCATCAGCGTAAAGATGGTAAGAACATACATAAATAAAGAAAATAAAAGAGGAGAGAGAATATCGCCTTGTGGAACGCCAGTTGCCAGATCGCACCAGTCAGAGCAATCCCGATCAGCATGCACCGCCTGCTGGCGACCACAAAGATATGATGAAAACCAATCCAGTGGCAACGAAGAGACTCCAATTTGAGACAGGATGGCCAAGAGGATGTCGTGATCAACGGTGTTAAAAGCATTAGAGAAATCGATTAAAACTAAGACCGTTAAGATCGAATTCTCCAAGCCATCCCTGATGTCTTCAATAACCTTAAGCAGAGCTGTGGCGGTGCTGTGGCCAGGTCGAAAACCAGATTGGTAAAAGGACAATAGGTTATTTTTTAAAACATACGAGGATATTTGATTAAGAGCAACTGCTTCTATGATTTTGGAAAGGAAAGGGAGAATGGAGATCGGCCTGAAGTGATTGGGTAAACTAGGGTTGGGAATTTTGGGAAGAGGGATAATGTAAGCTTTACGCCACACTGCAGGAAACGCACCAGTCTGCAAAGATGTATTAATAATATGAGTAAAAACTGGAATAATGTTCTCAATCAAAAAAGATAACATAGTTCGACTGAGCCCATCACAGCCAACAGCCTTAGACTTAATTGAGGAAAAACATTTAAGGACCTCAAGGTTTGTCACGGGAGTGAAAGAAAACGAGTCAGGAGGAAACATTGGCTTGGAAGTAATATCAAGGATGGTTTTATCCTTAACGTCAACTGCAAGCGTAGCAGTCGTTGAAAAATGTTTATTAAGATTATTTATTTTGTAGATCTGTCATCGGCCAGTTCAGATTCAGCTTCTTTTTCAGGTGAAGATAGTGTACTTGATTCACAATATACGGTTTCAAAGGTTAGTAAAAAAAAGCGTAGGGCTAGATACACAAATTAAACACGAAAAAATCAAGCAAAACAGGCAGATAAAACTCATTATACTAAAAATCGAGATCGCGTCGTAAAAGAAAAGGCGAATTACCAAAAAAAAATGCGAAAACGCATAGTCAGGCTACAGCTGCATATCAGCAGATGCACCCTGAAGTACACAGAGCATCACAGCATAAATCCAATAATAGAGTATGGAAAACAAAACATATGTCTGGAATGTCTTACGATCCCGCCATAGAATACGAAAGTGATCTCGGCGTAACGATTGGTAAAATGACTCAAAAATGTCAATGGTGTAACGCACTTAAGTGGAGAAATGAAACACCTGGAATATGCTGTAGTAATGGAAAGGTAAGACTCGAGCCATTAGCCAGTCTTCCTGAACCTCTTTATAGTTTAATCATGGATCTTCATCCTGATCACACACATTTTATGCCCAACATAAGAAGTTATAACAGCTGCTTTCAAATGACATCTTTTAGTGCTAAAAAAGTAGTCGAAGATAACTGCCGACCTTTAAGGTTCAAGGTCAGGTCTACCATTTACTTGGAAGTTTATTACCAGAAAGTGGACATGAAGCACAGTTTCTCCAAATATATTTTGTTGGCAATGACTATACTGAAACAAATTTAAGATGCTCTCCCCACCCGAAAATTAAACCAGGGCTCATTAGGCAGTTGCAAAAAATGCTTCATGACTCAAACCCAAAGTCAAAGTCAAATCATTTATTCCAATTAGGCCATCTGAGGCACTTTTGAACGTCGATTTTTAAATTTAAAGGGAATAGGAAGGGATGGGATTGATTCTACACCCATTCGCTAAGGTAAGTTGTAAGGAGAAGAATGGGCAAGAAACTCCATACTTACTCTTTTTCAAAAATGTTTCACAATGTTTTGAAATAACAATTAAAAAATAATAAAAAATAAATGTGAAAGCGATGTACTCAAGTCAAGACCATTAAATCCATTTAAAGGATAAAAAAATAAATAATTATACAGCTAAATAAAAGAACCCCTATATAATTATAAGAATTAAAGAGTACCATGGATAAAATACCTTCATCGTGTGATACTTTTAAGGTCGTCATCCGTGCTGAAAAAAAACCATCAGGCGGTCATCCAGGTAGGTACAATGCACCAGCTACAAATGAAGTCGCTTTGGTGATGGTGGGCCAAGAATTTGAGAAAAGAGACATTATAATAGAAAGTCGTAGCAGCTCTTTACAAAGGGTTAGTGAATTACATAGATCATACGATGCTCTACAATACCCTCTGATGTTTTGCCATGGAGAAGATGGTTACTCTATTTCAATACAACAGTTTGATCCTAAAACGAAATTGCCCACGAAAAAGACAGTTTCTGCAGCAGACTTTTACTCCTACCGTTTGATGATGAGAGAAGCGGAAATTAACAATATTTTGTATTTTCGTTCTTTATTTAGTCAGTATTTAGTAGACGAATATGCTAAAATAGAGACAGAAAGGCTTAATTTTATACGGAGAAATCAATCAAAATCACGCGTTGACAGTTACATACATTTGAAGGATGCAGTTTGTAGACAAGATGCTAATGCTGATCAGTTAGGTCTAATGGTAATATTACCGTCATCATTCACTGGCGGACCACGTTACATGCATGAGCGAACTCAGGACGCCATGACTTATGTACCGCCATGACCTATGGACGACCTGACCTTTTTATTACGTTTACGTGTAATCCGCGGTGGGAAGATATAACACAAAAGTTATTTCCTGGGCAGAAATCACATGATCGCCATGATTTGATAGCTCGAGTTTCTTATCTTAAACAAAAAAAAAATGATGGATCTCTTAATAAAAGGAAAATTGTTCGGTGAGGTAAGATGTTTCATGTATTCTGTCGAGTGGCAAAAACGTGATCTTCCCCACGTTCACATTTTCTCGTAAACCTACCATACACCTACCCTAAACCTACCACACACCAACCCTACCCTACCCTACCCTACCGTACCTTACCCTACTCTACACTACACTTTACTACACTACACTACATTGCACTACACTGCACTACACTAAACTACACTACACTACACTACACTACACTGCGCTGCACTGCACTGCACTGCACTGCACTGCACTGCACCGCACTGCACTGCACTGCACTGAACTGCACTGCACTACACTACACTACACTACACTACACTACACCTACTTTATAACTACACCACACTTACCTTAACCTTCCCTGAACTTCCACGATTTGTTAAGACTAATCAGCCAAATCAGTTCAGCCTTTTGCAAGTTAAAGCGTGACTAACGAACAGCTATCCATTTTTATACCTCACTTGCTGAGCCGGCAGACGTTGTCCTGCCCAGTAATCCATCCTACACCTACCCTACACCTACTCTACATCTACTCTACCTACCCTATGTGTTATTCTGGATCTTCAGCTACCTACATACCAAATTTCATCGTAATCTGTTCAGTAGTTTTTGAGTGAAAGAGTAAAAAACATCCATCCATTCGCACTCATAAACTTGCGCCTATAAAATATTAGTAGGATATAGATATAGATTTAGTATGGAGATTCATTTATCTCCAAACTTAACGCGAGCAAAGCCGCGGGTTCAAGCTAGTAATCAATAAAATGTAAGCACATCTTCAAGTAATTAAGAAATAAACACATGTTTTAAAAAAAGTATAAATTAAAAAAATACACATTTATCAAGGTATATCATAGTAGACAGGTATGACACTATTTATTAAAAAATACAGTTCATATAAAATAGGTACCAGATATATTCTTGATGTGTTTCTTCCTGTGTCTTTGCCCCAGGCATGGAATTTCTCCTATACCATGGGTTACATGCGTTTAAAAACATTTGAACTCACATACAAAAATATCCTGACCCGGAACCGTGCAGAAATCGAACCTACAACACGCAACTCAACTGCCAATCATATAAGGAAAATCATATATGAGGACGCACCCCTGCTTCACCTAGTTTCTCCACCTCGTTGGAGCACACAAACTACAAAAAAGACTGGGTCCGTGCTCCAACTAAAGCAAGTTTTTGTTTCACTATACATTACGTCATCAGTTGAAGCACGGACCAAAAATAGAAATCGATAGGTTCCGTGCTCCACTCAGTTGGGGAAACTAGGTGGAGCACGGGTCCGCCCCTGTTTGAAGACCTTAGTCTGTACCTACTTTTGATATGTATACTGAATCATAACGATTTATCTTTTATAATAAAAACAGATTTAGATTAGACGAATTTAACGATAATAAGGGGGTAATGACGCTATAAATATTACTTCTCTTCTGAAAACAAGTCACTAACTGGTCTGCTTTCTCTAAAATGAAACTGTTTCTGGGAGTGTGCTTGGCTCTGGCCGTAGCTGCATCTGCAGTGGAGATCAATACTCCAGCATCCAAAAGTCCGGTGTTTGGTTACCACACACATATTGGTATCCCTGAGGCTGCAAGGATCAAGAAGTTGGAAGAGGTTTCAGCAGAAAATGCAGTTTTCAACGGCCAAAGAATCGTCGGTGGATCCATTACCGACATATCTGCCACTCCGTATCAGGTAATACATTTTTATGTTTCCATTCGTTTTGCACTTCATATGACTTAGTTAAATCTGATTCCATGAGATAGTTATGTAATAGCGCTTACATCAGCAATCATTATAAATACCCTTTCAGTTAATATAAATGCCAATGACAACACACATGTTAACAACTTATTTTTTCCAGGCCGGTCTCGTCATCCAAATTATGATCATCTTCCAATCCGTTTGCGGTGGTTCTCTCATTTCACACAACCGCGTTGTGACCGCTGCTCACTGCTACTTCGATGGTTCTGTCACGGCTAACTCCTTCACTGTAGTCCTCGGCTCCAACACTCTGTTCGCCGGAGGTACCCGCATCACCACCAGAGATGTTGTAGTACACCCGAACTGGAGTCCTTCCACCGCTGCCAACGACATCGGCTTAATCCGCATTGGCTCTGTTTCTTTCAACCGTAAATATTTTAGATAAATTCATACTATACCTATACAAAATTCCACTATGAATATATTTCATATTTTGTGTTTTGTTTCTAGACAACATCCAAGCCATCGCCCTTCCAAGTGGCAACGAGGCCTCCAACAACTTTAACGGAGTAAACGCTGTCGCTTCCGGATACGGTCTCACTATCGATGGCAAGTATCTTCCATACCTACATCCCTTTTTAAAACTTACCAAAATTTTAAAAAGGCGAAAGTTAGGACGGATATTTGTTACTCTTTCACACTGAACAGACTTTATAATCTGGATTGATACAGTGATGCGTTCCCGTCGGGGTATAATTTTCGCTTGCTACGAGTAGTACGCTTTAAGCCTGCGCTGCGTTGCAAATTGCAAAGGTTTGTTGTCAGATGATCGTAGGTTCAAATCCTGCTCGCAATCGTATCTTTTTAACCGACTTCCAAAAGGAGGAGGTTCTCAATTCGGATGTTTGTATTTTTTTTATGTTTGTTCGGGTATAACTCCGTCGTTTAACAACCGATTTGAAAAATTATTTTTTTGTTGGATAGGGTATACTTCCGGAATGGTCCCATTAAAGTTTTATCGAAATCGGACTAGCACTTTTTGAAAAATCAACATAAATCAACAAAAACCTAAAAAGTTTTCAACTTTGTCTACACCGATTACTCCGAGGTTTCTGGTCCGATTTCGATGATCCTTTTTTTGTTCGATACAGTATATCTGCCATTTGGTCCCATAAAATTTTAATTTAGTTTGGTGCAGTAGTTTTTATTTTTAACCGACTTCAAAAAAAGGAGGAGGTTCTCAATTCGTTATTTTTTTATGTATGTTCCCCGATTACTCGAAGACGCCTGGACCGATTTAGAAAATTTTTCTTTTGTTTGAAAGGGTATACTTTCCAATTGGTCCCATGATCATCAGGTCAGGATCTGATGATGGGATCCCAGGGAAATCAAGGGCAACCTTCAAATTTTATAGGCACATAGTACCATTTTCATATATTTTCTAAAGCTGTTCAAGAATTTGCATCTGATAATCATCATCTCAGGTGGATGAGCTGATGACGGAAGGTACAACTCCTCTAGTAAGGAGTCAGCATCGACTGATTTAGTAAATTATGTTTGTGTTCGCATATCTCCGGAACTACAAGTCCGATTTAAGTAATTCTTTTTATGTTGTACTAGGTATTGTTCAACTTAAGGAATACTGCAAGTTTCATCAAAATCGGTTCGGTAGTTTTTGAGATAGGGAAGGAATGATAGAGATGTTAACGATGTTATTGCCGGTGCTACGGTTTTCTTACATATATGTAAGAAAATGATGTATTTGACAAGAATTTTGGTTGAATATTTATACTAAAAAGAGTAAAAAAAAAAAACTTTTTAAAAAAAATGTAACCGCCTTCAAAAACAACCACAAAAAAGGGTAAAATAACCTACAAAACTTTTCTTTCGGAAGTCGGTGGCAAAAAAACAATGAAATTGATAAAAAAACCACCGACTTCCGAAAGAAAAGTTTTGTAGGTTATTTTACCCTTTTTTGTGGTTGTTTTTGAAGGCGGTTACATTTTTTTTAAAAAGTTTTTTTTTACTTTGTAATGTTCTTATACATGGGCGTTGTTATTACCGGTGCTACGGATTACAAAATTTTTGTGCACATGTAAAAAAGTATTTATTTGACAATAATTTGGGTTGAATAGTGAAACTAAAAAGGATAAAATAAAAAACTTTTTCAAAAAAAAATGTAACCGGCTTCAAAATCACCACAAAAAAGTTCAAAATAACCTACAAAAAAACTTTTCTTTCGAAAGTCGGTGACAAAAAGTCAATGAAATAAAAAACAAAGTCACCGTCTTTCGAAAGAAAAGTTTTTTTGTAGGTTATTTTGAACTTTTTTGTGGTGGTTTTTGGTTTTGAAGTCGGTTACATTTTTTTTTTTTAAAGTTTTTTCAAGAATAGCTTCTACCAATTTTCTATTTCTTCCATTCCGGAAACTTTTAATTAGGTTCTAGAACCAAACACTTCTGGCAAATCATGTCGGCAAACTATCAAAGATATCTGCTCGTATAAGATTTTAAATAATAAATACGAATTTGAACACATTGTTAAATGACGCTTAATTACGAAGTAGGATTAATTTAATCTTTCATTTCATTTCACAAGTGTAAAAAAATAAATTCAGTTTCCTTAATTCCATAGGCGGTAGCATTAGTTCCAATCAACGTCTGAGCTCTGTTACTCTGCCTGTCATTACAAATGCGGCATGTGCTGCCGTATATGGTCCATGGGTACACAACAGCAACATCTGCACCAGCGGCGCCGGCGGCAGGGGCACCTGCCAGGGTGACTCCGGCGGCCCTCTCGTCACTATCAGCAACAACAGGAGGATCTTGGTAAGAATCAACTACAAAATTTGTTGCGTACTTAACGCAAACCAGATGGCCCTAAAAATGGTTCGTTGGTGCAGTGGGTGAGCGATCTGCTGCACAGCGTGTAAATAACCCTAATTTAATGACCTACAAGTAATTGCTCCGTGTCTGAAATTGATTTATGTGAAATTCTATGTTCGGAACCATATACCATTGTTTGAATTCAGGACATTGACACAGGGGAAATTCCTACTTTGGGGGTCGACGGGCGACGTTTCCTAAAAAATAAATCAAAACTACATTTGATACATTATTTTAAAACTACATTTTGTTACAGATCGGTGTGACTTCATTCGGTTCTGTGGACGGCTGTGCCGCTGGTCAGCCCGCTGCCTTCGCCAGAGTCACCTCATACCTCTCCTGGCTTCTGTCCCTATAATCGCCTTCTACAGCCCAGGCACAATGTTCCAAATTAATGAATAAATATTTTTCTATCATTAATCGACATACGCTACTTTAATTTCCTATACCTACACAAACACTTCTTATGAAGACTAAAACTGTGATTCAGTGAACCCAATAATAAAACGTTGACTATTATCTTGGAAGTGTCGCAGTGGGTGAGCCAATGACAATTAAGCCTCTTCTGTCAACTCGCTGAGGTACTACGTAAGCGAGGGGGACGGGGTACTGCGTTGTGATTGGCTAACTCAAGGTCTGTTCTGTCTCAACGTATGTTTACGGCTCACAGGAGTGGTCGAAATGAGACGGATATAAGACTTTTTTGCCTAATGTGTTGACAGACATCGGTCGCCTGTTATTAGTAGTCTAGTAATATATCGTCGTTGGGGTGAGCGATCGACTGTTGCGCAGCGTGTCGGGAGTCTGATTCCCGCACGGAACAAATATATGACCTACAAGTAATTGTTCCCGGTCTGGGTGCTTGTGTATGTGTGCAAAACCCTCCTTTTCGATTTCGCCGCAGTCGGGGGACAAAACAACAATTTACTAGCAGTCTTTACAAACCTCAGAGTGTATGGCTAGACTAGTGTGTTTTGAATATTGTTAACTACTAAGTAAAGAAAGAAAACTGAGTTTATTAGCATTAAAACTTAAAACTAATTAAAACTAAATAAAAAACAAAACTAATCTTTAAATGTCAAAGGGCCTCAGCTCAGCATAAAGTCAAGTGGCAGCACAAAGTCTACCACTTGAGTAATATTACACTTAAGTTTTATTACTTACGTAATATTACCCATCTAGACATTCACAACTCCAGCTAAAATGGAATTCAGAGTAAGCCTGCTAATCGAAACTTTCGATTCCACAAAACGGTTCTCATTCCAGGGGGACTCAACCAAAGGAATCTCACTTGCTCGGATCATCAGAAAACAAATCAATCCAGCCAACTCAGCACAAGATTTAAGTATTTTACCTACATCGTATTTGAAGTATTACGGCGTTTATTCATACAGAAACATGAAAAAGCGCCACCAGTGTTCGACCGAGGAACTATTTTTTTCCATCAATTTAACTTCAAAGTTCACTTTAACTTCACAAAAACGTGTAAGTCGTGCAAGGGCCTTCATTTTGCAACCAACTTCATTAATTTGTCGTGTAATTGCTGAAAACACGCACTACATAATTATTATTTTGATCTTGCTTAAAAAATCACAATAATAACTTTATCAATCAAACATCATGAGTATAATTGTATGATAGTAAATATTTACGCAGTACGGTTTCGATTAATCAAAGTATGAGTTGGGGGAAACCCAGGAAAAACCACATTTTATTTCTGATTGACATATAAATGTGGATTACAAACTTGATCTTGGCCACGTTTTGGAAAAAAAACACCGTTAGTACACAAAATAATTTAAGCTAAATGAATTAAACTGATAAGTTGGTGAACTATGATTCACTCAGCAAATAGTCGTAGTGAAAAAGTATCTGCCTTTATTCTAAAAATAATAACAGATTTTATCAACACAATTTAAATAGGATTACATTTGCTCCATGATAAGATTTAAAACAATATATAAGTTGAAACATTTACAATTAATTCAAGTTTTGCTATCATAATGAGGCTATTAATTTGTGCTATATGTTTGGCTTTGACAGTGGCCATCTCTGTAGCGGAGATATCTTCTGAACGGAATCCTGTTTACGACTATCACAGAAGATTTGGTATACTTGAAGCGAGAAGGATACACAATTTCGAAGCTAACAAAATCGTTGGAGGACACGTTAATGATGTCACTAAAACCCCTTATCAGGTACGTCTTTTAGCGTCACATAATATATTTTGTTTTGTTTATTATATTGTATTTTTTATTTTTATTTTAATATGACTAAATCTTTTGGAAATCTAACAACTTTTACACTAAAGCTTTAAATTTTCTTCTTCTTTTTAATCTCAAAAGATGTATAACTATTTTTCTATTCCGATAAAATAAAATAAATAAATGTAATTCTTGTTTGGCTTGTTCATTATCTTAATATTATCATTTCATAATAATCTGTCGGTATTTCTCTGCTAATTGGAAATTAGCTGTCCCGAAGATATTCGTAATAAATCTTGTCTGAGATTCTAAAACTATATTGTTATCCAAGGGGTGAAAGTGACTTATTTAGCGCGGCCACATATTCCAGTTCTCTTGATCAGGAATCCTGATCCGTTTTCCATCCGAACGCAGTGAATTCATACAAATGTGTGTGAATGTTTAGTGTGTGTTGTTCACATTCGATAACTTCCCGTACAGATTTCGAAAAACGGATCAGGCTTCCTGATCAGGAAAACTGTGGCCGCCCTTAGTCTCGAGACAGGGTTTGGAACCCGTAACGTAGTGAGCTAATTCTTCATTTTTAACCGACTTCAAAAAGAAGGAGGTTATCAATTCGAGGTGCTTTTTTTTTTGTGTGTTTGTTACGCGGTTACTCCGCCAATTGTGGACTGACTTTTAAAATTATTTTTTTGTTCGAAAGGAGATACTTCAGGAGTGGTCCCATTGTCACTATGTCAGGATCTGATGATTGGATCCTGGAGAAATCGAGAGCAGCCCTCAAATTTTATAGGCCTTCACATCGTTTTTCGCAAATTTTATGAAGTAATTTAAGTATTTGCGTATGGTAATCATCATCTCATGTAGCTGAGATGATGATGGAAGGTACAACTCATCTAGTAAGGACTTGGCATCGACTGATTTAGTAAATAATGTTTGTGTTCGCATATCTCCGGAACTACAAGTCCGATTTAAGTAATTCTTTTTTTGTTGTACTAGGTATCGTTCAACTTAGGGAATACTGCAAGTTTCATCAAAATCGGTTCAGTAGTTTTTGAGATAGGGAATTATGAATGTAAGAGATTCTAACGATGTTATTACCGGTGTTACGGATTACAAAATTCTAGTGCTCATGTAAGAAAATAATGTACTGATCGTATTTGACAAGAATTGTGGTTGAATATTTTAACTAAAAAGAGTAAAATAAAAACTTTTTCAAATAAATGTAACCGCTTTCAAAAACAACCACAAAAAAGGGTAAAATAACCTTCAAAACTTTTCATTCGGAAGTCGGTGGCAAAAAGACAATGAAATTAATAAAAAAAAGTCACCGACTTCTGAAAGAAAAGTTTTGAAGGTTATTTTACCCTTTTTTGTGGTTGTTTTTGAAGGCGGTTACATTTTTCATGGTTAAAAAAATGGCAAAGATTTTGTCAAATCTATGTTATTTTAAAGAAATAGTTGAAAAGCTAAATTATATTAAAGTCAATATTCTAAATCCTTAATTTTATGTTATTTTTACATCAAATCGCGCAATTGCGTGGCTGTATAAAAAGATAGAACATAGTTCAATAGGAATGTCAAAACCGAACTAGTTTTTTTTTAATTTGCAGCTGTCACTTGAAAGCGATTCTCCCTAGGCCCCCAAATCAAAATTTTCATAAATCTCATCAAATCACCTTCAAAATAAGCTTCACCAAATCAATTGGAATTCAATATTTTTACATTTATCTTTCAGGCTGGACTCGTTGTTCAAATTCTGCCGATTTTCACGTCAGTTTGTGGAGCTGGCGTCATTTCGTCTACTCGTCTGGTGACTGCTGCTCACTGTCAAAACGACGGTGTATTCACCGCTCAGCACTTCACTGTGGTCTTGGGCTCAAACACTTTGTTTAGTGGTGGACTCCGCATAGTGACAAACAATGTCGTACTTCATCCTGACTGGAATCCATCAAACATTGCCAATGATATTGCTATCATACGTGTGGACGCCATTACTTTTACTGGTAATTATCTTAAAAATATTGATTGTTTACAAATATATTTTAAGAGTAATTTAGGAAGGCAACCAACAGCGGTTAGATGCTCTCATTAAGTGGCCGGAAGAAACTATAGATGGCCATAATGCAAAACCTCAGAAGTAAAAAGATGAAGAAGAACTAAGGTCCGATTTAGACGCTGCAAGAACTATTGCATGCTAGTCCTACATTGCGGTTGTTGCTATTGTTGAACACACAGGTTGTTGCTATTGTTGAATTTTGACGGGAATTAAATGTATCTAGAGTCTACAGTATATATAGTATTCCTCTATAACTAACTAGTAATCACTATTAGTATCCCTGCAGCGACCTGCGCGACCGCATTTGTTAGTTTTTCACGCCAAAAATACCAAAGAACGCGCGACTAATGGAGTGTTAAACTTGCATACAACTCGCATGGAATTTTTTGCTACGTCTAAATGAGGCTTTGCTCTCAACATCGAGCAGTTGAGAATGGTGGCCACTGCAGCCAGTCCAAGCCAGTTTTTTTTTTCATTCTTTAATGTACTCGTATTTTTATTGTTAAATATTTTCCAGAATCCATCCAGCCCATCAGCCTCCCTCGAGGTAATGAACTTAACAACGATTTCGCCGGGTGGTCAGCTGTTGCTTCTGGATTCGGCTTAACCGTCACTGGTATGTAAAATAACAACTTAGTTCATCATCATCATCATCATCAGCCGGAAGACGTCCACTGCTGAACAAAGACCCTTAGACCACGCCGAACGACAATTCGCCACTTGCATTTATCGGTTGCCCGCGACCCTCACGATTTCGTCGGTCCTCCTAGTGGGAGGCCTGCCTACGCTGCGTGTTCAGGTCCGTAGTCGCCACTCAAGAACTTTTCTTCCCTATCGGTTGTCAGTTCTACGAGCGATGTGGCCTGCCCACTGCCACTTCAACTTGCATATGAGCTATGTCGGTGACTCTGGTTCTTCGCCAAATATCCATGTTCCGGATTTTATCCCGCAAAGAAACTCCGAGCATAGCTCTTTCAATTGCTCGTTGAGTGACTCTTAGTCTCTCTAAAAGGCCAGCAGTCAAAGACCACGTTTCAGAGCCATATGTCACGTAACCTTTTAATTTACTTTGAGGTAGTATTATAGATTTATACTTATAAATTTTAATGGTAAAATTGTTTTATATTTTAACAAGTAACATAATATTTTCAATTTTGGGAACAGTCAGAGAGCATAATCTTGTTATATGTATAATGTCTCGATTTGCATGCAAACCTAACATGAGACTACTATAGCTTTCATTTTATCAAACCCTTAGGTAAGTAATGAAATATTGTTCTTAAATTGCAGGTGGCAGTATCCCTAATAACCAGCCCATCAGCTCAGTGACGTTGTCGGTCATCAGGAACAGCGAGTGCAGCCAGGTTTTCGGGTCTTTCGTGCGCAACACTAACATCTGTACCAGCGGCGCTGACGGCAAAGGCCTCTGCAGCGGTGACTCTGGTGGACCACTCGTCGTACACACCAATGACAGAAGCTTTGTGGTAAGGAACAAACTCACCACAAACTGAACTTGATCAACTTATGTTTAAGACCTGACAATATTCCAAAGTAATCATCATCATCATAATCAGCCTATAATGTTCCCACTGCTGAGACACAGGCCTCCTCTCTGTGAGAGGGAGTGGGCCATAATCCACCACGTGAGCCCAGTGCGGGTTGGTAGATGTCACATGTCTTCGAATTTTTGGTTCTAGGACATGCCGGTTTCCTCACGATGTTTTCCTTCACCGTTTTGAGAGCACTGGTGATGAAATAAAATTACACAAAGTAATGCGCCTGGCGGGGTTCTAACCCACGACCTAACTCATAAATCGGGACCGATACCACTGGGCCACCACTGCTATACCTTATTATATTTCCTTAAACGCAGATGAGTGTACTCGGTGAATTCAGACTTATTGGTGAAATTCTCCTATGGCCACCAACGTCCATACTACGTTCTCGGTGTCAAATACACCGGTTCTCGTTTGACCGTATCGATCAAATTAAGCAACATCGGACGCGGTTGGTTGGGTGACCGCCTGGGGACACCGTGTGATATTTTCTTTTACGGACAGTGCCCCCAGGGCAGGGTTACTGAGTGGTCGACTGCGACGGCGACTGTCTAAATGGGTAATCGTGAGCCAAGAACACCGTGGATTTTAGTCAGTACGAGTCTGATAGTGCCGTCTGCTCCAGCCAGGGTGGCAGGACTCATGTGATGAACAGGCATAGATTAGTGCCAGGAACCCAGAGCACGTGCTCCCATTTTGATAGGAGACAGGACAAAATCATTTGTCGCACCAGCGTGATGTCGACCTTCAGTGTGTCACACAATCGTGCATTCGAAATGGTGTGTTGTGTCGCAGTACAGTTTTGTCGCACAAGCGTTCATCGCATTTCCGTTTGTCGCACTAGCTAATTTTTTTACGTCGTAAAATCGAGTGTACTAACACTCGATTTTACGACGTAAAAAAATTCGTCAAAAATGTTTTTTGATAATCTGATTAACGGACTCTTTTTTTTTTCAGTGAAATACCCAATATTAAAATCAGACGAACCTTGATTGGTCAACAGTTTATTTCAAACTTTATTTTACAG
Organism: Agrotis clavis; assembly: GCA_954870645.1. Taxonomy (NCBI): domain Eukaryota; kingdom Metazoa; phylum Arthropoda; class Insecta; order Lepidoptera; family Noctuidae; genus Agrotis; species Agrotis clavis. The sequence goes on from OX940930.1 coordinate 12,537,520, forward strand.
ATTGGAGTGGCTTCATTTGGCTCGGCTATGGGTTGCGAGGCCGGCTTTCCTTCCGCCTTCAGCAGAGTGACCTCCTATATCAACTGGATCCAATCTCAATAGCATGGCTTTAACTAGTTATATTTACTTTGTTCATTGGAACATCGAAATACTTCCTGTATTGTTATAACACCAAATATACATAAGTTTATGTGTGTTTCTTTACAAGCACACTATGAGTAGAACGTTTTATATTCAACATTTGCTTCTTATTGAAACCTTTTTTATAGAGTTCAGTAACCAGAGTTTAGAACATAAGTAATAGTATATATAGATCTAGATGTCAACCAATCATAGAAAACGGAAACAAACGCTTACCGTGTCTAATTGGCATTTTTTTTTAATCTTTACCAAGTTATTTTCTGAGGATTTGATTTTTCATTGGTTCAAATAGGAACAATTTAATAAAGTAGTTTAAAAAATACTGGAGAAATAAACATGCTACCACACGAATTGCCTTTACTGCATCATGTAAGTATAGAGAAAATTAACAGAAAATTTTTGTTTAATTTAATTTACCTGTCGATTGATCATCATGGTCGTCATCATCATCACTTCTGAAGATACTTAATTCGTAGCAAAAATGCACACAATCAGGAACAACTCGAAAACCATAAAAGTCGCGGAACATACATGGGGGTGATTTAAACCCCCACGGCACGAATTATAACAAGATGTTACTTACAATGACAATACAATAATGCGAATCATAAACCAGAATCTTGAAACTTGAATCAAAGCTCAGATTCAAGCGATCATAACAAATATGAAGGTATTCAACAAACAAGCACAAATCTGTTAACCTACTAACGTAAATCTGTAATGAAGCATACACTTACCCATAACAGTGTTACCGTTTGTATTTACACTTGCTACTGAGAGCAGACCAAGTCTGTCGGCGTACATTATAAATGGCTCTAAAAGCGGTCGCCGCAGCGCCTGCACTTAGCGGAACGAGGTACTACCGTACGTGCCCCAATTAGCCAATATTCCTCTAATAGTTTCTATGAAGCATTTGGAATAATACAGCGGTCGTCCACATCCATTTAATCTTCAAGATCTAATGGGATTTGATACTGCGATTGGCTTTTAAATGATGTAGTGCTGGGTAGTGAATGTGGTTCTTGGGGTCTTCGGGTATCAATACTAATTTGGGGACTGTAAGACATTTAGATAACCACACAGCTTCCCAGTTAATGTTCCTAGTCTTGAACTACACTATCAATTTTAGAATCATTTTCCTTAACGATTTGTTAAGACGGATATCATAATTATTTTCTCTTTTATCAATTACCTACTTTATCAATATCATTATTAATTAACCACTAACTTCCATAATGAATAATGAAAAATAAACAAGAGAACTGGATGCCATAATTGATTAGAGCTTTGCCCCACCGGCCATCCGCGTCTAGCCTAAATATCCTACCCAACTCCATTATGGGCCTACCACACCCACAAGTTTCACCACAGTCCTGCCTGCGCAAGCATTCTTGTTGAAATCGTCGGCGTGGATAAAACATTGATTTGGTAGTTTTTAGTCGGGTTGAAATGAAATTTAAAGGATTGTGGAACCTTTCCTCATAGTCCTCATACACAATTTAACATCCTTTAATCAAATATTAAAGTTCTTGCCTCTTTCAATTTATTTATTATTGGCTTGCGCAATCAGAACTGTGGTGAAGCTTGTGCGTGTGGTAGGCCCATTAGAGACCATCACCCTCACAGCAATTTCGTAGACTTTGACGACGCACATTACCAATAAATGTTTCACTTTTAAGTTGACCTGGTACCCAAGTTTTTGACGAGCATTGCTTGCCCGTTGTACAAATCACACTCTTATATCTTATGGATTAAAAAGGCGAGTTTGGGAAAGCTTTTTGAACAAAACAAAAGTTGCGCAACTTAACTTTACCGCAAGTAGCTTTAAACTTAACTATAAAGCAAGGTAACAACAACTTACTAAACTACCGAACACACAAGATACTTACGAGTACTTTGATTGATTCCGACGCAATACCGTCACAAGTACGCACCTTGTTTTATCTAACATTCCACCAAAAACGTAAAAACGCCTGTGATAACAGTATTCACAAAACACTGTTGTGCAGCGAATTAACGAGATAAAACTAATTAATCAATGATAAAAATATTTACTTTTTATCAATGAGGAGGTCGGATTTAGGATTTAAAGACAAGGTGTTACTGTGTTCGATCCATTTTCGGAAAAACCATTGCATCAATATGAAGATTCTAGTAGGAGTGATTTTGTTTTGTCTGGCAGTCGCTAAGGCTGCTGAAGTTTCAAATCCATTCGAAAATGGTGTTTATGACTACCATCGTAGAATTGGAATTCCTGAAGCTTTCAGGATTAAAAAACTGGAAAGTGAAACTTCTGATGCCCTGGGCAAGATTGTTGGTGGATCCACAACGACTACTTTATCAGTTCCATACCAGGTAAATAAGTTAGTTTTTTTTACACATAAGTCGTGTTTATTATTAGATAAATAGGAAAAAAATTAAGACACGCAATACCTATGTACATTTTACATAATCAAGTTAGACAACGTTGACTTGTAGATACCTTTATTTTTGTACGTCATGGTACACTCAAACTTCTGAATGTAAAATAATTATTTCTATCAAATGATTTCAGAGAGTACAAATGATTCTCATCCAACTCACTTTAATTCCTGAAATTCACCGACATTCTTTCAGGTAGGACTGATCCTTAGAATTTTGATATTCTCATCAGTTTGTGGAGGTACTCTCATCAATGACTCAAGGGTCCTTACAGCAGCTCACTGCATCAACGATGGCAACAACATTGCTCAGAACATTCAAGTTATCCTAGGAGCCAACTTCTTGTTCTCTGGAGGCACCAGGTTGGACTCCAACAGCGTCGTGTTGTACCCTGGGTACAACCCCTGGATCGCTGCTAATGACCTCGCTGTCGTCCGTATTAATAGGGTCAGCTTTTCGTGTAAGTAGTGCTGTGATCATTTTTTAAATGTTGATACCATGCATCCGTGCGCTTGATCGGAGGCGTTACGGTCCGTTCGCGACGTAGACCCTGTAAGTGGTGACTCGGCAAGCAGTAAGATCAAATGTATGTATGTAAATATTTGAATGACGGCACGAGGCGCTGCCTATGACGAATTCGTGTACTCCACATTAATGTCTTTCTCGCCGCCCCGCCGCAACGCTCACCGCGAAGACCAAAATCGTAAAAGGGCTGGTACGCCGCGCAATGAGACGATGAGCGCTGATCATCCACGCGGCCAGGAAACATTCTTAAGTTAGACAACAATAGATTTCATACAAGTCAGGGGCTGTCGCCTGAGAATCGCCATAGTGGCATAAGAGACGTCGGTCCGTAAATCACATTAAACTAGTAGTACCTTTTTAATTTTAGAGTTACCTATCTATGTGCAATATCAATGGGATACTACACTACACAGCATAAAACATAACTTAATTTCGAAACAATTCATGATCTTTTGGACTGTATATTTTGTCAAACGAAAAGTAACATTCAGTATTGCTTGTACAAAATTCAGCAGCTGTATCTGGTATGTTATTCTGTTTGATTCATCAAAAGAGTATCAGTAGCCCATTCCGATAAATAAATATTTTCCGTATTTATATTCCAGTGACAATTCAACCAATTAACTTGCCATCGGGAACCGAACTCAACTCGAATTTCGTTGGAACCAATGCTCTGGCCTCCGGCTACGGAATAACTAGCGACGGTTTGTGTTTTATCAATCTTATTACTACTACAATCTCTTTATATTGAACACGCCAATCAAAAATGACATGCATTCAGTACCCTTAAAATACTGACATTACTTGTTTCTAATAATAAATTGACCTACATTCAAAAATAGCAATGTATTCTGAGAATACAATGGTAATTCTAACTAAGTTCAACAATTCCTTTTAAAACGGATAAATATTTGTATAATCCACCTTTTTTTGGTTGTTAAATCATCAAATGAGTCCTCTCGCCCTGTGTCGAGCGGAATGGACATCAAACTTTTACTGATTAAAAATCCACTCCGTTCATTTAGTTGCCCCTTGTGAGCCAGGGTTATAGTTACCTTAACAGATGGTCCCGCGAATTTATGAGCTACCTGTGACACTTTCCTATGATTTTCTACTCAGATAACATTAAACCTACTGAAAGGTATGCCTATAGTTCTTCCACACTTCGCTAGATGTTTTTGAGTCCTTTGTAGGAAGAAGCGAGCCAAATCGGACACAAATACAAACTATAGGGAAAGTCAAACCTACCGCTCATATGATACACAGATATGAAAACTTATTACAACTCTTCAAATACTCGTAACATAATATCACCTGTAGAAATGTCTACTAATTTGTACAAACCTTATGATACGATTCACCAAAATAGTGTGCTTCAGCAGTGCGCTTACTAACCTTGTATCGCGTTTAGCCTCTGTGTCCACTGACAAGCAGTGCGTAACTTTTGTTCGCGCACATTGCAGAGTGCAGCCCTTTTCTTTTTGCCTGAACGTTTTCACTGAACTAGGTTTAGCAATGTGTGGCACAGTGCCGTCGACCGGTGGAATCGCATCTTTATCCAAATTTTAAAATACTGATCAATTTCAGGAGACAGTGTCAGCCTGACGCAAACGTTACGTTCAGTGAACTTGCAAGTGATCAGCAATGCAGTGTGCTCCAACACCTATAGTGTCATTCAGAGTCACCACCTATGCACCAACGGGGCTGGACGAGTTGGCATCTGTGGTGGGGATACCGGCGGACCACTCGTTGCCACTGTTAATAATAGAAGGATCTTGGTATGTATTGCGATAGAATTACGATAGTTGTGTGTATTTTTGACTGAAAAAATTGGAATTCATTGTATTTTTCTTTTGTTACGTTAACCAAAATTGATGAAGAAACGGCTCTTTTAAAATTGGCATAACGTCACAAGCAAGCACAGTTTTTACTTGCTAGTGACGTCACTAGCCCCCACTCCTGAATTTTGATGCGTTATAATTATCAAGGTTAGGTTAGGCTAGATAATAATCATGAATTTAACAAAAAAAATATACGTGTCGATTATATTTTTCAAAACTCTAAATGCAGGACTAATTAGTATTAGTCCTGCATTTAGAGTTTTGAATCGCAAATCTAATTAGATTTTCGATTTATTAATAGTGTCAAATATCCTATTGTCATGCCTTATAAGCACATTAAAATTCTTCTTTATTTGAACTGGCCATTAAAAGAATGCTGCTAGCATAAGGTGCTGCATGTCCCAGCTCGTGATTGTTGTCTAGCAAGTTACCCTGACCTCTTATAAAGGGCAATTGAAGAAACAGGCTGGAATTTTAGTCAGCACGAGTCTGACAGTCCCTCCCGCCCTGCCCTGAGTGGGAGGACTCATTTGATGATTTCACCACGTAAAAAAAAAGTCTCACTTTTCTTTTCATTAAAAAGGTAATTAAAATTAAATTAATGTTTTCTTCACAGATTGGCGTAGGCTCCTTCACGGCCAATTCCGGATGCCAAGCTGGACTACCCTCAGGCTTCACAAGAGTCACTTCATTCATTTCTTGGATTCATTCCCAATAACGAAACCGATCACGATGGAGTGCTGAAATATTACTTCGACTATAGTATGTGCCGTTTAACATGGCAATAGCGGTCATTCACTCCCACCTACCAAGTTTTTCATCACTAAGCGATAATGACACTTATTGTTACTTAAACTACTAATAAGCGATAGTTCCTTCTATCGCTACAGTATCGTGGTACCAGCCTGCTTGACATACAGGGGTTGTGAATCTTGTGTTGATCTAATTCAAAATTATTATTTTTTATTTCTAGAAATCAAATTGTGTGCTTATAAATTTACGCGTGACGTAAAAAATGTTCCACTGTGACGGATTTAATGGATGTAGTGATAGGTAACGGCCCTTTTCCCGTCATATGTATTTTCGTCCGCGCGGATCTGGTCCGCTCGCGTGCTTCCCGCATCATAGGAAAAACATACTGAAATGATAGGATGCGGGCAGCCTGCACGCGGACCATAATATCCGCATGCGGGTGAAAATACGCATGACAGGAAAAGAGCCCTTAGTGGTTGAGGTATCAGTGTACAAATTTCTGGAAAGTGTGGGTTTGAGTCCAACTCATGGTATACCCGCTCGTGGTAGAACTTTACTTTTATAAGTATTTAAAATTATTATAGAATAGAATATACTTTATGGTACACCAAAATGATAACAAGTTTTACAATATTTTTACCGACTTCAAAAAAAAGGAATAATTAGATGCAACGACGATATATTACTAGACGTCTCCTCATGCACGATATAAGGAACAAAAACTATTCTGTCAACTCGCTGAGGTACTACGTAAGCGAGGGGGACGGGGTACTGCGTTGTGATTGGCTAACTCAAGGTCTGTTCTGTCTCAACGTATGTTTACGGCTCACAGGAGTGGTCGAAATGAGACGGATATAAGACTTCTTTGCCTAATGTGTTGACAGACATCGGTCGCCTGTTATTAGGCGTCTAGTATTATATCGTTGTTGATTAGATGCGTGTCAACACAGAACACAAAAACAAAACAATAACAAACTCAACAACGATAACAATAAAAGCAAAGAAATTATAGCACAGACCCAAAGAGATTTAAAAGAACCTATAGAGCTGGCATTGGGAAAATTGACATACAAAATTATTGATGCCGTGTGTCAGTAGCACAATCTAGCGTTGCATAGCAACGCGACTACTAGACTGAGCGACTTTTTACCTAGTGGTAAAAAGTTTTGGATCACAACTTTCTTCGTGATGTCCCGTCTATTGCTCGTATTTAGTTTAATGTCTTTGCACAGACCGAACGCAAGCGAACTTCCACACGGAATGTTAAATCAAAATGGCGGCTGCTGCCGGGGGTGCTGCACCCCTGACGCGATGACCTCGTAAAACAAAAACGACATAAGATCAAAATTAGCATTTTCTGTGATGAAATAGTTTTTGTAATTTATTTTAGGAAAAATAAGGTGTTTTTACCATCCTGATATCAAAAGAATATTAATATACTTATAATCCATACAATATGCACTAACTTTATATTTACTCAGTATTGTATTATAGGTTAATGCAAAATTATATGATGCATAATAAAATATTTACTTTTGTTAAATTGTCTCAGTGTGATAAACTTGTGTAAAAACGAAAATACAATATTTAAAAAAAAAAATTTCGTAGGGTACGTTTGCTAGATTTTCTATTATTTTGGGTTGTGCATTGTGTTATTTTTGTGGTCATTTTTTATGTATTATGAGACTCAAGCGATGTCAGTTTTGCGACTGTTTACGACAGATTTGTACGGGTGAAGAGGAAGTATCGCAAATATTTAGATATCGGGATGAAAGTCGGAGCAATGACCGCTATTGCCGTGTTAAATGGCACATACTATAAAATATGTCACAATTTACATTAATTTATTACCTATAAACTGTAATATAAAAATAAAGACAATTTCAGTAACCGATACAAAGAGCTTATAAAATCATTATGGATACTAGGATACAAATTATGATTGATTTCCAAAGAGATTATTAAACAAACAAAGAACCAAAATAAAAACCGTAATAAACAACAAAACCTAAACAAGATAGGATGTCGTTTAGCAAATCACTCTCCCTCGCAACAAATACATCAATATCCGAAAAACAGGCGATCGGCCCGTTTGAAAAATGAATGAAGTTATCAATCCTGAAGAGGGAATAATTGAGAGTGGGCACAATCGAGATATGATTGATCTCACACCTCACGGGCCCATCAAATCGCTCTTCAAAGGGTAAATCTATATTTAAGTGGGCGAAGTTCCCACTTGTAATTACATTTTTATGTTGTTGAAGACCCGCGGTTCGTGCTAATGCCTCTTACAAATGCGAATATAATAGAGTAGCTGAGGTTTGGACGCCAGATCTCTTTCAGGGACCGCGACCCTTCGTTCTAAAGAAATATTAGATAACAGAATACTGAAACCATTTTTAAAGACTATTTTGATAAATAAAATAGACAATAATGAAGGGAGTTTCTTACAATCTAAGCTAATACTTAAAACTCATTGTTTAACGAATTATTGCCTAAAGATCTCACTAGGCGCTAAGGAAATATTTATCTTAAACTATCTGGTGCTACCGACTTCGACAGCTGCTACTCGAAACTTATCCAACGGGAAAAAAAAAACGGAATAAAAACTAAATCTTAAACCACTGAAATAATTTCTTGGATGTGTTTCATATCATGCTAACTTATTACAAGAATGCATTGAGCTATACACGCTAAATTAAATAAAAGCTTGCATTAAAGCCTGCTAAAGCCAGGGTAAGCAGGTTACAAGTAAACACTACCTAAGTAATAGACCATAATTCCGCTTAATCCGACAGTCTGGAGTTTTTTTCCTAACAATTTCTAGGGTTGGCAAATAAAGGTTATTTTCCAACCCGTGAAGTTTAAGACACCTCCAATACGACAAATGAAAATATATAGTCCAAACCTATTTACGAAGGCGTCCTAGGTCTTTAAAAAGAAAAAAATATTGTCGTTTGTTAATATACCTTGATAAAATAATGTGATTGTATCTCTAGCTACGTGTTACCACAATATTACAACAATAAAGTACTAAAACAGGAATAACATAACTTTTGTACTGAAATCAAATAAGGTAATCAATTATATTTCAATTACAATCAATTCACTACTTAGTTATAAAATCATGAGCGATGAATTGTTGGGAAGTATTCATGGAGTAACTAACGTTATATACCTACTTATTGTAGTGCGAGTATTAGTAAAATAGTCAGAAAGGAATAATGAAAGAAAGAAAATCTGTTTATTTACATCATCACCATCATCAGCCTATAAAAGGTTCTCACTGCTGGGACACAGGCCTCCTCTCTTTGAGAGGGAGTGGGCCATAATACACTACGCGAGCCCAGTGCGGGTTGGTGGATGTCACATGTCTTCGAATTTTTGGTTCTAGGACATGTTGGTTTCCTCACGATGCTTGATGATGATGATTTTCCTTCACCGTTTTGAGAGCAGTGGTGATGAAATAAATTCCACAAAATAATGCGCTTGGCGGGGTTCGAACCCACGACCTAAAACACGTTAGTCGGAACCAATACCTCTGGACCACCACTGACTGCTCTGTTTATTTACATAATTTTCACAAATAACTAAAGAACAAAAAAAAACACAATAAAAAGTGTCCGCTGAGTTCAGAATAAAAGCCAGGCCACTTTGTACTTGACGCGGGCATGCAACTGGACCTGAGGCCTCGCTCACGAGCTCGTGAGGCTAACGCGATCTAGTTTAGGCTGTGGGAAAGAGATGGCGCTAGACGACTTGTATAGCTCTGTCTCTTTCCCACTGCCTAAACTGGATCGCGTTAAGAGCTCGTGGTAAGGCCTCTGTTTCTACATAATAATGCGCACCAGATCACTATGTATGAACGTGGAAAACTGGAAAGAGTGTGTAAGGATCATAGCAGGTGATGTGCTGAAGTTTAGGCCTACATATGGGAAATAGGCGTAAGTTTATGTATATTTCAGCACGGGATAACCTTTTCTAGAAGAGCTATTTTTTATTGGAACTACTCCAACATCACTAGATGAAGCCCGGAATATAGCAGTACGTCATGAACATGGTAACGACAGTAGCTCTACAATCTGATCTGTCCTCAGCTTCAGCCGCAACGTCGAACATGGCGTCTGTTGCTGCAACAGTCTATTAAAGTTTAGTCATCAATCAGTTTCATATCCGAACTTTTTTGGAAATTCCTAATTACTTTATCATAAAATACGGTGCCGATTAATGTACCGCCCGTCATACAATTGTACATTTATGTTGACAGTGGAATACATCATATTACGTAGAAAGTGGAATGCATCAACGAAGCTGAACACGACAAGCCTATCTGAATCCCGTTCTAGAGCTGTCAGGTTCATATTTACTGACATATACGGACTGACTGACTAGGGAAAAGGCAAGAACTGGACAGCGAAAATATTCTCGGCCACTTTGGTTTGGGGATCGCAACGAACGAGGTGTTCGATTGACGCAGTTTGCCTTTGGTCAAAACATGTACATCACCAATAGTTTATTTGTTAAGAAACCGCAGCGACGATGGACCTGGGTCCCACCTAATGGTCTTACGCACAATGAAATAGATTATATATTATCGTCAGACAAACAAATAATCAAAAATGTAAGTGTTATCAACAGAATTAAATACAGCTCCGATCACAGACCAATCCGCGCGAAAATACGATTCGACTTCAAACTCCATAGATCGAAACTGTTTACAAAGAAAATTAAAAGACTTTCAAAGGAAACGCTAATAAATAACCAAGAGCAATTTAATAAAGAACTGACAAATTATTTTCAAAATCTCAAAGTTGACGACACAGACGCAGAAGATCAATATAACAAAATAGTTACAGGAATAAACAATAGTTGTAAAATAATAAAAAACACACCCAAAAATAAGAATAAACTAACAGCTCACAGTATTAACTTAATAGAAAAACGAACAACAATGGAAATTGGGACGGCAGAACACAGAGCCATAGATAAAATAGTTAAAAGAAGTATTAGGAAAGATCTGAGAAATCTTAACACACATTTAGTAAAATCTGCTGTGGAAAAACATGCCTCTTTGAGGGTACTCAAGCACGGAATTACTAAGGGAAAGGCTTGGATCAATAGTCTAGTAGATGATGAAGGAGTTAAACACTACAATAGAGATACAATCATGAAAATAGCCACCAAATTCTATGAGGTCCTATATTCAGATCAATTACCACCCATTTTGAATACAGAATATCATCTCTCTAATTCCGTTCTGCCGATAACCGGGTATGAAGTGCATAGAGCGCTCACCACAATGCGCTACAATAGAAGTCCCGGGGAGGATGGAGTTACCACCGAAGCAATCAAGATTGGCTCCACTACCTTGCTACCCCACCTAACAAACCTTTTCAACACAATACTACAGACAGGAAAAATCCCAAAGACAATGTGCAAGTCAAATATAATCTTACTTCACAAAAAAGGGGACAAAAGTGTTATCAGCAATTACCGCCCAATTAGTCTCACATCACATATGTATTTACAAAACATTTATGAAAGTCATTCATAATCGCATAGACGAAAAACTGGATGACCATCAGCCACCAGAACAAGCCGGATTTCGCCCAAGCTTCGCTTAGGGTCGCTTCTCTATAACCGACCACCTTCAAACACTGAACCAAATCTTAGAAAAAACATCCGAGTTCAACAAACCACTATATTTGGCGTTTGTAGACTATACGAAGGCATTCGATAGCATTAAACACCCCGACATATTCCGATCTCTAGAAAACCAAAATAGATTTGATTAAAAACATATACCACAATAGTTCCGCCAACATAAAGCTTAACACTACAGGACCTAGTTTTAGAATACAAAGGGGTGTAAAACAGGGTGACCCGCTTTCTCCAAAACTATTTACGAGCACTCTTGAGGAGATATTTAAGACTCTGGCAGCCCCATGGATGACCAAGGGCATTGAAGTCGGCGATAAAAGGTTGACAAACCTTAGATTTGCCGATGACATAGTTCTTTTTGCGCCTACAGCCATGGAACTACAAATTATGCTCGAAGACCTGAGCACGGCTAGCCTCAAGGTGGGACTTGCGATGAATCGGTCTAAAACTAAAGTAATGACAAATAGCACGAAAAGTAGGGTCGAGGTATCTACCTACTCATCGACATATTGTATTTCCTGCCCATCTGGGCAGGAAATACAATATATACAGGAGTACATCTATTTGGGCCAGTTAGTTTCCTTCGAAAACAGGCAGGAAAAGGAAATCGATCGCCGAATCGACAACGCCTGGAAGAGCTACTGGTCCATGAAGACGCTAATGAAGGGAGATCTGCCGATTTCCCTGAAGCGGAAACTCATCGATATGTGTATCCTGCCCGTCCTAACCTACGGTGCTCAGACCTGGTCGCTCACCGAGTCGCAGAAGTTCCGCCTTGGAGTGTGCCAAAGAGCAATGGAGCGCAGCATTTTGGGTGTAAGAAGATCCGATAAAATACGTAACACCACGCTGCGCTCTAAAACTGGAATAATTGACATAGGTAAAAAGGCTGCCAGGCTCAAATGGGATTGGGCGGGTCACGTCATTCGCATGCAAGATAGTCGCTGGGCAAAAATATGCATTCAATGGGTGCCTGAGAATGGACGACACAGCCGAGGCCGGCCCAAAAAGAGATGGCAGGACGATCTAGATGCGTACCTCGATGGCTGGTCCGAAGTGGCACTAGTAAAGAACACTTGGAAGGATATGGGGGAGGCCTTTGCACAGCAGTGGGACATAAATGGCTAATTAAAAAAAAAAAAAAAAAAAAACGGACTGACACTGACTCTATCTGTACATTTATTGCTGATTGAATTCAGTCGTAGCTTGTGGCAACCCTAACTGAAACCGTACGACAGTGTCTGGCCGGTGGCGACATGGCAGTGTTTCGCACACAACACAACCGACATGCATTTATTTTTATTTCGATTTCATTAATTTTATCTGCAGTTTGATTGGTTAATGTTATTGTTTTTATCGACTTCGACTGTATGAAGTCTAGAGTAAAGATGCTATCAATTTTGAACGAAAATGTTCCTTTTGGAAACCCTTTTTAATGATTGAGTCTTTACTCCTTCGCGCTTCGATTCTGGTTTTCAAGATTTCCGGTTATTTAGGATGGCGTACAAAAAGATTAGCCTTTACAGGATATTAGTTTCAAATCGAGCAATGAAATGTACTTATGAAACATAGCTTTCCCTTACGTAATATAAAACGATTCATATTTTTCGCACATAACTATAGTTTTTTTGGAAAAAGTTTTTAGGTAGGTTATTGTTTGTGACTGTACCAATGACCTATTAATTCTAAAGTCAACAACACTTTATCAATAAAATATTGTAATATAAACTATTGAAGGCAAATACTCGAACTAGAACAGTTCGGAATGTATGCAAATAGCACAGACTACAAATAAATTATTGATAAATAATTAATCGTGTCAATTACCTCTGACGGATATTATTTATTGGGCTTTCTAGATATTACCTAATTAGTTTTGAAAATTGGCGAAATAGACAATTAAAAATAATTTTATTCATGGTAGACAATGTTGGTGACTACTAAGAGGTTAGTAACAAAAAATAATTATGCTATATTTACGTAATTACGTTACTTATTAGGTAACACAGGTCAAATATAAAAAAAAGGAAACACAAGCCAAATAAAAGCGCAACATTTGATTCTGAAATCTCGGTTCAGCATCTAGAGTAGAAAATCCAACCAAATCTTTCAATAAGTCAAAAATTAAGAGATACAGAAACTATAGCGACACTTTACATTTACACCTTATTAAGAGCATCAAGTTCGACGTTATTCGTAAGTTCTTCTTTTTAGTTCTCTGATTCTCTCAATCTAACAAAGATTAAATAAATTGAAAATATTACGTTTGTCAGTCGATGTGTCTTTCCAAGAAATATTGAGAACGCTGCACTTCTGACCTTTGTTAATAGAATTCTGTTTAAAATTCTGTCAAACATTCCCAGTCTAGGAGCCGTAAGTTTGTTTCTATAATTTAATATTTTGGTAAACGGTTTGGAACAAGCAATACTGGTTTACCTTTTTGGCTGGAATGAAGAATTAGAAATTAGAGCCTTCTATACTGGCCATCGTTGCTTATGTTCCCTAAAACTGATAATAAAAGTGTATTTGATTAAAATACTAAAAATATATACAACGTGTAACGTTAAACACACAAAAAAAAATGGTTTTTGTTTTTTCATACAAAATGAGAAATTGTTCGGCCCACCAGTATGAAAAATCATTTTTTTTTTTTGTGAATTTCCAAAAGTCTTAGAACAAACATTGTTCAGTAACATGGGATGAGTTACCCCACGAGAGGTTTTGCGCATTTAACGTTACACGTTGTATATAAAATGTAATTAATTTGTCAGTGAGATTATCAGAGAATATTGGACATGCAATTTTTGTTTTGTTACGTAAACCAACATTGACGAAGATAATTATAAGACTTAAAAAATTGCAAACACGTCACAAGCAAGTACTGTTTTACTTGCGTTTGAAGTCACGAGCAACACACTAGAATGTTGATGCGTTATATCTGAAATAAGTATCCATTATTTTTCAAAAATTTTAATGTCGGACTAATTAAGGCTCCATAGTTATTCGATACGTGCTTCGTCTTCAATAAAACTCTCGTGTAATCAAAGCCATGTGTCTTTATTATTTTACCATGATTGAAGCGCACATGAAAATCTAACCAAAGAGTCTCAGAGCATCCGAGTGATCTGTGTTGCCAGATCATCCACAGATAATATATACTACTATATGCAACATCCCCCCCTTTTTACTAACATTATACATGAGATAAAACAAACCTTACAAACCCCATAAACTAAACTAATTACATCACAAAATTATCCTTAAGATATGAAGGTGTTTTTATCAGACGTCCTGAGCGAGTCATGGTCACCCCACTATCAGTATTCCTGGACACCCTAGTGTTATCAGTGTTAGTTGATATACCGTTATCAGTAACCATCACTCTACTATAATTATCAGGACTCCTGATCAAGTTATTTGAAGCATTACAATCAGATTTTACAATAAACTTATTTTTGTTTTCAATTAAATGTCTTTGATTTCTCCTTACTACTGTCCCATCCTCCCTTTTTATTTTAAAAGATCTAGGCCCATTTTCACAAATTATTTGGCCAGGATACCAAGTCTTGTCCGGTCTGCTCTGTAACATTACATTTTGTCCAGGCGAGAAGGTTTGTCTAGTCCGAGAAGTCTTGTCATAATTAGTCTTAACTTTGTCCTTTGTTTTCATCATTTTTTCAGTAACATTTTCTGGTAACTTAGGTCTTAATAAGTTTTCAGTACAGGGTAAGTTTGTACGTAGCAATCTGCACATGAGGAGTTGCGATGGACTATATTCAAGCCCTGCAACTGGGCTTGTTCTATAATTTAGCATGGCTAAAAAGAAATCAGTAGAACTTTCCTTGGACTTTTTTAACATTGTTTTTACAATGCCCACAGCTTTTTCACTAAGTCCATTAGATTGTGGGTAGCGAGGACTGGAATTTATTAGTTGTATATCCAATGAATTAGCAAATTCTTTAAATTTATAACTTCCAAATGGCATATTATCACTTACTATGAACTTTGGTATGCCATAGGTTGAAAAAATTATCTTAAGCTTTTTTATGACACATTCAGATGTTTTTTGTACTAACTTTTTGACTTCGATCCACTTACTATAATAATCTACAACAACTAAGTAGTCCCTGCCCCCATAGTAACAAATATCCATACCAATTTTGTAGAAAGGAATACTTGGAACCTCATGTGACAAGAGAGGCTCTTTGGCCATGGACGGTCTGAACTTTTGACATGGTTTACATTTAAGTATGAACTGCTCAATATCATTAGATAGTCCTGGCCAATATAAAGCATTTCTTGCCCTTGCCTTGCATTTGACTATGCCCAAATGTCCTGTATGTAGGATTTCAAGTATTTCCTTTTGCATCAAATTCGGAATTACAATTTTGTTTTTATAGTATAACACATCATCTTTTACACTTATATCAAATCTTAGCTTAAAGTAAATTTTTAACTCTTTAGACAATTTTTTATCTGATTTTGGCCATCCGTTATTATACCACATTAATACTTGAGACAAAACTGGGTCATTAGCTGTATTAATTTTAATTTTTTCTAATCTATTTTTACTCACTGCTAACTTAGACTCAAAACCATGTACAACCTCTTGCAAAGTAGGCTCAACCTTTGCATTATTTGTTAAGAAGTTGCGTGACAAATAATCTGCTACAAACATTTTAGCACCGGGTATGTAATTAATTGTTATATTATATTTTAAAAGTTTTAGAACCATTCTCTGTAATCTTGCACTGATTTTATTTATATCTTTGTTTATGATGGATACCAACGGTTTATGATCAGTCTCTACAACTATGTCCCTACCATATATAAATTGATGGTATTTATCAACTGCACAGCAAATAGCGAACAGTTCCTTTTCAATGGGTGCCCACCTTTTCTGACAGTCAGTGTAACATCTTGAGTAGAATGATATAGGTTTGCCCTCTTGCAGCAGACACGCACCCATGCCATCCTTGGAACTATCTGATTGTATAGTAATAGTACCCCTATTTTTTAGTATAGACAGAGTAGGTGTACAACTCAATTTTAATTTAATTAAATTAAAAGCTTTAATTTGTGGCTCTCCCCAGTTCCACAAAGTATCTTTTTTCAAAAGGTCTCTAAGAGGCTTTGTGGTCTCTGAGTATTGAGGAATAAACTTACTTAAATAGTTACACATTCCAAGGAACTTTTGCAATTCTTTAATGTTCCTAGGTTGACTCAACTTTATTATAGCCTCCACATGATCTGGGTCTACTTTAATGCCTGATTTTGAAATTATTAACCCTATGTACCTGACATGATCTTTTTTATATTGTAATTTCTTCCCATTGAATTTAACATTATGTTTCCTGGCTTTACTTAATACTTCCTTCATTATTCGGTCATGATCTATACTATCCTTCCCTGCTATAATTAAGTCATCGAAATAGCATTCTACCCCTTTTATGTCACCAAAAATCTCATGCATTTGTTTTTGTAATACTTCTGGAGCAGATGAAATACCAAAAGGCATACGCCTGAACTTGTACCTACCATATGGGGTGCCAAATGTACACAAACTCTGAG
Organism: Agrotis clavis; assembly: GCA_954870645.1. Lineage (NCBI taxonomy): Eukaryota > Metazoa > Arthropoda > Insecta > Lepidoptera > Noctuidae > Agrotis > Agrotis clavis. The sequence goes on from OX940930.1 coordinate 12,554,433, forward strand.
GATCTTCCAAAATTAATTGAAAAAATCCATCTTTCAAGTCTAGCACGCTAAATACCTGTTTTCCGGCTAAATTATTGTAAATTTCTTCAGGCGAAGGTATTAGGTACCTCTCCCTCTTAATACACTTGTTCAGCTCCTTGGGGTCCAAGCATAACCTTAACGACTTATCTGGTTTTTCTACAATAACTAAATTATTGCACCAATCCGTAGGACCTTCTACCTTTTCTATTATTCCTCTTTGTTCATAGTTGTCTAATGTATTTTTAAGCCTATCCTTTACAGATTGTGGGATGCGCCTAATAGGTTTCACTATTGGTTCAGCATTTTCCTGTAACTTTATCTGATATTTACCTATACTTCCTAATCCTGAAAAAACATCTTTGTTTGATTTAACAAACTGTTCTGTAGAGTCTACACCTTGTGACTGTAACTCATGAACACGCTGTACCAAGTTAAGCCTCACACTATCCTTTAACCCTAACACTGGTTGAACATTTAACTTGATAACTGAAAAATCTAATTTCTCGTTCTTCTCCCTAACTTTACAATCAATTTTCACATTGCCCTCTGGCTTAATTCTTTCTCCGTTATAAACTATTAATATTGTATCTGACTCTACCAAATCCAAGTTTTTCTCCTTATTAATTTTCTCGTATAAACTTAAAGGTAAGGTATTACAATCTGCACCTGTATCTATCTTAAATGTAACTACAAGATTTCCCACTAAAATGTCCTCTTTCCATTGCATTACACTGTCCACTGTACACAAACTATCGATTTCCACACTTTCTTCACTTCCTGTTTCTTCATTTTCTTCTACTAAATACACTTTCTTGCTTCTCACTGTTTTTCCTGATCCTGATTTCACTCCTTTCCTTTCTTCAACTCTGTGATCTGCTTTCTTTTTCCTGCATTTCACTGCAAAGTGATTTTTTCCACCACATGCTGCACATTTCCGACCATACGCTGGGCATCTTCCTTTCATGTGTATTTTTCCACAGTACTCACAATTAATATCTCGTTCTGATCTTTCCCTTGGTCTGATCTTAGCCACAGCTGCTACTTCGCTCTCTCTGGTTAATGTTTCCACTTGCTGCTTACCAGCCTCTGCCGCTCGGCAAATATCCACAGTTTGACTTAATGTCAAATCTGACTCTCTTAAAAGCCTTTCCTTGAGTCCCAAGTCTCTAATTCCTATAATAATCATGTCTCTCACTAACCTGTTTTCCTGGTCTCCAAAGTCACAAAGTTTCGCTTGTGATTTTACTCCATTTAAGAAATATTCAAAGCACTCTCCTTCTTTCTGTTTCAGATTGAAGAACTTGTAACTGTTAGCTATAATGTTTTTGGACGGTGATGACAATTTTTCGAATTCTGCAATTAGGTCGTCTAATTCTTTTAACTCACTTAACTTGTTATTATTGTTATATATTGTGAGCGCTTCATCTCCAGCAATATTTAAAAATAACGCTATTTTTCTGTTTCCGTCCGCCTGTGACAGACCAACGGCTTTTATGTATAAATTGAATTTTTGTTTAAATATCGGCCAGTTGGCACTTTCTCCACTCAAAATTAATGGTGGTGGTGGTTTTATTCCCTCCATACTTAGCGCTGTATTATTGCAACTTTTTGCTTACAACAAGTCTTCACGGAAGCGGCGCTTGGACGCTTCACTAAAATGGCGGCACAAGTAATCCAGAATCCAGTTCCACTAAGGAAGTCTCTTATTTTCCACAGGCATATCTTTTTCACCTGACACCATATTCGATACGTGCTTCGTCTTCAATAAAACTCTCGTGTAATCAAAGCCATGTGTCTTTATTATTTTACCATGATTGAAGCGCACATGAAAATCTAACCAAAGAGTCTCAGAGCATCCGAGTGATCTGTGTTGCCAGATCATCCACAGATAATATATACTACTATATGCAACAATAGTACTTCAATATAATCTTACTCGCTTGCACTTGCACGTACCACGCACTATTGCTTGCTCTTTCTTTTAGCTGTCTACACGCAAATCTATTTATTTTACGGTAAAAAAAATTTCTAAAAAATAAATAACAGTTCAGTTAGTATAAAAAGTTTCATGATCTAATTTTAAGTATTTTATGATTGCCAGCGGTTTATTGTTCAATTTAGTGGTAACTTTGGGATTTTTTTTCTATCGAGAAAATTTTATGGAATCATGTTTTCGCCAAACATAAGACCTAACATTAATCCTCAACTTTATGTATTTATATCAAAATTAATGCTGCAGTATTTTCGACGTATCACAGGATTCTGCTAAGCCATTTGAGGTAGTATGGGCTCTTAAATTTACAATTTGTTGATGCTAATTATTCGGCTAATTAGCCTCCAACAACAAACGAGTCAAGATCATATTGTTGCTTATAACATAATAGTGGCCCTTAGTAAATATGACTCGGTCGCAACAGTCCACCACATACTGGTCAGTGGGGTCGATGACCGCACTCTACTTACTGTCAAAGTCAACTTTCTCTAAAGCAGTACACACACTTTCAAGCTTGAAACGCTGCATAACTGTTGTTCATCAAACAAATGTTGTGCATCATAACTGTATTCGGGTTCATTGTACTTATTCAAAAGCAACTCGTGCAACTGCACACTTCATTGATAAGTAACTTAACTATACGGAGATCTTGGCATCACTGCATGTCGTGGGTTCGATTTCTGCATAGAACCTAAATGGCCAACAGGCAGTAAGTTCCGGGTCCAAATATTTGTAAATGCCAGTTAAAATGACTGTAATACGCACCCATGATTACATTAGGATATCAAAAAATAAAAATGTTACCTATATCAAATGACGCTTCTGAGCAACGAAAAACTTTTTCAAAAAAAAATGTAACCGCCTTCAAAAACAACCACAAAAAAGGGTAAAATAAACTTCAAAACTTTTCTTTCGGAAGTCGGTGACTTTTTTTTTATAATTTCATTGTCTTTTTGCCACCGACTTCCGAAAGAAAAGTTTTGAAGTTTATTTTACCCTTTTTTGTGGTTGTTTTTGAAGGCGGTTACATTTTTTTTTGAAAAAGTTTTTATTTTACTCTTTTTGGTTTAAATATTCAAGCACAATTTTTGTCAAATACGAATACATCATTTCCTTACATGAGCACTAGAATTTTGTAATCCGTAACACCGGTAATAACATCGTTAAAATCTCTTACATTCATAATTCCCTATCTCAAAAACTACTGAACCGATTTTGATGAAACTTGCAGTATTCCCTAAGTTGAACGATACTTAGTACAACAAAAAAAGAATTACTTAAATCGGACTTGTAGTTCCGGAGATATGCGAACACAAACATAATTTTCTTACTTGAGGAGTTGTACCTTCCATCATCAGCTCAGCTACATGAGATGATGATTACCATACGCAAATACTTAAATTACTTCATAAAATTTGCGAAAAACGATGTGTAAGCCTATAAAATTTGAGGGTTGCCCTCGATTTCTCTAGGATACAATCATCAGATCCTGACATGGTGACAATGGGACCACTCCTGAAGTATCTCCTTTCGAACAAAAAAAGAATTTTGAAAATCGGTCCACAATTGGCGGAGTAATCAGGTAACAAACACACAAAAAAAAAAAAAAAAAAAAAAACATACCGTCGAATTGATAACCTCCTTCTTTTTGAAGTCGGTTAAAAAGTATAAAGTAAGAAGCATGGATATCCTATTCCTTGTTAAATGTGTGGATCAACCCTTATTCTACCTATCCCAATATCAATCATACAAACATAATTTCGCCAAACATCAGTGTAAATATATAGCAACGTATTTTATGTTGCCACGTACTAATGCCTGTCCGTTTATTAGGCAGCTGTGAACAATAGCATTGTTTGTGATGCAACATCGTAAGGTCGCGCTTGGCCGCCCCGCAATAGTTTCCAGTCTACCGACTCCCAAACATATAAATAAGCAAGATAATTAACGCAGACATTAATGTAATACACAAATTATTTGATGGCTACTGTGCAAACAGAAACCATGTCATGAGAAAAGTAAATAGTAGTTATGCCATTCAACTCGCCGAGTCCTAAATACCAGTAACCCCGATAATTTATCACGGTAATATGTAAACATGTCTCTATCGTAAGAATGCATAAGTATTTAAATCTGCATCGAGTTGTGTATTCATATCACACAGCAGTACACAACCCGACACCGGTGCAGACACACGCTCGCACAAAAACATGTAAATCGAGGTCATGATCAATGACTTGTGTGTAGTCACAGAATATTTCTGGTTCTTACGAAACTATCGTGTCGTCAGCGCTATGGTTACCTCATACATAACATCTACCTATTATTAGATAGCTACGTAAGCCGACTCCGTTTACGCCCTAGTAACCAACAAACTGTGCGGCAACACGAACGCGTCCGCATCAAAAATGACAAAACACACAATTTTTGTTTTCTTCTTCGTCACGACGATATTCGCTACGGACAGTTACAAAATACTCGGCATTTTCCCGTCGTTGGATCGCAACAACTACCTCACTTACCGCGGACTGTTTCGTGAATTGGCAAATCGTGACCATGAGGTGACCCTCATTAGCCATTTCCAACTGCAAGACGCGCCGGCTACGTACAAAGATATATTATTAAGTGACACACTACACCAAGTGTATAAAGGGTTATCTTATGAATCTGTGATAGTGAACGAAGTGTCGCGAGTGCCGTTCGAAACGCTAGTGGCGACTAAAGCCGGCAACGACGACTGCAAGACTTTAATGAACAACCACGAAGTCCTGCACATAATAAGCACGCGGCCTCGGTACGATGTAATACTAGTGGAGTCATACAACAGTGACTGTGGCCTGGCACTGGCCGCTAACCTGAGTGCGCCCTACATAGCCTTCAGCCCGCAGCCTCTTCAAGCGTGGCAGTATAGCAGATTGGGTATTCATTTCAATTCTGCGTATGTAAGTCAATCCGGCCTGCCCTACGGAAAGGAACCTTGGTATTTTGAGAGACTGAAGAGTTATGTGCTGTATCACCTTACGAACTGGGTATATTACGTGGGGTCGCAAGTAACGGACCATGTGTACCTGTATAGGTACTTGGGCGATGCGCTGCCGTCTCTAGAGAGCATAGCGTCAAACGCGAGCCTAGTGTTTGTAAACACGCATCAGTCAGTGTATGGCGGTGTTGCCAGACCTGATAATGTAATTGACATAGGTGGTATTCATGTGAGGCCTCCAAAACTTATTTCGACGGTGAGTAATTTTTTCAATATCTATGTAAATAGGCGCTACCAACGTTATGTCATGTTTGTTTGGTATTCTTAATAAGTGACGAGTACCTGAAACGTTTACATTGTGCCACACCGCTGAGCATATTGGAAGCAGTATCAACATTAATTAAGGATGATTGTGTATGTAGATAACATTGCTGTTGCAGTCATGTATGGCATAGACATTAGAAATCGATCAATGTACGAGTATATGAATTGCACAGCAAAGTTATCCAGCCGCTTACATAATCGATATTTTTGTTAGTGTCAGCTCAGACAGCGTAGATTGGGTCGCAATCGCAGTGTTGCGTGACGTAAACTTCTCTCGCTAACCAACTAAAAAGACAAAACGATCGCCTCTCCATTGCTCTTGTTTACTCGAAAGCCATATAAAACCCTTAAAAGTATGTCTGTTTAAAACGTTACCGTTGAACTCCCGTAATTAAGTCTTAGAAATAAAAGCCTCTACACACCCGTATCCACGAGCACCAATAGCACAATAAACTCATCTTTCAATGTTATCACTTTGCAGGAAATAGAGAGATTTATAAACGAGGCAGAGCACGGCGTTATATACGTGAACCTCGGTACTACGGTACAGGACTCCACGCTTGCCGGTGATAAATTAAACGAACTGTTATCAACGTTCGGTAAATTGCCTCTAAGGGTCCTCTGGAAATGGGACGGAGGCAATCTGCAACTGCCGAGAAACGTTATGACTATGAAATGGTTCCCGCAATACGATATTTTGAGTAAGTATACGTACATGTGTTTTATAATGGGTCATTGTTTGTGGTTTAGCTGTTCAGATCCATGGAGTTCGGAGTGATCATCATTGACAGTGTTTTTTCTACCCACTAATGAGAATTGGCCTTTCGTGTTAGGATGTCTGGAATTATATTTAAGATAACTAGCTAAAATGCGTATGCAGTATATATCAAAACTATCTTATTTAAAGGATTCAGAAATTCACCAAACTGAAGAAAAGCTTCAATGGCTGTTCTGTCCAAATGTAAAGCAGCTGAATATTTTATGACTGCGTCTCATGAAGATAATTGTTCAGTTATTAAGATCATAGAACTTGTACGAATATCAAAAACAATTCCTAAGTCTGTTTCTATACGGGCACGCCGCAATCGCGGCGGTAAGACCCCTCTTTGAGGAGTGGCTGGAAAGGCGTCACGGCGTCCTGACCTACCGCATGACGCAGGTCCCCACCGGTCACGGAAGTTTCGGGACGTACCTGTGTCTGATGAGAAAAGAGGAAACGCCTGGTTGTCACCACTGCAAGGATCGCCCGGAGAACACAGTGAGCATACGGTGCAAGACTGCCCCGCTTGGGCAGAGCACCAACGTTTCCTCACGGCGGCGATAGGCGGAGACCTCTCGCGCCCGGCATTGGTCGCGGCCATGCTGCGGGGCGAGACGGAGTGGGAAGCGGTCGCCTCCTTCTGCGAAGCAGTCATGCTCGCGAAGGAGGAGACGGGCCGCGTGAGAGAGAGGACAATGTCCTCCCTGCGCCCCACCCGCGGTGGTGGACGCCCACGGCGACGGACGTCGCAAGACCATCTCCGGCCACCGTAGGCGCGGGCATGCGGGCGGCGAGTAAAGTGCAACTCCGCGCTGTCCGACCATGGACCATGCCCGGGTCGACGGCGCGTTGTGTTCCACGCGCGCCTCAAAGAGCGTCAGCATAATGACGGGGCCCCCCTCTAGAGGGCCAAAGCCTGCCGGGGTCGCGGGACTTATCTCATTGCCGTGACTCCGGAACATAAAGGGCTATTGAAGGACACCGTGGATTTTAGTCAGTACAAGTCTGACAGTCCCTCCCGCCCTGCCCGGGGTGGGAGGACTCAGCTTAATTTTTCTTTTAGTACCAAATTGCGGGTGCGGGGCAGTGGTCCAACTGCTCTATCCAACTGGTTGGACCATGACCCTTCACTAGGGGCAGTTTTCCAACTTTAAAAATAGTTGGACCACAGCACCTGTTAAGAGTTCCGTGGTCCAAATCATTTAAAAATAATTTGCCCACCCTAAAAGACTCAACTGTATAATTATGTATAAGTATAGAATTTTGTCCGACAGTTAAAATTGTAGTTTGTTATTATCATTCATCATCATCATCTCAGCCGTAGGACGTCCACTGCTGAACATAGGCCTCCCCTTTTGATTTCCACTTATACCGGTTGGAAGCGACCTGCATCCAGCGTCTTCCGGCAACCTTTATAAGGTCGTCTGTCCACCTTGCTGGTGGACGTCCTACGCTGCGCTTGCTAGTCCGTGGTCTCCACTCTAGTACTTTTCGACCCCATCGGCCATCTGCTCTGCGAGCAATATGGCCTGCCCATTGCCACTTCAGCTTGCTAATCCGGTGGGCTATATCGGTGACTTTAGTTCGTCTTTATTATCATTGGTCACAATGTATTTGGAGAAAAGCAAAAAAAAAATGGTATTCAAAAACTAAATTAATAAAAAGAGTCAAAAGAATTATTTCAATGTGCTCAGTTTTTCTACTATTGCAGTGTGATATGAATATAACCGCAAACCAGTAGGTACCATGCAATATATAATTCTAAAGTTGAGGCTTTTAGGGTGTGCAACTTATTTTTAAATGAATTGGACCACGGAACTCTCAAAAGGTGCTGTGGTCCAACTATTTTTAAAGTTGGACAGCTGCCCCTAGTGAAGGCTCATGGTCCAACTAGTTGGACAGAGCAGTTGGACCACTGCCCCGCACCCCAAATTGCCACGTTCGAATGCTCAATGCTCATGCAAATAAGCAACGCTTTGTTCAAAAACAAATATCATACAAACTTCAAAATTTTTTGTCGATTCATATCAATGATAATGAATCTCTTACCTGAGTCGTAATTACTCGTATCACATCATATCACATCTACAAAAAAATAAGGATAATATCTACTAAAATATCTCGTAATTTCATTTCATTCATTGCGAAAAAAAAATGTTGTGAACTAATACGAAACCTTGATTTTTGGATACCCTGATCTGTCCCACATCTGCGCAAACACCGCTTTCTTATGCTTCCACTTTTGGCAAGAACTAAACGATTTTTTCTCTATATTTCAGAACATGACAACGTGAAAGCCTTCGTGTCCCACGCGGGCATCCTCAGTACTATCGAAGCAGTGGACGCTGGTGTGCCCGTCGTGGCCATCCCACTCTTTGGAGACCAGTACGGCAATGCAGCAGCTCTGCAAGATGCAGGCATGGCCACTATTGTCCACTACCAAGATCTGAAGAAAGAGTATCTATTAGATGCTATCAATGATGTTCTTGACCCTGTGTAAGTGAATCTATATTTTATTATAGTACTGTCTGTAGTACTGGCTATAGTACATGATGTTTTATAGCCTTATAGCCTTCTTCGATAAATGGACTAGTTATTCAACACAAAAATTTTTTTTTTTGAGGAAAGAAAAATTTTTAGATTGCAAGTGGGATTCGAACCCGCGTCTTCTGGATAGGTACAGTCAGCATTAAAAGTTGATGACCACATTCAGATTTTCAAAATTACTGTACATTATATCACCCATAAATCGCTCAACAAGATAGGTACCAGTATTGAATGAACATCATTAAAGTTCAAAATTAACTGAACACTAATTGTCAAAAGTCACTGAACACCATTTTGTCAAAAATTGCTGATCGTTATGATACCCGAAAATATCATAACATTCAGTTTTACAAAAGTTAATGAACAATACAAAATGCTTGTTTTGGTTATCCAGTATAATCACGACAACGTCCAAGAGTAACTTAACATCATAAATAACAAAAGTCACTGAACAATCTAAAATGCTTGTTTTAGTTAAATCTAGTGAAATCACGGCAACATCCAAAATTAGCTTATCATCATAAATGACAAAAGTCACTGAACATTACTTTGTTTCGGATACGTAGTGTGTAAACTTATAACTACTATGAAAAGTAGCTGAACTGCAAACTAAAAAATCTTCAGAGTTATAAATCCAATCTTGTCCTATCCAAACTAAAGCATGTAAAAAGAAAATTAAATGGATGTAAATTACGAATTTAACTTTCCAAAATTATAATTTTTTGATGGGATTTCATTACTTTTTGAACATAAATATTATTAGTAAGTAGCCTGTGCTGATTGTTACATGTATAATTACAGTTACAGGCAGTAAGTATAAAAGTGTGCCTAAGGGAAAAAAATTATTAAAACTAGAACTCCGCCGAACTTAGGTCTCTTCCTCTTTGAATTACAATTTAAATTTTTTCGTGGGATACTTTCGGAAAATCTAAATACATGCCGTGTCACCTCAGTTGATTTTAGGTTTGAAAAGGAAGGGGTTGTGGATGGGTCAAAATTAAGTCCAATAGGGCTTAATTAACTTATTTTGACTTCATTTTGAGGGAAAATTAATAACAATAACCTGTATTAAAAGAGAAATATGGTTTCTAGATACTAAACCGAACGAATAAGATATACAACGAAAACAGATTAATATGCATGTTTTAATAAATTGAAAGAATATATAGGCCAAGTTTTGCTTTTATTAAAGCATGCAATAAAATCCTTCCTTTAAAACTTGAATACCCCTTTTCACTAAATTGGGGGGTGATTTTCTAAAAATCTAAAAAAGGCGTGTTTGATCAATTTCATCTCAGAATTTAAAATGTCACTTACGGGATATCTTCCGTGATTATTTATGATTTTGAGTTCCCGATATTTATTTAAATAATCACGGAAGATATCCCGTAAGTGACATTTTAAATTCTGAAAATAACCGTGATAGCCTAAAACAGTGTTTAATTTCATCTCATTTCTGTAGGTATACTGAGTTTCAAATTTGTCCGCTTGCGTGTTATGTTATTTTCCCCTACAAAATTTTACGTTATCAAAATCACCAAATGAGATTAGTTTTAAAAAACTAATAATGCCAATCTTTTTCCTGTGTTTTAAATTATAATCCCAAGTAATTAGATTTCAAATAAAAAGGTTTTCACTCTCTTAAAGTTGGATTATCGTAAAATCCTTTCTTAATGATAACTTTCTTACTAGCGGTTTTTTTTTACGTGGCAAAAGCATCAAATGAGTCCTCCCACCCCGGGCAGGGCGGGAGGGACTGTCAGACTTGTACTGACTAAAATCCACGGTGTCCTTCGGTAGCCCTTTCTGTGCCGGAGTCGCGGTATACGTATGTCCCGCAACCCCGGCAGGACTGTGGCCCTCTATAGGGGGGCCCCGTCATTATGCTGACGCTCCTTGAGGCGCGCGTGGAACACAACGCGCCGTCGACCCGGGCATGGTCCATGGTCGGGCAGCGAGTTGCCCTTTACTCGCCGCCCGCATGCCCGCGCCTACGGTGGCCGGAGATCGTCCCGCGACATCCGTCGCCGTGGGCGTCTACCACTGCGTCTGGGGCGGAGGTAGGACGGTATCCTCTCTCTCAAGCGGCCCGCCTCCTCCTTCGCGAGCATGACTGCTTCGCAGAAGGAGGCTACCGCCTCCCACTCCGTCTCACCCCGCAGCATGGCCGCGAACAATGCCGGGCGCGAGAGGTCTCCGCCTATCGCCACCGTGAGGACACGGCGGTGCTCCGCCCAAGCAGGGCAGTCCTGCACCGTGTGCTCCACCGTGTCCTCCGGGCGGTCCTATTGGACTTAATTTTGACCCATCCACAACCCCTTCCTCTTGAAAACCTAAAATCAACTGAGGTGACACGGCATGTATTTAGATTTTCAGAAAGTATCCCACGAAAAAAATTAAATTGAAATTCACAGAGGAAGAGACCTAAGTTCGGCGGAGTTATACTTTTAATATTTTTTTTTCCCTTAGGCACACTAAATTTATACTTACTGCGTGTAACTGTAATTACACATGTAACAATCAGCACAGGCTACTTACTAATAATTTATGTTCAAAAAGTAATGAAATCCCATCAAAAACATAAATGTGAAATAAGAGCCAAGTTCTAATTTCTCATTTATTTTCGTTTTCGCTCGTTCGTTCTACAGAACCATAAAATAAAAAATATGCTTGTCGCTTGAACACCCTCTTCTAATATTTCTCATTGATACTTAGTATGAAAAAATAATAATTTTGGAAAGTTAAATTCGTAATTTACATCCATTTAATTTTCTTTTTTTACCGACTTCAAAAGGAGGTTATCAATTCGACCCGTATGTATGTAATATTTCCAGAACTGTCCAGTTTTCGAATATGTTGGTCTATATAAGCGTCTGAACAAATGTGTCAAATTTCGAAAGCGTATATATGTATGTATGTGTATATGTATGTTTTTATGTTTGTGTTCGCATATCTCCGGAACTACAAGTCCGATTTTATATGTAAAGATAAATTCTTTTTTTGTTATACTAGGTATTGTTCAACTTAGGGTACACTGCAAGTTTCATCAAAATCGGTTCAGTAGTTTTTGAGAAATAGATATTTATGTGGTGACGGATTACAAGATATTGACAAATACCTATGTATTTTACAATACAAGAATTTGGGTTGATTAAATAATAAATAAATAAACTAAAAAGGGTAAAAAAAAACTTTTTCAAAAAAAGTAACCGACTTCAAAAACAACAACAAAAAAGGGTGAAATAACCTAATTAATAACTTCTTTCGGAAGTCGGTGGCAAAAATCAATGAAAATAAAAATATAGCCACCGACTTCCGAAAGAAGTTATTAATTAGGTTATTTCACCCTTTTTTGTTGTTGTTTTTGAAGTCGGTTACTTTTTTTGAAAAAGTTTTTTTACATGCTTTAGTTTGGATAGGACAAGATTGGATTTATAACTCTGAAGATTTTTTAGTTTGCAGTTCAGCTACTTTTCATAGTAGTTATAAGTTTACACACTACGTATCCGAAACAAAGTAATGTTCAGTGACTTTTGTCATTTATGATGTTAAGCTAATTTTGGACGTTGCCGTGATTTCACTAGATTTAACTAAAACAAGCATTTTAGATTGTTCAGTGACTTTTGTTATTTATGATGTTAAGTTACTCTTGGACGTTGCCGTGATTATACTGAATAACCAAAACAAGCATTTTGTATTGTTCATTAACTTTTGTAAAACTGAATGTTGTTCAATATTGTAATAAAATGGCAACATTAATATTTTAATATTTATAGCAAATAATTTGTGAGTATGGCAACTCTCTCTTGCAACGCCGGTCAAGGCGGAACTACATGTCCATTTTGTACTGTGCCTAAATTGATTAATAAACGTTAATATTCCTTCTCCATAACGTATTATTTCGCTCCATCCACTGCCAATAATAACCTGAAAAGGTTATGGGCCCAGTCGCCCGGAGCGAAATAAAGGAATATTGGCAAAAAAGCTGTGGTAAAGCGGCGGCGTGGTTCTGCGGTCAAGCAGAGGTAAAGGGCGAAACAAGATGGACGGCGAGGGCTATATTTTTGGAGCTTCAAATAATCGCATGATATTAGAAAATATCAGTAATTGGCCCACATGGAAATTCCAACTAAAAGTGTTATTGAAGGCGGTAAATGTCTTTGACTTGGTGGATGGCTCATCAAAGTGCCCACAAAATGAAGTCGAAAAAATAACCACATGGAAGAGATTAGATGCAAAAGCCCAAGGAATCATCGTTGGAAGATTGGGCAACACGGCTATGCTACACGTGCAAAATTGCGAAACATCCAAAGAAATGTGGGATAAATTAAATACAGTATTTGAACAAAAATCGGATGTCTCACTCCACTTATTACAACAGCGCTTCTTTGAAGAGAAACTTGACAGTTCAGAGGATGTGTCTACGTTTATAGCGAAAATAGAGGCCATTGTGACTCAAATAAAGCTAGCAAAGGGCGAAATTGCCGAAAACATGATTGTAACCAAAATAATAAGTTCGCTGGGTGAAAAGTTCAGACACTTCGTCTCTGCATGGGACTCTGTGCCCACAGAAAAGCTAAACCTTTCAGAGTTGACAGCCAGGCTCATCATAGAAGAGCAAAGAAATAAAATGTACCAAGACAGTGAAAACAGTAGTTCCACAGCGTTTAAAACTAATACAAACCCAAGAAAATGCTTTAACTGCGGTAAAGTGGGGCATTATAAAAAGGACTGTAAGGTAAAGAAGCACAAAAGTGATAAAACTGAAAACATTCTATTTTGCAATCAATGTAAAAAACGGGGACATACAAAAGAAAAGTGTCGGTTTAACAAGGACAATAAAAAACAAACTGAAGATAAAAAACAAAACGCATTTGTCATGTCAGTGTGTGGACTTATGTCAAAAAGTAAAAATAATGAGTGGTTCTTAGATAGTGGTGCTTCTGAGCATATGTGCTTTACAGTGGACAGTTTCATAAACTATAAAAAGTTGTTAGTGCCTAAAGACATTGTTATTGGTGATGGGACAATAATAAAAGCATTAGGTTATGGTGATATTAACCTAGAGGCATATGATGGTCAAAATTGGATTAAAACTTCAATAGGCAGTGTGTTATATGTGCCAAGCCTCAAGACAAACTTATTTTCCATGAGTGCTGCTCTGGATAAAGGTTATAAACTGGAGTCGACAGCTAATGAGTGCCAGTTCATCAAAAACAATAGTGTGTGTGCGGTAGCAAAAAGAAATGGTAAAATGTACACAATGTTATTCAGAGAGTATGAAAATAACGCTATGGTTGGAAAAGTAATGTCAAATCTGAGGGAATGGCATGCCAAACTAGGTCATCAAGACATAAATCAGGTGAAAAGCATCTTGATGAAGCAAGATATTAAGTTCGAAAATAATAGTGAAGAAGAAACCTGTTTGCCATGTTTGAAAGGAAAACAACATAAGTTTCCCTTCCCATCTAGTACCCATAGGGCAACGAAACCAGGAGAGGTTATCCATATTGATATAGGAGGTCCAGTAAAACAAACTTCACTAGGAGGGGCAAGGTTCTTTCTGCTCATCAAGGATGATTATTCTAAATATAGAAAGGTATATTTTCTGAAGAATAAAGGTCAGTCTGTAGAATATTTAAAACAGTATCTGAAAGAAATAAAAGTTAATCCCGGTCACATAGTGAAATACATAAGAAGTGATAATGCAAAGGAATTTATCGGTAAAGAAATGGAAAACTTGCTGAAATCACATGGGATACAACACCAAAGAAGTGTAGCATATACTCCGCAACAGAATGGTTGTGTAGAGCGCGAGATGAGGACGGTGGTTGAGTCAGCACGAACTATGCTTCTGGAGAGCGGCCTAAACAAGAATCTGTGGGCGGAAGCTCTCAATACCGCTGTCTACATAATCAACAGAACAGGTCCTAGTCGTGTGAAGGACAAAACACCATATCAACTTTGGTGGAACAAAGATTTTGATGTCAACAACCTTCAAGTCTTCGGTAGTCAAGTATCTGTACATATTCCTGATCAAAAACGGTTAAAGTTTGATAGCAAGGCTGAATTAGGCCATTTCATAGGATATGGAGAAAATACAAAAGGATACAGAATATATTTTCCAGAAGAAGACAAAGTAGACATCAAAAGAGACATAGTATTTATAAAAAGGTCTATAGAAAACAAAGATAAAGACAGAAGGCAAGAAAAGGAGTATCACATAGTTTCTGACACTCAAGAAGAGACAGAACAAGTTTCAGAGGAAGAAAAAAGCCAGTATGAGGATATTGAAAACCCTGAAACAATAGAAAGTGAAAATGAACAGGACTCCATTCACTCCTTTCATGAGGAATCAATACTAGAAGAGGAAGAGATAGAAGAAGAACAGGAAAACTCACAGGAAACTTCAGGACAAACAGAAGAGGCAACAGAAAGATCCAGAAGGGTAAGAAAAAAACCAAGCTGGTTGAAAGACTATGTACAAGAAGACGAAAACATGTTCCTGAGTTACAGCTGTGATGAACCTATTTCCTATCAAGAAGCTATGAAAAGACCAGATAAAACTAAATGGGAGGAAGCCATAAATAAAGAGTTGAAGACACTGGAGGAAAATAATACCTGGGAGGAGGTGACAGAAGTTCCTGACGGAGAAAACATAGTGAGTAGCAAGTGGGTATTTAAAATCAAGGAGGCAGAAGGAAAATCTCTGTATAAAGCTCGCTTAGTAGCCAGAGGATTTGAACAGAAGAACTGCGACAACCAAACATACTCACCTGTCGCCAAACTAACAACCTTCAAAGCTATGATGGCTGTAGCCACCCAAAAAAGGGAGCCAGTGTATCAAATGGATGTCACCGGAGCATTCCTCTATGGTGACATAAATGAGACAGTTTATATGAGATTACCTAGTAATAAGGTATGCAAATTAAATAAATCAATCTATGGTCTTAAAAAATCACCAAAATACTGGAATGAAAAGTTTAATAATTTTATGACAAATGAAGATTTTTTAAGATCAAAAAATGATCCATGTTTATATTTCAAACAAATAGGAAATGATTACATTTATGTGTTATTATTTGTTGATGATCTGTTGTACTTTGGTAGTAATAAAAACCAAGTAGGTGATTTTAAAAGTTCCATATGTAAAAACTTTAAAATGAAAGATTTGGGTCTAGCTAGTAATTATCTAGGAATAAATATTAAACAGGATCTTGTTAATTGTGTAACTGTAATAAATCAGAAAAGATATTTGCTAAAGTTGTTGGATTTATATCAAATGTCAAATTGTAAAACTGTATCTACTCCAATAGAACAGAATTTAAATTTTGAATTGTTACAGAAAGATAAAAGTGAAAGTTTTGAAATAGAAAAAGCTTGTAGAAGTTTAGTTGGCAGTCTATTGTATGCAACTTGCACTAGACCAGATTTATGTGTAGCAGTAGGATTTCTTAGTAGATATGTGCATTGTGCTAGTGTAGCTTTATTTAAATGTTTAAAGAGGATATTAAGATACATAAATGGTACCATAGATTTGTCTCTAATATACAAATATGATAAGGAAGGTAAAAATGTATGTAAACTGCAAGGCTATAGTGATGCAGACTGGGCCGGTGATGTTGCAGACCGGAAGTCAACATCTGGCCAAATTTTTTATATTTTTAATTGTCCAGTTTCTTGGTACAGCAAGAAACAGTCTTGTGTATCATTATCGTCTTGTGAAGCTGAATATGTTGCTCTTAGTATGAGTATTATGGAAGGTTCTTTTTTAAAAAAGTTACTCAAAGACTTTGGATATTATAATGTTGATTTTGAAATACTTGAAGACAACCAAAGTGTGATTAATATAACAAAAAACAATGACAGTAACAAAAGGTTAAAACATATAGATATAAAATATCAGTATATTGTGGAAAATATATCAACAGGTTCAGTTAAGATAAAATTTGTAGTAATAACAATATAGCTGATTTGTTTACCAAACCTTTGGGGAAAATACTTTTTGTTAAACTTAGAGATAAGATATTGTCATAAATTTGTTATAGCAAGTAGGCATTTATATAATGTTGATTTTATATTGTATATGGTATCTTGTTTATGTAAAGGTTGTCTAGTATTTTTAGATGTAAGGCTCTGCATATTTGTTTAGAGGTTATGTTTAATTTAAGGAGGTGCATTGCAAAGTTTGTTAAGGTGATGCATTTCAGAATTTGTGTTAAGGGGAAGCATCTCTGAATTTTTTCTTAAGGGGGTGTAAAGAATAAAAGTTTTGAGTTGTTAAATTAAAGGGTTGTCTGGAAATTAAAATATAATGTTGAGGGGGTGTGTTCAATATTGTAATAAAATGGCAACATTAATATTTTAATATTTATAGCAAATAATTTGTGAGTATGGCAACTCTCTCTTGCAACGCCGGTCAAGGCGGAACTACATGTCCATTTTGTACTGTGCCTAAATTGATTAATAAACGTTAATATTCCTTCTCCATAACGTATTATTTCGCTCCATCCACTGCCAATAATAACCTGAAAAAATGTTATGATATTTTCGGGTATCATAACGATCAGCAATTTTTGACAAAATGGTGTTCAGCGACTTTTGACAATTAGTGTTCAGTTAATTTTGAACTTTAATGATGTTCATTCAATACTGGTACCTATCCTGTTGAGCGATTTATGGGTGATATAATGTACAGTAATTTTGAAAATCTGAATGTGGTCATCAACTTTTAATGCTGACTGTACTCCAGACGCCTTAACCAACTAGGCTATTGCAGCACACACCTGCAAGCTGAAATTCTCTATTCCTCGTTTGAACGCTTTCCGGTAGCGTAGCGCCATCTCTTGGATTAGTGTTTAACTAACTTCCACCCAACACAAATTTTTCTTTCCTCAAAAAAATCATCTTTACGATGCGCGTCGCATGCGTTAATGCATTTAAAATAATTAACAAAAATAACTTTTCAATTAACCAATCAAACGAACTCTTCAGCTTTACAATACCTATGTATTAGTATCGATACTGCTGAGCAAAGTTAAGCCTTAAACTTTCCTTCCATTCTTTCTTTTGTGCAGCCAGTACAAACATATTAGAGGTTTTGATATATTATGCAAAAAAATAGTTTAATAAACTAGGCAAAAATCGTATAGTACAATTGACTTCTAACCCGTAGTTTTCGGGGCGAGATGGAGTGGGAAGCGGTCTCCTCCTTCTGCGAAGCAGTAATGCTCGTGAAGGAGGAGGCGGGCCGCTTGAGAGTGAGGACAGCGTCTTCCCTCCGCCCCAACCGCAGTGGTAGGCGCCCGCGGCGTCGGACGTCAGCAGATGATTTCCGGCCACCGTAGGCGCGGGCATGCGGGCAGCGAGTAAAGGGCATCTCGCTGCCCGACCATGGACCATGCCCGGGTCGACGGCGCGTTGTGTCCCACGCGCGCCTCAAAGAGCGTCAGCATAATGACGGGGCCCCCCTCTCAGAGGGCCAAAGCCTGCCGGGGTCGCGGGATTATTTCCTTACCGTGACCCCGGAACATAAAGGGCTATTGAAGGACACCGTGGATTTTAGTCAGTAGAAGTCAATAGAAGTCCCTCCCGCCCTGCCCGGGTTGGGAGGACTCATTTGATGATTTTACCACGCTAAAAAAAAAAAAACCGTAGTTTTGATCTCACGTTCCAGATGGAACGAAATAATCTCTTATCAAAGTGAATATTTACCTAATCACCTAATTACGTGTATTGAAAAAAAGGCAATTGAATTATGTACCTATCATATAAAATTGATAATAAATTATTTACATATTTGATACTTCTAATCTGAAACCCAATACAAGTATTTTTGTTAGAACTCACCAACATTATTAAGATAAAATTACATAAATTAAAGTCGATCAATCTGGGTCAAGTTCGAAATGCACTACTGAACATAAGTCAAAAGTAAGGAGACACTTTGTGAATAATGGCCATGAACTTTAAGAGGATCGTCTACCGAGCGCTCGTCCATACTAAAAGAGAAAAAGTTTTCCTACCCCTAAATGTTATCCTATCTCAATGATTTTTAGAATGCTTTCTACACAGTAAAAAACTAGATTTATAGGTTTTCTTTTTTTCAAAATTTATAATAGTTTGAAAGTTACAGGCGCCAAAGAGTTACTTTTGAAAAAAAGAAAACCTATAAACCTAGTTATTTACTGTGTCAGAAGCATTCTAAAAAATCATTGAGATAGGATAACATTTAGGGGTAGGAAAACGTTTTCTCTTTTAGTATGGACGAGCGCTCGGTAGACGATCCTTTTAAACACCTAGTGTGTATGTGGCTTCACTTGTCACAAATTTATCCAAAACAGTCATGAACGCAAAAATCATTAGCTTTCATCATTTTAACCCTTCCTGAGGTGATTCTTACTTAAGGTGCTAATAAACATGAGCATTTACGTGTAGTAGGATTTCTCGTTTTAAGTTCCACTGTAAGTGAAGCATCTAAAAAACTTTAATCACCAGCAACTATTGCAAATTAGTAAAGGACCTTTTATCTTTTTATTGTGGAAATAAAGATTTGAACCTGCGAAATTGTGACACAGTACCTACAGTAAAAACCCTCACCAACCAATTGATGTATGATGTCGACATGTTGGTAGCATTAGTTTGATAATTTAATAGATGGTTCTAACGTCACCATAAGACGTTCATCTTCCTGCCCTCATCCCATTTTACTTGGGGACATCCCATGTTACTTGGGCATCAAAAGACGGTATTAAGAGAGTTACTAATTCGACACTGTGAATGACTGCGATAGCTCGATTGGTAAGAGCTTCTGATGACACTGGATCTGATGGTTACAACAACAAAAATCGCGACGCGTTTATACTTACAAAATATTTAAATTAAAAGCTCAAATTAAATCTTCCTTTTAATTTAATTTTCTAAAACTTACCCTGCAAATGACTATGTAGTTAAAGAAGATACGTTTATAGATTTATGCTTCACTACGAATTACTCTTAGCACAGTTTATGTTGATCTGTCATTGATCAGGCGCAGTGCCAAAATTCCTCAATTTCTCGGATAATCATTATTTCAAGGAAAATAAAAATACATTTAGCCTGGCCTTATATTCAAACCACACAGTATAATGTAGTGAGTCTAAGATAGATGAACTACAAAAAGGAACCATTACTTTTATAAACCTGAAAATTTTTGTTACGTAAATGCATCACATTTTTTTAGACAGTCAATCTTGTAGCTAATTAAAAAAAAAGTTTTCAATTCTACTGAAAGATGTGTAACACATGTGCCCTACTTTTTTTTCAATTTTAAATCATTTATCTTAAAAACTGTTCATCTATTTTTATATTCAAAAAATATTTTAACAAAACTACGATTGATAAAACAAGTGATCCGTTTCCGGACATCCGAATTAGACCATAACTGCCCTTTTGCAATCACATCAACCCATGACCAGAGAATAATCAACCAGAATTTAAATGAATTTAGGTCGTTATTTCAGCAATACGATCCTATCTCTTCACGAAGCCCGTGATAAAAATACAAATTGAACAAACAACCAATTTTAATCTAATTAATTATTGTTACAGATGGCAACAACGCGCGAAACTTGTATCAAGATTATGGCACGACCGTCCAATGTCACCTTCAGAGTCTGCTATCTACTGGACGGAATACGTGGCCCGCTACCAGGGGGCCCCGAATCTCCAGCCAGCGGCCCCTAAAGTACCCCTGTATCAACAGCTACAGCTTGATGTCCTCGCATTTATTGGACTAGTCCTTTACATCCTCTTCTATGTAGTGTACAAGATTCTCTCAGTACTCTGCTGCTGCTGTTGTCAAAAAGAAAGACAGGTAGAGTTCGTAGAAGAAGACAGAAGATCATCAAAAAGAGTGAAGTTTGAATAAGAAGTTTTCCATAGTGTAGATCTCTCTATGGTTCTATTTGTGATAAATATAACAAGTGCAGCAGTAGGTACCTAAAACATTTCTAATTGTAAAGCCTTACTGCATAATATCGTTAGATTTCTCATTATTTATTATTTGTTAATAAAAATTACCCAAAATAATGTTGAACATTTATTTTTTCATTATCTTTACATTATACTCGTGGTATTTTTTTAAAGTATTGTTCAATCAGTAAGTATGTATTTTGTTATTCTAGGAAGCCTCTGAATTGACCCTGTAATAAATAAAAACTTTTTCAAAAAAAGTACCGACTTCAAAAACAAATACAAAAAAGTTTAAAATAACTTTTCTTTCGGAAGTCGGTGGCTTTGATTTCTATTTCATTGACTATTGCTACCGACCTCCGAAAAAAAAGTTATTTTAAAGTTTTTATTTTACTCTTTTTAGTTCAGATATTCAACAAAATTCTTCGTGTAATCGGCGTCTTTATAAATTTATATCCAAGCGAGCAACAAAAACGGATCTATGAGGGCAACGTCACGAGATATCCATTATTGTTATTTATTAAAACCTTCCCTGGAATGTAACAAACATTTTTTCGAAGACCGTATGAAAATCGGTTCAGACAAACGCGAGATAATCGTGAACAAACATACAATCAACTTTGAAAATCTACGATCCAAGTTGGCAAAAAATTCCCTATCTCAAAAACTACTGAACCGATTTTGATGAAACTTGCATTGTACCCTAAGTTGAAAAATACCTAGTACAACAAAAAAATAATTACTTAAATCGAACTTGTAGTTCCGGAGATATGCGAACACAAACATAAAAACATACATACATACATACATACATACGCTTTTGAAATTAAATTTGGCACATTTGTTCAGACGCTGATATAGACCAACATATTATGCGAAAACTGGGCAGTTCTGGAAATATTACATACATACGGGTCGAATTGACTCCTTTTTTTTGAAATCGGTAAAAACTTAAAAAAAAAAGTACCGACTTCAAAAACAAATACAAAAAAGTTTAAAATAACTTTTCTTTCGGAAGTCGGTGGCAATAGTCAAAGAAATAAAAATCAAAGCCACCGACTTCCGAATAAAAACTAATTTTAAACTTTTTTGTATTTGTTTTTGAAGTCGGTACTTTTTTTTTAAAGATTTTTTTATTGATACTCGTAGATCAGATTACTTGCATAAATGTAATCTTAGTAGATCGTTAATCACGTCGTGTTTGTTTACTATTGATAACCATCCATCCAATGGAAATAGAGCGGGTCTTATCTTTATTTAAAAACCAATTACGGCCTGTTAACACTTCAGTTGGCCGAACGATCTAGCGTCAACAAGCAGTCGCTACATCATCCGTCTGATCTATTAGCGTCTTGTCGCTAATAAAATGAAGTTAAACAATATATTAGTCCTTTTCGTCAGTGTTCTATTCAAACAAGTGCTTACGCTTAATATACTAGGAGTGTTCCCGTACCAAGGCAAAAGCCATTATTTCGTATTCCTGCCATATCTGCGGGAGTTGGCCAATCGTGGTCATAATTTAACGGTGATATCGTACTTTCCTCAGGACAAACCAATAAAACACTATACTGATATAAGTTTAGCTGGAAAAACTAAAATATTGGAAGATGTTTTTCAAATAGACAGGTCTTATTGGAGCATCATACAAATGGGATTCTTCTTAACCGAAACAGGAAGTGATAACTGTGTAACTTTGCTTGGAGATGAGAGTGTGCAAAATCTGTGGAAATCTAAAACGAAGTTCGATTTAGTGCTTGTGGAGCAGTTCAACAGCGACTGTGCGTTGGGGCTGGCCCACGTGCTGGGGGCTCCAGTAGTGGGGCTGACATCTCATGTGCTGATGCCCTGGCACTACGAGTACTATGGTATTCAATACAATCCAGCATACGTGTCTTGTCTATTCCTGGAAGGTGGCACAAAACCTACTCTATATCAAAGGATCGAAAGGACTGTCTTTCATTATTTTTTCACCTATTTATTTAAACTGACTTGCCGAAAAGACAACCAAAACGCTTTAGCACAATATTTTGACAATGTACCACCGTTGGAAGAATTGGCTCGCAATGTTAAAATGATGTTGTTGTACACAAACCACGTGCTCTCGGGCTCTGGTTTGTACCCACCAATAATTCACGAAGTTGGTGGATATCACGTTGCCAAACCAAAAGAACTGCCTAAGGTAAGTGACGGTACACCCTATCTTCTATCGGATAGCTATCAAAATGCAATTAATACCACTAAATCTAGTAAGTCATTAGTGTGATGCGATTTAGGTATTTTTTAAACAAAAGGGTGATCGTAAAATCTACCTACAGCTAGACAAAGGCCTCGGATCCGTCGGGTCTTTTTATTTCTAGCGGTGAATATTATGTTCCAATTTTTCATACCTACGTCGTCGTATTTACAAGTAATATCGCGTTTGACTTTTGTTAAGTATATACATTTCTTGCTCGTGCCTGTACATGGGCAGAAGGCACTTCTGAAACGTTAAAATATAGGTGTTTCCGAAAAAAAATTACAAGAAACTCCATGGTTGTTATTCTTTAAAAACTAAGGAGTTCTTTTGGAGTTCAATCTTTATTCATCTTTTTTTTCGTCCGATGTAAATGTTTAATTTAATTTGACCTTTTTTTCCTCCCATCGTCAATTTTCAACAAGAAATTCAAATGTATTGCGGAGATGATGTATGCAATGCACCACAATCTATGGGAAATTGAATTATGTGTAGTATTGAAAGTTACAATGCAGTTACTAATGGGAACATAACAACAGTTGCGGACTTTGCATGTATCATATAATCTTATTGTGAAGTGCATCATAATGAACAGGGCAACTATGCAACATATACTGCATCATCATACTTGTATACTTCACTGTAAGGTAACAATGTGACTGGTGAATTAACACGTTACAGTTTAATGCTACAATGGTTTGTAGCATTACTAATTTGGTTGATAAACGATGTTGACATAACAAGTAGTTGAGATCTTAAAAGTGTTTTTGATGATCACTGTAGAAAATTTGTGATTCATCTCCTGGGAGATATGAATTCTACTTGTCATTACACATTTTAATGAACATATTAAAGGTCAAATCAATACCTTCGAGCTTTCTATAATTCCCATGATTTAGTCATCATTATCACCGCCAGCCTCCCTTTTGAGCCTCACCTCCAAGTCTTACATGTAATCTCCTGAATGACATCCACCCAAAGATGTGAATGCGCGTAGATATGTGTGTGGTAATCGTGTAAACAAGAATTATTTTTTGCAGGAGTTAAAGAAATTCATAGATGAATCTGAACATGGTGTTATTTATATAAGTTTTGGATCGATGTTACGAGCCACTTCCACGCCCAAAGATAAATTGGAAGCCATCATTGGAGCCGTTTCACAGTTACCGCAGAGAATCATTTGGAAGTGGGAGGAGAAGAACCTGCCAGGAAACCCCAAGAATATATACATATCGAACTGGTTGCCTCAAAACGATATACTAGGTACAGTTTTCTTGTTTATATATCTGATATTACAAAACTCAAATCTATCAAAACGACCTATATAAACACACGAGTAAACATGGCATACAAACAAAATGATAGTACAAATAAATATAATCTTAATCAGATAAGCAGTCGTCCCATGCTGTTATATGCCACTTCCAGTTAGATTGAAAGCTGAAGAAAGGCTAGGCAGATGATCAATTGATCATAAGCATGACAATATTTTTCAGTCAGGTTTTAGTGTCTCACTGCTAATTATGGGCAACCAAGCGACTCGTAAAGGTAGATAATACCGACTTGATAATATATTTTTCATTTATTTGACTCTGTTATTTTCTTGTTACATAAATGTTAAACCATTCACCAATCTAGCCTTTTCTCAGATACATTTATTGGGAACAACTAATTTACTGCTATTTTATATTGCTATTCCATTGCGATTTCCCCTCAGGATAGATTGTAATAAGATATCTCGTTACCCGGTGCCGAAGGGAAAACCCTTTCACCAAAACATTATCGTAACTATGAAAAAAAAATGTAGACCTCTTTTGCTGAAGGTGTAGATTTCGATCTGAGATAGGTATCAGTAGATATTTATTTAGAATACGAGGTGATGTAGAAGTGTTACAATCTCTCTCGCACAATTGTCGTACACGTACAACTGTCTGCAATTTATCAATTACATATGTGTCGTGATATAATCCGGTACTTCCATACTAATATTATAAATGCTAAAGTGAGTCGCTAAACCAAATTTGATGCATTTTGGTACAGAGACTATCGGACTTTGGAGACGGTTTTAGGGTTCTCTGCTTACAATTTGAAGGGAGGGGGAAGCGGATAAAAGCTTCATCAGTGCATTTTATCGTTAGCGTCCGCGTTTTACCGAAAACTGTTTCATCAGCCGTTCGTTATTTCTTTACATGTTTCAGTTTAGAATCTAGAATTAGCTAGCGACTGTTTAGTGCATTTGCAGTTTGTCCACATAGTAACAAATAGGTACTCACGTCAATGAAAATGTGTGTAAGGATAAGAAACCAATATCTACTCAGTAAAACGTACGAAAATAAAAATTGCGTTAATCCATGAAAATTCATACATGATTGTTACATGTGTATATACAAAACAACGCATACTCTTCCTACTATGAGAATATTATAAGTACGCTTAGTAACAATGTTTGTTTTGTTGTTTATACTTGCAAGCAATTTAAGTGCAACCGCATACTGTAAAAAATTGAGTCAGAAAAATTATGACGCTCGCCGGATGAACCCCGCATACTATCACTAAATTTGGTCCGGCAACTTTTACAATATGCTGTTTGCGGTATCTAATACAAAATGTATGCAGCGACTATCTTCCGACCAGCATAATTTTTTTCGACAGAAATTTCTTACAGTATGCGGTAGCTCTAAAGTGATTTTCAATTCGTGTTCAATAGAGGCTAACCTTTCCTCTTCAAATAAAAAAATTATCCTGACACACCTCTAAGATATTATATTCTTTTTACAGCACACCCAAATGTTCTGGCATTCTATTCTCACTGCGGTATGCTGGGTACCACGGAAGCAATTCATCATGGAGTACCCATGATTGGCATGCCTATCTTCGGAGACCAGCCAGGAAATGCTGCAGCCGTTGAAGAAAGCGGACTAGGCGTCCAAATCAACTTCATAGACTTGACAAAGGAGCTCTTGTTAGAGAAGATCAAAATCGTGCTAAATCCTGAGTAAGTATTGAATCAGAGACTAGCTTTTCACGTTTTTGTAACGTATAGTAAACGAGAACTTGAGGTTAATTTAATGGCAAAAAGTAGTTCCACGTTCGTGCACTAGAAGCGACTTTTCAATTTTCCATACAATAAACGCAGTAGGTAATTACTTCAAGTACGCTGTAATGTAGTAAAGAAATCTTATGATAAAGCTTCAGGAATTATAATAGGTACGTATTTCTCACAAAAGAGTGTACAACATGACAATTTTAAGAACACAATGCAAGTGAGCTGACTAGTTTCATTTGCTTCCCGTATAGCGACCATATTTTGATGACAAACAATTTCTTTGCTCAACATATTACGGAAACCAGCATACCCTAGCCAGAAACCTCTAACGTGTAGATTACAGCACACAAAGAAATACAGTCTGTTGTGTCCCAACGTCATAGGCTGGATCTATAAGTATATTTTATAAAGAAGCGAAAGGTCATTCACTCACTCACTCATCACGAAATCTCAGAAACTAAAAGTGCTAGGAGTTTCAAATAAAATTTTCTATAGGGATTCTTTTCAGGACGTAGATTCTCACAAAGACGGGATTTTGCGAAATTCGACCTCTAGGGTTGTTTTTTGGGCTCATAGTTGTTATGAAACTTCGTTACTACAAGTACTAGGTGTCTCAAATATTTGTTGAATATTTATTTAGATTTTCCAGAAGTATCCCATTGCGCGGACGGAGTGCTAGTTTTATTATAGACCTCTAAATTATGACATTGCTTAACAGGTTCAGAAGAAAGGTAAAGGATCTATCCAGAGTGTGGCACGACCGTCCTCAATCAGCTATGGACAGTGCTATCTACTGGACCGAGTATGCAGCCCGGACGGGCAACTACAGCTTCGGAACTCCTGCAAGAACAGTCCCCCTGTACCAATACAGATCATGGGACATCATAGCTGTGTTGGGAGGCATCCTCTTTGCAATCCTGTACTCTTTGAAAGTGATCATCTCTTTGTTTATCAAGGGCGATACACAGAAGGCAAAACGTAAAATTAAAACGAAATAAGTACAATGTGTTAACATTGAATTTATTTAAAAAAAACATTGATTGTATTTGTAAATATTTCTCAGTATTTCTTTGTGAGATAGTGTGTGTTTTGAAATAGATAATAATATGTTTGAGCTATGTGAATATGTTTCCAGAATGGAATGTCTTTGATATGTTGTGACTTACTTTTTAATAAAAACAAAAAGTTAATACATAGTACATTATGCAACGAGTGAATAAAGAGCGGATTTAAAGCGAGGGCCTTATATATGAATCAAGAGCAAGCGAAGGATTTTAATGACTGAATCACGACCGCAGGGAGTGATTCATGATGATTGAATCACGAGCGAAGCGAGTGATTCAAGTATTTAAATCCTGAGCGACGCGAGTGATTCAGGCCCTCGATTTAAATCCGTTTTATTCACGAGTTACATACGATACTTTATACGATGACCACAAGAAAAATAATAATTAAGCGATAATAGATAGGTATTTAACGAAGAAAAAAAAAGACAAAGGTGCGTTTACAAACATCTAAATTCACATACACAAACACCCAGATCCGAAACAAATAACTGTAGATCATACGAAAATTTGCTCCGTGCGGGAATCGAACCCACTGCACGCGACGAAGTAGTCCAATCGCTCGGTCACTGCGCCAACAAATTGACATTAAACTCGGAACAATGTTTTAAATTAAGAGTAACATTATCCTAACAACACGGCGGCTGACGGGGGTGGACCGCAGCAATGTGTTCTAAATTCAAACACCAAAACAGTGAGAAAAAGAGCTTTTTCGTACCACTTGCTCAAAAAAGTGACATTCTATGCCCCAAAAAGCGTACATAACAATAGTCATTTTTAATCTGTTAAAAACAGGGAAAGAAAGTTGTACTGAATTTCATTCATCCTCTAGGGAGAGAATGTGATTTAAATTTGGAATACTAACCGATACTGAACTACATCAGTTTGTCTTTACAACATTGAGTTTGTATATAATAGTAGATTACGCACCAAGGGAATAAAGCAGTGCCTTACGTCACGGGCGTATTGAATCCCGAAGCGACACTAAGGATTCTGGGGGTGAACCTCCGGAGCGCAGCGAGGAGGTTCAAGTGTTAATTCCCGAGTGAAACGAGGGAATTAAGATAAGAATCCTTAGTGCAGAGAGGGATTTAAGTTAGCCCAAGACAAAGGCAGCTTTATTCCTGAGGTGAGTACTCTGCTTTTCACACCACCTGCGAGGAAATAAATTCGAATTTTGAAATTTGATGTGGTACGACAACCTTCGACCGTGACGTGCATGCTGTGGTGCCCACCTCAGCAAGCGATCAGCTGTTGCAGTGGGGACTGCCGGGGGGCAGCCGCCGCTGCTTCAATTCCTTCGTTCCAAGTTTTCATACTATGTTTTGTTTGAGGTTCCAAATTCAAATCACATTATTCCCAGGGAATAATGAAATTCAGTACATATATTATTTCCTGGTTTGAGTGTGGGGAACAATGACTTGCTTTACGGCCAGTTTGCATGACTTATAATGTGACATTTACGAGCAAGTGGTGTGAAATAGTAGATTACGCACCAAGGGAATAAAGCAGTGCCTTACGTCACGGGCGTATTGAATCCCGAAGCGACACTAAGGATTCTGGGG
The DNA here is from genome assembly GCA_954870645.1 of Agrotis clavis. NCBI lineage: Eukaryota > Metazoa > Arthropoda > Insecta > Lepidoptera > Noctuidae > Agrotis > Agrotis clavis. The sequence goes on from OX940930.1 coordinate 12,582,918, forward strand.
GTGAACCTCCGGAGCGCAGCGAGGAGGTTCAAGTGTTAATTCCCGAGTGAAACGAGGGAATCAAGATAAGAATCCTTAGTGCAGAGAGGGATTTAAGTTAGCCCAAGACAAAGGCAGCTTTATTCCTGAGGTGAGTACTCTGCTTTTCACACCACCTGCGAGGAAATAAATTCGAATTTTGAAATTTGATGTGGTACGACAACCTTCGACCGTGACGTGCATGCTGTGGTGCCCACCTCAGCAAGCGATCAGCTGTTGCAGTGGGGACTGCCGGGGGGCAGCCGCCGCTGCTTCAATTCCTTCGTTCAAAGTTTTCAAACTATGTTTTGTTTGAGGTTCCAAATTCAAATCACATTATTCCCAGGGAATAATGAAATTCAGTACATATATTATTCCCTGGTTTGAGTGTGGGGAACAATGACTTGCTTTACGGCCAGTTTGCATGACTTATAATGTGACATTTACGAGCAAGTGGTGTGAAAAGCATTATACAACTTTTTGAAAAAGGAATACGCATTTATTATGCAGTTATGATTTATTCAATAAAATTACGAATACCGAAGAGGCCGTATGAGCTTGATGTCTTTGCTTTTCCGACAAAAAATATTAGTCACGGAATTTGCCGCATTTTTGTTTTCTTCAAATACATTTAAAACATTAAATTTATTTTAATTTATTTTTATAAATAAGTTAATGTTAAATGTTAATGTTTAATAAATGCTTATCTCATATTATAATTCTGTTAATTTTTTCGCAAATGGTACGAAAAGTAGAGTATTTTCCTCGGTGATAAAGCTGTCTTAGTCTTGGGTGAACTTAAATCCCTCGCTACACTCAGGACTCGTCTTAAATCCCTCGCTTCGCTCGTGATTTAAGTTTTTAACACCCTCGCTTCGCTCGGGAGTAAACCTCGAGTCCTTCGTTAAGCTCGCGATTTAAATCGTCACCCGCGACAGAAGACACTGCTTTATCCCCTTGGTTAATAATCTACTATTTACTCACTGTTTTCAGTGAGAAAAAGTAACTTTTTAAAGTGGGAATGGTATAAATTATGTTTTAAATAACAAACACAGGCTAAATTACTTGTCTGCCTTAGGAAGGCAGTGTAAAATAAAAATTAATGAATAAAAAATTACAAATCTGTATTTTTCTTTACTCTTTTCTAGCTTTTTTGCAGAATAAAATATTTTTGTCTGAAAAATATTGGCGATGATGTTAAATCGTATTTAAAATTACATAACACACAATACATGTCAAAATAAGTCTGTATTATTTCGTATCAAGTTGATGGTAATAAAATTGGCTCGGCTCTCTTTTACATGGGACTTCAACATAACCGTTATATTATAATACCAAAAAAATTTTCATTTGGAATTTTTATGAGTAGCTTTAGTTAGCTTTAGCTTTCAGTTTAGTCTAAAACCTTAATAATTATTCTGCCAAACAGAATAACAATTATTATGTCAAATGATATAGATAAATTTTCTAATTATAATAAATAGATATTTATCTATTATATAAATTATTATTTTATTATATAGATTTTTTTTTTATTATTTATGTAGATATTTATCTATTTTTTTTTAATTATATAATAGATATTTATCTATTTTTCCCCCAACTTTTGAATGATGGAAATGCATTAAAGCGCCACCTACAGTGAACGGCAGGAACAACATTCTTCGCATGGACGCAATAAAAGGAATGGAACTAAACAAGCGAGTATAGAGGGCAATCTACACAGAAAAACATGTTGTCATTGTTAAAATAATAAGTATATAATATAAAATTAAATTAAAAATTTAAAAAACCCCCGACACAAAAACCAAGATCCCTTTAAAAAGTACTAAATAATAAAAAAAACTCAATCTTAAAGTACCTACCTAATTATGTATTAATAATTATAAAAAAAATACGTCACGTTGGGGGACCGCTCCAAATTATTTATTATCTACGATTTTTTTCGGTCCCCCAACGTGACGTATTTTTTTTATAATTATTAATACATAATTAGGTAGGTACTTTAAGATTGAGTTTTTTTTATTATTTAGTACTTTTTAAAGGGATCTTGGTTTTTGTGTCGGGGGTTTTTTAAATTTTTAATTTAATTTTATTTGTTAGTTTTTATAGGTACACACTTATTATAATATCATTTTATGTTGGGCGGTTACAGCACAAATTATTTAATAACCCACGTGATAAATCATCTTTAGCAGAATTGCAAAGACTGAGATGTATTAATTGACACTCTCACTTGACAGTCGGATTTCCATGTCCCAATTTTCTCTCCACCAATTTTCTCATCAAAGCTGAGATCACTCTCGATTAAGTCATCAGTATTCCCTTTCAGTGGATTTCATTTGCAGGGCCCCCGTAAGGTCTACTGGCGCCTGTGTGGAAAAAAGGATTTTGGCGCCCCTTAAAACATTTTGAATTATCTTTTTTTTATGGTTGATCAGAGGTCAGTGGTGTATTTTAAAATTCAGCGCCCATGGGCTGTAAAGCTTGCCGCCTTGGAACTTAAACGCAAAAGAAACAATCAAGTGCTACTCAAACTTCACACCCAGAGTGCCATACCACCTTAGAGAAGACAAACATAAAATTTTAAAATTTGTAGACCTAAAGAAGAATAACTTACATAAGAAGCATATGTAATTGAAAAATGAGCTATCAAAAGAGAGGTCAAGAAAAGCGAATGTCAACCTTATTGGAAGCGCGAGCGAAGCGAGCGCAAATTTTTTTAGGTTTTTGGAATAGGACAAGGTAATTAGGTAACGCAGTTAGCTGTAAAAGTAAAACGTTTCCGGACTTCAAGTTTAATCTAAAAGTGAGGTCAAATATTTGAAGTCTTTAGTACTTAAACCTAATCCTATATATAATTATTAAAAGTTCTCAACTCCTATTAAGAATTTTTTTTTTCATATTTTTTTTCAAAATTTTTTTGGGACCTCTCTTGGCCTTGGTGCCCTTAGAGGATAGCGGCCGTGTGCATTGCACACTTTGCACATATGGTAGCGGGAGCCCTGTTCATTTAAGACCCCACTCGTGTATATTTGCAGACATTCGGTTATTTTTCCCCACTTTTGACCCCTACAACTCGGCTCAACCGATTTTCATCAAACACATTTATATTCTTAGAACACTCGACACGTAAGTCACCATTAATACAAAAAAAAAACTAAATTGAAATCGCTGACATACACAGAGACACAGACATACATACAAACAGACAGACACATCAAATTTATAACACCCCTCTTTTTCGGTCGGGGGTTAAAAATGAGCTAGCAGAAGAGAGGTCAAGAACAGTGAATGTCAACCTTATTGGAAGCGCGAGCGAAGCGAGCGCGAAATTTTTTAGGTTTTTGGAATAGGACAAGGTAATTAGGTAACGCAGTTAGCTGTAAAAGTAAAACGTTTCCGGACTTCAAGTTTAATCTAAAAGTGAGGTCAAATATTTGAAGTCTTTAGTACTTAAACCTAATCCTATATATAATTATAAGTTCTCAACTCCTATTAAGATTTTTTTTTTTTCATTTTCTTTTTTTAAATTTTTTTGGGCCCTCTCTTGGCCTTGGCGCCCTTAGAGGATGGCGGCCGTGTGCATTGCACACTTTGCACATATGGTAGCGGGAGCCCTGTTCATTTGAGACCCCACTCGTGTATACATATTTGCAGACATTCGGTTATTTTTCCCCACTTTTAACCCCTACAACTCGGCTCAACCGATTTTCATCAAACACATCTATTATACTAAGAACACTCGACACGTAATTCACCATTATTACAAAAAAAAACTAAATTGAAATCGCTGACATACACACAGACAGACATACATACAAACGAACAGTCAGACAGACACATAAAATTTATAACACTCCTCTTTTTCGGTCGGGGTTTAATGTACTGACTAAAATCCACGATGTCCATTAATAGCCCTTTACGTTCCAGGGTCACGATATTCGTTAGTCCCGCGACATCAAACGATGCTAAGAACACTCTCGATTAAGTCATCAATATTCCCTTTCAGTGCGCTTTCATTTAAGACCCCACTCGAGTTTATTTGCAAACCTCGGTTACCCTTCCCCACTTTTACCCCCACAACTTTTAAACGGCTCAACCGATTTTCATCAAACATATCTAAGAACACTCGCCCGTAAGTCACCTTTAATACAAAAAAAACTAAATTGAAATCGCTTCATTCGTTTGGGCTCTATGGTGCCACAGACAGACAGACAGACAGACAGACAGACAGACACTTCAAACTTATAACACCCCTCTTTTTCCGTCGGGGGTTAAAAAATAGATTATATTTTTCACTTCTACTATTTTTATCATCGATTTTCAAACCTAGTCTCAATTTATTTTTAGTCGGCGCAGCATGTATTCTTCTACCATACATCTCTATTACTATGGCGCTTGTTATCTCAGAAGCTTTTCTTTAAAAAATAAGAAGTTCAAAATGTCTTTTTATTGTTGACAAATAATATAAAATGTTTATAAATAAAACATTGTAATTGACTGAAATCTGACCTATTTTTTCATACAAACCCTGGACTAACAAAAACGAACAGAACACAAAATAATTATTTTTGGTGCAATCAATCAGAAGTCAAGCACATACAAATTCGGCGATACATTTTTTAAACATGATGTTGGTAACGATGACAATGATTTAGCATTATTTTTTACTTTTGAGTGATAAACCGTGCGTTTACCAATTTAATTTTAAAAACCAAGCCTTACCTATGTCATCTTCATGACATGTTTTTATTTTTCTAGAATGAAACACTTAGGTAGATAACTGTAAGATGATCTATTGATAAAATAAATAATTAATCATCCAATTATTTTTTGACGGTTAGACTGGATTAAGACTAGCGACTGTTTTTTTTGCCTGTCATCATATCCTAATTTAAAATCATGTCGTATTAAGTCGTGTTTTCATGTAGACTACACACTTTAGACGAATGACTATCGACTTGCTATCGACACAAACATTATGAGCTGACATTGAAAGATTAGAATTGATTAGGTACTTGATCACTATAAATTGATGACTTATTAGTTCATAGTAGGTTTGAAAAACGTCGAGTCATCGTAGCCTGTTTAGTAGAGTTTGACTCGTATAATAATAATATACTTATTTATGTTGCTATATTATACGCATTGGTATGATATGGAACTCGTGATTGTGCCGCTCACCAGTCAGTCAGTCAGTCTGTTGCCGCGGGGCACCGGGTACACATCGGCGACGTTTGCTGTGTGAACTTAACAGTGTTCGCGAGGCCTTCGCTCCCACGGCCTTCAAATTCTCCAAGATGAAGCCGAGTGTATTAATCGCTACATTATCATTACTACTGTTAACGGAGTACGCGTACAGTCTTAACATCCTTGGAATATTTCCGTACCACGGCAAAAGTCATTTTATCGTTTTCCGTGTTTATTTACGTGAACTCGCCAGAAGAGGACACAATGTGACGGTCATTTCTCATTTCCCCGAACAAGATCCACCGGCGAATTATCATGACATTAGTTTAGCAGGAAGCATTAAAGCCATAGAAGGCGAGGCACCCTTCGAAAATTCATACCTGACTCTGTTTCTTGTCAGTCTCTATCTTGCACAAACAGGAGTAGAAAATTGCAATGTTATGTTGGCCAATAACCGAGTGCAGAATTTAATAAAAGAAAAACCTAAGTTCGATGTAATAGTTGTGGAGCAGTTCAACAGTGATTGTGCTCTTGGTGTCGCCCACAAGCTACAAGCGCCAACTGTCGGCATAATGTCTCACATACTAATGCCTTATCATTATCAGAGATTAGGGATCCCTTACAATCCAGCTTATGTTCCTTTCCATTTCTTAGAAGGTGGAACCAAACCCACTCTGTTTCAAAGAGTAGAACGAACTATATTAGACTTTTACTTTAGAAAACTTAACCAATACTACACTCAAAGAAGTAACCAAAACACTCTAGCACAGTATTTCGGCGATATCCCGCCTTTAGAAGATTTAGCACGAGAGTTGAAGTTTCTTCTTTTGTATCACCACTTCACATTAACTGGATCGAGATTGTTTCCTTCAAATGTTATCGAGATTGGAGGTTTTCATGTTACAGATGCAAAACCATTAACTGGCGTAAGTATAAACACTGACTGTTTGTTTAGTATTTTAAACTGTCAAAAAATCCTGAAAATCACACCTACGAATAGCTCTCTCCCTAGACAACATCAATAAATACCAGTAGTAAACTTTCGATAAGTTTAACAGTCTTTTTTTTTCGGAAACCTGTGATACAATTAAGGTGGTGTTGGCGTGATCAAGCGCAATGGGGACTTTTTGAATATTATTATTATTATTGCGTACTTTCGAATATAATAGGTAATGTAAATGTTGTTTACTTTCAAATTCCAGGATCTCAAAAAGTTCGTCGATGAAGCAGAACATGGTGTTATTTTCATAAGCTTTGGTTCCGTCGTGAAGGCTTCCACGATGCCGGCTGACAAAGTACAGGAAGTTTTAAAAGTCATGCAACAACTGCCACAGAGATTCATCTGGAAATGGGAGGACAAAACATTGGTAGTGGGCAAAAACAAACTTTACACAAACAGTTGGCTACCTCAAGTGGATATTTTAGGTAAATATTTAAATAGCATGATCAGTGTAGCAGTGATTTTTTGCTCTATATTTGATTAAAACTATTGCGTTAAATAAGATTGCATATTATTATTAAAACTTTTTTTTTCATTATCTGTAGAATTGAAAAATTATAAAACATCAAGTAGGTAATTCGTTATTGCGGAAAAATGCAGGACTCGAACCTGCATCCTAAAGTAGTCCAGAATTTTTCTTTTCAATGCGACACAAGCATTGATTTGTATAAAATATTGAAAACCTTAAGTAATCATATATTATCATCTTGAAAATTTCAGCGCATCCGAAGACCCTGGCATTTTTGTCTCACGCTGGCAATGGAGGTACAACGGAGGCTATTCACTATGGCGTGCCAGTGGTGGCCATGCCAGTGGGTGGAGACCAGCCTGCCAACGCCGCAGCTATTGAAGAAAGTGGTCTTGGTGTGCAGCTGCAAATCAGAGACTTAAATGCAGAGAATCTACTGAACGCTTTCAAAAAAGTTTTGGATCCCAAGTTAGTATATCTCAAACTGGTTGTGGGACTATCTAAATAGGTGACCGTGACCCTGAAACGTTAAGGGATATTGGAGGAATATCGTGGATTTTGGACAGTACCTACGAGTCTGACAGACCTCGCTCAATCATCAAAATGATTCCTCCCACCGTGGTTGGAATTATTTAATGATTGTACCACGCAAAATTAAGCATTATTATATCAAACAACTAAACGTCATGTGCTCAGTACAATCTATAATCCAACTAATATTATACATGTGAAAATTTGTTTGGATAGATGTTAGTAAAGATAGACAGATACTCAGCCGGTTGCGAACCTGACAGTTATCGAGGACAGAGGAGCGGTAGGTACTAATTATGTTGGTGCGTCATTCTTAGGAGCGGCCTCATAGGCCTTTAGTGGTTATTGCTATTCTATATATGGTTTCATCCCATACTAAAACTTGTTCGTTATGATGAGTACAATGACCTCTAAAGAGGATTAAAATGACTAAAATTTAACCATGGATAGGTAGGTACTTCTGTATACATAGCCCTAAGCTTCAAGTGGATATCATAACCGGTTTCAGATTACACACAGTAGTTTTAACTTGTGACATCTAAAAGATGTATAGAGGAAACTGTCCTGCACAAACCTCCATAGAAACAGTGTATAAGACGGGGATGCGGGGTATAATGGACACACACTTACGGCAAACTTAACTCAACACTAACGTAGCGCAAGCGCCAACAGGATGCCATTTTGTTTATGGCCGCTTGCATTCCTAGTAAGACGGCCATTTTTAAATGATGTTCTACAGGATTACGTCATATTGTTTTGTTTTTAATGCACTTACCAAAATCGATTGATATTTTTCATAATTTTCAGATTTCGGCAAAGAGTGAAGCAAGTGTCAAGGGCGTGGCATGATCGACCAATGTCTCCGATGGATACCGCAGTGTATTGGACTGAATACGCTGCCAAGCACACCAACTTCACCTTTAGGACTGCCGCAGCCGATGTACCGTGTTACCAGTACATGAACTTAGACGTAGCAGCAGTTTTAGTAGTAATTTTTAGTGTACACGTAGTTCTAATAGGAGCACTACTAAAGAAATGCTGCGGAGTGAAGAAATCTACAAAGACTATAACAAAGACTGAGAAGAAAAAAGCAAAGCGCGCTTAGATTTTAAGTAGAGAGGAAAAGAGAGAAATGACAATGAATGTATCGAAACTGTCTGAGACAACAAATAATATAATATAATATATTGTTGTCTCAGCCAGTTTCCATTGTTAAATTGTGTGTTAATAAAAGAAAGACCCCTTACGCGATGAACCTACAGTTCATCAGCAACATTTTAGGCTAGCTATGCATAGCTACTGTACAAATTTTATTTTATAAACCTCTTATTTTGAGGTGACTGAACCTAGATAGAGGTAAAATAGCTATAAAAGAACTGTACATAACTTAATGATATCTCTTAAGCATAAAAAAAAAAACATTTCTGGTTATCTGAAAAAATAAATTAGTTATCTACATATTATTTTAGTCGGATGGGAGCTGACTTGCAGTGAATGTGGACGCACTTTCACTGCAAAAATTGGCTATTAGTTACCAGAGGGCACACCAGCGATGCTCTCAATAGGCAGATCCAAGCCGCTGTGGCCGAAATCGGTCAGGGATCATATTTTATACACAATACATATAACATATATACACTATTACATATATGTCGACGCTTGAAAGGCAAAAGTTACCAAGCGACATTTTGGGCGATATTGAGTTATATATATCATTGAAATCAGAAAAAAATTCTGCGTCGATTGATCCTACTCTCGTACCGCTAGGAAGACTTTTGCTGTCGCTTGGTAACTTAAAAAAATACACATTTTCACCAATTTCGGCGACCAAGCGACAAAAATTTTACCGATTTATGAATAAGCTTCACTTGGTAGATATTCTATTTCAAGTTTTTACATTTAGTAACTTTTGCCTTGACTTGAACTAATGCGTTTTAACATTAGGTATTTTTTACTTTATGCAATCTGTTGTATGAGCATTGCTTAGGAAATTTTGCCTGATTATTATTTTATATTTTTCTTCATTTAAGACTTTTTAACACACCTTAGTTATGTATTCATTTTCACTTAGTATTTTCTTCCTAAATACAATGTGCTTTAAAACGTAATATAGTACTATTTTTCCTGCCTAAAAAAGATACATTTTGTCGTTTGGTAATATTTTACCTGCCGTTTTTTTTACAGTTTTTGTCACTTAGGTAACTATTACCGATATGAAATTTGTATAAAAATCAGTTTATCCCCGTTGCACCTATTTTGTTTTGTCGCAAGTACGCGTTGTAAAGCAGAACATTAATGGCTGTTGGTCAAATAAATTTTGATTAGTCTTCACTCAACTGTCGCTAAGGCAATTCGTGATCGCGCGCATCGCAGTTAAGTACGTTGCGTAGCTCGAAATATTGATGTATCACTTACTCGTATTGCCTATCATAAGTTCGAAAAATATTTAACCGGATTTAATTTCACCTAAAACTTTGCGCCGAATCCCAGTAGTTCCATTGTCACGTTCCAGTATCGAACTACTGGGTTTTTTTTTATCCCAGTAGCTAAATAAGAATTTATTTTACGAAAATTTTGCAGTAGTGGACGAGATTAATAACAGTTTCGTGGAAGCGGACCAAACGGTAGGCTCTAAGTTTTTTGACCCTGCCGTGCAAATAGACCTCAGAAACTTTCCAATCACACCCTCAACCTCATGACTGATCGACGCTTATTTATAGACTGCAGATTTTCGGTGACGCCGAGTCATATAGGCAGATCAATAGACTTCAAAAGCCTTGCGGCACGATAAACGCCTCTTTAATACTAATTACCACATTAAAGAGAGATCTATTGAGATGTATCTATTCGGCAAAGCCAGCTGACAAAGCTGAAACGAGAAGATGCAAATAAAGCAGAGGTATTGAAGGAAGTTGAAAAGTTTTATGCACAGCTATACGTTTCGGCTGTCAACCTGTTAGCAGCGTGGCCACAGAGCCAAGCTAACCCGACACTACATTGAAGACATCCAGGGCATCAGCCTTTACGAAATTAGGATAGCCCTTAATCAGCTGAAAACAATAAGGCGCCGGGTGAAGATGGAATCACTTCAGAGCTTTTGAAAGCGGGTGGAAATTGGTGGTTCTATTCTTTAAGAAGGGTGACAACACCTTATTAAGAAATTACAGATCTATCTCGCTCTTCAGCCATGTTTATAAGTTGTTTTCGAGGGAACATCATCGCGAACCGTCTCGACCGCAGGTTTGATGACTTCCAGCCCTCCAAAAAAGCCGGTTTCCGAAAAGGCTACCATAAACCACAAACACACGCTGCGGAAAGTTATACAGAAGACCGGAGAGTATAACTTGCCCTTAAGTTAAGCGTTTGTAGACTATGAGAAAGCCTTAAAATTGGTGGAGACGTGGGGAACAGGGCAGTTTTTGAATCTTTCCAACGATGTAGTATTGACTATCGGTATGTCGAAGTGTTTAGGTCATCATCATCAACCTATGATGTTCCCACTGCTGGGACACAGGCCTCCTCTCTGTGAGAGGGAATGGGCTATAATCCACCACGCGGGCCCAGCGTGTTAGTAGATGTCACATGTCTTCGAATTTTTGGTTCTAGGACATGCCGGTTACCTCACGAGTTGAGAGCAGTGGTGATGAAATAAATTACACAAAGTAATGCGCCTGGCGGGGTTCGAACCCACGACCTACAATTCGTAAGTCGGGACCTATACTACTGGACCACCACTGCTCTGTGGTGAAGGTTCAACTGTTTAGGTCATCATCATCATCAGCCGGAAGACGTCCACTGCTGAACAAGGGCCTCCCCCTTAGACCGCCATGTTGAACGACAATTCGCGACTTGCATCCATCGGTTGCACGCGACCCTCACGATGTCGTCGGTCCACCTAGTGGGAGGCCTGCCTACGCTGCGTCTTCCGGTCCGTAGTCGGCACTCGAGAACTTTTCTTCTCCATCGGTTGTCAGTTCTACGAGCGATGTGGCCTGCCCATTGCCACTTCAACTTGCAAATTTTATGAGCTATGTCGGTGACTCTGGTTCTTCGCCGAATATCCATGTTCCGGATTTTATCCTTTCGGTTTTAGTGTTTAGGTGCTTGAACAATAATAATATGTCAGCCCGAGTACAGGTGCAGAGTTGGAAAGCTTTGTCTTTGAAAAGGGCATAAGACAAGGAGACGTGATATCATACAGACAACGACGATATAATACTAGACTACGCATGCACGATCTAAGGAACGAAAATTATTCTGTCAACTCGCTGAGGTACTACGTAAGCGAGGGGGACGGGGTACTGCGTTGTGATTGGCTAACTCAAGGTCTGTTCTGTCTCAACGTATGTTTACGGCTCACAGCATTGGTCGAAATGAGACGAATATAAGACTTTTTTGCCTAATGTGTTGACAGACATCGGTCGCCTGTTATTACGAGTCTAGTATTATATCGTCGTTGCATACAGACGTGAGGAGGTAGTAGACCTACCTAATCCGACGGTTTGTTCCAAGTAGACATCGAATCAACAACTTATCACGTTTGTATGATATTACGTCTCCTTGTCTTATGCCCTTTTCAAAGATATCGCTACTTCAAAAAAGAGGTCAACCGCCGAATTCAATATGGCCGAGTAGCGTTCGGGAAACTGCGTAACGTTTCCTCGACCGAATACCTCAGTGCTTCAAAGTTTTCGGCAAATGTGTGACAACTTATGGCGCCGAAACGTGGTCTCTTTCTACAGGCCTCATAAGTAAGCTCAAGGTAGCCCAACGAGCTGTGGAGAAGGCTATGCTCGGAGTCCCTCTGCGTGATCGAATCAGCAATGAAAAGATTCGTAGACGAACTAAAGTTGCCGACATAGCCCAGCAAACCTGAGGAGTAGGCAGACCACATAGCACGCAGAACTGATGACTGATGAGGCTGCAAAGTTCTCGAATGGAGACCACGAACCAAGGCAACGCTGCAAGGTGGACAGACGATCTGATGAAATCACAGGATCGCGCTGGCTTCAAGCAGCTTCCAACCGGTCCTATTGGAAATCTATGGCGGAGGCCTATGTACAGCAGTGGACGTCCTACGACTGATATGATGATGATGAATTTGATTGCGATATACGGAATGATTTTTTTAACTGGGCGTGGATGGCCTTATACGAAACTATGACGAATATCGAAAAACGTTGAAAGGAGTCTCGAGGCTGATTTTGACTAAAATTGCATGATTGGCTTTTAGATCCTGTACTATTACACTATTCGATAGCGTTCCTAATAAGAATCAAATTCTGGGAAGTAATCATATAAGGCAAAATAAAGGAAAACATCTAATTAAAAAAAAAGAAACTGATAAATCTTCAAGGCAACGACTGTATTCGAAACAAGTTAACCGTTTCTTCTTTGAAATAATGCTATTTTTTTTTCAAATCAATAATTTCGAATTGCAGAATACGGTGCGAGAGTTGACACGTGTCAACGTCAACGTCACGTCACGACACGTCAACGTGTCGCGTGAAAACCTTACACCAAAAGTTTTTGATTATGTGTATTAAAACCTAAATTTATTGTTACTTATTCAAATAAACCCTACACTAACCTTATTTAATTTGTACCATGGTTAAAATTGGCTGGTAGAAAAGTATATTTGTTTTCTATTCAGATCATTTTACTTGTAAGTTAAACATGCGCCAATTCAGGATAAGTCATTTTTCTTCAAACACAATAATAAAATAATCGGGTTTAGTTAATTTTGCTTGTTTTACCATGAAATTTTGATGTCGGTAAGTAACTTTTACCTGTTTGTGATTTTGATAAAAAATATTACCAACCGACATTATTTCATAAACTAATGAGAAAATCCATAATCTTTAAATGCCAGTCTATTAAGCCTGTAAGGTTTATTTAAAATTCGTTGGAATTATGTAATTATGACAAATAGGTGATTTTATACGATTTTTTTTCCAAAAATAAAAACTTTAAAATGCTCTCCTGTAAAGTTGGCTACATGTCGCTTGGTAATTTTTGCCTTTCAAGCGTCGATGTATATATTTTAGTTAATGGTTTGGTGATCTTAAGGTAAATTAAGACTATTTAATAGAACATGTTAAAAAATATACTTAGTTATGAAACGTGTTTTATTAATATTGTCCATCTTTATCCATTGTATTCGACGAATCAAAAAAAAGTTCATAATAAGGTACTATCTATGAATATATTATCTAAACATGTAGCAGAGGTGGCTGTTATCCTGTTTGGCTCCTAAAATTGATTATTAAGATTATATGATTGGAACAATTTTCTTTATCAAATTAATGACATTAAAATCACCACATACAATTATACATATTTTTCCTAGTTTACCAAGATTTTGTAAAACATCCCAAAAAAATCATAAATTGATGATGGTGGCTGGTACACACTCAATACAACAATCTGCTCCAACTCCAAATAAGCTAGTTCTATAGTCCGCTCAAAAGAAAGGCTCACAATATCTTTACGTTCTTTGAATTTAAGATTATTGGTACATATACGGGTAGTATTATAACAACGAGCCACCATGTACTACATTTTCTCTACTGAACGAACTACCAACCTGGTGATTTCTAAAATACACATAAAAATTAATGACTTTTTAACCAATGTTCAGTTTAAATAAAATATCAACACTGTAATTACTGTAAAGAATAATTCAATTTCAAAGTCTTTTCTCAACATACCTTGAAGATTTTGGTGCACCAGGTTGACTATACTGTAGGCTTTTTTGTCATTTAAATGATTTGAAGTAACTTTAGATGTGTTTAAATTATCTCTATGCAAGCTATTCTATCGAGGGAGAGTCTTAGATTGTGTTTGGTAGCCTGTTCCAAAGTTTAAAGAAAATACCACGTAGTAGTACGTATTATATTATTACAGTCCTGAATTCAGTGGTCGGTGTGTTTATGAAGTCGTTAATGATGTTACAATTGAAACAATGTCGTCTTTTATTTGAATAATACATTTTTTCAATTATTTCATTAAATATTTATACAATTACAATTATTTTTTAAAGGTGTGATTGGTTAAAAATTAGCTTTCATTTGAGATTTTGAACGCTTGCTTTGGATTACTGTCCGCTGCACTATAAACAAATTATAGCATATAATCAAATTTTAGCTTAATATAATTAATATTATCAGAGACTTCGTTAATAGTCCAGTCAACGGGGAGTTTTGCCCTGCAAAAGGTAATAGGGTAGATTTTTTTTAACTTGTTTTCCTTCAGTATATGCTCCTCATGAAAAATGTGAGTTTTCGACCTCGAGGAGTCAGCGTTAGCCGCCAAATGTATTCTGAAATTCCACGACAAATTTTTATTCGTATATATATTACTTATATGTAAGTATATAAAAATGCAAGAGGGAGAACGTTCAACATTCATAAAAAATCATCTACACAGTTAATAACGAGTAAGTAGGATTTTGAACACTACTTTGTCCGCGAGGATGCGTATGTATTTCGGGTTGACAATTATCAAACATCCTTTTCACACTTATTTTATCGATTTTGTTGATAAGTGTACTTTGGAAAGTTTTTAATAAATCGAGTGAGATTAAATTATTTTCATACAAACTTCAATCGCATTTTTAAACCTCTTGGGGTACGAGTGTTCAAAAAGTGGTTTCGGCTGTGCGTTGATTCAAATGACAAAAAAATCCTTGACAGCAGGTTCCAAAAACGTCGAATAATCATACCTTGTTTAGTAGAGTTATACAATAATAATATGTATAAGTAGGTATATTACCTATACTCATCGGTATGATGCTCGTGAGTGTGCCGGCCGCTCTGCCGCCGCTCACCAGTCAGTCCGTTGCCGGGGGCCACCGTGTACAGGTACACATCGGCGCCGTTTGAGTGAACTTGACAGTGTCGGCGAGGTCCTCGCTCCCACGGCCTTCAAATTCGCCAAAATGAAGCTGATTGTATTAATCGCTTCATTATCATTACTAGTGTTAACAGACTACGCGTATAGTCTAAACATCCTTGGAATATTTCCGTACCACGGCAAAAGTCATTTTATCGTTTTCCGTGTTTATTTACGTGAACTCGCCAGAAGAGGACACAATGTGACGGTCATTTCTCATTTCCCCGAACAAGATCCACCGGCGAATTATCATGACATCAGTTTAGCAGGAAGCATTAAAGCCATAGAAGGCGAGGCACCCTTCGAAAATTCATACCTGACGCTGTTCCGTGTTAGTCTCTATCTTGCACAAGCAGGAGTAGAAAATTGCAATGTTATGTTGGCTAATAACCGAGTGCAGAATTTAATAAAAGAAAAACCTAAGTTCGATGTAATAGTTGTGGAGCAGTTCAACAGTGATTGTGCTCTTGGTGTCGCCCACAAGCTACAAGCGCCAACTGTCGGCATAATGTCTCACATACTAATGCCTTATCATTATCAGAGATTAGGGATCCCTTACAATCCAGCTTATGTTCCTTTCCATTTCTTAGAAGGTGGAACCAAACCCACTCTGTTTCAAAGAGTAGAACGAACGATATTAGACTTTTACTTTAGAAAACTTAACCAATACTACACTCAAAGAAGTAACCAAAACACTCTAGCTCAGTATTTCGACGATATCCCGCCTTTAGAAGATTTAGCACGAGAGTTGAAGTTTCTTCTTTTGTATCACCACTTCACATTAACTGGATCGAGATTGTTTCCCTCAAATGTCATCGAAATTGGAGGTTTTCATGTTACAGATGCAAAACCATTATCTGGCGTAAGTGTTGACACTGACTGTTTGTTTATTATTTTACTAGCTTCTGCCAGCGACTTCGTACGCCGATCCTGTTGCTTATGCCAGCGACAATGGGGTGGTCAAAATCGAAGATCTGAAACGTCTGACGTCGAATTCTTAGAGCATGAGGACGGAAAAACAACGGGATGCGCGTGACGATTCCAGACCTTCCAGATCTTTCATTTTTGTAAGTCAACAGGAAATGCTCATCAGACTAAACAACTCTTGCTAAGATGTTATTCATATATGTTAGTGTAGCTGGGCTCTTGGAATTCCACATCAGTTGTTCCAGATCTCTATTTTCATATGTCAACAGAGAGTGCTCATTAGGCTGAACAACTCTTGCTTAGTCGTCATTCCTATATTTGTTATAGTGTAGCTGGGCTCTTGGAGTTCCACATCAGGTGTTCCAGATCTTCAGTTTTTATACGACAACAGGGAGTACTCATCAGGCTGAACAACTCTTGCTAAGACGTCATTACTGTATATGTAATATAGTAGCTGGGCTCTTGGAGTTCCACATCAGGTTTTCCATATCTTCAAATTTATTTTCTCAGCAGTAAATGCTCATCACGCGGAACATTTTTTGTTATGGCGGTATTTTTATATCTCTTATAGTTTAGCTGATCTATTGCAGTTCTTCATCAGGTGTTCAAGTTTCCAAGATAAATTATAGCCTATATATTGCCCAGACTTAATAGCTATACAACAAAAAAAAAACAATCATATCCGTCCAGTAGTTCCGAAGATTAGCGTGTATGGAGTAACTACTCCCGTTTTCCTAACATTTCCCTTCACTGCTCTGCTCCTATTGATTGTAGCGTGATGAAAAGTATACTATAACCAGCGCAGGAGTATGAAAAATAATTGTACCAAGTTTTGTCAAAATCCGTCTAGTAGTTTTTGTTTCTATAACGGTTATACAGACAGACAGACAGACAGACAGACAGACAGACCGACAGACAGACAGACAGACAATAATTTTATTAATTGCATTTTTTGCATCAGTATCGATCCCTAATCACCCCCTGATAGTTATTTTGCAAATAATATATTTCATGTACAGAATTGACCTCTCTACAGAATGATTTATTATAAGTATAGAAGAAGATAGATAGATAGATTCTGTCATAAAAACTCCCGGACATCACTCCTACGAGTAACAAGCTCCTTCCCTAGGGAAGGAAGTGTCACTCGTAGGTGGTTTTACTTCGCAGCATCGAGTCTCGATGCTAATTCTATTGCAAAGTGGGCTACTAAAAGAAATTCTCTCTATTTTTTCGGAAACCAGTTGTTCAATTAACTTCACTATGAAAAATACCGTTAACATTCTAAAGCTATGACGTAAATTAAGAGAATTCCAGACTAAACAGTTGCCTAGTTGCTCTTCTATTATACATATATTATTTATTAGTGGGGTTTTTTGTAATATATTTTTTTAATATAATTAAGTAAATATTGTATACTTTCGAATTCCAGGATCTCAAAAAGTTCGTCGATGAAGCAGAACATGGTGTTATTTTCATAAGCTTTGGTTCCATCGTGAAGGCTTCCACGATGCCGGCTGACAAAGTACAGGAAGTTTTAAAAGTCATGCAACAACTGCCACAGAGATTCATCTGGAAATGGGAGGACAAAACATTGGTAGTGGGCAAAAACAAACTTTACACAAACAGTTGGCTGCCTCAAGTGGATATTTTAGGTAAATATTCAAATAACATGATCATTGAAGTGATTTTTTTTGCTCTCTTTTTTTATTTAAACTATAGCATTAAATAAGTTTGCATTATATTAGGTACCTGGGTCGAATATGGCCAGCCGTTCAATATGGCCACTACCTATTTTCTTCCAAACCTTTGCAGTCTTGCATTCAACGTACGCGTGAGCGAGAAGGTCTATCTGGGTGTTTAGGACGAAACAAATGCCTCCCGCTTTGCGCCTCTCGCCAGTCTAGCACGGTCGCACAGAGTACTTTTATTATATCACGGTCGCGTAAAAGGAAAGTACAGAAAGTTGTGTATTTGTTGCATCTTAAAATTTGGTATCCCTAGTTGATGTGTTAATGCAGATTTACTGGGTTTTATTTTGTATTTCGAGGTTAGGTGTAATTGAAAAATATCGACACATGCGGTAAATATGGCCATTTATTGGCCATATTTTCGATATGAAAAGGTCAACAATTTTTTTTTTCTGTATATCATAGCGCCGCGTTGTATTAAAAAGTGTTTGCGAGGAAATTGGAGTGAGGCTCACTAA
The DNA here is from genome assembly GCA_954870645.1 of Agrotis clavis. Classification (NCBI taxonomy): domain Eukaryota; kingdom Metazoa; phylum Arthropoda; class Insecta; order Lepidoptera; family Noctuidae; genus Agrotis; species Agrotis clavis. Next base: position 12,601,158 of record OX940930.1, read on the forward strand.
AGAAGACAAGGAGAACTTTGCGTGAAATATGATTAATTAAACTTTTATTTTTAACTAGCTTCTGCCAGCGACTTCGTACGCGGATCCTGTTGCTTATGCCAGCGACAATGGGGTCGTCAAAATCGAAGATCTGAAACGTCTGATGTCGAATTCTTAGAGCCTGGGGACGGGAAAACAACGGGACGCGCATGACGATTCCAGACGTTCCAGATCTTTCATTTTTGTAAGTCAACAGGAAATGCCAGTCAGCAGACTAAACAACTCTTGCTAAGACGTCATTCCTTTATATGTTATAGTGTAGCTGGGCTCTTGGAGTTCCACATCAGGTGTTCCAAATCTTCAGTTTTTATACGACAACAGGGAGTGCTCATCAGGCTGAACAACTCTTGCTAAGACGTCATTACTGTATATGTAATAGTGTAGCTGGGCTCTTGGAGTTCCACATCAGGTGTTCTATATCTTCAAATTTATTTTCTCAGCAGTTAATGCTCATCACGCGGAACAATTTTTGCTATGGCGCTATTTTTATATCTCTTATAGTTTAGCTGATCTATTGCAGTTCTGCATCAGGTGTTCAAGTTTCCAAGATAAATTATAGCCTATATGTTGCCCAGACTTAATAGCTACACAACAAAAAAAAAACCAATCAAATCCGTCCAGTAGTTCCGAAGATTAGCGTGTATGGAGTAACTTCTCCCGTTTTCCTAACATTTCCCTTCACTGCTCTGCTCCTATTGATTGTAGCGTGATGAAAAGTATACTATAACCAGCGCAGGAGTATGAAAAATAATTGTACCAAGTTTCGTCAAAATCCGTCGAGTAGTTTTTGTTTCTATAACGGTTATACAGACAGACAGACAGACAGACAGACAGACAGACAGACAGACAATAATTTTATTAATTGCATTTTTGGCATCAGTATCGATCCCTAATCACCCCCTGATAGTTATTTTGGAAAAATATTTCATGTACAGAATTGACCTCTCTACAGATTTATTATAAGTATAGAAGAAGATTTGACGAAAATAGGTCATTAGGACATGCACAGGTACCTAACATATTAATTCAATATAATTTGATTTTAAGTGTTTACCTACCAAAAAATTACCTAATTCATTTTACGACTGTAACGAAAAAGAGTATGTTAAATTAGCCAAAGGTTTTTGTTTTTTATTTTTTTACTGTAAATTCGCCCCATTTCTTTATTCCGCATGGATAGCTGAACAATTCAATTATAAAATCCAGCACAAAACTACCGAAAACGAGAACACGAGGACACAATGTGGAATCTGAACAGAAAGTCCTAGGAGAACAGTAGGCTAATGCACGTAATTTTATGACGCGCCGATGAAGTAGTAGTGCAGTTGCAGTTAAGTTCACGTTCGAGTGATAAACGGTATGTAATCTTTGAACTGCGCGTAAGCTGCGCGTGAACTGCACGTCAACTGTACGACAACCAAACCAGGAGAGAAAAATTATTGCCCACTGAATAATCAAAAGGAATCGATTACATTTCAATTAATATGACATTAAAACTGCACGTTGATCGAATTGAAACTTGTATATTGTCATTTTGAAACGTCAAACGAATAGTAGAATACCGATCATGTTGCGATCCAAAGATCCAAAACACGCACGCGTGACACGAACTTGACGCGTGCGTGTCTGACAGCGACAGAGAATACGAAAAGCGTTGTTTTGATCGAAACTTAACTGCAACTGCACTGCAACAGCACTTCTTTAGTTACGCGTTTGCCCTACAGGATCGATACTTTTTTTCGTGGCGAACTTATAATAACCCTTAATAAGGGTTGTAGGTTTTTATAGTTTAGTTGTGTTTTTTTTTTATTTGATTTATGTTTCTGTTGTTTTCTTTAAACCTATAATCAAATATTTATTCTTTCTAGTACCTACATCTTTAATTTTTATTTATCTCTCTGCAAATAAGCTTTACGATTCGCAACACAGGCGTTGATGCGTATAAAATATTTAAAACATCAAGTAATTTTATTATCTTGAAAATTTCAGCGCATCCGAAGACCCTGGCATTTTTATCTCACGCTGGCAATGGAGGTACAACAGAAGCTATACACCATGGCGTGCCAATGGTGGCCATGCCAATAGAAGGAGACCAACTCGCTAACGCCGCAGCTATTGAAGAAAGTGGTCTTGGTGTGCAGCTGCAAATCAGAGACTTAAATGCAGAGAATCTACTGAACGCTTTCAAAAAAGTTTTGGATCCCAAGTTAGTATATCTCAAACTGGTTGTGGGACTATCTAAATAGGTGACCGTGACCCTGAAACGTTAAGGGATATTAAAGGAATATGGTGGGTTTTGGTACGAGTCTGACAGACCTCGCTCAGTCAGCAAAAGACTCCTCCCACCGTGATAGGACTAATTTAATGATTTTACCACGCAAAATAAAGTAAATATAAAAAAAAACTACTAAACGCCATGTGCTCAGTACAATCTATAAACCTTCTAATTTTATAAACGTCAAAGTCTTTCACGCTGAACGGATTTGAACGAAACGTGGTACACAGATAGTTTGTAACCTGGATTAACACATAGGATAGTTTTTATCTTTGTTTTTCTTTATTTTCTAATTGTAGCAGGCCGCTGGCAGTAATATATCAAGTTGAAGAGTTTGTTTGGTTGAACTGGCATGTTTTTGTGTTAGATAGTCCATTTATGGAGGAAGGCTATATAAAATGACGCTACGACCAAAATGAATTGAGATAATTGTTGAGAGACAATGGAACTACTGGGATACGGCGAATTTAACCATGGATATACTACTTTATACTGTCCTGTATTTTTCCACCATAGGGAACAGTGTACAGTGGACGCCATTTGCAAGCGGCTATTAACAAATGGCGTTCTGTTGGCGCTTGCGCTACGTTAGTGTTGTATTAAGTTTGCCGTAAATGTGTGTCCCCATTATACCCCGCGTCCCCGTCTTATACACTGTTCCCTTATCTTCCAGTGGAGTAGATACATTGACTGTAAGGCGCTGCGCAAACGTAGACACTATTTCCGACACGGTAAACATCACAGTTGGAAAAAAATATGTTTACTTAAATATGAAAACTTGCGCCCTGCCTAAAAATACTGTAGTTTGCGGATTTCTTAACCCAAAATAATGTTTTCGCAAACCTGCATTATTTTTAATGACCAACTCTATCACATGAGACAAAAATAATAGAAAACATACCTTGACGTAAAGGGACGGTAATTTTATAATTTACGTAAACGGTAACTTTGTATTTTTTTAATTTATGCGTCGGTCGATCAATACCAAACACGCGTAAAAACCACGCCAACAACAAGTTGTCAAAATTAAATCTTTCTAGGAATTTAAAGAATTAATTTTCCGTTAATTTCACAGATAAGAATCTCTGAGCTAAACGAGTGTTAACTACGGAACCCCGAAAAGTCGTATTGGCAACTTCACGTTATTACTAAAGTCCGTGATAATAAAAGTGTTATCAGCACTGGCACGTGGGAACTCTGACCCCGGAGCAATTCTAGATAGGTCGAGTTTTTGGCAGTTACAAAACCCTAATTAATATCATAAATAATAAACATAATTAATATGAATGTTAGGAAATCGTTTGAATATATTCCACAACAAAAAATTGCGAAATTGAGTTTGTTTGTTACGCCGTCACGCCTAATACTGCTTGCTTGGCCTTTTTTTCATTTATTTAAGTAAATAAAAAGATGGAACCATTTAGACGATTACAGACATGTAGTAGTTTCGTATAATGGGGGGAAAAAGACACGAGCAAAAACTAGTAATTTATATTCTAAAGACCCACTATCTTAAGTACTACAATAAACGTCCGTTGAACACTATTGTCTAAAACAACTGTCAACTGCAAAACGGTATGTCATACTTTAGAAGTCCTCAATTAAATTAAATAAAAATTAAATTAAATACGATTATGATATGAAAAATATTGAAAATACCACAAAAGCCATATTATTATTCCAATTAAATACTTCATAACTTTATTTTTAAAACAAAAGTGCGCGTTCATCCTCTTTCCTATTACCAATTAATTTAATTTAACTATGCTATGCCCGACAGGGTCCATAATTGATTCAATGTTTTAACATACCAACTGTTTTATCTAACATTATGAAATGCAATAAAGTATTGAGTACTGAGTATTTGACGTTGATATGAAGATTTTAGACAAGTGTTCAACAGATGTTTAACTTTTTGTAGTGAGACGGCCATATTTTAAACGTTGTTCTAGATCTAGAGAATTACATCATCTTACGATATACCTACCTATATTTTTTGAAAATACACTAAGCAAAATCGATTGATATTTTCCGTAATTTTCAGATTTCGGCAAAGAGTGAAGGAAGTGTCAAGGGCGTGGCATGATCGACCAATGTCTCCGATGGATACCGCAGTGTATTGGACTGAATACGCTGCCAAGCACACCAACTTCACCTTTAGGACTGCCGCAGCCGATGTACCGTGTTACCAGTACATGAACTTAGACGTAGCAGCTGTTTTATTTGTAATATTTAGTGTATACGTAGTGCTAATAGGAGCACTACTAAAGAAATGCTGCGGAGCGAAGAAATCTACAAAGACTGAGAAGAAAAAAGCAAAGCGCGCTTAGATTTTAAGTAGAGAAGAAAAGAGACAAATGACAATGACAAATGATTTGCGTGTGGCGGGTTCGATTCCCGCACGGAGAAAGTTGGTAACAAAAAGTCAAAACAACAACACTTGTCTAAACAAAGTGCAATTATAAAACGACATTTCACTTTCATATAGGTAAGATCCGTTTTACAGTTACACTTTTTTAGACAAGTCTTTAACAGGTGTTTAACTTTTTGTAATAAGGCTGTGTTATGTCAGTGGCGGCACACCCTCTGATGAAATTCTTATATTTTTGTCAGCACTAAATAAAACTTACCTAATATAATTTTATTCCATTTTCTTCCTCTTTCCCTTTTCTTCTCTAAAAATTTCTATTAAAACGAACGACAATATTTTATACAGAATACAAACAATAACAATAACTGACGATGCCATTATAAGGACTACATCAAGCATCAAGTACTGATAGAGTGGCATGTCAACAGTGGGCGGCTTCAAGTTGACTGCTCCTTTGTTCCTGGCTACATATTCAATCCAGAATATCGCTGTGTCCATCGGTGACAGCGGCCTGTCCTTCCATACTCGAGATAATTCCTTTGCCTTCTTCTGATATCTGCAACAATTGAAATCGGGTTTACGATAAAACATCGGAATGGTCAAAAATTGAGCATTTAGTAGGTAATCGAATTATGATTCATGATTGGAATGCGAAAACCCCGAAAAGTGACCTAAACAATAACATCAGGCTCTAGTTTTGGTATAGGAGTTTTATAACTCGCAGCTAATATAAAGATATCTATCTCTCATATCACATTTTTTCTGAATTAATAGTCTTGCTGTACACTTACTTTTCTTGAAGTATGGTTCGTAAAGCATCTTCTAGCACACGTTCATTAATAGTCAATACGTCTAATGAAACTCCCAAACCACTTTCGACCGCTGACTTTCCATTCGCGAACTGTTCCCCAAATAATGGTACACTTATGATAGGCACCCCACAATGCATAGCCTCCGAAGTACTCAACATTCCAGAATGCGAAATAAATCCAACTACATTTGGATGACCTGGAAAACAATAAAGAATCTAATTACAAGTAATGCATCTGCACTGATGCTATGTGCGAAGTTGGTCGTGGGGACTATCAAATCAATCGCAGAGCGCGATATGATAAAGCTTGAATTACTCGGAGCACCCGCGGAGTAAGTACTTTTTAGGTTTTATTTAATTTTCAGTGAAAAACAAGCTGAAAATGTTAATCAAAATATGGACTTGGAAGAATTGGAAGATTTTATGGCGCCCAATAATGTCGTGACTATGAAGCTCGGTCATACGGACACAGCGTATACGGACATAATACTCGATGCTTGCGCGATCAGAGCTCGTAGTGACCACATGATTTCGCAAGCGACTGTGTCCTTCGCGCTTTGTATTTATCAAGTTTCTTGTGATAAACGATGCGGTTAACTGTGCCATAGACTACCGGCTTGCGTACCGCGGGTTTAATGCCCGCCCGAAAAAAAGATTAGTATGACCTATAGATACACAGTTGTTCCGGATCAGTCTAAGTAATTTAGTTTAAACGAGACAAGAGATTTTTTTGGTGGGGCCAAGTTTAAAATAAGGAAGAGTGCTATTTTCAAATAGCTACACTTACATAAAACAGCTGCTTGTGGCATCCATTTTCCTAAAAATACATTGCTAGGTGGAACCCAATCTGAAATATCTGTTTTCCAAACAAATCGCACCTTACTTCTCTCTACTACTCTCTTAATTTCATCCGTTATCTTACGAGGAAAGTTTGATGCCACGCTTCCAAAACTTATATAAACCACTCCATTGTCAGCAGAATCCAAAAAGTTTAATAAACCCTGTAAAATAAACAAACAGATAGATCACCCTTTCATCAGAAGGCACATTGACACCCTATTGGATAGCCGTAAGTGTGATTACAACACATGAATCTAAATCCCCAGCTTCGACATTTTACTAAAAAAAGTGCATTAATGTCTCTTCGATCATGTATATTGAATAATCATCATCATCTGCCTAGCCTTTTCACAGCTGTGTTGGGGTCGGCTTCCAGTTGAACTGGATACAGCTGATTATCAGTATTTTACATTGAGCGACTGCTAATCTGACCTCCACAACCCTGACCCCCAAAATCCCAATTGGGTGATACGATACCCCCTGGCAACCTGTACAATATAATATTTTACAGTTATGATCATGACTTCGCCACATGGTCAAATATGAATTTGAAAGTATTTGGGCTATTATTTCATTACTAAACACGCTCGTATGAAAGGGAAACCATGCAAGGACACAGACAATATTGCACAAATACTACTACAAAATCCGTAACTACTCAGATTTTAATTACTCTCTTCACCTTCAAGAGACCGTGTCAACAAACGTTAGGTACGCAGACAACAATTTTGAAGTAAGTTTCAATGTGTCTGCATAGCAACTGTACGTAGCATACAGCAAACATTTGCATACATGAAGTACCTATTTTTAACCGACTTCAAAAAAAGGAGGAGGTTCTCAATTCGTCGGAATCTTTTTTTTTTTTTTTTTTTTTATTTATGTTCCCCGATTTCTCCAAGACGCCTGGGTGTGCATCAGCCCAGCAAGAAAATGTCTTTTACAAGGAATTGAGTTTTGCCATTAATTAGTGCGTAATAAGCTGTAAATGTGCGTCACATTAAAAAAATTGTGCGTGCCATGTTTTAGGAATAAATTCGAAAAAACGATTCCTGCTGGGATAACGTTTTTCCAGCAAGAAAATTTTGAACGAGTGACCGGAGCCAAAAAAAAAGTATATCGGCATGTAGCTTAAATTAGTGCATAAATGTGCGCTGAAAATAAAAATTGTGCGGCTTAAGGCTTCGTAGATATTTCATTTCCTGCTGGGCTGACGTTTTGCAAAATCTGGTTTTTTAGGAAACAATAATTGTGCGCCCGTAGAAAAAACGCAAGTTCGTAGATCGTAATTTGTGCGTTATTTGTGAAATAATAGATTTTCAAAAACATCTACCTTTTCGAAGTAATCATAAATTTATGAAAAACCGAAAAATTATCTTATCGCTTAAATGAACAAACAAATAAACGTACTGGTAACGGAATTCGGTTTTTCTTGCTGTTTTTAACACCCACCAAAAGTTTAAAGGCAAAGGGCACACACGTTTTTGAATAATACCCCTTTAAGTTAAACTGAAAATGCTTAAGCTTTGACACGAAAGTGCAAGAAATAGAACTAGCCCAAGATAATTATTTATGGACCAAAAATTAGAGCGTTTAATTAAGTATACCTTCCGTAAATTTCAGCTTCAAGCATCTCTTATTTTAGCAGATATAAATCAAGGACCAAAACTATTTCTACATTACTGGTTATCCGACCAAATGCGAATGACAGCAAAAAGGCGACGGTTTCATACATACCGATGACCTTCTATAAATTACAGTGCTATGTGAAGCTATTGTGTGTACAGTCGCGTCCATCACGTTATTGGCAGTAGTTTTATTATTCTTGTTTGTCGTGTTAATTCGAATTTTTTTTCGAATTAAATTCGAATTCGAATTAAACGAGCTTTGATCAAATTAAGTTAGATACTTGAAAATCGTAGGTAGGTATATTGTTCTCAAATGAAAAAACAATAAAATCAAAATAGGTTTAATGAGTGGACTTTTGTAATTTCTAAAAGCACAGGTCTATCCTGAAGTCATACGGAGAATACGTATAAAAATGCATAATGAAAACAATATTTTTAGTATAACTTAGAATCATAAATCTCTTACGAAGTAGAATAGAGAGAAAAACATTTTTCACGCATTAAATAGTTATATACTGACGAAATAATTATATTTCCCGCGTCTAGAACGCGGGAAATATTATTTCGTCAGGAACTAAAAGAAGCTATGGTTCTACTTTTTTTTTTGCGCTTTGCTTTCTCCAGGTTGAAGTAGGAGCAAAGGTATAAAGTCGCTAAACAGACTAATATGCAAAATATTTTTTTTTTAATATTTTTGAATTTAGAACACAAATAAAAGTTAATATCTATTATAAATAATAATGTTTGGTATTCCATTTATAAATTAATAATATTCATATAATTTGTAAGTCATAAAAACGTGTAGATCAATGCCGAAATTAAAAAAAAAACAATCACCGCCAATCGGAGGTGACTGTTTTTGTTTTTAAAATGCACGGAACAAATTTGGATTTAGTGTAGAGAGACTGATCTGTGTTTATTTTCGCACACGTATCGATAGATTAATAAAAAATATAAGTGTGAAATGAGCCATTTATCGAAGAATAGTATTAAAAAAAATAGTAGTGTTAGTTACCTACCACATTTTTAACCCAAGAACAACTGTACCAATTTTATTGATTTTTGTTACATTAGTGATTTTGTCTTCGTCCAGAATAGGAGAATAAGTATTTTAGATACTCAGATCAAAGAAATAGGCAGATAGAACGCTCAGAACACGCGAGTGTGTCCACCAAAGTTAGTACAAAATCAAATCGAATTACATTCTATAATGTTTTCTTTGTTTTTGAGAACAACTTTTACAATGGTTAAAGACACGAGACGGCATATTTTGGCAAACAACAACGACGCGCAGCTTGGTACGACGCGTAGCTTGGTACTGTCGCGACTTTGTATTCGATTTTGATTTTGTATTAACTTTGGTGGACACACTCGCGTGTTCTGAGCGCTCTATCTGCCTATTTCTTTGATATGAGTTAAAATATCTGAAAATAAATCAAGGGATAATAATATCGTGGCTGGAGAGACGTCACGGCGTCTTGACCTATCGGATGACGCAGGTCCTCACCGGACACGGAAGTTTCGGGAGGTACCTGTGCCTGATGGGGAAGGAGGAAACGCCCGGGTGCCACCACTGCGAAGATCGCCCGGAGGACACAGTAGAGCATACGGTGCAAGACTGCCCCGCTTGGGCAGAGCACCGACGTGTTCTCACGGCGGCGATAGGCGGAGACCTCTCGCGCCCGGCACTGGTTGCGGCCATGCTGCGGGGCGAGACGGAGTGGGAAGCGGTCTCCTCCTTCTGCGAGGCAGTAATGCCCGTGAAGGAGGAGGCGGGCCGCTTGAGAGAGAGGACAGCGTCCTCCCTCCGCCCCAACCGCAGTGGTAGGCGCCCGCGGCGTCGGACGTCAGCAGACGATCTCCGGCCACCGTAGGCGCGGGCATGCGGGCAGCGAGTAAAGGGCAACTCGCTGCCCGACCATGGACCATGCCCGGGTCGACGGCGCGTTGTGTCCCACGCGCGCCTCAAAGAGCGTCAGCATAATGACTTGACTGGCCTGTTGGTCTAGTGGTTAGTGACCCTGACTGCTATGCCGGAGGTCGTGGGTTCGATTCCCACCCAGGACAAATGTTTGTGTGATGAGCACGATCATTTATTCTGTGTCTGGGTGTAATTTATCTATAATATGTATGTATTTAGAAATATATAAGTATGTTTATCAGTTGTCTAGTACCCATAACACAAGCTCTGCTTAGCTTGGGACTAGATGGCGTTGTGTGATAGTTGTGGAATATATATTTAAAAAAATGACGAGGCCCCCCTCTCAGAGGGCCAAAGCCTGCCGGGGTCGCGGGATCATTTCCTTACCGTGACCCCGGAACATAACAGGCTATTGAAGGACACCGTGGATTTTAGTCAGTAGAAGTCTGATAGTCCCTCCCGCCCTGCCCGGGGCCGGAGGACTGATTTGATGATTTTACCACGCTAAAAAAAAAAAAAAAAAGGGATAATAATATCTAATAATAAGAGATTCTCAGTGAAGTTGGTTTTCATCTTCCGTAATTTACTGGATGGTGTTGGTAGGGTAGGTAGTACAGGTAGGATAGGGTGGTTAGGGTATTTTCAGTATTTTGTGTAGGTTCGGCTGTAAGTATGCCATTACTTTCCTGAATTTGATCCTCATACGTAGCGATACTAACGTGGTGTTATAAGGAAAAAAAAATCCTATTTTATAACATCAATAATACCGCATGTGGTTTTTGTCCCTAAATCAAGGGTTCAATCCTGGCCAGGAATATCTATTTTTCAAAGAGCCATTGATGCAGTTTGCAGGCAGAAACAGCTCGCGGGGCGCCCTCCCGCGCTTTTTCTCGTCGGCAGTGTGTTGTGCTAGGCGTGATTTCTATATAAATAGAGATACTTGCATACAATGGTAAAATCTGCCATCCCGCGCTACGCGATGAGGCGTGGTGCAGTGGCCATAGGATTTTTTTATTCAGTATTTCTCATAGCTTCGGATTTGATCATCGACACCCAGTTTGAAAATTCAACCTGTATATTTATGAATTACATAATTTATGTTGTTCTGAAAAAAAAAAACAAATATTTCCTCACTTCCTCAGGCACTGGGTGGAGCAAAAAAAAAAACAACCTGTTTTCTCAGTTTGCGAATTCAGGAAAACAAGTATCACATGTCAAGTTTCAAACGCGTGACAGGATAAAAACTGTTCCCAAATAAAAGTCTTTAATGAATTAGAACTTTTTATACCTACATAGTATATCTTAAAAAAAAAAACGAACTATACGTGTTTATTAATTTTCGTTAAGCAATAAAATATCCGCAGCACCACACCTTTTTTTTAATATGTATATCAAACAAAATAAAATAAAAAATACTATATTAGTACCCTAAAACTTTTATCTATTACCCTAACACTTTTATTCCTAAGTGTACTCAGGCATAAAATGTATGTAAGAAAATTTAAGAAGGTTGTCGGTATGTATGAAACCGTCGCCTTTTTGCTGTCATTCGCATTTGGTCGGATAACCAGTAATGTAGAAATAGTTTTGGTTCTTGATTTATATCTGCTAAAATAAGAGATGCTTGAAGCTGAAATTTACGGCATGTATACTTAATTAAACGCTCTAATTTTTGGTCCATAAATAATTATCTTGGGTTGGTTCTATTTCTTGCACTTTCGCGTCAAAGCTTAAGCATTTTCAGTTTAACTTAAAAGGGTATTATTCAAAAACGTGTGTGCTCTTTGCCTTTAAACTTTTGGTGGGTATTAAAAACAGCAAGCAAAACCGAATTCCGTTAACAGCACGTTTATTTGTTTGTTCATTTAAGCGATAACATAATTTTTAGGTTTTTCATAAATTTATGATTACTTCGAAATGGTAGATGTTTTTGAAAATCTATTATTTCACAAATAACGCACAAATTACGATCTACGAACTTGCGTTTTTTCTACGGGCGCACAATTATTGTTTCCTAAAAAACCAGATTTTGCAAAACGTCAGCCCAGCAGGAAATGAAATATCTACGAAGCCTTAAGCCGCACAATTTTTATTTTCAGCGCACATTTATGCACTAATTTAAGCTACATGCCGATATACTTTTTTTTTGGCTCCGGTCACTCGTTCAAAATTTTCTTGCTGGAAAAACGTTATCCCAGCAGGAATCGTTTTTTCGAATTTATTCCTAAAACATGGCACGCACAATTTTTTTAATGTGACGCACATTTACAGCTTATTACGCACTAATTAATGGCAAAACTCAATTCCTTGTAAAAGACATTTTCTTGCTGGGCTGATGGACACGACGCCTGGACCGATTTGGAAAATTTTTCTTTTGTTTGAAAGGGTATACTTTCCAATTGGTCCCATGATCACCAGGTCAGGATCTGATGATGGGATCCCAGGGAAATCGAGGGCAACCTTCAAATTTTATAGGCACATAGTACCATTTTCATATATTTTCTAAAGCTGTTCAAGTATTTGCATCTGATAATCATCATCTCAGGTGGATGAACTGATGATGGAAGGTACAACCCCTCTAGTAAGGAGTCGGCAGCGACTGATTTAGTAAATTATGTTTGTGTTCGCATATCTCCGGAACTACAAGTCCGATTTAAGTAATTCTTTTTATGTTGTACTAGGTATCGTTCAACTTAAGGAAGACTGCAAATTTCATCAAAATCGGTTCAGTAGTTTTTGAGATAGGGAAGGAATGAAAGAGATGTTAACGATGTTATTACCGGTGCTACGGATTTCTTACATATGTAAGAAAATGATGTATTTGACAAGAATTGTGGTTAAATATTTAAACTAAAAAGAGAAAAATAAAAACTTTTTCAAAAAAAAAAATGTAACCGCCTTCAAAAACAACCACAAAAAAACCGGCCAAGTGCGTGTCGGGCCACGCACAGTGTAGGGTTCCGTAGTTGCCCATCAAAATACTTATGCGAATTAACTAAACTGATTCGCTGAATTTAATTTTAAAGAGAAGAATTTTCAAAATCGGTCCAGGAGTCTTTGAGAAATCGGGGAAAATACATAAAAAAAAGATTACGACGAATTTAGAACCTCCCCCTTTTTTGTAGTAAGTTAAAAATAGTTGACGATAAAAACCTACCTATCCCCAAAAAACATACCGTAAAAACATACCTATTACAGCTGTAAAAATAAAGTTGACAAACTTACATTTGCAGTTGAAGAGCTTGTTCTCCGATACATTTTGTTTAGGAAAATATGTTATCCAAGTACATTTTATAAGTTGGTCGACTATTACTCGTAAAGTTGTAAAGCCTACTTAGTCATGATAATTTTCTTTTAAACTTCGTTATATATACTACTATTGTTAATTTTTTCACACCCCCAAACATAACCGTTTAGCTGGTAGAGGGGGGGGACACTCGAGTCGAGCAAAATTTAGCACTTTAAAGCTTAATATTTCACAAACGAATTTTTTTATCAAAAAATTGTTAATGGAAACTATCAATATTTTTTAAAGACCTATTTAATGATAAACACACTAAGGGGTACGCGAGAAAAAAAATAAACATCCCCTCTTTACGTGTACAGGAGGTACCCTAAAAAAAAATATTTTACGAGATTTTATTTTACCACTTTTTCGGCACAACAAATCCGTATATTTACACCAAATTACAGCTCTCTAGTACTGTGCGTCTCTGAGCTAAACTGCGGACAGACGGACGGACGGACGGACGGACGGACGGACGGACGGACATGGCGAAACTATAAGGGTTCCTTGTTGACTACGGAACCCTAAGAATGGTAAAATAACCTACAAAACTTTTCTTTCGGAAGTCGGTGGCAAAAAACACAATGAAACTAATAAAAAAAGTCACCGACTTCCGAAAGAAAAGTTTTGTAGGTTATTTTACCATTTTTTGTGGTTGTTTTTGAAGGCGGTTACATTTTTTATAGCATGCATATATGTTGTAGATCATGGGTTCGAACCCAGTCAGGCGCCATTCATCATCATCAGCCTATAATGTTACCACTGCTGGGACACAGGCCTCCTCTCTGTGAGAGGGAGTGGGCCATTATCCACCACGCGGTTCCAGTGCGGGTTGGTAGATGTCACATAAATCTTCGAATTTTTGGTTGTAGGACATGCCGGTTTCCTCACGATGATTTCCTTCACCGTTTTGAGAGCAGTGGTGATGAAATAAATTATACAAAGTAACGCGCCTGGCGGGGTTCCAACCCACGACCTACAACTCGTAAGTCGGGACCGAATATGTGCCGATACCACTGAGCCACCACTGCCAGGCGCCATTACTTTGTGTAATTTATTTCATCACTTGTGACATATCCCAACTCGAATTGTGGCCCACGTGGTGGATTATGGCTCACCCCTCGCAGAGAGGAGGCCTTGTGTCCTAATAGTGGGAGGATTAAAGGTTGATGACAATGAGGAAAAATTTAAAATTACAAACCTTATCTGATATACGATCATTCCGATTAATGTGCATGCCACCAACTTCCACTACGTTAGAGCTATATAAACGCGGACTAGTTAATGGAAAGTACTGATTTATCAGTATTAGAGACATATTTTTCCCCAGGTCTTCTAAGGGCGGCGTATTGGGATACTCTTCATTCACAATCTCTTGATCACTTCTCTGTATCACATGAGTATAATACATATTCATCCCAAAGTTTATTATTACACTCTTTATTCTATTATATAGGTTTGGCTTTGTTCCAGAACCAAAAAAGTGGTTCGGTACATATGCCGGATTGTTAGGCGCACCTAACCTGGGGTAAGTCCATGGGCATAATATATGAGCTGCTACTCCTATTGCGGGAGCATTCAGCTTGTGAGCAACAGCCAAGCCGCAGTCCGTCACAAATTGCTCCACTATTACCACATCGAAATGTTCCACTGAATGTATAAGTTCCTGTATTTCACGATTCTTCATCAGCTTCTTACAATTCGTGTTTGCTATATTTTTAAAGACCTGAGCAGTTGCATACGCCAAGGATACATCGGAAATGGAAAGAACTTCCATACGCTTCTCAATATCAACTCTAGCAGAAGTAACATGTTCACTGTCCTGGAGAGATATTTGACGTAAAGTTGGTAACTTTTGCACAGGGTGGTAATTAATCACTGTCACATTATGTTGTCTTCTTGCTAATTCTTCGACTAGAGGTGTAAAATAAATATGGTGACTGCGTGCACTGTGAGGTAAAATAGCCAAAATTTTGTAACCTTCACAGTTAACAACGAAATAAAATAAAATAATGAACAATTTCATTTTTAAAATAGAGGAGGACTGGTCTGGTATATTTTATAAACCTTTCTGTATAGAACATTGGGTGTCCGTAAAGAATCTGGCGGATATCTGTTGTCATTAACCTATTGACCGAGCAATAATGATGATTATGACTCCACCTACGCCAGTTCCTTTAACCATTTTATGTCTTACTTAATTCCTAATGATGTCGGCACTAATCGATTTTTGTAACGTTACTTCCGAGAGTCTTACATGGCTCTGTTTTAAAATAGTGAGGTTTCATGAATTTTTTGAGGAAACATGATTATCAAGACGACATGAAATTAATCCAGACTTACAATTTACGTTAATTTTCTTTTATGTTTAAAAACCGTTTTCACGTGGTTGCGCTGTGATTTTAATTATACGAGTATTTCCAGATGTTTGTTCTGCAACGATGGTTGTACTGACACTTCTGTGGAAGACTTTTTAATTTTCAAAAGGTCCCTCAACTGGATTAAAAATGTTAGTTTTCTGTTTCCCATTTACTGTTTTCAACCAGTTTTTAACTTTTTTAGGGTTCTGTTACGGGGTGGGATGTTGGAGACTTTTTAAAAAGACACTATTTACTGGATTTTGCAGTTTAATTAAGATAAAGATACAGAGGAATTATTGTGTCCACACCGAAGTCTAAACCCGAACTACTCAATGATTTATTTTTAGAAACGATCACGACTTCGCACTTGCGTTAATTACCATGTTAACAACTTAGGCTAGCTCAGCGCTTTTGTTATTTCGAAATATTACCATGTTAACAACTTAGGCTAGCTCAGCGCTTTTGTTATTTCGAAATACGTTGCTAAGTCCAAAGATGGCGTAAACAACTTAGTCTAGATCAGCAATGGAGCTATGTCGAAATTATGAAGTAAACAACTTAGGCCAGATCAGCAATTTGATTAAATGTGATTCTGGTGAATAATGTAATATAACAGTTCCGTACCCAAAGGGTAAAACAGGACCCTATTACTAAGACTTAGCTGTCCGTCTTGTCGATCTGACTTTCTGTTTGTCTGTCTGTCCGTCTGTCACCAGGCTGTATCTCGTGAACCGTGTTCTTTAGACAGTTGAAATTTTCACACATAATGTATTGTGACGCAACAAATACTAAAATACGGAATGAAATAAACATTTAAGGGGGCTCCTAGTCGGCTCGGTCGTCTGCGACAACCTTCGGTCAACATACAACAACGGCTGGAAGCGGCGAGATGCGCGGGTGCGCGGGACGCGAGGCCTGGGGGTCTAATCTCTAAGCACGAAACCCGTGGTTTCGGCCTTAGTGACAAACGTTTAGACATCGAGCCCGAACTATGAATTAATGATATTACGATTTGACAGATAGCTCCCTGGAGTCCGCGCCACCACTCAGAATATGCAATCCAGTTCCGGCAGAAACGTGTTGTATCTCAAAATCAATAATATAGTGTACTCAAATAATAACCGGGTATGATCTTGATCCTTACTGGCAAATGTATAAAAAATTCCAGGTGGTCTCAGTGGCGGTGAGCGAGACTAAATTTTGGGCCAAACAAATTATATTAAACTAGCTGACCCGTGCCCACTTCGTTGGGCAGTATTTCGGCTAATATGTATGATATCTTTATAGTTTATAGCTTATAGCACTCACGGATAATGTAGCTTTATACCAGTGAAACAATTTTTAAAATCGGTTCATTACTTCCGGAGATTACCGCCTACATACAAACTTACAAACATACAAACTTACAAACAAATGTTACCTCTTTATAATATTAGTATAGATGACAATTTTACGTCGACACGCTTATTTATATAAATATTTTTAATTTAATTTGAATTTTTTATAATTTATATTCATTCATTATTTATTATAAACTAGCGACCCGCCCCGGCTTCGCACGGGTGCAATGCTGATACTAAATACACTACAGAAAAACTGTGAACGTTGTATATAAAAACATAGCGGCCCGCTCCGGCTTCGCACGGGTATAAAATATATAGCATATGTGATTAAAATCGATCCAGTAGTTTTGATTTATTCATTACTGCCCGTGGCCCGCACGCGTTAAAATTGTAGTAAAACAATCCCCCTTTCCCTATACCATGAAGATTTCCTGCTATCTTTGGAATATCTAAATTCATACACTACATTTTTACTTTTTACATTTTTAACTACTTATTTTATTTTTACAACATATTACAGAATCGGGCACGCCGCAATTGCGGCGGTAAGACCCCTCTTTGAGGAGTGGCTGGAGAGACGTCACGGCGTCCTGACCTATCGGATGACGCAGGTCCTCACCGGACACGGAAGTTTCGGGAGGTACCTGTGCCTGATAGGGAAGGAGGAGACGCCCGGGTGCCACCACTGCGAAGATCGCCCGGAGGACACAGTAGAGCATACGGTGCAAGACTGCCCAGCTTGGGCGGTGCACCGACGTGTCCTCACGGCGGCGATAGGCGGAGACCTCTCGCGCCCGGCATTGGTTGCGGCCATGCTGCGGGGCGAGACGGAGTGGGAAGCGGTCTGCTCCTTCTGCGAGGCAGTAATGCTCGTGAAGGAGGAGGCGGGCCGCGAGCGAGAGAGGACAGCGTCCTCCCTCCGCCCCAACCGCAGTGGTAGGCGCCCGCGGCGTCGGACGTCAGCAGACGATCTCCGGCCACCGTAGGCGCGGGCATGCGGGCAGCGAGTAAAGGGCAACTCGCTGCCCGACCATGGACCATGCCCGGGTCGACGGCGCGTTGTGTCCCACGCGCGCCTCAAAGAGCGTCAGCATAATGACGGGGCCCCCCTCTCAGAGGGCCAAAGCCTGCCGGGGTCGCGGGATTATTTCCTTACCGTGACCCCGGAACGTAACAGGCTATTGAAGGACACCGTGGATTTTAGTCAGTAGAAGTCTGACAGTCCCTCCCGCCCTGCCCGGGGCCGGAGGACTCATTTGATGATTTTACCACGCTAAAAAAAAAAAAAAAAAACATATTACAGAATGTCTTTATAAACAACGTTCACAGCTTTCTTGTCATTTTAGACAATACAAACATGTTTTCTCTGGAGGTCACACTTGAAAGAGCGACATACAGTAAAGTTGTCCATGTGAAAAACGCAAACGCTACGTCCCGCAATTTTTAAATCTGTAATATCTTCGAAAATATTCACTTAAATCATACGGTGTGAAGGGCCATATAGATCTATATTAAATGAACAATGTATTCAAGGTATTTAGTTGGTTAAGGATTAATGCTGTATTGGTTAAAATCGCTTCGAAAATTAGCCATTATTTGTCGTAAAAAGTAAATGACAAAAAAAAGTTATTGTGGGTTATCCATAAGAGATAGACATATACCATCACGGACTTTTCTGTAGACCTTTTCAATGTGTACAATACTTAGTACATTATTTTGATAAAACTCGTAGGGTTCAGCCTGCGTTTGCAATGTAAGCGGAAAAAATGTAATTATTTACGACATCACATTAGAAACCTCAAAAATAACAGTACTTCTCCACTATTTAATGGATGTTATCTATACATATAATAAAACTGTAGAAAAATCGTTTTTGTACATCAAAATAAAATCCAAAAAAAATAGCTAGGGTGTTGAAGGACAACCAACAGAACCCATTTCCAGCATTTTTAGAATTTTTGTCTGTTTGTCTGTTTGTCGGTTTGTCGGTTTGTCGGTTTGTCTGTTTATTTGTGGCTCCATCACGTAAAATGTACGAAGGCAATGTAAATAACCTTTATACACAACGATCGAGCGTAACTTGAGGACTAATTTAGTTTTTGTTTCATTGCAATCGGTTAAGTCTATCAAAAGATATTTGAATTTAAAGTGTTCCAGACCCAGAAGTAAAATTACGGTCAGTTTACACCGAGACGCGCAGTTCAGTAGCGCGATCTAGCTTGGAATAGAAAAACTACATACCTATTCAAATATGGTGTGGACTGGAGTGGAGTGGTTTGGAGTGGAGTAGAGTGTAATGGAATAGAATGGGATGGTTTGGGATGGAATGGAAAGAAAGAAAAGGTTTTTATTAGACTCACACTAGAATGGGAATGAGTGGGATGGAGTAGGATGGAGTGGGATGGATTAGGATAGAGTGGGATGTAGTGGGATGGAGTGGGCTGGAGTGGGATGGAGTGGGATGGAGTGGGATGTAGTGGGATGGAGTGGGATGGAGTGGGTTGGAGTGGGTTGGAGTGGGATGGAACGGGTTGGAGTGGGATGTAGTGGGATGGAGTGGGACTGAGTGGGATGGAGTGGGATGGATTAGGATGGAGTGGGACTGAGTGGGATGGAGTGGGATGCAGTGGGATGGAGTGAGATGGATTAGGATGGAGTGGGATGGAGTAGGATGAAATGGGCTGGAGGGGGATGGAGTGGGATGGAGTGGGATTGAGTGGGATGGAGTGGGATGGAGTGGGATGGAGTGAGTTGGAGTGGGATGGAGTGGGTTGGAGTGGGATGGAGTGGGTTGGAGTGGGTTGTAGTGGGATGGAGTGGGATGGAGTGGGACTGAGTGGGATGGAGTGGGATGGATTAGGATGGAGTGGTACTGAGTGGGATGGAGTGGGATGCAGTGGGATGGAGTGGGATGGAGTGGGATGGATTAGGATGGAGTGGGATGTAGTGGGATGGAGTAGGATGAAATGGGCTGGAGTGGGATGGAGTGGGATTGAGCGGGATGGAGTGGGACTGAGTGGGATGGAATGGGATGGAGTGGGATGGAGTGGGATGGAGTAGGATGGAGGGGGATGGAGTGGGATGGAATGAGATAGAATGGGTGCTCTAATCCAGTAGCAATTCTTCTGAATCTGAACGACAGAGGGCGTTTATTATAATCACCTCAAATATTCTTGAAAAATAAATTCTAAATACAGGGATTATATGAAAACGATATGATTTATAAAAAACGTGGCGAGAATTAAGCGCTTCGCACTAAAAAATACATTGTTAAAATCCGACATCCACGCGAACGAAGTCGCGGGCACAGCTAGTTATACATATAAACCTTCCTCTTGAATCACTCTATCTATTAAAAAAAACCGCATCAAAATCCGTTGCGTAGTTTCAAAGATTTAAGCATACAAAGGGACATAGGGACAGAGAAAGCGACTTTGTTTTATACTATTTATTATTATTATATTATATTATATTATTATAAACTAGCTGTGCCCGCGACTTCGTTCGCGTGGATGTCGGATTTTAACAATGTATTTTTTAGTGCGAAGCGCTTAATTCTCGCCACGTTTTTTATAAATCATATCGTTTTCATATAATCCCTGTATTTAGAATTTATTTTTCAAGAATATTTGAGGTGATTATAATAAACGCCCTCTGTCGTTCAGATTCAGAAGAATTGCTACTGGATTAGAGCACCCATTCTATCTCATTCCATCCCACTCCATCCCCCTCCATCCCACTCCATCCTACTCCATCCCACTCCATCCCACTCCATCCCATTCCATCCCACTCAGTCCCACTCCATCCCGCTCAATCCCACTCCATCCCACTCCAGCCCATTTCATCCTACTCCATCCCACTACATCCCACTCCATCCTAATCCATCCCACTCCATCCCACTCCATCCCACTGCATCCCACTCCATCCCACTCAGTACCACTCCATCCTAATCCATCCCACTCCATCCCACTCAGTCCCACTCCATCCCACTCCATCCCACTACAACCCACTCCAACCCACTCCATCCCACTCCAACCCACTCCATCCCACTCCAACTCACTCCATCCCACTCCATCCCACTCCATCCCACTCAATCCCACTCCATCCCACTCCATCCCCCTCCAGCCCATTTCATCCTACTCCATCCCACTCCATCCTAATCCATCTCACTCCATCCCACTGCATCCCACTCCATCTCACTCCATCCCACTCAGTCCCACTCCATCCTAATCCATCCCACTCCATCCCACTCAGTCCCACTCCATCCCACTACATCCCACTCCAACCCGTTCCATCCCACTCCAACCCACTCCAACCCACTCCATCCCACTCCATCCCACTACATCCCACTCCATCCCACTCCATCCCACTCCAGCCCACTCCATCCCACTACATCCCACTCTATCCTAATCCATCCCACTCCATCCTACTCCATCCCACTCATTCCCATTCTAGTGTGAGTCTAATAAAAACCTTTTCTTTCTTTCCATTCCATCCCAAACCATCCCATTCTATTCCATTACACTCTACTCCACTCCAAACCACTCCACTCCAGTCCACACCATATTTGAATAGGTATGTAGTTTTTCTAATCCAAGCTAGATCGCGCTACTGAACTGCGCGTCTCGGTGTAAACTGACCGTAATTTTACTTCTGGGTCTGGAACACTTTAAATTCAAATATCTTTTGATAGACTTAACCGATTGCAATGAAACAAAAACTAAATTAGTCCTCAAGTTACGCTCGATCGTTGTGTATAAAGGTTATTTACATTGCCTTCGTACATTTTACGTGATGGAGCCACAAATAAACAGACAAACCGACAAACCGACAAACAGACAAACAGACAAAAATTCTAAAAATGCTGGAAATGGGTTCTGTTGGTTGTCCTTCAACACCCTAGCTATTTTTTTTGGATTTTATTTTGATGTACAAAAACGATTTTTCTACAGTTTTATTATATGTATAGATAATTTCATCTCAAATAAATTTAAAATATATTTTATACTTTTACTAGCACTTCGCCCGCGACTTCGTCTGCGCGTGTTTCTAATTTCAAAGTCAGTGAATTTAAATGCCTTTAATTTAAATGAATTTAAACCCTCGTTTTAGGATACTTTTGGGAAATCTAAAAATGGTCCAGTCCTGATTTTCCTATGTTCACCCCGTTAGGGATTGATTTTGTAAATATAGATGAATACACATCCTTTATTTGATTGAGAGATTATTTAGGCCAAGTTTTGAGTTTATCGAAGCAAGCAGTAAAATACTTTCCTTAACATGTAATCACCCCTTTTCACCAATGTAGGTGATTTTCGATAAACCCAAAAACACGTGTTTGTTTATTTTTGATATAACTTGAATATACTGAGTTTCCAATTGATCGGTTCGCACACGTTATGATTTTCCCATACAAACTTTAACATCGTCTAGATTACCAATGGAGGGTAGTTTTAAAAAAATAATAATGCCCATCTTTTTTTTTTACTTTCACTCATATTCGTACCAAGTTTCAAGTTTATAAACCTAAGGGATAAGATTTTATATCCAAAGGTTTTCACCCCTTTTCACCCCCTTATAGGTGGATTTTCGCAAAATCCCTTCTTAGTGCTCACCTACATAATAAATTGCAACTACAGGCCAAAAATTAGGTTATACGCTTGGCGGTTAAAGATCCTCCCCCTTAAACTTAAATACCCCTTTTCACTTACTTGGGGGGCAATTTTCGAAAAATCCAAAAACATGTGTTTAATTATTTCTGATCTAGTATATAAATACCGTTTTTCACATTAATCAACTCACGCGTTATGATTTTCCCATACAAACTTTAACAGCGCCTAGATTACCAATGGAACCCTCCATTTTAAAAAAATAATAGAACCAATCTTTTTTATTTACTCGTGTTCTTATTTCTGGCAAGTTTCAAATTAATAAACCCAAGGAATAAGATTTTTCATACAAACATTTTCACCCCTTTTCACCCCCTTATAGGAGGATTTTCGCAAAATCCCGTCTTATTGCTTCCCTACATGGTAGATTGCAACTGTTGTCCAAAATTCAAGTTATTGCGCTTAGCGGTTTCGGCTGTAGTCGAGTCTTAATAAAAAACCCTGTTCTTTTATATATATAGGGTGATTTGTAATTAGTGTACGATACTTAAACATGTGGTTGTGTTCATGATTTTATAATGATAAAATTAGTCATTAAAATTAAGAAGAATAGAAATAAAACTGTACGTATCTTTCATTAATAACCATATAATTATGCCAGTGACCTGCTAATACCAAGGCAGTAAGTCGGAAATTCACTAAATTATTATTCCATGACATTCTTACAACACAACTGTACTTTTCTATTGTAAATAAGTATTATTTTTAATTAAACACAATGACTACAGTTTTGTGCTCTATTGATTCTTTTTTTTCTTTGCTTTGTTGTGACTCTTCTGGGAGGTCTTTTCCGGTGACTTTTTTTTAACCAATGATAAAACAAACGATATCAATTTAATTCCTATGAATAAAATTAACGCAAAAACTGATACAACGACAAATATAGCATCAAGCATCAAGTACTGATAGAGTGGCATGTCAACTGTGGGTGGCTTCAAGTTGACTGCTCCTTTGTTCCTGGCTACATATTCAATCCAGAATATCGCTGTATCCATCGGTGACAGCGGCCTGTCCTTCCAAACTCGAGATAATTCCTTTGCCTTCTTTTGATATCTGCGAATTGAAAAAAATGATTAATTACTTTTCTACTTTTTCTTCCTATACGATCCTACTATTTCTTGGCAGTTAGTACGAGTTAGTTAAAAAAATCATCGAACAATTTCACTCTATTTTGTTTACTCTTGGTCATACTTACTTTTCCTGGAGAACAGTGTTCAAAGCATCTTCAAGTACATGCTCATTAAGAGTTAAAACGTCAATAGATACTCCTAATCCACATTCAACAGCTGACTGTGCGTTTGAGTACTGCTCACCAAATAGAGGAATAGCTACTACAGGTATCCCACAATGCAGAGCCTCCGACGTGCTCAACATTCCAGAGTGTGTTATGAATGCTACCACATTCGAATGACCTGAAAATTAGACTCAATTACTTACGTAATTAAATGCTCCCAAAATTGCCTCTGCTTTTTGACAGACATTAATATAATAATACAGATACGGTGTATGTTTTACTAGATAGCAATGCATATCTTTGAAATCAAAGTGTAAGTTAATCGTACCTAATGTAAGTACATTAGTACATATGTGTGTACTTACAGTACAATTATGGTAGTTTACTGCATAAATAAATTGAAAATCTGTTTATTCAGTTAGAGTATTGAAAAATCATAAACACGTGTATTTTGTTTTTAAATATTTAGGGTGGGAGCTTGGGACGTCATAGAGCCTTTTAAATTATACCAATCGAGCGACGTACGTTTTGTTTATTATAGGAAGCGTTGTACGTATAACCCAAAATTGACATTTTGGTTTACGTACCAGGAGAAAAAATACGGGTCAAATTTTTTGAATAAAATACCATATTCTACATGAAATAAGTCACACTCACATATGACAGCTTTTTGTGGCATCCACTTTCCTATGAAAACGTTGTTTGGTGGCACCCAGTCCTTGAGATCTATTTTCCAAACAAATTTCAAATTGCTAAACTTTTCAACAACCTTTTTAATTTCATTCGTTATTTTGCGAGAGACATTCGATGCCACACTTCCAAAACTAATATAAATGACACCTCTGTTAGCAGTATCCAGAAACTTTTGTAAAGCCTGTAAAATAAAAATGTAAGTAAGCAAACATATTTATTTACTTAAATAAGATATTATGTAATAAAATAATAATTTGAATGAATAATTGCTTGATTCCATAATTGATTTCCTAGTAATTGATCGACTTCTAATTAGGTAGGTACCAACGCAGTCCGGTGGTAGGTACCTAATTTGAAGTCATTAATAAAATTCAAGACCATCAACCTCGTTAATTTTTTCAATTAACCCTTTGATCATCAGCGTAATTATTAAGAATCAAATATCATCTAAATGTTGCTATCTAATGTCATGATCACAAACCTTATCTCCTATTTGTACATCGTCTTTTATATGCATGCCACCAATTTCTATAACGTTAGGGCTGTATAAACGTGGACCAGTTAAAGGAAAATACTGGTTTATCATTATTAGGGACATATTTTTTCCAAGATCTTCTAAGTGTGGCGTATCAGGATACACTTCATTCACAATTTCCGAATCAATTCTCTGTGTTACATGTGTATAGTATGTATTCATTGCAATGTTTATTATCGCACTCTTTATTTTATTCCACATGTTAGGATATGTTCCGGAGGCAAAAAAGTGATTCGGTACATATGCTGGGTGGTTATGAACACCTAGTCTAGAGTAAGTCCATGGAAACAAAATATGGCTGGCCATTCCAATTGCGGGTGCATTCAGCTTGTAGGCAACAGCTAGGCCGCAGTCCGTCACAAACTGCTCCACAAGTACTACATCAAAATGAGCAGCAGATGATATTAGCTCCTGCACTTCTCGATTATTTATTAGTTTTTGACAATTTATGTTCGCTACATATTGACATGCATGAGCTTCTTCGTACGCAACTGCAAAATCTGATCTAGAAAGAATTTTCAGATGTTCTTCAATGTTTACTTGATCACTTTCGTTTTTTTCATCCTGTAGGGAAATTTGGCGTAAGTTAGGTAGTGCAGGCACGTCGTGATAGTTAATCACAGTCACATTATGCTGCCTCGAAGCTAGTTCTTCAACTAGGGCCATAAAAAATATGTGATGACTCCGTCCGTTATGTGGAAATATAGCCAATATGTTGTAACTATCACATTTAACATTGAAGTAAAACATTAGTATTGTTAACAATATCTTCATTTTGAAACTTTTGTTTTGATAGCACTTGTACTTGAAACTTATAAAGTTGTGACGCTCACGCACTTGAATGAACTACATCAAAAGAGGTTCATTAAAACTTGTTGATAAAACCGAGTGTGAAGCATCTCACGCATTCACTTGCGACTAGCGACCGACTGGCTGCCTCTAACAGCTCCAAGTCAAACCAGTACGAAATGAAACGGTACACGTTAACGGTGCCCGTTTTAGTAGAATACATAATGTTTGGATAAGATAAGATACTTAAGATAATGACAATAATTTGGCTTTTGATAAAGGTATGTGATTTCTAAAAAAACTGTGTGTAGTAATTTGCTACATGTTTATAATTAAAAAAAAAACTTTACACTAATACTTGTCTAAGAATAATATGTAAGTACTTAAACCTACTGGCATCAGAGTTGGAAACGCTAAATGCTTTCGTCTGAAAAGATACATCTAGATATAGGTACACCTAGCTCATCTGCGCTAGTAGTTTTTAGGACCTCACTACGTGACGTACGTCGTACGTCACCCGCTACCTGTACAGACGCCAGCACATCAACCTACCACAAGCTGTCAAATTTCTTTAATATATTTTCAACCTTATTACAATAGTGGAAGGTTTATGCACGATTGGTAAAATTTGACGGATTCGAGTAGGTTGATCTGCTGGCGTCTGTACAAAACTTTAACCAAAAGTATCAAATTCTCAATATTTTCGTTGTGACACAGATAACATAGCAAGGAACTATAACGATTCTACGTTTTTATAATAGTTTAAGGTTATCAACAACTTGAAAAACAGTAAAAAATAAAGGACTCAAGTACAATATAACAATGAAATTCTTGCTTAGGGTATGCTTTTCTATATTACATTTAACTCTTCTAGTATCTTAACAATGGATAACTTTTCTTATTACTTTTGTTGTAGTTTCTTTCTAATTATTCTTCCTCTTTTCTTTTTTTAAAGTCCTCTGTATTTGTAATTTGTCTATTATAAACAATACTACTTTAACTCCAAAAAATAATGTGAACATAATCACTGTTAATACGACAAACATAGCATCAAGCATCAAGTACTGATAGAGTGGCATGTCAACAGTGGGCGGCTTCAAGTTGACTGCTCCTTTGTTCCTGGCTACATATTCAATCCAGAATATCGCTGTGTCCATCGGTGACAGCGGCCTGTCCTTCCATACTCGAGATAATTCCTTTGCCTTCTTTTGATATCTGAGAATGCATTATTAAAATCTTAGTAGAGCACAATAGTTTCATAGGTTTTCACCGTATAATGAATTCTTTTATCCCCAACTTACTGTTCTTGGAGAACGATATTCAAAGCGTCTTCAAGTACACGTTGATTGAATTTAAAAATATCAACAGTTACTCCCAAACCACTTTCAACTGCTGATTGTGCATTCGCGAACTGATCCCCGAACAGTGGAACACCAACAATAGGTACTCCACAATGCAGAGCCTCCGTAGTACTCAACATTCCACAGTGTGTAATGAATGCAACCACATTTGGATGACCTGGAAAATAGTTCCTGCTGATTAAACATTACCAGGGTATTAAACACTCAGAATACTTGGAAATGCTGTTTTTGACGATGATTAAAATTTTATAGTCCTACAATACAATAACACGTAAAATAAATTATAAGCACCTGTAGGTATACAAAAAAGACAAGATAGTGTTTTAGGCGGTTGATTCCGGGTTGAAAGATAGCAACTCTACAACCGCCTGCACTCTTATGGAGTTTCTTGCCCATTCTTCTCCATACAACCTACCTTAGCGAATGGGTGTAGAATCAATCCCATCCCATCCCTTTCCTTAATTTTAATATTCGACGTTTAAAAGTGCCTCACTGATGGCCTATTTAAAATAAGTGATTTGACTTTGACTTTGACTCATTGGTCAAATAAAGAGCACGCTCTTCTCCGGCTTCCTGTTCCACACTTCCGTATTTTATGAAATCACTCTCACCGATTTCAAGCGCAAGCCAAGAAGAAATTTTAATGTTTCACTAAAAGTAGTTAAGTGTCTGCGTTAGCTCTTTCTTAAAACAACAATCAAAACTCACATAAGATAGCTTCTTGTGGCATCCATTTCCTTATGAACACGTTGCTAGGTGGCACCCAGTCTTTAAAATCTGTTTTCCAAACAAATAGCAAACTGCTATTTTTATTTTGAACTAGTTGTTTTATTTCATTAATTATTTTTCGAGGAAAGTGTGAAGCCACAGTTCCAAAGCTTATATAAATCACACCACTGCTTGCATTATCCAAAAACTTTTGTAAACCCTGTAACATTGGAACACATGAGTTTTATACAGTATAGATACATTACATGTAATTTCAAAGTGCGTGAACAATATAAAATATATGATGCATACAAAAAGTGATGATTATGAAAAGTATTTCAAATAATGACATACTTAACGCTTATTAGGAGAACGTTAGCTTCGATTGAAAAATAATTGAGAAGAAAAAAAAACTGGTATAGATACCGTGTAGCTCTGTGTCCTGCGTTGATATTTTTCGTACTTAGCTTATATGCCTACTTTAAGAATACGTTGGATTACTATTTTCAAGACCACAAACCTTATCATGTATGTAACCATTTCCTTTTATATGCATTCCACCAATTTCAACGACATTAGAACTTTGTAAACGTGGACCAGTTAAAGGAAAATACTGATTAATCATTATTAAGGACATATTTTTCCCTAGATCTTCTAATTGTGGCGTATCAGGGTACACTTCATTCACAATCTTCTGATCTAATCTCTGTGTCACATGTGTATAGTAGGTATTCACTCCAAGATTTATTACAGCACTCTTTATTTTATTCCACAAGTTCGGTTTTGTTCCATAAGCCACAATGCGATTCGGTACATATGCTGGATTATTTGGTACACCTAACCTCGAGTAGGTCCATGGCATCAGGATATGTGTGGTAATTCCTATCGTAGGCGCCTTTAGCTTGTACGCAACAGCCAAGCCGCAGTCCGTCACAAATTGCTCCACTATTACCACATCGAAATACGCCGCCGATGATATTAGCTCTTGCACTTCTCGATTTCTCATAATTTTTTTACAATATGTGTTTGCTTGATATTGGCACGCTCGAACCGCTTTGTATGCGTTTAAAAAGTCAGACTTAAAAGGAAATTTTAGACGTTGTTCGATATTAATATCATGATTTTCATATTGTTCATCCTGTAAGGAAATGTGACGCAGAGTAGGAAGTACAGGCACTGGGTGGTAGTTAATCACTGTCACATTATGTTGCTTCATAACTAATTCTTCCAGTAGTGAGGTAAAAAATATATGGTGACTCCATCCAGTATGCGGAAAAATAGCTAATATATTGTAACCATCACAATATACAGCAAAGAAAAATAATAATATGAAAGTATTCATTTGTGAAATGTAGAGAGATCTTTCACAACACTGGGTGTCAACGATTATGTAATGCGATTAATTTATTTAATTTGATTTAATCTGACAGATGACTAACTACGAACTGACCGCACAACCGGCACAAGTGATGATTGCATAGTAGGTAATTCCGGTTCGCTACTCAGTACATTTTAAGGTCAAGAGGAATGGTGGTGTATTCAGCGTGGCCTGACCAAGAATCTATCACTCTCTAGTCGGTAACTATGGAGCATCTAGATGTACAGTTAGTGCAGTTGAGTCAAACTGTACATTCAGGATTTGTATAATCTAATCCATGTGATTGTTAAAACTACACGGAAAATATAATATAAGAAAAACACTTGGCCTTTGAAGGACAAAAAATCATTCGACATAATAAAAAAAACCGGTAGTAGCAACAAATGTTTCGCTGAACCATGACAAGGTCAAAGTCAAGTCGCTGAACAGATACCGGAAATGAACAACCTTGCATTTGAACTTCTCACTCAGAAGTTATAATTGTAACTGAAAGATTGAATCAAATCGTAGGTGAATATTTATTTAATTCTTCGTAGCAAAAATACACATAATAAAGATGAATCTAAGTTATAGCATAGCAAGTAAAAAGAAGGACATGTCTCTACGCATAAGTGGTACCTTATTCACTATATCATCGATAAATATGAGGTTTGACAACTTCCAATTGCTTAGCTCAATTCCTTTGATCTTGTAGGTCCATGGCTGATAGCTGATACTGAAATATATCCTCAAGATTGGCTGAAAAAATTTTGGAGATAGCGGGTCGCCCTGGTTGAAACCACTTTGTATTTTAAAGCTAGGTCCTGCAGTGTCGCCTCGACAAGTCGAAGCGCGGCGCGAAGGGAGCGACTTTCGCAACCGAGCTCCGGGCACGCCGGAATCGCGGTGGTTAGACCCCTCTTTCAGGAGAGGCTGGATAGGCGTCACGGCGTCCTGACCTTCCGCCTGACGCAGGTCCTCACCGGACACGGATATTTCGGGAGGTACCTGTGTCTGATGAGGAAGGAGGAAACGTTTGGGTGTCACTGCGAGGATCGCCCGGAAGACACTGTGGAGCATACGGTACTCCTGAGCGGAGCACCGCCGTGTCCTCATGACGGCGATAGGCGGAGACATCTTGCGCCCGGTATTGGTCGAGGCCATGCTGCGGGGCGAGACGGAGTGGTAAGCGGTCACCTCCTTCTGCTATGCAGTCATGCTAGCGAAGGAGGACGCGCACTGCGTGAGGGAGAGGACAGCGACCTCCAACGATTCTTCCAACATTATGTTTGGTCTCTGGTGGTGGTCGGTTGTGCCGTAGCATAAATCCAGCTTGTTCTGGTGGTTGACGGTTGCTTTTGTAATAAAGTTGAAAATATTTAAAAACAAATACAAATTGGTATAGATTGATTTACTGGCGTAGAAACTAAGAACCTACTAATCATTATGTTACCTAACCTGTTCAATAATGTAAACGCCTACCTAAGTCCACAATTATTTTCGGTCTATTGATTTTTCTTTCTTTTATCTTTCTTAACAATATTTTGTGCTGGTGCTTCTTTGATCAATAACGACACTAATTTTATTCCTATGAGTACAATCAATATAAAAACTGATACTACGACAAATATAGCATCAAGCATCAAGTACTGATAGAGTGGCATGTCAACTGTGGGTGGCTTCAAGTTGACTGCTCCTTTGTTTCTGGCTACATATTCAATCCAGAATATCGCTGTATCCATCGGTGACAACGGCCTGTCCTTCCAGACTCGAGATAACTCCTTTGCTTTCTTTTGATATCTGAAAACGCATTTCAGAATATTTAGTGATCCAACCACGGCGTAACCACCTAATAAGTCATCTAAAATTTAACTGGTAAACTCGGACACCAGAGGAAGTGCAGTGTTTTTTTTTTAGATTTCTAATCTGATGTCTGTTATTAACCATCTAGTGAATCGAAATGAATGGGAGGTGGATACAATTTTTTACCAACTTACTTTTCTTCAAGAATAATATTTAAGGAATCTTCAAGCACACTTCTATTAAGAGTAAGAACATCAACAGTGACTCCCAAACCAATTTCAACAGCCGACTGCGCATTCGCGTACTGATCTCCAAACAGTGGAACACCAACAATAGGTACTCCACAATGCAAAGCCTCCGTGGTACTCAACATTCCTGAATGTGTTATAAATGCAACTACTTTCGGATGACCTGAAAATAGACATACTTTATTAAACACAAACCTCTTTTGTCAACATCTAAGTCAATGGACCAAGTTAATGCGATTGCTATGTCTCCAATACAATAATTAGGATACGTCGCAATGAATACAAGCTACTTCGACTTACAATTAACAAAGTAATACTCACATAAAATAGCTTTTTGTGGCATCCATTTGCCTATGAACACGTTGCTAGGAGGCACCCAGTCTGTGAGTTCTGTTTTCCAAACAAATAGCACATTGCTATTCTTCTTTTCAACAAAGTTTTTTATTTCATTGGTTATATCTCGAGAGAAATTTGACGCTACACTTCCAAAACTAATATATACCACACCTTTTTTTCCGTTATCTAAAAAGTTTTGTAGACCCTGGAAAATAGTTTACAGTTAATAATGTAGTACAGAGGGCAATTACAGACAGTTTTTTTTAAGGTACACTGAGTCTTAACAAAAGCTACCCGATACAGGATATCCTTCTCCCAAAACTCATTTTGCCAGTGCGCTATTGGTGAAAACACTTGTGACATTGAGAAAAATCGGTGGCTGCGTTCCAACTATGGCCACGCGCCAAAATAACAATGCAGCACTATATCAACAACCGTAAACTCTCGTTAAAATTCGAAGGACAAAGTATAATTAAGTATTCAATGAATACTTTATTGTTACATAATACAACGAAAGAAAGAGAAAGAAAAACATAACAAACCTTATCTTCTATTTGAACATTTTCTTTTACATGCATTCCACCTACTTCTACAACATTAGAGCTAAATAAACGCGGACCAGTTAATGGAAAGTACTGATTTATCAATATTAGAGACATATTTTTCCCCAGGTCTTCCAAGGACGGCGTATCGGGATACACTTTATTCACAATCTCTTGATCACTTCTCTGTATCACATGAGTATAATACATATTCATCCCAAAATTAATAACAGCTCCTTTTATTTTATTCCACAAGTTGGGTTTCTTTCCGGAAGCAAAAAAGTGGTTCGGTACATATGCTGGATTATTTGGCGCACCCAACCTTGAATAGGTCCATGGCATCAGAATGTGAGAGGTCATTCCAATTGCGGGTGCATTCAACTTGTACGCAACAGCCAAACCGCAGTCCGTCACAAATTGCTCCACTATTACCACATCGAAATACGCCGCCGATGATATTAGCTCTTGTACTTCTCTGTTATTCATAAGTTTTTTACAATTTTTGTTTGCCAAGTATTTGTATGACAGAGCTTCATCATAAGCTACTGAGAAGTCTGAAATAGAAAGGACTTTCAGATGTTCTTCAATATTTACATGATCACTAGTATTTTCTTTATTCTGTAGAGAAATTTGTCGCAGAGTAGGAAGTGCCTTCACAGGGTGGTAGTTGACCACGGTCACATCGTGCTTCCTTGTAGCTACTTCTTCAACTAGTGTCGTAAAATAAATATTATGACTTCGACCATCGTGAGGAAATATTGCTAATATTTTGTAACTGTCACAATGAACAACAAGAAAGCAAACACTGAGTATTGTCAACATGTTCATTTTAATTCAAAAACTTATAACTGCTGCTTACTATTTGATCAATTAAGTGTTCATTAATTTAGCCACTAAAATTAAATACACTTCAGTGATCTGCAACACAACTACTTCCAATTGATGTTGTAATAATACTGAAGCTGTGAACCACCTTACCCTTACGTCCATCAGATATGTATGCTAAAATAGATTATCTCCGAATAACTTGCACGCTTTAGCCGTTTATCACTATATTTTCATATATTTTTATCAATTTGTTATTGATATGATTATGTGTAGGTACGAGTACTACAAGCACAAACAATAGATACGTTTTTATCAAAATGGCTCAAAGAAAGAAGTGTGGCTCATTCATGCAAAAAAAAATCGAAAGTTTTAGGAACAACTGGAAATGGAAAATTCATAGAAACCTATTTTATATCATCTGGAAGTTATTTCAAGTAATAGTATACACAGATAACAGAAAACAGAAACCTACTATATTATCTAATACTAAACCCCTGTTGAGAGAGAGATTTGAAAAATAATGGACACGTTTTTTTTTTTCATTTGAATGCAATGCATAATAAAATAATTACAAAGATATTACGGCTCAAAATTAGTAAAAACTGTACCTGCTTATGTGACGTATTGGTATTTTAAATTCCATTGTAAAAATACCTTCGTCGATTTTGGTTTACATAACAAAAGAAAGTAGAGTAGTGGTAGCCGGCCCAATGGCATCGGCCCCGACTTACGAGTTGTAGTTGTAGGTCGTGGGTTCCAACCCATCACCACTGCTCTCAAAACAGTAAAGACAATTACACCGTCTCAGATCAAAGAAACAGGCAGATAGAACGTGCGCGAACAACAACGTGGTGCCAGTCGTTATTTATGTGTGCGCGGCAGATAAGTGGCGCCGTGTACGGACACGTGCATCTGTGTGCGTTTACGGTTGCCAGATATTGAGAAATACTCCCATATTTTTGTTCAGTTAAATTGTTCTCAAATGTTGTACTAATATTTTTTTTCAATTAGAAACACGATTTTGCTTTAAGGTAAATAAAGATATAGGCATACCTAGATAGCAATAGCGTGTAGTATTTATTATTTCACAGAATAATAATAAGGAATGAAAGTTAATATGCATAATTACTTCTACCTATTTAATTAATTTATATCAGACCAGGCCCTGCAGTCTCGACAAATATAACGACAAAAATCGCTCGTTAAGTCTAATCGATGTCAAATTTCTTTAAAAGATTTTCAATCTTATGCTTTCGAAATAAAGTTGAAAGTCTATTAAAGGAATTTGACAACGATACGACTTAGCGACCGATTTTTGTCGCTGTCTAATGTCGAGACTGCAGGGCCTGATAACACTTTTTAACGCTTTTTGGTAATTTGTTTAATTAACTATTTAAGAATAGGTATTTTAATTTAAAAAGATAAACAATTTGTTATAACAATCAACATATTTATTAAATAATTTTTATTTTACACACATTAAACCTTAACAGCCTTTGTTGTGCACCAATTATTGTACATACATACATACTATTAATGTTTAAAATTGGAAACGCGATTTTGCTTTATGGTTTTACCCAGATAGCAAAAGCGCGTAATATTTAAACAAGAATAATAATGAGGGAATAAAAGTTAAAGATGCGTAATTACTTAACTTAATTCACCGATATTTTTTATGCACAATACACATTCCCCTAATTCAGGGTAATTTTCCCGTCATAAACTAGCAACACAGACGATTTACTGTTAAGGTTTTGTGTTTCAAGTGAGCCGAAAATATTTTATGTAAAATAAATACCAAAACAATAAAAATAACAAGAGTTACCTGGGAAAAGATATTCCATCTTGTTTTCTTACTTTTTGTGAACAACTTTTGCAGTGTTTAAACACACAAGATGCCATATTTTGACTTATAATGACAAATCACTAGTGACGTGTGAGCGAGACGATGCGTAGCTTGGTACTGTCGCGAGTTTGTAGTAACTTTTGATTTTGTAGTAACTTTGGTGGACCCACTCGCGTGTTCTGAGCGCTCTATCTGTCTATTTTTTTAATCTGAGTACACCGTGAGGAAACCGGCATATTGTCCTTGAACCAAAAATTCGAAGACATGTTACATCCACCAACCCGCACTGGGCCGCGTGGTGGATTATGGCTCACACAATCTCACAGAAAGCGAGGCCTCTGTCTCAAATGGGAACATTCATAGGCAGATGATAATGATGATGAACAAAAGAAAAAGTACGTGACTGGCCGCCATTTTAGTTTATTGGCTACCATTCGCGGTTAACTTTGTAAAAAGTTTACACGTTATTTATAAATGGTCAAAAAAAGGTAAGCACGTTTGAAGAACGAAACTTTGCGAAACTCTTTGGAATGTCCTTGCTGCGACAGTGAATATACTCTCTGGAATCTGTGACATGCAACAGGGTCCTAAAACTCAGTAAGTTTGCATTTTGTTCTGGGCTATAGTTCTGGTACTGGACTTTAGATGGCATGACTGTCTCAATTTAATATATATTGAAATACAAATAAAAAACAAGAAATATTGTTCGAAGATCTATAAAATTTTAACTATTTAAATTTGTTAAAAAGAAAATTAAATAAAATGAAGACAATATTGTATAAAATAATTCTATGACAACACTGATCCGTAGTAAAATAATGATACGTTTCATTTTACGCACGCATTGAAACATAAAGCCGAAGTAAATTGACATATTCATTGTGATAATTTTTATTTCTTGCTCTCAAAGAAATAAACTGAGCGGTAATTAAAACAACTATTTAAATTTTAGACCTACTTTAAATTTATAAAATAGTTTTCAAATTACAATTTCAAGTCATATATTTGCACTGCAAAAAATGTTAGTTACGGAACCTCCTTGTCGGCCATTCCGAAATTGTTGTTTTTGTTACCATGGTAACATATTAATATTATGTCTTGATGTCTTGTGTCCACTCGTGTCAAACTCGATATTTTATGTTTTGTTTGATGTATTGAGAAAGTTTTAACCGTGATTTTCATTTACGACCTGGATAGTGGCTATGTTATTTGAATTATTGTGGATTGATTGTGTTCTTTTTACCCGACTGCGCGACGCAAAGGAGGGTATCAGGGTAATTACTCGTGCAGTGCCCGTGCATTCTCTTGGACTCATGGAGTTTTTCATTGGAATTTCCTGTGACCTAGTGTTATCTGTCGTGTGTTAAGTTGTTTTTTTAGTTTCTACAAACTTAATAAAATGTTGTAATACTCAATTTTGTGTTTTATTCTAAACAAAATAAACATTATATTATTATAAGTGAAGAAAGAAAGGAATAGCTATATAGCTATCCCTTTCTAGGATACTGCACATAAATCCTACTATAATATTATAAAGGCGAAAGTTTGTAAGTATGGATGTATGGATGTATGGATGTTTGTTACTCTTTCACGCAAAAACCACTGAACGGATTTGGCTAAAATTTGGTATACAGATAGTTTATAACCTGGATTAACACATAGGATAGTTTTTATCCCGATTTTATGTTCCCGTGGGATAATTTTCGAGTTGCAGCGGGTGAAACCGCTGGCAACAGCTAGTGTGTGTAATATGTATGTATCTATAGACACACACATGCACCGCAAGTTCTGGTACTGGACATCAGATGGCGCTTGTCGTTGAGGTCAAGTTAAGTCTCTATACCCCTATATACAAATGTACTCTATGACATGCAATGTGACATGCCATTCTGTCACCTGAATATGTAAAAGATCAATCTAAATTAAATCATAAAATATACCTCATGGAACAAAGCTAAACAATGTCCTGCTCCTCATCTCCAAAAAATAACCTGAAAACCGTATGTAGCTCATTTCCATTTTTATTCTCAACACTGTTGTTTGAAGTGATAAATACCTTGTTGAAAGGACACTGTGGAGACCTTAATCTCGGCGCAAAAGTAGTCGCTTAGTTGCCGACACGTCACACTATCATAATTAGAGGGAACCGTACCTACTTTATGAGCATAGTCCGGAGTAGTTATATTGATTTAGGGTCAATAACCTAAAACGTCTATAAATGGACATGCCTCCAAGATAACGGGCTTTCAAAATTGTTAGAAAGACGACATAAAAGACATTCAGGGTATAAGCCATTTTTATTTCAAATTTCAGCCAAATCGATTAAAGATCCCGTAAGTACTGAAATGAAATCCCGGGAAAAAGGCTTACGGTCAGCTCAGACCGAGACGTGACGCTGCGCGCACTTTTCAATAGAGTTATTCAAAATGTAACTCTATTTTAAAAAACAAAAGATACACCTTTCGCAACGCAGCTCGACTCCGCGCTGCGCAGCGCGGCGCCGCGCATGTCGTTCAAAATCTGACTTTGTTTAGGTACTACAAGAAAAGATACAAATTTGAAGTATCGTTGCGTCACGTCGCTTCGCGTCGCGTCTCGGTGTGAACTGACGCTTATCCATGTCATGATTTCTATGACAGTTCGTGATACAAGTACAGACTCATGAGTATGTCTTATGTGGAAATAATGGACACATTGTTTTTTAACGAGTGCGCAGGGAGTTTATGATTACATAGGTTCTATAGAACATGTCTTTTGTTGCAGATCCATAAGCTATAAATATGGCTTGTTGCTGTCAAGAAGCTAGTAAAGGTAAATATTATCGTCTCACTAAGTTCCTCTACAGGAATAGGTAGCTAAATTTAATACTGCTGCAGCTGATATTTTGTCACAGACTTTCTCAGCCTTTCGAGGCCACTGGCCAGCCAGATAAATTACGCAGAGGTTAATTCAACTCATAGCTAGAAGACCATGTCATTTGCAATGAAAATCTCATCGCTGGACAGGTCGTCCAATCATCCAGCGCAAGCGCACAAAGCTCGTGCTGCACGATTGGATAGTGTCGCTGGTTTAGTGAATGGCAAACTTTAGTACCAGCGTCACGTGAGCGCTACCACAGAATGCTCAGTTATTTATGTAGCAAATTCCTCATGCTATTATCATTTTAATTCAGCAAGTAAATCATCGGCAAGTTGCTTGGGCCGCTGTGATCTACCTAAGCACAGATGCTTAGACAAAGAGGAGGTGAAACCGGGGCCGGTGCCGAAACATATGGGATGGCTGTACACCGCTAGAGACGCCCCTGAACATCAGGTAAATTAATGCGATACCTATTGTTTTGTCCCGGTATAGTACCAGTACTTTAAGTCCAGGCAGCATGTTATTTTTTTGCAGTTCCTGTTTCGCTACTGTTACAATGTCTGATAAAACCCCGTTTTAAGTTCTCATAACCCATACAGACTCGCGCAGAGAGACCCCAGAATACCCGACATTATACATATTTAGAGCATCAAGGCTCAGTTACAAAACGTTACAAATAAGTTTGACGGCATGGTTGGCGTAGTGGCTAAGCGATCTACGAGCTGCAAGTCTTGGGTTCGATTCCCGCACGGAATCGAACCCAAGACATGCAGCTTTCTAAGCTTGGAGGTTCACCCCCCAGAGTATATTTACTGACGCTCAGGTTTCAATATACCCGTAACATAATTCACTGCTATGTATGCTATAATATGTGGTGCGAAATATTCCATTACATTCCCCCACAATCATGTATCAAGCCGGTGAAATTTTTTTTCAGTTGAGGTGTGGCTGGCGCCCAGGACACATCTCCTGCCCAGTTCTTAGAAGGATCGAATCCCACAACTGCGGAAAAACTGGCGATTGCAGCACTTGCAATTCAGCGTGTTTCCGCCCATGTTACAAACCATGCTGCGCGCCGACGCCGTCTAAATGTCTCTCCGTCTGTCCATCGACTCCTTCATGCTGCAAACAACCGTGTGGCCCACAAGTTCTCATAAGGATCATCAGGCACAACGGAAACTACACAATCTGCACTAAACCTTCTAACATTAGCAACGCACCTTCGGGACCCTACCCTCTGAAATATGTTCTTAACAATAACAATAGTTTGCCAGATTATGTTGGATCTAATAAACCAGGAGCGGCAACGCCAAAGGCTAAATACAGCGTGGAAGCGAAATACAATGACTATCATTTCGATTATACTAGCTCTCAGTCATCTTTTGTACTTGATTTTTCGCCGCCTGATTGTCGCCCTGCGAGGTCCTGTTGCAAGAGAAGCTCAACATGCGTGTTGTGCAAGACAGAGTCTACACCTAAGAAAGCAGCGACCTAGCCAGCTGAATATGAAGCAACTATAATAGTTCCATTTATTGACTTGAACATGGATGACTACTACCTATACACACAACAATAAATTGTAATGTATAAACAATAGCTTTTACACAGTTGCGTATTTCACATAATAATTTATTGCAGTTCCAGTAACATTGAATTTATATCGAAATCAAAGCGAAGTTAAAATGTTACTTTTACACTTACATAATTAATAAATAATTCCCATTTTTTTTTTTTCTTTCTATTTCTAGACGTCTTCGAATATTTGGTTCTAGGATTAGGATGTGCCTGTTTCTTTAGGATATTTTCCTTCCCGGTTTTGAGAGCAATGGTGATGAAATGAATTACACAAAGTAATGCTGATTGCGAACCCATGACTTACACAACTCATAAGACGGGTTCGTTACTAAGTCGAAATTTTCGACGTTCTGCAACCTATCTCTGAAAATTGCTGGACTCTACTGAGCGCTCTTCGACGAGACGGCTACGGCTTTGAGATCGCCAGATTGTGCAGCGCGAGCAGTAAGTGCTCGCTGTCAATAGCAAACTTTAATCCCAGCATGGCATGAGCGCTGCGACCGCGATGTCTCAAGGCTGTGTTATAGAGAATAGCACTGCAGGTAATGCAATATGTACATAGCCCGAGAGACCAGTA
The DNA here is from genome assembly GCA_954870645.1 of Agrotis clavis. Lineage (NCBI taxonomy): Eukaryota > Metazoa > Arthropoda > Insecta > Lepidoptera > Noctuidae > Agrotis > Agrotis clavis. Next base: position 12,640,989 of record OX940930.1, read on the forward strand.
CCTTTATAATGAGTTGTCATTACGATACTCGATCATCGATATCGACCGCGTTTGGCGCTCTCATTGGCCCGCTCCAAGGCTGTATGAACTCTCAACCAATGATAGCGCCAAACGCGGTCGATATCGATGACCGAGTATCGTAATGACAATTACTCATGGTATAGGTACTGGCTGCAGTTTTATTTACCGACTTCGAAAAAAAAAGAGGCGGTTTTCAGTTCGACCTGTATTGTATGTATGTAAGTGTCTTTGTAAGCGATTAGCCCTCGATTGGCTTAACCGATTTGATGCAGTTTTCAGCAAAGTTTGTCACATTCCGGAGGTTATAATATACAATTATAATCTAAACATATAATAAAATTGTAGAAAAGTGGTGTCTGTAAAATGGAAATATATAAAAAAAGTAGCAGGGGTTGTTACTATATTGATGCCGAACCCGAAATTGTAATTATTATTATTTTTGTCTGTTTGTCTGTGTGTTTGTGCACGCTAATCTTCGGAACTACTGGACGGATTTGAATGATTTTTTTTTTGTTGTATAGGTATTTAAGTTCGGTTAACATACAGGCTTTGTAGGTCTTTGACTGCTGGCCTTTTATAGAGACTAAGAGTCCCTCAACGAGCAATGGAAAGAGCTATGCTCGTAGTTTCTTTGCGGGATAAAATCCGGAACATGGATATTCGGCGAAGAACCAGAGTCACCGACATACCTCATAAAATTTGCAAGTTGAAGTGGCAAGTGGCAGGCCACATCGCTCGTAGAACTGACAACCGATGGGGAAGAAAAGTTCTCGAGTGGCGACCACGGACCGGAAGACGCAGCGTAGGCAGGCCTCCCTCTAGGTGTACTGACGACATCGTGAGGGTCGCGGGCAACCGATGGATGCAAGTGGCGAATTGTCGTTCGGCGTGGCGGTCTAAGGGGGAGGCCTATGTTCAGCAGTGGACGTCTTCCGGCTGATGATGATAAATATATAGGCTATAATTTATCTTGGAAACTTGAACACCTGATGTAGAACCGCAACAGACCTGCTAAACTATAAGAGATACATAAATGGTGCCATAGCAAAAATTGTTCCATGTGATGAGCATTTTCTGCTGAGATAATAAATTTGAAGATCCTAGACACCTGCTGTGTGATAACATATTCAGGAATGACATCTTAGCAAGGGTTGTTCAGAATGATAAGCAATCTCTGTTGACGTATAAAAATTGAAGATCTGGAACACCTGATGTGGAACTCCAAGAACCCAGCTACACTATAATATATTCAGAAATGACGTCTTAGCAAGAGTTGTTCAGCCTGATGAGCACTCTCTGTTGACGTATAAAAATTGAAGATCTGGAACACCTGATGTGGAACTCCAAGAGCCCAGCTACACTATAATATATACAAGAATGACGTCTTAGCAAGAGTTGTTTAGTCTGATGGGCATTTCCTGTTGTCAAATTAAAGATCTGGAACGTCTGTAATCGTCACGCGCATCCCGTTGTTTTCCCGTCCCCAGGCTCTTAGAATTCGACATCAGACGTTTCAGATCTTCGATTTTGACGACCCAGTTGTCGCTGGCATAAGTAACAGGATCCGCGTACAAAGTCGCGGGCAGAAGCTAGTATACAATAATTTTAACCGACTTCTAAAAAGGAGGTTCTCAATTCAACTTTTATGTTTGTATGCATGTATGTTTGTCCGCGATTCTCTTGCGAACCGATTTTGATAGTTTTCAGAAGTGTTCGTTATATACTGGAGAAGGTTAGGTATAGTTTACAAAAATAATAGTAGGGGCGGCGAGGAAGGGATTTGTGTTGTGACTCGAGCGCGTCAGATTATTATAGGGGAGAATCCTTGCACCCTTTAATGTACCTGTACCAAATATCAACCCTTAATATTGTGGGTTTTGTTTGGGAGAACCCGTCAGATTACTAAAAAAAAATCGATCCGCAAAAATACTCGAGCGCGTCAGATTAAGAAAAGGTAGATTAATTACGTTCAGAAGAGTGTATATCTCAATAATCTGACAATTTGAGCATGGCATTTGGAAATGGGCGAGTCCTGAAGTTGTAAAACAAAAACGTAACGCCTGCTCGTTTTTTATAGCAATCAACGTTCCGTCCAATTAATTTTTATTATTTGCAAGGCGTTTTCGTTTTTGGGTCTTCAACCGCTTGTTACGGACAGCCCCCTCTAATTAATCGTCAGATTAATATGTAATGGTAATCAGAAATATAAAGCGCGTTTACACTGTAAATGACTAACGCGCTCGAGTACTTCTTTGCAACTGTTTTTTTTTACAGTTTTAAAAATGTTTACACGCTCTCCCCCCCGCTAAAACAGAAAACTTGTCAGAAACTTTTTTCTCTTTAAAACATAATCTTTCAAATCCAATAGATTGCCATGGCGCTCGAGGAACTGCAGATTTAGCATCCTCGGCTCCCCTACTATAATGATCATCCAGCGTTGTGGTTTGGTTGGTGACAAAAAAGTCAATGAAATAACCAACAAAGTCACCGACTTTCAAAAGAATAATTTTTGTAAGCTATTTTAAACTTTTTTGAAAAAGTTTTTTTGTTGTTTTATCCATACCCGATAGTTGTCAGCTAAGACTTAATCAAACAGTTAAAATTAAATTCAGTGGGATTCATTCAACAACACTTTATTTTTCTAACACCCAGGACAAAAAATCTATAACAAAATAAAATAAATACATCATGTATTATTAATGACTAAACTTAACTTTGTTGACCTGTCTTCTGTGCTAAAGCAAGCATATTCTCATTAGCAAGCATTTGGAACTCGTGGAATCTTTGTGAAACCCGCTGATTTGTTCTTAAATATTTCTCCATGCAGTTCAGTGTACATTTATCCTGAAAATACTTTTATATTTAAAAAAAAATAACTTTAATTAAATAATTAAAATAAATTATCTTATTTGTTGTCCACAACCATTTTTACTAAACTTAGTTGACAAGCATTTTGGGAAAAACAATGAAATTTTTGGGAGACCTGGACTAGGCCTGTATTATAGAACTCCATTAATTTTGTAAAATTTGGTGACAAAGTAAAATTATTAGGAATCGGTGTCAGTGTGTGCATGTGTCTGTGTGTGTCTACATTTATATAATAATATAATTAATTGAATTATAAAATAAATGCATTTCAATAGGTATTAAGTAATTATTAATTATTAATAATTAAAAAATTACTAATAATTATTAATAATTATTAGTAATTATTCTTAGATTTAGATTGGATTAAAATTTAGTCTATCATTATTTTAATAATTATTTAATAATTGTGTAAAGAGATGAAGGATGCCAAATTTTGCTTTTTATTAAAATATCAAATACCTAACTTAAATCTGGTATGGTTTGTTTCAGGTTTCAATTCTTTTTGATGATGATGAAACCCACCAAACTATGATGAAGTTTCTTAAACATTCAATGATTAAATGATAAATACCTCGGATGGTTTAAGCGTTCTGGAAGTGAAGTCATGTATGCAGTCATTGAAGCATAACTCAGACAGCTTATTATACTGGACCAGGAAGTCTTTGAACTGGAAGAAGACCAAACGACTTTTTTATTTAACAACTAACTGAAAACTCTATAGCCAACTTGAAACGGTCCGTGGGTCATCTTAGAGTCATATATGACCGACACTGACCTAATTTATCCAGAAATCAACGTAGTAACACAATTTAATACGATAAAATCGACCTACTGTTTTGATTTGGTCAGCCTCAGTCATCTCAGGTGCAGATGCCATTTTCACAATTTGGTGAAATAAAAGACTTCAATAAGAGCAATATTTTATCAGTATAATACACGAAGATATTGATTAAAAACAATTAACAAATGAAAACAGACAATATTGGTAATACCAATTCAAATTTGAGGTTAACTTTGACTTTGAGCCAAACTTAAGTGTTGCCAGAATAAATATTAATTTAATTTTGAGTTAAATGTTACCATTTATTTAATTTACCATGTGAGGATGTCCTGTGGGACACCTCACACCCACTGTCATTTTGTGTCCCTGAAAGAATGGATAAAAAATCACGACAAAATCGAATAAGAACATCGACAAGATCATTTCAAAGCTTTGACGCAATTTTTCACGAAACAAAATAAGGTTTTCTCTGGATATTATTTAAATCTCTCTATAAATACGTAATACAGAACGTAAAGTGACGATGCGTTTCGAAAATTTGACATATATTGACAGCGTTGTTCTATGGTTTGCATTCCAAACTTGGCTATAGTTTAAACATTTGCAATCTGCGTCTCTTTCACTCTTGCGCAAAATTGCGTATCTTGTTTCTCAAACTGAAGAAATTGTAATGTCATGATAATCTTGTACATGAACCTGAAATTGGCATATTTCTAACACGGTGAAGAGTAGCCGTAGGTAATATTTTAGATTTTTCTTCCACTGCTATTTACGACATAACTTACGAAATAAACTGTTAGAATGGAAGAAATTGGTATTATATTGCCGGAGAAGGTAATGTTATTCTACAGTGATCTTATTAACAGTTTTTGTACTTTTTACTACTAGACTAACATCATTGTCTTTCAGGATGACCAAGTCACTGATGCCAAAGGATTACCTTTCGCGGGACCACAATCTTTTGATGAATTAGAATCTGAGGACCTATACACGAAATACAAGGTATGGTAACCGCTTCATTTTTACTTGGGATATGTCTTATTCAGCGACTTTCATTACGATGATCAAACTAAAAAATGCGAAAGTTCTGAAATCTTAAGATACCGATTAACCCGGTGTTAAGTTCCCTTCCGAAGTTCCCTGGTCCGTGGAATAATGTTCGCAGCTACTAGTAATTGTACAATAACTACAAAATCACCAATAATAATTACTGTTAATATTTCTAGAAACTCCAACGCATGCTAGAATTTTTGGAAGTTCAAGAAGAGTACATAAAAGATGAACAAAGAAACCTGAAAAAGGAGTATCTCCATGCTCAAGAGGAAGTGAAGCGCATACAATCTGTACCACTTGTGATTGGACAGTTTCTGGAGGCTGTTGACCAAAATACTGGCATAGGTTTGCATTGACTTGTTACTTCTGATAAAATTGAAGAAATTGCTTTGTTTGTTTGTTCTTTTTAGGTGATTGCACTATCCAATTTAGATGTTCTTGCTGAATAATTGTTTAATTCTAGTACTTTTTACAAAATTACTTTATTTATTGTACATTAATAATAATGTTTATTAATTTAACATGTTTTTGTTTCACAGTTGGAAGTACTACCGGCTCTAACTACTATGTCCGCATTTTGTCAACAATTGACCGGGAACTGTTGAAGCCTTCAGCATCAGTGGCTCTACACAAACACTCCAATGCTCTGGTGGATGTATTGCCACCAGAAGCTGACAGCTCTATTTCTATGTTGCAAGCTGGTATGTATCATTCATCATAACTATGTTTATAAGAGAAGTTTCAGCATTGTTTTGTTTATTACTTGAATCCTGGATGAAATCTAACTCTACAGATGCCATGTGAACTATTTTTTATCTATAACAAAACTAATGCCTGCACAGAGCAAGCATACACTAATTTTAAAGTAATATTTCAGATTTCTTACAAATTTGCAAATCACAATAAAAAAAAAGTTACTCAGATTTTATGAAACAAATTTTCTTCAACAGATGAGAAGCCCGATGTACAGTACTCGGACATTGGTGGCATGGACACACAGAAGCAGGAGATTAGGGAGGCAGTGGAGCTTCCTCTCACACACGTTGAGCTGTACCGTCAGATTGGTATTGAGCCCCCTCGTGGTGTCCTCATGTATGGACCTCCTGGGTGCGGCAAAACTATGTTAGCTAAAGCTGTTGCTCATCATACTACAGGTGAGTTGCATATACAACTTATGTCTTGTGGCAATACCTTACCTATAACCTTGATGTACAGTTGAGTTACACAGTAACTAAGTTAAAGTATCAATTGAATGCTTGCTATTATGTCAGCTTTCTTTTCATGATTGGTCATTTTGACTAATCAGTTACTACAAACTGTTATATTATTATATTACAAATGGCAGTTTGTCTTCAGTAAGCATGCTAATCACTGGCATACTTCTTTTCAATTGCCATCTCTATACTAGAATATACATAAACAGAAATCAAATATATTATTGCTGTAGTCAGCCATTGCTTTTAATCAGACAATAAAATTGACGAAATTACTTTCGTGACTTGCATTAATACTAAGTTTTAAGAGGATCGTCTACTGAGCACTCGTCCATACTAAAAGAGAAAATGTTTTCCTACCCCTAAATGTTATCCTATCTCAATGATTTTTTTAACATTTAGGGGTAGGAAAACGTTTTCTCTTTTAGTATGGACGAGCGCTCGGTAGACGATCCTCTTAAAGATAATCAAAATGAATTTGCTTTGACTAGTAGGTGCTAGTGTATCACTTCAACTTACGAATTACAAAAGTAAATAGAAGACTAATGTTCTTACTTTCAGCGGCGTTTATTCGCGTGGTGGGCTCCGAGTTCGTACAGAAGTACCTTGGTGAGGGACCACGTATGGTGCGAGATGTGTTCCGTCTAGCTAAGGAGAACAGCCCTGCTATCATCTTCATTGACGAGATTGATGCTATCGCCACTAAAAGGTAAGCAATAACTTTTATAAACAAAACACGACTCGATTTTTTTTCTCTAGTTACCTAATAGTCGCACATTTCCATTAGTCCTACCTGAATATTGAATATAAATTAATTGTTTGTTTTTCAGGTTTGATGCACAAACTGGTGCCGACAGAGAAGTGCAGAGGATCCTACTTGAGCTGCTAAACCAGATGGATGGTTTTGATCAAACTACTAATGTCAAGGTAAACATTTTATGGGAATAAATAGAACAAAATATCTTACCCCTTATTCTTTCATTAAAACATTTCTACATCTGTTACTGTATTTCTAGGTGATTATGGCAACAAATCGTGCTGATACTCTGGACCCTGCTCTGCTTAGACCTGGTCGTCTTGACAGGAAGATCGAATTCCCTCTACCCGACAGGCAAGTACAATAATAAATAAATACCCTAGGATGTGTCCCTGACACTGGCTAGCCCCCCGTCATGGATTTTAAATTGTGTTAAACTAAGATCTTGTCGCTAATTCGTCGAAATTTGTTTTGTTGTTGTTGTGTATGTTTTTATTCTCCAAATATTAGAAGCTCTAGTCCAAGAGCTAGCTCAATTGTCTGGACTTAATCTAAGAGATGCTCTTTGATTTTAAAATTAAACTCCTTGTATCTTCTAAACTAAAACTCGACAAAATCTGTGACTTGACGACAGATTTCGACTAAATCTGAGAGAAAACAGATCTTCACTAGGAGGAGCTGGTGAAGTAGGCCAAGCTGGAGAAACTGACTGAAACAGCTTGGCCACCAAAACACTTTTTTAACTTTTGAACCATTTTTTTGTGGACTGAAACTGGGCTGCTGCATCCCTGGAACACAAAGAGTAACATAAACCCTTCTGCTCCACCAGGCGCGGTCCGAAGGGGGGGTCACAGGGGACATGACCCCCCCCAAAATCTAAGGTCACATTGAAAAATCTCAAAAATGTGCCAAATAATAAAAGGAAATCTAACTATCTATCTAATCAGCGTCTCGTCCACGGAGAGAGAATAGAGCTAGACAGCTTGGAGACTAATCTAATCTATACTCTCATTTCTACGTACACGTAGAGATCATTAGAGCACCCTATTGCATTTTTTGCTCTATCGTAGGGTAGCTCTATCAACTAACGGCGATAAATTTATAGTTTGCTGACATCTTGTGCAATATGCAATATGTCTTGTGCAATGTTTATTTTATTCCAGATACCTATTTTTATTAGTTTAGTGAGTGACCCCCCCCAAAATTTCCAGGCTACGACCGCGCCTGTGCTCCACTCAGAGAACAAGAGGACTCATTTGACGATATTCCAGCCAAAACAAAAGTGGTTTTTCAAACTATCTCAACTTTTGATGTATCTTCCATAGGCGTCAAAAACGTTTGATTTTCTCGACAATCACGGCTAAGATGAATCTGTCAGAAGAAGTTGACCTGGAAGAGTTTGTAGCGCGGCCGGATCGCGTCTCTGGTGCCGACATCAACGCTATCTGCCAGGAGGCTGGCATGCACGCCGTCCGTGAGAACAGGTGAGACCCACATTAGTTTTGGTCATCGACATAATCAGAAAAAACTAATATTTACAGGTCACTCTTCATGAAAGATAACTTATCATTCGCCATCAGCCCATGATAATAATAGACTCAGATCCTGCCATCAATCGGCGACGTTCATTCATCATCTTTTTTTTTAACAACTCCTGTAGTTAAATTGCCTGTTAAAAACAATTTTAGTCTTACATCTAAACCGATTCAGAGTAGTCTTTGCCTAACAGTAGTACTTTTTAACAGTACGTCATTCTTTGTTTTTAGGTATATTGTTCTGCCCAAAGACTTCGAAAAGGGTTACAAGAACAACATCAAGAAGGATGAGAGTGAATATGAATTCTACAAATAAGTTTGTCGTCATCTAAATATCTATTGTTTGAATTTAATGTAATAAACTTTAATACATGTGAAATGAAAACTTTAAATAATTATTTTATACCTGCATCAATTATGAATTTCAGGATACAACAAAGCTTTCGAAAAGTGCCACTACAGAGCATTAATTTACTAGTTTCTAAAATAGTTGCGATAGGCTCTCTAAACCGGCTGAGCAATCCGCGCAGAGGATACGAGATAGTTGAGATTAGCGGCCCATCCACTAACGTTCATTCTTTCTAACTTGTCCCGTTGTGCTAACTGTACAGAAAAGCGACGGGATAAAATAAAACCGTTGAAGCCACTAATTAAACCACAATCCTACGTTATTTCCCCTGACTTTATCACAACACGTCTTGAAAAACAATCCTTCAGTGACCAAACACACGTATAGGTACATCGTCCTTCGCAACGGGAGGGGTGGCGGGCTTTTAATACCGTCATTCTTTCTCGCTCTTGCAAATCGACTGGCGTTCATTTCGTTACGATTGTAGATTCTGGCAGGAATGAACGTTAGTGGATGGGCCGCTATTCACATGGGGCCAAGCTGGGTAAACCGAGTCCAGCTCGGCCTCCAGTACTCTCATGTCTTTTGAACCAGTGACCGTCAACCTCTGAGATAATGGCGATAAATTTCAACTATGCCACTAAATATTTGCGTTACAAAATTAAAATCCGTGATGGTGACTACGCGAGTGTCAAGGCCACCGAGATCACAGAAGAATCTGATAATTTCTCTTGTGTCTGACCTGTCCATGAATATTGAGCATGCATAGTGTCTATCTTTGTACCACACAGTGAGACACCACTCCTCCCTTTGTAGAGAATAACACAATAAGGCCGAGACTCCACCAAAGCTGTGCGAGTCGAGATGTGCCTCGAACAACCAATAGAATTGCGTTGCCGGAGTCGTGCCGGAGTGGAGCTGTGTCAATAACGCAATTCTATTGGTTGTTCAAAACACGTCTCGACTCGCACAGCTTTGGTGGAGTCTCGACCTAACCCACCCTTTAGGCATCAAATGTCAATGTACCATTAATTGAAGCAAACGGAAAGCGAAACACGTCTAAATAATACACAATAAATAGTTTCAAAGTTTATATTCTGTAACAGTTCTTAACAATGTGATTTTACAAATATGAAATATTACAATATATTTGGCATAATACCTTATAAAAAATGATGTGAATGTAAAACAATAAATTAGAATAGATTTCACTTCATTATCTGAGACATATTATGATGAATATCATTGTGATGTGCTTAATATTATTTAATATTAACAGTGTCGTTCTCATCTTACATATTGTAACAAGTAATATCAAGTGCAATAACTAGTTTACTATAAACAATAAAGGCTTTATTAAGGCACTACTAATCCTAATAAGGCGTTGTCAATATCTAAAATTAAACCAATGTATTTTTTTCTAACTAATCTAGCTGCTTTTAGTTGTATAAAATTACACACTACATTAAATTTTAATATATTAGGTACATTTCTGTTACATTTCTGTTATAATGAGTAAAACGTTAATGGAAATGTTAACGTAACGCACGACAAGACAGGCTCTTTAATATAGGCGCATGTAATCACAGTACATTACAGACCAAATATTCTAATTTTGAAAATTATCTAATCTCGTATAATAATTATTAACATAATAATGTATTTAAAAGACTCCGGAAATGTTTGTGACTGACCATCATCTTGAAAGTATAACAATTAACAACACATAGGAAGATTCTCTTTCGGAATGTTAGCTAGTTTAGAAAGTAATAAATTACTGATTTGCTAAACCTTAACCTAATGAAAAGTGTATAAGTTTTTAATAATAAGTACAAGGCAATCCATAATACTGATTTATAATCGATTTTCACAATTTTCTGGCACTTCATGGTTCTAATTTTAATTACAGATAAAGAAAACACTTTCTACAAAACATCTGATTTTATAAACGAACACTAACCATTTAGAATTAGATAATAACGAGCTTTATATAGTATAATATAGAGTAGAAGAAAATAATATGTATTTTTCACAACAGCAACATGCTAATTTTACTCCCATAGAAATACTATGATATTCAACAATATGCTAAACTGGACGGGGCTGAAATTTGGAATATCTTACATAATTATTAAGTACCTTGAAAGATTTCACGATACTGAAAAGACACTTCAACAGCAACATTATACCTTTTAAGGATAACATCTTGTAAATACAAAACCTTATAAAAGACGAAGGAATGTGATAAATACCATACTGTTTCATAGGAAATAGATAAGTAGTGGAATGCTCACTGGGTTGCAATGCCTAAGGGGCTGCCTCCACGAGCGAGAGAATCGCGGCGATATTATCGTCGTGCCACGTATTTCCATACACTCTCTATGAACCCGTCTCCACACGGCGATATTATCGCGGCGATTTGACAAGTGGCAATGTGTGACATTAGTCGGGCGTATCGCCGCGCGCTCGTGGCGCTCTCGCAGCGAGCGCGCGGCGGGCGCGCGACGACCGCGTTACCAGTAGTGAAACAAAACAAAACTATAGCACAACGACTTGTCGCGGACTCGCGGCGATTCCGTTGCGAGTCGTCGCGCGCGCGCGGCGATTCCGTGACGATACGCTGGCGGAATAAACGCTCGTCGTGGAGATTCTCCGACGATAGAAGGATGGACTCGCAGCGTTTCCCTCGCCCGTGGAGATGGCGCCTAAGTATTTGATTTTAGTGCTGCACACAAAATAAACTTAAACAAGTTGCTTTATAACAACTTTGGTATGTCATGTTCGATATTTTCCATCTCTCTAATAATCACTTAGAAATACATCTGTATAAATAGCTGCCAATTATGTTCAACATTTGACCAGTTTATCGATCAGAGCGAGGCGGACCGGGTGGCATCGAATCTGAAATAAAATTGAAATTTCAGTATAATTGTAATTTACATGTTTTTGAAAAACTTTATTGATTTTTGCACATTCATACTAGAATGATATCAAGCTATTGAACAGAAAAAAAGGTTTAATTGACTATTGATGTCTGGGATTGGAAAGTGTAGCAGAATCTTGTACCCCGATATTGAGTGGGACTTGACCATAACTATAACTGTCGAAAAGTGAGTATAGAATAGGTACAGTTGCTGCCCAACACTGAAGAAATGTTACTGACTTGCGGCGGGGTCGGTGGTGGCGGCGTGGTGGTGCTGTGGCGGCATGAGCGGCACCAGCAGCGCGGGCGGCCCGGCGCGCCGCAGGAACGGGTGCAGCAGCAGGCGCGCGGCCGCCTGGCGCTGCGCCGGGTCGCGCACCAGCGCACACTCCACGAACGACAGCAGGTCGGCCGGGCAGCGCGCCGCGCCGCGCGGCCGGGGCGGGGGCATGTCGCGGATGCGACGCATCGCCTACGAACGAGAGATGTCAATGTGAGCTAGTCTTTCTCAAAATGAACCACGTGAGGTTGGTGGTTGTACCGCTACCGAGCGGTTAAGGGTTCAAAAAATATTGAAGTGTACTTTAATTTTAGGAGACAATGGCCCATTTGTTTTCCCTTACTTCAAATTAAAACCTACTTAAAAAATACTGCATCCTTTGATTGTTCAATAATTTTCATGATTTTTATTTTAATTTGAATTAAACACATGAAAATTAATAATAAAATGATTATGATTATTTTGGTAATGAAACTACATAACTGTCTTTCAATTACAGTATGAAAGATTTTTAGAAATTCATTATAATATTGCAGCTGTCTCATTTTGAAAAAATCACCTGGCTGGCAACATACATAAATGTTGCAATGCAACTTACTCTGTTTTACTCTTCTAGTAAGATGGACCAAATCTTGTACTTAATTCGAATGTATACCATTACAATAGCTTATAATTTAGTCTTAGCAAACATTTTACCTGTAATGGTGGTTCATTGAAGAAAGGCGGTTCTCCGTCAACCATCTCCACAAGCATTATACCGAGGGACCACACATCCACCTCAGGACCATACGGCAACCTCGATATTACTTCAGGTGACATCCAATAGGGTGTTCCTACTAAAGACTTTCTTTTAGGCAGTTCCTAAAATAAAACAAACGTTATAATTCTTCATGTATTAAAAATGTAAAAATAATCATTTTTTTCAAGTAGTGATAGATATATCCTACCTCTGAGACTTGAGCACAAAATCCGAAGTCTGATAGTTTCACCCTACCGTCGGCAGTCATAAGAATAGAGTCAGATTTTATATCTCGATGAATCACTCCTTGGCTATGTAGGAATGCTAGAGCCTGAAAATACAAGAATAAATCATTGGTTTATTTATTTTAATTACTAAATTACGTAAAGAAACACCTGTACAACAGAGTCTTTAAGGCAGGTGCAAAATCGTAAAGTTCAGTTAAACCAGCTTTTAATAGTAAGTTTCGCCCTATTATATATTCTCCTGCATACTAAGAGTAGTTTGAAAATGACGTTATTTCTGCGCTTAAAGTTCCTGTAACCAGCCTTGATGCATACACCAACCGACATACCAGTGATAATGATGATGATGCAATATCAAAAGTTTGAACACTTTGAAAGCGACTGTATGAATATTAGCTTTCGTTACCTACGTTGGTTTTTACACCTAGAACATAGTATGAAGGAGAGGATCTTAGCGTGCATACTGTAATTGTAATAAAACTGTGACTTACCTTCAAACACTGTTTACAGACGGTAGCAATTTGTTCAGGGTCCATGCGGGCCCTCGTCACGATGTCGGTGAGCGCCCCTCCTGCCATGTACTCCATCACCACCCAGAGCTCGTCACCGACTAAATACGACGCGTGCATCTCCACGATGTTCGGGTGCGGGTAATCGCGCATTATAACCTAGAGAATTGTAATTATACTTTTATTTATCTTTCGTGGCCAGGATTCCCATGATCTAGGGAGAACGAAGTTTTATTATGTATTCGTGAATGATTTGCGAATTCGTCGTGATATCGTTTGCTATACCGTGATTGTTTAAGCCTACTTCTGGTGGTAAAAAGGTATTTTATAGCAAAAATAAAATCGACAAGTACTTACAACTTCATTGAACAACAGTTCTCTCCTTTGTTGTTTCCTCAAGTTCATCATCTTGACGGCGACTCGACGCCTTGTGCGAGTGTCTGTGGCTGCGCACACGACGCCCGTGCTGCCCTCACCGATCTTACTGAACCCGCTGAGTGTGGCTCGAGGGTCACCCTCGCTTACAACCAGGCGGAGCGCCGCGCGGAACTGCAGAAAGAGAGCATTTTTTAAGGAAAGAGAACACATCACACATTGGAAAAATAGAAATGGCGGTTTTAATACATACTAAGGTAATTTTATCTAGACTACCATCGCAAGATGTGATACTTAAATCTTTTATCGCATATCGGAAATTAACTTCGACGTTGAAGCATTATGATTTTGTTTTTGTGTAATTAATAGTCAGTGATGTGTCAGGGTCATGGTGCAAATTCTCGCAACATCTCGAACCAGAGATTTATGAATACATACAACTAAGGAATTCTCATCAGATTAAACCCATTCCCTTGAAACGATGTTGTCAGTGGATGTTTAATTTATATAGGCGTATGTAGTAAAACTAGCTCGGGAACAAAGAGGGTGGCGTCATGAAGGAAACCTGTATTTAAGTCAATGAGTGTGAGCTAAATAGATAGGTGTCGGATATCAAGCGCGATACTGCGCGAACTATAGCCACTACTTTATCTTTTGCCCTCTTTTTAAACATCGAAAAAGAGGCCAAAAAGATAATGGGTAGATATTTAATATCTGTTTTACATACTGATTAGGTTACAAATAAAATGCTATAATCAATAAGAATTATATTAATTACATTTTTTAGCCACTCATAACTCATAATACTCGTTTAGCTATCATGAGATAACTGTGGTACCTTCACGTTCGGATTACGTAACATAACACGTTACATACCTGTTCATGCGTCAATCGCAGTTCATGTTTAGATGCAGCTAGTGGCAGGTGGGGCGCCGCGCCCGGGGCACCTGGCACACGCGACACTCCGTACGCGTCACCTGGATTATTGGATAAAACATTTTCATTAAATAGATACCTAATAATTGACATTAATTAATCATTATATCAGTGTAGATCTGGATTCAGTTTCGCAAAAATAGGGACACAATAGAAAATCTATTGTTGTCTAGTCTTTAGTCTATCACTGCGCAAAACAGTCGGCGATTGAGTACAACCTTTAATTTATAGGTCGTTTGAAATAACAGCTAAAAATAAGACAGTAAATTCTATATCAACACATCTTTCTATGTATTTGGTTGCTCAGTGAACACACACAAAAGCTAGTATCATGAACAATTTAATAAGGAAGTCAAGTTGACTCATTCTCAATACCCCAATGTCTCTACCGAAAATCTATGTAAACGCGCACTCGCGCAGTACGTTTGTGTGTGTGAGCAGGGCAATAAATGTACAAAGTAGAGTTTTGTATGGTGTGAAATCTGAGGTATGGTTTATCATTGCAAAGGTATTTATGTGTTGAATGACTAATTGTGTAGGGAAGAAGCTTTGTTAGGTAACATTGTTCATCATAACAGGGGAAATAATGTTTTAGGATCACAATAAAAAAAAAAACTTTTTGAAAAAAAGGGAACCGACTTCAAAACCAAACACAAAAAAACTATAAAATAACTTTTCTTTCCGAAGTCAGTGGCTTTGCTTTTTATTTCATTGACATATGGCCACCGACTTCCGAAAGAAAAGTTATTTTATAGTTTTTTTGTGTTTGGTTTTGAAGTCGGTTCCCTTTTTTTCAAAAAGTTTTTATTTTTTCCTTTTTAGTTGAGATAAAAACAACTACTTTTTTTTTGAAGTCGGTTAAAAATCTTCATAAAATCGGCGTCTTTGAAAATCTACAATCCTAGTAAGTAACAAAAACGGATCTATGCGAGATGCAACTAACAAACACTTTTCTGAAAACTGCATCAAAATCGGTTCAGCCAAACGCGAGATAATCGCGGACAAACATGCAATCGTCTCTGAAAATATACGATCCAAGTAAGCAAAACGGATCCACGCGGGCAACATCACGGGATATCTATTATTGTTATATACTAAAACCTTCTCCAGAATGTAATGAACACTTTCCTGTAAACCGCATCAAAATCCGTTCAGCCAAACGCGAGATAATCGCGGACGGACAAACAAACATACATACATACAGGTCGAACTGAGAACCTACTTTTTTTTTTGAAGTCTGTTAAAAATAGTAGTTTATACTCTACTAGAAAGAACATAATAAAAAACGGCGTACTTATGCAAATTATTAGTAGCATGGGGCCTAAAACATCAGAAAAATCGATAGATCACAGAAAACAGATGCATAAGAGACAGATAGAAGTAAGAAGTCTGGCAGAGAATATACCCTATAGTGGGTGATCCTGAGAAGTGATTATGGCTGATGAAGAAGTAGCCAATAGCCACTTTAGCAGAATCATGTTTGGAAAATATCAACATGATTAAATTTGTGACAAGGTCACAAATTGAAGAAATATAAATTCAACTGCTTAAAATTCATATTACTAACATAATATGGCCTCTTTATGCCCCATATTATAGAATTATTATTTGAATGCACATCTATGCACTTGCAATATTCCCTGAAGAATAAATATGATAAGTGGAACAATGGAATACATTAATTTATTAATGCTAGCCATCTGTTATGCAAATGAATTAAAATACAATTGAATGTTTGTTCACATCTATCATCATTCATCAAATTAACCTTTTAAGGACTGAAAAACAGGCCTAGGATGAATATGAGCAAATTAATTCCTAATATTTAGGAAATTCTTTTACAGCCTCTTACATCTCTATTATGATTCAATTGAACAAAAATAATATCATACCCATGTTAATATTGTTTCCATTAAGTCCATGAGGTCCATGAGTCATTGGTTGTGGTGGATGATTATGTTGATAAGGCACATTTGCATTCTGTATGTTCTGATAAGTCATAGGAGCATGGTGATTATCATTGATCTCTTGTACTTGTCTGATAGTAGCCTCATGTGCATGTTGGCTCCATTCCACAGGGGACTCCGCTATAGGTTTGTTCAATGTGTAGTTACTGTGTTCTCGTCTTAAGCTCAGGTATTGTTGTGGGGCAGGTGGCACAGGTGGAGACTCTTCGGGCACTGAAGGAGGTACATTAGGCTGACTCCTCAAGTCTCTCCTTATTCTCGGTGGGCTCGAACTCCTTAAAGAGTTAGACCTGGCAACATTTGATGTCTTTGGCAGCACAACTCCATTTTGCACAGGCAGTTGTGGCTGTATGTTTGAAGGTAATGGCCGTGCTATTGATGACACTGAAGTAGTTCTATGG
The DNA here is from genome assembly GCA_954870645.1 of Agrotis clavis. Taxonomy (NCBI): domain Eukaryota; kingdom Metazoa; phylum Arthropoda; class Insecta; order Lepidoptera; family Noctuidae; genus Agrotis; species Agrotis clavis. The sequence continues at coordinate 12,657,942 of OX940930.1, forward strand.
TCACCTCTGACTATAGTTTTTAGATCTAGAATTTCGGTGGGTGTGATTTCTGAGGGGTCTACCAGAGGTAGCGGTCTGTTTGTTGATTTTAGTATCTGTAATAATTATAAAGTTTTATTACATTATATTATCATGACTAGACTACACAAATATTCCAAACCGGTCATCTTTCAAGACCAAGTTTTTTATGAACACTTTTCTAAGTTTAAACAACCAGATTATTACACTAATGTGAGACTCCATTAATTGAGGGATATTAAAAAGATATTACAGTGTTCACATAAGTAGCTCACAAATAATAGAAATCACAAGTACATACCTGGTTATTACCTACAAGTGAGGCCCATTGCAAAGGAAGTCCAACAAACTTTCCCTCTCGTTTATCGAAGCCCGTATGTACTCTGTGTTCAAAATTACTTGGCGGCGAAATCAGAGGCTTTTTCTTTTTCTTAGAAAACATGGTGTGGTGTACACTGAAAACAAAGCATACATCACTAAGGCAATCCAATGTTTACCTGTTACCCTCATTGCAGGAATTAACACTACTTTATCATTTAAGGTAATGATACTAATGAAAAAGAAAGCTTACCGATTACCGATACTTTCTTTTAAGATAACACCAATCGACAGTCAATTCGTCACGGCTACTTGGCAACGCTTTTATGTTCTACAACAAAAACAACTCACAGTTACTTTCGAGGTTCGTATTCCAAGCTTTATGTAGTTAGGAACACTCACAGAATACTAAATCAAAAGCGTATTCCGACATTCCTCAGCAGGCATCCATGCTCTACACAAGTACATAACAACAAATTAAATTAACATAATGATATTAGACACCTCACATACTGCACGAAGATTAAAGACTATACCTTAATTACGAATTAATTTAATGAGAAGAATTGCAATTTTGTACGGTTAGATTATGAAATTCAATAAAATTGCTTTTTGTAAACGATAAACGACATGACAGCAACCATAGTCTAAAAAAACAAGGTCTGACACTCCCGCAGTGACACATGTTGACGTCACTATCCAGTTGCCACTTAATTGCAACAAAATACGAAATTAAGAAAACATTTTCAAATTTTATTTTGTTTAAAAAATAAATAAAACATTTAAATTGTATTTAGCATAGCAAACGAAACAATTCAATACGTATACCAACAGAATTGTTAAATAAAACCACAGCGTTTTATCGTATTCGCTTAAGTAATAAATGCGCTTAGGGAGTTATAACCATACACTACTGGTAACACAGGAACGGGCTGTGTCATTGTCATGCCGCCATTTTGTCGTGTATCGCTATCCTTGTTTTATGCGTATGCCTGTCTCGCTCAGTGACTGTGTAACCAGCGGCACTCAAACATTTTTATTTGTGAACGTCGAAAAGTTTCTTTGTTATCTTTTATCCTAGGATGGATAAATAATACTTTTTGTCACTGAAAATCTACTACGCTGAGGTAGGGGATGGAACTGATGGAAGCCACGTGCAAAAGTTAGCAGTAATGTAATAATTAGTTCAATGTTTTATTAGGTTAAATTTCCCCAAACTGTAAAGTTTGAGAGCCAGCAGATAGCGATGATGACGTAGGCTTGTGTCACCCACGTGACCACTGTGTTTCGGAGTGCCATACCTGGCGAAGTATATTATTATACCATGACAGCAACCAACAACGAATGAAAAACAACCAACCCACAGACTAAGTAGAGAGTATACACCACAGAGTACGTATACACTAACCCACAGACAAGTCACAGACTACCTAAAGATACTACGTATCAGACTGCCAACTCCCGAACAAAAATCGTTGTAGCATGGACCTAAAAAAAAAAAGGCGGACGGAACTTCACCACGGGGAACAATCTTCAAGGAAAATCTATGAACCTTATGTCTATGGTTGCAAACTACGTAACTGACAGCTAAATCTCTCCCTTTCCCCTTGCTTTCCCCTCGGCAGGCCCTACCGCCCTAGTTTCAGACGCCATATTGTCAAAACAGCCAATCACAGACTAAGCAGGCTCAGCCAATCAAACGATCACGATCAGTACGATCATCAGCCGCCGCCCGCCATTACTGTCAAGTGAAGTTAAAAGTTGATTATTTTTACGATTTATTTCCATAATTGGACGTAGTTTCTGAAAAACGTTCCAACCCACAATTCGATCAAAATTGAGTTATGAATACCATACGAGTCACATTATTGCTATTTACTAACTGTCAAAATTTGGTGGCTCTACTGTCATTTTAATAATGAAAACCTGATCTAGTAGCCCAACCCACATGTATGGAGAACACAAATAAGTATTAAACAAAAAGAGCCCAAGCTGTGTGGAACAACCCAAATATAAGACAGAGTCATAAATGATTTTCTAAAATGTGATCCAAGCTATCTGAAACGTTTTTGATTTTTTAAAATCTGATTGACCTTATTGAAATAGATTCACTAAAACGTTCCAAACTAGGTACATGAAAGGTTTTTGTTGAATTAATATGCCCACTCTACGTAGAATAGACATTTCATCATAAAGATCCAAACCATTTGAAACGTTTTTGATTTAAATAAATGTTACACATCTCGGCAAAATATAATATTCTTATTATAAGTTCCAAGTCATCAGCGTCAGCCAAATAAGTAATTCATTAAAAAGTTCCAATGTAAGTAAACATAATAACAGTGACAAGAATAAAAGAAAGTTTGTATTTTAATATTAATCACTTTATAATAAAGTTAAATATTTCCTATTGCGCTCACATTTGCGCACAATTATATATAAAATTAATGCGAATAGTGCTTTTATCAATACTTGTCCATGAGTGGAAGTGCTCCAGCAGTATCCCCATAAATATTTGACACGTAAAAATGTAATTGAAAGGGAATAATATAACTCAAAACCTCCGACTTAACCCAATTATTGTGTGTATTATGACATAAAGTCAATGTTGAGTCTAATTCCTGAGAATTGCCTGTCCTTTTACAAAAACCTGCAGGGCATGGAAGGACCCGATTATATTGAAGGCTTTTCTGGTGAACAAGACTTTGATTTTGAAGACGGTGAAGAAGAACTAGTCTAGTCTAGTTATTTTTCACAATAAATAATACTTTATTCGTATTTTTATCCGGTTTTATTCATATTTTCTTGTCCTACATGTCGTTTGGAACGTTTTGGATAAATATTTTTTATAAATGTAACATGAAAATTGCAATAAATCAAAAACGTTCCACAGCAATATTTTTATGAATATTCAAAAAACTATAAACATTGGAAGTCCAAAATAGGGTTAAATTAAAACTCGATTATGTCATCTATAGCACACAAAAGTTTATGTAGTAAAAAAATAATGATATCATAAAGAAATACAAAATTGAACTTTAATCGCAATTATCTCAAAACGATAAGTTTGTGGGTTGGAACGTTTTTCTGGAATTACGTCCAATTATTATAAATTATCCTCTCAAGATTGAACTCTAATATTTCTTTGTGTTGTGAATTGTAACAGTAGACAGAAATCCGTAAAATCAACGGATTTTGATTGTGAACAACAACTTTGTGTACCTACGAAACATTTGAGAAACAATAAATTTTAAAGTGTCTTCCACGGATAGTAGCATAACCAACTCTATTCACGGCTGAAGAGATTGTTACTGCACTACCCAATACGCCTGATATAAAAAAGTAAGTTTTAAATATGTTTACATCCACTTGTGTGTATCAATGAATACTGCCCAATAAAATATGCACTCGCATGTTAGCACATACTATTGCACATTTACCTACATGTACATAGTATTGCTTATTCTGCTTGTCCTTCTGCCCATTGCACTTTTCCTCATCAAGCAAGATAACCGAAGCTCATAAATTGTAATCTGAAAGTAATTCAGTTAATTTCTACTCGCAATCTTAAAGAATGCATATTGTTGGAAACCTGTCAGTTGTAAGAGTCATTATACTATAATATAATAATAATTGATAACTATATTTTTTCCTAATATCAGTTTTTTAATTAATTTCAGGAAACCCTAACTCCGTCATTGCTGTACATATTATAGCTGGCAAACTGAAGTAAATGAAATCAAAACTGACTTGAGTGGTCTCAGTCATAAGATTCAGTTTCGATTCCTGGACACCCAATGACATATCAAGAGTCAGTTCCATACGATAACTGGTAAGGCTACTTCTTGTATTTATTATTTAATAATGTTTTTATACATCACTCTATGGGAACATAAAATTAGGATGAAAACTATCATTTATGTATTAATACAGGTTATAAAATATCTTCTCTCTGTCTATCTAAATATCTGTGTACCAAATTTTTTTCAAATCTTTGTCCAGTTGTTTTGCAAATTCAAAAATGTACAATAATTTTTTTATTATTTCAGATACCAAGGCTCACCAAATTATAAAAATGAAGATACTCCAGCAGCCGAATATTTGTGAAAAGGCAAAAACTGCTATAAGGTTTTAAAAACAAAAATCTTTTGAAGTACTCAATGGAGATTTTGCTTGTGAGATACTCAAACTCAGATTAATTATTGCATTCATGTGTACATAGCATATGTGTTATTACAAGTAAATAAGTTCAATCAACATGATATCGGGTTCGGGCATGGCAACATATTACATTGGACTTAACAATCATCCAGTCAGTTGGTATAGCTAAAAGCTCTAAACAAATGTAATTATTATATTATATCAATATGTAATCATTTTAATTAAATATAATATTTTATTTGATTATTAGGTAACTTCTATTAATTATTGTATTTTATTCAATTATTTATTTTATATTTTATTAATTATGTATTTAAAATATGTATTGTATTAATTATGTTTGTATTTCTTCCATTTAGGGTGACTTTTACCAACGTTTAAACAAGTTTAAAATTTTATTTAAGCACAAAATTGTATTGAATTTTGTCCCTAAATAAAATTTTAAACATGTTTAACCGTTGGTAAAAGTCGCCCTAAATATTGTTTTTTATTATTTTATATATTTTGTTATTTATAATTTACTTTTTGTTATGTTATGTGTGTGAGCATAATTATGTGCTTCCTTGAGTAAATATTATTTCTGTGGTTATGAATAATTATATAAGTATCTATTTAACCAGTGTTTTATTCTAAGGCCCGTATTACAGAACGAAACTCAAGCACTGATCTCTATTTAAATATAGATTTCAACCAATCAAATGCCTTGAATCTAGTTTTAAGTAATACTTGAGTATTGAGTGACATTCTGTAATATAGGCTTAAGTCTTCTGCGACTGAGTAGAAGCTTTTTGTGTTAGATTTATTCTTTTAATTTTCTGTTATATATTGAATTTGGGTTTGCCTCTAATTTGAAGCATTTTGATCCGAGAGGGTGGCAGATATAGTCTATGTTTATTATGACATTGATGATGACTTTCTCAATTTAACTCTGAGATTAACAATTTTTAAATGGTGTAATAGTATGAGGTCTCAACATTTACCCATCGTATGCCGCATATAAATTAATCGTGTCTTTTGAAAACACTTATTATTAAAATAAAACATGTATTATAATTATATTTCTTTGTTTTATTTAGACCTGTTTTACTTTGTAATCTACAGTCAATCGTATGTCAGAACAATTATTACTTGAGAATTATTCAAGTAATAATTGCTCTGACATAATATATGATTGACCAAAACCAATCAGTACAATAATCAAACAAAATATCTGTGACAAAAGCCTGAGGTCCAAATACGGAAAAGACAAAAGGCCTGTATCTAAAATCGTAATAGTTGCTTTTAAAAAGTCATTTCATTTGACCTGTTCAAGAATTTCTGTATAATCTGTGCTTGTCAATCTCTATCTTTGCGCTTTCTATTGGTCGTTATTTTTTGTTCGAAGATTGCCGTCTGAGTGTATACTCTCTACTTAGTCTGTGAACTTCACTAAGAAACAATGGGGAAGGCAAGTGTCAAAGTGACAAGTGACAGTTTGGTCCCAAAAGAACTGTCAAATAAAAGGAATTATCTGAAAAAAAAACGATTTATTGATGTAAAATGACTAGATATTGTGTAATAAGCTGTAAAAATGATGGAACATACAAATTTCCGACAATTCACACTATCAAGAAATAATGGGTAGCTGCTTTGACTGCCTTGAGAACAACAAAAATTGAATTTTATCTAAGGAAAAGCTATATAATAAACAAATATCCAGCCTTGCGAAGCCGAGACAGGCCGTTAGTTGAGTTTATTAATGAAATTCTATGATTATACCATAACTAAACAATCGAATACACTTTTCCAAATTATATCTACTTTTCTATTGGAGTTTATGTACCAGTATTGCATCGCTCCATAAATCATGAAATGGTTCGTCTGGCGGAAGAATTATCACTTGGAACGAGTTTTGTGATAGTTGTGGTGTTAAGAAATTAAATATATTGTGATATTTCTATAATCTAAATAGAAATAAGGGATAAAATTACTGACATAAAACATTATGATATTTTATCAAAATAGAAAGTCTGCAGAAGCAGCATTATATTCTTGTTATAGGAGAGGACAGGTAAAACCAAAGAGAATTAAACCACTTGAGAGCTCATAGACCGATTTCGCCTAGGCACACGACTCACCACTGCGGGTCGGGGGACGAAGAAAAAACAGCGGCTGTGATTGGCCGATGCAACAATGTCAGGACGAATGTTCCAAACATAGTGATGCACAAGTCCGTTTTGCTACAATACCTAATATCGATAAAATCGAACATAACGATGTCTGTTTATTCTTTTTTTTTATTAACTATAGTAATTGGGCGTTAACTGGGTGCAAATAAAACACTTACGTAACTCTGTTTAAACTTTATTTAAATTAATGCTAAAATTAAATCAAGGTTAACAAAATCATAAAAAAAATCAAAAGCAAATATTTTCGACTAGGTTGGACGATCCTCCTGTACGAGACAATTATTTTAAAATTAACTTACAACGAGGACATTATCATAGGAAGTTCCACAGGTACGTTATGATCATCAAATTTGCATTTCTGGGAGGGTATTTGATCGTAAGTTTGTCCTATTTATTGATACTAAATCCTGTAATTATACATCAGGCATTAAATATTGTAACAATGCGGCCTAGGATCACGAATCACGTCGTTAGATTAGATCAACTTACTTGTGAGATATTTAGATGGGAAGGCCCGGGTAAATTAGAACCATGTATACATAGATCAGCCGTCTTATTTGGTAAAGCCTGTAAATTATAAAGTTTTTATTTTACATGTAGGTACTTCTTATTTTTTTTTTCTAAAAACATACAAAATTTAACTGAAATACATAATGTAAAATAAAACCAAAACAGACAAAAACAGAGTCGGTGTTGCTGAACTAAATAAACGGCGTCGGTTCTTTAAGGTTTCAAAGCAATCTTCCGTGAAATGCCTTGAACAAACAACGCTATATTTTTTGGAAACCTATTTTCCTTGTTGACAGCATTGATCCACTTTTCTTTCACTTCTGGAATATTTGGAAATCTAAAATGTAAACATTAAGTAACATTACTTTTTTACAGTTAGGGAACATCGTTATTTTTATCGACAATATTTTAAAGACTTAGTTTCGAAGTTGTCACAACACTACAGCAATGTATCTGTCTCTTTCTATTTATGCCTACAGATAGAAAGGGACACACTTATTGAAAATACCTAGTGAGAGTAAGGGACTTTTCAAAAAGACATCAACGCGGTGTACATTTTGTGTGCCTTAAACTTAAACAACCAGTTTAGCTTGAGCCCTGCAATTATTCATAATATTATCAAATTATAAATATATTTTACTTACCGATGAAAAGTTATGCCATCCTTTTTATAGCTGGATGTTCTAGACGATTTCCCACACCATTTAATTGAACAAGAACTCATAATTAATTTGATATTAAGCAGAAATATTTAAAAATGTTATCAAAATAATCGCGTGTGGAGAGATCCATTAACTGGTCAAAACTAAAATGGTCAGTCATATTTTCATCTAATATAAGTGCAATTTCATTGATGTGTCGTGAGCCTGAGTCGCCCGTATTAGCAGTCAAGAGGCTTTATAGTCTTTGGGTAAAACATACCTAAACACAAAAATTGAAACCTCAACTACAAGTAATTGTGGATTTATTACGGTAAAATCAAATGTATTACCACTCAATGGGGAAGGCAAGTGTCAAAGTGACAAGTGACAGTTTGGTCCCAAAAGAACTGTCAAATCAAAGGAATTTTCTGAAAAAAAAACGATTTATTGATGTAAAATGACTAGATGTTGTGAAATAAGCTGTAAAAATGATGGAACATACAAATTTCCGACTATTCACACTATCAAGAAATAATGGGTAGCTGCTGTGACTGCCTTGAGAACAAAAATTGAATTATAATTATGGAAAAGCTATATAATAAACAAATATCAAGTCTTGCGAAGCCGGGACAGGCCGTTAGTTGAGTTTATTAATGAAATTCTATGATTATACCATAACTAAACTATCGAATACACTTTTCAAAATAATATCTACTTTTCTATTGGAGGTTAAGTACCAGTATTGCATCGCTCTATAAATCATGAAATGGTTCGTCTGGCGGAAGAATTATCACCTGGAACGAGTTTTGTGATAGTTGTGGTGTTAAGAAATTAAATGTATTGTGATATTTCTCGAATTTATATAGAAAAAAGGGGTAAAATTACTGACTTAAAACATTATGTTATTTTATCAAAATAGAAAGTCAGAAGCAGCATTATATTCTTGTTATAGGAGAGGACAGGTAAAACATACCTAAACTCAAAAATTGAAACCTCAACTACAAGTAATTGTGGATTTATTACGGTAAAATCAAATGTATTACCACTCAATTAAATCACTTTTTTTCCTCTTGTAGATGCACCGCGGCGTCTTCATTCTACTTTTAGTATATGCACTTGCATTGACGAGTAATTTTCCATATTTGTTTTGTATTTATACTCAATTTTTATAACAATAAATCTTGTTTGTTTTTTGTACAAGGTAGACAGTAATCTGACGTAGGGACCAACTATCGCAGCGCCATCTACGATTAGCTTTGAGTTGCCATCCCCATTTAATCACTTTTTTTCCTCTTGTAGATGCACCGCGGCGTCTTAATTCTTCTTTTAGTATATGCACTTGCATTGACGAATAATTTTCCATATTTGTTTTGTATTTATACAAAAATTTTATAACAATAAATCTTTTTTTGTTTTTTAAACAAGGTAGACAGTAATCTGACGTGGGGACCAACTATCGCAGCGCCATCTACGATTAGCTTTGAGTTGCCATCCCCATTGAAGCACCCATAGTAAGTCAGTGCGCTTGCGCTAATGTGGACAAGCCAGCACGCACACATTCACACCATAGTAAGTCAGCCGTCGGCCATTACGCTTCGAACGACACTCGCGGTTTTACACGGTGTTATTTTGTCTAATAAAAATCAAAGTATGCCGTCATGTGTTGCAAAAAGTTGTCTAAACCATAGTAGTTCAATTAAAAAAGCCAGGGGATCACTTTTCATAGTTAAGCATGTCAATTTGAAGCTTATTTCTCGATTTTACGTCAATAAATTTAATAAACATCTCGAAATCAATCAGTGTTGCAACTATTTCAAGGTTCAAATTATTTTAAAATTGGGAGATTTATATTTTATGTTACTATTTATCGTTATTGTATTCTTCTATATTTTTACAGATTTCTCACGGAAAATGATGCATGGAAAAATGATTGTATAAAAATAATAAGGGAGTGCAGACATGGAATGGGAATGTAGACGTGTAGGAATGGAACATAAAATAGCTTTAATTAAATATTTATAGCCGAAAAATACTTAAACATTGGTTTTCACCACTTAAGTAAATTAGAAGGAATTTCTAGATGTGTCGATAGCAAAAGACAAGTCTACAAAAATTTGAATCACCAAAAGGGATTGTAATAGTTATTTATGATACTAGTGCGGTAAGTTGGTTTTTACAAACGAGTAGACGAATGTAAGCCCGAGCGAAGCCGAGGGCTTACCATAGTCACGAGTTTGTAAATACCAATTTCTGCACGTGTGTCATACAATGTTTTTCAACACATTTGCGAGAAAACAGTACAATATGTAAATAAACAAACTTTTTCATTTGACTATTTTTAACAGCAATTAATGAAAATAACCATTTTCTGCAATTTGCGCCTCATTCAAAATATCAGGTGAAGTAGATTGCATACTTATTAATATCAGATTCCTCGCTTGAACTCATATATTATTATTTTGTTTATTTAACAGTGGGAAAGTCGCAACAATTTTTGAAGTTTCTAATATGAAAATGGCGCTAATTTGCAAATGGCGCCACATGCACGTGGTGAAAAATTGAACTACATCTTTCGTCTCATTTACTCTTTAGTATTAAAGTGAGACAACGTATTGAGCAAAAGCGCTTCCAAGGAGGTTCGATCAGTCAGGTTGTTTATTCTCATAATGTGAAACTCTTTGGTGGAATTCTTATTTTTTTTTTATGGAAATTAAAAAAAAACCGTAAAGAAAACGCACGGTGCCATACAACGGGGTGTGCCGTAAAATAGGTACTTAGGTGAGAGTACCTATTTTACCGCACGCTCCGTTGTATGGTGCGTAATTTTTAACTTTCGAACAATGTATACAGGCTTCGTAAATGCATTTTTCGAGCAAATGTGTTGAAAAACTTTATTAACATTAAACGAGTTGTAAATATTTTAATATCCAATGTGGCTTAATTATTTTACCTTTATTTTAAAAATAGGTATCCGTCACAAAAAAAATGTAATTAAACTTAAGTTCAAGGGAGATCTTAATTAAATATTGTTTAAAAATGGGTAATTTTTTCCTTCATCTGGCATCCCTATACACAAGCACACATATTTACGCCGCCGCCATTGTGGTGCTTCAATCGTTTCTTAGTGAAGTTCCGTCCGCCTTTTTTTAGGTCCATGCGTTGTAGACTTTTGAGAGTTTTAATGTCGTATGACGTTACTTTTTTTTTAAATCACTGTTGCTCACTGGCTTTGCCAGTGTCTTCAGGGGGGGTATTACAACCTTTTTTAATTCCTTGCAGTTTTCGGGCAGTTGACTTTACGGCCTTAAGCAGGCTTGTTCTATTTCGTAATACGACGTACGTAATTCTGCAAGGAATCATCCTGGATTACTTGTCTCTGGATGATTATGACGGGCTAGCGAATTCGTTCAAAAATCGAATCGACAATTTACCGATGATTACCGGTTTTATAAATTGTGTATGAAAAAAATCTTTTACATTGTAAATTTAGGAGATATTTGAGTTAAACTGTATTTTAATAACAATTTAAATATTTACAATCAAATTGACCAACATTTACTGTCATTTTATGCAAAAACTTAATATCAAATAAAACTCTCACAAAGGGGTTTGTTTCTGAACGATCGTATTGCGATACTTTTTTAGTCTGTGGCGGTTTTGTTTACCAAAACAAACAAGAATATCGTATTTTATTTATATACAATGCCACTATGTAGTGCTTTTTACTGCATTAATAAAGAAGCACATCGTTTTCCTACCGCAGAGAAAGTAAGGAAACAAAATGGAATAAGTCATGAGCGGAAAATTTTGAAAAATGGAGCTGTTCCAACACAACAATGTTCTAATTTTTAAAGCAAGAGCTAGAAATGTTTCAACAAGTGAAGGAATGATAAAACCTAGGACGTTTATTCAAACCGAAAGACAGTGTACCTAGTTCTCTTGAAATTGGCTGCGAAATTGTGGTACCAGAAGCAATCGAGGAAGTGAAATTAAAAATGTCTGCTGGTACATTAAAGACTGCCCAATGTACCCAAATAAATATTGAACACAAGTTTTGGCTCCATTGGACTGTACCATTTCTGGAATTATGCTGCGTGAGGCTATTAATTTTAAGTGTTTGAGTTGATCATACATTTTGTTTGGTTTATTCAATCCTACGTCCATTGCTACGAAAGATTATTTATTTCGTCACCATGTCTCAAATCTAAGCTCTGTATATTTTTTTTCTTACACTGATGGAACTACGACAAATAAAACAATTTTTTCAGGAGTAACATGTTTTTTATTTAGAACAATATATTACTTTAGGAGTAAATGTTTACGTATTTATGAATAATTAATTATATTTTATTGCTTAGCGTTTAGTAAATGAGTGTATATGTGTCGTAAAAGGTAAAAACTTTGTCGTCTTTTTATGTAAAGCTCGTCAGCTGAGATTATATCGTGTATGCACTCTCCAGATATTCTGTAGTGCCTCCATTATTAATACCAAAGTTTAATTTAGTTAGTTTCAACTGTATAAAGACAAATTAAAAGAAACAAGTCAGTAAAAGTTACTAAAAAGTGGCGTAAACTGAATGATTTTGGAGATGCCAATTTTGACAATTAATCCCAATGATATTATAAGTAAAAAAGGTGTAGATACGTCATAAGCGCTCAATAACGTATGCGCTCAAATGAGGCTGCTTCACACATCTTGATCTCAGTGCGACGTTGCCAGCGGCACTTCACGTACCACAGACTGAATCAAAAGTAAAAGTGACTCAAAACTACCGAAAATGCCGTCGTGTGTGATGAGATATTGTACAAATTAAACATGCAAGACTTCTAAAAGTCAAGGAATCACATAACATTCGTAAATATACTATTTATCTTTAATATTTTCACAAATAAAACATTACGTTTTTATAAATATGGCGTCGTAAAAGAAAGAGTGCGAGCACGGGTGCGAGTGAGAGGAGACGCTGACGTGCGGGGGGATTGATGACGCGTGGCGATCTAGCTGTCACTTTTTTTCCTATTGGTTTTATCAAGCTATCCTTTTTACTTGTCGTGAAATGTAATGTGTGTAAATAAAAAGTGTGTATGTGTGCTCGGAACACTTTTTTTCCGTTGTTTTTGTACGTGATAACATATCTATGACTTTATAATATCATTGATTAATCCGGCCTTGAAATGTCATTATGTAGCTTGTAATACGAAATTTCCAGGCACAAGCACAGGCAGAAGTCGGTATGAGGTCACGTGACCGTTTTACTGGCCGTCATTGTGTGATCGTAATACGACTAAGCAAGGCAGTTCACTTTAAGGCGTAAACTGACAGGAATTAAGAGCTTGTAATACACCCCCAGGGGGGGTATTACAACCTTTTTTAATTCCTTGCAGTTTTCGAGCAGTTGACTTTACGGCCTTAAGCAGGCTTGTTCTATTTCGTATTATGACGTACGTAATTCTGCAAGGAATCTTCCTGGATTACTTGTCTCTGGATGATTATGACGGGCTAGCGAATTCGTTCAAAAATCGAATCGAAAAATTACCGATGATTACCGGTTTTATAAATTGTGTGTGAAAAAAATCTTTTTCATTGTAGGTTTAGGAGATATTTGAGTTAAACTGTATTTTAATAACAATTTAAATATTTACAATCAAATTGACCAACATTTACTGTCATTTTATGCAAAAACTTAATACCAAATAAAACTCTCACAAAGGGGTTTGTTTCTGAACGATCGTATTGCGATACTTTTTTAGTCTGTGGCGGTTTTGTTTACCAAAACAAACAAGATTATCGTATTCTATTTATTTATAATGCCACTATGTAGTGCTTTTTACTGCATTAATAAAGAAGCACACCGTTTTCCTACCGCAGAGAAAGTAAGGAAACAAAATAGACTAAGTCATGAGCGGAAAATTTTGAAAAATGGAGCTGTTCCAACACAACAATGTTCTAATTTTTAAAGCAAGAGCTAGAAATGTTTCAACAAGTGAAGGAATGATAAAACCTAGGACGTTTATTCAAACCGAAAGACAGTGTACCTAGTTCTCTTGAAATTGGCTGCGAAATTGTGGTACCAGAAGCAATCGAGGAAGTGAAATTAAAAATGTCTGCTGATACATTAAAGACTGCCCAATGTACCCAAATAAATATTGAACACAAGTTTTGGCTCCATTGGACTGTACCATTTCTGGAATGATGCTGCGCGAGGCTATTAATTTTAAGTGTTTGAGTTGATCATACATTTTGTTTGGTTTATTCAACCCTACGTCCATTGCTACGAAAGATTATTTATTTCGTCACCATGTCTCAAATCTAAGCTCTGTATATTTTTTTTCTTACACTGATGGAACTACGACAAATAAAACAATTTTTTCAGGAGTAACATGTTTTTTATTTAGAACAATATATTACTATATGAGTAAATGTTTACGTATATGAATAATTATATTTATTGCTTAGCGTTCAGTAAATGAGTATATGTGTCGTAAAAGGTAAAAACTTTGTCGTCTTTTTATGTAAAGCTCGTCAGCTGAGATTATATCGTGTATGCACTCTCCAGATATTCTGTAGTGCCTCCATTATTAATACCAAAGTTTAATTTAGTTAGTTTCAACTGTTTAAAGACAAATTAAAAGAAACAAGTCAGTAAAAGTTACTAAAAAGTGGCGTAAACTGAATGATTTTGGAGATGCCAATTTTGACAGTTAATCCGGCCTTGAAATGTCATTATGTAGCTTGTAATACGAAATTTCCAGGCACAAGCACAGGCAGAAGTCGGTATGAGGTCACGTGACCGTTTTACTGCCCGTCATTGTGTGATCGTAATACGACTAAGCAAGGCAGTTCACTTTAAGGCGTAAACTGACAGGAATTAAGAGCTTGTAATATACCCCCTGGTCTTTGTTTACATCAAATATCAAAGATTTTAAAACGTTGTCAGAAATAAAAAGATTAGTTCCGTTTCAATCCTTATACCATACCATATACTTATACTTAGTTGAGCATACCATATACTTAGTTGAGCGCTCAACGCATTCGGACGTGCACATCAATGCATTATTAAAAATAAATAAATTAACGTGATCAAAAATACTGACCTAGTTTTATAGTGACTCAGAGTGTTTCATGTAAAATAATGAACTGACTAGATCAAATGAATAAAGTGTTTATGTAAAATATGGAAGGCTTTTTAGCCTTTAACCGGAGCGGGGTGTTACCGCCCAGCCCTCCGTCTACAACAACAAGACCACCTCAACAACCCAAGCAGATTCAAGAAGGCGTTGAAGCAGTCAGCACTCCGGAGATTCAGAACTGGTTAGGATCTATTGAGCAGTATTTGAATGAGGTTTGTGCTATTGCTTCTGATGGAAAACTAAATTCTGACCAGAAGCTAAGAATAAGCAATCTTTGCCGGAAAGTTGGCCACGGAGTTTCGCAATTGGCTGTTCAATACCAATCGCTAAAATCAAGAGCCATTCAAACCCATACTGCCTTAAACACCATGACCGAAGCTCGAGATCTAGCGGACTGTCTTACAGAGATGAACCGCACCATTCAAGAGTCCTCTGCAAAACAGGAAGCTAGTACTACATCTTTTGCCGATATGGTGAAAAAGGGGTCCAGCAGTTATGTTCGTCCGAACAAACTTAGCTCTGTTGCGATTTTTCCTTGCGACAACTCAAAGACCAGTGACGAAACCAAGAACATGGTCCAAAACATTATCTGCCCTGGTGACATGAAGCTGAAAGTGCGAGGCGTACGCAAAATTGGAAAGGGAGGTTTAATAATTAGCACTGAAACTAAGGACGACCTAGAAAAACTTAAGCGAACAGTCCAAACTGCTTCGTCAGTTCTAACCGTCGACGAACCTCGAAAGCGCAAACCTCGCATCATTGTTATTGGCGTGCCCACATCGATGGCCGAAAATGAGGTTTTTAAATGTATCTATGAGCAAAATGTAGCCGACAAACTGCCCATGTCACTAGAAACATTTATGACTTTATTAAAACTGAGCCACAAATCTGGGAGGAAAGATGCTGAGCACTGCAATTACATATAGAAGTTACAGCCATTTTACGCAAAGCCCTCATCACTCAGGAACGATTATTTATTAATTGGACGTCCTGCCCGATACGAGACTTCACACTGGTAACAAGATGTTACAATTGTCACCAGTACGGTCACGCAGCCAAGACATGCAAGGTCGCTACCCCTACGTGTGGACATTGCGGAGAAGTAGGACACCCAAACAAAGACTGCCCAAAGACAGCCGCTGACCCAAAATGTGCCACATGTTTACATTTTAAGAAACCAGCCAACCACAAGACGGGAGACGCAGTGTGTCCAGGCAAAATAGCTGCTGAATATAGATACATAAACTCGGTAGACTATGAAGGCGCCTAAAAGTGTGACATATTACTTTATACGAGTAGCTTACGCATAATTGATTATTGTTAATTAGATTTAGAACGTATGATAATATAGGCTAAATAGAAAACTAAGTATCTTTAGATAGAATTATTTAAATTGTATAATCAACCGCAAGTAATTATATATTTGCGCGGAATTGCCTAATGCATACTTGCATACAGATAATAAACATTTAGTCAGCAAAATAATCCGCATCTACGCTGTTATTACTTTAATGCTACGTAGGTTTTAATTTTAGTACTTTAGACTGTTAATTTATTTATAACTATAATAAGAATGATATAAGAACTGTCTAGCCTGAGACACAGGTTTAACCTAGTTCAGGCAAATGTGCAACTGTGCTCTCTTCTAATTTTTAAGATAGTTTTGTTGTAAATGTGTTCTTTATTATAAAATAAAAAGAAAAAAAAAAATTTGACGAATTTTGACGAATCCGTTCTGGCCAAGCTGTAAGTAATCTGTGGGTCAGTGGGTGTAGCCAGGTGTTGCATAGTGATCAGGGGGTGTCGTTGTTCTACGAAAAAGATGTAGGTGGGCTAGAAAACAAGAAAGAGACATCAACATTAGAGTAAAAGAGATGAATTACATTATGTTGCCAACAAAAATACTATTTCACATTCAATCTAACAACAGGCTTATTAATTGATTTTAAAGTATGTTATCCTTAAAATTTATTTTTGCTTTTATTCTGATGCGAGAAAATGTTTGTTATGAAATTTTTAACATTTAAATTGATGAATACACAAAACAAAAAGGAGATAATAATATGACAACACTGGAACGCCATATTGTCTATTGGCTATTTGACGTCATAGGAAAAAATGTCTGCCATCGCTTGCGCACCATTATTTATATCTTGTTCTTGTGTTTATTTGTAATAAATAAAACAGTTGCAGTTAATTCTACATACAATATTGTTAATGCATATGCATAAAATGCAATACAAAGAACCTGTAAAGTACTTGTAGTATTTGAAATTCCCGCCCTGGATTCTACTGCCATGTTTTCGTGGGCTAAACATAGATGGCGCTGGTCGGTAAGGAAAATTTTCCTCACAAAATTAGTACGGAGTCGTCATTCTTCCCCTTTAGGGGCATTTTTTTTTTTTTTTTAGCGTGGTAAAATCATCAAATGAGTCCTCCAACCCCGGGCAAGGCGGGAGGGACTGTCAGACTTCTACTGACTAAAATCCACGGTGTCCTTCATAGCTTGTTATGTTCCGGGGTTACGGTAAGGGAATAATCCCGCGACCCCGGCAGGCTTTGGCCCTCTGAGAGGGGGGCCCCGTCATTATGCTGACGCTCTTTGAGGCGCGCGTGGGACACAACGCGCCGTCGACCCGGGCATGGTCCTTGGTCGGGCAGCGAGTTGCCCTTTACTCGCTGCCCGCATGCCCGCGCCTACGGTGGCCGGAGATCGTCTCGCGACGTCCGTCGCCGTGGGCGTCCTACACCGCGGTTGGGGCGGAGGGAGGACCCTCTCGTCTCTCGCTCGCGGCGCGCCTCCTCCTTCGCGAGCATTACTGCTTCGCAGAAGGAGGCGACCGCTTCCCACTCCGTCTCGCCCCGCAGCATGGCCGCAACCAATGCCGGGCGCGAGAGGTCTCCGCCTAGCCCCTTTAGGGGCATGGACCTAAAAAAAAAAAAAAAAAAGGCAGACGGAACTTCACTAAGAAACGATTGAAGCACCACAATGGCGGCGGCGTAAATATGTGTGCGTGTGTATAGGGATGCCAGATGAAGGAAAAAATTACCCATTTTTGGGCATTTTTACTTTAAATGGCGCAGGCTGTTTTCGCGTTGTCCCATGAAAACAAATAATGATAGTTGAAAATATTTTGAAAGCTGCCAGAAAAGCTTTATTTTAAACACAAGTAGAACTGTTATTCTATTCAATAAGTGTTTTTACGTATCAATAAATAAGGTATTATAAATTTTATAGTAATTTGAAGTTATGCAAAACCTCGATTTGAAGCTGTCCCAAGACCGGTTTTCCCGCATTATATAGGTATTTCAAAAGATTTTTGTTCCACTATAAGTCTTGCGATTTTTTAATTCAATTGTGTCATAGTTATTCTTACATTTAAACTAAGTATTAACAATAGCTATCATAGTAAAAGAGTAAGAAAATTAATTAAAATTATTGTCCCATAGTATTAACATTACAGGACAAGTCTACATAGTAACGTTCTTTTAGCTACTAATTTACCCATTTAGAATTTATTTTTTATTTTAGGTCTAGCCTGCGGCTTGACCCTCTGAGATTACACTTTGTATTTTGACAATGAATAGCACGTTTTCTAGCTCTCTTTCACAGTACAACTGCTCATTCTACATCGCCCCGCGGCTCGGGATGAGCGCGGGGCCCCCCGCGAGGGGCGCGGTAACATGGCCGGCGAGCGCGCTGCGCGCATTCTCCAGTACGCTGTATTTTGCCGAGTGATACGCACGTTGAATTAAGTTTAACAGTGAGTCTGTTCGAGAGATCGTTGTTACGAGTGTTTTTCCGTGGATGATCTCGATCTTTAAGGTGAGTTACTTATATTGTTTCTAAGATGGTTTTGCAAATTTTTCAGTGTTTATTTATAGGAAAAATCGGATAACTACTGGGTTAACTATTTTCTTTATTTCGGACTCACCCTGGGTAGTCCTTAGAGGTTTTTACCTTTTATTTGTGCCTTCGTTGGCGTCTTGCGGCCAGTCAGCCCAGACGTGGACCTAAAATTAGGCCGACCCAATGAAGTGAGCCGTCGGCCCAATGAGGTGAGCCGTCGGTCGGCCCAATCGAGTGAGCCGTCGGCCCAATCAAGTGAGCCGTCGGGTCGTTGAAGTGAGCCTTCAAGGGTCAATGAAGTGAGCGGTCGGCTGAGTTTATGGAGCCGACGACTCAGAATCATGGCCCGTAGGCTAGCTTTTATGCATCAGTCGGCTCAGTTTATTATTGACGGCTAAAGTTCGATAACCCGTCAGGCGCTTATACCAATAAATTCCTAAATGGGTATTTCTTATCACAGGGCTTAGGATGGCGCTACCAAGGGCCTTCACAACCCTGGGAGAGCTGGCTGAACTCGACGTATCAGGTGACAGGGACGTTTTAGATCGCATCATCGAAGTCGTCGATCAAGTGTTTCCAGATACATGGCGAGAATGGAACGTTATCGATTATTCAAAAGAAGATCTGTTTGGATCACGAATGGATCCGCAAACTCTCAATAAATTGAGATTTGCGATCCCGACGATATCTATGATAAAATGTTTTGACCCGGATACTACGTTAGTATCAGAAAAGAAATTCAAGAGTTACAAATTATCACTTTTGGAATGGCCCTTTTGTAGGGCCTTAATTATAAACCCTAAATCACTGGCGGCTAGAATTCATGGTTCTTCATCAAATTTGGAATTATTCATGGCAGCGATTGGAGATATTGGAGACGATCTAATCTCAAGGGAAGAAGCAGAAAGATTGATGTCTGGCAGGGAGAAGAGAAGGAGACCATCATCTCAGTCATCACATTATGGCAGTAACAAAAAGCAAAAAACTGATTCAGCTGAAGAAATTAAAATCCTCAAGGAACAAACGAAAACCTTGCAGGACATGATGGCACAGCTTTTGAATACTCGAGCGTATAGCACTTCAAGAAGTGATTGTTCGAAGAACTGTGAACAAGATGACTTGATTTCGGAAGTAGATATTTCGTCGCTAAATGGTGAAGAAAAGGAAAATATTGGTCGGGCTTCCTCTGTGTTTGAAGCACCTGGTATGGATATAAACTTACCAGGATGCTCTACCAATCTTTTTGATTTGTCTCCTTGCGTTAAGGAAGCCGAACCTAAAATCAGCAAGGCACCTGCTGATTTATTAGAACAAGGCGTGGATTGTCAAAGGTTTGGTAATGAGTCTTGGGCCAACCTTCGATATAGTGAAGTCAATAAAAAGCTTCAAGCCACTCCAGCTTTTACTTCCCTGTCAGTGAACGCACAATTGGCTGGAAAAACGCCAAACTGGGTTCCTTATGAACAAGTTGTGAAGTACGATCAAGCTTTGGGTGCTTTGACACATGGTCTCCTGCTACAAAGGAAGCAGTTAATAGAAGCCCTATCTAATTTGGCGAGCGAGATGAATTCCAAAGTACTTAATGAGGCTATTGTAAAACATATTACTGGAAAAGATACCGATTTTAGGAAGTCCAGTGATGATGTACTCCAATATGTTTGCGGGCGTCGTGCTGAGTTAATAGAGTTCAGACGCTCTCTCTACAAACCTCCATCAAAGTTCATGCATGGCATACTACATAAAGTACCTCCTTCTTCTACACATCTTTTTGAAGAGAATGCGTTGTCCGAGACGTTTAAACAAAATGGTGGTTTTTACAAGTTTTTTCCCGCCTCGAAGACTTCATCTGACAACAACTTCAAGCGTCAAGATCAAGCCAATAAAAAATCAATATCCCAAGACAGCCGCCAGCAACAATTCCACAAAAAGAAGCTTCCGTCAACTACCGCATCATCTTCTGTCAATAGAGGTTATAGAAAACCATACGAGGGAAAAGCAAACAACAGGAAAACAAAGGGGGGGGGGCACATCGAAAACCCTCACCTGGAAGGCCCTCTAAACCTTATTGACTATGCCGGAAAAAAGTACCTAGCGGGGCGTCTAAAATATTTTATAGAAAAATGGGAGAGCTACGGCGCTCCGAATTATATAAGAAATATTTTAGGCGGCATGTCGATCCCTTTCAAACGCAAGCCCCCGCTAATGTCAAATTCAATGTACAATTTAAAGAGGCTGCAAACCGGGAAGTCCCAGGCTATGCATCAAGAGATAACGAAGTTGCTCCGAATGGGGGCGTTGGAAAAATGCAACCACAACTCAGTTTTCCTTTCACGTCTCTTTCTAGTTCCGAAGTCAGACGGCGGCCAAAGACCTGTCCTCAATTTGAAGCCGTTGAATCGTTTCATGGATCCCAAACCTTTTCGTCTCGTCAATCACCAGAAAGTGCCAAATTTTCTGCAACTAAACGATTTTCTAGCAAAAATAGACTTATCAAGTGCTTACCTACATGTACCCATAAAAAAAAGCTCACAGAAGGTTCCTAGCTCTTTCGTACAACAACCAGTGTTTTCAGATGACTGCACTACCATTTGGTCTTTCGGTCGCTCCCGTGGTCTTCGCTCGACTGACGAATTGGGTGGCAAGCCTGTTAAGATCCAAAGGAGTCCGTATAATCGTATACTTGGACGATTTTTTACTCGCAAGTCAGGACCTGAGCGTATTACAAAATCAGATCAAATTAACAATAAATGTCTTAACCGAATTAGGGTGGATCATAAACTGGGAGAAATCAATCTTGGTTCCAACTCACAAATTAGAATTCCTAGGGATTATTTGGGACACCGAAAAAGATATAAAATCTATCAGTCCAAAAAAGGTACGAAAGATAGAAGAAGCTCTACGTCAGATTCTAGAAGTTCGTCGCTGGACTTGGAGAAAGGCGAAGTCGTTGCTAGGTCTGTTAGTGTTCGCCGCTTTCGTGGTTCCTTTGGGCCTTTTGAATTGCCGATTGATGCAAAGAGCTGTGAACAAACTAAACGCATGTCGGCCGGATCAAATACACGTTATGTCCGAGGTAGCTATTCGCGACGTGGACTGGTGGTTAGCAAATGTGCGAAAGAATTCTCCGATCTTCACGAAAAATCCAACTGCTTTTTTGTCAACCGATGCGTCCAATTGGGGTTGGGGTTCAGATCTCAATGGAAGAATGATGTCGGTCCCCTGGAAACCTTCACAAAAACAATGGCATATCAACGTAAAAGAGCTTTATGCAGTTTACGAGACAATCAAGTGGCACATCGGAAGATTGAAAGGTCAAGCCATAGTGATTCAATCCGACAACCGAACAGTCATCTCACACATAAGGCGGCAAGGCGGTACAAAATCAGTGCGTCTACTAAAACTATCAAGACGTCTCTTGGAGATGTGTCATCGAGCACGTGTAGTCATCCAGCCGCAATTCATTCCGGGACGCTACAATCTGACGGCCGACAGCCTGTCCCGCAAGAAACGATTCGCAGAATGGAGTCTGTCCCCATTTGTTACCAGGAAGATCTTCGAGCGATGGGGAACTCCGGAGATCGATTTGTTCGCGACCGAATCATCTGCTGTGGTACCTCTATATGTCAGCCAAGATCCGAGAGACAAAAAAGCGGTTTTCACAAACGCGTTCAGTCGGCAATGGGCCTTCAATCTAGCCTGGGTATTCCCTCCACCGGCATTAATGCCGCAAGTACTACAGCATCTGAACAATGCAATAGGGTCATACATAATCATAGCTCCGAATTGGGAAAAATCTTTTTGGAGAGTCGACCTTCGGCAGAGAGCCACTGCGCCTCCTTTTCAAATTCGAAATCTACAACACCATCTGATAGATCTAGCAACCGCAGCTCCCCCATCCGAAGTAAACAAATTACAATTGGAGGCTTGGAGAATTCGGGGTGGAGCAACTTAGTCAAAGATTGGTCATCGGAAAATGTAGCCCTATTAGAAAGCTCTTGGAGAAAGTCAACGCTGCATTCCTATAAAGCAGCATGGAATCGTTGGCTCCAATGGTGTGCTTCAAATTCAGTAAACCAGTCTAATCCATCGGCCACGCATTTGGCCCTTTTTCTATGTTATCTTCATACGGACCTGAATTTAGCTCCTAGAACAATTAAACTGCACAAATCTGTTGTCTGCACCTTCTCGAATCCTACCAATGTTGTTAGTCTTGGTTCACACCCCATAGTGGCACGAATAATAAAAGGAATCGAGCTGTCAAAACCACCCACTGTCAAAAGGAATATTTGGGATGTATCAGAAATAATCAAATGGATATCAGATAATCCACCGCAAGAGAATAGTCTTTTTCAATTATCAAGACATGTCACTTTGCTCCTATTGCTCAGTTCTGGACGTCGAATCCATGATTTAACCCTTTTACACATAAGTTCCGACGATATGGTTACTACCAAAGATTCACTAATATTCTGGCCTAAGTTCGGGTCCAAAACGGACTCTGTACGCTTCAGACAGTCGGGTTGGGAGCTTAAATCTGGTCAGATAAAGAACTTAGATATTCCTTTTTGGACGTTAAAGCTTATTTCTTTGTCTGAGAATCGTAGAACAGCTCGTGAAAATCTGACAAATTTATTCATTACCACAAGAGGAGTGGTTAAAGCTGCGTCTCGTAGTGTTATCGCTGGATGGGTACGAACAGCTTTTGAGTGCGCAGGTATTGACGCACCGCCTGGGAGTGTACGCTCAGCAGTAGCTTCCAAGAATATCAATTCATTACCACTAGATGAGGTCTTGAGTATGGGCAATTGGCGAAGTGAAACGACCTTCTTTAAACATTATTTTAAGGAAATTAATCGTATTGATTTTAATTCTAATGAAAGACCAAATAGTTTAAATGGTTCCTTTAAAGCTTTATCGTAAAACTTTAAGACTGATTAATATTATATAATATTAAAACTCTTATTATTGTTTCCAATAGTCTAATACTGAGATTAAGACTGTGATGTTGATTGTTTATTTTATGAATGATACTGATTACAAAGAAGTTCCTATAGTTTAAGTTTTCAAAAGATTGTTTCAAAAAGTAAAAGTTTATGATTTTCGTTTTTCAAACCAGTGTTTCATTTCTTCAATATAATATTAGAACCATCTTAGACATAAAAGTAACCCCAATCAGTTTTCACAGTACGCTGCTATGGCCGGCAGAAACCAAACAGGTCTCAGAGGGTCAAGCCGCAGGCTAGACCTAAAATAGAACCGTTTTTCCCCCGTAGGGAACAAAAACGGATATTTTGGGTCTAGCCAAGGCTTGACCCAGGTTTAAGGCCTAGCCGGCCTTTTACATTAAGACAGTACTGGAGAATGCGCGCAGCGCGCTCGCCGGCCATGTTACCGCGCCCCTCGCGGGGGGCCCCGCGCTCATCCCGAGCCGCGGGGCGATGTAGAATGAGCAGTTGTACTGTGAAAGAGAGCTAGAAAACGTGCTATTCATTGTCAAAATACAAAGTGTAATCTCAGAGGGTCAAGCCTTGGCTAGACCCAAAATATCCGTTTTTGTTCCCTACGGGGGAAAAACGGTTCTATTTTAATGGCAACCTCAAGCACAAAATCTACGAAAAAAATGCAGCCATATTGAATTTAGAAGCGACAGGGAGAATGGGGAAGGCAAGTGTCAAAGTTACAAGTGACAGTTTGGTCCCAAAAGAACTGTCAAATCAAAGGAATTTTCTGAAAAAAAAAAACGATTTATTGATGTAAAATGACTAGATGTTGTGTATTATGCTGTACAAAAGATTATACCATAACTAAACAATCGAATACACTTTTCAAAATAATATCTACTTTTCTATTGGAGGTTAAGTACCAGTATTGCAACGCTCTATAAATCATGAAATGGTTCGACTGGCGGAAGAATTATCACCTGGAACGAGTTTTGTGATGGTTGTGGTGTTAAGAAATTAAATATATTGCGATATTTCTCGAATCTAAATAGAAAAAAGGGGTAAAATTACTGACATAAAACATTATGATATTTTATCAAAATAGAAAGTCAGAAGCAGCATTATATTCCTGTTATAGAAGAGGACAGGTAAAACATACCTAAACTCAAAAATTTAAACCTCAACTACAAGTAATTGTGGATTTATTACGGTAAAATCAAATGTATTACCACTCAATTAAATCACTTTTTTTCTCTTGTAGATGCACCGCGGCGTCTTAATTCTTCTTTAAGTATATGCACTTGCATTGACGAATAATTTTCCATATTTGTTTTGTATATAAACTCAATTTTTATAACAATAAATCTTGTTTGTTTTTTGTACAAGATAGACAGTAATCAGACGTAGGGACCAACTATCGCAGCGCCATCTACGATTAGCTTTGAGTTGCCATCCCCATTGGTGGACGTTTGTGTGCGCAACGAAAATTTGGTCCAAAAAATTTGTCTCGTTAAGTAACGTGTTTTTTCATAAAACCATTTATCTGGTTGTTAATTCTTTTGGAGCAGTAACACCTTAAAGTATATAGAGGCCCTCTATGTATGATTTAGAAGCTTTATAGTTATATTTTTTGAGTATTTCACATTTGTTTTGAAATTGAACTACTTGCGTAACGTCCTGTTCGTTACTGTTACTATAGGGCGGACAAAAACGTTACGAAAAATACAAGTAAAGCTTAGTGCACATTGCATTATGAGTACCTAGACGGTATTTAGATTTTGCAAGCCATCTGATTATAAATGATAACTTAGATCCTATTACCAGGTTGCACACACTTTAAACTTTAATGTAGGTTGTGAGCAGTTCTCATTATTGTCTTAGTCCGCATGATTGTCGGTTATATTATAAATCAGTGGCATAGTGAGGACTACTCTTAACAATTCCGCATCGTAACATTTAATGTCTCTCTAGTAACGGTCCCAAATATTTTTCCTTGTTTTTCTTTACAGCAGCTGAATTATTAATAATTATTATGTACTACAGTAGGTTTTTAATAAATAAAAACATATTACAAATAATATCTTATTAAAATGTTATAATTAGCTCATCATTTAAATAGTTAAAACTTAAAATGAAACAAACGTTTTGAAACTTTTGTTACTAAATGGATATTTTTTTTGAATTTTAACAAAATGTGGTTATTTAGTACGTTCTTAAATATATTTCTTTTAATCTATTAATCACGGGTAATAAATTAGTAGTCTATTTTTTTCAGGTCATCTAGTCAGTGAATTTTTATCAAGTTTTGATTTTTGTGACTATCAGGACAAAATTTTCCTTACTCACCTTGTAAAATAACGATTAATGTAATATGTACGTATTTGTACAAGGAACTTTTAGCTAATTCATATAATTAATAACATTATCTATGAAGAATCATCAATTTCAAACCCGAAAAGAAACCTAAATTTTTAAAAGTGGTTTTTAAAACCTGCGCCGTTTATAGTGAATTTGCCCTTTTAAACAATATTTAATTACGATCTCCCTTGAACTTAAGTTTAATTACAAATTTTTTTGTGACGGATACCTATTTTTAAAATAAAGGTAAAATCATTTAAGCACATTGGATATTAAAATATTTACAACTCGTTTAATGTTAATAAAGTTTTACAATCCCTTTTGGTGATTCAAATTTTTGTAGACTTGTCTTTTGCTATCGACACATCTAGAAATCCCTTCTAATTTACTTAAGTGGTGAAAACGAATGTTTAAGTATTTTTCGGCTATAAATATTTAATTAAAGCTATTTTATGTTCCATTCCTACACGTCTACATTCCTATTCCATGTCTACACTCCCTTATTATTTTTATACAATCATTTTTCCATGCATCATTTGCCGTGGGAAATCTGTAAAAATATATAAGAATACAATAACGGTAAATAGTAACATAAAATATAAATCTCCCAATTTTAAAATAATTTGAACCTTGAAATAGTTGCAACACTGATTGATTTCGAGATGTTTATTAAATTTATTGACGTAAAATCGAGAAATAAGCTTCAAATTGACATGCTTAACTATGAAAAGTGATCCCCTGGCTTTTTTAATTGAACTACTATGGTTTAGACAACTTTTTGCAACACATGACGGCATACTTTGGTTTATAATAGACAAAATAACATCGTATAAAACCGCGAGTGTCGTTCGAGGCGTAATGGCCGACGGCTGACTTACTATGGTGTGAATGTGTGCGTGCTGGCTTGTCCACATTAGCGCACTGTGTGCGTGCTGGCTTGTCCACATTAGCGCACAGTGTAGTATTCAATGTACTGGCTAGATTTCAATAAGCCGCATCCCTAAGCCGCGGCTGACGGACGCGTCCGATAATATGTTCGCAGCTTTAGGTATCCTCGGTTCATGCTCTGTATCTATGTTTCCAAGTGACACTGACAAACATTGACAAATGACGGGAAATTGACAAATGACAAAGTAAATGGGGAAGGCGTGTCAAAGTGACAGTTTGGTCCCAAAAGAACTGTCAAATCAAAGGAATTTTCTGAAAAAAAAACGATTTATTGATGTAAAATGACTAGATGTTGTGTAATAAGCTGTAAAAATGATGGAACATACAAATTTCCGACAATTTACACTATCAAGAAATAATGGGTAGCTGCTGTGACTGCCTTGAGAACAAAAATTGAATTATAACTAAGGAAAAGCTATATAATAAACAAATATCCAGCCTTGCAAAGCCGAGACAGGCCGTTAGTTGAGTTTATTAATGAAATTCTATGATTACACCATAACTAAACAATCGAATACATTTTTCAAAATGATATCTAGTTTTCTATTGGAGGTTAACTACCAGTATTGCATCGCTCCATAAATCATGAAATGGTTCGTCTGGCGGAAGAATTATCACCTGGAACGAGTTTTGTGATAGTTGTGGTGTTAAGAAATTAAATATATTGTGATATTTCTCGAATCTAAATAGAAAAAAGGGGTAAAATTACTGACTTAAAAACATTATGATATTTTATCAAAATAGAAAGTCAGAAGCAGCATTATATTCTTGTTATAGGAAAGGACAGGTAAAACATACCTAAACTCAAAAATTTAAACCTCAACTACAAGTAATTGTGGATTTATTACGGTAAAATCAAATGTATTACCACTCAATTAAATCACTTTTTTTCCTCTTGTAGATGCACCGCGGCGTCTTAATTCTTCTTTTAGTATATGCACTTGCATTGACGAATACTTTTCCATATTTGTTTTGTATTTATACTCAATTTTTATTACAATAAATCTTGTTTGTTTTTTGTACAAGGTAGACTGGGAGTTATCTGACGTAGGGACCAACTATCGCAGCGCCATCTACGATTAGCTTTGAGTTGCCATCCCCATTGTTGTTCGTTGTCGTGACTCCATAAAATATCTTCTTGATTTGTTTGTTATTATTTACTGACCATATTCGAGACTATCAATAATTAGTCTAAAACGGAACAATAGCATTAATTGAGTACAAAAAATACCTTTACATCCGTAAACATGAAAGAAAAACGGAAGAAAAGCAAACATAGTAAAACCAAAGATCGTGAACGGAAAAGCAAGCGACGTTCGCCCAGTGTAAGTTTATTTTTACGTTATTTACATTACATTACAATATTTTACCGTAACTAAAGCGGTGATCGGTCTAACAGAGATTTGCTTTTTTTAAGTGATATTTTCTGAAAACTACCAACTTTAATTTACAGTCATCAAGCTCAAGTGGTTCAGAATCTGACGAATGGGTGGAACAAGAAACTAGAAAGACTAATGAAGCACAGAGAGAGGATTGGATGTCAATGACCGGCATGCTCAAGACATACACTAAAGAAGACATCAGGCCTAAGAGAGAAGAAAAAGAAAAAAAAAACATTGACTCATACAACCCAGGAACTAGTAGTAGAGAACTAAATCCTTACTGGAAAAATGGAGGGACAGGTATACCACAGACACCAGATGAATATCGAAAATCAAGACCATTTATTAAACCTTCCAATGATGATGATGATTATTATTCAAAGTCTAGAATTTCTAAGCCAAGTACCTCTGACAGGCACTCAAGTAGAAGTTCATATGAAAAGCCTAGAGAACATTACCATGATAGAAGAGATTCTTATCAGACATCAAGCAGAAATACAAGTAACTGGAGAAAATCTAGTGAAAATAGAGAAAGAAGACATGATACAGAAGAGATAAGAGAAGCAAGAGAAGAACCACCTGTACATGAATCAAAAGAAAAGCACACTGAAAAAATGTCTGTTACACAAGAAAAACCAATAGATAATAAATATTTGAGTGATGAAAAAATGAACAAATTGGCTGCCAAGATTGTAAAAGCAGAAATACTTGGTGATCAAAAACTTGTTCTCGAACTTAAATCTAAGTTAGAAGCTGCCAGAGAATACAGGAAGCAGAATCCTGACGCTGGTAAAGAAGAGGAGGATGACCGAGTCATGTTGATATCTACAAGTTTATCTGGTAATAGTAGGCCACTTACAAGTAGTGAAAAGGGAGACCCAAGGAGTAAAAGTGGTAAAAGAAAGGCAGAAACTCATGTTTCTGGGGAAAGGACAAAGTACTTTGGTGATGACGACAAATATAATTTGGCACAAATGGTAAGATATTTTTTATTTAATTATCTCCTAAACTCCCAATATTAGCAATGGTTAAATTTACTTTTGCTGGCCCTTGTCTATATATATATATTGGTTTAATTGTTTTTCATTCTATTTCAGTTCCAACAAGAAAAATATGGAAATAATTATAATGATGAGGCAGAATTTGCCAAACTTGCAGCTAAACATAAAAATCCAAATGATGATATTGAAGACATTTTCATGGATAAAATATCAAGAAACAAAGATGCTGCAAAGGAAAGTGAAAATGAGAAACAGCAAGCTATTAGCCAACATGTAAAAATGGAGAGGACTTTAGAAGGATGTGAACATTGTTTAGATTCTAGGAACATGTTGAAACATCTCATGGTTAGCTGTGGAAACAAAGTATATTTAGCACTGCCTGCGAGGAAGTCTATGGTTAAGGATCAATGTATAATAACTACCATTCAGCATGCTTCTTGTGTAACCTCCATTGATGAAGATGTGTGGGAAGAAATTATGGTAAGTGTTGCGGATAAGGCAAATCCAGTCCCTAGATAGATAATTTGGTAGGTAGATTAGAGGTAAAGGTTAGATTAGATTTATAACAAAATTGTTTTTTATTTCAGAACTATAGAAGAGCCCTAACTCAATTCTATAACTCTCAAGGTATGGATGTAGTATTTTATGAGACAGCAACAAAATTACATAAACATCCACATATGACAATAAACTGTGTGCCCCTACCTAGAGATGTAGGTGATATGGCTGCAATCTATTTCAAAAAGGCCTTATTAGAGTGTGAAGCAGAGTGGTCTATGAATAAAAAAGTTGTAGACTTGAAAGGGAAAAATATAAGAAGAGGAATACCAAAAGGGTTGCCATACTTCTGGGTGGATTTTGGCATGGATTCTGGTTATGCCCATGTTATTGAGGATCAACAACTGTTTCCATCAAACTTTGCTGAGGTAATTTTGTGTCTCATTAAAACAAATATGAGGCTGCATTTTGCTAACTATGTGAAACACATAATTTTCAACCAATTATTATATTTTCCAGGAGGTTATTGGTGGGATTTTGGATTTAGACCACAGTTTATGGAGGAAACCTCAGAAAGAGTACGGAGACCCACAGAGAAAAAAAGTATTGGAGTTTCTTAAAGAATGGAGACCTTTTGATCCTGCGAAAAATAAGTAGCAACTGTTGGACTCCAAACTATCAGTTGAACATTGAGGAGCCAGCCAGGATACAGAATTATTCTCAGTTTGTCTTATTTTTAACATTGATGGTTGTCATGATACCTAAGTGAAATTGAGGTTTCTCATTTTATTATGAGTAACTTTGATAAGATAGGATTGATTATTAAATACAATCTGTATATATAAAAATCAATGCCACTTTTCATTGTAATTTTATAACTCAAGAACGGGTTTACCTATCCAAACAAATATTTAGGCTTTGTTTGAACTATTTAGTAGATGGTTTATGTGAAGTTTGCACAAAATCGGTCGAGCAGTTCTTCATTTATCACATTTTTTGTAACAAATGAATTCAATAAATGGAGGAACATTTTGTTAATAGGAATTTTGCTGTCAAAGTAGCAAAGCACGTACCGGGGCGCTAGTTTGATATAAAATTGTGTCTTTACTACAATCTCGATGGCCACTCTGCTGGAAATTAAGGAATCTGACAGTGCCAAACTCATTCCCAAACTCAGGAAAGTTTCAACTAGGAGTAATCAGCACACTTGGTACTTGGAACCATGAATTTATTTCACTGACTTTGGTGTGGCCCCCCATCAGTGATTTTAGTCTTTATCCTACTAATGTTATAAATGCGATAGTTTGTGAGGATGTATGTATGTGTATGTTTGTTACTCTTTCACGCAAAAACCACTGAACGGATTTGGCTAAAATTTGGTACACAGATAGTTTATAACCTGGATTAACACATAGGATAGTTTTTATCCCGATTTTATGTTCCCATGGGATAATTTTCGAGTTGTAGCGGGTGAAGCCGCTGGCAACAGCTAGTGAAACATAACTGTAGTTGGTAATTACATACTATACATTTTTAGGAAAATGTAATAAACCACAGACCTAGATATTAGTTTCTCGATCGTGTCTACAAAATTTCATTGACTTAGAGTGTTTAATATTCAAAATAAGTATCTGAACACCTTTCTCACAAATCTAATAATTTGTTAGTCACTGATTCAAATGTTTTAAGGGTGGCAAGTATAATAAAAACAAAATAAGGTTTTTAAAATTTATTAGCATTATGATTTGTTCTCTTCTTTCAGCATTTCTTCTATTAATTTTTGTCTTTCTGCTGCTTGCCTCATTTTCGTAAGAACTAGAGATTCATAATCTCTATCTGAGATCACTGATGGACCAGTGACATCCTTCTTAGTTGTTAATACTGGCCTCTCATTCACCCATTTTAGTTCTAAAGGATTATCTGGTAAACCTGAAAGTAAAATAGAAGAAAATATATATTAGGCTTAAATTAGAGGATTGTGCTGTTCTTGTGACATTAGTATTAGTACTGGCAAGGAGAAGGTTTTAGTTATTAAATTGAATCAATAATGCATAATTCAGCCACATTTCCCCATTTATTAAAGGGATTGATGACAATATTTGAAAATATAGTGTACCTATTAATTATTTCTTTACAGTATACACAAATATTAATAGAGCAAACTATTTACCTTTCTCAAGTTCTAGAGCCAGTTCCGATGCTTCTTTACTTGCAAATTCCACTAATGCACTCCCTTTTTTCTTTGGAGATACAATTAAGGCTACAATGTCACCATACTTTTTCAAGAATCTTCTGAGAGTAGCTTCATCATAACCACCATTGTTTGAGTCACTTTTGTCTGCTTTCCATTTTATCTTAATTCTATTGAGACTGGAGTCCCACACAGGCTGAGTCATGAGACCCATGGTTTTTCGTATTTCTTCCTTCATTCTTTGTTGTTCTTCTATTAGTAACCTATTGCCTTCTCTCTGTAATCTCTCTATTTCTCTTGCTAGTTTCTGTTCATCTGTGAGGTTACTAGCGCCTGACCCGGCTTCCCTTTCCCGCCTTTCCAAATCCTCTTTCAGTTTTTGGCGCTTACTGTCTAACTCTTGATGACGTAGTTTTGCTGCTGCCTTAGCTCTGAGTACTTTGTCATAGGCGGACCTAGCAGACACATCTGTTAATATTTCTAATGCTTGTGATAATGCGTGGAATGTCTCAGCAGCTTTCGGATCATCAGGGTTTTTATCTGGATGGCATTTCAGTGCCTTCTTTCGGTAAGCTTTTTTGATCTGAAAATACAAACGTAGTGTCAAAACAAAGATATAGAAAGAGAAGAGAAGCTATAGAAATATGTTAACCGATTCGTTGCGGATAGCACGTTTCAGTGCCATCACTTTTGCGTGTGGCGTTTTATTGGGCACGGATGTGTGTCATTTTAAAGTCGATGGTAACTCCTTCAATTTTGTTCGACGCCACAGGTAGAAGTTAGCGAAATTAGACATCGCAACGAATCGGTTTATTTAAAGGACAAAAATATAAAAGAAAACACATACCTCTGATTCTGTTGCTGTTATTGGAACGTCGAGGACGGCGTATAAATCGACATCTTCGATATTTTTGGATGCCATGGCGGAAAAAGAGTTTATATAATTCAATCTAGTGGACGACAACCAATTAGAATTTCTTGGAATGAATAGAAAATGCAAGTTTTACATTTCACAAGATTTCACAACAAGAAAACGGGAATTGTTTTTGGAACTGTCAATGTGACATTGACAGATTTTCATGAACAATGGGGAAGGCAAGTGTCAAAGTGAAAATGACAGTTTGGTCCCCAAAGAACTGTAAAATCAAAGGAATTTTCAGAAAAAAAAACATTTATTGATGTAAAATGACTAGATGTTGTGTAATAAGCTGTAAAAATGATGGAATACACTTTTCAAAATAATATCTACTTTTCTTTTGGAGGTTATGTACCAGTATTGCATCGCTCGAAAATCGAAGAATTATCACCTGGAACGAGTTTTGTAATAGTTGTGGTGTTAAGAAATTAAATATATTGTGATATTTCTCGAATCTAAATAGAAAAAAAGGTTAAAATTACTGACTTAAAACATTATGATATTTTATCAAAATAGAAAGTCAAAAGCAGCATTATATTCTTGATAAAGGAGAGGACAGGTAAAACATACCTAAACTCAAAAATTGAAACCTCAACTACAAGTAATTGTGGATTTATTACGGTAAAATCAAATGTATAACCACTCAATTAAATCACTTTTTTTCTCTTGTAGATGCGCCGCGGCGTCTTAATTCTTCTTTTAGTATATAGTACTTGCATGGACGAATAATTTTCCATATTTGTTTTGTATTTATACTCAATTTTTATAACAAATAATCTTGTTTGTTTTTTTGTACAAGGTAGACGTGGGGACCAACTATCGCAGCGCCATCTACGATTAGCTTTGAGTTGCCATCCCCATTCATCAATGGTTTTTTGATCTGAATACTTGTCTTTTGGCAATCGTAGTGATGTGTATGCAAATGCAATGTTAGTCGAATAATTTTAGGACTTAATTTTGATCGAGTTTTTATTTTTCTTTATTATCTGTATCATAACATAACCTCTTTCAGTGAACCAAGTGAACTTTAGCTGTCACCACGGCAGGCAAACTTAGAACAAAAAATTTCAACCTTATGCTCTATGGCCAGAAACTTCGCTAAAGTGAGGGACGCGGGGTAACGGGGGTAGTACCCTGCGTCCCTCGTTCATTCCCTGCCCCCTCTTTCGCCCGGTGCCAAAACCAAAGACAATTTACAAAAGTCTATGTCAATATGTCTGACTGAACAAAACTTCGAAAAGTTTCTATTTTATATTTTCTTACTTATTTAACAGTTTCACTAGTTTATACGGTAATATTTAGCCTTCCAGTGCAACATGTGCATCAAGAATTATGTGGTTCATTACAATGATAAACGAAAGGACGTTAAAATGAGTTCGTTTCGTGTTAATGAGATAAAACTTGAAATTCGCTTATAAACTGGGATTATTGTACTATATTCAGTGAATATGTGCGCTAGTTGACTACAAGATATCAAAAAATGTATATGTGTGCCAGAAAAGGTTTGAAAAGAGGAAGAATCGGCTCAAATTATCATTGTTTTCAGCTGATGAAATTACCCTAAAAAAATCTTGTAAAGTTGACGAAGGTTAGTATGTAAATCATAAATATTTGCTTATCTTATCATTTCGAATAAGCACCAATCTCCCACAGTTTGAATTAAAATTATGATGACATTGTTCATTAGAATTTAGAATGTTAAATACCATACACTTAAAGTATGGACTGCGCAATAGCTACATAAAATTGATCCCACTCAACTAGAAAGAGGAATAGTAGAGCGGGTCCTATCTTTTCTGTTACAGTGGCTCTCATTCTAGAGTATGGCCAATTTTATCTTTCAGTTGGTCAATGGTACATCATACTTATTAAAATAAATTGTATTATTTCTTTTCAGGTGAAGAATTTGTGGTCCAGTTTCAGCTAAGCATTTGCATGTACTCTATTTAAGAAACGATAATTTTGTAAGTATTTTATTAATTTTCAGATATTTTTTTTCTTATTCTCTGTTTACATCAAATAGAAATGATAATTTTATCACTCACAAGCATTTGACCAATTTGTTGTAATAATGACATGTGATGTAATCAAATCAAAGAAGTTTATATTAATACCAGTTATTAATCTTATCATTGTGAATAAGCATAGTTTCCTGAATCTGATCTCTATATATATTTTTTAATAGCCCTTAATGTTCCTCTATTACTGGACAAAGGCTACCCCACATTTTTCCAAGTGGTCTTCAAATACAACTTCGGACCAGCCGTCATTAACCTTACTTCATTGCAATCAACCAAGTTTAATGCAAGTTTCATTTGTTTCAGTTCAATATCCTGATGGGAGAAGTTTTAGCCACACCCTCAAAGGTACTACTTATAATATATTCAACTCGGTTAATGGAGCTTGTGTGAGTTATAATATTAAGAACTCAAAAGTCACCATCAATGATTTTGGTAAGGAACTAATTATAAATTAAAAGAAAATACATTTAAATATTTTGTGTTGTATCAGAAAAGACTGTCTTTAAAGGTGACTGATGAGCTGTTTTTTTTTTGTGAATATTTAGATCAATTTTAATGTATGGACTATCAACCAATCATAGACTTAAAGGATGGACTGAGCAAAAGCTGCCTTACGTTGACCATACTCTCTAGAAAGACAAGAAAATGATTACTTTTAAGTCTATGTAATTGTTTACCTCTCCTTCTAGACGGGACAATTTTATCTGTCAGTTGGCTAGATAAGGCGCAGTTCATCTTTTAAATCTATGGGACTAATAATGTGGCAATTTTTACTAAATGTTAACTATTACTGTACTATTGTTAATAAATTACCTAGAAATATTAGAGAACTCATGAAAATAATTTAGCTATAATCTATGTAACTGGCAGATGAACAGGAATTTTTGCATGGTGCATTTATTTTTTATAACTTTATCAAGCAACATGAAATGAGGTCCTTATTTAATTTAGCTTACGCACATTATTGCAAATTTCCTCCGAGAGTTAAAATATACGTTAAAAATGTAATTAATACCTTGTTAAATTATTGTATATGTTTATATAATTTATATATTGTTTTGTATAAGCTAGCAATTCTTACATCTGATAATACCTGTATTTTATGCCATTTATGATGTAAAATGTTATTTTGTCATAAATAAACAACTTTAAATAATTATGTTCTGTGTTTCATTTATATTTTTCTCATTTTTTTTAATCTCTGAGACTGAATTGACAGGTGCAAATGGCAAACTGACACAAATTTCAACAGTATTTATGTCAGTTTTAACATTATCATTTGTCAATTTGGTCTCCGAGATTAAAAAACAAACTAAAAATTTAAATCCTTTTTGGTGCAGGGACAACTAGGCTGAATATGGCAAAAAACGGTTGCCTTTGCCACAGATTCAACACTTGAAAATTAAAAAAACATGAACTGTCAAATTCAATTTTTCCAATCTCTACGGACCATTTTTCTTGTATGGGAGTCGGTCGTCTGAGTGTCTATGTAGTCTGTGGCTGTCACTGACCCGTTCTGTGTCACTGACACCCTGACACCACTCGTTTTAGTTATTTTGGTATAGTTAGAATTCAAAACCTTTTATTTTACGAGAATTAGAAATAAAATACCTACACAACAGAACAAGCGAAAGTTAGGAATATGTTTTCAAATTGCTTTAGTAAGTGTTTTATTTACACGCTATATTAATTTTTTTTAGAAGTTTCTTTCACTTATAAACTTCACTGTATAAACTTTAATAATTCGTCCGTGTTTTTCAGAACACCGTGCGCTTATTCGTACTTTGCCTTTAGCACGGTATAATTCTACTGCCACAGAACCTGTTGCATCGCCTGTAACTGAAGGTAAATATTTAATAACCTATACAGTTTTTTCAAAGATTGGCCATTACCCAGCTATAGAATAAAGATAGGTGGAGGAGGGATGGTTTTTGCCCTACAGTGGGACAACTCCGCCCCTAAGATGACCCACTGACCCACGAAACTTCTTAATAATTCGAGTCCTGCGGCTATTATAACACTGACCAAAACCAAGTAATAAAATTATAAAAGCCTTGAAGTATAAACACAAAACATATTGTTTCTAATCTGAGAGGACCTCATTGAGAGAGGATATCAACCTGTTAATATTTTATTTTCAGATCAACTGCCCAAGAAAAATATTTTGGAACATCCAGATTATTTCAGTGTCCATAACTTATTTACAGTTAAAGATTTATTTGATGCAAGAGTTCACTATGGACACAAGGAAGGATCACTCAATGATTACATGAGACCATACATCTATGGATCCAGGCTTGGGCACTTAATATTTGATTTAGACATTACTGCAGAGCACTTACGACTAGCACTCAACTTCACAGCACATATTGCTTACAGAGGAGGTATCATTTGTTTCTTCAACAGAAATTCCCTGAACTCCCACTTGGTTGAAAGGACAGCACAAGAATGTGGAGAATATGCTCACACAAGATTCTGGAGAGGAGGTATCTTCACAAACGCAAACCATCAATTTGGTGCAGTCACGAGGTTGCCCGATTTATGCATATTTTTAAACACACAGAATAATATTCTGAATCAACACACTGCAGTTAGAGACAGTGCTAAAATGTTAATACCTACAATTGGTGTGGTTGACACAAACTGTAACCCTAACCTGATCACCTACCCAGTCCCAGGCAACGATGACACTCCAGCCGCCATAGAACTATACTGTAAATTGTTCAAAGCTGCCATACTTCGAGGCAAAGAAGCGAGAATGAAATTTTTGCAAGAAAATAATGAATAATTTGTTAATTAGGAGAAAAAATAATATTAAAATAGGTATTTAAAATATAATATTTTATTTCAATATAACTGGTTACTTAAATATGTATCACATATTGGCACATACAAGTACCTAAGGATAAAACTTAATCATTATTAATTTGTCCCAATTTATTCACCAATACATTTCTAAAACAAAGTGAATGCCATTGTTTTTCAAAAAATTAAATGGAAGTATTT
This sequence comes from Agrotis clavis, assembly GCA_954870645.1. Classification (NCBI taxonomy): domain Eukaryota; kingdom Metazoa; phylum Arthropoda; class Insecta; order Lepidoptera; family Noctuidae; genus Agrotis; species Agrotis clavis. The sequence continues at coordinate 12,696,000 of OX940930.1, forward strand.
GTATTATTGTAGGCATCAAATTTTTTAAAAATTTTAAAACAACATTATAATCAATGAAGAGTTAACAATAACACTCAATAATAACAAAAATATTTTCTTAGGTATCATATTACTGATATAGGTATTTAGCCTTAAATGTAATTCAACAAAAGCCTTACTACATTCTACAAACAATTTAAAAAGGAAGTACAGATTGGAATACTTATCAATATGAAGTTTTAAATGATTCAAAAACATATTTTCAGTATGCTATATTTAGATAGTTACATGTCTAATTTGTTCAGCTTTATTCTTGTGATAGATATGATTTACGAACTTTCTAATTTAAAGGCATACATGATTAGATCTGTCTCGTCTGAACAGAGGAGATTGATCACCTTGAATGGTCCAATCAACTGCTATTTTTATATTACCTATTACAAGCAAATCAGAAAAGTTTACAGCATATCTGATAGATTGACAGACTGACAGATTCTTTTATTCAAGATTGATCTCTCCATGTATAGCAGTGTTTAGGACGCTTAGTTCCGAGACAAAATAGACGAAGCATAGTTCATTGTCAACCCAGAAGAACTTTCCTCATCATGTGGGGGTGAGGATTGTTGTCCACCTCGCGACTCTCCCAGCTTCCAGTGATACACTTAGAGCTGCAAAGGTACTGCAGGAGCGGAATACGATATTTACCACAGAAGTCGACGAACTTTATATGCTCCACGCGGTTGTCGAAGAAAACACCTGCAATTTAGAAAATTTATTGTTTTGCACTATCACTAATGAAACTACAACAAAAACACTTTCAGGAAAAAGTGGATGATGATGTAAAACATCATTATCTGATCCGGGAGATGAGCCAGTGGACAAGTACCTACTGTGGTAGAAATCTACCTTGATAGGCTGGTAACTATGCCTCCTAATGTTTTCGGATCCAGTAGATTCGGGTTTGACGCAGATTGTGCACTTCGCAAATTGTGCACTTGACGCAAAATGTGCACTTCGCAAATTGTGCAATTCGCAAATTGTGCACTTCTTAAAATAGTAATTCGCTAAATGTGCACTTCGCAAATTGTGCACTTCTCAAATTGAGCACTCCTCAAAATGAATCTGAAAGTTATCATAATGGTTCAAAATAAAAACAGCTTAATTACATTTTTATGTATTATTATTTTGCACGAGAACGTGATTATTTTCACACGAAACTACTGTTATAGTGTTAAAATCGAGCAAAATAATAAAAATAAAACACGTTTTTAAATGTCCTAAAAATAAGAAAATAACCCTACGGGGCTGAGAGAGGGGCCACTTAAAACGTGGGGGCGTATATTATTCTAAAGGATATATTTATTTACATGACGACATGACGTGTACCTATAGATCGTGGGTGTAACTTGCAAAGATACACCCCCACGTTTTGAGTGGCCCCGTAGGGTTATTTTCTTATTTTTAGGGCATTTAAAAACGTGGGTTTTTAGTTTTTTTTTAATTATTTACTTAATTAATTTATTATTTTTATCTTTGTTCATCGGGTTTGAAGCTGGCCTGAAAATTTCAGCTTGCTAGCTTATCGGGAAGTGCCTTAAAGCCCGTCCGCCATCTTGGACGTCCGCCATATTGGATTTAAGTCACATGACTATTTTTTTCGTATTCCTGACAGCAAACCCTTTCATTTGATACCCATATCATGGGGGTGCATTTCAAATAGCCTGTCTGCCATCTTGGACGTCCGCCATATTGGATTTAAGTCTCGTGATTATTTTTTCGTATTTCTGACAGCAAACTCTTTCATTTGATACCCATATCATGGGGGTGGATTTCAAACAGCCAGTCCGCCATCTTGGGAAGGGCGCCATATTGGATTTGTTATGACGTTTCTTAGCTAGTCATGTATTGTCATCAGAACTCAGAGCGTGTGCAAAATTTCAGCCTGCTAGCTTATCGAATGTAGCCTGAATATAAATAAATCTATACATATAATAAAATAGTAGGAAAGTCAAAACTGTACATTGAATATTTTTTGAAAAGAATACTTGGGGTGTGATCTACAATCCATACCGAAGCCAAAAATATAGTTTTTAGAATTTTTGTCTGTTTGTCTGTATGTATGTCCGGGATAAACTCAAAAAGTACTGGACGGATTTGAATGATTTTTTTTTTGTTGTATAGGTATTAAGTCTGGCCAACACATAGGCTATAATTTATCTTGGAAACTTGAACACCTGGTGCAGAACCGCAACGGACCAGCTAAACTATAAGAGATACAAAAATGGTGCGTTAGCAAAAATTGTTCCACCTGATGAGCACTCTCTGTTGACGTATAAAAAATGAAGATCTGGAACACCTGTTGTTGAACTCCAAGAGCCCAGCTACACTATAACATGTAAAGGAATGACGTCTTAGCAAAGTTGTTCAGCCTGATGAGCAGTCTCTGTTGACGTTTAAAAATTGAAGATCTGGAACACCTGATGTGGAACACCAAAAGCCCAGCTACACTATAACATATAAAGGAATGACGTCCTAGCAAAGTTGTTCAGCCTGATGAGCTGTCTCTGTTGACGTATAAAAATTGACAATCTTGAACATCTGATGTGGAACACCAAGAGCACAGCTACACTATAACATATATAGGAATGACGTCTTAGCAAGAGTTGATCAGCCTGATGAGCACTCTCTGTTGACGTATAAAAATTGAAGATCTGGAATACCTGATGTGGAACACCAAGAGTCCAGCTACACTATAACAAATACAGGAATGACGTCTTTGCAAAGTTGTTCAGCCTGACGAGCACTCTCTGTTGACATACAAAAATTGAAGATCTCTGGAACACCTGATGTGGAACACCAAAAGCCCATCTAAACTATAGCATATTATATGTATAGATATGTATAGGAATGAAGTCTTAGCAAGAGTTGCTCAGCCTGATGAGCACTCTCTGTTGACCTATAAAAATTGAAGAACTGGAACACCTGATGTGGAACACCAAGAGCCCAGCTAAACAATAACATTATGTAGGAATGACATCTTTGCAAAGTTATTCAGCCTGATGAGCACTCTCTGTTGACATATAAAAATTTAAGATCTGGAACACCTAATGTGGAACACCAAAAGCCCAGCTAAACTATAACATATATAGGAATGACGTCTTAGCAAGAGTTGCTAAGCCTGATGAGCACTCTCTGTTGACGTATAAAAATTGAAGATCTGGAACACCTGTTGTGGAACTCCAAGAGCCCAGCTACACTATAACATAAAAAGGAATGACGTCTTAGCAAAGTTGTTCAGCCTGATGAGCAGTCTCTGTTGTACGTCACTAACAAAGTAAGATGCGTTTTTTTTTTGTTTTTTGTTGTTTAAAGACCCATTTGACTAAGACAACACTGCAACACTCAACGTGTTCGTAGTCATGAAACTGTGACAAAGCAAAGGTGTTTCAGGATTATAATGTAGTCGTCTTCCCCTGGAGGCGACGGCCCTCCATCGCGTCTATCGAGGCTCATCGCCAGGAGAATGATTGACTGACGTGAAGTTGCGGAATGATTGACGTGGAGTTGCGGATACCAGCCCGCTTTACAATACAATCGCCAGGATGAATTCCCGGAAAGAGCTCCGGCGTGATCACAGGGCAATATTGAGAGAGCGACTGTCGCAACCGAGTTCCGGGCACGCCCCAACCGCGGCGGTAAGACCCCTCTTTAAGGAGTTGCTGGATAGGCGTCACGGCGTCCCGCCTGACCTACCACATGACGTAGGTCCTCACCGGACACGAAAGTTTCGGGAGGTAGCTGTGTCTGATAGGGAAAAAAGAATCGCCTGGGTGTCACCACTGCGTGGATCGCTTGGAGGACACGGTGGAGCATACGGTGCAGGACTACCCGCTTGGGCAGAGCACCGCCGTGTCCTCACTACGACGATAATCGGTGACCTCTTGTGCTTAGTGTTGGTCGAGGCCAAGCTGCGGGGCGAGACAGAATGGGAAGCAGTCGCCTCCTTCTGCGAAGCAGTCATGCTAGCGAAGGAGGAGGCGGGACGCATGAGGGACGGCGCAGCGGTAGACGCCGATGGCGACAGACGTCGCTACACGATCTCCAGCCACTGTAGGCGCGGCCATTCGGGCGGCAAGTAAAAGTGCACGTTGTGTTCCACGTGATGTATTACCACGCTAAAAAAATGAAATCGTCTGAATGTACCATGTCAAACAAAAAAGCCGTCGAGGCCGTGGACAGAACACTTTGAGACATTCGCCATGATGATAGACCCATGGACAATATCACGGTAGGTACTGTTCTCTGTAAAATTCCGGCAGACACTGCCCGTTGTAAGAAGAATTGATAAGTTACGTATTCGGAGTCCCGTCAAGTATAACACTTCAGGAAAACTCTTGGCTATGTGTGATCGTGCAATACTAAAAAAATGACCGAACCGCTGCAATAAATGAAAACATATTAGCCGAAATTGTTGGGAATGATGTGGTTTACACATCATACAATAACGTCGTCAATTAGGGTGATGCCAGCAACCACCCACTAGAGATTTTAAATTCATCAACTGCCTGTGGTCCTCGAGCTCATAAAATAACCTAAAAGTAATAATAATGCTTCTAAGAAATCTAACAACTTCACCAAAATTGTGCAATGGAACGCGACTAATAGTTACTGCATTACGGTGCGTACAGACTTTATAACATAACATGTTATATAACATTGTTATTTCATTTTTCATGGTAACATTCTACATAGAGCATAACATTCTACATGTAACATGTTATATAACACATGTTATATAACATGTTACATGGTCTGTACGCACCTTACACAGAAATTTAAGCGAAGCTGAAATTCTCACCGGATGTGGCTCAGGGGAAACTGCATTGATACCGTGAATACCACTCATCTCCAACAATTTCCCTTTCCAGTTCAAACTCACACAATTCCCGGTAGCCGCTTACTTCGCGATGACCATAAATAAGTCCCAAGGACAGACCCTGAAGGAAGCTGATGTCGACCTAAGGTCCAACTGTTTTTCCCACGGCCAACTATATAACACATGCTCGCCTGTCAGTAATGCTGACCACCTTTTTATTTTAGCACCAGAGGGAAAAACTACCAATGTCGTATATAAAGTGTTGTGTCTGGAAGTTTTCATTTCATTTGCTTTAAAGTTTGTTATAGATTCTATAACAAACTTTAAAGTGGGACATCAGGTACCCTCACTTTCTCAACAAATTAAAAAAGAGTATTAGTTTATGTGCCTTAAAACCAAATACAATGCGGACGAAGTCGCGGGCAACAGCTAGTAAATAAAATAAAAATAAATTATCAGGAAGTGCCTCAAAATTGAGTTGCAAAAGTCCAACCGGAACGACAAACAAACAAGAAAAGTGAGTGTATAAAAACGTGGGAAAAATAAATTGTAAGTAATCGGTTTTTACTTTGAACCATTGTGATAATTTTCAGATTCATTTTGAGGAGTGCTCAATTTGAGAAGTGCACATTTTGTGAATTACTATTTTGAGAAGTGCACAATTTGCGAAGTGCACATTTTGCGTCAAGTGCACAATTTGCGAAGTGCACAATCTGCGTCAAACCCGTAGATTCTAGTGTTCTTCAACAGGTGATTGGACGACCGGTTGTAAACCTACTGCGCCCGATTGATTGGACTTACGGTGCGTGATCTCCACAGAAATATTAAAAACAGGAGAAGTGGCAAGGGGGCGTGTCCGTTACCACGTGGGGCTGAGCGTTGCGCTCAGCTATTGACTAATACATTGCTCTTTTACAACCACCTCAGTCTACCACTGCAAGCAATGTAAAACTGATATAACGATACCTCATCAAGCCGTAATGTCGCATGGTGCGTCCGTTGTATTTGAGCGGGAGTAGTCGTATCCGCCCCCGTGTCTTGACAACACACAATGAATTGTTTTAGTGTGAGTAAATTATACGGAAAAAACTTTTTCTAAAAAAATGTGACCGCCTTCAAAAACAACCACAAAAAATGGTAAAATAACCTACAAAACTTTTCTTTCTGAAGTCGGTGGCAAAAGAGACAATGAAATTAATAAAAAAAGTCACCGACTTCTGAAAGAAAAGTTTTGTAGAGTAAAAAGTTTTTATTTTACTCTTTTTAGTTTAAATGTTGAACCACAATTCTTGTCAAATACATCATTTTCTTACATGTGCACTAGAATTTTGTAATCCGTAGCACCGGTAATAACATCACCGGTTAAATCTCTTTCATTCATTCCCTATCTCAAAAACTACTGAACCAATTTTGATGAAACTTGCAGTATTCCCTTAGTTGAACGATACCTAGTACAACAAAAAAATAATTACTTAAATCAGACTTGTAGTTCCGGAGATATGCGAACACAAACATAATTTACTAAATCAGTCGATGACGAGTACTTACTAGACGAGTTGTACCTTCCATCATCAGATCAGCTACATGAGATGATGATTTCCATACGCAAGTACTTAAATTACTTCATAACATTTGCGAAAAACTATGTGTGAGCAAATATTTGAGGGTTGCCCTCGATTTCTCCAAGATCCAATCATTAGATCCTAAAATGGTGACAATGGGACCACACGGGAAGCACCAGCTTTCAAATAAAAAAAGAATTTTGAAAATCGGTTTACCCAGTTGCAAGTTATGAGGTAACAAACATAAAAAAAAATACAGTCGAATTGATAACCTCCTCCTTTTTTTGAAGTCGGTTAAAAAGTACGCTGTAGTGTAAAGGATTAGGTTTATATTTAAATGACTGAGTTATCGATGGCGCGTGTGTGCACTTTTTCGTAGTATTGCTTTGACAGAACTGTGTGCGTAATATTGGCGTTATGGAGGGGCTATTGTGGCTTCACTCGTTTTCTATTCATTTAGAACTCCACGCCATATCTCCTTTTTTAATAAATATCTATGGTGATCTCTAACTCCCCAATACAGAAGTTTTACTTCCACTGCCTCTCAATTATTAATCTGAGCTATTTTTTTTTTCGGACCAAAATGGTCGAGATTATAGTAGAGAATTAAACTCGTAGAGACACGGGATACCTATCTACCTATCCGTCAATTTGCATGAGCTCTAATATTTTATCTAAACCTATCCATAAAATAGTACCTACCCTACAAAATAATGCAAGCCTTTACAATGTAAGACTCAAAGAACAAAGACTAAAAACTTAGGCACTTCTATCAAGCTGCCGTTCTCAGTTCCTCACTGCACTGAGCAGTGAGCACATAGCTCTGCTGATTGTTGACTGTGCCCAACGACGTAGTTGACTGTGCCCGATTTAAACGAAGGCTACAAGGCAAGGTCATTTTGTCGTAATACAAAGATGCTTGCACCCGGGCATCATTTTGGCTACTTTACCTATTGGTATTAAGACCCATATTTCGTTTGTCAGAGTTAGGTACACCTACACTGCAACATGCTTCTGCAGATCTCGCTTAATATGAAGAGCACGAACGTATGAAACATGTGCTTTCTCCGCGGGCCGATCTTCGAAAACATTCGTCTACCTACTTCGAATAATATCGGAATGTGTGCAATACAATGATTCATTGGTGCAATATTAAATATTGCGTGGCCTTGTGTCCGACTCTCATTAATTGGATTCAGTGGTTGTTAAGGGACGGGACACACCAGGTACCTACTAGGGAATCGAGAACCGGTCCTTGTTGGAAGTCCCGGGATTTTCGGGACAGGCGTCCAAGGAACCGGGAAATCCCGGGATTTTCGGGAATTTCGGGACAAAAATGCATTTTTTCCATGGCATTAGAAAACAATGAAAATAATAAGATAACTTTATGGTACAGTATTTATTCTGATTAAAATAATACAACCAACTTATTCGACGGCCTCATGGACATGGGTTTGCTCTAGCCTCTTTTCTATTCAGAGGTGGCAAATCTATTCACTCTAACTGTACTAACTATGGAAACTTGCAGTTCATCTAGATGCCCAATACTGGACATTAGATGTACCTAATGCAAGTAGGCCGGTGGAAAGAGGTTGTAGAATTCATGAGTTCGACCTATTTTAGGTCTCATCTTAGCACGAGCGAACCCAATAAAAAAAACGAAAAGAGGGAGGGCTTCACACACAGCAGCTATAATGTATATTAATATACATTACATCCCGGGATGTATAGCTTTAAATTATCTTGATGTATCACACACACAACAGGTAATGTAATGTATATTTCCCTACATTTCATAACATCCTTTTCGAAGAGAGATGTACGGAAATGTATTGAGATGTATAGGTGTATCGAAATATAAATATATATTTTCGTATCGCTCAGTACCTTAGATTCGAAGATGTCAAAATATACATTATTGCTGCAGTGTGTGGTCTCCTGACGATTTCTATGGAAAGATGTAATGAGATGTATCGTGCTATAATGTACTCGTACATCTTTACATTATTATTATTCCTTAAGCTTGCGTCGATGAGATGAGCTAAGCTGTAGAGTAACCATCCACCAGTTTCACGTTGCCAATTAGTCTAAGGAGCTCTGCATTCCACTGGGTCTAGTGCAGTAAGTTGTATTTATCTGAGCCATCCCAATGATTAAGTTGAGTAAGGTTGCTGCAATACTCCGTTAGAAAAAACATAAGAAACTTTGAATTTCGCGGGCTACTACGACGCAATCAATGCAGAAATGGGCTTGCACATATCCAGGTGTAAGGTATTGCTTCACTCTATTTAGGATGCCCTCGTCAAAGTTGACACTGGATGTCAGTTCCATGCCCAAAAGCTCAAGGTGATCAGTTACAGAAACAGGAAAAATAGGAGTTGGTCCAAATTACTCTATAAAAGATGTAGTTTTGATTTACTCCTACTTCACTAAGGAAATATACGCCTGTATGTTGGTGGCGTTAAAAGAGAGAAGTTTCTTGTATGAGCGAACAAGAAACTTCTCTCTTTTATGGGATACTAAGTATCAAATCTGTTTGCTCTACCATGGTCTCTCTGAAGCAATGAACTTCATCCCCACTGGATTTTGCAGTGGGCAAGTATGTCACTGAAACAGTACTATTATCTACCTATCCAACAATACCAGGCTGAAGTGGGTAAGAAATGTGCAGCAAAATAAGAGTTGCAAAGAAAACAGATAACTGTTGAACTCCAGAGTCAATAACCAAAAGCTCAAAGGATCAGTCATCAACGACAACTCTGATTGATCGTTCACTAAGAAAGTCTGATATCCAGCTACAAAAATTGAGATACCAAAAGCAAGGAAGCTTTTTGTCTCGAGACCCTGTCAAAGGCTTTCGAGATATAACCAGTACTACATTATCAAATTTTCTTCTCTGTCAACCACACTCGTATCTGAACATGTTATTCCGTATTTAACGGCGAAGTGAATAAATACCTTACATCCAATTTGATTCTTTTGTTCTATAAAAGAATTAACAAGTTTAAACATATTATTTATACTGTTTTTCTGAGTCCCGAAAATCCCGAATTTCCCGGTTCTCAGTCGCATGTCCCGGGTTTTAACATATACTTCAAGAACCGGGAAATCCCGGGATTTTCGGGACCGGGATTTCCCGGTTCGATACCCTAGTACCTACCTAAACTTATCTAAGTAATCAATGAGGCTAGCCTTGGATCAAACCATCGTATAATGTAACATTTATGGGTCGCTAGGTAATGAGAGAGCTAATTAATTGTTATATGTAATTGCAATAGTTAAAGTAGAAATACCTAGGTAAAAACAAATTTATGGTGAAACTAATTTATGGTCAAACCTCAGTGCGGGCTGATACCACCATAGATTGTGGATACCACCAGTCTTTATTTATTTATATTGTGCTGATAGGTACTAACGTTTTGTTCTGAGAATTAAAAGATTTCGGTGAGTTAGCTGCAGTAGTTAGTGTGTAAATTGGAAAGGTAATAATATAATTAAGTACTGGCTCCATCTTTACGACTTGGTTTCTTAATTGAAGCTAGAGAGAGAGAGCTCTGCAGAGCACTAATTGCAATTTGCACTTCGATAGCTTTAAGTATTCAATTCTTTTTAACTACCAAGGCTGCAATATTTTCCTGAAAACTTCTTCAATATGTTAGACTGGATTGTTACCTTTGCATTTGGGGTTAACACAGCATTGAGCAGCTCCGAGGTATCTCATCAAAGTCAAAGGCACTTCACCAGCTCGGATCGGGATCTCATGGAGCTTGATAGTCCGGCCAGCAAGTTCCAGTAAAGATGGCGGCTGCAGAGTCATGTCTCTGACGAATCTCACGACAAGGGGGTTGTCGCGAAGACTCAACTGTAAAATAATTAATTTGTATTTTGGCCTTCTCATGTACCTATCTATCTTCATGTACGGTCTTCAAAAGAAGTACCTGTACAATACATAATATATAAGTTTTGAAAGGTTTTCCAATGTTGTGTTATTATAACTTTCAATGTATGCGTAGGTATCAAGCTTGTAGGTACATACACAGGTAGGCATACTGCAGCCATTTGTAAGATTTTCATCCATAAACTGTTCTTCATCTAAATGGGTGATTGAAAGTAAATAGTTTGCTGATTTGCGGGTAACTGTACCCCTAGCACGAATATTCACTCTTTTTGACGTAAAGTAAACTGGAACTTTGCTGTAAATTTGATGGAATACTGCGATTTCTCTGTATAACTCGTGCTACCTCAGACTCTGTAAAGTAAAATACTGCAAAGTTTCTGTAAAAAATACTGGGATTATTGTCAGCCGAACTGACGTCACTGAGAAGTCACTAAAATCCGACCCACCACTCATGACTTTCGGAAATTTCAAGGTACTAATTTTTTAATGCAATTTGATGTAATGAAATAGACACTAGCGCCACGTCTAAAGGTCATGAGTGGTGGCATGGCTGCTCCATAAGATCGTTCTGAAACTCGACTTTTTGACTAATATTTATTTTAATTTTAAAATACCCAGTTCTAATCTAAATTCAGTGACTAAATAAGAAAATATTTGTACAAAAAGTGTTAATTATTTAATAGATTTGAATTAAAAAACTAAACAAAAAATTTCCGCATTTCATTTCACATATAAAGTAGTAGACAAACGTTTTCAAACGCACCATGTCTAACATGCGCACATGCAATATAAGACAGTGTTCCCACTTTATAAAATTTTCCCTTTATTTAGGGTTAGGGGGTCCTTTCAAATAATGACAACTCATTATTTTAGCGAAAAAATTGTAAAAGAAAATAATAAATCTAAGGAGGTCTTTATGAAATTAACTACACAAAAACCAATTTTCAAATCACTGCAATCCTATTGCTGGCTGGTGGGCTGCCGTGTACCATTTTTGAATTCTATCAGACAGGCTGACAGAATAAAAAAAAAATACACGAAAACAAAGTTGATTTTAAGGAGAAAGAACAATGCCCAAAACGTCCCCACCCTTGTAGCACCTTAAAACCTTTGTTAATCGAAGGATCATAACCGTCTTATCATTTTATTGTTCTACGGCGAAACTGAAATGTGCATCCGAAAAAAGTTATATCGACATGAAGGAATGGGAATCACTAACAATACCTACTATATTCCCGATCACGATGGTTTTCTCTTTAATTATTACCGTGGAATGATTTTGTTCGTTCGTGGCTAATTGAGAAGCTCGCGGCTAAATAATAACAGCCGCACAGGCCGATCATTCGGGTTAAGCCGCGCTTACCGAGGTCGGTCTGTGGATGGGTAACAATATGTCATTGTAGTTTCCTCCGTGTCTCGGAAAGCACGTAAAGCCGTTGGTTCCGGCCATCATTGTAGATCTTTGACAGTCTTTACAGTCAGAAGCTCTAAAATCTGACCACCAGTCTTACCATGGGGTATCGTATTACCCAGTTCCTGGGTTGTGGAGGTCCGATAGGCAGACGCTCTATGTAAAATACTGATATGCATCTGGTTCAACTGGAAGCCGACCCCAATATAGTTGGGAAAAGGCTAGGAAGGTGGTGGATGATTTTGTTCGGAGTTTTCAAACAACTCTTTGGAACTAAATGGTGACTTCCGCACGGAAACAACTCACGGAGCAGAAAAAAGTTCAATGAAGAACTCTTATGAATATCGTTATTGTGAAGTAACTATTGACCGTTTTTTAGGAGTATTCAAATAAAAATATCTTTTTAAATACAAATAAAATCGTTTACTTTTTATCGCAACAAATACATTCTTCGGTGTTTTCAGTGTCTATTGCAATATTGTCCCAGGCACTGGCTAGCCCAAAGAAATTCTCTTAATGCCTTTCTACCCTACAGTACCAAACGAAACTGACGACATGCGCGCAGCCACCAACTGTCGAAATCCGGTTCCTCAAGAAAGTCAAGCGACCTTAAATTCCCCACAATTCTTCAGTTTATGAAACGCCTTTCCAAGCGTTTCTTTGAATTTTGCTGCAAGCCCCTAATCGCATCGGCCGCCCGATACGACCAATCGCGTATTAGTACAAGTCGCTGGCCCAGGCATACCCTCATCACTCTGGGAACGCCGCAATCGCGGCGGTAAGACCCTTTTTGAGGAATGGCTGGAGAGGCGCCACGAGCGGCGGCCTCACCTTCCGCTTGACGCAGGTCTTCACCGCATACATAAGTTTCGAGAGGTTCCTGTGTCTGATAGGGAAGGAACAATCGACTGGGTGTCATCACTACGAGGTTCGCTCGGAGGATACGGTGCAAGTCTACCCCGCTTGGGCAGAGCATCACCGTGTCCTCACGACGGCTATAGGCGTGCTAGCGGAAGAGGAGGCAGGCGCCGTGAGGGACAGGACAGCTCGATATCACAACCGAAAAATGTATTTGTTGTGATAAAAAGTATTACGACGATTTTATTTGTATTTAAAATGATGTTTTTATTTGAATACTCCTAAAAAACGGTCAATAGTTACTTCACAATAACGATATTCATAAGAGTTCTTCATTGATTTTTTTCTGCTCCGTGGGTTGTTTCCGTGCGGAAGTCACCATTTAAGTAGTTCCAAAGAGTTGTTTGAAAACTCCGAACAAAATCATACACCACCTTCCTAGCCTTTTCCCAACTATATTGGGGTCGGCTTCCAGTTGAACCAGATGCATATCAGTATTTTACATAGAGCGACTGCCTATCGGACCTCCACAACCCAGTAACTGGGTAATACAATACCCCATGGTAAGACTGGTGGTCAGATTTTAGAGCTTCTGACTGTAAAGACTGTCAAAGATCTACAATGATGGCCGGAACCAACGGCTTTACGTGCTTTCCGAGACAAGGAGGAAACTACAATGACATATTGTTACCCATCCACAGACCGACCTCGGTAAGCGCGGCTTAACCCGAATGATCGGCCTGTGCGGCTGTTATTATTTAGCCGCGAGCTTCTCAATTAGCCACGAACGAACAAAATCATTCCACGGTAATAATTAAAGAGAAAACCATCGTGATCGGGAACATAGTATTGTTAGTGATTCCCATTCCTTCATGTCGATATAACTTTTTTCAGATGCACATTTCAGTTTCGCCGTAGAACAATAAAATGGTAAGGGTGGGGACGGTGTCCATACATTTTTGAACCTTGTTCTTTTATTTTTATATAAAAACGAGAAAACAATCAGTTACATTTTTCACAAGGATACGGGTAAATCTCAAATCAGAGGCTGACAATACGGTAACTATGACAACGAATATTCAATTAAATCAATCAATGTGTACCAAAGATGTGTACGTAAATAAACAAACATAAAAAAAATGTTTAAAATACGCTATGATATTCAACAAATAAAGTTGTGTGGTTCGTTTCACTAAAATCGAGAAGCGTAGATACCTACCTAAGGGAGAAAATCATCGACGACTCAGCTCTGGAAAAATATTATTATCTGGAAAACTCGTGGTCCAATTCTGGCCCGACTCAATTTAGATTGCCATCGACATGCAGAAGAGGATCAGCACAAAATAATCGTAGAACCTGCCATTCTTCAGACATGAATAAAGTGGAAGATAAAACCAGCTGACACAGTGATATACCTAGTGTGAAACCACTACTGTATGATCCAAATGTTTCCTTATTACTTCATGCAAACAATTTGATACAGAAAGTTGAGAGCCATTGGATCAATGTGTAATTCTTCATCATGGATTTAGGTACTTTGATTAACAAAAAATGTACAATGTTACATCTCAGTGAAGTGAAATTATTCTAATATCATATTCCATATTGTTGTTAGTAATAGTTATTTAGTGAAAAACTGTTGTAACGTACAGAATGTAAATAATTAAAGTATTAAATACCAACGACTTTCATTTTGATATGGTTTTAATTGTAAAAGCTAAGCAGCTCTGTCAGAGCAAAATAAATATAATATATTTTTGCATGATAATATTGGTAAAAAGGTGACTACTGATATTATGAGTAGTGAAAAATAGACGGTTGAATTAGAATAAGGGCAGGAGAACGATGAGACGACGAGTTATTTAGGCCGTGCGCTGCGTTAGCCGGACGCCCGGCGCGGGCGCCCCGTGGCGTGCTGTTTTCATGTAATCTCATCGACGCGCGACCCGCTGCACGCAGCGCTGGTCTATGAGATTACATGAAACAGCGAGGCCACGTAAATAAAATATAACTATTCATATTTCTGTATTTATTTTAAAAATTGGTTAAATCACAAAATGTACCTAATAATATGTAAACTACTACATATTTTGTCATATAATTCAGTGTATTTTTCTTGCATGATTCACAGGGCAGCAGCGAAATTGAGAGTAATCCTTGCTCTCAGTAGAGTTACTGTCCAAAGATAAAATAATCTGTAAACATAAAGAAATTACCATTAAATTAACCAATTTTTCTAGTGTAAAAGACTTGTAACTAAAATAGTACAGCGAAGATGCTGGCTGAGTGGTGGTGGCCCTTGCTTGTGAATTGTAGTTCAGTTAATTCATATAGTGTGACAGATTCGGACAAAAGTGCACACCATATAGGTACGTTTTTAATCTACCAGTACCTTTAAAGGGGTAGAAATGGGTCGTGAGACTGTCTTCACCAATAAACGTAATCAAATGGTTGATAACATATGAATGAATGAAGCGATGGTTTTGCATTTGATAGCTGTTGATGTATAACATCACATCCTGCATAAACTTATGGTAGTAGTAGGTGTGGTTAATAATCTTTGGTTATTCTTACCTTAATTTCCAAGCTGATAACTGTAGTAGTTTGCTTTTTAGCATACATAAAGTTGTTCGTTTTCTGTTAGTAGAAATCCTGTTTTAAATTCGGTTTTTCACAGATTCAACACATTGAAAGTACTTGGTTGCGTTTATATGGCCCTGCGCTTGCTTATTCTGTAAGTAAGATAGGGATTTTAATAATAAAAAATAGGAAAAACTAGAATACAAAATGCAACAACAACTTTTACAAACATTGTACAAATATAACTTACCAGACGTCCCGTATATGTTTTGACTCATTGCTTGCTGGATAAAATTGACAAAGACGCGAAATATATCCATTATAACGGATTTATTTTTATATTAACAGTATTTTCATGTTTATTAACTCGAATAACATCTGTCACAATAAATACGTGACAGATAGCATTGACATTTTACAGAATTTTTGCAGTAATGTACTCCACAGTAAATTGCTGCATGCTCGTGCTAGCATTTTTTGCTGTAAACAGCTGTAAACTTGCATATTGTATGGGTTCACTGTAAAATTTACGTCCCAAACACAGCGTTCTCATAATTTACGGTGATTTACTGAAAAAATTGTTCCTGCTCTGCACACCAGAGGGGCTGTTTCATTTTTCATACAAAAAACGCTGTAAATACTGGAGCCGTTCTGTAAAGTAAAATTACTGAAAATTCGTGCTAAGGGTACTGTGTACTTACACCTTACACATGAGGTGTAATTAGATATTACTTAGGTACCTGCCTGTGCT
Organism: Agrotis clavis; assembly: GCA_954870645.1. Taxonomy (NCBI): domain Eukaryota; kingdom Metazoa; phylum Arthropoda; class Insecta; order Lepidoptera; family Noctuidae; genus Agrotis; species Agrotis clavis. Next base: position 12,711,915 of record OX940930.1, read on the forward strand.
ATTTTGAACTTTCATAGTAGTACAGGATCCGTATATAGAACGACCTTCACCGATCGAGTAACCGGACGAAATGTGTTTTTTATGAAATAAAATATGTTGAAGAATATGACGGTGATGGGTTGTGTAATGTGCTCTCCGTTTCAGGGGCCACTATTATGCAGGTAATTACAAGTTCCTATTTAGTAAGTCGCACCGATATCGGCTCGCAGCAAGCGTCCCGCGTCTTTCCTCCGCGGCGGTCGGTCGGGCAATGCCCCCCCCGCCCCGCGTCACCGCGCGTGCTTTGCTCGAGACGACAGAGTTATACACGACTATGAATGTCTATACACTACATCCCTCCCTTGTCAATGTTTTTTCTTTATCAATATCAATATTCAGTTGAAGAACTGTGATCAGGTTAACCTATAAGTTAAACACATTCATTTTACCAAAATATATATTTGTCCAAGTACAATCAGCAAGCAATCATTTGAATTGTTTAATCCAATCTATTTATTTTGTCATTATTGTCCATCACTCAAGTTGCGATGGATTCACATCACTATTATCGTTATTCTCATTATCTAGCACCTTCCATTGTCCCTCCACTCGTTTTAGATGTACGACGTTCCGTCTGATTCGCTGGCCAGTTTTGTCGTTCCGTAGACTTACGTCCCCTCCTTTGTTCGCTTCGACGGTATGTGTTTCGGGTTCATAATTTAGGCTCAGCTTGTTTTGTTTAGTCATGCTCTTGACGTATACTTTATCCCCAACTTCCAATTCACAACTAGTGGCTCTTCTCTTCCTATCCGCGTATTCTTTCCCTTTTTCTTTTAGTTCCTTATCTCTATCCCTCATTTCGAGATCCTCTGAGAGATGCGTCATGTCCTGAATCGTTGGCAGCTTGTCTCGAAATTGCCGTCTAAAGAACAGTTCTGCAGGAGTTTTTCCTGTAACTGTGTGAGGTGTACTATTGTACATCACCATGTACTCGCGAAGAGCTTCCTTCCAGTTCTTTTTCTCTACTTGAGAAATCTTGAGGCGTTTTAGAATGTCCCTATTCTGGCGCTCCACTTCTCCATTTTGTTGCGGCCAGTAGGGAATGGTATTGTAGAGTCGTATGTTTCTCTCTGCACAGAAACTCTTAAAGTCTTCGCTGGAAACTTGTCTCCCGTTGTCTGATGTAAGCGAGACCGGATTTCCAAGTCTGCTAAAAATGTCTTTAAGTATTTCGATTATTTCAGAGCTTGTTATGGTTCTGCATGTTTTCACCTCTTTATATCTGGTGTAATAATCCACCACTACCAGGATATGATCTCCGCTAGGTAAGGGACCCATGAGGTCAATCGCTATGTCAACCCATGGTTCGGAAGGTAAGTCTCTTCTTTTTAATGGGTTTGGGGCGCTGGGAGCAGATACCAGGATACATCCTTTGCAGGCCTTGCATATGTTTTCAGCATCTTTGTCGCACTTAGGCCACCATACCTTGGTCCTCAATCTGCCCTTCATCGCAACTATCCCCGGGTGGCCTTCGTGCGCAGCTTCCAGAACTCTTCTGCGTAATTTGGTTGGAATTACAATTTTCGTCCCCCTGAGGAGAATATCGCCATGAAAGCATAATTCATTCTCGAAAAGTTTATAGCATTTAACTGTTTCATCCCAGTTCCCATTGTAAAGGCCCTCTCTAACCTTCTGTATCTCTGCATCTCCAAGGGAACTCTCAGTGATTTCTTGTAATGGGATGGCTACTGGTCGTGCAGATTCGGTAACCGCTTGAACATGATCTTCAAATAAAGCCGTCGGGTGTGTTGCCACTTCACAGAGTATTGAAAGTGGATCGGCTATGTTGGTCTTCCCCGGGCTATATTTCACCTTAAAATTGTAGGATTGCAGCCTTAATACCCACCTTTCAATGCGAGCGCATGGTTTTGCTTTCGGGCCAAATATTACCTCCAAGGGCTTGTGATCCGTTACTAGATCGAATACCTTGCCGTACAGGAACATGTTGAAATGTTCAACTGCCCAAACTAGGGCTAAGGCCTCTTTTTCTGTTTGGCAGTATCGACGCTCACAGCTGCTGAGGGTTTTATTACCATATGCAATTATTCTCGGCCCATTCTCATTGATTTGCACCAGCACTGCACCCAAACCCACTGGGCTTGCATCTGCAATCACCACTGTCTTATCATGAGGGTTGTAGTAACCTAAATTTGGTACCTTCATGAGTGCCGCCTTGAGATCGTTAAATGCATTCTTTTGGGCATCTCCCCAGTCATCTTGAATGTCTGTGTTTCTTCCCGTTCTTTTCCGTAGCAGTTGCTTAAGCGGTTCTGTTACCGTTGCTAAGTGGGGGATCCATTTTCCCACGTAATTCACCAAACCCATAAAACTCTGCAGTTCAGCAATATTCGTCGGGGCCCTGAATCCCTTTATAGCCATGATATACTTGTCTAGTGGTTTAACTCCATGTTCTGATAGTTCATGCCCTAGGAAGTGGACTTTCTTAATTCCAAAAATGCATTTGTCTTCCCTCAACATCACGTTATTTTCCTCTAACACTGCCATAACTTTTTTGAGTCTTAGGTCGTGTTCTACTACGTCTTTCCCGAAAATCAAAATGTCATCTATGAAGTTGATGACTCCTTCGCAACCCAAAAGGATTCGTTCCAGTGTTTTTTGAAAAATCTCTGGCGCACACGAGATACCAGACATCATCCTTTTGTATTGGTACAACCCTTTGTTGGTAATAAAGGTCGTGATATGTCTTGAGTCTGGGTGAAGTTCTATATGATGGAACGCATCTCGTATGTCTAGCTTACTAAAGATTTTGGCCTCTCGAACTTTTGGCAACAGTTCTTCCATCGTTGGTAGTGGGTGGTTTTCACGTTGTATAGCCGCATTTGCTCGGCGCATATCGACACAACCGGATGTCCCCTCCGTTTTTTAGCACGGGGACTATAGGCGAGATCCAGTTAGAAGGACCTTTTACGGCTTCTATAATGTCCCTTTCTAGTAATTCTTTCAGTTTCCTTTCTACTTTTTCTTCGAGCGGTATGGGAATCCTCCGATATGGCTGAGCAACAGGCTTCACTGAATTGTCAATCGGAATGGTAACTAAAACGTCTTTAAATTTTGGAAACACCTCAGTTTCAACTTGGTTGATATCTAAATTGATCCGAAGTACTCCCAATGAGGTTGCCGTCACACGTCCCAGTAGGTCACGCGTACCGTTTCCGATCACGTAGAATGTTGTGATGTCTTGTGATGTTCCAGCAAGTTTTATCGCAGCTTTGAATGATCCTAACAGTTTCAATGGTGTTGCACTTCCGTAAGCTACGAACGTTTTGTCTGGATTCGGATCTTGATTGGTAACTTGAGCGTTTTCTTTCTTCATTCTTTCCCAGGTTCTGTCCGTTATAAGATTGTGTTTGCAACCCGAATCTATCAACATCTCCACATTGGTTCCACCTATGTTACATGTGACCTTTGCGTCGTTCTCTATGTTGAAAATGTAGTCGATTTTGCTTTCATCCGTGCTTATGTTTGCAGATTCTTCGATACTATTTGTCGTTCTGCTTTTCTTCTTTAATCCCTGACTGTTCGATGATTCTTCTTCTTCCAATTTCCTCTTATGGGGTTGTCTTGTCCGACATTGATTTCTAAAGTGTCCTAAGACCCCACATTTAAGGCAAGTCTTTCCTTTTGCAGGGCAGTTATCGTCACGGGCCAAATGTCTGAAGCTCCCACATCTACTACATTCCAATTTTTTTTTAGACTTCTCCTTCCAGGTCTTGGTACCTACTTTGTTGATTGACTGACTTTCCATAGGTTTCATACCAAAGTTTCCTAATTGACGCTCTATGGCTTCCAGTGCATTCGCTTCTGCAACTATTTCTTCTAAAGTAATCTTGTCTCCTGTTTTCAGTATCTTCTTTCGGAGTTCTTCTGTCTTACCCTTTTCGGTTATTTGGTCTATGATATGCTCGTCTTCTTTTTCACCAAACTGACATTTCTTGGCCTGCAGTCGAAGTCTGATAAGAAATTTCTCGAACTTCTCATCCTGTTCCTGTTTTAGGAGACGAAACAGGTGTCGCTCGTACACTTTGCTTTGTTTGGGTGCAAAGTAGCTGTCTAATTTTTCGATCGCGATGTTAAAAAGTTCGCCTTCAGTTGCATTAGCTCCCGGGATGTTATAGAAGATTTCTTGTAACTCGGGACCACCGAAATGTAAAAGGCTAGCTCTTTTCTTTGCCTCGGTGTCTATGCCTGCCGCCTCGAGGTAAATGTTTAGACTTCTTTTCCATCTTTCCCAACGGACAGAGACTGAACCAACCTCCCCTTCACATTCAAACTTCTCTAAGGTGTAGTGTGCCATTTGGGGCTACCTGTTGACAAGGTAGAAACTATGTTGCATAAACTATGGTGCATATAACTTTTAACCCGCTTTCGCAGTCTAGTGCTATTAATAAAGCGTCTACTGTACGTGCCTATACTTATGCTACCAGCACCCTACGTAGGTATCTTCGCCAGCCGTACACTGCCGGCGCTTATGACGACACGTGGTCGTCATACTGTGGCACTGGCGCGTGAGTATTACCCAGCGCGCGGTCGCCAAGCGGCGGATGGGTGCACAAAGTGTAACCATGAAATTTGACCGTGATTGATTTAACCGTGAAACTTCGCAATTTAATGCCTTGTAGGTATGTACGCAATTTAATGCCATAACGGTAAATCTTCGCAATTTAATGCCTGTTGTACGCTAAGTATACACCGATATCCGCAATTTAATGCTACCGGTAAATCTACGCAATTTAATGCCTGTTGTACGCTAAGTATTCACCGATATCCGCAATTTAATGCTATACCGGTAAATCTACGCAATTTAATGCAAGTTGTACGCTAAGTATTCACCGATATCCGCAATTTAATGCTATACCGGTAAATCTCCGCAATTTAATGCAAGTTGTACGCTAAGTATTCACCGATATCCGCAATTTAATGCTATACCGGTAAATCTACGCAATTTAATGCAAGTTGTACGCTAAGTATTCACCGATATCCGCAATTTAATGCTATACCGGTAAATCTCCGCAATTTAATGCTCAGTCGCAATTGAATGCTCTGTCGCAATTTAATGAGTAAGGTAGGTATATATTTAATATTGTTGACAATATGTAGGTATGTCACTCCCCTAATGTACACCATAGAAACCTAGATACCTAAACGCGAACAAAAGAATACCTGCGCAACACAAGGCCAAGTGATTAGGTACCTAGGTAGTTATTTTACATTTCCTTTTATTTTTCTTAGTCGGAAATGTTTTATACAGTCAACATTAGTTAGTAACAATATTAACAGTATGTACACACTTAATTTTGTAGGTAAGTAACTAATTACTGCTGTGGACCAATTCATTAACTTCAGAATAAAGAAAAATGTTTATTATTCACAAGAAAAACGCACAGTAGAGGTTAAGAATACAATTTCACATAACACCTGTATCAAGTAGCTAAAAGCCTCGTATTCAACACAAATACATCACGTACAATCTGTACTATGTTTAATCTGTGGCAATTAGCAATGGCATCAAAACAACTCACAATAATATTTACAATCCAAAACAACCAAAATGCCGAGTATAAAGCGTCAAAACGACCACCGCACTGTATTTTACCCCTTAAAATTTCTTATACAGATAAATAGGTAATAAATACTGAGACTCGAACTCAAGTAGGCAGGCAACTTGTAGGCCATTCACCCACCACGCGCATGCACAGCCGAATAGAACAACATATTTTTGTGAAGAATATATAAGCCCAGCGAGCAGCTACTTACCTAGTTACCCACATAATAATCACCTTAATAAAAGCTTAATAGTTTCATTCGACGATTGCAGTCGGACATTGTTAAGCAATAGCATTCTGCAATGCACCCATGATGCAACAGACCTATATTTTCTTCTCTCTTCCTTTTGTTAATAAAGATAAAAACCTCAAAATACTCACAGTTTGTCTCGTCGCCAAATGTAATGTGCTCTCCGTTTCAGGGGCCACTATTATGCAGGTAATTACAAGTTCCTATTTAGTAAGTCGCACCGATATCGGCTCGCAGCAAGCGTCCCGCGTCTTTCCTCCGCGGCGGTCGGTCGGGCAATGCCCCCCCCGCCCCGCGTCACCGCGCGTGCTTTGCTCGAGACGACAGAGTTATACACGACTATGAATGTCTATACACTACAGGTTGCCTCATAAAATCCTGTCAAGGATATTTTTAATTAATTTTATAAAAGGTTATTTTTTTTCAATACCTTCACCGATAGAGTAACCAAAGAAAAAGTCCGAAGTCTATAGAATATGCTAACGTAGGGTTGCCTACCTTTTTCTTGTCAAGGGTATAGGGTTGCCTAATTTGAACAGGTGATAAAAAAATGCTACCTTCACCGATCGAGTAACCAAATAAATTATATATCAAAATAAAGACATTTTTTTTTACGAATACGATGGTATACGGTTGCCTATGAAAAACTTGTCAGAAATTAGGGTTGCCAAGCGTTGAAGTTTGAAAATTTTAGACGGTTGGAAGCACATGAGTAGATAAACGGACTAAGCTTCTTAAGAACGAGCAAAATTGTTACCTATTTTGGTAGGGTTGTCACAATAGGGTAGACAAATTAAACAAAAAAATATTAAATAGCTTTATTATTCAGTATGATAGAATCGAATCAAATAATTTAATTCAACTAAGCCAATTACAGGCAATTTTGAATTGTCAAAAGACATTTTTAAAGGTGTTTGGTCACCAATATATTAGAGACCAAACACCTACCTTCAAGAGGGCGCGCGTTGTCAAATAGACCGCGCTTCGTACCACTTTATATACCGCCCGTTCTTACCTTATAGTAGCCATACACCATCCTGCCTAGCGTACGATCGCGGATCGATTTGACGCTTGTAATTGTTTCAAATTGGCAGTTCGTCCATATACACCATACACTATACTGCCTATCGTACGATCGATTTGACACAACTTCAAATCTGCAGCAGTGATGCCAACTCAGCAACTTTATAGCTAGATCTGGCTATTATTCGGTGACGACAGCTACAATTTTATAAAATTTGTGGCTAAACTTTTTAGCTACTTTTTCTAGCACCATTTCATTTGTATTTCCATACAAGTACAGACCAGTAAATAGGCAACGAAGGATGAATAATAGACCGAACAGACCGAATAATTTTCGACCTTATCGACATTTAAAATTTAGTTTGTTTTTCTCACATTCTCGTTAGCTAACATTGCTCCTTCATTAAAATCCGGTGTTTGCATATATGTCAATAAGGTCGAAAATCGCTTGAAGGTCGGAAAACATTTGCTTAACGATAGCAAGTTAAAAAACAGGTGCAAGGGATTTTCGACCTTATCGACATTTAAAATTTAGTTTGTTTTTCTCACATTCTCGTTAGCTAACATTGCTCTTTCATTAAAATCCGGTGTTTGCATCAGTGTCAATAAGGTCGAAAATCGCTTGAAGGTCGGAAAACATTCGCTTAACGATAGCAAGTTAAAAAAAGTGAGGCAGGCAATTTTCGACCTTATCGACATTTAAAATTTAGTTTGTTTTTCTCACATTCTCATTCGTTAACATTGCTTCTTCATTAAAATCAGGTGTTTGCATAAATGTCAATAAGGTCGAAAATCGCTTGAACCTTTTTTTAACTTGCTATCGTGGTCCCTTGACACCTCTCAAGTTTTCAATCGTATTTTGGTTTAAAATAAAATGAATAACACTTTTTTTTATAAAAAAAAATCCTAGAACTAAAACTATTAAAGTTCATCATCATCATCATCAGCCGGAAGACGTCCACTGCTGAACATAGGCCTCCCCCTTAGACCGCCACGCCGAACGACAATTCGCCACTTGCATCCATCGGCTGCCCGCGACCCTCACGATGTCGTCGGTCCACCTAGTGGGAGGCCTGCCTACGCTGCGTTTTCCGGTCCGTGGTCGCCACTCGAGAACTTTTCTTCCCCATCGGTTGTCAGTAAACTATTAAAGTTACACAAGAACAAAAGTTTGATTTCACAAAAATTGCAATAACTTGAAAACTACTAGACCGATCTTCATGAAACAACTTGTGAATCTATTTTTGTAATGAAACACAGCCCTTTTAAATACTTTAATTGAAAAACATACATAAACAAAAAAGTGAGTTTTCAAGTTACGTAATAATCTAGGTTTTAAACTTTTACAATTTTCCACTAAAAAACTTATCTAATTAGAAACTAATAAGAACGTACAAGATAATCTAATAAGAATCGAATATATACACAACACAATCACTGGATTCTGATTAGAAAACACTTGTCTTAAAAAAATCACCTTACAAATCACACTTGCACCCCTTGTCGTTGCGTGGGTCTCGTCGCCGACAATCACCTTCATCATATGCCAAATTTCAGTTCCAGAGGAGGAATTTTTCGGACCACATATGCCTCGTTGACTGGACTATTGGAATGGGTATCTACGGTACTTTCACAGTTATTATTTCTTGTGACTGGGCACCATAACTATTTTTGTACTAACTTTATTTTATGTCTTTTGACAATTCGAAATTGCCTGTAATTGGCTTAGTTCAATTAAATTATTTGATTCGATTCTATCATACTGAATAATAAAGCTATTTAATATTTTTTTGTTTAATTTGTCTACCCTATTGTGACAACCCTACCAAAATAGGTAACAATTTTGCTCGTTCTTAAGAAGCTTAGTCCGTTTATCTACTCATGTGCTTCCAAACCGTCTAAAATTTTCAAACTTCAACGCTTGGCAACCCTAATTTCTGACAAGTTTTTCATAGGCAACCGTATACCATCGTATTCGTAAAAAAAATGTCTTTATTTTGATATATAATTTATTTGGTTACTCGATCGGTGAAGGTAGCATTTTTTTTATCACCTGTTCAAATTAGGCAACCCTATACCCTTGACAAGAAAAAGGTAGGCAACCCTACGTTAGCATATTCTATAGACTTCGGACTTTCAATTGGTGTTAATTTTCTTTGGTTACTCTATCGGTGAAGGTATTGAAAAAAAATAACCTTTTAAAAAATTAATTAAAAATATCCTTGACAGGATTTTACGAGGCAACCCATCACCGTCACATTCTTCAACATATTTTAATTCATAATAAACACATTTCGTCCGGTTACTCGATCGGTGAAGGTCGTTCTATATACGTATCTTAGACTATAGATTCAATATTCAACTGATCTAATTGTACTGTTATTTTAGTGTCGTATGGGTAGGTAAGTAAGTAAAATAAACACTGAGTCACCTCTTGTGTAAAATAACAAGATTAAATGGCATCGATCGGTGAATGCACACATTATGCTACCTTAGTATAAATATAGAATACCTCGTGGATTTATCACTTAAGTACATTTCGCATTCATTAAACAAAACAAGTACCTCCACATGAACCTCGTGTTTCGATATAACAATCGTTAACAATAGCAGGTAGAGATATATCACACAAAGGACTCCACAGAGAGTTAGGTACTCAGTGCCAATATTATTTATAATTATTCGTACTGTCCTATGTAGGTAATATGAGGAAAAGGAAATGAAAATTAGGCGCGACCGCATACTGTAATGGTGAACGCACACCTAGCCGCACCGCAGTCTCCGCAGTCCGTTTTCTTACCGATTCTGAGGCTACTGCGATGCGGGTAAGTGTGCGAGGTTTCATAGAACTTCATACAAAGAATTCGAAATGCGGGGACTGCGGAGACTATGCGGTGCGGCTAGGTGTGCGTTCACCATAAGCTGTCAGAAAAATTCTGATGCTTGCGGGGTGCACCCCACATACCTACCATCAGATGGTCTTACAACTTTTACGATGCAAAATGAATGCACCGAATGCCTCCCGGCGAGCATCAGAAGCGGACGATCCGTCTCAATTTTTCTCAGTGTGTGTGCTCATAGGATCTCTTTGCTAGTTGGGAGGTATCTAATATAAAACCGGCCAAGTGCGTGTCGGGCCACGCACAGTGTAGGGTTCCGTAGTTGCCCATCAAAATACTTATGCGAACTAATTAAACTGATTCGCTGAATTTAATTATAAAAAGAAGAATTTTCAAAATCGGTCCACGCGTCTTTAAGAAATCGGGGAAAATACATAAAAAAAAAGATTACGACCAATTGAGAACCTCCTCCTTTTTTTGAAGTTAGTTAAAAATAGTTGACAATAAAAACCTACCTATCCCCAAAACATACCCACCTATTATAGCTGAAAAATAAAGTTTACAAACTTACATTTGCAGTTGAAGAACATGTTCTGCGATACATTTTGTTTAGGAAAATATACTATCCAAGTACGTTTTATAAGTTGGTCGACTATTACTCGTAAACTTGTAAAGCCTACTTAGTCATGATAATTTTCCTTCAAACTTCGTTAAATATACTACTATTGTGAATTTTTTCACACCCCCAAACATAACCGTTTAGCTGGTAGAGGGGGGGGACACTCGAGTCGAGCAAAATTTAGCACTTTAAAGCTTAATATTTCACAAACGAATCTTTTTATCAAAAAATTGTTAATGGAAACTATCAATATTTTTTAAAGACCTATTTAATGATACCCCACACTAAGGGGTACGCGAGAAATAAAAAAAACATCCCCACTTTACATGTACAGGAGGTACCCTAAATAAAAATATTTTACGAGATTTTATTTTACCACTTTTTCGGCACAACAAATCCGTATATTTACACCAAATTACAGCTTTCTAGTACTGGGCGTCTCTGAGCTAAACTGCGGACAGACGGACGGACATGGCGAAACTATAAGGGTTCCTTGTTGACTACGGAACCCTAAAAATTGTACCTTGTAGCGATTCCCTTCCGGCGCCGGCGAGCATCAGAAGTATTTTGACAGAAATGTAGGTATGTCTTAGTATGCGGTCGCGCTAAAACAATTGGATTGTCTGAAGTTGCCACTATTAGGTACTCACCTCTGTCAGACATTTTAGTTTGATTATTTGTGTAGGTAAAGTCTTCAATCTGTTCTTGTGGATCAACAGCGAGCGCAGTTGGTTCAATCTAGCGATGCTCGCCGGGAGCTGTTCTATAAGATTGTCGCTCAAAACTAAGGCTTGGAGTCCAGTCAAATGTCCAACGGACTCCGGTACTTCGATAATTTGGTTACCTCCTAATGATAGAATCTGCAAACTGTTAAAGGAGACAGAAATTAGGATTATGTAGCATAGATCTTTTTCTTGTAACATAGGATTCGGAAACTTAGGTATTTAGTGAGAAAAGGTAGGCGCGAATCAACATCGACAAAAATTATATTCTAGTAAGGAAATGAAGACAGCTTCAGGGCTCCCGCTACCATGTGTACATCTTTTAGGGGCGCCAAAGCCATCCTTTAGGGGCGCCAAAGCCAAGGGCCCAGAAAAAAAAAAACTAAAATATTTTTTAAATAAAAGTTTGAGAACTTAATTAAATAGGATTAGGTTTAAATACCTAAAGACGTAAAGACTTCAAATATTTGATCTCACTTTTAGATTAAAACTTGAAGTCTGGAAACGTTAAACTTTTAGAGCTCACTGCGTTCTTCTATGAACAATTGCCTTATTCTATTCCAAAAAGCTGAAAAATTTCGCGCTCGCTTCGCTCGCGCTTCAAGTTAGGTTGACGTAGGTACGCTTTTCTTGCCCTCGCTTTTGAAATTCATTCTCATTTTTCAATAGCAAATGCTTCTTATGTTAGTTACATAATCTTGTATTGGTATACAAAAATTTAAATTTAGCTTCTCTTAGATGGTATGGAACTCTGGGTGTGAAGTTTGATTGAGCACTTGATGGTTTTTTTCTGTTTAAGTTCCGAAGCGGCAAGCTTTACATCCCCATAGGGCACTGAATTTTAAAATACGCCACTAACCGACCTACCATAAAAAAAAAGATAATTCAAAATGCCATAAGGGGCGCTAAAATCCTTTTTTGCACACAGTAGACCTTACGGGGGCCCTGGACAGCTTCATTTTCTAATGACGGTACGTACCTACCTATTTAGACAATAGCTAATTATGAAAAAAGCAAATTACAAAGAACCATAAAATATAGGGAATTCTGAATGTAGGTACTGGCCTGGCCACATAATTAAGTAGGTACCTAGGTACCTACGAGTATAATACCTACTCGTATATTAATATAATAAATTACGACTACAATAATTGAAATTTAAAAAACTTTAAAAAAAAAGGGAACCGACTTCAAAACCAAACACAATAAAGACTTTTTGAAAAAAAGGGAACCGACTTCAAAACCAAACACAAAAAAAAACCATAAAATAACTTTTCTTTCGGAAGTCGGTGGCTTTGTTTTTTTTTAACCGACTTCATTATTTCATTGACATAACTAATTGGCCACCGACTTCCGAAAGAAAAGTTATTTTATGGTTTTTTTTTTGTGTTTGGTTTTGAAGTCGGTTCCCTTTTTTTCAAAAAGTTTTTATTTTTCCCTTTTTAGTTGAGATAATCAACAACAAAAATCTTCATAAAATCGGCGTCTTTGAAAATCTACAATCCTATTAAGCAAAACGAGTCTATGTGAGCAACTTCACGAGATATCCATTATTGTTATATACTAAAACCTTCCCCAGAATGTAACAAATATTTTTATGAAAACTGCATCAAAATCGGTTCAGCCAAACGCGAGATAATTGCGGACAAATATGCAATCGTCCCTGAAAATCCACGATCCAAGTAAGCAAAACGGATTCACGCGGGGAACGTCACGGGATATCTATTAGTGTTATATACTAAAACCTTCTCCAGAATGTAATGAACACTTTTCTGAAAACTGCATAAAAATCCGTACAGCCAAACGCGAGATAATCGCGGACAAACATACATACATACATACAGGTCGAACTGAGAACCTACTTTTTTTTTTGTTTGAAGTCGGTTAAAAAACTATAAAGTAACTTTTCTTTCGGAAGTCGGTGGCTTTGTTTTTTTTATTTCATTGACATATTTTATGTTTACTGACTTCCGAAAGAAAAGTTATTAACCGACTTCAAAAAAAAAAGTAGGTTCTCAGTTCGACCTGTATGTATGTATGTATGTATGTATGTTTGTCCGCGATTATCTCGCGTTTGGCTGAACGGATTTTGATGCAGTTTCATGAAAGTGTTCATTACATTCTGGAGAAGGTTTTAGTATATGACACTAATAGATATCCCGTGACGTTGCCCGCGTGGATCCGTTTTGCTTACTTGGATCGTAGATTTTCAGGGACGATTGCATGTTTGTCCGCAATTATCTCGCGTTTGGCTGAACCGATTTTGATGCAGTTTTCAGGAAAGTGTTCATTACATTCTGGAGAAGGTTTTAGTATATAACACTAATAGATATTCCGTGACGTTGCCCGCGTGGATCCGTTTTGCTTACTTGGATCGTAGATTTTCAGGGACGATTGCATGTTTGTCCGCAATTATCTCGCGTTTGGCTGAACCGATTTTGTTGCAGTTTTCAGAAAAGTGTTTGTTACACTCTGGGGAAGGTTTTAGTATATAACAATAATGGATATCTCGTGAAGTTGCTCACATAGATCCGTTTTTCTTAATAGGATTGTAGATTTTCAAAGACACAGATTTTATGAAGATTTTTGAAGATTATCACAACTAAAAAGGGAAAAATAAAAAACTTTTTGAAAAAACAGGGAACCGACACGAAAACTTTTTTTCAAAAAGTTTTTTATTTTATAGTTTTTTGTGTTTGGTTTTGAAGTCGGTTCCCTTTTTTTTCAAAAAGTTTTTTATTTTTCCCTTTTTAGTTGAGATAATCAACAAAAATCTTCATAAAATCGGCGTCTTTGAAAATCTACAATTCTATTAGGCAAAACGGATCTATGCAGGGCCTGATTTACCCTTAGGCTAATTAGGCTGCAGCCTAGGACGCGAGGATCGGGGGGGCGCTGAAATCTTGTCTATGATGACCTCTCCTCTTTTTTTAAATATTTAATTTTTATTTTTTCTCTAGAGTAAATATTTAAAAAAAAATACTCGAGTCGAAGCAACTTCACGCACTAGATGACCACGCTCATGGTCAATGGCATTGCAAACTAAGTTGTCTAAAGAAACTAAGCCAATATATGTCATGCGGTCAAACACGACATAGATTTGGTTTTCTACTTGGTAGCCTGCAGTCACTTGTCATGATTTTGGTCTTATAATGCGTGAGGTAGATGCCTTTATGTACGGTCAGCTTAAAAAATGGTTTGCCACCCTAAGGTTGAATGTCATCGGGCACGCCGCAATCGCGGCGGATTAAGACCCCTCTTTGAGGAGTGGCTGGAAAGAAGTCACGCCGTCCTGACCTACCACATTTTTTTTTCGTGGTAAAATCATCAAATGAGTCCTCCCACCCCGGGTAGGGCGGGAGGGACTGCCAGACTTGTACTAACTAAAATCCACGGTGTCCTTCGGTAGCCCTTTGTGTACCGGAGTCGCGGTATGCGTATGTCCCGCAACCCCGGCAGGGCTGTGACCCTCTATAGGGGGGCCCCGTCATGATACTAACGCTCCTTGAGGCACGCGTGGAACACAACGCGCCGTCGACCCGGGCATGGCCCATGGTCAGGCAGCAAGTTGCCCTTTACTCGCCGTCCGCATGCCCGCGCCTACGGTGGCCGGAGATCGTCCGTGGGCGTCTACCACTGCGTCTAGGGCGGAGGGAGGACGGTATCCTGTCTCTCTCGCGGCCCGCCTGCTCCTTCGCGAGCATGACTGCTTCGCAGAACGAACAGGCAACCGCTTCCCACTTCGTCTCGCCCCGCAGCATGGCCGCGACCAATGCCGGGCGCGAAAGGTCTCCGCCTATCGCCTGCGTGAGGACACGACGGTGCTCCGCCCAAGCAGGGCAGTCCTGCACCGTATGCTCCACCGTGTCCTCCGGGCGGTCTGACCTACCACATGACGCAGGTACTCACCGGACACGGAAGTTTCAGGAGGTACCTACTGTGTCTGATAAGGAGGGAAGAAACGCCTGGTTGTCACTGCTGCGAGGATCGCCCTGAGGACACGGTGGAGCATATGGTGGGCTCATGCGCAAAACGTCTCTTTCGCAAAATGTCACCTGGTCGTAAAACGTCTCTTTCGCTGAATGTCTCTTTCGTAAAATGTCTCTTTCGCAGAATGTCTCTTTCGCAAAATGTCGCACCTGGGACTTAAGAATAAAATTTTGATTTTCAAAACATTAACAATTAGCATAGCAGTATTGCAAATGAAAATATTAATTATATATTTTTTAATCATTTTAAAAATGGTATAAATAAAAAATATATCCATTTGCAATACTTTGTTAATGTTTAGTTACTATAAGTAATAGCTCCTATTTTATATTATAATAATATATAATTATGTTTACTATACTAACAGTATTGATTCTTTTGATCAAAATTTTGAATGTATGTAAAATGTTTGATAAAAAGTAAATTTAAGTACCAAAATTTTAACATCATAATTGCACTATAATTTTATTATATGATTTTTGTTTTGAAAATCAAAATTTTATTCTTAAGTCCCAGGTGCGACATTTTGCGAAAGAGACATTCTGCGAAAGAGACATTCTGCGAAAGAGACATTTTACGAAAGAGATATTCTGCGAAAGAGACGTTTTACGACCAGGTGACATTTTGCGAAAGAGACGTTTTGCGCATGAGCCATATGGTGCAGGACTGCCACGCTTGGGCAGAGCACCGCTGTGTCCTCACGACGGCGATAAGCGGAGACCTCTCGCGCCCGGCATTTGTCGAAGCCATGCTGCGGGGCGAGAAGGAGTGGGAAGCGGTCGCCTCCTTCTGCGAAGCAGTCATGCTGTGTATGGAGGAGGCGGGCTGCGTGAGGGAGAGGATAGCGTCCTCCCTCCACCCAAGCCGCAGTGGTAGACGCCCACGGTGACGGACGTCGGCAGACAATCTACGGCCTCCCCATAGGCGCGGCATGGGGGCGGCGAGTAAACCATGCGAGTAAACATACATACATACAGGTGGAACTGAGGACCTACTTTTTTAACCGACTTCAAAAAAAAAAGTAGGTTCTCAGTTCGACCTGTATGTATGTATGTATGTGTGTATGTATGTATGTATGTATGTATGTATGTATGTTTGTCCGCGATTTTCTCGCGTTTGGCTGAACGGATTTTGATGCAGTTTTCAGGAAAGTGTTCATTACATTCTGGAGAAGGTTTTAGTATATAACACTAATAGATATCCCGTGACGTTGCCCGCGTGGATCAGTTTTGCTTACTTGGATCGTAGATTTCCAGGGACGATTGCATGTTTGTCCGCAATTATCTCGCGTTTGACGGAACCGATTTTAATGCAGTTTTCAGGAAAGTGTTCATTACATTCTGGAGAAGGTTTTAGTATATAACACTAATAGATATCCCGAAACGTTGCCCACGTGGATCCGTTTTTGCATACTTGGATTATAGATTTTCAGAGACGATTACATGTTTGTCTGCAATTATCTCGCGTTTGGCTGAACCGATTTTGATGCGGTTTTCAGAAAAGTGTTTGTTACATTCTGGAGAAAGTTTTAGTATATAACAATAATGGATACCTCGTGAAGTTGCCCGCATAGATCCGTTTTTGTTGCTTACTAGGATTGTAGATTTTCAAAGACGCCGATTATAATTATGAAGCTTTTTGTTAAATATCTGAATTAAAAAGGGAAAAATAAAAACTTTTTTTAAAAAAGGGAACCGACTTCAAAACCAAACACAAAAAACTGTAAAATAACTTTTCTTTCGGAAGTCGGTGGCCATAGTAAATGAAATAAAAAACAAAGCCACTGACTTCCGAAAGAAAAGTTATTTTACAGTTTTTTGTGTTTGGTTTTGAAGTCGGTTCCCTTTTTTAAAAAAAGTTTTTTTTAAGTCGGTTAAAAATATGTGGCTATAATAATAGTGGCGGTTGTCACTACCAGGTCCAGTACGGTCAGTATCACAGTAAAGCGCAAATTATTTGCTAGATACAAGCTAGATACAAATCTGCACTTTTCGCATAGATGATTTAGCAAACGAATCGATGTCTGCTCCAGTTCACAGGTTCGATTCCCGTATGGAGTCGGCTTTTTTACTTATAATATCATTGGGAGTCGGTATCTATCTGGCCTTGCTACAGGGTGATTGGCTATAATGTCTGTGGGATACAACGTCGCAAATAGCTGTCAAATATTAATAAGTTTTAAGTAATTTGGCAATGTTACTGTGAAATAATGGCTCTGTAGTGCACTAGAAAATTTTTATAGGAATGCAATTAAAACACTGAATTTAATGTTGTAACCCTTTTAGGTGTATAAAAGGCATTTGGAAAGTTCCCAAATGCTTTTTTTTACATCTAAAACTATTTATTCGGTGTTTCGATATTTGTTATTGCATTCCCTAATGATTTTTTTAGTGCACTACAAGGCCACATTTCTTAGTTTCATAAAGTACCTAAATAAGCAATATTTGACAGCCATTTGCGACGTTGCCAACTTTCAGTACAAGCGCTCATAAGAAAAATGTAACCCATTTTCACCAATCCCCAAATAGTAAAAATTGCTTTCTTTGCCATCTAAAGTTTTTGCATTTAGTTTCGATTTTGCTTACCCCAAAAAACTAACGTTTAGCCATTTCACGGAATAAACGAATAAACGATAACATAAATAAATTTATATTTTATCTACATGTCGTCAGTCGGTAGAGATGTAGCGCTATCATTTCGCACATAATGGCATGATACAGCATTTTGATATCCAGAGAAACTGTAGTGTTTGTCTGTTTGAACCGACTGATAACAAAAATTATATCAGTTTCGACATGATATGCGAAAATTGCTGGCAACGACGCAGACGAATAAATAATGGAATCATTATTTTATACACGGACATTTCTACTTATTATTATCTTTTTTTTTTATTTATTAGACCTTAAGCCGTTCAACACTTTGTACTATATAATAGTATTCTGTGACTTTGCTTCTAATATGTAATGATTGAATTGTTGTATTAAATTAGAAGACGTCATTTTGGATGCTAATTGAGTGGAAGTTAACCTTTTTTTTTTTTGTGATTAGGTAGGTACTGACGTTGATCGTTAAATATGTAGGTATGTCTACAATGACCCGTAGGTAAGTGATTAGACAAAGAGCTTCGATGTTTATAAATTCGCGATTGTTATTATGAGAAAATAATGTGAAGCATACAGATCAATACAGATATAATCCTTTAAGAACAGTTACACAAATGGTAGCAGCTGCAACAAGTACCTAACAATGTAATTTCGTCGAAGTATCTGAAAATATTACTTAAGAAACAAATGAGTACAGATTGATAACAGATTTACCTGTTAAGTTTCCATATGTCCTTTGGTATGTTGACTATGTTGTTACCCCCTAAGTAAAGGTACTTTAGAGATATTATATCTAAAACTTGCTCCGGGAAGAAGTTCAGCTGATTTCCGCTCAAATTAAGCTCTCGTAGCGAACACTTATTACTAAGAAACGATTTGGGAAGTGATTCATTTGTGAGTTGATTATGTTTTGCTATCAGCGAAGTTAGCTGACAATGTTTGAAGATATCAGGCAGTATCGTCAGCCTGTTGTTGCTCACATCCAATATCTTCAAGTTGCTAAACCTGTTTATCGTCTCAGGCAGTGCCTTTATCCTGTTGTTGTAGAGGAGTATTATCTCGTAATTTTGTGCGCAATCCTTCTCGTCAACAATGCCTTTTAGTTCCGATGTTACGCTTAGCGTTTCCAACATTTGACTCGATAGGTCGAGGGTTTTCTGCTCCCTGGCGTCACTGTCACAACTATCCGATGTGTAACATTCCATATTTTCTAAGTTCGTTTCGATACGTTGGTCTTGGTATCATTTGATGTGGTGCAGCGGATTGAGATCACATCGTACTGAGGTGTGACAGTCGCTAGCGGACCGCTCGCCTCCTACGCGGCGCACGCGCAACTACTCTTGAGAGCGATAGCGTCTGCGTACTTATGTATTCAACTTGATTAAATTTTCCCACAATCGCAAATGTAATTATACGCCTGTCATACATTGCGTGGCCTTCAGAGAAACGAGTTTTCATACAGCATGATTACCGTCTATTCGCGCGCAATGTATCAATCCATACAATAATAATCGTATTTTAACAGACCCGTGTTTTGAATATATTGGGGCCTGTTGCGTTACATAATGGAACGTAATAGCTTGTTATTGAAGGCTCTGACCCCAAAAATCTAGTCATACGTATAAAACAATAGTAATTATACAAATATTTAATGGGACATGTAGGTAGGTAGCCATAAAAAGGAAAGGGTCGGTAAGAAAAAAAATATGAGAAAGAACCAAGTAGTCTAAGTTTTTGTTAATTAATGATCCAATTGTGCCAGTAATGCCATTAATGTATACAACGCTTTAAGTACATTAATTATCTACTTGCTTCTTTGTAACGCATTGTTCAAGACAGGACTGCATGATTCTTTTGAGGTTTTCTGTTATATCAAGTCAATCTTTAGTATTTCGCGGATAACTTGTGCTTGGTGACATGGAACTTCCTGGGAGTAAAACGTCATACTTCATCACAAATTACAACGTAGAACGTAAGTATGAATGCTTTTTGATATTTCTTTAATTTGTGAAAATCCACGAAACATTATTTTTTTTAACACTATCGAGAATATCAATATTGCGTATTTTTTATCATAGACAAAGAGTAAAGTAATTAATCATAGATGACATCTGTGGTTGAACTGTTTTACTGAGTGAGCTCGTCCACACTAAAGAGTACCAGTAGATGGCACTGTAAAGCGTTTATGTGACGTCACCTTCGTACGTTCAGTAATCGAAGGTCCGAGTGAATGCCGAAACTAGCCGAACGAGCGAGTACAAGTCTGAAGAAACTAAAATCTGTCGTACACTTTAGTGATGTAAATTTTGAAAAATTAACAAAATGATATTGTAAAACCCTAATAAGACAGTCTTATTTTGATTTCAATTGTATCTTAGTGATATTGTTTTGACGATACCATCCATAACTTGTATTTCGTCGGCAAAGTGAGTTCAGTGCGAGTGCAAGGGTGGTAACGAGAAATGTGAAGCATCTATGAAGTTCAGGATTCTAAGGCCGTTTATTTTACACCTATAATAATGAGCGGACGCCCTAGGACCACGTCATTCGCCGAGGGCAGCAAATCCGTTCGAAAGACTTTCGATAACCAGCCACCGAAACCACCTCTTGGAGGCGTAAAAATCAGTAGTAAGTACCTACCACCTAACCATTCTTTTGTCGGCCATCGTGATTTCTTACGCCTGTGACGTATTTCGATACTGACAATTTTAAAAATGGCTGCAAACTGCCACAATCTCAACTTAGAAGCACGTAATTTACCAAAATTTTGTAAGATAATCAATATCGACAGCATTTTATGTCCGCAGTATTTCAAAAATGGCCACAGGCGGTGCTTAGCCTCTGCCACATAAGCCTGGCGTGTGACAGATAAATCGTGTCAAAATATCTATTGGAAGAGAAATGCGTCGTATTCTAGATTATCTCTTGGATATTTCGTGAAATTGTTAGTTCTACACTTGTATTTTCAATCATCTTGAATCCATTTCATATATTTCGCTTAGTTTTGGAATTCATATTCTATAGAAATTAATGAGTCTTTGAGGTTACTTGCTATCTATCATGACGTAATAAATTAGTGTTTTTTGTATAAAACCAGTAGCCATTAATTACTTGGTGGAATTTTGAACGCAATTGTTCCCCTCCTGTACTAGAAGAAGCTCATAGTTTCATTGAGAGCTGTCATGAGTGAAGGCTCATTTATCATGCTGCTGTTCCACTTCAGTTGCTCAGTCCTTGCTGTCTCAGTATCTTATCCAGTTTTGATGCAATTCATTTGCATAGCCCTTACTATTTGATTACCTTATTTGAAAAGATTGTGCAGAATGTTCTGATTATTTTAGGTCCTGACTATTGATTGATTTTACTAAAAACTAAAAGTGGATATAATTCAAATTACACATAGAATAAAAACTATCCTAGTATATTTTTATTACAAATCAATTCTGCTTCTATCTAAAAACACCAAGCTGTATTTTGTAAATTTAGTTTCAACAAGAATTTAACACAACTATATTCCACATAGTAACATGCCGATACCTACAATAAAGCTATGTGTAAAGTAGTGAAGAGGGAAAAATATGGAGGGGATGTTAATTACTTATGAAGGTATAGATGATACTTAAAAATATAATTTGATCGTAATTTGTTTATGACATGCATTTTGATAAGCAGTAATTGGGAATACAGATGTTAAATTCTTGAGTGATTGGCTAAATATCAGTTGCCATGCCCCTAGTTCCCGGCTAAGAATCGGTGAAACTAAAGCTCCTCTCTCTCTCCTCTTTTCGCTATTTACAAATGGTGTTTGTCAACCACTCCGGAGGTTAATTAGAATGTCTAACAAGTAACACACAAATGAAGAATACTTTTGCTAGAAGCAAAGTCCGCGTCATCCTTAGCTATTGTGCCGGGTTCTGGTTCATAATATTTTATGATTTAGCTGAAAGTTTGTCATGATTACAAAGTACTGCTCCATTGAAGTAACACTAAACAATAACCATATTTATCCTTGTACAATAATAGGCATATTTTAGTAACTAGTGTCCTAAACATAATATGATATTTAAAACATAATTCAGAATTTAAAAAACTGTTCTTAGTTTTTACAATAAATAAGAAAAAAAAGTGAAAACAATTTTTTTATTTTTTTTTAACTAGTTCTAAGGGTGTTCCCTCACCGCGAGCTTTCACCTGTAATGTAACATTACAGATTCGAACATTCAAAGACAATAGAGCAAATTGCGCATTTTTATGTTACACTAGCTGTTGCCAGCGGCTTCTCCCGCTACAACTCGAAAATTATCCCACGGGAACATAAAATCGGGATAGAAACTATCCTATGTGTAAAACTAGGTTATAAACTATCTGTGTACCAAATTTTAGCTAAATCCGTTCAGTGGTTTTTGCGTTCAAGAGTAACAAACATACCTACATACACATACACACATCCTCACAAACTTTCGCATTTATAATATTAGTAGGATTACAGGGGAATGCTCGCGGTGAGGGAGCACCTTAACAATACAAATCCAAAGTAAAGCAATCAATGTAATTGCTCTTAATTATTCTTGTTACCTTTACGAACTTCATTCTTTATTTATTTTTGATTGACTGTTCTGTTATTTCATCTGTGCTAAGGTCTAAGGTCTTCATAATTAGTATTATTGTAGAACTTCATATCTATTTTACCAAAATATACTTACAGCTCACTAATAATAATAGGGAATGTGAAGAAAAAAACTCAAATATAATGAAGCTGAGATAAATATTTTCTTAAATCTAATCCATAATGCACTTTTCACCAAAAACTAAGCATCACTTAATTGCATGAGCTTCTACTCAAATAACAGCTGTTAAAATGCATGATCTAAAATTTCAACAGTGAACTTGACCCAGTATTTTTTGTAGTAGGTATAAACAGTTTTTGGTTAGATTTTTGCTTCAGCAATTCTTGTCTAAATTTATCAATTATTAACTCATAATTATGTTGTAAGATTATGATTATTTTTCGATCTAATTATTAATGATTCTGCATAATGTAATAATCAGATTTAAACTGTTGAAGAACCAAACAAACAGCTAAGTAAGAGCAAAGATGTTAAATATGCTATGAACTGTATATGACCCACACAAATAAAAACTCGTTTCCTCGGAGCCCATCATTCTGGACGAGACACTCAAACGCCTTAATTAATTACTGTTTGTCCGGGACAGTGAATGTAATTATTTAAATGGCAATATACAAAAAGCCTATCAAATTTAAATACAGTTCATTTTTATTTCACCTATCCGACCGTTGGACATTAGTATAGCACAGAACCTCAACACTATAATTTTGTGATGTAAACAATATTATGCTGCAAACCATCAACTATAACTCAATAAAACTATAAGAACAAAATATTAAAAAAATATTTAAAGTAGTTGTAAGTAGATGCTAACTGCAATCTTGATTAAGATTGAGTTACTAAATCCAGTGCCAATATTGTAATAATGATAAAAACAGAAGATTATGATTAGACGCAATTGTTTTATAACACTTTATATAAATATCCCCATGACATCCAAAATAATGTTTTTAAAAAATGATTATTAATCTTGTTGCCAATGAAAGTTAGCACGTCATTATTATCAAGTAGGTATTATGAATAATCAAAATAACAACACTTACAACACGTAGTGTGAAAGTCGCCTCTTTGATGATTAAAAAAGTAGTTAACTAACACCAACAACACTCCCTCTATGTTTAACACTTGGACGACCGCGACACGGTAATATTATTAAACAGTACTCCAACTTCATACAAACGGACGAAACGCGAGCTGTGCCTACGCGCCTCGATGTCGGGCCGCGCTCGGGGCGCAGACAGTCACGACCACAGAACATATATACCCCTAAAGGGGAAGAATGACGACTCCGTACTAATTTTGTGAGGAAAATTTTCCTTACCGACCAGCGCCATCTATGTTTAGCCCACGAAAACATGGCAGTAGAATCGGGCGGGAATTTCAAATACTACAAGTACTTTACAGGTTCTTTGTTTTGCATTTTATGCACAAGTACATTGCGCTTCTCGATAGTTTCTTTCAAATTACTATCGAGAAACACAATGTACTTGTGCATAAAATGCTGAAAGATAATAAGTAAGGAGCAGTTTAGTAAAACAAACGATTTTATTTGACTTCTTTATTCATATAAGCTACAATGACTTATTGTACTAAGGTTCGGAAACCGATGTAAAGTGATGCTGGGATCTTTAGAAGGTGAAGTTCCACACATAGCACAGATTCTAGTGTTTTCTTCCTACGAACTCATCGGGAATAAGGCACAAAAACAAACAAGTGTCTCAACACCGGGTCTATATCTCACAAATACGCACTTAATTTCACCAAAACACAGACACAGAGGAGCAAGCTCGACTCACATTAACAATATTGTATGTAGAATTAAATGCAACTGTTTTATTTATTACAAATATACACAAGAACAAGATCTAAATAATAGTGCGCAAGCGATGGCAGACATTTTTTCCTATGACGTCAAATAGCCAATAGACAATATGGCGTTCCAGTGTTGTCATGTTGTCATATTATTATCTCCTTTTTGTTTTGTGTATTCATCAATTTAAATGTTAAAAATTTCATAACAAACATTTTCTCGCATCAGAATAAAAGCAAAAATAAATTTAAAGGATAACAATACTTTAAAATCAATTAATAAGCCTATTATTAGATTGAATGTTATTGAATGTGAAATAGTATTTTTGTTGGCAACATTATGTAATTCATCTCTTTTACTCTAATGTTGATGTCTCTTTCTTGTTTTCTAGCCCACCTACTTCTTGTTCGTAGAACAAAGTCGACACCCCCTGGTCACGACTGTACGGTGTGTTGTTTTTTTAACAATAACCGCGCGATTTTTTCACTACAAATCAGTTCAAGTACATATTTAATATGACGAGTAGTAAATATTGTGCTGTTTTTGGTTGCTTAATTTTTTATTAAGCTTTATAATATGTATACATAGAATGCGGATTTATTATAATAATATTTTCAAAGTTAATAATAAAGAATTTCGTACGACTCAGTCGAGGCGCAAATATTTTTCGGTCGCAAAATAAGCCCGAATTGTTTTTCAAACAAAAACATGTTTTTTTAAATTAAATCTACCAAACAAAAAACAACACGCATTTTTATTGAACACTTCCTATCCAATAAACAAAGTATTTCATTTGTTTATATAAAAAAGTATACCTATTTACAACCACAAAACTAAATAGAAACAGAAAGTAGGCAAATGTAATTAAAATGCTGGAGACGGGCAGCCCTAACGCATGTTTACGTACCGCGCGGCTGTAGGCATTTACTATCATGCGGCCGAGTTCCACTACTGTAAAGATAATTATACTGTGATCGCGACTTGTGCATAGTAACGTGGCGATCAACCTTGAATACGCTGTTCATGGCTACTAAATACTAACGAGATCGTTGTTTTGTTACATTTTATAACCTTAATGTTTTGGTGACAAGCAATAACTAAATAATCGTTCAATGTTTGACTCTAGGAAATACCAATAAATCACTAATTACAAAGGAATGAATTTTTGCATTGTTTAATTTTAAATGATGTAGTGATTCGTATTTCGTTACTTGCAATAAATAGGGTATCGATAAATTTTATTTGCATCTATGGATCACGTTTAGCTTATTAGGTATTAGTCAATATTGTTCACGGTTATCGGGCGCGTTATCAGCGACTGTCGTCGATCTTGCTATCTCGCGGTCGACATGACCGCACCATCCTGTCATTCGCGGAAGAACCGTGCCAACGCACTCTCGGTTTTCGAGCTGCCTTTCGCTCGGCCGTCGGTCACAGTCGACCGACGTGGTCGCCAAAGCCGGTGCATGTTGCAAAATTACCAATTGGTTCGTTAACCCACTTCCTCAGTGGTGTGGTGCACCGTGCGGCAGCTATCCGGTACGCGAGTAATTTGAAAACAATCTGTCGTTTTGTTCGATACGTACGCGTGTCAAATATTATACAGTGAGTAACAGTGCAACTAATACAGTTAATCATTTACACTCGGTTGCGATTTGTGGAACGTGATGTGATACATATTCATATTTATCAAGATAATTCAGTGAAAAGGTCAATGAGAATGATAGTAATCTGTGCTGTGCCACTTGTGAAAGATCTTTTGTTGTGTAGAAAACTCGATAAAAATAATGTTACGACGCCGAGGGACTTACACAGTCAACGCCGATCCTGATAACCGGCCGCATAGCAGAGTAAAACCGGCCGAACCTTCGTTGGTTACCAAAAAAATAGGTAGGACACAAAATTATTCAACATAGGTACTACCTAACCATTTTTTTTCGTATTCTCAAAACTACACGTGATGTTCGGCAAAATATCTTATTGATATCTTGATAAACAGTTAAGATATTAACTATTTTATCTACAAGTACCATTTTCTGAGGTGTCAGCTATGTTTGTCATGTCAACTTCTGTAAATTCTTCTGTTTTATTATACATGTTCACGCACGCATGAACACCAGGCGACGGCGGCGGCAGCGGCGGGGAAGTGGGAGCGGCGGGCCGCGCGACCGCGGCCCGTGCGCGCAAGCCGGGACGGCGGCTCTCAACGGACAGAGCATTCGAAACCATTGTCGCGCAAACACCTCATTTTGTATTTTTATTCATATTATAACTTATCGTAAAAAGTCCGCTATTTCAATCTCCCTGGCCTGTCTATGGTCCTTCGGTCTTCGAACAAGAATCAGCGCAGAAGAAAACCTCATCATCGCCAGGAATTCAGCTGGCCGTTAACTACCAGCAGTCGGCGATCAACGTCAACAGCAGTCGGCGGTCGGCGAACTCAGCATCCAGCAGCGACAACGGACAACATTAAGGGTTTGGTAGCAGCAGTCGTGAGTTCGAACCAATTTCATTCTCGTCTGACGCCAGTCCCTTACATTCAAAATTTTTTCTCATTTTTTTTCACAAATCCTGCTTACCCACATTTTTTTTTCTCTCACTTTTTTTTCCGATCATATTTTATGCAATCTCATTCTCACATTTTCAAGTAATTTTATTACCTTCTATCGATTTTGTTCCCAATACTTGCAGCTTTAATTGCTTACCTACCTACTTCGCATTGCTCTGAGCGCGTCTAGGGAGACAGCTGCGTAGTATTAGTGGACTACCTGCTTAATCAAATAATTTCATAATTATGGACAAAAAACCTTTATCAAACACGCCCGAAGATGATGACGCTCGGCTTAATACCTTCAAAAAGAGGAGATCTGGGCATAAGGGCAAGGTCACAATCTTCAAAAATTACATTGAGTCCTTAAAATCCAAAAAGAAAATAGCTTTGACTGAGCTAGAAATTCTGCAACTTACAAACCGTTTGGAGTCATTCAAAACCCTTGAACATGATTTTGATGTCAATCAGACTTTAATAGAAGATATTGTCGGTGTTTCAGACGAGCAGATAAAGGAGCGGGAGCAATTTGAGTCCGAATACCAGAATCAACTTGCTCTTGCCATGCAGCTAATGCGGGACAGTGAATCGACTGGAATCGTCGACGGGTCTGTACAAACTCCAAATGCAGGTGGGACAAAAGCTTTTATTAAATTACCAACTATTGACCTTCCACACTTTTCGGGTGAATATCATAATTGGCTTGAGTTCAGAGACACATTCCAATCGCTTATTCATAAAAACACTCTTTTAGATAATATACAAAAATTTCATTATTTGCGTGCGTCTTTGCAGGGTGAAGCTACCCACATTATAAAATCATTAGAAATGTCGTCGGAAAATTACAGGGTAGCCTGGGATTTAATAAACGAACGGTACAATAATACGCGTCAACTAATTCATAACCATGTTCATGCACTATTCACAATTAGTATTATTCAAAAAGAATCTTCCGCAGCGCTAAGGCAGCTGATTGACACGGTTAGCAAAAATTTACGAGCACTTGATACCTTAGGTGAAAAAACGCAGTTCTGGGACACGTTAATCATTTATCTCGTGGCAAGTAAATTAGACTCAGTGACGCTTAGATATTGGGAGGAATACAAAAACACCCTCAATGCTAAACCCGTTCTTGAAAATTTAAAAACTTATCTTAAAGACCGCGCAGATCTATTACAAACTCTTGAAGAAAATAAACAAAATCAAGTTGAAATCAAGTCGAACAAACCAGCACAAAATCAAACAAGTACATCACGATCGCCAAGTTGTCCATTATGTAAAGGCCAACATTATTTGTTTTCATGTCAGGAATTTAAGCAGATGACAGTGGAAAAAAGAATTGAAAAGGTTTCTAAAATGAATGTGTGTTCCAACTGTTTATATCCCGGTCATGAGAAGAAAACATGTCGTGGTAGTACATGCAAATATTGTTCTCTAAAACATAATACCTTGCTGCACATAGAAAAGCCCAAGTCGTCTTCAATCACATGCACTAGCACACAACAGACATCAGTGCTGTTATCGACGACACTGGTGGATGTGCGTGGCAGCGACGGTAAATTTCATACAGCGAGATGTTTATTAGATAATGGTAGTACCTCAAGTTACGTAACTAATAATCTATGTACTCGGCTTAATCTTCCATTGGAATCAATTAACGGATCAGTTTCAGGTATAAATGGTCAAAAAACAAACATTCTTCATCGAACAAACATTCAAATAAAATCATTACATAATTCATTCACGATCAACTCGTCATGCTTAGTGCTAGATGAAATATCAAATCTAATACCCAACATTCGTATACAGACAGAAGCGATCACACTTCCTAAACATATAAAATTAGCCGACCCTCAATTTTATGAACCAGCTCCAGTCGATATATTGCTTGGAGCTGACGTTTTTTGGAAACTCATGGGGTCCGGAAGGATTCAGTTAGGCAAACAACTGCCAACCTTACAGGAAACTGAATTCGGATGGCTAATTTCCGGGTGCATACCTGACACAGACAAACATACACAAGACACATGTTATTTCACACAAAATAAAAATTCAGATCAATTATCACGGTTCTGGGAATTAGACAGCTTATCTGATTCACAGAATATGGAACCCTGTGACGCGGATGCGTGCGAGGTCATTTAAACAAACTACTACACGACAAAATGATGGTAGATTTGTTGTTACAATTCCATTCAAAATGTCACCTGATTGCTTAGGCAATTCTTACTATCAAGCAAAAAAGCGTTTTCTTAGCTTAGAAAATCGTATGAACAGCGATAATCATTACAAACAATTGTATTGCAATTTCATTACAGAGTACATCAATCTCGGTCATATGACTTTAAATAAAAACCTGAATCCACAGGAGATCATTCAATCAAACAAACACATGCTTCCAGACAGTAATGCAAACCCATGCACACAACCTTACAATAATAACTCACATACTTATACATCTTATTATTTACCACACCATGGCATAGTACGTGAATCCAGTACAACAACAAAATTTAGATCCGTGTTTGATGGTTCCGCAAAGACTTCAACAAAACTATCACTTAACGACATACAACTCGTCGGGCCAGTTGTTCAAGACGATCTCATTTCAATAATGTTACGATTCCGTCAGCACAAGTACATCATATCAGCTGATATAGAAAAAATGTTTCGTCAAATTGCGGTTGTTGAACATCAAAGGCCCCTACAACAAATCATATGGCGAAAAAATTCTACGGAACCATTACAAACTTACACACTCAATACCGTCACATATGGCACGGCATCGGCACCATTCCTTGCAACTCGATGCATAAGACAAATAGGTTTGGATTGTTTGAATAACTCAGATAACACGTACAATCATAAATTAATTTCCGAGGTTATTTTACATGACTTTTACTGTGATGATTTTTTGTCGGGAACAGATGATGAGTCAACTTTATTGGAAATTGCCACAGGTGTCAATACCGAACTTACAAAATATCAATTCCCATTAAGAAAATGGAAAACTAACTGTCCTACTGTCTTAAGAAAACTAGGATTTGACTCAGACTCTAAAGATGGTACATTTAATTTAGGTTCAAATGACCCATCAAAAACTTTAGGAATATATTGGAATATTCACAAAGATACTATATCTTATTCAGTCCATATGGATAATATCACTCACAATCGGATTACAAAACGAACTATTTTGTCCACAATAGGTCAAATTTTCGATCCACTAGGCCTAATCGGCCCTTGCATACTTGAGGCAAAAATAATTATGCAACAAATGTGGTTACATAACATAACTTGGGATAGCGAAATACCGGTTTCTTTACAAAGTCGTTGGAAAAAATTCATTCAATCGTTATCTAGTATTAACCAGCTGACCATACCTCGGCGAGCAATATATGACTCACCGCGTGGAATCGAAGTACACATTTTTTGTGACGCCTCGCAACACGCTTACGGTGCTTGCGTATACATTCGTAGCTATGGCTATGACGGCGTTATCAACGTACAGCTGTTAATAGCTAAAGGAAGGATCGCACCTATTAAGAAATTAACGATTCCTCGACTTGAATTATGCGCAGCATTCACCGGAATTCAGTTGTGTCAAAAGGTTTTATCTTCACTTCGTAGTTTGGGTGAAACCTATAAATGTTTTTATTGGAGTGATTCAATTATTGTTCTATCATGGATAAATACGCCTATTCATAAGTTAAAACCATATATCAATCACAGGGTCACAGACATACTGAAACACAGTACGCCGCAATCATGGTACTATGTACCAACAAAACAAAACCCAGCAGACATCATAACAAAATGTACTAATGCACAGCAACTAATTAATTCCGATTTATGGTTTTCAGGGCCGGATTTTCTTAAGAATGATGATACTAAATGTTGGCCTGAACAACCCAGGCATATCAGCGTGTCTGACCTTCCAGAAATCCGGTCCCAATCACACTTAACTCAACCAGATGAGAATTCATTCTTTCATAATTATTCAAATTTCAATAAACTCACGCGTATTGTTGCTTACATATTACGTTTTGTTAATTGTTGTCGAGAAAAACAAAATAAATCAAATACAAACAAAAAGTTGTGCATGGGATCAATAAAACCTTTAAACACTGTTGAGCTTAACAATGCGAGATATCAGTTAGCGAAAATAATTCAACAACATTCATTTCCTGATGAGTATTCATTACTTTTAAATGGTAAAAAACTACCTGTCGGGCATAAATTAAATTCACTTAACCCTTTCTTAGATGAATTTCAGCTCATTCGTGTGGGGGGAAGGTTAGCCAACTCACCATACAATTATGATAGAAAATTCCCAATTTTACTACATTCAAATCATTATTTAACTAAGATCATGTTTCGTACATATCACATAACACTTTTACACGCCGGTCCTCAATTATTACTAGCACATATTCGTCAAATGTTTTGGCCAATATCAGGTCGTAACTTAGCCAGAAAAACTACTCAATCATGTCTTAAGTGCAAAAGATATCAAGGTAAGATAGTGACACCTATAATGGGGCAGCTGCCTGAAGAAAGACTGCACGCAAATTTCATATTTAGTAACGTGGGCGTAGACTACGCTGGTCCGATTATGATTAGTAACCGGAAGGGACGTGGAAGTGTCCTAACTAAATCTTACATCTGCATTTTCGTGTGCTTCGCAGTGAAGGCAGTGCATTTGGAGTTGGTCACAGACCTGACAACCGTATCTTACTTAGCAGCACTAAATCGATTTATATCTCGCAGGGGAAAACCCGACAATATATACTCAGATAATGGTACAAATTTCGTAGGAGCGGCGCGTGTCATTACTAATTTTCTCAAACTACACAGCGAATCTATATATAGCCGTGCTGCAGAGCAAGGCATTTCATTTCATTTTATTCCCCCATACACACCTCACTTCGGAGGGTTATGGGAAAGTACAGTCAAATCAGTTAAATTTCACCTCAAAAGAGTGTTAGGCTTAGCACATCTCACTTACGAAGAGATGTATACTTTACTTGTACAAATAGAAGGACTGCTTAATTCAAGGCCTTTAACGTCCTTATCTTCTGATCCATCAGATCTCTCTGCCCTAACTCCTTTTCACTTCTTGATTGGTCGAACTCTCACTGTGTTACCTCACCCACAGATGTCCGACTGCGACCCTGCTCGGCTGCCGCGGCATCAGAGAGTCGAACTGCTGCGTCAACACTTTTGGAAGCGATTTAATAGAGAATATATTTCTCAGTTACACCAGCGAACGAGATGGCAACGTTCAAAGGGAGAGATAGCGGAAGGCACCCTGGTCATCGTGAAGGACGAAGCCTTACCTGCAGCGGAGTGGCCCCTTGGACGTGTTTTGAAAATCTATCCTGGACCAGACGGAGTGGCGCGCGTAGCAGATATAAAAATCAACAAAGGAACGATAAGAAGAGGCTTTAACAAAATTTGCCCTTTACTCAAAGAAGACGTATAATAAATAATCATAATCATCAATATCATCATACATCACCTTCCCAATGCGGCCCTGGGAATATGTTCACGCACGCATGAACACCAGGCGACGGCGGCGGCAGCGGCGGGGAAGTGGGAGCGGCGGGCCGCGCGACCGCGGCCCGTGCGCGCAAGCCGGGACGGCGGCTCTCAACGGACAGAGCATTCGAAACCATTGTCGCGCAAACACCTCATTTTGTATTTTTATTCATATTATAACTTATCGTAAAAAGTCCGCTATTTCAATCTCCCTGGCCTGTCTATGTGGTCCTTCGAGCCGGGCCGCGCGACCGCGGCCGTCGCCTGGTGTTCATGCGTGCGTGAACATTATACATAGGTATTATAATAGAACAATACAGTTGACTGTTATGAGTGAGATCTGAGATCGGCATGTTAAAGTGCGTCGGAACGCTGTTTTATGTTTCAGTTGAAACGACAACTCATAACTACTTATAATAACCGCTAACCTCTGAGCCAAGATATAAAATATCTAATCATTCAGTAGGTAGTAGCAGGGATAAAGGTCATTTCCCAAGTTAAACTACATAAAGATGAGATTATATGGTACGGTTGCTGTAATCCAACTTCGTTCATATTCATGGAACTATGAAAGTTGTTTAAGTTTAATACATATTGTTGACACCACGTAGGTTCTCAATTTAACTCAGAATTTACAATTTACATTACCTATTACAATTATTACGTAACTAAAAATAATAACTTCCACGTGTTAACCAGGACGTTATGACGATCAAAATTATTAATAAAATAAATTGTATAGGTATTAGGTATACTATAAAGCAATAAAATATGTCACCACAAATATTTCACATAATATTCTGATAAGATATAACATTATTATGCTCTAGATAGAATTCGGCAAAGTAGAGCAAACAATCATAATTTGTATATTATTGTCATTAATAAGTTATTCAAAACAAAAGTTCAATAATGAAATGGAAGAGTCACGCATGTCCTTTGTGAATAATTGTGCATACATAGCTTATTGTCAGTAAAGCACGCAGTAGGAAACTGTTTGATGTTTACACAATCAAGACAGTTATTTCTCTATCTGTATGTCAGGTGCGCATGGAATGCAATTTTGTTCACAAAAGCGGTACCATAACTCTTGGACGCGTATGATGCGCCATCTGCTTTGGCTACGCAATATACGTGTGTTTACGTTTTTTTTTACAAATCTGCGACATTACTAGCGTCATAAGTTCATAACCAAGGCCTTCCTTGGAAACGCGCCCAGATTTACCCCGCAAGAGATGAATCATACCGATGTAATTAGAAAAGCGGCATCTTACTATAGAAAGAAAGGCTAATAAAGTCATAATAACTAAACATTTATTTTAAAGAGGTGGGTGGTCATTTCATCCAACAATCAGGTATACCGACGTAAAGAAATTCAGAACTCCGTCTATGTAGGTCGGTCAGTCTAGTGGTGCTACTTTCATATCAATTCTACATATATTTAGGATGTTTATTTACGGTAATTTAAAAATGTTACGGTCTGTTAGTAAAGACACTGGGTATAAAATTAAGCTTTTAACAAAACGGCCAAACCTACGAGAAGATTTTACATCTAGAATGAAAAAACTATTAAAGCTTGTTGTTGTTATTTTCATTATTTGCCTTTCGACGCATTACTGAAATTAAAAAAAAAACAACCAACGTATATAAAAAAAAATACATAAAAAATAGTAGCCCGCCGCCGCCGGTAGCGGGAACAGAGTC
Source organism: Agrotis clavis (assembly GCA_954870645.1). Taxonomy (NCBI): domain Eukaryota; kingdom Metazoa; phylum Arthropoda; class Insecta; order Lepidoptera; family Noctuidae; genus Agrotis; species Agrotis clavis. The sequence continues at coordinate 12,745,799 of OX940930.1, forward strand.
CAAGCTACCGGCACGGCAGTCAAGACTCCAGAGAACCTCCTAACAATGCGCGCCGTGTCCAGAAAGGCTCTTCGTACACAACGCGAGTCAAGTTTCCGATTCCTTACGACTTCGGTATCCAAGCGGCTATCGAAATACAAACCCATAGAGGTTCGAACACAAGCACGCGTCAATGAATACCAAAATCGTAAGGTATCGGAGACTTGCGTCGCCTAGTGTACGAAGGGGCTAAACTGCTTTCTGAATCAGGTCCCTAATCCAACTACTGCCTAACCAGAGCCTCCTTAGATATTGGTCGAGGATCTTGGTAATTAAGCCATGGCCACGACTATCGGCACAATGATCGCTGAATCTACATCCCACAACGACAACCTCGCGAGCAAAGGCAAGATATACTCAATCAAAGCTTGTTATTATTATTTAAAAAAAAACGGAATGGAGGCCACATAAGTAAAATACCCGGGTCAGTCTACAAAGACAAGTCGCCACCCATTCTATCAAAAAAATAATAATAATAATATGGGTTTGCTTTTGGCCTCAACCTAGCCCAGAACCAAAGATAGACCGAGCTTACTCTGGAAGTAACTGGAACTTCTGCGCACCGTCAGAACACAGTAAAAACTATTTGGCCGGACTTGGACAGGTTGGTGGTGGCTAGCCAGCGGCCCTGGTGAGCCCTACCACCGCCAGTCGGATCGCTCAGCCGCCAACACAGACAATCTGTTGTGCCGTTGCCCAGGGTGGACCGCTAGGTGTATTCCCCCCACCCCTGTATTCCAAAAACCTTTATAATAAAAAGTTCTTAGCAGTTGGATTATCTAAATTAAACCTACCATATTTACATAGGCGCTGGCTTAAATCTAGGAAACAATAGCGGTACTCTTGTTCCTACTAATTTAATAAACACGTTTAAAATATTTATAAATGCGAAAGTTTCGGAGGATGTATGCGTGAATTGATGGATGATTGTTACTCTTTCACGCAAAAACCACTGACACGGCTTAGGATGAAACTTAATACACAGATAGTTTATAATTTGGATTAACAGATAGGGTTTTATCTTCCCAGATAATTTTGTTTTGAGATTTAGCGGGCAAAGCCGCTGGTAACAGGCTGGCATTTAACACGCCCCAATCAATAAAAATCAACTCGACCTATGGCAAGTTAGTGGTGGAATTATTTTGCTCCAACAAATCAGCTTCAGTCTTCCAACAGTCAATTTTGAGCTAGGAGGCCGTTCTAAACTTCACACCCTAACGCCCGGCGCGGCGGCGTCTTCTCCAGGACTCGTTTGTTCTGTTCCACCAGCAAACCGTCCTTACACAAACATGGTTAACCTTTAGCCACTTAAACTTGCTAAATCTGCGATATATTGCAAGGTAACTCCAGTTTAATTCATTTCGCATATTATCCTTCAAAGAAACTTCGAGCGTAGCCCGCTCCAACTTGGAACTGATGGATAAACCCATCTGCACCTGTCAGTGTTGCATGGGTAAACCATTCGACACCGTATGTTGTTATGCTAACCATAACATAACGGGCAGGATTAACTGCTTGAAAATTTTTCTCTCTTTATCACAAACGCTGGCCGAGCTGCCCTATTCAGTTGGGTAACTGGATAATTTTGCTGGATTCTTACTCTAAATATTGTCTCTTCTTGAGTAGAATAACTTGCTCCATGTATACATACTCCTAATAATGTAAAATGAATTTTAATAACACAGGTAAAAGTACTTACTAGAATATAATTGGAAATCACCGGAGTGACCCTGTCTGTCATTAATGTGGTTGACCTTATTGAACCAAACTAATAAGTGTTTTAAAAACTGTTAAAGCCGGTCACGTCATCGCGTTGCACATACATTTAAAGTAAAACAAGAATATTGATTACGAATAATCCACGCGCTTGACATGGGGTTGTTCCAATTCCAACATCGGGATACTACGCAGCTTAGCAACATGAAGGCGCATTTTATTATAAGGTGAGCGATGCGTCATAAGGCTGGCACGACCGGTTCCCCCATTATCCGCGGTTAGTCTCTGGCGACAATAGGGCCTTGGTCGAATTCAGAGACGGCGAGCGTGCGCGTTGAGCGTAAAGAACCGCAAACACGGTGTCGCTTTACAAGAACATTGAACAATGGTGTTATGCACTCTACATACATGTACTAAAGTGAGCTCATTATGCGCAGTGAGAGCTTGAGCATGATCATCGTCAACTAATCTTCGTGTATTAAATGACCATCGTTTATCGTTGTGAAATCGCTTATGATATAGTAATGTTATGATTAAGAACACGTCCCTGAGTAGGCTTCGATCAGCACTTATGGCCAGTAACTATTGTTAAAATCTCTGAAATACATTTTTTTAAATGGATGCGATGAGCAGGATTAACAAATACGTAGTACTAATAGTACTATTAGGTATTCTGTGCAAATACTTTGTTAGCTACTAATCAAACAACTATTGAAAACCGTGAAAATGAAATTTCTTTGTTTAATCATTTATGTACCATAACGTGTAATTATGAATTTCCCTGACTTTCGGAGACTTTATTAAAATAAGATGTGACTTCACGCCCCTTATTCTGCTAGGTAAGTAGGCCAACTCGAAGCTGTGAACCACAGACGTGCACCCTATTAGACCTTACGTTGCGTCAAAACTTGTTTTCTCTAACTTACTTAATTTCACACTGGCAGAAAATCTATTTGTTGCATTTAAGTGGAATCAGATAGATGATAGGTAGGTCCCGAGGCCTTTCACGTGCCGAGAACCCAACAAACTCCGCCAAAAGTTCTAATCCAATTGCCCTGAGTCCATGACAACCATAATTCTATTAGCGTGTCTGTACTTACCTATTGGCTGTAATAGTAATTACTTTCTGCGTAATAAATAAACCTTTCTCTTTTGAATATGACCATCCACTTCAATTATTCCAATTATTTAATTGAATAGGGTCTATTTAAAAAAAAAACTTCACTGGTATTAGAGGATCTATTGATTGGTTATTCCTTAATAAGTTTAACCATCAGCAACTAGCAAGTCATATTCCAAAGAAGCATGAAAATGAGAGGTACTCCACATAGTGCACCAAGAATCTGAAAAAATATTTGATGGAGCCGAATGTGGAATAGTTAAGGTCCGTTTCAGCGGGTGCCCAATGTGGAAATGTTCTTTATGATTATGACTCTCCAGAGATGCCTTGTTAATAAACCAAACGCTTATGAGAATACTCTCTTGGTCGATCTTATTGAAACCCTGCTCATAACAAGATTCTCTCTCTCATGATCTTTCTAAGTTAAAATTATTTGACTTGTTAAGTCTCTAATCTAGAGTTTAGAGACTCTTTTCGGTTGGTTTTGGTGTTGGTTGGTTGGTTATATCGATATTTTCAGATATCGGTATAACAAGTGTGGATAGAAGAGCGAGGCATTATAGCTCGTGCAACGCACTTTTGGCGTATTTTGACGTTAAAATTGTGTTTGCAAGGGAACTTAGCCATAGAGTGCACTAATTTGTAGTTGTTCATTTTGTGTACATAGTCATTTAAAGTTGAAAATTATTTAGAGTTTGTAGTGAGTGACGTCACTTCAAAATTATCACCGGCTCTATAAAAAGGTAGACACGCGCTCATGCGATGTGATACTGATAGACTAGAGTTCAAATGCGACTACAATACAAGGCAAATAAAAGCACTATACATATTCTTGGCATGCTAATACCCAGAGAATGCTATGTTCTATAGTTTAGTGGTTAATCAACACACAAATGATTATTGTTATTAAAGACGATATTGTAGGTGATATATAATAATATTATCTAATCCCGCTGTTTTATAAGAAAAACAGAACCTACTTTGTTTTTTTTTCTAATCTCTTTTTAAAACCTGACTAAGAGGTTTTCAAACTCCGTAAAATGAGTACAGTATTCCTTGAAGTCGGCTGAGTAAAGTAACGTAGTTTCCTTTAATTTTTTAACATGGTAATTTCCTGCTGACTTTGATAAAGGTATTCATGTTTTAATCTATCATAATATTCATGAGTTTATGACAGTTAGAATTGGCTGGAGAGTATTTAGTCGCAAAGTTTGAATTAGCATCACATGCTGTAGTATCGAGGCTCGACCTCTACGGGGCGGGGCGGCGGTTTTAGTCCCCGCGCCTCCGGCCGGCAGTTCACCACAACGCGCGCTCGCGTGCGATCCTCTGTCAAGCTGGAGTGTTCCGCAGGGCCGGTATGCTTCGACAATTTAGGAGTTTCCGAAGGTCCCCCTACGGTGGCTTTACGCCCCGTGGGAGAGGTGGCCGCTCGATCCGAACCTTCACTACTGCGATTACTTGATACAGAAAAAAGTGGTCAATTAAGCCGTGCCCGTGATCGTCTCTCGTCTTTCTGTAAAAAACTTCGTCGAACCATCAGTGAGTGTCCATATAAGCACAAATATCCTCTGGCGTTTTAAACTTGTGTATAGACCCCTCAATCGGTGTTACTCTGTAATCGTTTGCAATTATCACACCAGTTTTGCACTATTTTAAATTCGCGCCAATGTATCGTTGCATCATGTATTGTATTTTCTCCACCAATGTTCTAATGCTGCTTTTGTGTTTTGCTGCGACTCGCAGGCGACGTGGATACGACTAAAAAGAACGAGCTGGCTTCGGAAAAGAAGGCGTCCTCGCATCGTAAGTGTTAGAATTCGCGCACATTAGCTCGGCTGTAGTGCCACATGATTCTCTTTAGTTTTCACTACTATTTTTTAGTATTTTTAAAGCGAGAGTCCTCCATTTGCTATCAATTGTCTAATATTGGAGATAATTTACCCTTGAATGAGGCTTTGTGAAGATTGGAGGATAATCGCAATGTGACTAAAATAAGTTCATTTAAATCATTTATTGTGTGAGTTCCTTTTGTATTTGTCCTGATTGTTGATGTTGTGATGTTTGTAGTTCATAATGTGGGTTCACTTCTTTTTACTATCTTACTTAGGTTTTCAATTAATTAGTGAGGTTGTGCTGTGGTATTTACTTACAAAATGATGTGTGGGTTTGCTGTTCATTTAAAAATTAATTCTAATTTACGATCAAGTCGCTGGGTAACATTAAACCAGATATCATGTGCATATTAATATATACAAATATGATGTACTCATTCTTGTGGTCTGTTTCATGCATAAGTTACTGTCATGGTGTGTAACATAAATACATCCACACGGACGTCATCAACTCCGCGCGTGGTTTAATAAAGTATGCTAAAGAACAATACGTTGATACAATGTTACTTCGTTTGTGAAAAGCAAACATTTTTAAAATTGTCACCTAGTCCTAGTGTCCTAGTCTTCCATTCAGTACGATTGAACATCATAATAAATGTATGTATTTTGTTACGTTGTTAGCTCTAATTTTTTTGTAAAAAGTATATTTGAAGTGTTTTGCACTCTATTTCTTTTATTTGTTTTTGTAGTTAGCAATTTCACGATCTGGACAATGACGCCTTGTTGGTTATAATATTAAAGCAAGTAAATTATAAATACAGTTAAATTAAATGCAAAATAAAGAGAAAATAATTTAACCGTCGAGCATATACCTATCAATGTTGCTGACCGTTTATACTGCTTTTCAACATTTTATGATACCTATTCGCTAGAAACCGAGTCAATATTCTAGAAACTAACTTTACTTTTGGGCCAGATTTTAACTAAAACTTAAAATAACACTCCTTGGGCAGTCGTGTAAAAAAAATCCTTTCATTGATGTTTGTTAAAAAATTTGGTAATTTTTACGTTCATCGTACAGTTTGTATGAAAAAAGATTTTGCTTTTGATCAACTTCTGACGTCCCGATTTTTTTCTTTCGATACAATGAAATTAACCTTAGATGAAACAGAGTCGAACGGCATTAAAAAACAGCACTCATTTTTGTGGACAACTCGCACTTGACCAAAAAAAAAATAAAAAATGCCAAAATTATCAACATAAAAATAGTTAAAGGTTCCTAAGAAAGTTTTCCCGTATCTCTAATGGATGCTAATTTCTCCCTTTTGGCCAATTTAAAAGAAAGACCCTGCATATACGATCATTATTATCATTTCATCGAAAGTCATCATCACATTTGTTGAAGTATCATTTGATCAGTCTTGATTTGACATTGACTTAAAAATTGACGAGATCCGGACGAAATGCGGGTAATACTCGATGCCAAACCGCCGACTCGGCTAAGAGAAGGGCAATAAAAACTTTTTGAAAAAAAGGGAACCGACTTCAAAGCCAAGCACAAAAAAACTATAAAATAACTTTTCTTTCGGAAGTCGGTGGCTTTGTTTTTTTTTATTTCATTGACATTTATGGCCACCGACTTACGAAAGAAAAGTTATTTTATAGTTTTTTTTGTGTTTGGTTTTGAAGTCGGTTCCCTTTTTTTCAAAAAGTTTTTTATTTTCCCCTTTTGAGTTGAGATAATCAACAAAAATCTTCATAAAATCGGCGTCTTTGAAAATCTACAATCCTATAAAGCAAAACGGATCTATGTGAGCAACTTCACGAGATATCCATTATTGTTATATACTAAAACCTTCCCCAAAATGTAACAAACAGTTTTCTGAAAACTGCATCAAAATTAGTTCAGCCAAACGCGAGATAATTGCGGACAAACATGCAATCGCACAGTGTTTCAGGATTGCTTGGGAGCGGACATGTTTTAACTAATAGCATAATTATATCGATGTAGTAAGACCTAATAACTAAAACTGCAAAAGAAACCCTATGTCAATTATTTTTAGTTTTCGAGAAAAAAAATGCTAAAGTTGCTAGTTCAGAGTATGTGTCAAATAGTAAAAATATTTTTTTTTCTTGAAGAGTCAAAACTAAAAGTAATATTTAATAACCTCGTTTTAACACATAAAATAATGTTATTTAAGCATTACAACGGCTATGGAATGTAAGTATGTAATTACGAAGATATTTTATTATGTTACTGACATCATTTCCGCACCAAATTTTCTCCTAAAGGGTAAGTTGACCTTCTGTTCTTGCAGTATAAAAAAAACAGCCATATAACCCGCAGCATTAAGAAGTTATTAAAAAATTAAGAAAACACTCATCGCCTATATTTTTACAAATAGCAAAAGTACTGTGTGGTTTAAAATTTGTTTGCTATTAAAAGTAAGACAGGCGTGACAGACTCAGATATGGTATATATTTACATGACGTGTATAGATCGTGGGTGTAACTTGCAAAGATACGCCCCCACGTTTTGAGTGGCCCCTCTCTCAGCCCCGTAGGGTTATTTTCTTATTTTTAGAAAATTTAAAAACGTGGGTTTTTAGATTTTTTGAATCTATTAATTATTATTTATTTTTATTCATTTTTCATATTCCTGACAGCAAACCCTTTCGTTTAATACCCATATCATGGGGGTACATTTCTAATAGCCAATCTGCCATCTTGGATGTCTGCCATGTTGGATGTCTGCCATGTTGGATTTAAGACACGTGACTATTTTTTCATATTCCTGACAGCAAACCCTTTCATTTGATACCCATATCATGGGGGTGGGTTTCAAACAGCCAGTCCGCCATCTTGGGGAGGTCGCCATATTGGATTTGTTGTGACGTTTCTTAGCTAGTCATGTATTGTCATTAGAACACAGAGCGTGTGCAAAATTTCAGCCTGATAGCTTATCGGGAAGTGCCTCAAAATTGAGTTGCAAAAGCCCAACCGGAACGACAAACAAACAAGAAAAGTGAGTGTATAAAAACGTGGGAAAAAGTATTTCGGTTATTGGGCCTAGGTGACCACTAGATTATTTTATAGCAATGCCAAAAAAAAACTCTGACAGTTATCAACTCCGGAGCTAGTTACGATGTTGAGCAATCAAATTCGGAACTCCGGAGTTGACAGCTTTTTTAGAAATTAATAAAAAGGCCCCCTTATTTTAGTCAATACAAATAAATTGTTAAGGAATCTAGTGTTTTTGTTTAAAAAAATTGTGTCTGACAGACAGACGTTATAATAGACAACTAATTGGCTGCTTTTCCACCAGAGATGCGCTATGATACGTTGCTGCGGATGCATTTGATATCCACCAATCATATTCATTGGTTTACATAGCACAGCACAGATCTGTTTTTCATATGCAAGGATGCGTGCTATGGCTGCGTGCTATGGATGCGTGCTATGGGCCGTTTTCCCAAGTATCGATACATGGGTCGCGGGACTTATTTCTTTACCGTGACCCCGGAACATAAAAGGCTATCGAAGGACACCGTGGATTTTAGTCAGTACGAGTCTGACAGTCCCTCCCGCCCTGCCCGGGGTGGGAGGCCTCATTTGATGATTTTACCACGCTTAAAAATAAAAATAAAGTATCGATACATCGCGTAGCTCGAGCTGTGCATCTGCGTAGCGAAGCTACCTTGTGGCGGCGCATCTTCGTAGCGCAGCTACGCATCTTCGTAGCGCGGCTACGCATCTTCGTAGCGCAGCTACGCATCTTCGTAGCGCAGCTACTCATCTTCGTAGCACAGCTACGCATCTTCGTAGCGCAGCTACGCATCTTCATAGCGCAGCTACCTTGTGACAGCGCCTCTTCGTAGCGCAGCTGCCCATCTTCATTGCACATCTTACTCGCACAGCTACATAGCGTAGCATCAGTGGAAACGGTCACACAGTTTCGTAGATCAGCTTTTACATCCTCGCAGAAAAGCTACAAAACAATCAACAAACATAAAAAATAAACATTTGATTGGCAAGTTACAATCAAATAATAATCGTGAACTAATAGGTACCAAAAAAATCTCAAACTATACCTAACAAAAGTTTGTAGATCACTGGTTTTAAAAATCAACAAAATCTAAAATATTCGTAGGTGCCCTTCCCATTCAATCAGTACAAAACGAAAGTAACCGGGTGATAGCCAAAGAACTGAATTGAAACACTGAATCCAGCTGCACGGAGGGCGAACTTCAATCGCTGCAGCTATCATTTTCTCACTGATTGGAAAATGCAGCACTGGTTTTTATTACTTAAAAATTGATGATCTTGCAGATGAGCGTTTTTTTTTCTTTTAAGGTCGATTATACTAGATAACCTAGTACAGCCTTGTACTAGGTCGCTTATCATGCTGCTGCCACCAGAGCCAGTCAAAGGGGCTTGCATCAGTGGCGATCTTTTCATACAAGCCCAAAAGCCTGGCATGCGTTAGAAATGCTCGATAGAGAATCAATATCAAACCCGACCTATTTAAAAATTCGCGCGCTTAATTCTTATCAAAATAACACAAAGTATCTACCTACGCCACACTACTATACATCGCGATTGGTCTAATGGTCGCGCGCAGAGTTTCGCATTAAGCAGCATCTACATAAATCTGTACCCTTAGTGAAAAGTGATACAACTCGAGTTGTAGCGGTTTTTAAATCTTTAAAGAATCTTGAAGTTTGAATTTTTTCCTATTTTTCTATCTAATCGGCGTTTCTCTATCTATTATAGAACGGGAAATAAGTTTCGTGTGCAATGATACAAGTCGCGTTTGTGGAGGATTTTGATGATTTTTTTTGTGTATAATGATATTTCTTTAGTTATATTAAATTGAACTAAAGCTTAAACTTATAAAAATTACGTGTAAACTGGGCTATCTCGATTTATAACACTTGACACATTTAATATTAGTAACATGAACTTTGTGCTTGTTGATACAATTCGTTTTATATTAAGTGACACAAAAATATCATAGAATTATCAATTGTGAAAAATAATATAAATCGAATTATATCACTTGAGAATAAGCAGCACTACATACCACCAACGTGTCAAATGATACAACTGAACATGTATCAAATGATACATAAGTATTCTTAGTAATGCGTTTGGTTCATAATAATATAAATGAATTTAAATCGTATTAGTATGGGATTTTTAGGAAGCGATCAATCTAGTGATCGTTGTGAAAATCAATACATGTCATGTTTCGTCATGCCTCTTCTATCTCTTTCTGTGACGGCCGTCGCCGCAATGAGCAAGTGAGATCGGCAGTGGTAATTGCGCTCATACGCCAAACGGCCAGTAAAAGTACGTATTATATTAAGTGATCATTCGGATATTCTAATTAGTTTCAAGGTTAGACACTCTAATTGAATTTTATCTAAGCATTTGTTGCCAATATGGAGACGAAAAGTGGTCATAACTTTTGAACCGTAAGCATAGAATACCTAACCGTAAGTCTCAAAGGTACTCGTACAAATATGTATAGCGCGGTGGGAATGGCGAATCATCCTGCGACTCGAAAAAAATGTAAAAATCAAAGTGCAAATGTCTATATTATAAAATAATGAATGTTTATGTAGTACATTTCTATACATACACATCTGTATAGAGGCAAGACGATTTGCCGTATTTGCCGAATTTCCGCTGCGGAGAGTTGGTCAAGCAGTTTGATTGAGTTTATAAGAATACCTATAAGTAACACTAAATTATGTTTCAAATTATACGTTACTTTTAGAAGAATTTTATTAGGTGATTGTGTAGAAGCTCTTGTGTTTTTTGGTATTTCAAGTCTGTGCTAGGTTTAACTTGACCAAAGTATGATTCGCAAGAATAACAAGTAGGTCTTTGAATAATTCTAAATATAAGAATAAGCAATACATCACTCGAATTTCGATTTGCGCAATGAAAAAATCTGCTTAAGTAATATAATTATTCTCAATCAATTTAATGTATTTTTTTTTTTAGTTTGCCTCATTTACGAATTTTAATAAGATGTGATCTGAACAAAAAATAATCAACGAGTAATGTCTATATACAGTAGATTTTAATGTAACTTTCTTTTATTGATTCATTAGTCTACAGTGAAAAAAGATTCTGTATAGTTTTAACTAATTTTTACATGTTTACCTACGCTAAATACGAATTGATAAGTAAAAGCCATTAATAAGATTTAGTTTTTAAGATATTTGTCATTTTCCAAATTAACAATTCTGCCCTCATTGAACACAATATTAAAGGCACTTGTTTAGTTTTTTTTTTTCATTTGTAAAGCCTGCTTCTTACTGCTTTAACGTTAACATAAAACCATATTAATAAAGGCTAGGAACCACATTTGTGTTGACATTCATGTACTAAATGTGCTGGATAACTGGTAAAAATACGTCATTTCTTTTGTACGAGTCTGACAGTCCCTCTAGCCCTGCCCTGGGTGGGAGGACTCATTTGAAGATTTTACCAGGATAATTAAAAAAAAGTAGTGCCAATGAAGTAGCAAGAATCGACAATTCAAGTAACTGATTATTATTTTTGCTTGCCAACTCACAATGTTTAGAAAATTTCATGGTGTTTCTGAAAAAAAGAAGAACGAAATCAAAATTTAAATAAACCACTATTATCGTCGTATGGTAAATTCCTACAACAACAAATAGTAACATAAGCTGAATTAACCGAACTTGAACAGGACGCAAAAATATTCTCTTGGAAAATGAGTGAAAACTATGGTAAACTTATCGGATATTATTACAGAATTATAATTTCACAAGCTGAGTTGTCTTGTCCTTAGAAATCCACTGTTTACGTTCCCCTTTGGACTCTTTCTAGGCAGTTTTAGCAATGAACATCACGGGAGCGTTTCCATCAGTACATCGTTAACATGGAAAATGATTTCAGAGCAACTTGAAGTTGTCAATGTCTATGACTTAATGCAGGACTGCTTGTAGAGATGTTACAGAAGCCGAATATAAGAGGAAATCGAAATTACACATGATATTTTCGTACTTAGGGTGACAAAATAAATTATAAAAGCTAAATTATCAAGAGAATAATAAAAAATTTGAAATGCAAAGACCTTTGTAGACTAGTGTTATTATTCTAGACCCGACTCGTTGTTTTTGTATAAGTTAAGTCTTTCGTAAACTGGGACCGTGCGCTACTGGTCCTGCAGGTTCACTTGACCACATAATTTAATTTCTGTATGTTTTGCGGTTAATTAAAATTTGAAAGAAATCTATTGTTTGAAAGTACCAACGGTTGGCATAAATATAATAAAGTGCTATTCAACACAGTTTATTATAAAGAACTGTGATTATTGTGATAATAAAACTAAAAGATTGTGTTCTACTCCTTGACTATACTTAAATTGGGCAGTGGGTGGGTCCATTTCATCAAGGAGTTTTGTAGTGGTTAAGAAAGTATTAATAAATAGATTGTTTTCATTGAGACTGTTATTGACTTCATTAAAATACTGTTTAATATAATAAATATAAAAAATAAAATTTATCATTCATCAACACATTCATTCACCCACTTTTTAAATTAAAGTAGACCCTGATTAAACAAGTATATGTGACTAATGCCCTACTATAGAAATAGAATTCAACTTATATCACTTTACACCAAGAAAGTTTTACATTTTGTCTGGTATAATTAAAGTTACATCATTATACACCACTACTTTAGTTGTATTTAATAAGTGTAAAGTAATACAAGTGATGATTTTATCATTGCACATAATAAAGACATAGTAACGATAAAACCTCAACGTTTTCTACACAAAATTAGTTCTAGTGTTTTTACTATTTATAGCTCAATTGCTACCAAAAAGATGTTTCAAAAATACTTGTATCATTCAATATTGATGAGTTTTATAATGTGTTAAATGATACCATTTGAGTTATATCATTTTACACTTAGAAATAAAAATGTGGCTAATGATACAAGTCTAATTTTTTTAATTATCTCAGATTCTAATTACTTTTTAATACAACTAAAGCATATACGACGTGATACTAACAATTTCCAACCGAAAACAGTTAAAAGTTCAGAAATAAACCAATTAATAAAAAAGTTATAGCCATTTAAAAAATGCAAAACTTTAAATCGATTTTTCTCAAAACTAGGTTTTTTGACTTGTACCACTTTTCACTAAAGGTACAGAAATATAGCTATCACGCTTACACGTACCGGGCTTTTACCGGGCTTTCAAATACTATCTCTCGTCCCTTTCGCACTTCTAGCGATGTGCCGTGTAAGGAGTTAGAGCCTTGTGCGTCTTCAAATCGATCTGTATGATGATTTAAGCCCTGCATGCGTATGAAGTTGTACGCGTATTGTCACTTTGCAAACTCTATAGTGTTGCCGTTTTAGCGACCGTCGTGAGATCTTGGAGATTTTTAAAAAGTTTAGAGACTTTAAGATTTAGCAACAATAAAAACTAGCGACTTAAATAACTTAAATAACGAAATTAAATATTCAAGCAATATCATGAATATACAAAATTGCGACTTCTAGCTAGATTTTTCATATACCTACCTGGGGACTTTTTTTGCCTAAATGACAACACTGCAACTCTGCGTAAGTAATTCCTGACACCCGAGTGCAACTCACTTCAGTTTCGTTTGCTTGAGTGGGAAAAAGTTTTGTTGTTAAAGTTTTTTGTGTGTTTTCTTAGATTTTCTCAGTGATACAATTGTTTTAGTGACTTACCTACAACCATGGAAGTAATAGTACCTTGTGAGGATTTAAAATGCGTTCAAGTTTTGATTGGCGAAGATAAGGTAAAATCTTTAAACTTTGCTCAGAAAAAACAGGTAATTTCTTCATTAAAACCGACGCCTAATCTGTGTATTTCTCAGACCAGTAAATCGCATAAACGAAAATTTAATAGATCAGTGTTTAAAAGTTGGATTTACAATTATCACTCACATTTTCCTACAGAGAAATTATATTCATTACTTGACATTTATGTAAATTATTTCGACAAACAAACATTAAAAAGTCAATTGATTTGCTTGTATTTTAGTCCTGATCTGAAAGATCGTAATGTTTTCGAATTAATTGATTTCATTCATGAGAATAACCTCGAAGATGCCTTTCCCGAGCTGTTAAAGTTAGCGTATCTTGTAACTATTCCGGCTACAAGTTCTTCCGCGGAACGTGCTTTTTCGTCTCATAAACGTATCCATACCTATCTGAAAAATACACAAGATCAAGAGCGTCTTTCCAAAGTATCAATGATAGCTATTGAAAAACAGTTATTGGTAGAATTAAAACGATCACCAACATTTTACTCTGATGTAATTAAATCATTTCCTAAGAAAGATAAACGATTCCAATTAGAATATAAATAATTTATTTAAATTCCTTATTACCTACATTCTATCTAGATATTTTGTAACTTTCGTTTTGTAACTTTCTGTTTTGTTTTTTTTTGTCTGTTACCTGTTAGTTCTGATATGAACCAAGCAACTACTTACCATAACTTTGTTCCCTCAAGCAATGAAGCAAACCAAACGGCTTTTTTCAAAGCCACCGGAGGTATGCAATTGCTGATTTCGAAATCGGTTAAAATTTTATTGGGCTTGCATCGTTTTGAAACCCTAGGCCCGCCACTGGCTTGCATCATAGCATTATTATTGTAAAGCCCTACTCATTCCCTGTTGTGAAACGAAACTAGGGATTCTTATCATACTAGCTCACCGATTTTGACAACTTTTAAAAATAATAGTTAACGCTGCAGGCTGGCGTTGCACAGTTGCACTGCCAGGTTTTTTTCATGGCAGCGTCGGCATTTCTGGTTATACATCTGAATTGGGAGTCTTATCATACTGGAGTTAGTGTCATTGGCTCTACTTCTATTACGCTCAAGAATTAAAATGCGTTTTTAGACGTATTGTAAATGTTTACATGGTTTTTGAAAACCGGTTTCAACTCCGGTATTCTATTTCAACTCCGGAGTTGAAAAACGCTTAAAATCGCTCCGAAACTCCGGAACTTCGGATAGAAAGCCCTAGTGTGTACAACAAATACATGCAAGTGAATTATTAAATTTTTCACAAACGTACAATCAAAGGTTAGGAGGTATGACCCAGGCCCAAAGAGTAGGGACAAGTGCGCCATAAACTGATCATTATTTACATAGTGGCCAAATATCGATGGGAATTACTGTACTCGCAAGCAAATCATTTCTATTACCTATTTACATGTATTACTTTGTAGAATAATTTTGTTTCTTTTTAAGCAATGCTGTGTGTTTAACGTGATTATAACGGAAATCGATTTTACTTTGTAACAATAGAGCAAAAAATAGAGCATTATCTTTAAAAAAATCTTTTGTAGGACTGACTTGTTACTTGCGGAAAGTGAATTATTTTCCGTATTGCTTTGCTTCCTGCTAGCGGACACGTGAACGTCTGCACTCGCAAACTGCGGCGTAACGAACCTTCGTCTTTACTTTCTAATATTTATGCTCATGTTCTAAATAATTCACACTATCACGCTACGTGTTACCGTTGCCACTCTATTATTAAAAATGGACGTTAAAATTGAAAGATTGCACAACGTGAGATATTTATTGTATTGTGATAAATGATTTTTGTAGATATAACCAGTTTGTGATATTTTGTAGTGACGAAGACCACTTGACTCGTATAGTTATAAAAATAGGAATACCTATAATATGTGTATTTAAAAATATTTCCATCCAATGGAACTTGGCTAAGTACATAAAAATTGAAAGTAGTTAGATAAAAAGCTGATAAACAAGGGTGGAGTACGCTTAGGTTTACGTCAATAAGGGTTGCTATACTTGCTATGGGTGTGGCAGAGCACTACATGCTCAGAGTTCTTTCAAGGTGGGCAATGTGGGCATGATTGATAGTCTAGTTGCTACTATTAGTACTTCTACACATATAACATACTTTATGCAATCATACAATGGCTTACCCACATTTACATTGTTTAATAGGTGCCTTAGTAATTTTTAATCACTGCAGTCAGTTCTTCGAAGAGTTGGCTACGTATACACCAACCGTATCGATCAGTCGATTTACTGACCAATTATGGTTGACACCCAGACATACATGTGTGTTATCCATAAATCCATACTTAGTGTTTGCCCTTCTATTACACAGACTTTTCATTATAGGCTTATAGGAGTAACATGCCACCTATCTGTTTCATTGTACAGCTGTACAGTTTATGTAAGTGTAAAATTTGACCACCTCTACCTCATGACGTAACACGTGTAAAAAAAAAACGGGATAGCTCACGTCAAATAGTTGCCAAATATGTCGTAGTCTGCAGAGGCTATCCAGGTTAGGGGTTAAACATAATATATTATACATATACACACATCAAAAGTGTCTAGGGATCAAGCATTTTTATGCGGATTTCTTGAGATTGAGATGTGGCTTTGTTATAAATTTATGATTTTATAAATTAATATGGATCCTTTTTGGTGCATTTCATAATTTGAATCAGGAACTGTAAATCAAATTCGAGTAAAAGATGAAAATCAGCTGTCAATATTTTCCCTATAAAAACATACAACGCATTGAAGACATTATTAGTGCTACTGTTTCCCTACTACTGATTAAAACCAACGTTATTATGGAGCGGCGACGTCATTTAAGCAGGGAAGAAATGCTCAGAGCCGTGGGAATGATAGAAGCTGGTTCCCGGCAACGTACTGTGGCTTTAGCTCTGAAAACAAGTCAGAGTGTTATCAGTCGACTTTGGACACGTTACCGAAGCACTGGTACCGTGGCTGAGCGCCATGGAGGACGGTATCGCTGCACCACACGGAGACAAGACCGATACATTCAAATCTTAACTCGAAGAGCTCCAACAATAACCGCCATGATGTTAGCCGTGAGGCTTCATCACTCTTCAGGGAACTTAATTAGCGACCAAACAGTCAGAAACCGCTTGCATGAAGTGAACCTTCATTCCCGAAGACCGCTACGGGTACCACCTATAGCAATGCACAATCGTAGGATTCGATATCAATGGGCTCTTGAACACAGAAATTGGGCAGAAGAACAATGGCGTTTCGTGTGCTTTTCTGATGAGTCTCGTTTTGGTATGAGACCGGATACAAGACGTATACGACACTGGAGAACCCCTGGACGCCAACAGCGATTAAAATCCTGCCAGGAAGTCCATCCTTATAGTGGTGGAACCATCATGGTATGGGCGGGTATTTGGATCGGCGGAAGAACTGAGTTGATTTGGATCAGAGGCAACCTCAACGCTCAAATTTATGCTGAGACGATTGTATCAGACGTCATCGTTCCTCTACAAGTGCAAATCGGTCCCTTATTTCAGTTAATGCATGATAATGCACGACCGCACACCGCAAGAGTTGTAAGACAGACTCTCGCCGCAGCTAACATCAATGTCCTGCCCTGGCCTGCTCAGTCGCCAGACTTGAACCCGATTGAGCATGCATGGGATATGCTACAGAGAAGAGCTCTGCCGAATATGGAGGGTATCCAGTCGCAAGAAGACCTTTTTTTGTTGTTGCAACGAACATGGGCGGCCATTCCACAGCGTGATTTGGATGAACTCATTTTGAGTATGACAAACCGATGTTCTTGTGTTGTTAGTGTTCGCGGTAGAAACACGGATTATTAATTGTTTAAGTTACCCAATAAAATTTTAAAGAAAACTGTTATTTCAGTCTTTTTTTCGAACTTTAATGTTAGTGGTTCAAATGTCAAAAATCCCTTTATTAGGAAAATGGCAAATTTTTTATGAATGCAAAGGTGACTTGGTTTATCGTTACTGTGACAAACGATAACACTTTATTTGATGAATCCTTAAAGAACATTTTAATTAATATCAATCAGGAGAAAAGTTATTGCAAAAATATATGTTGATCCCTAGACACTTTTGATGTGTGTATTATGTTAGCCACAGCCCACATCTGCAATTTTTGCAGTTAATCAATTTGGACATTTTAAAATATTTACTCATGGTTTGGCATTAGGCTGTTTCAGAATATTGGGCTACAAAAGTAATGATTGAAAGACAATTATTGCATGCAGTTGAGATGAGTATCAAAGGAGGATGTGTGGTGCAACGCGAGTGGATAATGAATACATAATAGGAAATCTGAAAGTGGCACCTGTGACTAAAAGATTGTGTGGTAATTGACTGTCACGTGGTAACGGTATGAGCATGTGATGTGCAGGAATGAGGAAAATGTGGCGATGACGGATCGGAAGACGCAGCGTAGGCAGGCAAGCCTCCACTAGATGGACCGACGACATCGACTAAGGGGGAGGCCTATTTGCAGCAGAGGAAGTCTCCCGGCTAATGACGACGAATGAGGAAAATAATATGCGGAAAGTTATGATGTAGATGGTTCGGATGGAAAGAGTAAGAGAAGATCATTAAAGGAAAATAACGCAGCATATCTGACCAACAAAAAAAAAGGAAATCGCCTTTAGCAAAAGCCGCCTATTCAACTAACAATAAACTGATCACAAATCCATTTGTAGAGTTTCGATTTGGTTAGCGTTATCTTATCCTCATGATTGTTCAATGTAACATGGCAGATTACAATTAACTATGTAAGCACTCAGCGGTCCACAAGGTTTTTTTTTTAATCATTTGCAGTATTGCTTGGAAACGCTAACAGAAATGACGATTTACCCCGACAAATAAACTAAACCTAGCACTCGCTAACGAATGATATTTTAATTAGTTGGTACTTGGTACTAATTAAATGACGAAGGCGCTAACGTTTTGAAAACAATGTAGGTACGTTACTCTATTTTATGAAATAGATGTTAACTCTAAGGTACTGTAATGACTTAACACGTAGACAGTAGTCGGATGTTATTGATGCTCCTACTTGCTTAGATAAACAAGTGCAACTGGTGAGTCCAGTGAAATGATGGGCATTAGTTGGTAATGACGCAAAATGTGCGATTTATTAACTAGTACCTTGTTTGTATATCGTACCCGAGCGTTACGTCATAGTATTTGACCTCAATTGATGGCTTGATAATCGTAACAGTTAAGAGCGTTAACTTGATAGCATTCCAAGCGATTGAATGGTAAAAGCGTGTGCATTGTTGATAGGTATCCCTCCTACTAATATTATAATTAAGAGAATATGTTTGTTTTTTACCTTGTCACGTCTAAACCATTGACTGGTCTTCTTGTAATTTTGCATTTATTAAGGCGTACAGAAACGGACGATACCTGTAAATAACAAAAACGTTCCTGTAACAATAGATGTTGCCACGTGTCGCCGAATTGATAGTCAAATTCTAAAGTTAGTGAAGTTATTCTTCTCTGTGGAAAAGAGACTGAATTAACTTACCTTGCCAATTATGTTGCCTTGCACAAGTCCTTATAAAGTGCAGAACTGCAGGTGTTAATGCACAGAGTCTAAGACAGGTGAGACATTGTCAAAGCCAGGACTGTATTTATAACGACTGTTAGACAACAGTCAGGTTAAGAATACGATTAAAACATTAAAAAATAATTCATAAACCATTACCACTAGGCTAGGGTGCCTTAAATTGTTATGCGGTGCCAATGCGGGGTTGTAAATTAAATGAAGGCGAATGAGAAAAGATTGTGTGTAGAGAATCAATAGAGTGATGACACTTGATAGAGAGAAAATTAAAAGCATGTGATATTAATGTAAATTCTGATAAACCAAGTGAAAGAGAGAAAGAGGCTCAAGAGGACTAACAAAATATGGTACCGTATGAACGAAAATGGAGAATGTTTTTAACTGACTTCAAAAAAAAAACCGGCCAAGTGCGTGTCGGGCCACGCACAGTGTAGGGTTCCGTAGTTGCCCATCAAAATACTTAAGCGAATTAACTAAACTGATTCGCTGAATTTAATTTTAAAAAGAAGAATTTTCAAAATCGGTCCAGGAGTCTTTGAGAAATCGGGGAAAATACATTAAAAAAAAATTACGACGAATTTAGAACCTCCCCCTTTTTTTGAAGTAAGTTAAAAATAGTTGACGATAAAAACCTACCTATCCCCAAAAAACATACCCTAAAAACATACCTATTAAAGCTGTAAAAATAAAGTTGACAAACTTACATTTGCAGTTGAAGAGCATGTTCTCCGATACATTTTGTTTAGGAAAATATGTTATCCAAGTACATTTTATAAGTTGGTCGACTATTACTCGTAAAGTTGTAAAGCCTACTTAGTCATGATAATTTTCTTTTAAACTTCGTTATATATACTACTATTGTGATTTTTTTCACACCCCCCCAAACAGAGGGGGGGGACACTCGAGTCGAGCAAAATTTAGCACTTAAAAGCTTAATATTTCACAAACGAATTTTTTCATCAAAAAATTGTCAATTTAAACTATCAATATTTTTTAAAGACCTATTTAATGATACCCCACACTAAGGGGTACGCGAGAAAAAAAAAACATCCCCACTTTACGTGTACAGGAGGTACCCTAAAAAAAAATATTTTACGAGATTTTATTTTACCACTTTTTCGGCACATCAAATCCATATATTTACACCAAATTACAGCTCTCTAGGACTGTGCGTCTCTGAGCTAAACTGCGGACAGACGGACAGACGGACGGACGGACGGACGGACATGGCGAAACTATAAGGGTTCCTTGTTGACTACGGAACCCTAAAAAAGTAGGTTCTCAGTTCGACCTGTATGTATGTATGTTTGTCCGCGATTATCTCGCGTTTGGCTGAACGGATTTTGATGCAGTTTTCAGGAAAGTGTTCACTACATTCTGGAGAAGGTTTTAGTATATAACACTAATAGATATCCCGTGACGTTGCCCGCGTGGATCCGATTTGCTTACTTGGGTCGTAGATTTTAAGGAACGATTGCATGTTTGTCCGCAATTATCTCGCGTTTGGCTGAACGGATTTTGATGCAGTTTTCAGGAAAGTGTTCACTACATTCTGGAGAAGGTTTTAGTATATAACACTAATAGATATCCCGTGACGTTGCCCGCGTGGATCCGATTTGCTTACTTGGATCGTAGATTTTATGGGACGATTGCATGTTTGTCCGCAATTATCTCGCGTTTGGCTGAACGGATTTTGATGCAGTTTTCAGGAAAGTGTTCATTACATTCTGGAGAAGGTTTTAGTATATAATACTAATAGATATCCCGTGACGTTGCCCGCGTGGATCCGATTTGCTTACTTGGATTGTAAATTTTAAGGGACGATTGCATGTTTGTCCGCAATTATCTCGCGTTTGGCTGAACCGATTTTGATACAGTTTTCAGAAAAGTATTTGTTACATTCTGGGGAAGGTTTTAGGATATAACAATAATGGATATCTCGTGAAGTTGCTCACATAGATCCGTTTTGCTTAATAGGATTGTAGATTTTCAAAGACGCCGATTTAAGAAGATTTTTGTTATTTATCTCAACTAAAAAGGGAAAAATAAAAAACTTTTTTAAAAAAAGGGAACCGACTTCAAAACCAAACACAAAAAAACTATAAAATAACTTTTCTTTCGGAAGTCGGTGGCCATTTATGTCAATGAAATAAAAAAAAAACAAAGCCACCGACTTCCGAAAGAAAAGTTATTTTATAGTTTTTTTGTGTTTGGTTTTGAAGTCGGTTCCCTTTTTTTTAAAAAGTTTTTTTAGGGTAGAAGGATGATTGAAACCATTTGACTCCAAGTCTTAAAGTATCTTTAGGAAGGGCAGGAAGGAGTAAATTTTATTCCTATCGGTTTGAAAACATCATCTTTCTTTCAAATAAAGTTCCTGAAAATATTGTCCATGTTCAAATGCCCCAGTTACCTACGGAACGTAACACTAACCGTACTTTATTGTTACCAAACGCAAGGCTATTACCATACTAAATAGTAGCTACGTCAAATTGATTTCCGCCAACGTGCGTATTCGCTTCGTACCACTCCTTTATGTCTAAAATCTATATTTTCGCTCTTTGCTTGTGTACGCGGTGCTCTGAAGTGAGGCGCCCGAGCGTAAACAAATGTGCCATGCGCTAAACCCCATGTCGCATGCCGCACCTGCTCTAGTCATTGCTACCTTTTTAAAACTGCGAATAAATAAATCTTTCTCTATCATAAATCAGAGCATCGATTGTATTTTTGGGGTCCCCTTGCGGCAATAGTGTTGGCAAGCCAAAGTATATTTTGATAGTAAAAGGAAGTTGAGATTTTTACACTTTTTATTTTTGGATAAAAAAAATAATCTCACCAAACTAGCTTCGGCCTTTCAGTTTTTTTTTTTATAAGTACCTACGTTATCATGTGTAAGGATATGCAAAAGTGAAGTGAAAAAAAATAAAAAAAAAACCGACACAATAATTTCAGAAATATTGCATGGTAGCTTCTCGTGTAGAAATCCAACTTTATTATTAAAATAAAATAATTTCACGTTACTTTTTATGCAAGTATCAAGTTAGAAATAACGTAGGTCTAGGTTTGGCACTACATACCTACATACATTTAAAATTGCGCAAACGTTCGACTTGCACTTGACCGATTTTTTTTGACTGCGACCTTGTCACGAAAGATATCTCGATGGCCAAGATTTTATAAAAATGATTTTATTTTAGATAAATTGTTAATTTCAATCTCGTAAAAAACGTTAAAACATGACGAATAATGACCAGCGCTGCTTCATACTAAATAATAATTCAGATATGGCAGGTTAGTTTCTGCACTCAGACGATCGAGTCATTTTTATATGGTTGAGAATCACTTCTTTTGAAAGTATTTTAACTCGTACATAGAAATTAAGTGGTATTTGGTTACTCGGTCTCGACGTAAATTACAATGATACGTCCAACTCCGCTCACGCCACCTATTTATTACCGTCTGTGAAATGGATTCGTTTACGTCACCTCACCACTCAATTGCATTAGAGAGGCCGTTCAAATTGTGTTAGAATTTCTTTTAACCAAAATGAAAAGAGAAGGAGGTTTTCTAAACCTTTAATTAAAATCTTAAAAAATAACGCCATATTTTGAGTAAATTAAATTGAGTACCCTATATTAGAAAGCATGTTAAAAATGTACATTGTCCGTGTTTCAGGCAAGGACGGCTCAAAGGTGACGACTGTGGTGGCGACGCCGGGGCAAGGCCCCGACCGGCCACAGGAGGTGAGCTATGCTGACATGAAACTCATCGGTAACGGCAGCTTCGGCGTCGTGTACCAAGCCAAACTATGCGACACCGGCGAGCTCATTGCCATCAAGAAGGTGCTCCAGGATAAGAGGTTTAAGGTAAGTTTTGTTCACATACCTCTATCAACTTTAACGAAAGTATCGATCGATTCGTTAAACTGATGGACAAGTATGTCAATTGGATGAAATGATAAAGGAGAATTCTGTTAAGTCACTTCGAGTTCCACCTTCGTTTTTTCAATCTCTGTTACCATCAATACTTTCAAAATTAACAACTAGGTGGGCTTTTACAGATTCATATTGCATTCAATAATGCTGGTTACACAAAACTTAAATTCTGTGGTTATATTAATTTACTAATTTTGTTTTACACTTTACAAATTTCAGAACCGAGAGCTTCAAATCATGCGACGACTGGAGCATTGTAATATTGTCAAATTGAAATATTTCTTTTACTCCAGTGGAGAAAAGGTGAGTGATTTACATTTTTATTAATTATATACCTATATACTTATCTATGTGTCTAATCATTTTCTTAGACTATTTTAATTTCTAGTAGTTATTGGATCTAACTTCTGGTTTGGACCCATTTATAATATGAATTCCAAATAACTTTGTTTCAAGGGTCTGCAAACTAGAAAGGAGATATCTCATTTCGTTTGTTTGGTTAATATTGTTTTTCGACGATTGCTATTAATAGTTGTGCAAATGATTTTGTTCCTCTGTTTGTTTATGTTAGGTCTGTGCTGGTAGTTCATGCTTATGAGCGTCATGTGTAGGTGTAACATGTTGGATCTTTTAGTTGGAATTGTTATAACATTTTTTGTTAATAATGTTCTGATGAAACTTCCTTGGTATTGATATGAGACATCTCCTTTGAGCCCTATTTCTTCAATATAAGTAACTGATTTACTTACTGTGTACATTGATGTAATCAATTTACCTTATTAAATTCGCTTTATTAAGGGTGTATGTTTTGTGTGTTTTATTTGGGGGAAGGCGGCAGTGCCCGCAGCCGTGAGCTCAATGTTAAACGCAATGCAGTCTCTTGATGTCGCAGTACGTTTATGAATCAATTAGATTGTTGCGCTAGTGTGCTAACGCACAAATTAGGCCTTCCAATTCAGGCTACGGTTAACGAACAATATTTTTCTTTCGTTTTGAATTGCATATATTATATGATTGATTTATGTGATCGAAAGAAGGTATCGGTCGCTAACCGTGACAGCCCGTCAAACAGTTGTGTGCATACATGATTTGTTAAGAGCAAGTCTTAATCACATCATGAGCCGTAATCTTTCAGCCATGAGCTTTTACATCTGATCAGGTCGATGGCCTATGTTCTTCATCATCATCTCATTCAATTTAACTTGTTCTGTATTGCGTCATCTAAGTTGTGTTATATGATTCTAACTGATGCTTGCTTGATACATTTTGTTTTCTTACAGTTAGCTTTAGTGTTTCATTGCCATGTATGTGGTTTATTTGCACTCGCCTGTGAAAACAGAGAAAATCTTCGTAACGCATTCTACACGCACACTAAAATGTTTTCTATACCATCTGGTGAAAACAATTAATTAGGTCATGAGTTTATATTTAGGGTAATGTCTGTTCTTAAGTTGCACTAAATATATTTCAAGTTTATAAGAAGTAGTACATTCAATCAGAAACGAATTGATTGGACTAAGTACTAATGAAAAAACGTGTAGTGTGCTAAATATTTAAATAAACCTTGACTCACCATATAGATAGGCACGTAGAAAGGACGTTTAAAAAAATTAAGATCAGTCAAGTCAGCTGCGTTATGTATTTAGACTAAGCAAGACGCACGAGAAGGTCAGGTACTAAACAGATTTGTACGATGACTTCCAAAAACATACGCAAATATTTTAAGTATATATGTATACATTTTTAGAACGCCTATGTTTTTGCGTGTGTAGTTCAAGGTTTGACTTTCAGCAGTAGGAGTCCGAGTTGTGTATCACTAGAGCCAAGAACCTTTGGACCAAAGCCAACTTTGAAATCTACTCGCCTTGTTAAATGTTATCTTTCAACTTTCCCAACTAAAGTTCGGGAGAGCTAAAATTTTGACGATTTATTTCCTGCACCAGTTTTCTTTTAATGCATATTTTTCCAGGGTGTACGTACATAATGGAAAAGTATTTCAACTGCGGTAGTTGTGTTTTTTATACCTATAAGTATTTTCCAATATTTGTCTTTTCTTACTTTTTCGTAGAAAACAATGTTTGCCTCATATTTATTTTTATCCCTTAATTTTTTTTTCTGACTTTATCATTTCTATATGTATGAAGCATTATGCCGAATTATACAACTTGCAATATATTAACATGATATCTCATTGACATTTACAAGAGCATCGCTAGGAAAAATTTAAAGTTGCGGCTACTGAATATTTTTCTAAATAACTTGTAATTCTTCATTACAGAAAGATGAAGTGTACCTGAATTTGGTGCTGGAGTACATACCCGAGACTGTGTATAAAGTGGCACGTCACTACTCCAAAGATGAACAAACCATACCCATTAGTTTTATAAAGGTAGATCTATTTCAGTAGTATCTGGCAGTGGAGATAGGTGATATACGATACTAATGTTTGCCTTTCCCGCAGCTATATATGTACCAGTTGTTCAGAAGCCTCGCGTACATCCACTCGCTGGGCATCTGTCACCGAGACATCAAGCCACAGAACCTACTCCTCGATCCTAAGACCGGCGTACTCAAACTATGCGACTTTGGCTCGGCGAAACATCTCGTTCGTGGCGAGCCCAACGTGTCCTACATTTGTTCCCGATACTATCGCGCTCCAGAACTCATTTTTGGCGCTATAGACTACACCACTAAAATCGGTAGGTAACTAATTTTCATTTCGTTAGAAACTTCTCTGTTCAATAATCCATAACTACCATCCTAGATTTCTAACTTCATATCAATTTGATCAAGCTTAAAAACTATTTATTTTTGTAAAACTGTTTTACAATTATTTGAAATTCAGATATCTGACCTCAGTAACTAACTAACGCTAGCAAGCATTACTTCAGTATTTTAGGCATGCATATAAACACTTGTTAAATATTTCCTACCAGCCGATAGTCGTGCAAAGTTGATTAGAGACGCGTACAGACTGATCTGCGCAGTAGATGCTTAGAGACTAATTTTCAAACGTCAATGTCTGATAGGGATCAACACTCAGGCCACATGATTAGCCTGGCAGACAGTTGCAAAGATACATTGTTATCTCAGTCTGTTCTCCGATACACTACAATATCTACAGATGTTATCAATACAACGAGAATCCTTTGTACAGTTGTCATTGGTATTGATTGTAATCGTGACTCTTTATCGTGTAGTTCAACAAAGCAAATGACAGCGAACTCCAACCTTCGGTTTACATATTATAAAAAAGAATGCAAAAATAGGTACAGACAACATTTAATGCATTGTTCAAGAACAGTTCCATTCCATAGGGTTCAAAGGTACGGAGTAAACTTTTTAAGAGGCACTTACAGTGCTGGCTTGAGCTGACATGCGAACTTACATCTTCAGTCTTTGAAGCTCGGGTATTTCTGAAAGGGCCAGGGGCGGATTTGCAGTCCTAGCCGCTCTAGGCCCCACACCATGTGCCGCCCCTTTCTCAGCAACCATCACATCGACTTAATTATGAATTTACTTTATAGCACACTTTACACTGATTCAGAAAATTGGTTAACGGCAACTGAAAGTTTTTTTTTTTACGTGATAAAATCATCCAATGAGTCATCTCACATCATCTCCAGGACAGCGCAGGAGGAACTGTCAGACTTGTACTGTCTAAAATCTACAGTGTCCTTCAATGGCCCTTTAAGTTCCAGGGCCACGGTATTCCAGCGACCCCGGCAGGCTTTGGCCCTCTGAGCGGGCCCTGTCATTTTGCTGATAGCTCTTTGAGTCGCGCGTGGAACACGACGCGCATTCGACCCGGGCACCATGGCCATGGCTCGGGTCCATGACCAGACAGCAAGTCGCTCATAGCGATGCTAGCGATGTGCCTCCATGCGCCACTCATAAACGCGCGACTTCCAAACTGCTACTTTTATAATATTGTCTGAGGTTTTAAGGATTATTGGACATTTAAAGAAAACATTTAAAAAGGTTTAAGGTTTTGTTTAACTATGTAAGAAATTATTTATACTCAATAGTTATTTAGAAAAGTAAGGTACGCGAACGCGAGCCTTTAATATATTAAGATACTTTGCATTCGAGTTATTTATTTTTATATTGTTACCATCAGTGATTTTTTTTTGCCACGGTTGGCCGCCCCTAATATCTGGCCGCACTAGGCCCGGGCCTACTGGGCCTTAGGGTAAATCCGCCCCTGGAAAGGGCTACAATAGTTAAATGCATGTATCTTAACCATCAAGTACTAACAGACGAACGGTAACGTTTTCAACCAGTCAAGAGAGTGTAAGCTGGCACTATCTAGCAGTAGTTTTAATTATAATTGTTTTTACCTGTCACAGATGTGTGGAGCGCTGGCTGCGTAGTAGCAGAATTATTATTGGGCCAGCCAATATTCCCAGGCGACTCTGGTGTTGATCAATTGGTTGAAATCATCAAGGTATTTAAAAGATTTTGTTGTTCACCCTTACTTGTTAATTTTGCCTTTGATTTTTTTTCTAAAAATAATAATTAATTTTACAGGTACTAGGTACACCGACACGAGAACAAATTCGAGAGATGAATCCTAATTATACAGAATTCAAATTCCCACAAATCAAGAGCCACCCATGGGCTAAGGTAATTTTTATGTTGATATTCCTCATAAACTCGGCTAGACACTCAGCTGCTTGTGCTTATTACAATTTACACCTTGTTCAGCTCAGTTTTTAATGAAACTTTATCATGGCAAAATGGTGTACCGTATGTACCTTTCTATGGTCAGAATGGCTCACGTGTTTTCCATTAATATGAAGTTAGTGCGTGTTGCCGGACTGAATTTTGCTCATGATAAATTCTTGGCTGTTTTTCTTGTTTAAATCTAGATTTGTATTCAGACAGCGCGAAATATATCTCAAAACCAGAAAGTTTATTAATAATAGTAGGTAAAGATAATTTTTTCATTTACATCCAGAAATCACAGACCTCTCACTTGTTATTAAATATTCTATCGTATACAATTCCCTTTATTTTAGTAGGCAATAAAAATTTAAATTTTGCCTGCATATCTAAAACGGCCACTTAGCAACATTCCTAATGACAATCACTTCGTGAATAATAATAATTCTTCCATTATTCATTCACAAAGTGAATCATTAGGAATATTGCAAAGTTGCCGATTTAGACCCGCTGTCCATTGGAGCGGAGATGTACAGGGCCGCGCCGCCCTTATGTGCGAAGTGTGCGGCGCACACAGGCGCCAGGGCAATAGAGGCGCCGGATGACCAGTGCCAATTATTGAAATTATTTTTGTCACATTACAACATATTAATACTTGAGTATCGATAAGTAAGTAGATACAAGTCTCACAAGACGATACTTATCTAAACTATTTGAATTGACCCAGTGTTTATATTTTGGGTTTTGTTTACATGAATTACGAGCTCTGCTTTAAAAATCAAAAGAACCGCCGGCCGCGCCGCATTCGCTATGATAGCCGACTATTTTATTATTAGTATATTAATCTATGTATTATATTACGGTGAAGGAAAACATCGTGAGGAAACCGGCATGTCCTAGAACCAAAAATTCGAAGACATGTGACATCCACCAATCCGCACTGGGCCCGCGTGGTGGATTATGGCCCACTCCCTCTCACAGAGAGGAGGCCTGTGTCCCAGTAGTGGGAACATTATAGGCTGATGATGATGATGATGATTATATTACAAAGGCCGTGCCGTGGATTAGTTTATAAACGTAACCCGATTCGACCCGACGGGGATTCCCCACAACAATTATAAACATTTTATCGAAAATGGGTATTAGCTAGTGGAGTCGCGGGTACGGCGCGTACTGGCAGGAAACTGTTAAATTGATAAAACTGGTGAAAATATTTCAGCAAAAAATTTGAATTTATGAAAGAAATTTGAAAGACGACTACAGCTTGGCCAGAACGGATTGAAACGGAACTAAAATTTTTACTTCTGACAGCGTTTTAAAATATTTGATATTTGATGTAAACAAAGACCGCAGGTTTGTTAGATTTATTATTGTGCCATAAAACTAACGTAATAAGTGAGAAAAAAAAATTTTTTAAAAGTGCTGGTAGCGCGAAGACAGTGGCGACTTCCGGTTTGCTAGATTTTTATGTCAAGCTGTACATGAAAGGCGTTTCATAGGTTTTGCACACAGGCGCTTCATAGGTTTTGCACACAGGCGCTGCAAGGGGTCGGCGCGGCCCTGGAGATGTATAAACTAAACACATTATAGTATCAGATTGTTAATCAGAAGGAAAGGGGAAGGGTTCATCTATTACATCTTGAGGTGTCTATGCTGCACAATGCAATTTACAGGCTGGTGGTACAATCATTACGTAATGGAAACGTTGCATAAACTCGTCGATGCTAGATGATTTACACAATTTGTGAGATCATCCAACAGCGCAACATCACTTACTAAAGAGTTTATGAGCAAACTATTAAAAACAATTGCAAATTACGTTTAGTATGTATACTTTCCCATTTATTTGATTATTTATTACTAAGCCAGTAAGCCTTGATCTTGGTAAAACTGAAACCAAATTGAACCAATTTAATAATCTACCTTCAAAATATCAAGAGTTAATGACTGAAGTATCGTGAAAATCATACAACATTATATTTATGTTTATAAAACCACTGTAATAATGGTCATTCTGTTCGCACTTGAAGGTTGTTATTGCACAGTAATTAGTGTGTCATTCATAACTAAGAAGCGCGCGTCATTGCAGTTCATGTTGCAGCGTTCGCCCAAGTCTGCCACTGACCACCAGCGCATCCGAGTAAGATATCGCACTGCGGAGTATCTAGATGCCTTCATTAAACTTGCTATACTACAACTATTCTTACATCTTTTCAGTCAAATGATATCTACTATCCTCATACCAGGTTACAAAAATGAAGACATTTAGAGTAGATAATGTTGAACTTGAAAATAGCCTTGGCATGAGTTGAACAGAATGCCACATACGACTAATCAGTTGAAGCTGTCTCTTACTGCAATTTGTTTGTTGGTGTTCAGTGTGCATTCGTACTGTGCGACTCCGTGCCAGTTTGTTTCTGACATTTGTCCACTTTCTGAAACTCACCATTTCTGCTTGGGTTATATTTTAATAAACATTAATTTTCTATTAGGAACAAACTAGCAGCGTTGTACATGATCATTACTTAAATTAGGTTCAACTAAATCATTTCATTGAGATCCAATGATTGCTCCCTAACTATTAACATTGTAAATACTGTTATATTTCTTCGTGTGCATAACTGAAGGGATTTATTTCAATCGCTAACATTTTAACGTCAGGTTTTTCCGAATCATTTAGGGACTCTGTCCAATAAATACACGAGCTTAAAGTTAGCATCTGAACGACAGACTGGGAGCCGGTAGTGAGTTGTGTTGTGTGCGCAGGTGTTCCGCGCGTGCACGCCGCCCGACGCCATCTCGCTGGTGTCGCGGCTGCTGGAGTACACGCCGGGCGCGCGCCTGTCGCCGCTGCAGGCGTGCGCGCACAGCTTCTTCGACGAGCTGCGCGAGCCGGCCGCGCGCCTGCCCAACGGCCGCCCGCTGCCGCCGCTCTTCAACTTCACGGAGTACGAGCTCAGCATCCAGCCGTCGCTCAACGACTTCCTGAAGCCGCGCGCGGGCGCGGGCGCGGGCGCGGACGCGGCGGCGGGCGCGGCGCCGGCGGAGGACGCGGCCGGCACGTGCTCGGCCGAGCCGCGCTCGTAGGCGACGAGCGACGAGCGCGAGACCTAGTGATAGTTACTTTCGTGTTGGCCATCGGGAAAATTACATGCATAATAGGTGTTTTCGGCGAGTAATCGTGTGATACTGTAGTGTAATTGTCGATAAAGCTTGAGCTGTCGTAGTCGGTAAGAAGGGTAAATCCGTTGTAGATTCTAAACCGTCGCGATGTGATTACTTTGTACTTTTGTAAGCTCAAATTGTCCCCTTATGTACATACCTTATATGCTGAGTTTGAATGTTTATTTAGTAAACGACAGATAATTACCGTCTGGATAAATTGTTTTGTTTTATTTTCATTTTAGTCTCGTCAAATTCTGTCTCTTTTAAAATGATTTCGCTTATAACTGTAGCCTTAATGTACTCGGTGTGAGACGTTTTATCATAGAGAGAGGTTAGTCACCTGTTTGTTTCACTTGAATCACCTATCGAGGGGTAGACACATGATACTTACCTTGCTTGGGCCGTGTAATCAGTAGGGAAGACATATTCAGTAGTGTATTAGAGTATTTATTGTTGAAAAGTATCACTAACTCAACAAACTTTTACGAAGCGTATGCCTAGTGTTATTTCAACGATGAAACTTAGCAAACGGAATATTTTGTTGCAACAATAGTACGCATTGTAAATTTTTATAACTAGCGTAAACTGATCTCTCAAGATAATTTATAATAATGATATGATATCTCAGAATATTTGTATAAACAATTCAGAGGATATAAATTTTAGATGTATTACGCAATATATATTTGTTTTCGGCAACTTCTATGTTAAACATTTTTTGCTGTGTATTTTTGAATTATCCAATGCTGGATAAATGTAATGTACCTATTTAATAGCACTGTCGGTGTCCTAATTATAACGACATAGTTTTTGGATAATATTGTATTCTATATTCAATAAATGATATTTCTATTATATGAAATTTGTCATTGAGAACACTATGGTTATTAGTAGTCATTTATGAAACGATGTTTAAATAATGGTAAAATTTCATTGTCATAGTTTTAAGTATTCGAGTAATTTCATTTTGCACTTCGATTTTGAATACAGTTACAAATTAGGAAAGGTTTAAACCTCTAAGTATAGACTAACAAAATCTTTCTTCATGGTGTAGAAGTAGCCTAAACGCAAAACTTATTGGTGTAATGTCGATTACCTCTTGCACCACTATTTAGAAAAACCTGGTATTTTAAAATTCAGGCAGCTGAAAAAGCACATATTTGCTTAGATAACATAACTTTTTAGTCTTATTTGGACCAACTCATAGTAACATCAACTTTGCATGATAATATTGATTCAGTCTGAAACCTTATAAAACTAATCAATATTTCAGTTGAATACTGTTACATTCTCATTGTCGATAATTTTAAATGCTTAGCTGTTTCAAAGTAACATTATAATCCATATTTTTCTAGACATAAACCAGGGCCCCGACCATTAAAATAATTAATTATAACGTATCATTTTAATGTGTACCATGTTACAACAGGACTGCTGAGCTCGGTGTTTCTCCTCGATAGCTCACGGTGTTTAGGTGGCCCTTCTTCTTGTTGCGCCGTGTCTCAGCTTTGTGAAAGATCGAGTTCAGTGTTAGAACGCCTGTATTTACTTATAAATTATTGTATTTTAAGAAAAGCGCTCTGCGCTTCGCTTTGAAATCACATAATAGTGGATCTTAGTTTTTGTCGTTAAGGCTATTAATTTGCTGGAACACCCATATAATTCGTGTAAATATATTATAATTATCTTTATGGTACGACTCTTGAGCGACGCGTGTGGGTGGCAGCGGAAGGCGATCGCTCGCGAGACGGTGTCGCGCAAGTCAGTGTCGCCACCGACCGCACCGAACTCAGTAAGAGGCAGTAGTTTAGATATTACATGTATTTTATTAAGTCTATCTATCTAATATGAATTTTGTAATCGACGTTGCTTCTTAAGACCTTCTGTGTAAAAAGTTATAAGACATACTAGTGACCTGAATATTTGAAGCGATGTTATTAAAATCTTTATCCCACTGAATTCTCACTTTCACGATTTGCGTGCACATTTACAACATGAGAATTTTCCGTAAAATACATAGTTCGAAATGGAGTTATGACTTATTATATAAATTATTTAAAGTAAATTTTTCTTATTACTGTAATAATATTAAATTTAATAGTGAGTGAAATTTGTATTCTGTTTTCATATTTGTTTTACTGAATTTAAATACTTCATAACCCTCATATCGTTGTTAGTTATGAATGAAAATAACATAATTATTAAAAGTAAATAATTAAATGAATAGTAAGCATGGCCTTTTTATTTTGTCATTAGTGTTAAACCCTAAATAATTAGGTAGTTGAAGTTTTTAATTCAGTAATTTCTTTAATGTGGCAATCTATTTTTCTCTAGTTTCTCAAATAAAACATAATGACTGGATTGTGCTGGTGTTAACTCGCCTAAACGATAACCTTTTACAATTAATAGAAACACAAGTCCATAATTGACTCAGACGCTCTGCGGGATACTAATTGACTGCAGAAGGGCTTTGTAAGGTGATCATCGCACTTAATTATGCACCGCACGCGCCCATTACACGGCATTATGACGTCATCAGTAATATTCGGATGCTGTCAGCATTTTCCGATTTCATACAAAAACTACTAAAATACGGCGCTTGCGGTGCGGACTAATGTGCGCGTTCAGCTTTATAGCTGCCTAAGATTTTGTAAAGCCTCATTCAGACGATGTAATAAATTACATGCAAGTTTTACTAAATTGTGGTATTTGTTTGACCAACTGAATTTGTTGTCCATCAATAATCCGCAATGTAGTCAAACTTGCATGCAACTCACGTGCAATTTCTTGCAAGCAACGTGTAAATGGGCCTTAATTTTTGGGATTCGTGTCACTGACACTGGCTTAGCAGGAATCAAGGATTTTAATTTAGTTAACTTAAAAATATAGTCGAAAGTTATCGGTTTTCCTTGGCGTTTTAAGAAATAATGTATTTTTTCTTATAATAATTGTAGTAATAATTAATAGAAACGATATCTAGCAAAAAAACTTCGAATTTAAATCCCGAAGTCTAAAGCCGATTGTCAGCCCACCGTGTCGTCAGTGGTCACGTGCTCCTGTACACAGCCAGCAAGGCTAAAACCCCATCTACACGGTCAGACCTGACCGCCTGACAGAGGTGAACTTGGTCGTGTCAACAGTACCCCACCGTCTGGAACGCTGTCGGCTGACGGTCGGGTCCCACCGCGGACGCAGCCTGTCGGGACGGCTGCGCTCCCGACTGACTCCGCCCTCAGGGATACAGACTAGATAGGGTTCACCACACTAAAGTCTCCCCAAGATGTCCGTGACTACCAACGGCCATCAACGCTAATCTCTTCCATATTATTATTTGGTAAATAATTACTCAATCGGTATTTTACTTAGTTTTCGAGAAAACGGTGTTCTGGCGGTAATCACGCTCTCTTCAGCAAGATCACCATGAGCTAAGAAAAAGGGGACATGCTACAGCTATTTTAGAATAGAAAAACATTGATATTGGACACAAAACACTTTTTTCTTTCATTTTTAGGGTTCCGTAGTCAACAAGGAACCCTTATAGTTTCGCCATGTCCGTCCGTCCGTCCGTCCGTCTGTCCACAGCTTAGCTCAGAGACGCCCAGTACTAGAAAGCTGTAATTTGGTGTAAATATACGGATTTGTTGCGCCGAAAAAGTGGTAAAATAAAATCTCGTAAAATATATTTTTTTAGGGTACCTCCAGTACACGTAAAGTGGGGATGTTTTTTTTTTTCTCGCGTACCCCTTAGTGTGGGGTATCATTAAATAGGTCTTTAAAAAATATTGATAGTTTCCATTAACAATTTTTTGATAAAAAGTTTTGTTTGTGAAATATTAAGCTTTAAAGTGCAAATTTTTGCTCGACTCGAGTGTCCCCCCCCTCTACCAGCTAAACGGTTATGTTTGGGGGTGTGAAAAAATTCACAATAGTAGCATATACAGGGTGTTTGGTGCATCGTGTGCCAAATTGAAATGGCCGATAGAAGGGGTCATCTGCTATCCTTTCAGATCCCTTAACACCCCTCATGTCCTGAGGATTTTTTTTTAATCGACTTTTTAGTGTTTTACTAAAAAAGACCGAAATTTTACATTCAAATACAATTTTCTTTTTAAATATGGGACGTAGACTCTGAATTTTAATTTTATTTCGAAGTGTATTGTTCAAAGGTAAATTTGAACACAAAATTAGTGGCATTAGTCATCTAGTTTTTTTTTAATTCACTCGCAAAGGTAAAACATAAATGAAAGCTGTACATGTTACAGCTGTTTATGTGGCTACAAAATAAAAACCAGAAGCGATCGGGATCTTCCAACTCCCTCATTAATTCTCCAGTCTATCCCCTTGCTAATGATGTGCCACATGCCATAAAAATCTTTTAACAACTTTGTGAATTCGCTAGAATTGTGAATCGAGTCACCTAAGGCTGATATTCAAAATGATGATTTTTAATTATTTTCTTTGCTTAATTGATACTTGACAAATTTAAAAATCCTATCTCATTCGTATAAGGTAACATCTATCTCGTATCTCTATGCTTTACTGGGATTTACTTGAAAAAAAAAATTTTGCATTTTTAACATTTATTTCATAATTGTTACAAATTCTGCTCAAATTAGTGACCGATGAACGTGTGCCCATGGTATTTCAAAATGACGGCTGTTCCGCGCATTGGCGTTTGACTGTGAGGGAATATCTTAACAATGTGTTCCACAATGCTTGGATTGGTCGCGATGGCCCTATTCCATGGCCGCCACGTTCCCCAGATCTAACTTCGTTACACTTTATGTCTGGGGACGTTCCAAAGAGCTGGTATGGGTACGCAACGGACGTTCCAACTAGGGAGGTACTAGTCCAACGCATAGTAGCGGCATTCAATACCACTAAGGCGGAAATACGACTTCGTACAACTGTCGAAATAGATTCGTGCCTGCATTCGCAACAGAGGCCAACAATTCGAGCAGGATTTGTAACAATTATGAAATAAATGTTAAAAATGCAAAATTTTTTTTTCAAGTAAATCCCACTAAAGCATAGAGATACGAGACAGATGTTACCTTATACGAATGGGATAGGATTTATAGGTTTGTCAAGTATCAATTAAGCAAAAAAAATAATTAAAAATCATCATTTTGAATATCAGCCTTAGGTGACTCGATTCACAATTCTAGCGAATTCACAAAGTTATTAAAAGATTTTTATGGCATGTGGCACATCATTAGCAAGGGGATAGACTGGAGAATTAATGAGGGAGTTGGAAGATCCCGATCGCTTCTGGTTTTTATTTTGTAGCCACATAAACAGCTGTAACATGTACAGCATTCATTTATGTTTTACCTTTGCGAGTGAATTAAAAAAAAACTAGATGACTAATGCCACTAATTTTGTATTCAAATTTACCTTTAAACAATACACTTCGAAATAAAATTAAAATTCAGAGTCTACGTCCCATATTTAAAAAGAAAATTGTATTTGAATGTAAAAATTCGGTCTTTTTTAGTAAAACACTAAAAAGTCGATTAAAAAAAATTCCTCAGGACATGAGGGGTGTTAAGGGGTCTGAAAGGATAGCAGATGACCCCTTGTATCGACCATTTCAATTTGGCACACGTTGCACCAAACACCCTGTATAACGAAGTTTTAAAGAAAATTATCATGACTAAGTTGGCTTTAAAATTTTACGAGTAATAGTCGACCAACTTATAAAACGTACTTGGATAACATATTTTCCTAAACATAATGGAGGATTAGACTGGCCTGTTGGTCTAGTGGTTAGTGACCCTGACCGCTATGCCGGAGGTCGTGGGTTCGATTCCCACCCAGGACAAATGTTTGTGTGATGAGCACGATCATTTGTTCTGTGTCTGGGTGTAATTTATCTATAATATGTATGTATTTAGAAATATATAAGTATGTCGGATCCGGTCAATAGTACGGACAGCAAACGAATCGTAAGCGCGCCATTTTGAGTATCACGTGGTCTGCGCGCGCTTATACAGAGTCGTGATGTTTCATCGGGGCTGGGAGGAGCGCATTCAGTGCCCGACCGCAGCAGTGTGAAGACATCCCGAAACTGTACTCGATTCGTTGTGCCCAGTATAAGTGTAGTGAGTGATTAAATTAAATTGTATTTGATTTAACTTGTGATTTAAAATTAAAATAACCAAGTGAACCGCACCCAGTGTATTTTCATTGCACGAGACCCAAACTGCCCACGGGATGCCTGAATCTGACGGAATAATACCGGTGCCTCCGACATCAGAAGTGGGATCAAATCGTGCTAATGAAATTACACGCGGGAACAGTGACAATAACAATCAGTGGAAGTTAGTTACTTTTTGAAATGCAAAACCAGCAAACTTTGAAAACGCAGCCAGTGAAAAACAAGTTTTTATTGCCGGAATTCGACCCCGACAAACCGGATTCCGATTATTTCCGATGCGCGGTCGTGGTGCGCCACCACCGACTTTTGTTTTAACGGGAGTGCAGTGGAGGGATGCCAGCTTATTTTGACGCTGAGCAAGGCGCTAAAGGTGAAGCATCAACCTGGCTATCTCAAATAGCCTACAAAGGAATTTAAGGTACTTTTTACAACAAGATTTATTTCGCAAAGGCGGGTACCCCAAAATGAGTGGTGAAAAACCAAGTGATAAAGAAACATTACCCACGTTGGCCAGTCGTTTCATATCTGATGCGAAAAATGAACACTATCTGTGAATCATCGAAAACAAGTAACACCAAGGAAAAATAACGTCAATTAAGTGTTATAACTTTGCTAAAACGCCCATAAGCGTATTGAGTGCAGAAGTAAGGCGATGGATACGAAGGGAAGACCTACAGCATCAAGTCAAGTGACGCAGCAGCCAGCATCGAAGACCTTGGTGTGCTTCAAATGTGGCAAGCCATGTCACATAGCCGTGCGCTGTACGAGCAGTAGTGGCGGCAGTGGCAGCGGACCAGTCCAAGGCGCGGCGCGACGCGTCGATGTCTGCATCGTGCAACCACCATCAGACACGTTACAACACAGGTGAATCGTTTCATTTTTACTTACGCCTCTGGTGCCTTGTGTTCTTTATGTTAACTATCGCTGGTTAAGCGTTAGTGAGTTAATATCGCTGGTTAAGCTTTTTTTATTATTACTAAGTGATAGGATTTGTAACGCTGGTTAAGCGCTACAATGTTAAGAACTGGTTAAGTACTTCAGTGACACTACTTCGTAAGTAGTGAAGCATAGAGCTGGTTAAGTGCTGTGGATTTGGGGGGGAATGCCTGAGGTTCAAGTACCATTTTGAAGTAGAGATGTTGAGTTGGATGATAGTGTGGAATCTTAGGTCGGCTGGTCGGACTGTACCAGTAGCTATTTCGTAGCCGTAATCTGTATCTTATTGACATCTCGGTGTCCATGGAAGCGCGGTGTGCGGATGGCACTGGCGGAGGTCGTGTATTGTGCGTTCATGGTGAACGGTGTGAAACAAACAGAGGTTTGTTAGTGGGGCTAGTGTTAGCCACAGGCCACGAATTTGATTCCTGCTGTTTTGATTAATAATATTGCTGCATTGTGATAATACAATTCCAAAGGTACTTGAATGCTCTGGGATTTCCGATCAGTCTTAGTTAGATCCAAAGTTCAAGGGTCTGTTTAGAGTGATAAAGATTTTGGGATGGTGACCGTTACACATTGAAACCCTTGAACTCTAAGTGTACCTACAAACAATATGCCAACGGGTCATGTACCAGTCGAAGTGACCGTAGATTCTGATTAAGTTGTGGTGAGAGGTTGAGTAAAACGGTCTATCGGTCGTATTGTTTTCGACCGTACCAGTAGCTGTTTCGTAGCCGTAGTCCGTATCTTATTGACATCCTGGTGTCCATGGATGCGCGGTGCGCGGGTGGCTCTGGCGGAGGTTGGGGTCTTGAGAGACCATAGTGTGTAGTCAGCGAGTGATGCACACGGGC
Organism: Agrotis clavis; assembly: GCA_954870645.1. Classification (NCBI taxonomy): domain Eukaryota; kingdom Metazoa; phylum Arthropoda; class Insecta; order Lepidoptera; family Noctuidae; genus Agrotis; species Agrotis clavis. The sequence goes on from OX940930.1 coordinate 12,784,643, forward strand.
GATCCACGTGGTGGATGCGCACAGAAGTTCTGATCCATGCGTTGGATGTGTGAAAGCAATGTGATTGCTGGTCGGCTAGAGAGCCGTGGCGTTAGACGTTTTACTCGAAAGTCGAAGGTCACTGGAAAATCGGTAGTGTTCTTGCAATAGAGTTGTGAAAGTAGATTCGAACGACTGTGGTACATGGCCCGGGGTAATTGTTAGTGGCCCAGGGTAGTTGTTGGTGGCCCAGAGTGGTTGTTAGTGGCCCAGGGTAGTTGTTGGTGGCCCAGGGTAGTTGTTAATGGCCCAGGGTAGTTGTTGGTGGCCCAGGGTAGTTGTTGGTGGCCCAGGGTAGTTGTTAGTGGCCTAGGGTATTTGTTAGTGGCCTAGGGTAGTGATTGATGTATTTTCAATTGGCTATTCCCAATGTTTGATTTAGTTAAAGAGTATTGGTTTTAAGGGTACAGTGGAGTTCTGAAATTTCCTTATTTTCACCGAAGAACTGAATATAGAGTTTGGTCAGGAATGACCGAGTGGAACAGTATTCTGTCGTGGACTATTTTGTGTTTCAGAGTGATTATTACACGTGGACGAGTGAAATGAGTTGAAGGAGGCCTACACTGAGGTGGTAGAAAGAGGCTGAAGAAGAAGAAGAAGAAGATCACACGAGGACGTGTGAATCGCAGGATGGCCGTGTCGGATCCGGTCAATAGTACGGACAGCAAACGAATCGTAAGCGCGCCATTTTGAGTATCACGTGGTCTGCGCGCGCTTATACAGAGTCGTGATGTTTCATCGGGGCTGGGAGGAGCGCATTCAGTGCCCGACCGCAGCAGTGTGAAGACATCCCGAAACTGTACTCGATTCGTTGTGCCCAGTATAAGTGTAGTGAGTGATTAAATTAAATTGTATTTGATTTAACTTGTGATTTAAAATTAAAATAACCAAGTGAACCGCACCCAGTGTATTTTCATTGCACGAGACCCAAACTGCCCACGGGATGCCTGAATCTGACGGAATAATACCGGTGCCTCCGACAAGTATGTATATCAGTTGTCTAGTACCCATAACACAAGCTCTGCTTAGCTTGGGACTAGATGGCGTTGTGTGATAGTCGTGGAATATTATTATATTATTATTATTATTATTATAATGTATCGAAGAACATATTCTTCAACTGCAAATGTAAGTTTGTCAACTTTATTTTGAATAGGTGGGTATGTTTTGGGGATAGGTAGGTTTTTATTGTGAACTATTTTTAACTAACTTCAAAAAAAGGAGGAGGTTCTCAATTCGTCGTAATCTTTTTTTTTAATGTATTTTCCCCTATTTCTCAAAGACGTCTGGACCGATTTTGAAAATTCTTTTAAAATTAAATTCAGCGAATCAGTTTAGTTAGTTCGCATAAGTATTTTGATGGGCAACTACGGAACCCTACACTGTGCGTGGCCCGACATGCACTTGGCCGGTTTTTTAGAAAACTTTGCCCCACCCAAGGAATATCTCCTGTGTTGTGGGTGTGCGAGGTTTACAAACTCACACAAACGTGCAGACCCGAAACATCTACTTCTAGATCATACAAATAATATTTGCTCCGTGCGGTAATCAAACCGCGACACGCATCGCTCAGCCACTGCGCTATCATCATCATCATCATCATCTCAGCCATAGGACGTCCACTGCTGAACATAGGCCTCCCCTTTTGATCTCCACATATACCGGTTGGAAGCGACCTGCATCCAGCGTCTTCCGTCTTCACTGCGCTAACCGTGCTGTAAATAAAAAAAAATACAAGAATTTTGCTGAGCAAATTTAAGTATACCAACATGAAATAATTACTACCCTTAATTTGTCATTCATTTCGTGAGAAACAGAACTGAAGCGATTGTATTTACCAAGAAATCGACGATGATAACCTAAACTAGTAGGACCACGATAGAGGAGCTCGTCGCTTTCCTATAATCTACAGCCTGCAAGATAAAACTAGTAGGTACCCAAAAAAAGGCGCACTCCAGTAGTCTGTGTGCAAGCTCCGTTCAGAATCTGAGCTGCCAAGCGGGCGTGCATGACGAGTTTTTCAGGTTTCGTCCTGCAGTAAATCTCGCTATGGCATCATCGATCATTGATGAAGTGTGGCATACTGAGTGCGGGCGGGTGGCTCAACGGAGCATTTAGAACGCATACTCGAACACTGACCCGAACACCTTGCAACCTCTAACATGGTCGAGCATCAATTTTGAACGTGTACTTAATTTTTCTGTGTATTTTTTCAGTAGCCTCAGAAAATGCTCTGCTCAGGTTCCGTTCTGGGGTTGGTTCTGGGTGTGCGCCATAGACTTAAAGTATGGACGCCTTTCCTAGCCGTCGCCGCGTCGTCAGATAAAATCATACTTCTATAGTTATTTTGCTTAGAGTTTGCTAATTTGCTTAGTTAAAGGCTCTAATTTCAAAAACTACTGGTTTGAATTGAAAAATATTTTTGTTTGAAATAATAAAATCGTGGAAGGCTTTAGGCCCTAGGCTAGAAATGCTATATTGTGCTATATAATATCACACTACGATTAATTATTAGGACCCGACCAGCGGGGATGAAACCGCGAGCAGCAGGGCTATTGGCTAACTTCATAGTCGCTGACCAGAGCGGTTGTCCACTGAACTTGGATGGCTTGATATTATGAGGCTAAGTGGAGGAGTGGAGTGCCTCAAGAGCGTTAGAATAGTTGATTTTAGGGGACATTTATCAGTTTCATTGCAAATGCAAAAGCCAATACGAAAACCTTTTGACAGCTGTTTGATGATCACCACTCAGACATCGAGATACGCAATAGCCCCGCAGAAGCTATTCCATAGGCCAGGCCATACTCTAGAAAGAAAGGTAACAACAACAATTCAACCAGTGGTTCCCATTACGCACTAGCGTTTTTTTCTGGGCGTTAAAAAGCTTTGGAAATACGTCAGCGCTTTTATAACGCGGCGTATTTTATTTTCGAACTGCATTTGATTTAAAATGCTGGGCGATGACAGTTACGTTCAATTTACCTTTTTGTTAATACTCAGCGTTTTTTTAACGCCCTAAAAAAGCGCTCGTGCGTATTGGCAAATAAAAGGACTGCGCTTTTCTTAATCAACTTTGCATAAAACCACAGACTATTAGATAGGTTTATATAACCCACATTTTTAACGAGTTTATTGCCCGTGGCACTACCAGTAATACAACGATACGGCGACACCACGGGTGAAAAAAATACCCGTGGTCCTACCACTACCAAGCAATCTAGTAGTACAAATACTAAAGATCAAATACAACTTATCTGTATGATCTTCCGTGTACCATCTCCTTATTATTTTGCACCAACATTTATTTTTTGGAATCGTAAAATGTGACCTCTCACCCTGGGTGAAGTGGAAGGGACTGTCGGACTCGTACTGAGTCAGTACGAGTCCGACAGTCCCTTCCACTGAACTTTGAAGATTTTAGTCAGTACTACTGACTAAAATCTACAAAGTGCTCTTTTCATTCCAGGGTCACCGTTAACAGGTTAGACAGTCCCGTGAACCGGGCAAAGTAAACGAGTCATACTCACACATACTATGATTAATAAAAAAATCCCGTGGTACTAAACTATAGGTACAGCTTGGCCAGAACGTCTTTTTTTTTTTTTGGTGGTAAAATCGTCAAATTAGTCCTCCCGCCCTGGGTGGGGCGGAACGGACTATCAGACTCTTACTGACTAAAACCCGTGTTCCTTCGGATGCCCTTTACGTTCCGGGGCCACGGTATCCTGGGTTAAGAAAAACCCGCGACCCCAGCAGGCATTTGGCGCGAACACGACTCGCCACCGACCCGGGCTTGGTCCTTGGTCGGACGGCGAGCTACCCATTACTCACCGTCCGCAAGCCCGCTCTGCCGCTGTGCCCTCTTCAGAGGGACACGCGTTGGAGCGTCCACACGACAGTCTATTCGCATACGGGCAAAGAGACCCCTTATAGCTGGAGAGCTACTGAACCCTGCGACTAACGGTCTTCCTGTAAGGTTAGAAATTTGTACACGTAATATTTAAAGCATGCTAAGAGCAATAGCGACGACCTGGCAGGCGTCAGCCGTGCACATCATTAGACAATTTAATTTTCAAAGTGTAAAAAAAAAATTAAAAAAAAACTTGTTCCTGTAAGCTTAAAAATTTAACAGGATGTAGTTTATTTATTGTATATCTTGGGAAAAAATTGACAGGCGATTACAAGGTGCACAAGTATGTGACAGGCGAATTGAAAAGTGCAAAGTTGATGAGGAAAAATAAACTTTCTCCTGTAAGATCAAAATTATCTCGCGTTTGGCTGAACTGATTTTGATGCCGTTTTCAGAAAAGTGTGCGTTACATTCCGAGAAAGGTTTTAATATACAGGGTGATTTTTTCAACTGGGCGTGGATGGCTATCTCCGAAACAATGAGGAATATCGAAAAACGTTGAAAGGAATCTCGAGGCCGATTTTGACGAAAATAAAACTGCATCGTTGGATTTTAGAAAAATCTATAATCCTGGCCAGGAATCGAACCCGCTGATTTTGGAAAAAAAATCACAGCCTGTATTATTACACCATTCGATAGTGTTGCTAATAAGGATCAAATTCTGGGAAGTGATCATATAAGGCAAACTTAAGGAAATAGCAGATTTTCATGAAATTGCTATATTTCTATGTTACTATGTTCTACTGAGCCATAATTTATTTATAATTGTTTTCAATAATTCAGTGGATTTGATGTCTCAACAATCCCAGTGTTTTCAGCAATGCGAAATTATTGAGTTGAACAAAAATAAGCGTTATTTCAAAGAAGAAATGGTTATACTTATGTTCCAAATACAGTTATCGTCTTGAACATTCATCAGTTTCTTTTTTCAATTATACGTTTTCCTTAAGTTTGCCGTATATGATTACTTCCCAGAATTTGATCCTTATTAGCAACACTATCGAATGGTGTAATAATACAGGCTGTGATTTTTTTTCCAAAATCAGCGGGTTCGATTCCTGGCCAGGATTATTGATTTTTCTAAAATCCAACGATGCAGTTTTATTTTCGTCAAAATCGGCCTCGAGATTCCTTTCAACGTTTTTCGATATTCCTCATTGTTTCGGAGATAGCCATCCACGCCCAGTTGAAAAAATCACCCTGTATATTAAAACCTTTCTCGGAATGTAACGCCCACTTTTCTGAAAACGGCATCAAAATCAGTTCAGCCAAACGCGAGATAATTTTGATCTTACAGGAGAAAGTTTATTTTTCCTCATCAACTTTGCACTTTTCAATTCGCCTGTCACATACTTGTGCACCTTGTAATCGCCTGTCAATTTTTTTCCAAGATTTACAATAAATAAACTACATCCTGTTAAATTTTTAAGCTTACAGGAACAAGTTTTTTTTTATTTTTTTTTTTTACACTTTGAAAATTAAATTGTCTAATGATGTGCACGGCTGACGCCTGCCAGGTCGTCGCTATTGCTCTTAGCATGCTATAAATATTACGTGTACAAATTTCTAACCTTACAGGAAGACCGTTAGTCGCAGGGTTCAGTAGCTCTTGGACTATTAGGCACTGTGTGCAGAGTTGTAGTGCGTGAAGAGTTTTTGCCCGCATCCCAGGGTGCACCGGCCCGAAAAACTGGTCTTCGCCCCGGACGTATCCGAGAGGGAACTCCAGTAACGAGCGCACGTGGAGGTTTCCTGTCTTATCACCCCTGGCCAGAACGTCTTGAAACGGAACTAATCTTTTTGTTTGGTGACAACGTTTTAAAATCTTTGATATTTGATGTAAACGACGTAAACGAAGAACGCAGGTTTGTTAGATTTATTATTGTGCCACAGCTTGGCCAGAACGGATTGAAACGGAACTAATCTTTTTGTTTCTGACAACATTTTAAAATCTTTGATACTCGTATTTGATGTAAACAAAGACCGCAGGTTTGTTAGATTTGTTATTGTACCACAAAACAAACGTAATAAGTGAAAAAATAAATAAAATAAAATCATTCAAAGTGCTGGTAGCGACAAGAAAGTGGCGACTTCCGGTTTTCTACAGTTTTTTGCCAAGCTGTAGTTAATAACAACGGGTACAGCTTGGCAAATTAGAGTAGAAAACCGGAAGTCGCCACTGTGCTCTCGCTACCAGCACTTTGATTTTTTTTTTCACTTGTTACGTTAGTTTTATGGCACAATAATAAATCTAACAAACCTGCGTTCTTTGTTTACATCAAATATCAATGATTTTAAAACGTTGTCAGCAAATAAAAAGATTACAGCTTGGCCCGAACGTCTTGAAGCGGAACTAATCTTTTTGTTTGCTGACAACGTTTTAAAATCTTTGATATTTGATGTAAACAAAGACGCAGGTTTGTTTGGTTTATTATTGTGCCATAAAACTAACGTAATAAGTGAAAATAAATAAAATAAAATCATTCAAAGTGCTGGTAGCGAGAGCACAGTGGCGACTTCCGGTTTTCTACTGTTTTTTGCCAAGCTGTAGTTCCGTTTCAAGACGTTCTGGCCAAGCTGTACCACCATGAACGCATGCAACCTCTTCTGGTATTAATCGACTAATGTTAAAATAATATCGATTATAGTGACTGTGATAGTGACCATGATCTGTTCACGTCACTATAAATGTCAAATTCTGATCTTGTTGACTTGACGGTGCGGATTGTGATCAAGAAATAATTATTTATCGATGCATAATACGATTTGTTATACAACAGATATCTAAAAAATTGTAATTGCATTATAAGTGTACACATGAAAAAGGGTTGTAAACACGACTGCCTTTCTCAATAACAAGTGTTATGGGTGTTTATTAAAATAATTTTGTAAATTAATTTAGGGGGTGTATTTAATTTATATATTAGTCACTATGCACGAAGCGTACGAGATATCACATTTGCTCAATGCAACCGTACAAATAGAGGCTATAGCTGCCTATGGTAAGTGATAACGTAGGTATTTGCAGTAAACCTATATCATAAAAAATCAAGACCAAAATGAGTCACACATTTGTAAAAACACAAGTTATCATACCATTATCACGCGTCTTGTTTTGTTTTCGAAACAGATACCCATCTATTGACATAAATACTGGTGGATATTCTACTGTAACCCCGTACTACCAATAAAAGCTTTTCAGCATCCATTTTTCATCTGTTGTGCTTATGTATTGCATAAAGTAGTTGAAGAAGTTGTTAGTAATTAAGGAATGTAACAACTTCAATTTAACTAGTAAAGAAAATAACTAATTGAAATCAGAAAATCAGAGAATTTGTAAAAAAATTCAAAAAGACTGTGCAACCATTTTAAATAACCATTTATTTGAATTCTTGTACAGTCTTTTTGAAAATTTCAGTAAAATGTCTGAATGTTGATATAAATTTAATATATTTCAGATAACAACTTGTTACTGGGAACGAGGCAAGGTCATCTGTTGATGTATTCTGTGTCTCAAACAAATGGAAACCAGAAATATGAGCTGCAGCTACTCAGATATTGTAAAAATTTTAGTAAAAAACCTATTCAACAAATTGAAGTCATACCAGGTAATTAAATTATATTTTCTTAAACCTAATTAATAAATATTTAATGTTTATTGAGTATGTGAAGTAAAATATTTGAAATGCACCAACAATACAGATATTCCTAGTTGCAACCAAAATCTTAAAAAAAGTTAATTAATACTCAATAAATTAAATATTTTGCTAACCTGGAGCATGAAGGTCATGCAATCTCTGTATCAAAAGAGGGGTTCAGTGCCCTGAAAATGGCAATTATGAAATAATGAATACAATTCAATTCATATACAGACTGGAAATTATTGAATTTATAAAGTACTAATGGCTCACCCCAGCTCTGCACGGGTGCAATCTCTACTATATTGTGCATGGTATATGTATATAAACCTTCCTCTTGAATCATTGTATCTATTAAAAAAAAACACATCAAAATTGTGTAGTTTTAAAGATTTTTAAGCATACAGCAGGTAGTGACTCTGTTTCATTATGTAGTGATTCTGCAGTTTTTATGTTGTAATCCTTGTGTTAAGCTAAATGCCACTGCTTAAATCCAGTTACAAAGGGTATTATATCACCATGAACAGAAAGCCCTTGTAACTAGAATTGGCAGCTCTCAGATGGTAGTTCCAGAGATAAGTGTGTTCAAACACACTAAAACTGTTCAGTTTTATAAATTTCAACTAGTTTATCAGCCACATTATTTACGTTTCTTATTCTCTTTCTTTTTTTGCAGAAGAAAATTTGTTGCTGTGCCTAACTGATACTGTTCTGTCCACATACAATATAAATGGCGTTAATTTTCCTTTGGTCAAAACATTTGAACAAACAAAGGGTGCTTCCCTATTTGCATTAGACAACACGGTAAGTGTGGCATTATTAAAGATTGTAGCCACTTTAGTTTTAGATAAATAAATAATTAATTTTTGACAATTATCAATTAGGTATAAATAAAAAAAAAAAACTTAAAAATTTTATGTGATTGCACTCCTCCAAAGCAGTTCAACCACTTTTTATTGAATATTTGCATGGTATGAGAATGGTTATAAAGTATTTATCACTCCTACCGTTTATTTTAAATATTCATCTACATTATCTATTATAAAAATGTTTGATGCCAAGTGTAGTGTAGCTAGCTTATACTATAGGTTTATAGATTAAAGAGATAGATTTGCCAAGCCAATATGTTACTTGTTCTCATTAAATTATATTATAATTTTTATACTTTCACAGCCCACAACATCAATGACTGGTGAATCCAATTCTGTTGTTCGTCTGTGTGTTGCTGTGAGGAGAAAACTACAGTTGTATTATGGCAAGAATGGAGAATTCAAACAACACTTGTTTGACTTCACAATTCCTGATGTGCCGAAGGTCATGTCCTGGGGGCAACAGTATGTGTGTGTGGGCTTCAAAAACGAATATGTGCTGTATGATGTAGGTGATAAAGTTGAATTTATTTTTAAAATTATTTATTTCTTAAGTATTTGTAATTCATTTGAATTATTTCATTATTTTGTACTTAAAAATTGTCAGTGACCTTTATTAAATAGAGAATTTGTGTCATATCAACAATAATTAACAGAATCTGGTCTAAATCAACATTCTAAGTAACATCCATATCTTCGCTTAACATCAGGCGAGACAGTGGTCAAACGCGAACCTATCATTAAATAACAATATCTGGTTGGGCGAGCATCGGTCGGTTTTTAAAATGTCTATATCTTGGGAACCGAGCTTTTCTCGAACCTGGGATCTTGATAAATCGATTCCTTGAGCCGAAAAACTAATCTGTAACTTTCATGAAAATCCTTGGAGCCGTTTCCGAGATCCTGATTATATATAAATATACAAGAATTGCTCGTTTATAGATATTAGATTAGATAAAATAAAGTGAAATTTAGTTAACATTTTTTTGCATTAATTTACGAAATGTTAATAGTGTTGTAAATATTCGTTCTTATGGTTACTATAAAATGTTTACATTAATTTTATATTCTAGCTCTCATCAGGAAAGCCACAGGAGTTATTTCCTACAAGCAGTTCAAAATCTCTAGACCCAACTATAGCAAAATACTCTGAAACATCATTTCTACTAGGTCGCGATCAAACATCGGTGCTCGTGGAGGAAGCCAAAAATATAGATATAAAGAAAACTATTAAATGGTCGGAAGCACCTATTGGTGTCGGTAAGATAATATTTACGATATTTGATAGCTGATTGACAGTTTTATTGATTTTCTTTAAGGGATTGTTAGTAACAACCAAGTTGTAATTGATGGTAGTGGCAAGCTAAGGGATGATTCTCATTAGAGCGGGCCGTGCACGGGCCGGGGCGTGGTCGAGCCGGGGCCCGTCCGTGCTACGCAATTTATATTACACCGAGTGGTGGGGGCGGGCGGGGCGAGACCGTGCAACAAACGTGGTATTGAAGTGCGTCGAGCGGGCCCGGACGGGACACGGATAATGCACTGTGTAATATAAATTGATTTATACAAAATATATGTAACAGATTAAAACCGTGCCACGTCCGGGCCCCGCTCCGGGCACGGCCCGCTCTTATGAGAATCATCCCTAAGGGTCAATTGTTTGTTTCGCGCCAAATGCCTGCTGGGGTCGCGGGTTTTTTCTTAACCTAGGATACCGTGGCCCCGGAACGTAAAGGGCATCCGAAGGAACACGGGTGGATTTTAGTCAGTAAGAGTCTGACAGTCCCTTCCGCCCCACCCAGGGCGGGAGGACTCATTTGATGATTTTACCACCTAAAAAAAAAAGGGTCAATTGTTTGCTCAATAGTTAATCTAACTATTGTTAAAACTCCATACATTTTAACCATTTGTTATTAAAAAAATGTATATGAATGAACAAATATTGAGTGTATGACTACAACTACGGATGTAAGGGTGTGATCATGTTTAGGATTTAACAAATACTTTGCTTAACTACTGATCACACAACTAATGTGTGGTTATTTTTAAAATTATGTTAGAAATCTGTCTTAATATATAAATAATGTTTGTTTCCAGTGTGGGACGAGCCATTTGTGTTAGGACTGCTGTCAGACCAAGTCATTGTGCAGACAGTGGAGCCGTCTCTCTTCATACAAACTCTGCCCGAACTGAACAAAGCAAGACTGATGTATAGGTAAGAAATTGTTTTATAACAATAATTATTATCTTAGCAAATATAAATTATTATTTGAATTTTTCCTGTGTCGGGGTGCGTTTAAACATAGAAACTCACATACACACACATGACACACCCAGACCTGAAACAACTATCTCCAGGGGGTGTATTACAAGCTCTTAATTCCTGTCAGTTTACGCCTTAAAGTGAACTGCCTTGCTTAGTCGTATTACGATCACACAATGACGGCCAGTAAAACGGTCACGTGACCTCATACCGACTTCTGCCTGTGCTTGTGCCTGGAAATTTCGTATTACAAGCTACATAATGACATTTCAAGGCCGGATTAACTGTCAAAATTGGCATCTCCAAAATCATTCAGTTTACGCCACTTTTTAGTAACTTTTACTGACTTGTTTCTTTTAATTTGTCTTTAAACAGTTGAAACTAACTAAATTAAACTTTGGTATTAGTAATGGAGGCACTACAGAATATGTGGAGAGTGCATACACGATATAATCTCAACTGACGAGCTTTACATATAAAGACGACAAAGTTTTTACCTTTTACGACACATATACACTCATTTACTGAACGCTAAGCAATAAATATAATTATTCATATACGTAAACATTTACTCATATAGTAATATATTGTTCTAAATAAAAAACATGTTACTCCTGAAAAAATTGTTTTATTTGTCGTAGTTCCATCAGTGTAAGAAAAAAAATATACAGAGCTTAGATTTGAGACATGGTGACGAAATAAATAATTTTTCGTAGCAATGGACGTAGGGTTGAATAAACCAAAGAAAATGTATGATCAACTCAAACACTTAAAATTAATAGCCTCGCGCAGCATCATTCCAGAAATGGTACAGTCCAATGGAGCCAAAACTTGTGTTCAATATTTATTTGGGTACATTGGGCAGTCTTTAATGTATCAGCAGACATTTTTGATTTCACTTCCTCGATTGCTTCTGGTACCACTATTTCGCAGCCAATTTCAAGAGAACTAGGTACACATACTGTCTTTCGGTTTGAATAAACGTCCTAGGTTTTATCATTCCTTCACTTGTTGAAACATTTCTAGCTCTTGCTTTAAAAATTAGAACATTGTTGATTGTTGTGTTGGAACAGCTCCATTTTTCAAAATTTTCCGCTCATGACTTAATCCATTTTGTTTCCTACTTTCTCTGCGGTAGGATAACGGTGTGCTTCTTTATTAATGCAGTAAAAAGCACTACATAGTGGCATTATAAATAAATAAAATACGATAATCTTGTTTGTTTTGGTAAACAAAACCGCCACAGACTAAAAAAGTATCGCAATACGATCGTTCAGAAACAAACCCCTTTGTGAGAGTTTTATTTGATATTAAGTTTTTGCATAAAATGACAGTAAATGTTGGTCAATTTGATTGTAAATATTTAAATTGTTATTAAAATACAGTTTAACTCAAATATCTCCTAAATTTACAATGTAAAAGATTTTTTTCACACACAATTTATAAAACCGGTAATCATCGGTAAATTTTCGATTCGATTTTTGAACGAATTCGCTAGCCCGTCATAATCATCCAGAGACAAGTAATCCAGGATGATTCCTTGCAGAATTACGTGCGTCATAATACGAAATAGAACAAGCCTGCTTAAGGCCGTAAAGTCAACTGCTCGAAAACTGCAAGGAATTAAAAAAGGTTGTAATACCCCCCCAGGGGGGTATTACAACGTCTTAAAACCAGCCTTTCTCCAGTGAGTGAACGAGATGGCGCTAGACGACTTGTATAGCGCTGTCACTTTCACTCGCCGGAATAACCCTGGTTTTAAGACGTTGTAATACCCCCCCAGGTCATACAAATATTTGTTCCGTGCGGGTATCGAACCCGCGACCTACTGCGCAGCAGTCGATCGCCAACCGTGCCATCAATTATAAAAACTTCTCTGCTCAAACACCAATTTTTGTAATATAAAAAAATATATTGGTGTGGGAGCATGGTCCAAATTACCGATGTTTAGGGCTCCAGAGACAGGAACCTCCTCACAAAGCGAGCTTTATCGAGGAACACTGTCTTCTGAATCAGGCCATTGGCAGTAACGGCAATCAGCACAATACTAGCTGAGTTTCCATTCGCGTGCTAGGTCGAGATATTTTCCAACGCGTGTCCCTCTGATCAGCAGAGGGCACAGCGGCGGAGCGGGCTTGCGAACGGTGAGTAATGGGTAGCTCGCCGTCCGACCAAGGACCAAGCCGGGGTCGGTGGCGCGTCGTGTTTCACGCCAAATGCCTGCTGGCGTCGCGGGTTTTTTCTTAACCCAGGATACCGTGGCCCCAGAACGTAAAGGGCATCCAAAGGAACACGGGTGGATTTTAGTCAGTAAGAGTCTGATAGTCCCTTCCGCCTCACCCAGGGCGGGAGGACTCATTTGATGATTTTACCACCTAAAAAAAAAAAAAAGGTCGAGATATTTTGTAACGATTATTATTACCAACCAAAGGCTGAATGTTGTACAAAACTGGTCGACCTATTGAAATTTTAACTCACTGGGAAGTTTTATCAACTTGCCGGTGTGAGCGTAGGAAATGTATAGAAATGTTTGAAACACGCCACGAGGCGCCGCCAGTGGCGAATTCACGTATATAATGTCACCACAATTAATAATATAATGTCGTAGGGAACTTGCTCATGACGCAACGCGATACAGAATTGCATCGATTGTCAGATATCACAGAAACGTCCGGCCGAAGAAAATGTATGGACAATCGCTAGTGTTTGCTAAGTCGCACGTATTAACGATATTGCTCACTGATAGATCTGCTCGATATCGAATTGCATCTACGTGCTAATAGCTGGAGAGCTACTGAACCCTGCGACTAACGGTCTTCCTGTAAGATTGGAAATTTGTACACTTATGATTTATAGCATGCTAAGGGCAATAGCCATGACCTGGCAGGCGTCAGCCGTGCACATCATCAGACCATTTGTTTTTGAAAGTGTAAAAAAAAATGAAAAAAAAACTTGTTCCTGTAAGCTTAAAAATAAAACAGCATGTAGTTTATTTATTGTAAACCTAGATATAAAAATGACAGGCGATTACAAGGTGCACAAGTAGGTGACAGGCGAATTGAAAAGTGCACAGTTGATGAGGAAAAATAAACTTTCTCCTGTAAGGTTGAAAATATATGTTTTGAAGTAAACGTTTTGGAATGAGTATGTACAATGACATGCGGTTTTAAGGTGCATAAGACCTTGACAGGCGAGGGGACAGCTGCTAAGGGCGTGCGAGTAAGAGGTGTTACGTTAAAATTTAACAGCATGTAGTTTATTTACAATAAATAAACTACATGCTGTTAAATTTTTAAGCTTACAGGAACAAGTTTTTTTTTTCATTTTTTTTACACCTTCAAAAACAAATGGTCTGATGATGTGCACGGCTGACGCCTGCCAGGTCATGGCTGTTGCCCTTAGCATGCTATAAATCATAAGTGTACAAATTTCCAATCTTACAGGAAGACCGTTACTCGCAGGGTTCAGTAACTCTTGGACTATAATGACAATGCACAATTATGATTCTCTGTTCGAAATTCGATTGAGCAACTACACGTCACTGGCAACATCATCTGTAGATTTTCGTAGTTTACGGTCGAGTTGCATTGCGTCGCTCCATTAGCAAGTACGTGCGATTTGAATCTCAATATCGCACGCTTCGCGTGGCGCCATCATCAAGCTCCGTTATTCGCGCCGCACCGCTCACCTCTTAAACCAAAAAGTCGTGAACGGGCCGTTAGGATTGAACGATTCGTATTTTTGTTCATTAGTTTTCTCTCCAACAATGTATTTTGTTTCAGATGTAAACGTGGCCTGATATTCGTGTCCTCGGTGGGCCAGGTGTGGTGCCTCAGTTCCGTTGACATCACGAAACAAAGGCAGCAGCTGCTTAAAGACAAACATTTCCAAATAGCAATAGAATTAACGGTAAGTCTGAGAGAAAATTAAAGATAACCGCTACGATTGGCGTTATTAAAGATATCTTTAATTTTGCATTAATTTCAGCAAGCTTTATTTTTCATTAATTTCAGAGTATTTCTTACTGTGCTATGATTTTAAAACGAACCACTAAAATAAAACTTTGTCGCTCTGAAATACCACGAATTCCAGAAAAAAGCATAGTATTACAACTGCCACTTAGACAAAAAATCCATCCATTTCTGAGCTTCTTGCTAATTACACTGCTATAAAACTATCTAATGTTCTACGACCTTATAAATACCTTACGGCCAATAGCCCAACTGTAGAATGAGCACCCACACCTTTCTTTTTTTAGCGTGGTAAAATAATCAAATGAGTCCTCCCACCCCGGGCAGGGCGGGAGGGATTGTCAGACTTGTATTGACTAAAATCCACGGTGTTCTTCAATAGCCCTTTATGTTCCGGGGTCACGGTGAGGAAATAAAATCCCGCGACCCCGGCAGGCTTTGGCCCTCTAAGAGGGGGCCCCGTCATTTTTGCTGACGCTCTTTGAGGCGCGCGTGGAACACGACGCGCCGTCGACCCGGGCATGGTCTATGGGCGGACAGCGAGTTGCCCTTTACTCGCTGCCCGCATGCCCACGCCTACGATGGCCGGAGATCGTCTGCCGACGTCAGACGCCGCGGGCGTCTAACACTGCTGTTGGGGCGGAGGGAGGACGCTGTCCTCTCCCTCTCGCGGCCCGCCTCCTCCTTCACGAGCATTACTGCTTCGCAGAAGGAGGCGATCGCTTCCCACTCCGTCTCGCCCCGCAGCATGGCCGCAACCAATGCCGGGCGCGAGAGGTCTCCGCCTATCGCCGCCGTGAGGACACGTCGGTGCTCTGCCCAAGCGGGGCAGTCTTGCACCGTATGCTCTACTGTGTCCTCCGGGCGATCTTCGCAGTGGTGACACCCGGGCGTTTCTTCCCTCCCTATCCGACATAGGTACCTCCCGAAACTTCCGTGTCCGGTGAGGACCTGCGTCATCCGATAGGTGACGTCTCTCCAGCCACTCCTCAAAGAGGGGTCTTACCGCCGCGATTGCGGCGTGCCCGAACCTCGGTTGCGACAGTCGTTGTCTCCATACTGCCCTGAGATCGCGCCGGACCTCTTCCCGCCGCGCCTCGACTTGTCGGGGCAGCGGGAATTCTCCCCGGCGCTGCGCCTCCACGCGCCACTCATAGACGCGCTGGAGGGCAATCGCCTCCATATCCCAGGGCAGCAATCCGGCTAGGAGGTTGGCCGATTCGCCGGCGATCGTGTGGTATCCTCGGATCATCCGGATAGACATGACCCTCTGGCATGCGACCAGCTTTGCTGGTCGCGTCCGAATGCTCAGGGCCCACACTGGGGCCCCGTAGATGGCCATGGACCGCACGACACCGGCGTACAGCCTCCGGCAGGAGTCGTTTGGCCCGCTGAGATTGGCCGGAGTCGCCCTCAGGCGACTCCTGCCGCCTGAGGGCGGCTGCTGCCCGGTTCAGTTTTGGGGCCAAACGCAGGAAGTGCCCCCTGAAGTACCACCGGCTGTCGAGGACAAGTCCCAGGTACTTCATCGTCGACTCGACGCCGATGCGAACCCCCTCCACCGTTATGTGGGACTCTGTCCGTGGCGCGTTCAGACGACCATGAAAGCACATGGCCTCTGTTTTATGCAGCGCCACCTCGAGTCCCAACTGCTGGATCCTTCCAACGACTGTCGCGACCGCTTGCGTCGCCAGGTCGGCCGCCGCCTGGTGCGACTCTCCCTCTGCCAGGACGAGCGTGTTGTCGGCGTAACATATTACGCCGACGCCGTCAGGGAGGTCGCCGCGCAGCACATAGTCGTAACCGATGTTCCACAGGTGCGGCCCCAAGACCGAACCCTGTGGAACACCGCCGTCACATCTCTCGCCGGTTCCATTCTCCCCGGTGACCGGGGTAGATGACGGCTCTGTCCGTCAGGTAGTCCTCGACTATGCGACGGAGGTAGGTCGGCACCCGCGTGATACCGGAGTGCCTCCCTGATGCAACTCAAGGGCAGGGTGTTGAAGGCGTTGGCGATGTCCAAAGACACCGCCAAGACGACCCTGCCCCGGGCCACTGCATCCCCCGTCGTGAGGGCTCTCAAGCGCATGATGGCATCCAC
The DNA here is from genome assembly GCA_954870645.1 of Agrotis clavis. Taxonomy (NCBI): domain Eukaryota; kingdom Metazoa; phylum Arthropoda; class Insecta; order Lepidoptera; family Noctuidae; genus Agrotis; species Agrotis clavis. The sequence goes on from OX940930.1 coordinate 12,801,434, forward strand.
CGTCGAGCGCCCCCTGCGGAAGCCAAACTGGCTCTCCGCAAGGTCCGAACCCACCCGATTCAGGTGCCCGACGAGGCGGTCTGCAATGACTCTCTCAAAGAGCTTGCCCACCTCGTCGAGCAGCACGATGGGCCGGAATGCGGACGGAGAGTCCGCAGGGCGCCTGGGCTTCTGGATCAGGACCAGCTTCCCCGTCTTCCAACGAAGCGGGAACCGGCCCCTCTCCAAGCACGCGCTGAAGAGCCCCCCTCAGTCGAGGCCCTCGAGTCCCGGAGGCCAGGACCCCAGGACCCAGGCTTTTCCTGGCAGGCCGTCGGGTCCTGGGGCGGTATTTTTGGCCTTTAGCCGTAGTACCGCCACTCTCAAGTCTACCTCGGTCACCTCTGGAGCGTCGTAGACGTCGTCGTTGCTGTAGTCCGCGTTTGCGTCAGCTTCACCGTCAGGTTCCGACGGTGGCGGAGCCATGGGCGGGGGAGTGTGCCCCCCTCACGATGGGAACAGGGCGCTCACCACTTCCTCCACGAACTGAGGCCGGAGACTCTGCGTCAACGGTGGAGCCCAGGGGCGGAGCTTCGCTCTCGCCCACTTGTAGGGTCGGCCCCATGGGTCCCCGTCCAGAGACTCCAGCATCTCCTTGCGGGCCAATTCCTTGGCCCGCCAGATCTCGTCGCGGAGGATGGTCTTCGCTGCCCTGTAGCCCTCACGCAGCTCCGCCTCTACAGTCGCCGCATCCGGAGGTCGGGTGCGGCGCCTGCGGAACATGGTGTACCGGCGTCGCGCGGCAACGCACGCCTCGCGCAGCGCTGCCAGTTCGCTCGACCACCAGTACAGCTGACGCCGGGCGCGTCCTTGCCGGACCCGGGGCATGGCCACGTCGCAGATTTCCGACATGGCCTCCTGGAACCACTCCTCCTCGTCGTTAACGTCGGCAGGCCTGTCCGATGGTGACACCCAGGCCTGCACGATCGAGGCTTCCAGGAATAGCTCCCGGTCCAGCTGCTTCAGCGCCCATCGCGGACCACTTGGGTTCCGTCCACTTGGGACCGGCGCGTCTGAGGTCTGGGTGGAGACATCAAACCGGATATACCGGTGATCGGAATAGGTCTCCACCTCCTCCACAACGCGCCAGCCGGTGACGCGCGGCGATAGGTCCGGGGTGGCGAACGTAATGTCCACCACCGACTGACCCGCCCACCGCACGCATATGGGGACAGAACCCCGGTTCTCGATGACTAGGCCCTGCGCCAGGGCCCAGTGCTCCAGCCTTCTGCCCCGCACAACGTACGTAAACCGGGAACCCCAAGCCACACTCTTGGCGTTGAAGTCCCCCAGGACGAGCGCGGGGAGAGAACCAAGGGCGACGACGACGTCTCCCAGCTCCGATAGGGAGCACCCACACCTTGCGTTTTTTGTTGACAAACTCTACAACACGACAAAGTCGTTTTTAACTTTTAAAGGAACTAAAACGCTTTAAATCCACTATAAGACAACCCGACTCTCGCTGCCTAGTCGGGCAGTAACTTATTATGAAAGTTACGACTTGTCATATCAAAAAGGCCCTATCAGTTACACATGTAGGTATGTGGTCATGTAAATAAATAGTATCAGTGACACAACGGGCAAGGAAAATAAGTAACCATTTTTTTTCCTCGAACTGTTGTGATGTGTTGTTAAACTGTAATATTGATTAAGTTTTCTGGCGTTAATTAAAATGTTTTGTGTAATAAAGAAGCTAGAAAAATCAAATATATTATATCTTTAATTTGTGTGTTGTTGCTCCCATATTACTTAATTCTGCAGTTAAATAACAACAAATAAACGGTCTTTGAGGAAAATTGTAACGATTGCGTTATATTATTTTTGTCGTGGTAATTTGCCCAATGAGAACACTCAAAATGTGATTTTACTTTACGTGTTTCGCTCATTAGGGCACAGAAGTGAAGATAGTATGTTAATCACAAATGTAAGCTAGTATATTTGTTTTTTGTAGAGCAGTGAAAATGCCATTTACGGTAAAGAATCGTACGGCAACAATAGGGCTTTTGATAAAAGTAAGTATTCTGGCAGTTGACTTTTCAGGCATTTTCTCACAAATAAGCCAAGAGATGTTTATTTTATTTGATTGTGATTATTATTTATTACAGAGCCTGTCAGACTGTACACCCGAAGAAAAAGAGCAGAAGATACATTCCATACAAGTCCTATACGCATTGGAGCTTTTTGACAACAAAGACTATTTCCAGTCCATGAAAGAGTTCGTTAAACTCAAAACAGATCCTGCTGACGTCATCAAACTGTTTCCTGAACTAGACGGCAAAACAAATGACGACAAAGAACCAACGAAGAAGTTGACGGGGAAAGATCTAGAGAACGCTTTGAATGCCTTGATAATGTATTTGAAGGAGTTGAAGGGAAATATAGGGAATAGTTCGGGACAAGACGATGCGAGCAAGCAGAGGAATGTGACGCAGCAGCTTGAGTTGATAGATACTACGTTGTTGAAATGTTACTTACAGGTAAATCTATATGCATATTTAACGATAAAGTAATTTTAACATTACAAAAGAAAGAAGGGTATAACTAGTATTTTCTAAAATAAATAAGTATTTTTTTGTGTCATTAATTTACTACGTATCGACATTTTAGATAAACGATGCTCTAGTGGCACCTCTACTACGCAACAACAATTGCCGCCTAGAAGAAGCGGAGAAAATGTTGCTGCAGCACGGGAAATACAGCGAACTTATAATACTTTACCAAACTAAAGGACAGCATATGAAAGCGCTTCAGCTGCTGAGGGAGCAGGCCAAAGAACCGGACTCTAGTTTAGAAGGTTATCAAGGAACGAAAAATTATTTGCAACAACTTGGTAAGTGGTTAATATAATTTATTAAATAAATAATAGCATGGTGAATATTGCTAGTTGCATTACTATGTTCGTTGGTGACATTTAACAATGATTATACATAGTAGCAATTTTATTTTTCAGGTGCCGAACATATAAATTTAATATTCAAGTTCTCCGACTGGATACTAAAAGAACATCCGGAAAAAGGCTTAAAGATATTTACCGAAATAGAAGACTTGCCTCGTCCAAAGATATTAGATTTCCTTTTGAGGGAACATGAATCTCTTGTAATACCTTACTTAGAGCATGTCATCCATACCTGGAATGACACGAATTCATTATTTCACGATGCCTTAATAAATATGTATAGAGACAAAATCACTGATAAGAAAGCGAATTTAACTGATGCAGAGATACAACATATAAAGTCGAAATTAATAGCGTTTCTAGAGAAGTCTGTACACTACACTCCTGAGCGAGTTGCCGTGCACTTCCCTACAGACAGCTTGTTTGAGGAACGAGCTATCATTTACGGCAAGTTAGGACGACACGAGCAGGCACTCGCTATTTATGTGCTGATATTAGGTAAGTAAAGCTTTTGTACTATTGAATAAGCTTAAAGCAGACATATTTAAAATACTAGCGACAACTATGGAATTAAATAACTAAATTAGAATTCTGCGTCGCGATGTTAAAATCGTCACATCCCTGGCCGATATCCCACCAGACACAACATCCGTCTGGTAGAAATACTATAGTATTTACAAAAAGAACAGGATAACCTTGGCGCCATATTATGACAAATTACTTAGCAAAAAATATTTGTAGAAATTAATTTTCAATAATGTTTATTACAGTTATTAAATTTTACCGACTTCAAAAAAAGGAGGTTATCAATTCGATCCGTATGTAGGTATGTAATATTTCCAGAACTGCCCAGTTTTTTCATGTTATTTTCATATCACACATGGCATATGAAAATACCAGAAAAGCGTGTAGGAAGTCACGATATGGCGCCAAGGTCATCCCATTCTTAGATGGGACGAATAATTACCTCTTTTTTTTTTAACTGGAGTGTAGGAACTTACCCTTCCATAAACTCCTAAATACTGTTAGGCTTACACTATTCCATTATTTACAGGTGACGTAGATCGAGCGATACGATACTGCGAAAATGTAAGCGCAAGTACAAACGACAAGAGCCAAGATGTATACGTAATACTGATGAGAATTCTTATGAACCCAGAACAAGACAGTGCGCTCGTCGGCAACCCCCTAGCTAAGGTGCCGAGACATCCGAAGACAGCTGTACCAGACTTGGAGACGGCACTCAAAATATTGGAGAAGCATGCTGACAAAATATCGCCCTTGAAAGTAAGTGTACTACACTTCTCATGTTAATATCAGCAGGATTGTAAAAAAACACATTTATTTATTCACAAGGAGTGAGTGCAGTGAAAGGGTCTGTCACCCTTTCACTCCACTCAGAATGGAACGACTAATTTGGTGATATTATGGATTAGGTACCACATAAAAAAGGACTGTAATTACTGTTAGATTATAATAAACTATCTTGCAAGATTATAAACTATATAAGGTGTTAAAAGAATAACTGCAAGAATGTCGTGTAAGTACATACTCGGTATCAAAAACCAAAACAATTCCAAAAAAATATATATTTTATTCAAAATATTTTTTTTTTCAAAAATTTTTATTTTGGCTAAATTTTAAAATAAGTTATTTGTAAGTATTTCGATGAATTGCCAGTCCAAAGTCTGCAAAATGTGATGGGAAAGTTGGAATCAGCTGTGAACGCAACACACGGGTGAACGAACTCAAAGAGCAACCAAATTCATTATTAGGGTAAAAAAAAATGCTAGAAATTTTTTTTCAAAAAAATGGGCGTTTTTTTTTGGTATTTGAAACCGAGTAGGTACTTACACGAAATTCTTGCAGTTAATTTTTTAACCGCAATTAATAATGGTGTTATCTGTTTACAATTTTATGGTCACAATAATTTTAATTTGTCATGGTAACATTTTATAGCAACAAAAACTAAAGAACACTTTCTTGCTATCGATGCCTACTGTATTTTACAGAGGAGAAATCCTAATTCTAGGAGTTGTAATATTACACTAAAAGTCTAAGTAATAACACTAGTGAATCTCGCAATTCGAAATTTCAAATTTGCAGGCCCTGTCGGTGTTACCAGACTCGGTCCCCCTGAGTCGTCTGAAACATTTCCTAGAGAGCGCGCTGGACGGACAGCTGACGTTGAAGCGACGCACGCAAGTTCTCAAAGGATTGTTGTACGCTGAACATATGCAGGTAAAATATGATTTACATTATAATCTTTTGAGTTTGCACGATTTGCACTTTACGAGTTCTTTCTGTAATGAAGATGAGCACTAAGGAAGGATTTAGATTTTCCTAAGGGGACAGAGTAATAGTTTGTACGGGAATTTGTCATTTATGCCGATAAAATATACTTGAGAACATGACATATACACTATACAGGGTGTCCCGGGAAGTGTGTGTCCACAACACTAAAAGTGGTCATAATTTTTGAACCATAAAAAATAACACTATTTAGAGGTTTTGTTTGGAAATTAACTCTTCTATGCCCCTGTTAAGTTTCTGTCCTAATATGAACACCTTTTTTTTTTTTTTTTTTTAGCGTGGTAAAATTATCAAATGAGTCCTCCGGCCCCGGGCAGGGCGGGAGGGACTGTCAGACTTTTACTGACTAAAATCCACGGTGTCCTTCAATAGCCCTTTCTGTTCCAGGGTCACGGTAAGGAAATAATCCCGCGACCTAATATGAACACCTTGCCACAGATTTTACTCAATACCCAGTCTTATGGGAGTAATGGAAAATACTGTGGTATAAGGACTGAAAATATGTATTTGTAATCAGTCTAAACTGAATTTTGTTTCATCTTGCTCTTGATTTCAACTTTATTTTTATAACCACGAGTACAATAAATGTTTACTCATTATAAAGGTCATGGCACACTATACCGGCACGGCAACGGCACGGCCCCAACCCAGCACTTTTCATTCAATTTAGAGCCTTAAATCTTGTGTCGTATAATATATTTCAAAATGTCAATATGAAAAACTAACGGCGGGGAGTCGGCGCGCTTACCACTACCATGCCACTCGCCTCGCAGCCCGCGCGCTGCAAGCGACCAGACGGCGTGCTTACAGCGCGCCGACTCCGAGTTGCTAGCGAAACAAATGCCTTATAATAATTATGTTCACGGTGGCAGCAAGCTTGCACCTCGCAGACGGCGCGGACTGCGTGCTTACATCTCGTGGACGACGCGCAGTTAGCACACTAACGGCTAGCCGTAGCCTAAATTCAAGGTGACACCGTGCTGCAGCTGTGCAGTTGCGGTGCTGGCACAATGTGCCATGACCTTTAGGGAATAGAATAGAATAGAATAGAATAGCCTTTATTTGTTAACATAGGTAATTATTGACAGATATTATGTTTGTTACACCGAGCGCTATGTTATGCCGGGGAGGCGTACAAAAATATTAATTTAGGACATGCAAATTAAACTTGAATTATGAAATTAAAATTACATTATTTGGTCTTATTATTAGGTAGGGAAGAAAGTTAAATCTTAATAGCTATAATTTTTCATCATAAAAACATCTTAATAAATCTAATTCCTTCTAAATTGTCATTTTTGTTACAGGTACAAGAACTGAAACAGTTCCACGAATCGAAGAGTGTAGTGATAAACGCTTACGACGTGTGCCCCGTATGCAAGAAACGATTCGGCAACCAGAGCGCTTTCGTCAGGTACCCCAACGGTGACATAGTTCATTTCAATTGTAGACTTGATAAATAGAATATGTTGCCATGATTTCATACTTCATGTAATATAATATTATTTAAATGTTAGTGTACTATAAACCTCTGCTTAGCACTTCGACACTTAAGGGCGTAAGGCTGCGCTTCCACTGAGGCGGAGCGAAGAACGATTCACCAATCACACATGGCTTGAAATCCACATCTCTTCTCCACTCAAGCCGTGTGATTGGTGAATCGCTCTCCGCTCCGCTCCGCCTCAGTGGAAACGCAGTCTAATGAATAACGTCAAGTAAACTGATTTTATGGATTTGCCATTTCTCAAATGGTTTCGTAACAAAATGTGCACGATTTTATTTCCTGGCTGTGATTTCATGATGAACAACCAGTAAAAACAATTTTGTCCCTAGAAAAGGAGTTAAATGAACATCAATGAATTAGTGCAGAAAATGCTTGCAAAAAAGTATTCTTTAATTGTGTAGTAGTTGATGCTCATCATTTCATAACCAGTCAACAGACGTCCACTGTTGGACGGTGAAATTGTATACATTATGTTCATTTATTGAAAAGATGAAACGTTTAGTTAATTTTGTACAATTGTTTTCGAAGGTTTATATTAAGGATCAATGTACAGACAGTTAATATAAATGTAGCCATTTATTGTATCTATATTTTACCTATGTATTATTAGCTCATGTATAAAAATATTGAAATTATAATATATGAAATTTTTATGCAACAATATTTGTATGATTTCTATCCTCTTAGCACGTATCCTTAGTCTGAATAAGAAGATTTTATCTTTGTTTTAACCGTAACAGCTATTTTAGGGGTTTTGTATTGTAATACTCGTAATACGCAGACTTACCCGAAAATTCTAGAGGGGTATCCTCTTCCATCCATCATTCAGGAGCAATTTCAAAGCATAATAGTTATTTATGATACTAGTGCGGTAAGTTGGTTTTTACAAACGAGTAGACGAATGTAAGCCCGAGGGAAGCCGAGGGCTTACCATAGTCACGAGTTTGTAAATACCAATTTCTGCACGCAATGTTTTTCAACACATTTGCGAGAAAACAGTACATTATGTAAATAAATAAACTTTTTCATTTGACTATTTTTAACAGCAAATGAAAATAACCGTTTTCTGCAATTTGCGCCTCATTCAAAATATCAGGTAAACTAGATTGCATACTTATTAATATCAGATTCCTCACTTGAACTCTTATTATTATTTTGTTTATATAACAGTGGGAAAGTCGCAACAATTTTTGAAGTTTCTAATAAGAAAATGCCGCGAATTTGCAAATGGCGCCACATGCACGAGGTGAAAAATTGAACTACATCTCTCGTCTCATATAATCTTTAGTATTAAAGTGAGACAACGTATTGAGCAAAAGCGCTTCCAAGGAGGTTCGATCAGTCAGGTTGTTTATTCTCATAATGTGAAACTCTTTGGTGGTTTTTTATTTTTTTTTAATGGAAATTAAAAAAAAACCGTAAAGAAAACGCACGGTGCTATACAACGGGGTGTGCCGTAAAGTAGGTACTTAGGTGAGAGTACCTATTTTTTAACACCCTTGCTCGTAAAGCTGATGTAATTCCACCAGTTTTAAATATGTAAAGCGGGTCATAAAAAACGCGTGTGTTATCAAAGCAAATAGTTAAGTTATAGTCCATACAAATTCCATAACAGTATTATTTGCCACTTCAAATATGGAACTGCGGCTCGCTCCCGCCGCCGCCGCACGACTCCAGCTAGTGAACAGCGCGCTGTTGCTATTCAAATTTCGAACTAATCGCCGCGCAGCGCCAGTCAGTTAAGTAGGCAGAGCTAGCGCGCTGTTAAAATGGCGGGAAAGCAACAGTGTGCATTCACAGATTGAGTTTATACAACATTATTTTTAGTATATGCGAAACCAGAATATAGTTTGTTCAGAATCAGTAACTGATTCGATTCCAATAATTTTTACACAATGTTATATTTTTTTTCAAAAAATTTTTAATTAAAATGTTTTTTTTTTCTGTTTCCTCGCAAATGTGTTAAAAAACGTCGTACGATATACGTGCGTATTGGTTATAACATGCTCGGCTCAATTACGCCCTCGCCTTCGGCTCGGGCGGAAATTCCGCCTTGCATGTTATATCCAACTTTACGCACTAATATCGTAATGTACTATTACCGCACGCTCCGTTGTACGGTGCGTAATTTTTAACTTTCGAACAATGTATACAGGCTTCGTAAATGCATTTTTCGAGCAAATGTGTTGAAAACGATATTTACACTAGTTGAGATAGCAGAAACAAAAGTGGGCCAAAAACCGACCCCTTAGGAAGTCCATAAGTTATTTTGCGAAAGGTAAGAATTTTGATAAAACTCTAAATTGGTGTAATTAAACGCAATATTTGTCCTTCCGAATAAATCCGTTTTATTACATCCTAATTCCTAGCTCAACGAGTAAGTTGACGATATCAAAGCCTGTTGCTATTACCATTGTACCAAGAACGTATTTTCTTTTTTTTTCCTGGATAAATCCGGCTGGATTTCCGGAGCGAAATACTAATTAAAGTCTTCTGGTTTTCCTTCCTGTTATGAACTATATGTAGCGAAGGCTTGCTCGCTATTTGCTGTTCTAATAAATTGTTAATTTTTCGTTTCTGCGAAGTCCATACACTTGAATTTAATTTTTGCGTGATAACATTAAAGCGTAACGTATAGTAGGTATGTGCAATCGTCCCAGTAACTGTAAATTAATGTTAAAAACGATTGCTCTGATTAATTAAATCAAATGATTGCGCTTTGGTTAGCCATTAATTAATATGGAAGGAGGAAAATGCGTTATTTATTGAAAACAATCACCAGTTACTACTAGGTAGTGCAGTAGCAGTGAAATTGACGAACGTGTTTTTAAAATAAAAACAATGTTTCGCACTAAAATTAAAAAGCGAGAAGCAGAGATTATCAAAATCATAAACGTAAGTAACATTACATAAGTACCTAATTAAAGCTCCATTCCTTATGAAAACGCAATGAAAGTGCTCTTTTGAAAGATCGTGTATCGACAAACAATGTGATGTGGGTTCCAGTAGTTAGATTTCCTGATATGTCCTGACTAACGTATCTAGGGCCGAAACTGCGTGTCACGCGCGGGCTTTTTCAGTGAATAAGGGTTCCTTGTTGACTACGGAACCCTAATAAAAATCTTCAAATTGAACTAGCGACACTGCGTAAATCGGTCTCCGCGACGGGGACCGTCGCATACCCACGGAGCCCAGTCGCGTGACCACGCGCGTGGACACGCGACGGTTGCCCGTCACGGTCGCCCGCTTAACGCAGTTTCAGGCCTTAGGCTTTTTTTAGCTATTAGGGACTCAATAACGTAACATCATAAATAACTGCAATCTAGCTCAATTTGCTAGCTAGAGTAAGCCTAAGATTGGAATTCTTTTTGCCTCTTACACTACTCTATATTTACTCACCATTGCTGACAATATTAGTCTAACCTATCACAATATGTTCAGAGTAAGACAAGATGATGCACATTCAGAACTCAAGCCGATAAAATTGGAGTACCATAAGGAATTGTCCTAGGCTTTTTGAGTACCTACTAAATTGGAAATAGTTAAATTTTGGTTGAAAATATGAAATATCTAACGTGGTGTGGTGATGCGTTGCCAATTTGCCATGCACAAAAGACTCATGAATTTAAAATTTTGATGTATTGCTATATTTATTTCCTTTCATAAACTATCCTTTTATGCATATAATCTGTACAAAAATATTTCGATGTTTCACATCTTCCGCGTCTCACGATGACTGACTTTTTCATTGTTTGTCACTTTTTTGATATCATTTTAATTTTAACAGAGCCTAACAGATTGCACACCTGAACAGAAAGCACAAAAAGTAAAGTCCATCCAAGTCCTATACGCATTGGAACTTTTCGACAATAAACGATTTGCTCAGTCTATTAGAGAGTTCAACAAACTTAAAACAGATCCTTCTGTGATTATTAAACTATTTCCTGAATTAGACAATGAAGAAAAAACTAAGAAATTGACAGGCAAAGAGCTACAGACTGCTTTGATTGCATTGATAGACTATTTGAAAGAGTATAAAACTTCAATAGGAAATAACATCGGTCCAGACGAGACGCCATCGACAAAGATTCAGCAACTGGAGTTGATAGACACGACTTTATTAAAGTGCTACGTATTGGTAAGCTATATTTGGACTGTAAGATTAACTGTAGAGTTATTATTTTATTGTGCTGGCTTTTTTTAGATTAATGCTGAGGTCACACCTCTATTACGAAACAACAATAACTGTCGTGTTGAAGAAGTCGAGCCGGTGTTACTGCAACACCGAAAGCATCGTGAATTGTTAATGATGTACCAAAACAAAGGCCTACACATGAAAGCACTGCAGCTACTGTTACAACTGAAAGAGCAGAACAAGGAACAAGATACAAACTTAAATATTTATCAAGAAACGATGACTTATTTGAAAAAATTAGGTTAGTTTGGATTCAGTATTCATAGCTGGTCAATGGTAGGTACTGGATAAAATAACGCATCATTTTAATTTTCTAGGAGCTGAACACGTTCAGTTGTTATTCAAGTTCTCTGACTGGATATTGAAAGAACATCCAGAAAAAGGCTTGAAGTTATTTACCGAAGAGAATGTAGACGTGCAAAACTTGCCCCGTCAAGAGATATTAAATTTTCTTAAAAAGGAACATGAATCTCTGGTCATACCATACTTAGAACATGTCATTCATACCTGGAATGATACGACTTCTTTATTTCACAACGCCTTAATTAAAAGGTACAGACAAAAAATAACTGACAGTAAAGAGAACCTAACAGATGAGGAGTTACAGACGATTAGGTTGAAATTAATAGTATTTTTAGAAAAGTCTTCACATTACACTCCTGAGCAAATTGCCGTGCACTTCCCTACAGACAGTTTGTTTGAGGAACGAGCTATTATTTGCGGAAAGTTAGGACGACACGAGCAGGCACTCGCTATTTATGTGCTGATATTAGGTGAGTACGGCTTTTGTTTCGTTGATCACATATCGCACCTCCGATAAAATAGGGTTACAACTCGAAAAAGTCGATTTTTGAGTTATCAATACAGAAATACTTAAAATTTTATAAACTATCTTCTCCAATAAGGTTACATCTGTAACTCTAAAATTCGCCGCTAGACGGAGTTGTAACGCTACATGACTAAAGCATTTTGACTCTAGAATGATCTCGATTAGTGTAACAAAATAAAATATAACAGTGTTTCAGACAGGTAAAATCGTGTTGCTTACATCAATTTGTCTAATGAACAGTTACAACTCGAATTATTACAGTTTACTGTTTAAGGATTGAATTAAACTAGTAAAATATTTATTTAATAAAGCCTACTTACATCAGACAGATTTCAATAAGCGTGAGGAAGAAAGCTGACTTGATGAGTTTGATAAATGGTAATCATATACCACGGTTCTATGCGCCTTTTTATAATCAATTTATTATTGAATATTGAAATACCAGCATTTTTTTATATAGCTATTAAAAGACGACTGAAACTTAACTTAATCTGTGATTTTGATTTTTATTGTGATGATTATAGTTCCTACGTCGTATTTAAACAATATTTCATTAAGGAGAACAAATATTATTTAAGCTTAGCATAAATTAAACACTACCTAAAATTGTTCTGTTAAGTAGTTTCTTGAAATTGGTTTTTTTAGTTAGAATTTTGTAATGTTTGTGTTAAAGTTGATTTTGTTTCGAAGTCTACAGCAATATGAATACTTGTCCAGTTAACAAAAGTTTAAAGAACTGCCTGATTTTTACTATAATAAGAGTTGTTACATTTGTCATGTTGTATTCTTGTTAGTAAAAATTCGAATAGATAGTTATCTAAAATACTGTTACAATTGGGAATTTTCAGGGTTTTTTTCAGGAAAATTGAAAATCTGAGTATGCCATTAAAACGTATTTTTTTTAAGCTTTCCAGGTATATATAATTTGTATCACATAATAATAATGCTGCAAGAATTAAGACTGATTAACAAATCTGTGAGTTTGTTTTCGCTTTTCTGAAAATCCAGGTTTTTCGAGTTGTAACCCTATTTTATCGGAGGTGCGATATGGTATTAAAAATAAAACCTGAATTGAAGGTCTCATTATCAATCAAAATAACAACCAATGAACAAATTCCCTTTCACCTATGCTTTGAGGTTTATGTCCTGATCTGTGATAAAAAGAAACCATTTAACATAAATAAGTATTAATTTCTTGCAGGCGATGTAGATAAAGCATTAAAGTACTGCGACAGTGTAGGCTCGCGACCAAACGATGAGGGTATTGATGTGTACGTGACACTGATGAAAATTCTCATAAACCCTGAACAAAACGATGCTTTAATTGGCAAGTCGTTGGCTCATGTACCGAGACATCCGGAGACGGCTGTACCTGACTTGGATACGGCGCTCAATATTTTGGATAAATATGCGAACAACATTTCCCCCTTGAAAGTAAGTTTGCTTTGAAATGGATCACAATTTCACGATGGTCACTTATTAGCTAGAGAACGACAGCGTTACTCATTCTGGGTTAACATAGCAATTTGTATCGATGTGGGTAATGAATTATCCACCGATTAAATCATTCGTTTTAATGTTTTTTGGTTAACCCTCATACATACCCATGTTCAGAAACAAAAATTTCTAATTAAAAGAATTGCTGCATGATTTCAGGCTCTTTCAGTGTTACCAGACTCTGTGCCTCTAGATCGCCTCAAATATTTCCTAGAGAGTGCAATGGAAGGACAGCTTATGCTGAAGAGACGCATGCAGGTCTTCAAGGGATTGTGGTACGCTGAACAAGTGCAGGTGGGTCAGATACCTGCTAACTTAAATCTATCGCTATTATACTGATGTTATAATAATGTCTTTTCTGAATAGCCAGGATAGAAAATACAGTTTTTACATTTGCTCATATTCATAGCGCGATTCCGTGGCGACGTCGCTTTCACCGATCACCGTAATGTAGATAAACCAATAAATCGTAGCTTAGGAAAAACGACCATCCTACTTTGATGCTGTGGTAACTTTTATTAAAGCAGGAAAAACTTGAAACCTTACTACACCCCTTCCTACTTACGCGGTATCTATTATTTATGAATTATTACTTCTAATAATATATCTTGCAATTTACAGACAGAAGAACTAAAACAGTTCTACGAATCGAAGAACATAGTTATAAATGACGGTGATGTCTGTCCTGTGTGTAAGAAACGTTTCGGCAATCAGAACGCATTCGTCCGATATCCCAGCGGTAAAATCGTTCATTACAATTGTAGACTTCACAGAAAAGAGTTCCAAATGAAAAAGAGCCAGTGAAAATCATTGTAGTCTGCTGATGGATGCTGCCACACTATTGATCATAACACACAGATGACAGATCAATTCTTGCTGTCAAACATGCGTCAACCTAACGAAAGCACGTTACCTGTTCGAGTCTTTGCGGCTCGCCGATTGCTGGTTGACTACTGGCACTAGTGCGGCGACGGACAGGAGTTTCACCGTTACACGCCTGTATTACTAAAGGCGATGATTTACTCGTATCAGTCGTGTGCTCAGCTGTCAAAATAGTCTCATCGTCTTCGAGCAAATCAGGGTAGACTAATGCGTTAAAATAAAAAAGTGGGTAGTTTGGTTTGTCTTTTAAATGAAATAATTATGTCTAACTACCCACATGCATCCACACAATATATTAAATCTAATTGGATGCATGCGGGTAGTTAGACAATTTTAGTTATAGGTGGTTATAGTGCTTAAGAAGAACTTTTGTAGATACTGTTTGTAAATGTGGGTATAACATTATTTAAAAAAAATCGGCCAAGTGTGAGTTGGACTCGCCCATAAAGGGTTCCGTAGCAGCAAGTAACATAACATAAAATAAAGTTCTTGTAGTTGGTTGTAACTTTGCAAGGTAAATTGTGGTTTACGATTTATGACGTATTAAAAAAAAAACTAATTACTCGATCTCGTTCAAACTAATTTTTTATACTCTCCACAAAAAGTGGCTGTGACATACGGACGGACAGACAGACAGACATGACGAATCTATAAGGGTTCCGTTTTTTGTCATTTGGCTACGGAACCCTAAAAAGTACTTTCCCTTTTTTTCCTTTTTAAATATGTTTTATTGTTAGTAGCCGCGGTTTCCCCCCTCCCTCTCTATAACAATCGTCTGCCTGTCGGCAAAACTGATGAGGCTCTTATAGGGCCAAACGCCAAAGGTATACAGGGTGCATTTTTCGTCCAGGCGTGGATTTCTAAATAATTAACCTTGAGAGAAATAGCTCAAAATGCTGAAATGAGTCTCGAGACTGATTTTGATGAAAACTTTGGCTTATTTCTTATACCTACATGTTGTATAATATGTCTAACATTAATGATGATGTTCTAGAATCTAGATGATGTGATTAAGTACAGACGCCAGTACACCAACCTACCGCAATCTGTCTTTTTCGATCCAACATGAACCGACTATTTTATGATAAACTTGAAAATGTATTGAAGAAAAACAGATTTGGGCAGGTTGATGTGCCTGCGCCTGTACCTACATTGTATTATTTTTATGTTGGATTTTATCTTACCACTGTAAATATAATAAATAATACTTAATGGACATTATGCTCAAATGTTTTTGTCTCATTTTTACCACACTAAAGAAAAATTAAGATAGTAAAATTAATTTAAAAAAATGCTTTTGTCAATGATTCATCTCGTTTAGAGCAAAGCTCCCAACAAGACGAAGATTTTATCCACTAATGATTAGACCCAGCAGTAACGGGTTCGAACCCAGTCGGCGTATGTCTTAGACAGGGGCGTATCGAGAGTTTGTAGGGCCTTAGGCTACTACTACTTGGGGGCCCTGCCTATACAATTAATCAACTAAATACTATTTTAGGAACCCACAGAGTTGCCCCATTCGCCTAACGCAGGTCCTCGTCCAAAACGGTTATTTCCAGAGTTTCCTGTGGAGACCCTGTGTACCTACATCTGGATGCCAACACTGTGTGCACCGCCCGGGGGAAGCAGTGAAGCATATGGTGGAGGTCTGTTTGGCTGGGCGGGGTACTGAAGTGTTGTCATAGAGGCGATAGGCTTCGACGACTATTGCGTCCGGCACTGGTTCAGGCCATGTTACGGAGCGAGGACGAATACAAAGCAAGCACCTTCTCTCTGCAAAGAAGGACGCAGAACGCGTGAAAAAGTTGACATTGTCGACCTCACACCTCAGCCGCCGCGGAAGACGTCCAGGCGTCAAACGTCACGGACTTTACTAATTTCGTCCACTCACATGTCGGGGGCCCTATCATTGATACGGCTGGTATGGCGGGCGATAAGTACGCCCCTGATTTTTTATTGCCTTCAATGGGGTTTGGGGTCCGTTTATACCCACAGGGCCCTGGGTTGCAGCCCAAAAAGCCCTTAGGTGGATCCGCCCCTGGTCTTAAAACCAAAAATTAGGAGACATGTGATATATACCAAACCGCACTGGGTTCGCGTGGCGTATTACAGTCCATTGCTGTCCACTCTGCCTCACAGAGAGGCCTGTGTCCCAGTAGTGGGAACATTATAGGCTAATTATGCGTTATGCGTGATTTACGTTACGAAGCGTATTTCGAAATAACCCGTATGCTTGAATGTCGTGTCTTGTCAATCGCTGTGATACTAAAATTAGACCATTACGAGGACGGTACCTTACCAGTTTGAAAACGAGATTCATTTGACGTAACAGCAAAGCTTACTACGACACACTACGTTTCTAAAGAATTCTAAAATATGGTAAGAACCAATTTTTTGCATAAAAAGGTAAATCAATGAACTTGTAAGGAAAAATAGCACAAAATAGCATGAGAGTCCTTTTTTTGAAATACTTAATAGGTATATAAAAAAGGTGAACCCGGGCGAAACCGGGCGGATCAGTAATAGTAAGTAGTTGAAATAAATGAACTTCTAAAATATATTTATGGCAATGTCAATACTTTTTTGACAACCGATAATAATCAAATTATCAGTAACAAAAATGATACGATAGATATATTATGATGTACCTAGCTATGGATAAGTAACTGCTTCTGTTGGTTGATAGCTCGCAATTCCAGTAATCAATCAAATTAATAAGATGCATGTTGCACATTAGACATTTAGGGGCCTTCCTGCCGGGTGGATTGTCACCGGTGTATAGGTCGCGGACCCCTATTTGAGTACTGCCTCGTCGAGCTGTGGAAGGTTGCGGGGGCACAGAATTAAACACTCTGCTTGTAGGTTATACGTAGCCACGTTTATTCCCCAGAGTCCCGTTGAGACAACCTTCCGCTCGGAGCAGTGCGCAGTAACTGCCCCGCCGTTCATTCGTCCCGCTCACATACATTTATGCTTACCTAGCGTTCTGCCTTCCACGTTTACATTGTGTCCCTACAGACACACTTCTTATCATAAAAATAAAAGTAATTTAGGCAGTAGCACAGACTAAATTAAGCAGATCTCTAGTAGAGCAGAAACTGTGAAGTAATTTAACAGTTGCTAGGAATAATACTGTGAAAAAATCGGGAAGCCCGCTACTACGTCACAAAAGTTATTTTTAATCCAACGTACCTATCAACATACTAGTAGGTAGGTATATCCAATGGGAAGATAGACGAATATATTCAATTCAATCCGGAACTATTAGCACTTTTAGACGCAAACTTACTGCTCTGCTTTTGACCAGTGACATTGAACTTATGTATTGACATTAATTATGTATGTATGAGTAATGTAATACATAATCAGTATGTATGTATAGGTATGTGTGATCGCACGCGCCCGCTATGACGCGCGATGACGCAACGACGCCGTCAGCGCCGCCGAACGGGTGCGTCTACTCGTGTCGCTCAGCCGCTCGCCTCTGTGGCCCAATGGATAAGGCATCGGCCTCCTAAGCCGAGGATTGTGGGTTCGAGTCCCACCAGAGGTACATAATTTCCCCTTTTTGTAGGAGTTTCAATTTGTAAATAAGCTTGTTTAAACAAAAGGATCATTGTTTTCGTAGCTTTTGGTTGATTGATGATTTAATTTGTTTCATTAGATTTGTTGCTTTGATAATTTTAATGAGTTAACATTCTGTGTGTATTATACCATTTATATTATATTTTTATAAAAGCTATCGGCTTTTTGTTTTAATATTGTACTTTTTATCATGTTCTCAAATTAGAAGAAGGAATATATATTATATTTTTAAATGTCTAATGTATTTGCCTAAAGCCTACATAAAGATAAATAAATTCACATAAACGGCATATTTTACCGTCTACAGGTGAGCGTACGAGGTGAGATAAGCTACATTTTCGTTGCCAATTTATCAAACCCATCACCTGTCATTCCAGGATTTCATAACGTGGCGGTGACACTGGCACGTTTTGCTCGCACATTACATCTGACACAGATAACTATCTAAAACCTACAGCACTGGCGTCGAGGTGTCGTAGTGTGTACCTATTATAAAAGTCCCATATCGCAGGGGAAAGCTGTTAGATATGATAACGATACAATTTTATTGATAAGGACCGGTGAAGCATCGATCAGTCGATAGCTCGCCGGTCGTGGTCCCTGCATGGCTCCTCGCGCTCGCACTGATTATTATCTATCAAATAATTAAGCTTTGTTATGAATTTGCCTTATCAGCGGTGATTTGAAGCAATCAACATTTTTTATTTATTTATACACATTAGCTTTAGTCGGTGTGTCTAGTGTAGCATACAGGAATATCGTGGACGACAGTGTATGATGAGAATGATGGGTGAGAGCGAGATGGTGTACGGGGACTACAACTACGAGAATAGCTGGTCCATAATCCCGCCGGACTATGGCGCTGACCTGGGTTACCAAGTGAGACAGCCACAGATCGAAGACGACTACAAATACAACTCCTATGCGTGAGTATTCATTTTAAAGTAGGTACCCATTTGTTAACCAATTTAAGTACGAACATTGATATACTTTATCGATTTTCTGGGATTCCCGGTTGCGTGTAAAACAAAACACATTGCCATAATAATTGTATAAGGAGCTTCATATCAAGTAAAATATCATAGAAGATACTGAAAAGTCAAAATATAGTCTACGTGCATGCATTTACGAAAACGAAGTGCATTGTATTTCAGCACGCGATGCTGACAATGTCGTTGAAAAATGACGTCTTGCTCTTGCCGACGAATTTAACTGAGTGCACTGAAATTGACAACGAGCGCGGTGAAACAACTTTATGTCTTTCAGCATAGTATTCATGTTATTTTCTTTATTGAAACGAAATCATAATAAAGTTAAACGTAGTTTTTGGATTTTCATGAGATTGCTAGATTTGTTTCTGCAGTCCATTGCATTACATGTAAAGGGCTTGTTTTGAACCTGAAGCAATTTTCTTTTACTCATCTGATTGTTTTTTTTTATTAAAGCATTTAATTGGAATCATTGAAATACAACTTATATAAAATAACAATGTGGATCACAATATTTCCATGTAGATGGATTCCAAGAAGAGACATGCTATGGATTGCTACCGTTTACAATACCAATCACAGTAGATACTGTACGAAATAAAATGCGTGAGAACTTTAAACTTATGGAGTTTATTGTAAAAATATAAAAATACAGTCAAAAGGTACCGTTTCATCTAGCAATCAGCACAAGAAGCGAAAAAAAATGTTGCCACAACACAAAGATAAAAAGTACCGGAAAAAGTGTTGCAAGCTTATTGACTAAAATTATTACTAAGTATTTTCATTAACACTAAAATAAATCTATATGTTTAGACTGTCCTAAACATAATTGGGGGCGGCAGTAACTTACTCTACAGGTAGTTGACACAGCCGTTTTATTGACCTTCTATAAACTTTGTTATTCATTTTGATATCAGCCGCTCTTACTACATTGTCTCTACCTGGATATGTTTTTACAATTCGAGCCATATTATAATTTAATGGAGTGGTGTTCATATCTTTTACAATTACCAAATCACCTTCTTTAAGGTTTGGTTGAGGATATTTCCACTTGGGACGGCTTTGAAGCTGTGTTAAATAATCATTTGACCATAATTTCCAAAAATCTTGTTTAAGTTTGGTACAAAGATTCCAAAATTTTAAACGATGAACTGAAACATCTGTTAGATCAACTTCAGGATAGCTAGCCAGAGCAGTTCCAATCAGAAAGTGTGCAGGAGTTAAATAATTACAATCATTTGAAGTTGCAGAAAGTAGAGGCCTAGAGTTCAAAATTCCTTCGATTTGTACAATGACTGTATTGAGCTCTTCATATGTTAAACATTGGTTCCCTACTACTCTCTTTAGATGATGTTTTACACTTTTAACACCTGCTTCCCACAATCCTCCAAATTCGGGTGAATAACTGGGTATAAACTTAAATTTTATATAATGTTGAGAGCAAAAACCATTAACAGTATCCCTGTGGTTTTTGGAGGACTGTAGGTCATACAACCTTTTCATTTCATTTGACGCTCCTTTAAAGGTTTTAGCGTTGTCACAATATATATTTGTGGGCATGCCACGCCTCGAAATAAAACGCTTGAGACATGCTAAGAAGGATTCAGTTGTTAAGTCCGATACGAGCTCTAGATGTATAGCTTTTATAGCAAAGCAAACGAAAAGCGCGATGTAGCATTTCTTAATGATAGGATTTCTAACCCTAGCAACCTTCATATCGAAGGGTCCACAGAAATCAACGCCGACATGCTGAAATGGCCTGGACGCTGTGATTCTTTCTTGCGGGAGTGAACCCATCAACTGTTTAGCAGCCTCAGCTTTTAAACGAAAACACTTGACGCATTTACGCACCACTTTCTTGACCTCTCGAATACCGCTGACTATAGAGTACCTTTGGGATAGAGAGCTCAAAACTAACCTAGGGCCTGCGTGTAAGAGTCGCAAGTGTTCTCTTTCTATTATGAGATTAGTTACGTGAGAGTTTTTCGGAAGGATAGCTGGATGCTTTTTATCGAAAGACATCTCCTTGGCATTATGGAGCCTACCTCCTACTCTAATAATACCTATTTTATCAAGGAAGGGATAGAGGCTACCTATTCCTGTTTTTATATTTTTTCCAGCAGAAAGTAACTCTACCTCTCTAGCAAAATGTTGCATCTGCGTACAACGCACGATGACCGACATAGAGTCGCGAAGCTCCTGAGGCGATAGGTTACCGTCCGTTATTTTATTTTTATTTTTCGAACAGTTGTTATAGAACCTGTAAATAAATCCTATCACTTTCTGTAATTTATAAACGCTAGAATATTTTTCAAATAGCTTTGTTGAAAACGATGGCTCCACCTGTGTCAAGTTACACGGTACGTTTAGCTCATCAATCTGTTCAGTGTCTGTGGACAAATCAGACGAATTACAATTTTCTAGACTAGTATGTATATGTGTCCTGTCTGATAGGTAGGTTGGCCCGTGCCACCATAGCTCACTTTGCTGCAGCTTGTGCGGCAAGACGCCCCTCGACAATAAGTCTGCAGGGTTGTCACAGGTCCTAACAAATCTCCACTGAGTTTGATCGGTCAGCTCTACTATTTGCTTGACTCTATTGTTGGCATAAACATTTGACTTTACATTGCCTGCTTTAATCCAAGCTAGCACTATCTGGGAGTCGCTGTACAATAATGTATCTAGATGGGAATACCTACCCACCAGGACTCTACCAACCCTATGTGCCAGCTGGGCCAAAAGGAGAGCACCATTGAGTTCAAGCTGGGGAATCGTTCTACTTCTATTCAAAGGAGCAACACGGGACTTGGAGCACAGTAGATCTGTCTGCACTGAACCATCATTTTTAAAAATTCTTAGATAGATACAGCAGCCAAAGGCTTTTATTGATGCATCAGAGTATCCTACCAACTCTACAGAAGAAACATCATTACTGTTCACACACCTACTTAGTTTTATCTTGCCCATTAGCTTTAAATTGTTTAGGAAATTTCTCCAGTATATTAACTGATCCTTGGGTACTATGGAGTCCCATCCTATTTGCAAAGACCATAGCTCCTGCATGAATATTTTGGCTACCACTATTATTGGACCTACTAAGCCGAGAGGGTCAAACATCTTCCCTATAAAGCTCAGAATTTTTCTCTTTGTGTTTAAATTATGTTCCTCATCAAAATTGGGGCTTGAAAAAGTGAAAGTATCTGAATTTATATCATACATTAAACCTAGAGTCTTTACTAAATTATCCCCACTCATGTCTACATGTTCAAATTGTTTTTGCTCAACTGGAATACCCTCTAGGACATCAAGGCTATTTGAACACCATTTGTGTAGAGAAAAACTACCTAATTTGAGAAGCTCTATCAATTGGGATTTTAGCTCATGCAGCTGCTCTATATTATCTGACCCACCCAGTATATCGTCGACGTAGGTACTCTTGATCATTGTTTCAGCAGCAAGTGGGTATTTGTCCTTATAGCGTTGAGCTAATTCAAGTAGGCATCGAGTGGTCAAGAATGTAGAGGCCTTCAGTCCGTAAGTGACAGTCTGAAGCTGTAAGCAGCTGATAGGCTTCTTAGGATCATCTCGCCATAAAATATTTTGAAGGCAAGTATGGTGGCTATTTATCATCACATTGCGAAAGGCCTTTTGGACGTCGCAAATTATTGTGTAAATGTAGGTCCTGAACAAGATAAGAATATCAAAAAGCTCACTCTGTACCACGGGGCCGTTCAGCATGACGTCGTTGAGTGACACCTGGCTGCGGGACTTCATACTCCCGTCAAACACAACGCGAAGTCGGGTTGTCTTACTTGCCTCGTTGATAACAGCATGGTGTGCCAGAAAGTAAACAGGATCTTTATCAATATCGTAATTAGCAATCTCTACCACCTTAGCATGTCCTAGCTTTACATACTGATCTATGAACAATTTATACTGCTCTAGTAACAGAGGATTTGATTTAAACCTTTTTTCTAACATCAGAAATCTTTGGTAGGCAACTGAAAACGAATCGCCAAGCTGCAATTCTTCCAGAGGTGTGATGAGAGGTATATCAACATAGAATCGATTATCTTTCAGGCTCATAGAGCTCTGAAAACTTTCTTCCGCCTTTACAAACTCATCACAACTCGGCTTCATAGGCTCAGGTATTTTTTCAGAGAGCCAAAAATTTTCCATTATATTTTCTAATTTTTTATGATCATTTATAGCAAAATTTGATACAATATTACAAGTTACATTACTCACTTTTTCAGGAATATTACCACCAACTACATACCCAAATAAGGTGTTTTGTAATACCGGTCCATTTTGAATTTTAATACAACCATCTAGCAAAACATTGAAATAAACATCCGCACCCAGTAACAAAGAAATCTCAGCTGGGATATTGAACTCCTCATCTGAAAGTTTCACATTTTTTGGTAAATTCCACCCGGATACATTTATAAATTGTTGGGGTAATTTTGTTGTTATTTTGTCAACAATGTGACATTTTAAATTTAATTTTACATTATTGTGGCATGGAAGCACACTTATATTCACAAGTTTATTGATTTGTGTTTGTTTATTACCTATACCTATAATATTATGGGTTTGATTCATAGCAATCAACCCAAGTTTGTTTACAAGGCTGGTTGTAACAAAAGATGCCTGACTGCCCGTGTCAAGCAAACCTCGGATAGAAACTTTTTCACCATGTTGATTTAATAAATTAACCTTTACAGTAGGAAGCAAGATGTTGTTGGAAACAGGGTTAGACAACAAAGTCACTGCAGGCTCAGTAGGAGCAGCTGTTTCTTCATGCAACAAAGTGTTGTGCCCTAATTTACATATTTTACATTTGAAATTAAACTTACATTTTCCCTTGTGTGTTCTTAGACATGTGGTACATAAATCATGGTCCCGCACGAATAACTGGCGGACCTCTAGTGCTGCTGTTTTGAACTCCGGACAGCTGAAAAGAGCATGGTCACTTTTGTTACAGTGTTTACACATTTGTTTTACTTGTGAGGCAACATTGGTCACCTTAGATGGGGTAGATTTATAGAACCTACTTGTACTTTCATTGCAAGTACTATTGGGGGGTAAGCTATCCTCTAACGCTATAGCGCGCTTTTCAAGAAAGCTTAAAAAATCTGCCACAGAAGGCAATTTTCCTAGATCCTTATCTAATTGATAAGCCCTATTAGTAATTTGATCTAATTTTCTTGTTAGAATGGAAATTAGCAACATGTCCCATGTATCGATGGGCTGTCCCAGATTTTTTAATGCATGCAGCTGTTGCTGTACATCTGACACGAAAGACCTTATTGAGGCTGCAGTGCCTTTTTGCATTGTAGGTAAATCTAATATACTGCTAATATGATTTCCTATTAACCGCGTTTTGTTGTCAAAACGCTTCTCCAACAAGTTCAGTGCTTCCTTGTAAGACTGATTGACTAACGGCAAGTTGACAATGACTGCCAAAGCATCATCTGTTACATATTTTCTTAAATAGAATAGCTTTTGCACATCAGATAATGATCTGTTATTATCAATAACAGCCATAAATAAATCAAAGAATGGCTTGAATTTAGTGAAGTTCTTCCCGTCAAAGGGTGTTACATCAATGGTTGGCAATTTACAAGTGGAAACATTATGACATTCTGAGACTGATTTTTTACCTATCTGTTTTAAAGAGGCATTAATTTTAGCTAGCACAGAATAATATTGTTCTTCTATTGGACCAACCTGTTCGCAGTCGTTTTCGTCAATACTTAGTATATCCAATTGCACCGCTTCATAGTTCTTGAGCGCCGTGATGAGCTTCTCCTTGCGAGCCTCCAGGATATCCACGGTAGCAGAGGCAAAACTGATGGGGTCGTTCACAAACGTCTCAATGCGCGTGATTGTAGCCTTGCATTGGCCACGAAGAAGTCGATGTTTACGCAAAGCTTCTTTGGACTCCGACATGGTGGAACGTATGTAGGACGCAATGTTTTATTTATCTACGACTTACGAACACTCCGCGCACTTTATATCTAAACCGCACTTTATAACTCAAATTTTAACGACACGAAGCCGGTTCGACGATGTTTGTTTACAAACTGTTGACACTGACAGTGACAGCTGAGAGAATGACAGCTGAGTGAATGACTCCGGCGCAATGGCCGCCGGACGGATATGGACCGCGCTCACCTCTCGCACGAACTTCACCACACTCAAAATGAAAATGTGGGTAATTGAAAAAAAGCCAAACTCGATGTGCAGAATATCGTAATTTTTACGATTACTCGATGATATGATGCTGTATCTTGATGATGCTTCGCTGATTTTCGTTCTAGCTTTGCATAGAACGAAGTTGCGGCCTCGTACAAATACCGCCAACAACAGCGACTTGTATGGCAAGCCGGCCTCGACGAACACGATGTCTCCACAAAACTTGCGAAGCTGCTCGGCACTGATTTTAAACACTAATCGAAGGACCACCGCACGCATGTAGGAAATAAAATGCGTGAGAACTTTAAACTTATGGAGTTTATTGTAAAAATATAAAAATACAGTCAAAAGGTACCGTTTCATCTAGCAATCAGCACAAGAAGCATAGAGTACATTTGTATATAGGGGTATAGAGACTTAACTTGACCTCAACGACAAGCGCCATCTGATGTCCAGTACCAGAACTTGCGGTGCATGTGTGTGTCTATAGATACATACCTATTACACACATTTATGTGCATTATCCTAGAAAGGGATAGCTATATAGCTATCCCTTTCTTTCTTCACTTATAATAATATAATGTTTATTTTGTTTAGAATAAAACACAAAATTGAGTATTACAACATTTTATTAAGTTTGTAGAAACTAAAAAAACAACTTAACACACAACAGATAACACTAGGTCACAGGAAATTCCAATGAAAAACTCCATGAGTCCAAGAGAATGCACGGGCACTGCACGAGTAATTACCCTGATACCCTCCTTTGCGTCGCGCAGTCGGGTAAAAAGAACACAATCAATCTACAATAATTCAAATAACATAGCCACTATCCAGGTCGTAAATGAAAATCACGGTTAAAACTTTCTCAATACATCAAACAAAACATAAAATATCGAGTTTGACACGAGTGGACACAAGACATAATATTAATATGTTACCATGGTAACAAAAAACAACAATTTCGGAATGGCCGACAAGGAGGTTCCGTAACTAACGTTTTTTGCAGTGCAAATATTTGACTTGAAATTGTAATTTGAAAACTATTTTATAAATTTAAAGTAAGTCTAAAATTTAAACAGTTGTTTTAATTACCGCTCAGTTTATTTCTTTGAGAGCAAGAAATAAAAATTATCACAATGAATATGTCAATTTACTTCGGCTTTATGTTTCAATGCGTGCGTAAAATGAAACGTATCATTATTTTACTACGGATCAGTGTTGTCATAGAATTATTTTATACAATATTGTCTTCATT
Source organism: Agrotis clavis (assembly GCA_954870645.1). NCBI lineage: Eukaryota > Metazoa > Arthropoda > Insecta > Lepidoptera > Noctuidae > Agrotis > Agrotis clavis. The sequence continues at coordinate 12,827,622 of OX940930.1, forward strand.
TTATTTAATTTTCTTTTTAACAAATTTAAATAGTTAAAATTTTATAGATCTTCGAACAATATTTCTTGTTTTTTATTTGTATTTCAATATATATTAAATTGAGACAGTCATGCCATCTAAAGTCCAGTACCAGAACTATAGCCCAGAACAAAATGCAAACTTACTGAGTTTTAGGACCCTGACAAGAAGAAAAAGAATGTTGCCACAACACAAAGATAAAAAGTACCGGAAAAAGTGTTGCAAGCTTATTGACTAAAATTATTACTAAGTATTTTCATTAACACTAAAATAAATCTATATGTTTAGACTGTCCTAAACAGATACTATTATGTACTTGTACACGTTTCGCAATAACAGGTGAATCATTTTGATCGCAGTTATATAAAATATGGGTGTGTATCTGCTACTTATTCTGTATCATCTCCATGACAAACTAAAGAATATAAAGGAAAAATGTAGGTATGTCTCTCACTGCAGCTGCACTGCACTCTGTTTTAAATAATATAAATGTTTTTAAGGTTTTCTTTTTTAATTTATCATCATTAAGTCTTTCCTTTTAGATTATACAGAAGTGCGTACCTACGTAACATGGTATTTGTCAAAGTTTTTTTTTCGCTATACCGAAAGTTAAAGCTTAGTAAAATATGATATTCAAATATTTATAAAAATATTGTACATTTAGTAAACCGGTGGAAGCAGGAGCGTTCCGGTCGATCGGTTTGGGTTCGCGTGTCGCACACTTATAGTCGCGTCGGCGATGAATCGGCGCACTGAGTACCATCGAGCTCGTAATCCACCAGCTGTGAGCTCTCCCATGCCTTCGTGGAGCCCTTAATTGGTTTGGAAACCCTCTTCGCAGGTTAGCGTGCTTTCACCCATTTAGGCTCAGTGCGCCTAACCAGATTGCCATAACGAAATATTCGTGAAACCCCATCGACCTACTCTATTCACTCGCGAAGGCGCACAAACTTGGATAAAGGAGTTTCTCCTGCTATAAATTCGCTTTAAGTATCATAGGTGCTGACTGACGTGTTGCTGGCTGTTGTTTGTTTCTTTTCCCGACAAACTATGTAGGTCACGAATGCGGTGTGATGGCTCCGTATGATTTATGTTTATTACTCTAATATGCGAACTTAATACCCTTGAACTTACATTTCTGTAGCCACATTTCGCAGTTCATAAAATCTGATATTATACCAAAGTTGTCGTGTAATTTGTTGTCATTGTGTTGTTTAGCTCTGGTAATGGTAGCGGGTTAGTTTGGTCATGAGGTAATTTTTTCTCGCGGCGTCGTCGGCGGCGCTTGGTACGAGCGGCACGACTCCTCAATTCGATATTCTACTTTTATACAAATTACATTCCTATCGTGCTTACTATCAACCTCCATTATTTTATCATTAACCAATGCAAATATAAAACGACCATCTTTTTATTTTCAGCGACTAATTCACCATGTATTTATTTTACTCTACGTATCGTTTCATCTGTCTTTTAGCAAATTCCTGAAGCAATATAAAATACTATACCTAAGTGTTTTTAAAATGGTTGCGTTTCCGCAGTTGTTGCACCACATTGTGATACAAAATATTAAAAATTATGTATAAGTAGTTCATGTCTGAACTTGAATAATTACAATTCTTATGATTCATTAGACACTCCACCCTTATTGATTACAATATAGCGTTGGTAATTTCTGCCTCGTTTGTTTTTAAAACTTGCAGAACAAATAAAATCTCGTATACTTTTTTTATAATTGTGGAGTATTTATTGGAATTATCATATTTACCTAAATTTTACCTGAATGAAACAAGAAAAGAACTTTAATCATTTACGACCTTCGTTTCATCGTACCAACACAATATTTTTTTAAATTATAATAATTGTGATTAATTTAAGCTTATTTTTTTCCGAGTGACTAATAACTTAAAAGTCGACTAAATGTTTGCAACAAATAAAATAACTTGCCAGCGATTAAATATTTTCGCGACTATTATATTACGTAAGGTTCAAAATTAAGGGTGTTATAAAAACTAAAAACTAGCAGCTGCGTTTAGGTAGCAAATAAACTATACCAGTCAATTGAAATATTAGGCGAGGAGCTGTATATAATGACTTGGCGACTAATAATGTTAGTAGGGTGGCATTCGCCGGTAATGTGTGCAACTAACACGTTAGTGTTTAGTTTTGTTTATTTTGTGAGCCAGCATGACAGGTATCAGTTATTTGACCTAGGATGCAAGAGCGAATGAAACGAGCTCGGGACTTGGGGCATCCCGACACGGACAGGTTAGGTTCGAAGGTGATGGCGGGGTCTGAAAGACTCCGCCATCCCCTTCGTGTTAGGTTACTTTAAACCTTGCACGCAGAAATAGGAGCCCCGCGAAGCGGGGCTCCGTCGAGCATTCTGGCAGGTGGTACTGATTCAAAGCTATTAAAAGTCACACAATTTTAAGCTAGTTTATATTTATTCTTCATACAAACAATTTTAAATAGAATCTGATTTGTATTATTTATGTATGCCCATTTTCTATTTTATTTTCATCATTAAGTTTTCCCTTAGATATTAATTCAGTTCCCAAAAGAAAAACTTGATGCTAGTTTAAATTAAAACGGAGCTTATAACTGATATATTAATATGCCATCTTTTACTTACTACGATACTCCTTATTAGCTGCCAACCCATTATGTTTGGTACCCACTCTATTTTTTTTTCAACCTATATTCATTATACTTAGTTGCCGCATTAAATACCTACATGCCATTAATTTATAGTTCTAAACATATTGGGTGGGAGATGCAATGTGTTTTAGTAAAGCGTAGTGACTAGTGACCCGTGTAACAGAGGGCCTGTGCACCTGCCTCCCTCCCCTCAAATCTGGCCCTCGCAGCTTACCTCTCGATTACAGTATACGTAAAAATGTACATAAAAACTTACTGCATAGAACTTTGAATGACTTACAAGATTTAATTTGCGGAAAGTATTGCTAAAGTTAGATAATGGTGGCAAGTAATGTAATTTATTCTTATTAGGATTTTTTCGTTTGTTTGCTAGATTTAGATTATAGATATTCAGAGAGAAATGAATACCATTTGTAATTCTAATCTGATTATTTTTGGAAGAAGTGACCAAAAATAGTTTTGTTGGATATTTTTGTTGCTGTGTGAAAGTGAGAAGCTCATTTAATGTATTTTTTTCCCTCCTTTTTCCATTTACCATCACACAATAAGCCTAAATGTTATTTCTTAAAAATGTAATTTAAGTATAATATAACCACATAATTTTCTTGACAAAAAATTAGAATGATTTATTGCGAATTTTACGATTAAAATAATTGATGGCTCGTATTTTGTTGTTTTTGGCGTATCGTGTAGGTGTAACGTGGTGATAGTTCTTGTCGTAATGCCGACTGGCAACTATTCAGAAATAATTTTAGCTGTATTGTTACTTAATAATTATTGTTGCCACTGTTGCCAGTAGTCTGTATAATCTTATAACATGTGGTGTGTTATTTTTTTTTCTTTTCGTTAAGCGTTTGAAATAAAACAATTAAATATTTTCTTTTGTTTACTTATTAAAAAAAACTATAATATACATAATACCTATATATTTCATTTGCTTTCCTTTCCTTGCCGTCGGCGGGAAAAGACATAATTATGCAATTGTAAATTAAATGTACATAGTTATGTACTTACTTGGATTTACAAGACGTAGCTATAGACATTCACAATGAGCAATCTTTAAATATTGTAAAGTACTGTTGGAGTATTTTCGCCAGTGCCTGTAGAAGCTGAAAGAGCAAGCTGTTAATAGAATCCAATTCAAAGAAACATATAAAAATCTATTTTCATCATCTGACATCTTGTCATATACTACCTCCTGACAGTCCCCACACAAAGCGATGAGCGCGAGCGATTGAAGCGATAGATTTAAAAACTCATTCTCAATAAGTCAATTAAACATTTCGTGAGCTGCACGCCACTTAGGGGTTCGTTCCAATATAAATAATTGGCCTTTGTTATTGCTGCGCTTTCACAGGGAAAATGATGCATGTCTGCTGCCCTTTACGGCTTCACCTTTACATGTTTTGCTTAAATTGTTCGTAAAATACTTGAGATGACATTAAAGCAGATGGACTAGTGGTCATCCTTCCGTTACGTACAAAGCGTTTTGCCAATACGTGCAGTCTTATTCGACTTTTTATAACTTATAAGGATAAGTAAGCTAAAAAGATTGTATGTGAAATAAGTTTGAATTCATTAGGTATAAGAATAATAAAATAATTTAAAAAACAACGCGATCTACACGAATGAAAGCATTGTTTCGAATTCAATCTCTTGTCTTTAATGTAGTAGGCTTGCTACGAGCAACAAAATACTGCTACGCCGGGGCTACGCGGGAAGATTTAGACGTAATAATATTTATGATTTCATCCAATTCCAGCAAGTTGCCGAATGTTTGTCCCTCTTGAGTACTTATTATTTTTGACGTAATTATACATATTTTAAAAATATAAAGTGATTATTTTTTAAGTTACTAAATGACTTTAAAATGCAACCACCGAAATTCTTTAAATAAGGACCCGTGGCTTCTTCACGACTAAAAGATCAAAATAATATGCTGAGAGTTGAAAAGTCAAAAAAATATTACAACGGTGATTTTTATATCGTCATTTAATAGGTATTCGATAAATACATTTATTAGTCGATAGGAGAAAATATGAAAGGTATTTAATTAATTGTTATCTATAGTCAATACGATTAGGAGTAATCCAAACCCATAAATATAGGAGCTTGTTCTTGAATGTAGCCTCAGCCTTTAGCCTATTGTCACCAGGTAATCTTGTAGTTCCATTGTTTTTCACTAATCCTCTGTTGCACACCTGCATGTCGTAAAACTAAGTAAGTACTTATAAAAATAGTAACTTCAACATCTGGATCGGATTCATGAGATTTTAATGTGCGGTCTTTACTTGTTATTGGAAAGCCCAGTATCTTGAGAAGTCTAAATCAATTTCAAAGCGTTTCTAATCTATAACTAGTGACGCACCTCGGCTTCGCACGGGTGCTACCTATGCATGTATGTATTACCCATATAAACCTACCTCTTGAATATATATCACTATATCATCATCTGCCTAGCCTTTTCCCAACTATATTGGGGTCGGCTTCCAATCGAACCAGATGCAGCTGAATATCAGTATTTTACATGGAGCGACTGCCTGTCGGACCTCCATAACCCAGTAAATGGGCAATACGATACCCCATGGTAAGACTGGTTGTCAGACTTTACAGCTTCAGACTAACACTAACGACTGTCATAGATCTACAATGACAGCCGGGACTGGCTTTACGTGCTTTCCGACACACGGAGGAAACTCGCTATGACAGATGGTCACCCATCCACAGACCAACCTCGGCAAGCGCGGCTTAATCCGGTAGATCGGCCTGTGCTGCTGTAATTATTTAGCCACGAGCTTCTCTTGAATCACTCTGAATGTTAATGAAATTAAATTAAAAAAATAAGTTGATATCCATTAAATCGTTTAAGTATAGTTTTTAAGTAGGTACTTGTTTATAGAGATATCACTGCCGTGGAAGAAACACATGAATATTTATGTGATGATGAGTTGTACCGAAAATAAAGTACCTATATGCACGGGGTTATTAAACGTAGGCCATACTTAAAGTAACTTAAGTACTCTTATATAGGTATCAGCAACTTTTAACCATTTGTTCCCTAAATTTTCGACGTAGGAAATAAATGGAGAAGTTAATTTTATTTTGATATTTCATGGCGGTTTCCGTACTGAAAGTAGTTAATTTTCACGAATACTACTACTTTATCCACGTTAATCAAAATCACTCGCATGGTTTTTGAGATATTTATAACTAACAATTAGATTAAGTACATTTAAAAGGATTTAATTAAGAAAATGTGGACGTAATAATTATGATGATCAAGTAGGTAAGTATAGGTAGGTACTACTAGGTACATGTACAATAAAATTGTACTACATGTATTGACAATAGTAACTGTAGCGGTATTGTGCCGCGGCGGGTTCGATCCCCGCACGGAATAAACATTTGTATGACATAGAAGTATTTCTTCCGAGCCTGGGTGTTTGTTTTATACAGGGTGAAATCGAAATCATGGGCAATATTTTAATCTAAGGTTATACTCACGATGCTGATTGCATTACGGCTAATAAATCGCAAATCAAAAATATTACTAATGTAATCATGGACACCTTTAAAATGTGGTATGTCACATTGCAAAGTCTTATTATTGCAAATAAACACGAAAAAGTACTAAAAAATTAATCATAAACCCCAAAAATTCAAGATCAAAATTTTTAAAGCGCAGTACCTACACCGCGCGCGGAACTCGAAAAGAAAAATCATCAAAATAATATTAAGCGAAGATACTTGCATTAATAACGTTTTTGAGTTCCGTAATACGATTAGTATCGTTAGTAATGCCCGAGTTTAAAATATTGCTCATTAATACAATTTCACCCTGTATAGTATAAGTTTCTATGTTTATAAACGCATTCACGGCAAAGGAGAAATTCCTACTTACTAAAAACTATCAAAATCAGCAATGCCCGTTACCCGTCGCTGCCGGCTTCAACGAAGTTATTCCCGAAAGAGCTTTAAGTAACAACAATTTGGCTGTATTGTTCTAAGTACCTTTTTAATCTACAATTGCACACCTGCAAGTCGTAAAACAAACTTCTATTGTTTTCATTATAATGACTGGCTTAGTGGTAGGTACTTCAACGTTAATTTAGAATTTTTTTATTATATTACTTATTTGTCGCTTTACCTAAATATCTATAATTTCATATTTCCTTATTACTAGGTATTGTAAATAAGAAAGTTTGTGAGAATGATTTAATGTGTACCTATTATATGTTACACTTTAACACATAAACTACTGAACGGATTTGGATGGGTATTCAAATAGTTTATAACTTGGATATCAAAAGATGCTTTTAATCCTATAACAATCGCGTGGGATGATTACTAAACTTCATGCGCGGGCATCGGTGCGATAAAACTCAATGTCTTAAGAAGGTCTACTCTTAAGTAGAACATGGTGACAAACTCTTTCGGTTCTTTGATGATGAAATGTTTTCAATTATATAATTCAAATTAAGGTTTTGTTTTAATTTTCTACGTTATTCATGATTCTGATTCATTTAAAACCATATTAAATTGTCATCATCTGTATGAGTATTTTTATAGTATCGAAAAATTAACTACAAAATCTTCAATTACTAAAGTAAAATAACCAAGCCAAAGCTGTACCTATTCAAGTTGCAACATCTGGCCGTTAAGGTTAATTGTAAAATTTAAATGACTAGCGAAACAATAACCTTTTATAACGAAAAGGAGCACCGAAAACAATCGCCGGCGCACACGTGCAAGCCATCATAAACTGATAACTGTGGAGCTGTGTACCTGTTCGCAGAAGACCGTATTGTTTCACATCTTCAATGCGCTAAGTACTTCAACATGTGCAAGAGATTTGACTGAACCCGACGGACTGGGATTTTGTTGAAGAAATAGTTTTGTGGAAGGATGTCAGACACGTTCTTACGGGAGAGTACCTAGTGGTAGTGTACTAGTCAGGTAGTGGTGGTATTTTTCAGGAAGTTAATGATGTTTGATGGAGCTGAAACGTCTGATGAATAAAGTGATGAACAATGATAGCTTTATTATAAATTATTGTCATTGCAAAAGAAGTTGGGAGTTTTCGCTAAAGTTGAGAAAATGAAAACAAAACATATTCAATCCTATTTGAAAGGATGTTTAGAATTGCCCAAAAGTTGAAAAAATATTGAGTAACAATTTCAAAAAGATACAATCGAATGAAGAGGTATTTTAAAATAAGTACACAAAGTCCCTAAATACACTATGAACTACGCCTTTGTAACAAAAAAGCGTTTCAAATATTTTGCTAACATAAGCTTACACGGGCTTATTAAAACACTCTAAATGAAAATCGTTATCCGGGCATTTGGAGCGGCGTCCATAACGAACCCGGCCTCAACAATGGGCTTAATGCTCGCTCTCATTACAAAAAGCGACATAACATAACGCGCTACGTCGAAAGCTCCTCTATTCAAAGTGTATACTCCAGTTTTTTTTTGTGGGGAAGGCTTCGGCCCCGAAGCGATTGGCCGCCGGGAATCCCGCCCAGTCGGCGGCGCGTCCTCATTGGCGGAGGTCAGTGGAGCACCCTCGAGGCTAGTCCGGAGCTGAGTAGGCTGTCGAGGTAGAGGGCGGCGCGGGGTGTTCTTCACCCCGAGCACCACTCGAGGGTTGTTTAGTGCGGACGCGGCGTCGCGAGGCGCAGCACGTGTTGACGCGAGTGTAGCTACAGCCGTCAAGATTATCCCGAAGGCGAGTTCTCCCGGTCGGGAGATGAAGTGTGAGGAGGGCGAGAGCGCGCGGTCTCCGCCGCCGCTGCTGCCGCCGGCATCCCTGCTGGCATGGAGCCCTATCCTGCTGCCGCCGTGGGGCCCGGCCTTCCTGCCAGCGCTCTACCCGGCCGCCTTCCGATCCGCGTTTCCCGGGTGAGATACGGATATGTGATCATTAGTGAATCAAAAGTGATCAAGTGATTATTTTATTCGCGTTTCGGTCTTTTGATGCGTTTTATGAATGAAACTTTCTTTTTATCTTTCTGTTTTAACTTTTTTTCAAAGAGTTGGTATTTTAGTGATCTTGAGAAAGTTAGGTATACAATACTTTAGTAAATTAGCCTCCAAGCATTCTCGTTTCCGGCGTTCCACTTGTCTCCATCACGTCTAATCCTCATCGTTCAGGATCGTGACGTGACATTCCACGTGTCAGTTTTTGCACCTCTCCGAGTGAGAGGTTGTTAATAGTGTTGTTTACAACCTGCAGGCTGTTATGTGAGCCGCCATTCAGCAGGTCACGTACGGGTCCGCGGGAACCTCAGCCTCACAACTACATGTAACTCTGATTGACACAGCCGATGGAACACTCGTGCAATGTAAAGAAACCTTCCATTCATAAGGTCACGTATTCTCGAGAGGTGCTCTCTAACCATAATGGTTGAATTGATGGAATTTGGAATGTTTTCTTTCAATTACACACCATTGAGACTTGTCGCTTCGTAAGATGACGTGATGCTTGAAGTTTATTTGAGAAGGAGTGTGGGTGTTTGGACTATGTTGTTAAGCGAATAGTTTTTTTTTTCCTTTTTCATTTTCTAGTATTGTAGGTGTTAGATATAACTATCAACTTCCTACGGCTATGAGCTGTGTTCTTTATTGACGTTTTGAATTTAGTTTCTGTAAAATAATGTTGATGGAAAGGATATTGTATACGTTGCACATTAATGATTTTTTGATGTATTACTCGTACATTATGGTATTGTGAAATATACTTCCATTTTGACACCAATTCAGTAGGTAGTAGGTATTAAAATATATTTCATTAGTTTTAGAAAAAGTATGATTGAAAATCTCGTGCGCGTTTAAATCTTTCCTTCACATAATTGAAACTGAGACGCTCGTCGCTATTGGGGAATAATGAGTAGTATAATACTTTTTCACGCGAAGTTCTTCTTTTATATTTACGCACTGAAATGATTTCAGTTGCTGCATAAAATTACTTTTGCGAAGTTAAATAAATGTGTGTTGCCATTACTTCCGATTTTCATAAATCTAATCCACAGTTTCCTTTGCCGCAGATTGCTGGACAGCATGAAGATGCCTGGTCAGCGGCCAGGGTTCCAGATCTCGGACATCCTGGGTCTGAACGAGGGCAAGGGGTTGGAGTCGGCACCGACTCAGGGCTCCCTCGGCGGATGCTCACTGGAGCTGCCGCCGTATGCTCCTCCTCATCACCCGTACTCCCATGAGCTGCTGAGGCATCACCAACCCTGGCTGTCGCTGGAACACCATGACACGCATAACAGCTGTAAGTATTTCTTGCTGTATTTTTTTTTAGATGCCATTTGATAGCTTACGTTCGTTATAGGTTAATGGTAATGTTAAAAGCCATCTTAGGTAAAGACTTGGGGATCTCGGCACTGTCTTAACAGGTAAACGTGATCCTGGAACGTAAAGTGTTATTGAGGGAACACCGGTGATTTCAGTCAGCACGAGTCTGCAATCCCTTTCGCTCCACCTACTCGTAGTTTGGGAGGACTCATTGGATGATTTTATTATGAAAAAAAGGCAGCCGATAAAAAACATTTAATGAATCTCCTGTTTTTTTCTGCTCCTGGTCTTTTTCAACATTGTATTAAATTAGCATGAGTCGGATCAATGCAGTGTTTTTAATATTTATTTTCACTGAAAAAAAAAACTTATTTACCTATTTCAAAAAGTCTACGGTCTAGCCACGCAACGAAAAACCTCCCTTTTTTTTAACGTGGTGAAATCATCAAATGAGTCCTCCCACCTCGGGCAGGGCGGGAGGGACTGTCAGACTTGTACTGACTAAAATCCACGGTGTCCTTCAATAGCCCTTTATGTACCGGGGTCACGGTGATGGAATAAGTCCCGCGACCCCAGCCACACAACGTAAAAACCTCCCTAGGTTTACTGATTAAGTACATGAGTTTATTTGTTAATGTGATAGTGGTCGATAAACTTGATAGTGAATTAGTGATTAGCATAAAACAGGGTTTTATATACCTACGGATGATTTGAAACAAGAGTGAAGGACACTTTCATTAGCTTTTTCACCTGTTTTTTATCTTCATATATCTATGATTACGGTTAACAAATAACTTAAAAATCTAATCTGTGGTCGCTTTGCTTTGACTTAACTATTATCTAAGTTACCTTTGTTGTTAGGTACACTTTGTACAGTTAGTTAATTCTCATTAGGTACTCACTGTAACTCAGGTGTTAACAAGTAAAGTAAGTATATTCGTAAGTAAAGTTCAAAACAAACAACAATTCATTTAGTGTTGATCTAGCTTCTCAATTGAAGAGTTTTGAAATGAGTGACGATGCTTCATTCAAGTTATTACCTTTCGACGGCGACGGCGAGTGGCCCAATAAACACTGTAGAAAAGTGCTGGGCTAACTGAGTGGTGCTTCTGAAGTTCTTCTCTATTACTTTTGAATCTGGATTGACTTTTTTTTATATTGTTATTGAAAAAAAAAATACTTTGCCGTGGATTCGTTTACAAACATACAAAACACACAAACCCAGAACAACTACTTTTAGGTCAAAAAAATATTTACTCCGTGCAAGAATCGAACCTGGGATTCACACTGACAGCGCAGTAGTTAAATCGCTCAGGCACCGTACCATTGGTTTAGTTCATCATCATCTGTTTGTTCAGTGCTGGTGGTCTACCATGAACTCTTAATGCGATCTAGTTTAAGCTGTGGGAAAGAGATGGCGTTAGACGACTTGTATAGCTCTGTCCCTTTCACACAGCCTAAACTGGATCGCGTAGAGCTCGCGGTAAGTTTCCTGGACATATGCCTATTTAATCTTACGCCGCTTAACTTGATACTCGATATATCATCATCCATACTTTTGTAGGTATCTTCTTATATGTAAATTATTCTTTTGAAGGAAAAAAGTTTTAATGGAAGAAAATGTTTTTTTGGTGTTGAAAGTACAAAATTTGTAATTCGTAATTTCAATGGTTAGTGATAGGTACAAAAGTATATTACAGTCTCATTATGTTTAGGTAGGAAGTCCTTATCTTGGCATAACATACTAAATGATTGTTGGTTCAGCATATTTCGGTCATAATCATAAATCTGCTTCTGAGTATGTAACAAAAAACCTTCTCAAGTGGCCATGCACTTAACTTGACAATCAACTCCACTGTTAAAGCCACGTTTGTGGCAAAGATTTATGTGTTCCCAACTACTTCAAGGTTCTCAGTAAGCATAAGAACACAATACATGTGTTTATAAATGTAATGTGATACAAAACTAAGCAAAAGTTACCGTGACAAAAGCTACCAAGAAACGGAAGTCTGGATTAAAATGTTTGTAAAGGCGCGTTTCCATTATGCAAGTGCTTGCATACATGTATGACGTCAGACATGTGTGCAAGTGATTTGAATTGGAAACACGATTTTGTTCAACTTGCAGCTTGCATACAAGATTTTGGTGGTTTATTGTGCGTACCTACAAGTTTAAACCTAATTACATACAAGTTGCAACTTGTTTGCAAGTTGTTGTTTCCACTATACAATTTGCATGCAATTTGCAACTTGTATGCAAATCACTTGCATAATGGAAACGCGCCTTTAATGCAAGTACGGGTATTTTGCTACATTCAATATAGGATTTATAGAACTTGCACTCCGTCGCGCGTCGTCCGCGACTTCGTCGGCGCGATTTTTAAATTTTCATCTGTGTTTTAACTTCCCAAATCATCAAATTTTTACAAAATCCGTGGCCACATGGCCTCATTTGATTTTAGGTTTTTCAAATTGAATCCATTAAAAATTATTATCAATAATATCAATGATTACGAGTAAAAGGGAAAGAGTTTTGGTTAGCTGTAAAAAAAATCTGGGTTACATAGAAGTTGTTTCGAATTATATTCGTTAATCATCAAATAAAACATAGTATTTGTAAACTGTTATCAAAACCACACCGGATAGTCTTAACACCCAGTTTATAAAGTCGTCATCTCATGAGATTAAACCTTTATCCGCAGATAAATGATAAAAAGTATCGTTTGAATCTTCAGCACACCACAGCGTGATGAATTATATCAATATGTTATCCTCTTAGATGAATAACAATTTGAAATACGGTGGTATTTTCCATAGATTTTGTTTCCTTGTTTTTTATCAAGTTTGGATTCAAGAATTTAAAACCTTTCCTATTTTGTTAAGACCATATTATTTTTGTGGTTGCGAAGATTTGTAATGTATCGAATTAATAAGTCACAAACAAAACTACAACACTATTAGCCCCGTCGGTATTTGATCCACTCCAAATCAGATAAAACATAGGCCTATAACAGCGGTATTTATCTCCTAAATTGTCATCTCTGAATTATCATACACAAATAAGTTGACCCACTCGAAAGTAATGTGTATTCGGTAGTAGTTGGAGAGGCCGAGATTATTGTTTGAAATGCTCCTTCATTCAAGTGCCTTCACCCGCTAATCTAGTGTTGTCATTAATTATTTTTATCGCTTATCGAACACTTTCGGCTCATTCGACTAGTACTTGTGCATTGGATAGCTTGTAGCCGATTCTATCTGGCGTTGATTGATTGGCTTTTTGAGAGTTTTAGTGGCTCATTACCATCGAGATTGTCTCTATTCAAATATAACATGCACTTCATTATATTTAAATAGAGACAATGTGAAAGTTTTGTGTGAATTGTTGAAATTTCGTTTGGGCTGTTTCATCCTTTTATTGCATGCTGCATCTAATCATCGTTATGTAGTAGGAGAAAGGTTATTAATTGACAATTGAATGAATTTATATTTATTTAATATCTCTTATAATAATCGTAAAATTCGGTTTGAGTTTTTAGGTTTCACAATTCCAAATCTCGAAATCAATGTCCCCGGATAAATCAATGAAATCCAAAATAAATAAAATCTCATGAGTCTTAAATGGGGTTGTGTATAGTTCACGCCCTGCAGGGTAATTTAAGGGTAGCAACACTAGCTACCAGTGATTGTTTAACACGAGGGGTGACGCGGAACGAATTTGTCACCAATAGATGGTGATGGGGTTCATGGGGCTCGCAGACAGCTGTCGGCTATCAATTACATCATGTTTGCGGCTGTTAGGGATGCTATTTGTTCATTATTCGTTGACAGTTATAGATTTTATTGTCTGGGAGAGTTTGAGGATGTGACGTGCGTATGATATGGATTGTTGTATTTTTCCGTGTTAGATTGGAGTGATTAATGATTATAATTTATTATTGATAATGCAAGGTTTAGGATTTTCGACTTCGGCTCATGAAATTATGACTGAAGTACCATAGTTATTTTTTCCATGACTTGATGCAGTGTCTTTTAGCGACGGCGATGTCTAGGAACAAGCATCCCGTCGTAATCTTCTTACAATGTCACAGGATATCCCGCTAAGTTAGGAGATAAAGAGAATCCGTGACTCGATACTTTTATTAAATTTCCTGGTTGTGCTTATGAAGGTAAGCAGGACGATCGTTGAACAAAAGCTGGCAGCTGCCGGGGGGTAGGTGTGGCTGCCCCCTCGTCCCCCCCCCCAGCCCTCGAGGCGACCCACCCCTCGCGCGTCCACCACGCCCATCCATACCCCGCCCGCCCGTATTATCATAGCCGTGTGAAACAACTGAACCTTCGAGGGGTGAATACGGAACAATGTAATATTTGCTGTGATTTTTTCACGTCCCATTATTTGTTGGAACATGGCATCTAGTTAGAGTTAAATAGAGCGTAACCCTCACGAGATTAAGTGGAGATTTAGTGTGAGTGTTTGGTACAGTCGACGTTTTGTTTAGTGGTTTTATTGCTACTAGTTTGTGTATGATTATAATGGTCGTTGAAAATTTTCTCACGTTTTAATAACGACATTATTATCCGACTAATTCCTAATTTGCACAGGATTAATTTAATTAACTTGACTAATAATAATGTTTCTTTTGTCATAGGTGTTGTTGGCCAACAAGCAAGCCCCGACAGCACATCCCGTGCTTCGGAACTTTCTTACGTGGGTCCGTCGGCATCATCGCCGCCGGTGACCGATCCCCGGCACGAGCACGAGCACGAACATGACGACGAGCACGACATTGAGCACGACGACGAACACGACCACGAACCGACTGTCAACCCCGGCTCCGACAACCTCGCGCACAAGAAACGCAAGCGACGAGTACTCTTCTCAAAGGCACAAACATACGAGCTTGAAAGACGCTTCCGTCAGCAAAGATACCTGTCGGCCCCTGAGAGGGAACACCTCGCCAGCCTGATTCGACTGACGCCGACGCAAGTCAAGATATGGTTCCAGAACCATAGGTACAAGACCAAGAGGGCCGTTCAGGAGAAGGGTGCTCATGACTTGAATGTAGGGGGGCTGAACTCTCCGCGGAGGGTAGCTGTGCCGGTGCTGGTGAAGGACGGCAGGCCGTGTGTGGGCAAGCCGGACGGCCTGCCGCCGCTGGGCATGTCCCTGCCACCGTACCACCAGTCCATGCATCATCAGCCGCCGGTGGCTGGCCACGCGCCCCAGGGCGGCGGCTGCTGGTGGTGAAATATACCTGAATACAAAGAGTTGAAGTGATTAACTAGTCCATGTGTCACAGTTTGTAAAATTCAGTTTATTTGGCGCAGTATTACATAATCTGCATCAGTCATTATGCTAAACTTTTATTACAGCAACAAGAGATGTCATAGACTTAAAAATATTGTTCTTTTCCCTGAAACCCATAAATTCATAGAAAAAATAGTTAGTTAATCGTTTCTAATATCTCACAATTTTGCTGCAGTCCATCAACAAATAAACCGATTTTTATAAATATGTAATGACATTTAAATTATGAGCAAATGTTTTGTAGTTTTCGTTATGAAATTGTTAAAAGTATTGTTCAATTCAAATAGTAACTCGAATACGACTTACAAGTACATTTATTCGTACTTAGATTGGAAAATTTAAGGTATCTGGAGTTCCTACTTATTTGTAATATAATTATGTCTAATATTAATGAGTCAAGTGAAATTTTCAGCTGATTTTTGTGAGTGACCTTGTGAGAGGTGCTCGCCAAGTGATGATGATGCATTCCATTTTAATTGGACTTTGTATATTTGTGTAAAAACCTGTGTCACTTTTAGCTAAGTAATATTATGAGAAATGACCAGATTTTATCAGAATGCAATATCTAGATGTAAGTTTCAGTATTATCATAGTCAAATATGTCTAGTTGATAGTTATTTATGTATATTCAAATGAAAGTTTTATATTAATATATGTACATGCGTATGAAATTAGATTAATTAACAGTAAATGTATATTATGTACATAATTGTGTGATTAGTTACCGAGAATATAAAGTTTTCCTGTACGGTAAAGAAATTAAATAGTCTAGTAGATAATGAACATTCATAGTAGATATGACTTTCGTGGAAAATAATGATAATAATACATGTTCAATACATTCCCTGTAACTTAACCATACTAATATCAAATAATCAATTTTCGCGCAGTGTTTAAGGTTGTTCCTCCCATCATAGAATATAAACAAGATTGTAAAAATATGTTATATATATATAAATTATTATTATCAGAATACATATTAAAATGATTGAAAGTATCTTATTGTTTTCCTTCCACACCTTGTTAAGAGTTGTCTTGTCCAATCAATCCCTTTATTAAAAATGGTTATGAAAATGTTGGTTTTTGGTTTAGGTACAGTAGAGCAACTATGTTAGCTATTAAAAAATACGAAATTTAGAAAACCAATAAGTAATATAATTATAAAAAAATAGGTACGAAAGCTTTGCACTCTCAGAATAAATTGTGAACTGAAGAGTTGATTATGAAACTTATAGTGAAAGATGTAGGGTAGGTAGGCCTCTGCAGTTGTTTGTGCATAAGCTTAAAGTAAGGAAAACGCATATGATAAATGCAGCAAAAATGTGAAAAAAAAAATAAGTGCCCGCCAAGATTCTTTACTATTTACAAATGATAATCGCGTTCCTACATAAGCCTACATACGCATTATTGATGCAGAAACCATCAAACTCCTGAATTTTTAATTTTCCACAGGTCACAGTACGTTTCCACACCCGCCAACAGCTGGCTGTCTACGATCGTTTCGGCCATCTCCTTGTATGGCCATAAACGTTAAATTAAATATAAGTAACGTAATTTTATTGTCAATCACTGGTATGGTTTATAGTATCTTCGTATATCATTGTTGAGGAGCTCGTGGCTAAATAAATTACAGTCGCTCCATGTAAAATACTGATATTCAGCTGCATCTGGTTCGACTGGAAGCCGACCTCAATATAGTTGGGAAAAGGCTAGGCAGATGATGATGTCATTGTTGATGACTATGATATGTATGTAGAGACTTGGATAATTTCCTAAAAACTACTTTCTGAGGATAAATGGATGGATATTTGTTACTCTTTCATACAATGACAACTTATAATTGCAAAACCAGCTTATTACTGTCGCTAAACTGGCTCATTGCATCAACAAACAGAGGATGTCCCGATCAAACAGTGGACGTAACGAGCAAATAGTACAGCCACAGTCGACACAAGTCAAGTCGCTGTGTGACCGATCATTGTTTACCGTTACAATATTTACCAGACCGCCCTTTATCTAATCACGGGCTGCCAACCGCGATAGCTTGCGACCCGATTACTGAAATACCTGTGCCTCTAGTGTTTTCTATCCACCTGCTCTATTTATTTCTACTCGTAGATATATCTAGGATTAATGTTTTTAAAAGTAGCCCTCTACGGAGGGTCTACGAGGCTACGAAGGTCTACGAGAAAGTTTGTATTTTTAAAAGCGCCTTTATTTTTCGAAATTAGTTAACATAACAAAATATTTAATGCTTTACGTACTTGGCGAATCATTTTATTATTCAGTTCTCAAAAATCAAAATATTTTATTTCACAAATCCACTGATAAAACGTCGAAAATTAGGTGCACCATTCTGTTTGATCGTTTGGTATTGAAAAGAACCGGCAAGAAAATTCATGAAATAAGGAAAGGAACTATATATTATACCTTGTGGCATTAAGCCCGCTTTATGTACCGCAATTGCACGTAAAAGAGTGAATAAATAAATAAAACTATACGCCCAGAAGTCATATAGATAGAAACAATACAAGCGGATTATGCCATTCTTACTGATTATCGAATCATTCAAATGTGTCATATCAAGAATTTAATTGTTATTAATGGATTATACTATTCTAGATGTACTCGTACTGTACTATTGTTGTGTTGTGTTATTGCGCTTGAAGAATATCAAGCTATATCGGAGGTAGTCTTAAAAGCTTAAACGTGGAGAGACTCCGTGATTTACTGCTATGCGCTAACATCTTGCTTACATAGCCTTAATAAATAACGGCGGGTGATTGGACGTTCTCAAAGGTATCAAGTGGTCATAATTAACGCCACGGCATAAAGTAATTGATGAAAAGAAGAAGATAGGGAATTGTTTACCCACATTGTAGCTCGTGAAGAAGATTGGTTCGTATATGGCAGGTAGAAGGAGAATAAGACTGCACCATGCTAAGAAAGTTAATCTGAACACGTAAACGTGTAAACTCTATGAACAAAATTAATACAAACAGACCAAAATACTTACACAATGAAATGTAAACGGCCAATCGGAAACTGTTGTAGGGGTGATATTTAAGACCTGATTAAAGATGTGTGAATATCTCCGACTTACAAAACTTAGAATGAATCGAACCTCTATGCCTCTATGGCATTGATCGAAAACATTCTAACAAAGAGGTGTAGCCGTTTATTAAATAAATACTAACAGAGCACAAAGGACTGAAGTCGTCGGTAGCTCAACAATGGCAAACAAACTGAGAATTATTTTCAATAAATTCTCGAAACGCCTTCGATTCTGTCGCTGTGAAAGGGCCCAATGGAAGCGGTTGATTGTTGCCACGAAGGATAAGCCGATTAGTTTAATACAACAACATGAAGAAATACAGGCTGGCGGTGCGAAGCTGACAGACTGTCAGTTTGTTATTATAAACGTTCGTGTGGGCCAATCGAAAATTTTTCATTGATTAAAATAGCGAAATTCTTTAGATTGTAGAAAAGGTAACAGTTGGAATGTTTGTTATAAGAAGGCATGTTTTACCTTAATCAAAGTCAGAAGAATGGCTGTGTCCAGAGGTATAACTAGAAAAGAAAGTTCAAAAACCGAGTTGAAAACATGAGTTTTTGCTAAAGAAAGTTAGAAAAGAAACTGAAAATCAGGATGTGCTTTTTGCTTAAAACAAAAACAATCTCAAATAAAATATTTATGGAAAAACAAGATTTTGTGCAATCTACAGGGTTACTGAAGCAGAGTGCATCAACTTATCTCCATCCCATTCATTGACACTTTTGTAAGCATGATATGACCTAATAAGTGCTTCATATTTATGACTTGGCGTATTATAGCCGCTTGGACAAAACATTACCCAGCATCGTAAACAAATAGCGATATTTGCTCCTGTTAACTTAACATAAGATTCAATTTCCCATGACAAGAATCCATGGTGATAGTGCATGGTCTGTTCCGAATGACTGCGGGGTGTATTGATTTTGTAATAAAAGATCAAACGAAATTTATCCTTGTGTGTGAACGTTAGGGTTTGTTTTTGATTGTTGTGGTGTAGCCGAAACAGCAATATGAAATACAATATTGTCGGTGTAAGCGTAATATCGTTATGATGGACGAGCATTGGGTCGGTCAGCGCGCAGTCGACTTGAAACAGATAACGTGCCACATCAACTATGCACCTGGTTTGTAAGAGAAGAACATTACTTTATTATCCATAGTAATAGATAGCTATGATTTAAAGTGATTAGAAATATACCTATTACTTATCAATGCTTTTTATTTGCTTTTTTTTTTTGGCAGAATTGAGTGTTATATGGTACATCACTGCCTTACCCCCCGGACATTATGAGAGGCATGATATTATGATGAGGATGTCTTGCTTACTAAGTTTTTATTTAAAGATTTAATTTTTTTTGCGAATTATTTAATTTTGTCTCTTTTGCCTGGTGTACTTGCTACGGCGTAGCAGTGGTCTACGAAATCTTTCAGTTTTTTTGTAAGTAGACTTGGAAACACAGAAATATTAAAAACTGCTTGGAAACGATCTTATTATAAATTAGTTTAAGCAAATATCACCCTATGATGTTTTAATAAAACTAAAACTAATCCACCACTGAATTCAAACTCACCCCTGTCACGTGTCTACAAGTTATTCCAACAAAATATACTTCCTAATCTGATGTGATAGTAAATCACAGTCATCAAATATGTTAGTAGGATCTGAAGAACATCGTTAGAGCTTAGCCGACACGCGCTCGAGCCATTTTGTGGCTAACCCTGAACCAGCGCTCCCTCGCCCCGGCCCGATTTATTGCCATTCTCTAATAAACACGTTATGTTGTATACCTAACGAATATTAATAACTGACTTCCTGGAGCGCCCGATGATTCTCATTTTTGTTATTGCCTGTCGTCACGTCGTTAAGGCTTTTATACGGATTAGCTGCCAGTTCCAATACGAATATTTTAAAGCCCCAAACAAAACACTGGGTAAAGCTATTAATAAAATTATGACTGCTTCAAACGACTGCGCTTTCCACTGAAAAAACCATTGTGAGTTTTACGGAACCATCCGTAGTTTTTTTCATGTGCCTGTTTTACGAACCAAGTTATGTTTTGTAGCGTAATAATTCTCCTAGTATCCACCATTCGCAAAAATGTTTTAGTTTTCCTATATGTATCGCAACAGCCATTTTTCACGTGCCAGCAACAACGCACAGACATAAAGGTTTACGACAGGCCGTCATATTTATGGCGCGGGTATTGTGATATATTTTTTGTTGTGCGCATTAGGTTTTATCTGAATTTCCGCTAAATCAAGTAGCTACTGGCCGGTGTCAGGAAATACCCTCGCATATATCATCCCCGGCGGATGCGAGCGTTTTGGGGTTACGTCTCGATGCCGCAGGGCGAGGTTCCCAGTCATTTGTCTTATTGATTGCACTACCGACCAATTTTCTTATTTGCTGATAATACATTATATTCATTTATGCTACTGTTTGTTTTCCGCCCACTCCACTCGGTACCCTATTCAGATTAAGTACAAAGTCAAAGTCAAAGTGAGTGTCAACATTACTGTTTTTTATTCTGAAAAAACAGTAATGTTGGACCTAACAAAACATCCCTGACAATCTCCCGTTGAGAAAACGGTTATCCTTATTCGTTTACAAAGCACCACATGCTAAAAAAGTTCCGTAGCAACGGTTTGATAGCTGCGGATATTTGTAGCGATTGCGGATAGTACACATTTAGTCTGCGGCGCGGGGCGATACGCGCGCTCGCCCTCGACAAACTAGATGCTTCGATTAAGACGTATCGCGCCCTTTTTTTCTGTAAAAAAGGGAAAATGAATAGTGCGGGGCGGAAATATTACGTAGTAACGGCATTTCCGCACAATAAATCGGCGTCCAATCAAAGGAAAGTCTGCTCCGCGTCCGCCGTATATCTTTGTTAATGCTACACTTTATTTTATTGGGCTTTTTATCGGTTGTATTGTTGTTATACATTTAGCTTAATTGATAACTGCCCACTGTGAGGCAGTTTTTTGGCTTTTGACTTTGGCTCAAGCTAGATTAATAGCTAGCTGGAGTATGATGAGTTTATTATGTTAGATGTTAAGAGCTGATAAGAAGGTTTATTTTAGAAACACTAATTTATTTTTACTGCGTTCCTATTGTCTTGTCCATGAAGTATCTTTTAACGAAAACGCAATTTACTTAAAAGTGAAATACATACAAACAAGTTCAAAACTAAACTAATTCATAAAATGTAGATATTTAAAATGATGCACGAGTTAAAGTGAGTCTACCGTGTAAATAGTGTTGAGCTGTTACCTGTCGTCGTTATCAGCCGGGGGAGGCTAAATCAGAAAATCGATAAACGTAGCGAACACTGCGTTTATTACATGTCGTCGTCGCCGCGCACCGTCCGAACAATTTAAAAGTTTCCACTTTTGTCTTCACCGACATTGGACAACTAGATCTGCTATTGGTTTTCTTGGGAAGTAGTAGGGTGTGTTATTTGTTGATTAAAAGATAAATTGTTGAATGTAAAACAGATTTTGTTTAACAAAAATAAGAGAACCACAGATTTAATAAGTGTTCAATGGAATTACGTATCCTGCGACGATGATCAATTGATTTATAATGTAACCATAATATTTGTAGTAATAAATAGTAATCCCTGTTAGAATCAAGCCACTGCTGATGCTTAACAAAACGACTAATATTTCTTAGTATAATACTTTTAGTGCGTCGCACGCGTACGGAAGTACGGAATTGAGCCGTCAATATGGACGGACGTATCCGGACACGGCCTCAATACGCTCCCCGCTGTTTGTTGTGAATGAGCTGTCAAACATCGCCAATTAATTACCAACAGATTCATTGCTTGTTACCAATACCACAGCTTTCAGCAATTTACGGCTTTAAGAATGACCAATTGACCACCAAAGTGTTGGACACACGCGTCGTTGCAAAAACTGGCAGCTGAAATTACTCAATTTGGCTAAACTTCTGCTTTAAAACGTTGAATGCCAACCAATACAAACCATTGAGCAGTAAATAAATAAATTAAAAGGATGGGTGATTTACTAAGGGTAAGGCTTTAAGTCAAGGCATTTATCATTTCGAAGTTTGATTCAAAATTAATTAGAGTCTAAAACTTTTCATCCGCCGAGCGTTCTATTTATGACATTAACAAATTGTATCAATATTGTAATGCTGGGAACAGTTCTGTTAAAGAGTATTTAACAAGTCTGTCGTGGAATCATAACATGTTACATCAGGTCCGTCCTTCGACCACCGGGTCGCGATGAGTCAGCACCTTGCTAATGGTCAGCGCCTCGGTCTGTACGCTCATGATTAATTATCGTTATCAGCTCCGAGCACAGCTGATGGCTCAATGATGAGAGCTGGTTAGGGAGTGTGAGGAGGATCGTTTTGTGAATAGAGGATGCGGCAGTTGAGATGTGTGTTAGATACGTGATGAAAGTAAATTCAAGTTGAAGGGAATTTACAGTTTATAAAATTCAGCGAGGTGTCGATGACGGTTTAATTTATTATTGAAAGGTTTTTCTTGGTTTGTCTTACGACATTGATAGGCACCTAATAGGTACGACACGACACGACATAATAGGTGTCCTACTTAATAATAGTACAATACTTAAAAAAATAAAAAGAATTGAGAAAAAAAAACAAGTATTTCAGCTTTGTGAACAATATAATGCGTAGGTATTTCAGGAATTTAATTAACTAGGTACTTGCATTTCTAGAAAATTATATGACAAATATCCTTGATAAACTAGATACACATAACTAGATAACAGGTTCATTCGTGATACTTCCTTCAAAGCCGATAAAAATAGTTATTGCATATCACTGCAACTATCTAACCGGCATTGGAAAATATGCATTATCTATGTACTTATTTCCAATAACATGTACAGTCACGATCTATCTAATGCAGGTATTCTAGGTACACATTTACAGGAACCTAGATGCTCATTTTACCGTAGTGGCGCTCGAGCGAAGTGAGAGCTCGATATTAGATCGAGGGAATAAACAAGTTATCAAAGGTAAACTTTGCTTCATTACGAATAAATGGAAAGTAAAAATAAGAATTCTTAGTTAGAGAAAAAAATTGTGAAGATTAGATTGCCGCTTTTTCGCTTATTTTGGTATTTTTTCGTCATGTGGCATGTGTTTATATACTCATACTGATATTAAAACATACATAAAACATTATGTTAGACAGTTTTTTTTCTGTCTGTAAGGTTAGTCCCAGTCAAGTCCTCCATCCCACCTTCCAAGAGGGCTAGACGGAGCTCCTGTTTCTACATGCTAATATAACCTAACCTGTACGAGTCGGGGCGCATCCTTGGTCAAGTTACTGTTCCCGCTAGCGATGGGTAGCTATAGCCATAACTAGCCAAATACCGGCTATGATATCCGTCAAAATGATAGCTAGCTATTGGCTACTGGTTGGCTATTAGATACCTGACAGGTTATGACATAGCCGGTAGCCGCGTACCCACTGGTATCCGCGTAGCCGCTCGTAGCCACGTAGCTGCGTAGCCGCCACAAAGTGTAGCTAACTGTGTGAGCGATCTTCATTCGTGTCGTCCATCTTTTTCTCACAATATGCACAAAATAGATTAGAAGACAAAGAGAGAGCATTATACTTAGTAATTTCGTTCGTTTAATAAACGAACTTATGAAATAGGATGATCAGAAAGGTGGTTAGATCCGTCAGGTTTAAAATAAATAAACATTTGATAGTTAGTATTTTGGTAATTGTGACTTCCGTGAGGAAACCATTTTTGTCATGATTATAAAATAAAATGAAATTATTAAACAAAATCTATCACCATCTAGATTTGATGGCGCGGTGAGGATCGAATTTGGATCAAGCAGTTGATGTTGCCTTATTCAAGTCCTACCTAGCTACACTTGCGCGCGTCGCCGCGCCGCTAGTGTTACTAATCGCTATTGTTCAATAGCCAAGTAGCCAAATAGCTGGCTAGCTAGCTAGTTATTACACCACAAATAGCCGGTTAGCTAGGCTATTGAAATTTCGGCTAGTTACCCATCTCTAGTTCCCGCCCTTGATGTCGACTGTCGTCTTGTAGTTGGACATTATTCTCTAGTATCATTAAACGAATAAAGGTTATGCCAATGCCTATTTTGTCTAGAAGACAATTTTATTATGCCATCATATAAACTTTATGCCACAAAACAATTATGGCAAAGCATTGCTATGCTAAAAATTGTTATGCCAAAACAGTTATGCCATAATATAAACCATGTTATGTTGACCATTTGGGATTGGATAATGAAAATAAAATAAAATAAACTTTTTGAAAAAAAGGAACCGATTTCAAAACCAAACACAAAAAAACTGTAAAATAACTTTTCTTTCAGAAGTCGGTGGTTTTGTTTTTTATTTCATTGACTATGGCCACCGACTTCCGAAAGAAAAGTTATTTTACAGTTTTTTGTCTTTGGCTTTGAAGTCGGTTCACTTTTTTTCAAAAAGTTTTTGATTTTTCCCTTTTTAGTTTAGACAGTCAACAAAAATCGTCATACAATCGGCGTTTTTGATGATCTACCATCCTAGTAAGCAACAAAAACGAATCTATGCGGGCAACTTCAAAAGGTACCCATTAAGGTTATATACTAAAATCTTCTCCTGAATGTAACGAACACAAACATGCAATCGTCTCTGAAAATCCACAATCCAAGTAAGCAAAACGGATTCACGCGGGCAACGTCACGGATATCTATTAGTGTTATACATTCAAACCTTCTCCAGAATGTAATGAATTCTTTCCTGAAAACCGCGTCAAAATCCGTTCAGCCAAACGCGAGATAATCGCGGACAAACATACATACATACATACATATTACATACATACATACATACAGGTCGAACTGAGAACCTACTTTTTTTTTGAAGTCGGTTAAAAAGGATCCCGTAATTGAATGGCTAATAGACAGAACATGATTCATTAGAAATGTGAATCTAGTCTTTTTGACAGCTGTCAGTTGACAGCGATTCTCCCTAGGGCTGAAAGTATTACTTTTAACCCGATCCCCAGGCAACTTCAGAGCCACTTTCATAGTATGAGTAACGATTTGCTCCAACTGTATTGATTAATTAAGGTTTTCACGAACGCAAAGAAGATGAAAATGGTTTTCAAAATATTTTATTTCAAGTTTTAATGTATTTCATTGTCGCTCGTGATTGTACAATGGGTATCTGGAAAACCTTATAAAACCTACCTGCATTACATAGATAGCATATA
This sequence comes from Agrotis clavis, assembly GCA_954870645.1. Taxonomy (NCBI): domain Eukaryota; kingdom Metazoa; phylum Arthropoda; class Insecta; order Lepidoptera; family Noctuidae; genus Agrotis; species Agrotis clavis. Next base: position 12,853,206 of record OX940930.1, read on the forward strand.
GCATAATATCTGCGTTGCAATTTTCCTATACCTAGTCTAGCCATATCACTGTTCGCTAATCTTATCTGATTTGTAGCCTGTAATTGCAAACTGCGTTACTCAGTTAAGGGCAAGTTAAATGTGTCAATTATTGATTGAAAATGTAGGTCTGTTAGGACATAAAATAGATAGTTTTAACTAGTTTTATAGAACAATTACCCCATTGCTTATCTGTTACTACAGAAAAAATATCACCTAAACTTCTTAAAATTTATGGAACCGAATTTAAATATCTACGAATAAATCATTTTCAACACTTATCTCCCGCTAATGGTCGTCTATTAGATACAATAAGTAAAAGTAGTTAAATGCTTGTTGTAGCTTGTAATTTGTAACGACTGACGGGCAGAAACAAATAAAACGTTTAAACTTTTAGATTGACCAGCTGAAAGGGGGGAATTAGATTGCCGCGGGGGGTCTCCGAGACCCCACTATCCTGACAAAGGCAACGTTGGACTTCGTAACAATTGGAACGACAAAAAAGTTTCTCTTCGATAAATTATCTGATCGCGAAGAAAAACACGAGCTAATTTATATTTCCGATTATGTTTCTAAGTTTTTGACGCAGTTTTTTAGCTGTCGCAACATAAAGCGGGCGTCACACTTGGGCGTCTTTGATTATCACTTCGCATTCGCCTTTTATTAAATTGAATAATCTTAATTACGCTAATCCCTTATCCTTTTACGCGCGTTTCTTTGAAATTCGGAAGCCGTGTGGAGGGCCTTTTGAGAGGACGGCTACGCGTTGGTAATTCTTATAATGGGGATGGCAACTCAAAGCTAATCGTAGATGGCGCTGCGATAGTTGGTCCCCACGTCTACCTTGTACAAAAAAACAAACAAGATTATTTGTTATAAAAATTGAGTATAAATACAAAACAAATATGGGAAATTATTCGTCCATGCAAGTACTATATACTAAAAGAAGAATTAAGACGCCGCGGCGCATCTACAAGAGAAAAAAAGTGATTTAATTGAGTGGTTATACATTTGATTTTACCGTAATAAATCCACAATTACTTGTAGTTGAGGTTTCAATTTTTGAGTTTAGGTATGTTTTACCTGTCCTCTCCTTTATCAAGAATATAATGCTGCTTTTGACTTTCTATTTTGATAAAATATCATAATGTTTTAAGTCAGTAATTTTAACCTTTTTTTCTATTTAGATTCGAGAAATATCACAATATATTTAATTTCTTAACACCACAACTATTACAAAACTCGTTCCAGGTGATAATTCTTCGATTTTCGAGCGATGCAATACTGGTACATAACCTCCAAAAGAAAAGTAGATATTATTTTGAAAAGTGTATTCCATCATTTTTACAGCTTATTACACAACATCTAGTCATTTTACATCAATAAATGTTTTTTTTTCTGAAAATTCCTTTGATTTTACAGTTCTTTGGGGACCAAACTGTCATTTTCACTTTGACACTTGCCTTCCCCATTGGTTCCTTTATTTGTGAACCGGAAAGGAGGCCCACGTCAATGTATCGCGCCTTTAAAAGGATTTGTAATGGCAAAAATGAAGTGAGAATATTTATGTGCTACTATAATGGGACAGGATTCTGTACTGCAGACAGAGTGTCGCCGTCGACGGCACGCAAAAAAATAAGACACGGCAGGTTTATGATTATTAGAAGCGTTGGAGGTCTCACGTAGATAGATAATTATAAGTGATTTCCTATCTAGACGACAATAAAGTTGTAAATAAGTTTAAATATTGTAACTTAAATATAATAAGCTTAGTTTTAAAGGGTCTGTAATTTCACTGCCCTAATTAATACCTACTGTTTTATATCAGGATGTTACATAGGTTTTACTAGATATACCTATCAAAGCAATTGTTCAAGGAGTTATCGATAAGAAATACTGATTTTATCTTTAATATGAAGCACTCATTTTTACAATACCTAGATATAACAAACAATACTGATAACAATAATTTTATACCAATCTATTTGTATTGTTTGATAACATTTATCGCAATTATTGGTAATTGATTAAAGGTATACTTTGATTACTTTGAGTATATGGCTAGCTACCTATTCTATGACTGTATTATGTAGACCTATGTGTAATTCACAACAGTTTAGCCGAATAAGCTTCAAATATTCCACATTTTAGGTACCCAAAGTGTCACATCTACAATTGAAATTAAATGGCCACATTACACGCAGGGTACAACAACAATAAAATAATATTCGTACATAATCTCGAATGACATTTTATTCGGTTAAATGGAGTCCCCGATCGCGGCCATGTTTCGATTGAGCTTATTCTCTGGAGGCGTTCGTTCATACAATTTGTTATTTCGAGTAAATCGCACGCAAATATGTGGTGCAGTCACGCTGTCTGTTTGTGTTAGAACTTAGTTTTATGCAACGGGCGCGGGACCATGAAATTGATTTCAATCCGCACTATTGAAAAGGCGGAAGCCTCTACCTATCTGATCACCTTCATTCATGGATGGTGTTCATTCATAAAAATTTACAACTGCACGTACTACGAGCAACGGATTCGCAGGTAGACAGTCAATATGAATGAATTTTTGAAATCCTTTCGCTTTGTTTTTTTGTTTGTCCAGATTGCTAACTTTTTCACAGCCAAGTAACGTTCCAAGTTGACATTTACCTAGTTAAATAGTTTATGAGAGTGGAAAATTCACCTACCTACGTCTATCTTAAAAAAGCGTAAAATTTAACTTTAGTGATGTTATTAAGATCGTTACCATATTCAAAGGAAGTTCAACGTCCATTCTAGATTATGACAAACCCGTTCGACACTCGTCTGAAGTCTGTCTCTCCATTGAAGCTCGTCTAATGTCTGCAATAAAACTTGGATCATTTGTTTTAAGAACACACAAGTGTATCCTCAACAACTGACGCTCTTTAGGAATGAGTAACTTCTCGGTCTCCATTCATTCACTCAGAGAGACCGACACTCAAGCCACGAGACAAGAGCATTGAATAAATCTGAATGGACACCCATTTAGCGACGAGTGTTTTACGACGATCCTGCAAAAACTTAAGTCAGGTACAGATCCGGATGCGAACGCTGGTAAGGCGGGGTTCCCACGAGTGGACAGTTAACTTAATACAATAGTTTATGAAGTGACAAGTCCAGCACTTGTTTGTTTCCCTTTCCTGATTGTTTCGGACGCCTTGTTGCGAACAAAGCGCCATGTGTTTGGGATGGAGGCGAGAACAAACCAATTCTAGTTTGGGCAACAGATGTGGGTTTACGTGTTTTGTTTAGAATTAGTCATTATCTTGTAATTGTTTGCTAAAGAAAAAACGTCTTCAGGTGGAGTTTACAGTCCCTGCCATTATTTAGAAAGTGTGCAAATTACAAATGCAAGAACGAGAACATTTATTTCGTGCGGACAATTTATACTGCCCATTAAAACAGAAATATCATGAAGAGGCACATCACTCAACGCTACAGCATTGGGGTCATCATCTAACCGTTTTGTCAACCAGAAACAAGGACTCCAAGATAAGGATCTTATTCATTGATAGAGTAATACATTAACGGGTAAAAAGCTATTCTACTGGAAGTTTTTTATCGTCGTAAAATCATCAAATGAGTCCTCCTGCCCTGCCCTGGGTGGGAGCGACTGTCAGACTTGCACTGATTAAAATCCAAGGTGTCCTTCAATAGCCCTTTATGTTCCGGGCTCACGGTAATTCGTTAGTCCCGCGACCTAATCTACTGGACTTACAGTAAGTTATTATGGTAATACTTTTTAATCTAAGCATTTCGTCACTTCAAACAATACTTAGGCCCGTATTACAGAATGAAACTCAAGCACTGATCTCTATTTAAATCTAGATTTCAACCAATCAAATGCCTTGAATCTAATTTTAAGTAATACTTGAGTATTGAGTGACGTTCTGTAATACGGGCCTTAATCACTTCAGCAAGTTATCCGTGTTGTAGATAATATTTACTTAGCATTTAACTGAAATTAATATGCAATTTCACTAAGACATGAATTCTCTGAGAATACTAAAAACGATTTTATTTCTATACATGAACTTATCCAGAGATAAGTAATACCTTTTATTGATTTAATTTGCAAATAAAAAGCTTTCTTCATACAATTGTTGTGGTTGATACAATTAGTGTCGTGGTACATCCGTCCGGAAGTGTCCGGCGGTGTCCGGTGTGTCCGCGGTGGTCTATTTACACTGATCCTGCTCACAACGCTGATCAATGAATGAGTTTCTCGACCACCCATAGTGTGGCCGGCGAGTAGCCAATTGCAGTGAAGTATGGCTGCGAGTAAGTACTGCCTGCATTTGGCCTTTTATATCATGGAGGATAAATGTTTATTATTTATTTCAGATTATAATATGACATTTAAATAAACTGAAGTTTCAGAATAAATAGATTTCTCAACTACTGAAAATCCCAACAAACAATGTTTAAGAGAAATACGAACAAGCTGTTATTCAGTCAAATAGTATTAATACAATTCAATTTGTCGAGTATACAATGGAATATTTCCCAGAGAAGTTGCTTGTTATTTTTATGAATTTTTGGCACCACATATTTAGTTTGTAAAACATCATTTGCTTATAATTGACCGTTCAATGGCGGGAACTGTTTCTGTAAGTTACGTATTCATGAACTCAATGACGGCGGATCCGTGCCAACATTTCTTCGACCTTATTTTATAACATTGTTCCAGATTTTTGACGGTCAATTTATATATAATGTGGCCATTTGCTATGTATCTCTCACTGATAAATGTTGGACGATTACAAAGTTTGTAGAAGCGTGTACGGTAATGTTCAAATATTGATTTCAAATATTCATTATTTAGCAATAAACAAGCAGTCCTGTATCTGTACGTTAGTGCAAAACTACAGTGGGTAAGATTTTACCTCTTACTTGCAAAGTCGCAATGCTTACATAAAAGTACTTTCTTGCAGCCATACCTGCGTAAAGTTGTGTCCATTGATCACAGCACCTTTAATTCCTGCCCATATTTGTCTATTGTGGACAGGCGTCATTCTGTAAACTCCTCATTATGAACCACACTTTGTATAAAAATATGTGCTCCACTATAAAGGTAAACACTGATTTTTTTCTAACGCCTGAGAGAATACATGTTTGGGCCGCCACTGACAGACGCACAAAGGAACAATGAGGGATGATCTTGAATGGCGACCGCACACTCTGTGCGTGCGCGCATCCTTACCTTCTATACGACGTAGTAACACTTACTTTATAAATTATAGCAATGACTTGGACTTATAGAAACTTGGGAGCAACAACTTGAAGGCCCTTGGGACTTAGAGCAAATAAAATATGACAGTACTTAGGTAGGTGCCTACATTTATTTTTCATGTTTACCTATTTATATATAATAAAGTATGGACCTCTCATCATAAATTGAAACGACCAGAAATAGAATCAATCAATATGTAGAAATGACAAAAATTAGGTTAATTAATTTATTTGTAATGAAAGTAGATCCAAGGTTTTTAATAAAAAAATCTAAAAACAATTTAACGATGTTTCAATGATGGGTCTGCAAGAGATTTTGTTTTCATATTGTGAAATATTTTTCCACCGACGCTGATTAAGTCATATCGATGCTTCCGGCAACAAATGTCGTAAACGCCATTTTGGCGAAAATGAGTTAAGAATGCAGCCCTACTTAATTTTTGGCGCTGCGTCGATCTAAAAATGTGAAAAAAATATTCGCCTAAAAAAAATACTTTTACACCCAAAATTTTTACTAGTATAATCAAGATTTTTTAGAAAAGAGGGTATGTATAACTCATATTGCTTAGAACCGAATATCCGTGCAGGTCGTATAATACAACGTACAAACAGCTGTCGGTCGTAAAAACATGAATACATAATTAATTGTAATTACACCCCACAATCACTTTTAAAACGTAAGCTCTGCTGAGAAACAATTGTCGTAATGTCACTTGGTCTTGGAGAATTGGTTTGAAAATTGAATTATGTAGGTCGTACTATAAGAAAAAAGAAAGAAATACTATACTTTAAGAAACCTTAAAGAATATTAATTGGAGAAACATTAGAGTAGCAACTTTCAGAAAGACCAATTTAAACCAAATAGAACTCAAATATTCAATGAAAGAAGATGCAATTACACATCGAATCAAGTTGTTCGAAGATGTCAAGCGTAAAAGAAAGGGAAAAGGGAAGAATAAATCAAAAGAAAATACAGAAGAAATGTTAGAATTACAATATAATCGAGTAAAGCAGTTGACTCCAAAACAGCTATATACGGATAAACTACCAATTACCGCAGCTAAATACATTATCTGCAACGATTGTGTGATCAGGGGACAATACACAAACGGTTTCATGCCGAATACAAACAGCTTCCTTGTCAGTCTCATAATGTCATTGATACTCTTCCTGAGACTGACGAGGAAGATGAAATTTCTGATTAATTATCTTCTATCAGAAAATCAGGTCTTCAAATTTCTGGTTTATAATCTTCTATCCAATGACAGAAGATTATTAATCAGAAATTTGAAGACCTGATTTTCTATAACGTGTCGTATTATGTTTTGCATCTACTTTTTTATTATCTTGTCGATAACACTTTCCCATTTTCACCAACGACACTAAAAGTTAGGTAGACCACAGTACAGAAGCTTTCCGAACGGTAGACCACAGTACAGAAGCTTTCCGAACAAACAAGATCTAGAAAGATGAACTACCTACATTTTTAAGGGCGTTGGTGAAAATGGGCATTGTTTATTAAAATTATTAGAGCAGTAAGCTTGGTAGAATGTATACTTATATTTTTTTGTAATTCATTATCAATACGTTTTAAAAAAATGTCGTGATTATAAAATCTTCTTGAAATCAATGAAACAAAATGATTACTTAACATTTTGAATTATGTCTGGCTGGTTAGGTACGCCGTTGGAGGTAGAACACTATAGGCATCTTGTAACAAACGCTTGATTAAATTATACGGGACGATGCCTATAATATACTTACTTAACTGTATTTTTATACCTTTAGGACCTGCCAGTTCCTAAAGGTATAATTTTTAATTATGTCAATTTGTGTTTTATTTTATTGTTTTTATTACAAGTAATGAAAACTCAACTTACAGTCTTAAATTCATTGATTTGCTTCAGATATTTCCATGTTTGTTACATACCATCGTATCAGATCGTGGTGTTTACACTCATTTTTATTTCAGTATATGGTTATTAAAACCAAACCCAGAACTATTGTATTTAAAAACTGGTGCATACTTCTAACTTCCGTTAGACAAATCGTTCTCCATTGATTTGTTAGTGGTCGTAAATACCAACTTCTTGAATTTTCTGGGGTGTATGTCCAAGCTAACTTTTAAAATAAGGCTTTGACATAAATAGCAATAATATATTATGAAACACCATCGTATTTTACGTATTTCTTGTATAGAACACAATTTTACAACTTTTAAAGTTAAAAAGATATAAGCCAAAAATGAAATTATTTTTTGTTTTTCGTTAATTACCAAAAGTGCTATTTTGGTGTTTACGACCTTTGTTGTCGGAAGCATCGATATATTATGTATTAAGAATGATGCAGATTAGAATAATCAACTGTCCAGTTCATTCATACAGTTATGGATGCGTTTATATCACATTTTTAGTAATGGAGTTTGACTCAGTTTCAGTACAATCAAATATTTTTTGCAACAACAAAACAGTAATTGCCACTAATGTTAACATCAATTTCCTTTGACAACATCGAATAATATTTTCCATTAATCTTTGTGCCCTCGCGGCAACGGTCACAGATGATCACACCCACTCCTGCGCAATGACTTCCACGCCCTCAAAAGGCACCTTAGATTGTACGGACACCTTAGATTGTACGAAGAACCGCGGACTATTGTAGTTATTGTCAATAGTTAGCAATTTATGTCTCCCTTTTGATATCATGTGGTTTTATATAAAAGATGAAAAAATAGGACTCGTGTGTCCAAGTGTTTTCAAAAGGTTTCCGAGCCACGTGCGTAGAGGTATAGAAAGTGAAATTCCAATTGTTTGAACCATTATATTCGTAGAATAAAAAATAATAATTCTAAAACACGTTAATGGTACTATCAACCAAGTTTTAATAAAATGTATTTTCAGTTGGGCTGAAAGACGCTGTAAAGTAAAAGAGTGAAAACTCGTGCTAAGGATACAGTACCCTTAACACGAGTTTTCACTCTTTTACTTTACAGCGTCTTTCCAGTATTTACAGCGTTTCTTGTATGAAAAAATGGAACAGCGCGTCTGGTGTGCGAAGAAGGAACTAATTTTTTCCTTGAAAATTGTCAATTTTAAATTATCAAAGTTCCAGTTTACGTGTCAAATAATGAAAACTCGTGTTAAGGGTACTGAAACTTTTGTTGCTAAGTAGGTTTATATACAAAAACATTACCCTTAGCACGAATTTTCACTATTTTACTTTACAGCGTCTTTCCAGTATTTACAGCGTTTTTGTATGAAAAAATGGAACAGCGCCTCTGGTGTGCGAAGAAAGAACTAATTTTTCCTTGAAAATTGTCATTTTGAAATTGTCAAAGTTCCAGTTTACTTTACGTCTCAAATACTGAAAATTCGTGCTAAGGGTACATATGAGAAATAAACTGCTTACAATATTGTTCATTTCAAGATTGCTTTTACTTACATCCTAATTTCATGCGCTATAAGAAAAGCACTATACTAAAAGCATTTGAAGATTTTCCTTCGCTATGGTGCTTCCGATTTCAGTAGATTTATGTGCCGCCATTGTGTTGGAGCGAGACAGCAACATCTATATAGGCACTTACTCTCTAACAAGAACAAAAGAATGTCGTCTCTATTAGCTACCTAACGAATCGCGTAGCGACGCATAGTATATGCAAAATCAAAGAGAAATTCTTAAAGAAATTCTTATAGACAAGTGGGTTTTTCACATAGTGCAAATTGCGAAATAAATCACGGTTTTCTTTTGATCTCTAACTGGGTTTGTTTGACATAATTAAATAATTGAGGACGGGATGATAACTAGTGTGATTGGCGTGAACAACAGAACATACAGATGAAATGGGGCCAGACTTTTTGTAGGTTGTTATTATAAATGTAGATGTTTGGATTTTTTTTATCAAACCTGAGTATTGAAATTCAATAACTAGATTTAACCAGAATATTAAATCTGACGTCATCTTCAACCTATTTAGAAATGAAAAACCTGAAAAGAGATATTATGAAAAAATCGTAATACCTTGATAGGTCAAGATGTTGATGTTGATTCGGAGAGTCGTTAATCGTTCGTTAGTTTTAGATTATCTCTGTTGCAAAGGTTTTTATAAGAAAACGTCTAAGGGAAAGATTAATAATAGTTTTCATGGTTCAAAAAGATAGAAAAGAAAAGAAAAATTATCCTCTTTCATCACATATACTACGTCAGGCGATCTTATGAAGCTCTGAAAATCCGTCTCGAGTAAATTGAAATTGGAGAGAGACGGCAGATATCAACGGGATAGGGTTTCATGGGAGGTATGAGAGGGAGAGGGATACTGGGAGTGAGAGCTCAATAACGAGCGGGCCAAGGGTTGGCTGTTTCTCTTACAGTCTGATACTCGGAGCCAGGCAATATGTGGAGATTTATGTACCTCCCCATGTACCGAGAATGCTTACGAGGAAGTCTCATGGTGCAACTTATTTCCATTGTTGCTAACATTATGCTCGCACCTAGTTACTGGGCCGTTATATTAAAAAAAAAGTCTTGCAAAACTCTGACAGCTCATCATCTTTTCACAGGAATGATTACATAGTATGTTTTTAACTTTTTTTCCACATACGAATTCGTTTTATGATAAAATATGTAACAGTTTTTCAACTACTAACGCAAAAGAAAAGCTTGCTAAATCATACCTGACATTTAGTCATACTTATAGGTTTAGTGAACTAGGGTCATTAATGTCATGCTATTAACCCAACAGAAAGACACCCATTGACTTATTGCTGCAAGAAGTATTACAATAGAATATAGATAATCGGAAACTAATGTTTCCGATTATCTATATTCTATTGTAATACTTCTTCACAATTGAGAGAAGCTGTGCTGGTGAGGGATTACCCTCACCAGCACAGCTTCTCTCAATTGTGTTGGGGTTGGCTTCTAGCCTAGCACAAGATTTTCGTATTAATTAACTTATTGTAAGGAAAATGAAATAGCGCCCCTAGTGTACAAACGAGGAACTAATTTTTCCACCAAATTGACGTCAAAGATCCCGTTTAATTTTCGACACGAAGACGTGAAAAGTCATGCTAGGTCATCAAATAGAGCTAAGAACCAATATTTTACCTACATTACTAAATGATGGAAAACAATACAAATAGAAACTTACCATAAAGGTGTGAACAGTTAAATGCGTCTACTGCTTGATTTAAATCAGTCCTAATAAATTGTACCAGTAACAGTTGTTTGACCTAATGTTATTTGAAGTTGAGTCGTCACAGCGAGACAGAAGGGCGCCCAACTCTAATCATTATAGATGGTGTTGGATATTGCACTGCAATAAATTATCTAATGGCACCATTGCTCATTGTCCGTTGCAACACGATTTGGCCTGATTTCATTTCTGTTTGAACAGCTTTAACTGTTACACTGTGTTCACAGTATGCTTCGTTCATTGTTTATCCTTTTTACTTTTATTTAAGAACTGGAATTGGACTGCAAATATAAACGGTTGATTTTGTAGCGGTAACTTGAATTACCTAAACTAAATTCAACTAGGCAGTCTCGATTTTTTCAATCCTTTCTTAACATCTCTTGATAACTTTTGGTATCATCTATTGTAGCAGCATATTAGCAACTATTCGAGCTTGCAGGTCATGACTGCGGTGGCCTAGTAAGTAAGGCGTCCGCTGCACTGATTTGGAAGATCGCAGGTCCAAATCCTACTGAATGTGAAAATGATTACGCATTATCGAATCGATTTTTTCTTTCCACAAAAAAAAAATACAATTCGTGACTCAAGCTTTAATGCGTATAAAAAATATTTAAAAAATCTAGTATTATTAAAATCTCATAGCTGAGACCGGCTAGAATGCGATTAGCGACTTGGACACAGTGTGAACGCAATAGGACCATGACAGAGTTTCGAAACGCGTTAAATATAAATAACAGGTGATTCCGACGTTCGGAACGAAACTCCCGAAATATGAATGTAGCTATTTTCGGAACCAGAGTCGAGCTGTATTTAGATAGCTATGTAATCTTTAAACAAATCCGTACGCGCTATGCAGACACCACCTATTATTCTGACCTTTAGACTTTGTGCTTTTTTTTACGCCTTTTATTCAACTAGTGGCGAGGTGTATAGTTTTTTGATAAATGTTTTGTTTTTGATAGATAGATTAAATCAGTCAAAACAAGTATGATCAATGACCTAATGAAATAACTATGTAGGTAACATATCAAATCACGCACGGAAAAGGCAACATAATGAATGAAAAAAAAAATTACTTTAGTTCATGGATATTTTGCATGTTTTTGTAAAAAGTAAATTAAATATTAGCTTAGCATTATTAATAAGTATTAAACAATAATAAATGCCCGTGACTCCCTCTCTAAGAGCCGGCCCTCCCACTTAATCTCGGAGTATCGCTAACTAATTTAATATTTACTCGTGTGACTTATCCTTATAAATCGGCAACAATATTAAAACCGCCAGTACATTTGATTGTCGTGTTGTTGCCACCCCTTACTTTTGATGTTTAGTGCAAGTTATAAGAGGCAGTAGGAAATGTATAACAGTGTTTATGTTTGCCATCCGTTAATAAATATAGTTTATAAAGGGAGAAATATTACCCTGTAAACAGATTATCAGCTATTAGAATTGTTGTAAGTATTTAGGACAATCAAATAAAAATAAAAAGTTTAACGAATTGTACTTCTATAACTTGTTTTAGGTGTACAGACAACTACTTAGTAGGCACAAAATGTGTATGTAATTTTAACGTTTTTCATTTCATTGTTATGCTCACAGTGGTAAATAATGTATAGTGGGTCAAATACAATATTATTTTTTGCTCTTTTACTTAATAACTAATCTTATTTTCTTACTTAGTACGTTTGTGACGATGGATATGATGATGTTGATCTTATGTAAAACTGCAGAATGCATTTAGATAAAACATAACAGGTTATGCATAAGAATAATAATATGCATCCTATAATTTATAAAGCCATTAATTATGAAAAAAAAACAGGCGAAACCGCAAACTGAAGCTAGTTATCTAAACTTTCGTTTTCAAATCGCTTTCGCTTATGACTTGCACATCACAGTGAGTGAGCTTTAGCACCCTCGTTGTATGCGAGCCCATGCGCGGATTTACACGTAATCCGGGCCACGGCCCATGTCTATCGCTCTCCGATGCTTTGCACTGAACTATGTGTTAACTTTATTAAAACCTACCCGTTTGTTTACGCCCCACGAGGATTTAGTCACGAGTTATTTGAATAGTTTTGTGATTTTTAAATCTGATGGAGAAAGTGAGCGAGAATTACAAGGAGTTTTCCGCCACTTGAAAGATTTTTGATCTGAAAAGCTTTGAATACCACAATGATATCTTATCAATGATTGTTAATTAGTAGGCACAAGAACGTCGGGGTTTCCCCTTCCAGAGAGATATGTACCTTTTTATTTACGTAATAAGGTATCGTTAATGAGTGTAATAAAAATTTTAACCTTTTTTAAACGACTTCAAAAAGGAGGAGGTTCTCAATTCGGTCGGTTTTTACATGTATGAACACCGATTACTTCGGGTTTTCTGGTCTGATTCATGTGATTCTTTTATATTATACTAGCTTCCGCCCGCGGCTTCGCCCGCGTGGTGTTTTGATAGCCTATGTTCTTTCTCAGGGTCTAAAGATTGTCTGTGCCAAATTTCATCATCGGTTGAGAGGTTTAAGCGGGAAAGCGTAACAGACAGACAGACAGACAGAGTTACTTTCGCATTTATAATATTAGTTTGGACTATAGGTATTTGAATGTAGTGTATTTTTTCAAACTATACATCACGTACCCAGGTTAACAATTATTATCATGGATAAGAATTCCATTCAATTCAGAACCAAGATGCAAAGTGTCAAAGCTTCATTTTCATCAAAGGACACAAGGCAAGGCAAAGACCGAGCAAAGATTTAATCAAGTCATCAAGTCGTGGTGTCTGTAATCAAACCGACATTATGAGGTGTGGGACGTCGCCGCCGATCTTAATGACGCTCTGAACACAATCGTTAATCGTTTCATATACTCAACGACGTATACAGAGTCAAAATCTTTTAGTCTTTAGGTGCGTTTCTTTTAGGCTAGTCTTGTATACAAATATTACGTCACATTAGCATACAAGTAGCTTGAATTGGAAACATGTTTTCGAGAGTGTGCTTGTATGCAGATTTTAGTTGCATAGTTCCCAATCAATGACAATAAAGCCTCTTGACTGCTCATACGGGCGACTCAGGCTCACGACACATCAATGAAATTGCACTTATATTAGATGAAAATATGACTGACCATTTTAGTTTTGACCAGTTAATGGATCTCTCCACACGCGATTATTTTGATAACATTTTTAAATATTTCTGCTTAATATCAAATTAATTATGAGTTCTTGTTCAATTAAATGGTGTGAGAAATCGTCTAGAACATCCAGCTATAAAAAGGATGGCATAACTTTTCATTGGTAAGTAAAATATATTAATAATTTGATAATATTATGAATAATTGCAGGGCTCAAGCTAAACTGGTTGTTTACGTTTGAGGCACACAAAATGTACACCGCGTTGATGTCTTTTTGAAAAGTCCCTTACTCTCACTAGGTATTTTCAATAAGTGTGTCCCTTTCCATTTGTAGGCATAAATAGAAAGAGACAGATGCATTGCTGTAGTGTTGTGACAACTTCGAAACTAAGTTTTTAAAATATTGTCGATAAAAATAACGATGTTCCCTAACTGTAAAAAAGTAACGTTAGGTACTTAATGTTTACATTTTAGATTTCCAAATATTCCAGAAGTGAAATAAAAGTGGATCAATGCTGTCAACAAGGAAAATTGGTTTCCAAAAAAATATAGCGTTGTTTGTTCAAGGCATTTCACGGAAGATTGCTTTGAAACCTTAAAGAACCGACGCCGTTTATGAACTAATGTGTTGCTGAACTAAGTTCAGCAACACCGACTCTGTTTTTGCCTGTTTTATTTTACGTAATGTATTTCAGTTAAATTTTGTACGTTTTTAGAAAAAAAATTAAGAAGTAACCTACATCATCTGCCTAGCCTTTTCCTAACTATATTGTGGTCTGCTTCCAGTCAAACCAGATTCAGCTGGATATCAGTATTTTACATGGAGCGACTGACTATCAGACCTCCACAACCCAGTAACTGGGTAATACGATACCCCATGGTAAGACTGGTTGTCAGACTTTAGAGCTTCTGACTAACAGTAACGACTGTCAAAGATCTACAAATGACAGCCGGGACCAACGGCTTTACGTGCTTTCCGAGGCACGGAGGAAACTCGCTATGATAGATGGTCACCCATCCACAAACCAACCTCGGCAAGTGCGGCTTAACCCGGAAGATCGGCCTGTGCGGCTGTAATTATTTAGCCACGAGCTCCTCATAAGAAGTACCTACATGTAAAATAAAAACATTATAATTTACAGGCTTTACCAAATAAGACGGCTGATCTATGTATACAACATTATTTTTTGTTTATGCGAAACCCGATACACCTGTCCAATATTTTTGTGTAAAGGATCTATGGACGAAATTTTAAAACCGTATCATAAAAAATCACAAAGTTATAAGCTTGTATTTTACCTGGTTTTCCGTTCAAAAACATGCTCATTTCGCGGTACACCCGAGTAAACCGCGTTTCCTGTGTTATACACTCGTGATAATAGGTAGTTTGGCAATAAGTACCTAACCGTACGGTGATTGTATTGTAATTAACTGGTAATAAAATTTAATTAAAATAGTTTTGAAAAAAAATATAACATGGTGTAAAAAATATTGGAATCGAATCAGTTACTGATTCTGAACAAACTGTATTCAGGTTTTGCATATAATAAAAATAATGTTGTACATGGTTCTAATTTACCCGGGCCTTCCCATCTAAATATCTCACAAGTTAATTTATTCTAACGACGTGATTTGTGATCCTAGGCCGCATTGTTACAATATTTAATGCCTGATGTATAATTACAGGATTTAGTATCAATAGGACAAACTTACGATCAAATACCCTCCCAGAAATGCAAATTTGATGATCATAACGTACCTGGAACTTCCTATGATAATGTCCTCGTTGTAAGTTAATTTTAAAATAATTGTCTCGTACAGGAGGATTGTCCAACCTAGGCGCAAAATTTTTCTTTTGATTTTTTTTTACGATTATTTATTAACCTTGATTTAATTTTAGCATTAATTTAAATAAAGTTAAAACAGAGTTACGTAAGTGTTTTATTTGCACCCAGTTAACGCCCAATCACTATAGTTAATAAAAAAAAAGAATAAGCAGACATCGTTATGTTCGATTTTATCGATATTAGGTATTGTAGCTAAACTGACTTGTGCATCACTATGTTTGGAACATTCGTCCTGACATTGTTGCATCGGCCAATCACAACCGCTGTTTTTTCTTCGTCCCCCGACCCGCAGTGGTGAGTCGTGTGCCTAGACGAAATCGGTCTATGAGCTCTCAAGTGGTTTAATTCTCTTTGTTCCCAATTAATTATGTTGACAGTTACTTGAAACAGAATGTACAAGTTCAAAAACTACCTACTTGCAACTTTCAGCTTGTACGCAGGTTTGTTAGTGCATACAATTTGCAATTTGTATACAAAATGGGAAGGTAATTTCTTGCTTATATTTTTCGGTGAATCTATTCTAGATCCCTCTTGTAACGTGGGTGCTTTTACTGAAACAAATATAAACAATTAGGTCAAGATCTATAGTTTAAATATTGATTGTGTTGGAAGCGAATACGGATAGGAACCAATCCGCTAACATTGCTAAGTTAATTATAGACTAGTTTGGAGTTGTGCCTAGAAACAATTTCTAGATAAAAATAAAGCTGCATATTGTAGTGGGAGGACTATTAGTGGCGGAAATTGGCAATAAACTAGACATGAAAGTGAATGCAAAAATGTATTGTGCATTTTTTTGAAGTGCTAAATTATTGAATGCGTTAGTATTTCTGAGAATCTTGAAACGTTATTTTCATTCCATCAACAGTGACGTGATGTAACAAACTACCTATTTATTTAATAGGATTTAGTAAAAAGACATCGCCAAGCGTATAGTCGACGCCTCGCGTGACCAGAGGGCTGGCATATTTCTTGGCCAAAGGATCAGCATTGCCATCCAACGTGGCAATGCTGCCAGCGTTCTGGGCACTTTCCCCATTGACAACGATGTGGATGAGTTTTTTGACGCCCTTTAAATTTTAGTTTTAGCTTAGTTATTTCTGTAAATATTTTACTCTTCATTTTAGTTTTTATATACCTATAGTATGTATATATAGGTATTTTTTTATATAATAATCTTATTATAGTTGTAGTTGTAGAAACATGAAAGAGATTCACATAATGGCCAGTACTTACTTACATTACGATTTTTTTACCTAAAACCCCATCATGACTTTTCCCGTTTTGTAACGTAAGTGGAATTCTGTAACATTAATTTGAAGGAAAAAAAAATGTTCCTCGTTCGTACACTTGAGACGCTTTTTCGTACAATAAACGCAGTAAATATGTTACTTAAGTACGTTGTAAATAAAATACTGCAATCTTATGATAAGGCCTCTGATATAACCAGGGTGTGTTTTTTTTTCCAACTTGGTAACAAATACATTCGTTTCAGTGAAACGTGTAATTGATCTATATACAAAGATTTACCGACAGATGTAGTAACAATCTGATTATAAAATCAAACACTAGGTGTCTGTGCGGCCGTCAACAATGACTGTCTAATTAAGCGAATAAAGGGTGACACCACAAAGCTGGTGTGATGGATCCGTTTAATAAAGGTTCACGAGCTTAGCCACGCCTCGAGCTCTCTTCATTTAAATATTATTAAAGTAGGACCATGGATACACTTTGAACATCTTGCTTAGTTTCCTGAACATAACAAATCATTCTGTGTGTATTTTACACTCAAAGCCTGCCGGGGTCGCGGGACTCACGAATTACCATACTTAAAGGGCAATTGAAGGACACCGTGGATTTAAGTCAGTACGAGTCTAACAGTGTAGAATAAACACTGGCATCTTACTCTTCGTATGGAAAACATGTGTACCTAATAAAATCGCCGATGACTTTTCAAAACAGACCCATAATCTGATAATACATCGCTACTACAAGCATAATCAACTTAAACCATAAAATTAGCTTCGATATCGAAAGCCAATATTGTAACCTTCCGAAATCAGATGTCCGATCAAAATAGCTGAGGCGCATTAAGTAAGATGTAGCAGCAGGGGTCGCAGGGCGAGGCGAGGGTTCCGCAGGATATTGCCTAATCATTCCCGCCTTCACACCCTACTAACTGCCAGTTGTTTTAGCATTCATCGCTTTATATCGCACCCCGGCACCCCGCCACATGGAGATTGATTCCCCATTGTTACAGCACAAATGTTTTACTAAAAGGAGACTTAAATTGTCCGTTTACTTTTTAATATCGGTTACCCTCTTTTCAAAGTCTCGGCTGCAAAACATTTATAAACTTTCTTTTGAATAATGCATTCTAGCCCCAATTATCCTGTCGCGGTTGATTCATGATTTACATATCTTTTCTCCGTAAAAATGCAAAGTAAACAAATCCTCTTCAATATTATTTACGTAATTGGATTGCCAAGTTAATAATGCGTAAAACAATCCGAAAATCAGAAAAGTTGCGGCACTGTGCTGTAAACCCCGGGCCGCATTCACGGGCTATTAATTCTGACAAAGTACTGTGGAGTTGTCGAAAGGGTTGCTCTGAGAACGGTTCACAAAAATGTTGTGACATTTTGTTGTAATGTATGAAAATAATGTAATGATATTCATTACTGGTAGACAGACACAGCTGTTGATAAGGGAGGTTCACATTTGAAATGCCTTTTAATCCTAGAGTCCAATAACATTGTGCTTCACAATTAAACTTCTATCCCTATCTCTGATTGATAGCAATGTTCAGTAAATATAGAATTACTATTGTGCAATAACATTACCAAGCCAAATGAGATCGGAAGGAACGGCTCGCACCGAATAGACCCCCGAACATATATCATTCGTTCAATGAGCTTACAACAATTGAACAACAAGCCATTGAGCGGCCGTCTCATTGTGTGACGTAATTTTATCAAAAATATCGGACATGACAATAGGAAGGCCGACAAAAGTCGGAAGAGCGGATGCGATTCGCGTCGTCTTGTCGGTCTCGTTCTACAAACGCTGCGCGCTGATTTTTTACGCAATCGACACAAAGAATTGTCGTTTGTCGAAGGGGATGTTTCCACCCACAAGTCAGCGGTACATCGCTCATCGCTCATTACGGACAATCGGAAATGACTCCACGTAGTTTCGGAACTTTTGACGCACTTGTAGTGTCGCTTGTAAAAAGTGGTCATTGATTCTATTGCTATTGATAGTAACGTGTGGCGTGTACACACAGGTGTGTGATCCTTTTTAATAGTCTGACCCTATTGTAGATAAGTTATAATACTTTGTAGTTTTAATGTGAGGATACTTTCCGGCCATTGGGATGGTCCGGAGTGATCTGAGAAAACTGTCTATCTCTTGTTTTGAGCACGAAGTTTAATTAACAAACCCTTTCTGTTCTCACCTAAAACTGCAAACTATAAAATGGGGACGAAATTTATAGCGTCACAATGAATCTCGCGGCGTGGCCATTAAAGACAGTGCCACATAGTTGAGTCGAGCCGTGTAACTGGCCATTATAGGACTTTTACTGTTATCGCAAATCGTAACGCCCGCCGCGCACCATGTAATTAGTCGACAATTCCAGACCATCTCATTACTATGATCATCAATCCACCCTGTTGTTGCAACCCTTATTTACTTTTCAGTAACCATTACCGAGTTTGGAACGTCAGTAACGAGCATTCTCTGCAAAAATGCGGCAATGGGTAATGTTTGAGTCGATAGCGTCAGCAACACTCTTTCCAAGCTGGGGGTTGCGTGTCAGGGGCAGCAGACAAAAGCATCAGTTTGGTCATCGTAACAATACGATGGGCATGTCGAGATACAATTGATTTTCTGCTCGCTATTTAAGTCAATGTTATGAGTGAGGGGAACTCGTTTCCGTTTTGTGCTGTTACACTTTGACAGTATAAAAAAAGACTTTCTACTCTTCTTTAATTTTTTCTAATGTAAAAAGACATGGAAGTAATAAAATAGAATAGAAAAACTGGTATGTTAAAGGTCTTACGTGAAATGGTTTGTGCTATGTGTGAAAGAAGACGCTTTTTCTTTTTTATTGGCTTGGTAGAAATTTTGAATGTGAGATTTAAAACAAACCAAATCAAAATGTAAGTATAGGTACACACGTAGTAAAATTATGAATTCAACACTAAAAACACTCGATGTGGCATAGCAGGTCAAACTAATACAATAAGTAACAAAAAGTGCCCATTGGAAAAGTCATTGCATTCAGCATAATACGTGTGTCGGTGTTGTACAAGAGCTACGCCCTTTCTGGCCGGCTCGCCGACAGACAATACATATTCTCTTCTATTCTCTCTCCATAGGAAGGAAGTGAATCATTTTTATTCGATTAGCATCCGAACTCGGCTTGCACAAAGAGATCTAACACAAAGAAACTGGCTACTGTTGCGTAGAGTGATGACTCGGCAATCAATCAATGAAGGTATTTAATAGAAGAGACATGATCTTGTGTGAGCTGTTGTACCATATCGTTACCTAAATGATGACGCTAATTTTGTGTTTACGAGCTTTTATAGTGTAGTTGTAATTCGTCAAGGTTTCAGGACGTTCAAAAAACATTGGATACAACAGGATGACGAGATTTGTAATGGTCAGAGTATGCAGTATCAGCACAAGTTGCCAGTGGCGGCCTTAGGGGGGGGCGAACCGGGCAACCGCCCGGGGCCTCGCGCTTGCAGGGGGCCTCGCGCAACAAACCAAGCAAAAGAAAAAACTAGTAATTTTTAGTTAAAAACTAAGTTGATTTTGATTAATTATATTATAACATAAAGGCAAAATCAAATAAGATTTGTTTTAGAAAAAATCAAATCATCTATTTTTTTAATTTATCATCTCAGAGTTGGTTAATTTTGAAAATCTTATTAGTACAATAATTTTGTCGCCTGAACGTACGGCTAGTTTAGGTTAAATCCGGTAGTTCAGACTTGTTTATGATGTTGGCCCAATCAGTGACGCCCTTTTCTTTGATGGAGGATGAAAAATATCGCGCAGATTTGTGTTTTTTTTTTAAGCCCGTCGTGTGGGTCACCTCGTGCGAGGCCTCCTTTTTTTTGATGACTTGATGATAAGATCGCTTTGCGAGGCCTCTTTGCTTCTTTCTGTTCAGTTAGAAATAAAAAGTAACCAAGTTATCATGCAACTACGGGGCCTCGCGCGAGAATCGGAATTGCTAGACCTAAATATATGATCGTCGGCGCCATCAGCTTTGGCTCTATCAGTTCTCAGTTAGAAATAGTAGTAGAAGTTAAAATAATATACTTACTGCTTTACTGAGTGGTAACAAAGTTGAGATTGCCGTTGTCAATTTTATTTTAAAGATGATTTTTTGAGGAAAGAAAAAATTTAGATTGCAAGTGGGATCAAAAATTTTTTCTTTCGTTGTAAAATCATCTTTACGATGCGCGTCGCATGCGTTAATGCGTTTAAAAATAATTAATTGTATTTTATTTTATCAAAACTCTAAGCGCGAGGCTCCGTCATGTGTGAGGCTGCCTAGGGTCCGCTAAGCCTCCGCCTAGCTACGCCACTGGGCCCAATGAATTATCATAGTTTGAGACTTCAAACACCGAACGCTACTTTGTAAAAAATTAAAAAAACCTCGAAAATTTCATTCTTTTTTGAAAATTTTGCGTTTATGACCGTAATAACTTCTCAGAACGGTTTCATAGATGCCTTCTGCTACAATATGAGAATCGATTTATATCTGTAGACCCAGTAGTTTCAGAGTTGAGCTTTTCAAAATTTATATTTTTTTCGAACTTTGCAATTTCTTGCAATATTTAAGACACCACTTGAGTAACTCTGGGGGTATCTCGAATCAAAAACAAGTGTGGAAGAGGCAAAGCATCAGAGTTGGGATGTCTTAGAACTTTGTGACTTTTTTCGAAAAAATGAAAATGTTGGGAGGGTTTATCTCTGAGACTGTTAGGTCTACTGAGGTATTTATATTCACTCTTCATCTGCATCAGACTATAATGTTCCCACTGCTGGCACACAGGCTTCCTTTCTGTATGAGGGGTCCATAAACCACCACGCGGGCCCTGTGCGGGTTGGTGATGTCACATGTCTTAAAATATTTGGTATGAGGACATGCCGGTTTCCTGACGATGTTTTCCTTCATCGTTTTGAGAGCAATGGTGATAAAATAAATACACAAAGTAATCGGGTCGATTAATCGCTATCACCGCGAAACTGCTTGAGACGCACACACCCGCAGTTTGAAAATAGATTTCAAGGTAGCAGTGCCTGTTGTTGCTGTGATAATAAGAAATAGAAAAGAAGACGTCAACGCAAATTTCGAAAATATTGGATCCATCCACTTACTGGGCGTAGATCTGAGAAAGGTTTCTTTCATAAGAATTATCAAAACTTAAGAGACCATCCTAATAAATTCGTATTCTGGTTCGTTTAAAACAAACTCCGACTCGGTGGAAGACATGGTTGAAATTGTGCGCCAGCGCTCTGCTCTGCAAGACGGTCTACCGCAAAATCGCCAGCGGGTAACGCCAGTGCGTACGCGTCAACTAAGTTCTATTGATAACAGTTTTGCCGCGGCTTTTACCCGCGAGCATTTTGTAGCAAATCACGGTTTTAAAATCAGTTGCGGGGTATCAGTGCGGCGGCCGCTTGTATTAGTTTTTTAGGAGCACACATTCAAGCCATTAAAAACCACAGCGGTTTAACCGTAGTGCGGCCTAGGCCTAAACCCCTTCAAAGTTCTTTTTCGAAAAAAGTTATAAAGTTGGAAAACATTCCAACTGAAGACATGATATCAGATGCCTCTTCCACATTTGTTGTAAAAAAAACATTGATTTGAGATGCTTTTGAAAAGCGCTAACTCGGAAGCTTTTGGGTCTACAGAATCCATTTTAGTCTCATATTGTAGTAAATTTATTCTACTTTCAAAACGTCGTGCTTAAGTTTCATCAAAGTAAACTAGTTCTTTATGGTAATAATCGCCAAAAAGGCAAACAAAGTCTGGAAAAATCAGAACTACTCTATTTTACGCAAACACGGATGTTCAAAGTTCCTGTATGAACTGTAAAATGTTTTGAAACTCAAATTACATTTATTTAATTGTATAACTTTTGCATTTGTCCTAAAACATGACAACCAAACCTACTTTCGCATCACATACTTTTTATGAAGGGCAAGGGGCCTCGCAAAGACTTGCCGCCCGGGGCCTCGCAATGGGTAAGGCCGCCTCTGCAAGTTGCAAATGAGTCATTATTGCTTCAATGTCAACCGTCGCGGCTGCGCCAACAATCATTACAAAACCTTTAACTAGCTTGTAAATATCTGTCGTCAAATGAGGTGAAACAGTCAGAACATGAAAATTCTCAACCAACGCAAAATGTAGTATAAAATAAAAATACAATGTTCCAAAAGACAGGCTTTCAAAATAAGCATACTAGACAAGCTGCCAACAGTGCCAAGTGCAATAGAAAACTAGCCGTGAAATATGAAATTAATTTCCACAAAATGTCGGAAACACTTCAGCTAATGTATACAATTATAACCTGTGAATAATCAAGATACGCTTTAATTACCTTTGATATCCTTGAGAGCAAGGTCTTCAGTTATTTTAGTACGTTGAATTTAAATATTTATTCCCTTAGTCATAATGTTGGGAATAGCAAGACCATATTGTGCACTGAGAGTTCTGTGTCATCCTACACACAGAATATGTTACAGTTTCTGGAACAAGGATTGGAATTAATAATAAATGACATTGGACTAGACTTTCTTCTACGGCGCGTAGAGGGCCTACGCCGTAGTAGAAGGTTACGAGTTTACGATTAATGTGTGTTGTGTTGTTTAAAATTTAGAAAAAAGAGTAAGTATTTTTTATAATCAAGTTATTCGTTAAGATCCGAACCCTTTTAAACGATCAAATTATGCATGCAACAAAAACACAGTTGATCTCACGATTAAGGTTGAGTTCAAAACATTTTTACATACACAATAGATCAATTAACGTATCAAAGGCTGGTTTCCAGTTGAATCGGCCGCTATAAGGCGTTAATAGTTCGTAAGAAACACGCTAACTACTGCCGTCAAGACTTGAGGCGGCCTAGTGAAGCCTCGCCAACTAATGTACGCCTGAAGCTAATTGGAACTTAATTGAAATAGAACACTGCCGCAAGTGTTAGAGGATTTATGATGCTCTATTTTTGTTCGTACGTTCACGTTTCTTTGTAGTTCGGTGTCGTTGGGAAGAGCAAATAGAAATATACACGGTTCGGTAGTAGCCTTACGTACTTTCGAGAAAGTTAGCAAGGTTATCCGAACTGCATAATTATCATTGAATTCGACGTCACATTTTACTTGAAAAATAAACAGCCCGACAAATAGCCCGTCCAAAATGTGAATTCGAAGCCATCAAGAACACAATATACAATGCCACTTAGAAACTATATGAATATGGTGTCGTTGAGTTTCCAAAGTTAGTTTTTATGTATGTCATTATCAAAATGGTTTCAGGAGCTTTTCACTCTACAATGGGTGGGCAATTAAGAGTTTTTACGATTCTTCAACACAAAAGTCAAATAGGGATAGTAAAAAAGTGTCATCGTTTTTATAGCTATTGTCATAAAATTCGGCCTTTTTATATAACACAATGATAATTTGTCATCCAAGTCTGAGTTGTGTGAGCACCTGGCTACCACGCGACCCTAACTTATACCCACTGAGGTCCGCCTTTAGTACAATTCGCAACGCACCTACTTTGTGAATGATTGTTTAATTTATATTATGTGATCTTCAAATGTTATTTAAGTAGTTCTTTAAACATGCAGATGTTCCGGGAGGCGGGTCGATCAGCGGCAGCTGGTCGGCTCCCTTGTGCTCTATGGTTTATGTATCTCTTGTGTATAATAGGATGGCATTGGAGAGCGCTTTACAACACCGCTATTTACCGATTGCATTATCACCGCTGTGATTTCCACAGGTTAGTCATACTTAGTAACTGATAATAATGCATCAAGGTGATTTACCCACTTTACTGTTTGCATGCATCCGTCTATCAGTTTTATTTTCAAGGCAAATATGCAGTATTGATGGAGTAACAATTTGGCCGCTCTATGTTATAAAATTATCGCGTTGTACAATTTATTCTATTGTATTTTTCCACGACTGAAAATGGGAAGAAAAATTAAAAACACAATAACCCGCTGTTGTGAGTATGACAGTGGCGCCGACAACATTCGCGGTCGGCGAATCGACTTCCTGCGTACCGTTTCCCGCCAAAATGGATCGCTTCCGGCGGGTATTTGTCATCTCCAAATCACATAGAATAAAAAGAGTCGTTATTGATACAGTGTGCCCCTTTTGTTTTACGATTTTTGTAAATGGGTCACTTTTGAACAATATTTTCTAAATTTTATAATATGTATGAAAACCACAAAAAAATGATCAGTAAATCTTGAATTAGCAAGCAAAATGTGAAATAAGAGACACCAAAATATTATTTTAAATCTTTGATTCAAGTAATTAAAACTGTCTCCTAGAAAACTGTGTTTGTAAATATCAAAGAATGAATTTTAAAATTATTCTATAATTTAAATACAACAAACTTTAAACACTTCGATAATTTCTTTATCTCTCGCGTACTCCGTAATCCGTTTGTTTGTTACAAATATTGTTAATGGTCGACTTTTACCCTCGAGTTATTATTCATTCGAGATCCGGACCCTTGCCGCCGCCGCCGAAACTGAGTGTGCTTTCAGGTCAAAATTTAATGAGACAATAAATATACGATACCCCAATACCCCATAATTTCTTACCAATAATTATAAAATACGAAAAAATAATTTATATTTTTCCAAAACATGAAACTATTGTATGACTACCATTCGGATAGTCAACTGAGTTTTGAGTCAAAGTAATTGAGATGGGTCTACGAATCTCGTAGCAAAGTGCTACGAAGTACCTATTTTTTTCGATGTGACGTTTTTAATTTAACAATTTACTGCTTTTTTTAAATTAACGCTTTTAATTTACTTGTTGATTTGTGTCACTTTTCTTAAGTCCGTACTTAATTAATTGATTATGCATTAATTATAGGCACTAGCTATACTACCTTTTTTTTCCTTTGCGGTAGTATGATCAATGATCATAATAGTGAGTCTATGTGGTAAATTTTTAGTGGTATGAAACGGTATGAAAGGAACAGGTTTATTTACGTGTACCTAACCTATTAATATGTATTATGTATAAGTTTTACCCGTAGTGAGTGTGCGATGAGGAGAGATGACTTGAGTAAGAGAGTGATGGGTATGAATTGGTGGATGGAGAGGAAGAGGAACGCCAAAGAAAAGATGGATTGTGAGGAATGATTTGAATGTTAAAGGAGTACATGATGCTTTGACGTCTGACAGGGGAGAATTGAAGAAGAAAACGTGTTGCACCGACCACAAGGAAAATGGGATTGGGGCAGCAAGATGATGATATTATACAGGGTGCAATCTTAGTCGTGGGCAATATTTTAATCTAATGCTCTACCAACGATACTGAATGTATAACGCAACTCAAAAGCATTATTAATGCAAGTATGTAAAACCTTAAAAAAAAACATAAATGTCTCAAAGTATCAACGCGGCGCGTAGTCGCGTTATACTGCGCTTTAAAATTTGGATACTTCAAGACTTATTGGGGATTAAGATTTTTTTTTTATTACTTTTAGTGTTTATTTGCAACATTATGCCTTTGCAATGTGACTTAAAAAAAATTTAAGGTTTTCCAAACTTGCATTAAAAATATTTTTAATTTGCGAATTATTAGCCCTAACGCAATCAGTATCGTGACTAGAGTCTTAGATTAAAGTATTGCCCACGACTAAGATTGCACCCTGTATTAAATTTAATTAATCTAAGAAACGGCAACAAATAAACTAACTAGACAATAACTAGAAATTAACTAGTGCAGATACAGTGCATGTTAACATCAACTATGCACGTTCCTGACGCACGTGGCTTTGAGTGCTGATATAGGTACGAGTATACTACCGTTTGCAATTCGCTATGCTCATGAAATGAAACATACATGAAAATATTTTATAAATATTCAAGAGAATATTGCCAGATGCATCTTGTTACATTTCTTACATATAGTTTTAGTGTATTTTCTTTTAAGAGATGATAATAAATAATATATTATAATAACGTTATATCGAATAGTTACAGAATAAGGTAGGTAGGTACTCTAATTCACTTTAATATCACGTCTGTTTTCCCCAAAGGGTAAGGCAGAGGTTATGCATAATAGTTCAAATTTCACCAGTAATGTTAGTTCATGTCCCAAGTGATAGGGGCCTAGCCTATGGCCAGAAACTGGGCATAATCCAAACCCTGTGGCTGCTTCTACTGAGATTCGAAATCTAAAAATCCTACAACACTTTGCCTGACTTGGGAATAACACCCAAGACTTCTTGCTCAGTAGTCCAGCAATCAGCTGGCAATCAATAGAGCAACGAGGCAGTCATATAACGTACTAACTTACTCATCAAGTTAAAAGTATTTCCATCCATAAGTTAACCGGAAACATTACCTTATGTGTAGATAAGACAAGGGCGTGGGTCGATGTCGCAGTGTCACAGGTAATTGTGAGAACTGATTGCGTAATTAGCGCGTCGAGTCACAGAGGGCGCGGGACACAATCACCCTCGTGTTTTACACCCGTGAGACTTTTTAATTGTTTCTGTTTGTCTTTGTACAGTGCCACCGCTGATGATCGTATTACCGCTGTTTGGTTTAGAAAAGTAATTGGTATTTAATGGGCTCTCACCTCGGTTTATGGGGAATGGAATATGAGTTTTTTTAGTGTGGTATTTGTGTTTTTATCTTAGCCATTTTATTAAGCTAGAGCAGAAAATATTCTATGATCACATCAGCATGCAAGTTCATGCTGAACTACCAGTCAAGTTTATTAATGAAAGTAGGTTTTTTATTAAAAAACGTAGCTTATGAACAGCTTTAACACTTTAAGGCATCTTAGTGGATGATCTGCGAAAGTTATTGTTGTACAAAATGATGTGAGTGCATCAATTTATTTCAATTTACACGATGGTATTGTTTTGGCGGGCGAGGGCGCTTTCCCGCGCTTCCGGGCCTCGCTTCCGACACGAGCTAGACGCGTGGCGCGCCATCTTTGAATTGCACCCTACACTATTGACTATTTGTTGCCAGGAGGAAAAACACATCACAAATCGAAGGAGCAATTACGGTATTTAGGACATTACTACTTTGTAAATAGAGAACAGTTTTCAATGCATTGTTGAGAGTTGCTTGGGTCATTTTAGGTTTTTATCAAAATCTTTGATTGTTTTGTCTGCTGTGCTAATGCTGTTTAATAATTATCTGGAACATGTTTCGTGCGGCGAGTGTATTATTGAACGACGGTCGCTTTCAGGATGACTATTATTTAAATTAAAAGTCACGTCGACAGCTTACAAATAGTCAGAGTGATGGGAGGGTCAGGTGGATGATGGCTGTAATTACGCAGAGTTAGTCATTTTCTACTTTTATTGCTGTGTTTATGCAATCATCTCTTCTTTTTCAACAGGAAATTACAAAACCATAACGATAAATTCAAAGGGAATTAGGAAAATAAACTTGGAAAGAAAATTGTCAGAAAGTAGACATTAAATTGGTAAAGAAAAAGCGAAAACATAAAAGTCACAGTCCTAGCATTTGATCATTGGACGCATTGGTAGGTAATTGGAAACATATTCGTTGTTTTATAATCTTAGAACAGCATCATGAAAATTAAGGTATTGCAACAGAAACAGATCAAAACCCGAACAATATACAAACGGTTTAATTGAAATTTAAAAAGAACACTTATAACCTTTATATTACTGGCAATAACAACTTGCGATAAAGCCCTTAATTTTTATTTTGTTTAAAAAACTTTTGCCCCACACTAGGATTTTCTACTATGTCGTGGGTGCGTTTACAGACATGTAACCTCACATACACAAACGCCTAGACCCGGAACAACTACTTGTAGATCATACAAATATGCTCCGTTCGGGAACAGAACCCGCGACACGCAGCGCAATAGTCCAATCGCTCAGCCACTGCCAAATTGTACCAACACAACAGAAATAATGGTACATTTCACACGTGTCGAAGTCAAACAACATGTGACCTTATGGAAAGCAATTAAATTGTCCATTACCGTAACAAATAGAACAAACACGATGTGAGAACGTCGAGCGAGCCACAGAGGCGGCGCGTCACGGCGTGTCCCGGCGGCACGGCAAACATTTGCGCGGCCACTCCCCGTGTGTACTCTTGATCGCTGTTTGTTCACTATATCCACGTTTGTATCCAACGTCGTATGTGTGCTAACTAGATAATTGCGAGCTGGTCACCATGTGCTGATTGTAAGGAAACTGTTACTTTTTACCTACTATGGAAAATTCAGTTGTAAGATGGAACTTAATAAATCTAGCAAAAGTAAGGATGTTATCTACTTAGCAGGCATAAAATTGAAGAACTGCTAAGGAAGTATATACTTACTTTAAAACCTTTTAAGGATTATAGGCGTGGTTTTTTGAGTTGTATAATTATGATTAATTAATTAAGTCGCTTCGCTGCTCATATTAGAAACCAACCTAACAATTGATTGCAAAGGATGTTTGTTTGTCAAATGGCTGAAATTCATGTTCTGTCTTAATCCAAGTCGCGATCCGTTTTCCTAGACGACTGCTTCTTACTGAATATTTAAGAGACTTGGATAGGCCAAGATCGAGATCAAGATTGCAACCGAAATAGAAAATTAATTTCTTCCAGCAATAGTCGAGAAACAAATCCACGTTTTGACGAAAATATGAACGTAAGACGAAGCGACAGGACTACCTATTTAGGTAGGTATGAACATGAAGAACGTAGCATACGGCGATCTGTAATATCTGTCACAAGTTTGTCAAACTAAATCTACGTAAGTAAAATTATATTCATCTTTAAAATATAATTTACCAGCCATTTCGTTATTATAAATATTTTGTAGTGACAACATGTCGCAGATGATGCCAAACTCACACTCATTGACACACAAGTTTGATAATAGGTCATCAAAGCTTTAACTATCATAAAATATGGTTAAATGACATTAATTCCAAAGCGACACTTGTGTTTTATGTAATTGCGGTGCTGCACTAAATCCAGAACGATCAACCAAGTTGGTGGAGTGAAATTGCACTGTCTGCATGCACGCTATTTGACTAATTTTATAGTTTTTGTCAATTTGCCAACCGGAATAGAAAAGTCAACTCGATCTTGAACTAGATGTTTGTATTTTATCAGATAAGTACTATTTTTTAAATAGAACTTTTTACTCATGTCCTTGCAATCCTTGTATTATTGCTATAAGTACTAAAGAACATGAGATATCAGATGACTTAAGAAAAAACCGGCCAAGTGCATGTCGGGCCACGCACAGTGTAGGGTTCCGTAGTTGCCCAACAAAATACTTATGCGAACTAACTAAACTGATTCGCTGAATTTAATTTTAAAAAGAAGAATTTTCAAAATCGGTCCAGGAGTCTTTGAGAAATCGGGGACAATACATAAAAAAAAAAGATTACGACGAATTTAGAACCTCCTCCTTTTTTGAAGTTATTTAAAAATAGTTGACGATAAAAAGCTACCTATCCCCAAAAAACATACCTATAAAAGCTGTAAAAATAAAGTTGACAAACTTACATTTGCAGTTGAAAAGCATGTTCTCCGATACATTTTGTTTAAGAAAATATGATATCCAAGTACATTTTATAAGTTGGTGGACTATTATTCGTAAAGTTGTAAAGCCTACTCAATCATGATAATTTTCTTTTAAATTTCATTATATATACTACTATTGTGAATTTTTTCACACCCCCAAACATAACCGTTTAGCTGGTAGAGGGGGGGGACACTCGAGTCGAGCAAAATTTAGCACTTTAAAACTTAATATTTCACAAACGAATTTTTTTATCAAAAAATTGTTAATGGAAACTCACATTATTTTTTAAAGACCTATTTATTGATACCCCACACTAAGGGGTACGCGAGAAAGAAAAAAAACATCCCCACTTTACGTGTACAGGAGGTACCCTAAAAAAAAATATTTTTCGAGATTTTATTTTACCACTTTTTCGGCACAACAAATCCGTATATTTACACCAAATTACAGCTCTCTAGTACTGTGCGTCTCTGAGCTAAACTGCGGACAGACGGACGGACGGACGGACGGACGGACGGACGGACGGACATAGCGAAACTATAAGGGTTCCTTGTTGACTACGGAACCCTAAAAATCACTACTGACACATAATCCTAACATAACAAGATAATCCTAACATAAAAAATAGGGATTCTTTGTAGATGAAGTTAGTTAAATGATTAGAAAACGAAAAAAAATGCCCCCTGTTCTAAGAAAACTGTAGTTTAAACCATAACGACAGTTTTGGTCAGAGGAAATTGGACTCAGCCAACTGAGACTCGCAATCCCGCCAGACAGTTGTATTGAATATAAGATACTTATAAGAAAAATAGAGCTTAGAAAATAACAGCAAGTTTTCTGTTTATCGAACAACTTGTGCAAGAGGAAGCGTCTGAAGAATTACGGGGTGAAGTACGCCAACGTCAACGACGATATAATACTAGACTGGTAATAACAGGCGACCGATGTCTGCCAACACATTAGGCAAAAAAGTCTTATATCCGTCTCATTTCGACCAATCCTGTGAGCCGTAAACATACGTTGAGACAGAACCGACCTTGAGTTAGCCAATCACAACGCAGTACCCCGCCTCCCTCGCTTACGTAGTACCTCAGCGAGTTGGCAGAATAGTTTTGTTCGTTAGATTGTGCAATGCGTAGTCTAGTATTATATCGTCGTTGGCCAACGTAGAGGGCATTACGCTAGAAAAGTTTTGTGTAACAATGTGTAATGTTGCCATTTCTATGCGCAAATCTCCCGACCGGAAGTGGAGGAGCGCGCTCGTCTCTCGCGGGGCTCGGACAACTTTGCTATTGTGGCGCCATCTACTGCTGTCCGTATCACTGACGTGTTTCCGGCTTCTCTTCAAAAAGTCTTGAGCTGTCAACTCATGAGGGGATATCTTAGTTTCTTTGAGAGTCTTTTTACTAAATCAGTTCTCGATGAAAGATTTATTATTCTATTTGGAAATGAAGTCAATGTTACGAAGCTTTTTATTCCACTGTCGATTGAGGAAAATTGTATGGCGCAGTTCTATTTGCGGAGAGACTGTTCGGTGCTTTACCGTTTACAATAACGGTTTGTCTAACAACAATTAGGTTATTATCTTTTGTAGAAAGTTTATTACAGATCCGAAGTAAGTATACTTATACGAATGAAATGCGTAGGTAGGATATCATAACATACGAGTAACATGAGTAACAGACAGATAGTAATTATGTGGTAGCGCTAAACACTTGAGAATGTTCAGGCCATGGTCGTCGGCGCGTAAACACGATATGACCTAATTTACCCACTTGTATGATTCAAATATAATTCTACACAACTACATTCACATTAAATAATATGTCTCAATTAATCACTGAAAGTGAATACACACGCTGCTCTGGATAGGGGATGGTCGACAAGATATGACCAGCGTTAAATTATGAGCTTTGCCCTCACAACTGATTCACCTAATATTTCAAAGATCATTTCAAACACGTGCATCTTAAATTAATCATCATATGATTCATGTTTCCGGTCCCTTTATATCCATTATTGCAATATTGTTTTATACTTGCTACGTAGTAGATTTCTAATACAAATATCTTGGTTGATATGGCCATCCATCCAATCACGTGCTACACAATAGATTTCCTCGTGTCAAATGGTACACATTTTTTTCGTAGTAGTACTTATTTTTAGTCGTAGTACCGCGTTTGTAAATGCTTATGTCAGACTTGATGAGAAAACTTCAATTTTGGCACGAGATGCTACATCTCAATTAATGAACGCCACTTTCAATTATGATTATAACTTTAAATACCTAACAGTTTAAAAAAATCATAGCCACCAGAAACTTATCAGAAATTATATACTAAACTAATGAAAACATATGCTGTTATATGTATAAAATATTATGTATTTGAAATAGTGATCAGTGAAGCGTAGAACCATGCAAACGCATCATCAGTCTATCCGTAGGCGGCCACTATTCGTAGCAAGGTCAGGCGATATTATATTTCAGCGTAGCTGTACCAGTTTACGTAGAACTCTTCCATTTTCTCTGTTTTCCTCTTTGTTCTCTATTTAACAAGAAGGTTTGGGAGGCAAGGGAGGTCTACTGCGAATGGTTGTATAATAGTGATCGCCATCGCTGTTTATGTGCCCACGCATATCGACGCCCGCGTCACCAGCATCGGATAAACAGACGCCTGTTACAGGGAATTTGCGCGAGTGCTAAGTAATGGGGACGCCCAGACACGGGTCAATCAAAACTGAAAGTTATCCAATGTTTACAATGTCAGATGTCGTAATCTACCCGTTTGTACGAAGATGCTGGAAAATCTGATGTTCATTCATAAGCAAATGATCGTTCCTTTGAATTCAAAGTAGGTAGTCGGTGCTAATGTGTTTCTATTAGATTGTTGAAAAAATCAAATTAAGATCAAATAAATTTTCTTAAATGCGTGCTAATGGGGTGTCCCAGAAGTAAAGAGACAAAATTATTTTAAAGTTTTTTAATATAAATTAAACATCAAAGGTAATAATTTTGGTTGAAAGTAATAACAAAAGTAATTAAATTATTATGTTTATATTAAATTTGCGTTGGCAACACCTTTGTAAGCAATTTTTCTTAAATTTTCTGAGGCCCGTCGCATTGCGGCTGTTCCTGATTTTGCAGCCACTTCTGTGGACAATTTGGTCCATATTTGCTTGAAAGCTTTTATGGATTTAGGTTTCTCTGGTCGTTTCTTGTACTCCCTTTTGCACAGGGACCAAAACATTTCGATACCGCGAGCTTGTGGTACATTCGGAGCGCGTTTTTCTTTACGTACAAAGTCGATGTCTTCGCACTCTAAGTACCGAGTAACATCTGTAGCGAAGTGACGCGTCGCCATGTCCGGCCAAAAGAAAACCTTATCCCTGGAATGATGCTTGTCTATAAAAAGTATCAACCGTTTAATAACGCATTCGTTCAGATACACTTTTGCGTTCATGGAGGCTGACGAAATGTATGGCTCGGAGACATTGCCAAATTGGTCTATAGCTTGCCATACTAAATATTTTGCGAAAAATTTGGCTTTTGGTGCAACTTTTTGGTTATAAGCCACATCTTTACGACTGGTACAATGGAAGTACTGCTTTCCAGGAACATCGTTAAGATCCACCGGAACATAAGTTTCATCGTCAATAACGAGTTGTTTGCTTAGCTGACTGTTGTAAACTCTTCGGCACCTTCGTTTTGCACGTTGCTCTTGGTCCTTTATGTATTTAGGAGCTGATTGTTTTACGTACGCTTTCAAACCTAGATCATTCTTCTTTATTCTGGCGACAAACGACTTAGGTATTTTTAATTTATCAGCTGCCACTCTGACGGACGTCGAAGGAGTCTTGTCAAAAATCGATTTAATCCGATTTATGTTACGAGGTCCCGCCACTGTCCTATTTCTTCCCGGAATCTTCTTAAAACTAGTCTCACCCGTTTGTTCGTAACGTCTTATTATTCTATATATACTAGTTCGCCTAGCACCTTCTTGAAGAAAGTGGTTTACTGTATCCTTTTTATTATGAGACTCGTAAAATAGAATAACTCTGTTAGCAAATACTTCATATTCTTGACGCTTCATTTCGAAAAGATATTCCGCAATAATGAAATTCCCGCTTTAAATGACAAATAACAAAACCGTAGACGCCATGATACCTAAACTCTATTTCTTTCTTAAAAAATTTTCAGCCAGTAAAATTTTTAAAAATGTCTCTTTACTTCTGGGACACCCTTTACTTGATATTTTTGGATAACTCATGCTCACTTTAGATTGAGAAGCTTTGCCAGAGCGATTTCACTGTTAGAGTGTATGTGCATTGCAGCATTGTTGGGCCAGATGAAATGCATCCACATTATGACTCCAGCCGGGATGTCGTTAAACATACATCTTGTATTAAATGTACATTATATGTACGTTTGTACATTACAATGTACATTTAATACAAGATGTTGGCTCCCTTGTTCATACGGACGTAAATCACGGTGTTAATACTGTGTATCTGGTGGACACGGGTCCCGTCATCGCTATTCTGAACAAAACGTGACTGTAGTGTTGCCAAATACAAATAAACATTAATATTCATACACATGGTGACTTTCATTGATTGGCAATGACAGCGACAGCTTCCGATTACTTTGACAGCTTTCATTTCAAATTGCAGTAAAATTCTTATTTTTGAAGTACCTATCAAAAGTGACAAATGAAGCTTATAAAATTCAAATGAGTAAGTATAAAATCAGATAATTGCCTTTCTAAGTATTTCTCTACAAATTCTAAAGGCCACAGCAAAAGAATACTTTTTATTAAATTAAACATTGAATTGCACCAGCAGATCAGCAGAACCATAAAAACTATAAAAAAACCGTTTTATATCTAGAGTAGATAAAAATATATCAAAATTGAATTAAAACTGTTTGATTAAAACCTACAATAATCACAAGATCCGTTACCGGCCATAATACAAAAACCAGCCATTAGTCATCAAAATATAAAATAATATTTTTTTTTTCACACAAAGGTTCATTGTAAATTAAGTAGCTATATGTTTTCGTAGCCCATTGAGACTATATTAGCCGCGCGACTTGTACATGTGACGATGGCCCATTGTAAGAAACTATCAAAAAATTGTGACGCTCGCCGGAAGGCACTCGGAGTACGGGAGCATACACTTTCAAATATTTAATGCGGTCGCGCTAAAGGCTTTGAAAACATGCATGCACATTATGCACATGTTAAAAAAAAAATTAGTCATTCAACAACAACAGCAGACGACAAACGATAAATATTAAGTTAATAAAATAAGGATCATGTTTCGTGTTCTAGAAAATCATTCAAAATTGAATAAAAACTATTTTACTAGAACCTACATTAATATTATTCAAGATGTTACAGACCATCTGCTGTCAAAAACTTTGAGATGCCATAAAGTTTTCTTCTTTTTATTTATTTTTTGTGCGATTAATGGCTTCCAGATATAATTTTTATTTGAAAAACTGCCAATGTTTTTAATTTATTTAGATTGTAACCTTTTTACGCAAACTCAAACGAAAAAATGTTTTTATGCCTGATTTTCCCTTGTAGAAAATAAAATAACAACAAGACAGATTTTTCATTTGTGAAAAAAACCAATCGACTTTTTGTTAGTATTTTCCCTACCCTACATAATAAGTAATCTAGACAGCATTGAAATGACATAGGTATTCTTAGCGTAGAAATACAGTTTTTTTTTTACTACAGCATTAGAAAAGGATTTTATTTAACCACTCTGCACGACAACATTTTGACACATGACACATCAGCTGAGTCGACCGGGTGATTCGAAATTGGAGCTATTACACAAGATTTTTTGTCAACTTTCAGCATCCAATTTTTGATCAAAAATATGTTACTACAGCTATTTGATGCGATAAGTTTGTGAGCAATATCTCTAAGAACATGTTGAGGTCAATAAAACTGCCTCATTCTGTTGTAAAATGTGTGTAACATACAAAATGCTACACCGTTCCAAAAACTAGGTAATTTAGATGTGCAGAAAAATATGTACATAAACAAGCTTATCACATCATAATAATGGTTACACAGTGAAGTAAATAAAATAACTTACTATATACATTATTAGATTTGCTAGTGTTCATACATAATTTCATAAATAATAACGATCAAAGTCTGGATTAAAATTAGCAAAAACTATGTTGCAACATGACTCTTTTTAGTGCTGACCGTAAACCCAATGTTCACAAAACGATTAAAAACGTTCATTCAGCCTAATCGATACTCGCAACATAATCGAACATGGAAAAAAAGTAAAACAAGACATAGAGCATGGACTGATTTATCCGCTTATTTGACTATAGAAAGCTCAGTCTATGCAATAAGTCTATGAAACTAAATCTGAATCATGTTTTAATATTTCAAGTATTGTCGTTTACGCAATAATTTATTTAATTTCATGTTTTATATAGTAATAAATATCGGTGTTTCATTGGAGGCTAAACATGTGTGTCTTCTAAACTTAAATTCAATCATAAGGTTTTACCTATACCCATTTTGTGTTTTCGTTAATTAATTTAAATTTATCTTTTTACAACGGATCTAAAATACGTGAAAAGACAAACACCGGGTTCGGATCTAATGCTGAGAGATGGGAGTACTTCTAAATGATTCCTTGCAGTAATAAACAATTAGAATTTCCAACGGGGCGTGGATGGCTAAATTTTGAACTATGAGGAATAGCGAAAAATCCTGAAGGAAGTCTCGAAGTCGATTTGATAAAAAATAAATAACACCATAAAAATTAAATTTTTGAAATATAAATTCAGCAATCAAACTATCAATATTCTGTGAAGTAGTAACATGCGACAAACTTGAGATACAAGGATTTTTTTTTAATAATTCGATTTTTACGAGGGATGGAATCATATTCCATTAAATAAAATTTCGCTACATGTTTACAACATAGTGTTCTCATTTCAAATTTTTATTATCACTTCGCGGTGCAAATACATTAAATAATTTTTTGAAATTCGAACTTTAAGTGAGTTTGCGCGAATTTTGATTTTGATCTGCTGTACAATGACTAAATTATTGTTTGTATATTAATTCATATTTTACCAAATTATCATTACTTCACCGAATTTGATCCTTAACAGCGACATCGAATAGTGTAAAAATATACCTAGCATTTTCTTTTTTTAATTCAAAAGCTCGATTTCTGACGTGTAATACTTACACGACCAAACCAATCTCACGAAACAATTTTGTACAATAAAATAATTAATTTGGCTATATTTTATTTGGAGCCGCGAGAGGGAGAGGACAGCGTCCTCCCTCCGCCCCAACCGCAGTGGTAGACGCCCGCGGCGTCGGAAGTCGGCAGACGACCTCCGGCCACCGTAGGCACGGGCATGCCACCATGCCCGACCATGGACCATGGACCATGCCCGGGTCGACAGCGCGTCGTGTTCCACACGCGCCTCAAAGAGCGTCAGCATAATAATTTAGAGGGCCAAAGCCTGCCGGGGTCGCGGGAGTTATTTCATTACCGTGACCCCGGAACATAAAGGGCTATTGAAGGACACCGTGGATTTGAGTCAGTACAAGTCTGACAGTAAGGGGTGAGAGGACTCATTTGATGATTTTTATTACCACGATTACCACGATATTGTTATAGATTACCACGATAAAAAAAAAACTTTTATTTGGTAAGAAACAAACTCATTTATAAAAAGCCTATCAAGATCCAAGGCATTCTATATTCATTCAACCTTAAAAATTATATTATTGTACAAAATAAAATGTACAGTAAATTTAGCTAATAAATTAAAATGTTATTACATATTTTGAATAGCGAGTACCACAGCGAGCGCATTCCTAATTCAAAATTTTAGAATTAAATAATTGCCGCGCATTCAAACATTGATTACTGACATTGTTCCTTTGTCTATTATTGTTTTTTGGGAATGACAATGTACGTTATATTATTATAAAAGCTTTAAACAATATTATAATAGATAATAATTGTATTCTAAGCTTAAAACAAATTTATTTTAATTTTTATTAATCGATTTCCTAGTTTCCTTATTTTTTTCACTCGAGTTGACAAAAAAATCAATTATGGAATCGATTAGAATACTCGCTTTCACACATCATTACGATTATAAAAATAAACATGGTTGTCGTTTACGAACACAAATTGAGTAGTGGTAATGAAAAATACGTGTTATTGGCCCTTTATTAGAGAATTACGCCAAGATCTGTACTTTTTTACGTTATTTATAACATTTGGCATGATATATATCTTAATAGTTATTGAGTATAAGCGCGCGTATGTGATCAAAGTGAAAAACAAACAAAAGTTGGGCGAAAGTTCGAGTTCAGATATCAAATTCTTCATTACCACTGCTAATTTATGTTGAATGATGTATGAATTCGTTACAATACTAAATGAGAAGTTATTCATTCCTCCTATAATGATCCGTTGGATGTCCGAAAACCACGTTTTTATTATTTTTAGCCCTACCCAGCACAGCCATCAAAATGGCGAAGATCGTATTTACACTTTTGGATTTTGTTACGGTAAATTAAGAAAATAAGCGCTAAATGTAGAAGTTTTAATTTCGGGAATAAATCAGGTTTTAATTGAACATTCTTAATTAATGCGCACTCATAGGATTTTACGCAGGGAATATTATATTTTTTTAATTTTTATTGAGGATGTCGTATGACTACAACGTCTGCCCCTTTTGGACCCACTATTGAGCCAGCGTAGGTTTACTTGTCGCGCCCATTTCGGGGGCGGTACCGAACTATACGGTTAAAATGAATTATCTTATCGTGGCCCGTTCATCGCGCGTACCTACTATCTATTATTGTATGACATAATATAAAATTATATTTTAAAACGAACTGCGTAGTACGGCTGATTTATTTCCCAAATACCACTCAAATAGCTTGGCATTACCTTCGGATGTTTTAATCCGCTACGTCTATTGACGCATTGAAAATTCGACAATAATTTAATTAGCTTGACATTTTTTTTTGCCATATCAACGTAAGAGATTTCACGCTCAATCGATAATGAGAGATTTGCATTAAAGCTACAAACTTGGATTTTCAAATTCCGTGTACAAAATTAAACGTAGGGTTTTTCGTGAAGCTTTCTTATAAATGTGTGAGTGAGCGCCATGCTCACATTAATTAAATATATTTCCTTGGTGTGTGACGTAACGATCGAATGATATATTTCTTACTTTTTTGACTTCAATAGTCAGTGGCGTACTAGGATCTGAATACCCTATAATCTAGTGACTGCAAATCTAGCTGTCTCCCTTACATCGTTCTTTACTATCTAAATGGCTCATTTAAATGCACTCTTTTTTTATCCAAATGATATTTATTGTTGTGGTTAAAATTAAAAGGAAGGTAAAGCTCCGTATTATTATCTAAACGTCCACAGTCCTACAGCCCACAGGCCAAGTGACTAAAAAGATCCAATATTCCTACTGAGCTGGCAAGTATCTATCATAAAAAAATATATTTAAAAGCCATTTATTTTGTGAAAAATAATTTTAAAAAAAAAGAAAAGTTTACGGCATCTCACCATTTTTGACAGAATACAGCTTGTAATATTTTGTTTTTGTTTTTTTAAATATCGCAGCTTTTGAGCAAGAAGGTTTTTTTTTATTTGAAATGGTAAAAAATGGAAAAATTTGAGAGGTAAAGTGAATAAAGTCGTGAAACTATTCTATCAATCTAATCTAACCTCGCATTTTTATGAGGACGGTATTGTGCCTTGTTGCCCACAAGGTCAAAGTATTAAAACAACAAAAAAAAAAGAATCGTAATCGCATTAAAGCTTTTCCTGGTTTCACGCCGTTATTTATTATTTGTCTAGTTTGATTTGAAGTTTCCGTGACTCGAAATAGATTAAAATGCTCTGAAGCTTTTGCGAAATCCCTTGAAAAGAGCTACTGGCTTGTTACATTATTTTTAATAGTAGAGTGTATGGGCATTATTTTCATTTCTCGTGAAAACTCGTTTGAATTTTAATTGATTATGTTTATTTGCACTTTAATTATGTAAAATGCTTTCATTACATTTTGGAGTCAATTTTGACTTGGATGTTGTTCTCCATTTTGCAGAGCTTAAATATCCTCAGAAGTCAAAAACCTAGGACAGTTAAATCGAGGGACCTGGCTGGCAAATTTCCCAAACGCGAGAGAAAACGCACTGAAAAGGTGTCCTTCAAAATAGGCATTGTATCAAGTGGCCCCATCTCGTTTGATCCACTTCCACATGTCTTTCAAATGCAGCTCGTTAACTTTCATGTAAAAAGTCTGCATGACTATATAGCGACCGTCTACGCGTCTTAAAGAACATTGTCACAATAATCGCGCGTTGTTCAGCCGTATTCTTTCTTATTCCCTATACATTTTAAACGTGTTTACATAACGAATATAAAAAGCAAACGAAAATACGTTGACATTTACGGATACGGCAGCACTTTCTAACAAGGTGATACTAATTGTTCTTGTACTTTTAAATTCACTTTTGAGAACGCTAGAGGTACTACGATGATAACATCTTTTTATTATATTAGTGATCTAGAAGTAATAATAAACATTTTGCATTAATTATAAAGTGTTTGACATCTTTACTTTTGTCTCGTAGCACTCTGCTACGACTGCTACGGGCTACGAATACCTATGTTAACAACTTTTTTAACATAGGTATTAACCTTTATTCGTTAATTAACACATTTATGCTATAAAATAATTGCGTGAAGCACGTGTAAGCTCCAAATGGCGACAACTAACGGTGTACAACACTGAACGCATGCCATCAACGTGTACGTGCCAAGCATTTATGACTGAGACTGATGCGCGGGGAATCATCAGCCCTGCTTGTTCCTCAACACTTCAAACGATTACAATAATTCATGGATATGTTAGCCAAGATAAAGCTGCTTTATGCAACGCGGAATTAGTCAGTCGTACGTACTAACTATTCCGTCGACATTTTATCAGTCTAGTTGCTTTTATCGCGAATATCACGCTTAATGCACAAGAGAAATCTTCAATCATAACTCCGATGTATACGAATTTTATCGCCCTTTGCTAAGTGCGACTGAACTTTAATACTTCGGAGAAATATCAAGTCAAACATGTGCAGGCGTGTTGTGGTAGACCACACGTCCATATAATTAGCATCGATTAGGTTCCTGAAATATTTCTTGTAGCCGCTGTTACGAGCTACTTGTTCCGCATTGCACAGATGATTTATTATTCTAAACAGATTTCGCGAGATGTTTTTTGATTGTAAAATTCACGGTTGGGTTCCGACTGTAACTGGCAACACTGTTTTTT
Source organism: Agrotis clavis (assembly GCA_954870645.1). Lineage (NCBI taxonomy): Eukaryota > Metazoa > Arthropoda > Insecta > Lepidoptera > Noctuidae > Agrotis > Agrotis clavis. The sequence goes on from OX940930.1 coordinate 12,894,838, forward strand.
GTAAGTAATATTTATAACAATTATCACAGAGGTTGTGAAAAGAAGCAATCTATTGTAGGAAATACGAGTACGTCTATGTAAGGTTTTCTTGGAAAAAATTGCTACATGACTTAGCGTATAAGATTCAGTAGATACCTATGGGTAACTCCTTTGTAGATTTGAATTACTTAGTTGATTTATATTGTTTCAGTTTTTTTTTAAAAAAAAGGACATTGCCCCACACTATATTTTTTTCTATTGGGGCAAAATTAAAATATATCAGAAAATACTGTCCTAATTTTTCCAATAGGTAGGTAATTGTATGCTATTGACTTTAGCCACTTAAATATTAAATTACGGAAAAATCAATACCTTATTGTTTCAGAATACCCTTAATTTTTAATGTAGTCTTTTCACTTTCACAATGATCGATCAAAACAATACTTGACCTTTGACCATGATTGGGTAACCTGAACCGAATGATAACATTACTTCCATAAACCGACAGGTTGTGATTAGTATAATTCACGAAAATATATTTCTTCCAGGAACCAGATTGTTTATAGCAACTGGCTACTTCAAATGGGAACCGAGAATTTATGATACTTGTTAGTAATCAATGTCTTATTTCTGTAAGCTTTGACGTAAGCGTGGAATTAGCCCTTTTCCATCTAGTTCTTTCATATTATTTCTAGGATATGTTGTGTGCTTATTAATACATATTTATTGTGGTTTAATTTCCAGTCGCCCAAAAATGACCCATTAGTCGTATCTACATTTTATATCAGAAAATGAATTAAAGGTAGCTCGCCATCCGATCAAGAGTCGCTATCAGCAAACAGACGTGAGGAATTGCCTGCCTGGCTCGCGACAGTCTTACAAGGTTTCCGTAGCCCTGGAATGCAAAGGGCAACTGAAAGAACAAATTGGTATTTAATCAGTCAAGTATGGCAGTCCTTTTCGCTGCTCTCCATCTAGGTAGGACATATTAATTATCTGATTATGTTACCTACTTTTAAAAACATGTGGTACACTACAGACCATCAAGCTGACCAATTTCCTCCATAAAATCAACGTCATACAAAACTTTCAATACCATAGGTACTCTACAGAAATACATATATGGAGTAATTGTTATTTTCTTTGTCTTATGGATAAAGTTGTTCAGGTTTGATGGCTTGATGACAATGTTGTTTAACTATGCTCTACACTAATTAATCAGACCAATTAATCAGAATCATTGCATAACAATCAAACGAATGTTCAGTTTGTTAATCAACTGCACCTATTACATCTTGATAATAAGATTGATCTTTAAATTAATAATAATATAATCCTCCTGACCGATTTCAGCCACGGCGGCCAGTCTCAGTGGAGATTAGCCATCTGCGCGGGAGATTTTATAGTGCACAAGTGTGTGCGCAGGCACAGGTGCATTCTCTGCTTCTTTACTCTCAAAGTCCGGTGGAACGGCAATCCGACACGACCGGAGAGAGAGTGCAGAACCAACGGCTAACGTGCTTTCCTAGGTAAACTTCCAAACTCCGGGCTGCTACTAACTGAGAAATTCTAATACTTAGAAAAACCCAATAGGACTTTTTGCCCACCTGGAAATGGAAACTAGGGCCCTACTCTCAGTCGCGGGACTTTTCCAATTACCGTGACCCTCGAACGTAAAGGGCTATTGAAGGACACCGTGGATTTTAGTCAGTACGAGTCTGACAGTCTTTTCCGCCCTGCCCTGGGTGGGAGGACTCATTTGACGATTTTACCACAATAAAAAAGGGCCCTACTCTTATGCGACTACGAGACCACTGACACATTTTATTCCGCGTGCAAAACGCGAGACATAAACGACCATTTTAAATATTTGAATGCTTACCATAAATGGTAAGAAATGTGTACCTACACAGTTTGCCAATGCGATGCTATTATTATTTTATTATTGTAAAGTTCCAAGAGAAAACAACAAATTTTCTTCGTCATCCATATCTGTTTCTAATTCTATTAATAAGACAAGGTAACGATCGTGTTTGCTATAAAGTTGTCTGTTCACGTGTCAACAGATACTATATCTTTGAAGGCACGTGGATATCAGTCTGTGCTTTACTGTTTTGCATTAAACTAGCTTATTTACTATCGAATTTATTATAAGCTCAAGTCCCACACGTGATCACCCGAATTCAATAAAAGTATTTCTTCAGCTTTGATTTTAAACGCAGACCATTCGTTTTCCATGATACGTAAATATGAGCATAGAAAATTGTAACAGTCCTATTCGTACATATTCACTGTCATGTACCGAGAAACTGCCAACTTGCCAAAATATTATGTCACAAAGATTGAAAGTATGCAATGAGAACGTCATGACAACGGGTTAACTTTCATCATAATTATACTTATGAACACAATGATACTAAATAAACTATTTAAATATCTATTGTACACAATAATAATATGATGAAGAGATATGTCCCTACGTAAGTTTAAGACAGCTGGGCGGGCTTATGATACGTGTCCCGCCCGCTCAACTGCTTAACAAAAATAATAACCTAATTTTTTAGGCTTTTATTAGACTCTAGTGTAGAGATATAGTCTTTAACATTTTCATAATAATGTTTACCAATTTTTTTAAATTCATACTATGCCATAACTTAGATTTAGGAAAATCGACATGAACTTTTTTTTCATTAATCCATTTATCAGTGAGTTTGGCTCTGTTTTTAAGCTCATAACTATCAAAGTTATCTCTCCTTGCTCTGTTTGGACCGAAAAAACGTGCGATTAATGACAATCATACGGTTAATTATGTGTAAATAATGAGCACTAAAATATTGAAACGTATTAGCGACACAATCATTGGTATTAATAGTGTGTACAAATAGACACAGACAAAATAAATTGTCTCTTGTAATAGTCTATTATTACTATTTTATCTCTGCACGACCTGCATCATTAATATCTAAAATGTTTTGGCTACATCACTTGGAGCTAAGCATCTAAGGTGATACAAACAATGTTCTAGTACTGCTCGTACTAGAACATTATTCGTGTGTTTATTGTAGTGTCTAAATATAAGAAATGAGTATCGTCACCGCATCGGTAGTGATCTACCTATGCGGAGGTGTCGCCGTCAACCAGAGGCGCCTATGACTCGCGCACCCTTTACACCCCCGTTTGATCTCTAAAATGTTACAAATGAGTTAAACACGTCATGTAAGGTCAAAGTTAGGTTAATTTACTTTTGGCAAAACAATCTATGTTCTATGTTAGGGGTTTTGGTTTCCGCACTTAGTCCTTCATGTGGACCATTGTGCGTGAGCCATAGTGGCCTTGGTGGCTTATTCCAACCAGCCCACCTCCCTCCAGAAGTTGATGAGGTTCTTTGGTCTGTGGAGAACATCTGTGTAAGTCCTGGGTGTCCCGAGGGTTTCTGTCCTGATCTGTGTGACACCTGTGCACTCGAAGAGCACATGCGCGACGGTTTCCTCAGTCTCCATGCATGCCCTGCACAGGGGGCTGTCCGTTATGCCTATTGTGTGGAAGTGTTTGTTTAGGGAGCAGTGTCCCGTTATGGTCCCTGTCAACAGGCGCATGCCGGTCCTGTCCAGGCGTAAAAGACGTCTGGTTAGCCTGCCATCTAGGGATGGCAGGGCTTCCTTGGATTGCCTGCAGCCTGGTGTCGAGGTCCACCATCTCTCTGCTTGTGTGAGGGTGCGCTCCTGCAGCCATCTACGTATCTGGTTGAAGGGGATGGGTATAATGGGTTCAGGTCCGCAAACTGATGCGCTGGATGCTCTCCTAGCTAGCTCATCAGCCGCGTCGTTGCCCAATGATCCGCTATGTCCTTTAATCCATTGTAGTGTCACTTTGTTGCGTTTAGATACCGTTAGACGTTCTAGTGCATTGTGACATTCTAGTATTGGTTGGCAAAACAATATTTTTGCAGTGACAAATGCAGCTGTTTTTCAATTTATTTTAGGGTAAACATAAATAAATAATTGTAGAAAGTTGACATTGATGGAACAAGTGTGGAGAAATATGAGGACACCTTCACAAATTATTCAACTAGTAGTTACACCAAACAGGAGTCTAAGGGCGACTTTCACCAAAAGTTAAACATGTTTAAAGTTTTATTTAGTGTCAAAATTCAATAGAATTTTGACACTAAATAAAATTTTAAACATGTTTAACTTTTGGTGAAAGTCGCCCTAAATCTTGTCAGATCAATAATGGTACGATTGTTTTGTGAAAAAGTAATAGGTATAAAGTGTTTGGAAAAGGTGCACCGTTAGTGCATATCATGTTTATACTTAAATCCCCATAAAGTTAATCATAATTAATCTATACTTCATATTATAAATCTGAAGAGTTTGTTAGTTTGGTGCAACGCGCTAATCTCAGGAACTACTGGTCCAAATCGTTTTTTTTTTGGTGGATATGCTTCGAGATTTTATTATATTGGAATATTTATTTTAATCGAGGCTATAAAATATTACGGTAAGACCAATAGGTGCCAAGCAGCTGAAGTGAAACTATGGGAAACTAGTATGTGATAAACCTATTGCAATTGACCGAAAATCCCAATGAAACTTTGCCCGATTAGTGATCCAAACATTATGTGTTCGTCGCTAGTAAAGACACGGTATGCCTCAGTTGAATAACGACAACGCAGACGCCTCATTCCCGAGATTTTCAGAAGTTCCCGATGCTCTAATAATATCTATCTACTGCGAGAATTATTTTGTGTATGTTTGCACACAGCTCGTTGTACATAGTTTCAGATCGGTCTTTGTTTCATGCTTGGCAATAACAAAGGGATCAGTAAGGGAATTTACGATAATTAGGAGCATTTCATATAATCGATCCAATCTTCAGAGCAAATTTACTATAGTAACAAGTATTTAATCATGTTCTTCCGTCTATGCAAAGCTCGTTGCTCTTAGAAGATGCTTTCATTTTATTGGTCTAGCGCTGCCTTTTTCTGGTAACCAACAAACTATAGGTACAATTTATTGTTAAAATTTCAAATAAACAACGTCAACAACGTAATGACTTCGTCCGTGTAAATATTTCTTTACGCAATATTATATTCATGCATTACAATGCAGGCTATTATATAAAATTAATTACGATATTATAAACTGTCATAATCTAAATATATAAAACTCAAAGGTGACTGACTGACATAGTGATCTATCAACGCACAGCCCAAACCACTGGACGGATCGGGCTGAAATTTGGCTTACAGGTAGACGTTATGACGTAGGCATCCGCTAAGAAAGGATTTTTATCAATTCTACCCCTAAGGGGATAAAATTGGGGATGAAAGTTTGTTTGAAACTTTGTCAATTTCCACGCGAACGAAGTCGCGGGCACAGCTAGTTACATATATTACTAGCTGACAATTAAAATCTGTTCAGAATTTTTTTTTATTTTTATAAATCATCTTCATCTTACAGAATCGTTTACTGTTTTTTAACCGACTTCAAAAAGAAGGAGGTTATCAATTCGACAGTAATGTTACCCGATTAATCCGTGAATTGTGGACCGATTTTCAAAATTATTTTTTTGTTCGAAAGAAGATACTTCTGGAGTGGTCCCATAGTCACGAAATCAGGATCTGATGATTGGATCTTAGAGAAATCGAGGGCAACCCTCAAATTTTATTGGCTCACACATAGTTTTTCGCAAATCTTATGAAGTAATTCAAGTACTTGCGTATGGAAATCATCATCTCATGAAGCTGAGCTGATGATGGAAGGTACAACTCTCTAGTAAGGAGTCGGCATCGACTGAATTAGGTTTGTGTTCGCATACGGAGATATGCGAACACAAACCTAATTCTACACGTCCGATTAAAGTAATTCTTTTTATGTTGTACTAGGTATCGTTCAACTTAAGGAATAGGTACTGCAAGTTTCATCAAATTCGGTTCAGTGGTTTTTGAGATAGGGAAGGAATGAAAGAGATGTTAACGATGTTATTACCGGTGCTACGGATTACAAAATTCTAGTGCACATGTAAGAAAATGATGTATTTGACAAGAATTTTGGTTCAATATTTAAACTAAAAAGAGTAAAATAAAAACTTAAAAAAAAAATGTAACCACCTTCAAAAACAACCACAAAAAAGGGTAAAATAACCTACAAAACTTTTCTTTCGGAAGTCGGTGGCAAAAAACAATGAAATTAATAAAAAAACCACCGACTTCCGAAAGAAAAGTTTTGTAGGTTATTTTACCCTTTTTTGTGGTTGTTTTTGAAGGCGGTTACATTTTTTTTTAAAGTTTTTTCTTTAGTAAAAAAGTGTATTAGAGAATGGCACATATTTTATTTGAAACAGCTATCAGTAATCAAAGGGCGTGCTTCTTAATTAACCACACTGTTGGAAAGAAAAACAGGTGAACTACACACATCAAAAGTGTCTAGGGATCAACATATATTTTTGCAATAACTTTTCTCCTGATTGATATTAATTAAAATGTTCTTTAAGGATTCATCAAATAAAGTGTTATCGTTTGTCACAGTAACGATAAACCAAGTCACCTTTGCATTCATAAAGAAATTTGCCATTTTCCTAATAAAGGGATTTTTGACATTTGAACCACTAACATTAAAGTTCGGAAAAAAGACTGAAATAACAGTTTTCTTTAAAATTTTATTGGGTAACTTAAACAATTAATAATCCGTGTTTCTACCGCGAACACTAACAACACAAGAACATCGGTTTGGCATACTCAAAATGAGTTCATCCAAATCACGCTGTGGAATGGCCGCCCATGTTCGTTGCAACAACAAAAAAAGGTCTTCTTGCGACTGGATACCCTCCATATTCGGCAGAGCTCTTCTCTGTAGCATATCCCATGCATGCTCAATCGGGTTCAAGTCTGGCGACTGAGCAGGCCAGGGCAGGACATTGATGTTAGCTGCGGCGAGAGTCTGTCTTACAACTCTTGCGGTGTGCGGTCGTGCATTATCATGCATTAACTGAAATAAGGGACCGATTTGCACTTGTAGAGGAACGATGACGTCTGATACAATCGTCTCAGCATAAATTTGAGCGTTGAGGTTGCCTCTGATCCAAATCAACTCAGTTCTTCCGCCGATCCAAATACCCGCCCATACCATGATGGTTCCACCACTATAAGGATGGACTTCCTGGCAGGATTTTAATCGCTGTTGGCGTCCAGGGGTTCTCCAGTGTCGTATACGTCTTGTATCCGGTCTCATACCAAAACGAGACTCATCAGAAAAGCACACGAAACGCCATTGTTCTTCTGCCCAATTTCTGTGTTCAAGAGCCCATTGATATCGAATCCTACGATTGTGCATTGCTATAGGTGGTACCCGTAGCGGTCTTCGGGAATGAAGGTTCACTTCATGCAAGCGGTTTCTGACTGTTTGGTCGCTAATTAAGTTCCCTGAAGAGTGATGAAGCCTCACGGCTAACATCATGGCGGTTATTGTTGGAGCTCTTCGAGTTAAGATTTGAATGTATCGGTCTTGTCTCCGTGTGGTGCAGCGATACCGTCCTCCATGGCGCTCAGCCACGGTACCAGTGCTTCGGTAACGTGTCCAAAGTCGACTGATAACATTCTGACTTGTATTCAGAGCTAAAGCCACAGTACGTTGCCGGGAACCAGCTTCTATCATTCCCACGGCTCTGAGCATTTCTTCCCTGCTTAAATGACGTCGCCGCTCCATAATAACGTTGGTTTTAATCAGTAGTAGGGAAACAGTAGCACTAATAATGTCTTCAATGCGTTGTATGTTTTTATAGGGAAAATATTGACTGCTGATTTTCATCTTTTACTCGAATTTGATTTACAGTTCCTGATTCAAATTATGAAATGCACCAAAAAGGATCCATATAAATTTATAAAATCATAAATTTATTACAAAGCCACATCTCAATCTCAAGAAATCCGCATAAAAATGCTTGATCCCTAGACACTTTTGATGTGTGTATTTGTGAAATCCCAAATGTAGGATTTAACAAATAATTAGTTTAACTCGCCCTAAGTATCAATAACGTTGGATACAGAGCAGAATGACGATGTTAGTAAACAACCACTACTACGCCACGTACCACTCAACCTCCCAATATAATCCTTCCTTCACCTTCTATGACGCCCACAAAAGTGACAGGACTGTCCTATAAGTAGCTAACAAGGTCGCCCTGGAAAATACGATATCATAACATTATTTATTCGTAGATATTTACTGGTTGAAGGGCAAAGACCTCACAGCACTTCTACTTTCCTTGATAAGACAAACAATTAACATTAAAAAAGCTTTTTTAAAACCTATTCATTACACGAGTCTAGCCAAGAAGGCACGTTCCTGCTGAAAAAATATGAACGTGTAGTACGTCTCGTGACAATAGAGGAAACAGAATATGCCTACCATCGGAAGTGGTTTTAGTCTGATCTTCAGTTGTTTATAGCAGTTCTATTTATAAACCAGTTGAATGCGGGCCAAAATTCGATAAAACGTGATGTTTCAGGGTGATGCACGTGGGTCGCATGACGACATACAGCCAGACAACACACTTACCTAAATAAGTAGGGTTATCCAATGTAAACAGACGAGACACTCATAACAATCGTAAAAAGGAAATTGAAAACATTTCGCTGAATGAAGTATTTCCAGCTGTTGACGTGGGACGGTGCGAGTGCTTAGCCTGTACGTCACACTTCGTGGTCTTTTCCACCGCACCAGTCTCATACAATAACAAGGTGACCGATTTGTCTTTGAGAGATTATAGTGTTGTTTCTATTAACAAAAATCTCTTTCAACAAACGAAGTGACACAACCCTGAAAAAAGTTAACACGTGCAAAACGTGATAATAAAAATGTCCTCAACGAAACAGAGTCAAGCTGGAATGAGGGAGTGTAGTTAGCTGAAATGTTGAGCTAAACGTATTTACTTGCTTTCAGAAGAATACATGAGGTGGTCACCAGCCCATTACAGGTCTGCCTAAGAAAAGGGCTAATTTAAAGAGTTAAAGACTCGATAAACCAAACGTCAATTGTAAATTAATGATTTTTTAAACGCAATAACGCATGCGATGCGCATCGTAAAGATGAGTTTTTAAGGAAAGAAAAATTCTGTTGCAAGTGGGATTCGAACCCGCGTCTTCTGGATAAGTACTCCAGACGCCTTACCAACTAGGCCATCGCAATCGTCAATTCTAAATATTATCTATATGTGCGATAATATGATAAATCACGAGCATAGGAAGCGTAACATAAATTTTATTTATATTTTTCATTGAGTGGTTTAAACACAATCCCAGGTAGTGATTATTTATTTTGCCGAAAATGTAGATTATCGCTCTCACATATCTGCCATTGTTTTTTCACTTTTTCGAAAGCATCACGTTCACAAAAATAAACGAGAAGAAAAATCATAGATAAAAGTATCGACACGAGGTCACCTGTCGCCGATGGCGCCGACCTTGTATAATTTCTTTCACAAAAATAAAATAGACAAAATGCCATCAACCATTTTTGTAGCACCCAGTAATAAATTACATCGTCTACATTATAAACATCCTGTTATGAATCTACTAATGACGTTATTTTATACCCAAAAAATCGAGAACTTGAAATTCGTTGATATTGAAATATCATTGAAATCCAAAAATAACTTTTCAGTAGCCGAAGTGGTTTAAATAGCGTCTGTAGAATTTTATAGCAGAAAAACTTTAACCTGCCGCGTCTGAAATTACAGAATAAAAGTTTTATTTCTAATCTACTCTTAACAATATTATAAATTGGTTAAGTTGTGAAGTTTTTTTTGTTAGAACTAATCTGTTCAACTACTGAACTGATTTATGTTTTTTCTCCAGTGGAAAGCTACAATATTCTAGCCTAGCCTATCTCATTCAGCAGGAGACTAACATTCAGTTATGTACCTATTAAATTAAAAGAATAAGACTGTTTCACCACTTTTGCTTCTACTTCAAGTACCTACTTCACTATACCTACACCATGGGCATTTGTTATTGCTGTTCTCGGCTGCTTATCACCTTCTCCAATCAAAAATCGCAATGCTTTAACAAACTTTCCCAACATGTCTCGTAGTGTACTATTTTTGGTAATATCTTCTTTTCTTCTTCTCTTCAACCTTAGCCAGCCAATACTGAATGTACAAGTACCTAGTAGAAAAGTACCAAAAGTTGGGAGGTTTGGTATACTAAAAACTACTATTAGTGTAGCGTACCCCGTTTAACCCAGTTTCTTGAGGTCTCGCCAAAGTCAAAAATCTTCAGGAAGTTTTCAGCTAATATTAACACTAGTTTACTGTCAAACTTTTCGAGTATCTAACATTGAATTCATGAAATAAAGTAGATAGATCACCTTGACGTTATAATGAAAATCTTGAAGGATCAGTCCTTGAACTTGGAATTGGATTAACCTAGCCTACACCATGGTAGATAGGTTTGTTAAGATCATAACTAAAACTCGTTATCACACACTCGAGTCTATAAACAAAGCCGATTCATTAACGTGGAATGTAAAGTTGAATCACCCACAAAGTTGGATAATCTCAGGTGGACGCTGTAACGCCGCTATTTCAGTACTTTCACGGGCGAAGAGAACTATACGTAGGTGTAGGCACCTGTAAACCAACGATGTACGTGCAAAGTAGGAGGTTTTAATCGCTTTTCCCAGAATATTCTACTCCAAATCATGGAATAAAACAACAAGTAAGACTAAAACTCGAAGTTGATAACATGAACATATTGAAATCAAAGTTTAACCTATCATTAATTTGAGAAGCTGTTAGAAAATAGTATTTATTTTGTTTAATCTTTCCAAAACAAAATAATGAAGCATTCTCACAAAATATTACAACAGATTTTTTATTAATGCAGTTGTTTCTCGGTTCAGTGTTTATGTATCTACCTATTCATTTGCAATAATGTTTTTCTCAGCTCATGTTTATGTATTCAATTTTAATCGACATTTTTATAATAAATAAGTTCATAGTTCATTCAAAGTGGTGTGCACTGTGCAACCAGAAGAACCGGTTGCATCCGGGAGGCAAAGTAGGCACATAAGTAGTAAAATACAGGCAAAATAAAATGTTTATTGAATGCGTTGGGCGGGCGGGCGGCGGGGCAGGGCGGGCGGCCGGCGAGAGAGGATTGCGCCCGCCGCGACCAGTGCGCGCCCGCCCAGGTCCGACACTCGACGTCGGCTCGTCAACGAAACCACACAACTCTATTTATTTAACGACCATTATTTAATCGGTAAGAATCTGCCCAGTGTTACATCGCTAAGTCCGCAAGGGTTGTGCCAAGTGTACCCCACGTGGGGTGTTCGCCGTCTCACGAATACGATGTCACCCCGAAGTTCGCGCCGTCTCGCTCTAAAGTTGCGCAATTGAAAACTCGTCTCGCTCGGTTCGCGACTTTGCCTCAAGTCTAGTTTGCATTCCCGCGGGTGATTAGTCGAGATATGCTGAGATACGGTAACATTTGATCAGCGGCACGTAAGTTATTCACACGTTATTCGACAGTGGACGACAATAATACAGGTGAAAATAGTTTTACTACAATGTAGTACGCATTTACAGAATATTAGTGTAGTGTAGTGTGCAATGATAATAATCGCAAGCAGTTATTTATTTGTTTTCTTTGTACAACTCAATTTTAAAAGTATAGGTACACCATAAAGAAGTTAAGTGTTTTTTGTTTTCATTTGATGCAAAGTGACGGTACCTGATTTTAGAGAACTTTAATTGAACTGAAGCTGAATGCTTCAAGAAATTGTTTTTTGTAAATGTTTGAAATATATGAGTTAATTATGGAGAAATAACTTTCAATTATCATATGACTTTCAGAATGTGTGTGCACGTTCATATAGATTACTGAAATATTACATTAAAATTTTACTTGATCCAGCAACATTATGTGAACGTAGTGATTTTTCGTTGCAGAACAAAATTGCCAAAACATGCATTCCGCTCAAGAACATCATTCTCTTTTCAACAACAACATCATTCTTGCCAACTTCATTAAACATGTTCTTTGGTGCAGGATTAATGATGAGTCCGTAGATCAGTCATAGACGGCGGCGCGAGCGCACCTGTGTCTGCGACAATGCGCCGGATCCGGGAATGCTGTGAATCCGATCCGACCGCGCGCGCACCTATTTTCAGCCACACTCATCCCGCGCCAAATTTGCAATCCCGCCAAATCGACGCGCCTCCATGTATTTTTGTAACTGTTTCACAATCGACTAGCTTTTTTTTAACGGCCAATCTACATCAGTCTGATACCTACATACTTAACCTTCAATTTCTATCTGAACTAGATACCATGAATATTTACACAGGTAAATCACAGCTACTACTGCCGTAGTACTGTGGAAAGGAGCATGGAAATGGATGTAGCAAAACATATTTGACATTGGCCTTAAGCATTGACCCAATTTGTAATAATAGGCAGGTAGTGAAGATCAATCTGTATATTCAATAAAGATAATTGGATACTTAACAGCGGTAACTACGATTTTATACATTAAAAAAAAAATATTGAAATGGGAAAGTTGTGACACTTATGACATACCTACTTAAACGTCGTCTTCATATTTTGTAGCTTGATTTTAAATTACAAATTTAATATAGTAAATAATAAGTACACTACCTACAAGTATTTTTGCAGTTGGTAAATAATGAAAACCGGAAAATATGTATTTAAAAAAATTACTCTTTTTTTATAACAAAAAGAAAAAATAACTTACTTTATTGCACGTTAAGTACAATAAAATAATTGAAAACATAATTAGAGATAAACATTTTTATTTTTTAAGACTATTCATTGAGGATTATCTATTATTTTTGAAAAATGAATCCCATTTTGATAAAGAATTTTTATAATAAATATTATGAAGAATTCAATTTAAGGCGCTGTACCCAAGCTCTATGTAGCAAAGGTAGTCGCGGGGGCGAAGCATCTGCGCGCGGGGGCAAATTGTAAGAAAAAATTAAGAAATTTTGCAGTTTTAACTTAATATTTAAAAAATTACAGGTATGAGTTCAAAAAAAAATAGATATGTCTTTAGTATATGAAATTTTTTCTGTTATAGTTGTTGGTTACCGCTGAAAAAATTGAGAATTTCGAGACGAAATTGAGATTTTCGTGGTCATATTGACTATTTATTTTTCGTAGTCCTAGACCACTTTTGTAAATTGTTTTTGTTAAAGTCTTTACTTTATACATTTGACTATACACTGTATTTTTTTCTGGCTTGATGGCATGTACAGGTACGGCTAACTTTGCGACATAAAACTAGTCGTTTACAGAGTTTTCGCTATGTACAGCGCCTTAATATAAATAACATTCTGAGCATGAGAGCTGCTTTACCTGTTGACCCAAATAATCTAATTGAAACCTTTAATTAGACTAGTGCCAAGTCTCCTTTCACTTTTCTAACTGCGATGATGTTACCGAGTTACCTTGGCATGACTTCTTATGACAGATTGGACGTTACCTACGTAGAACTGTACTAAATAACTTCCGAAATTTTAATATTCAAAAGTAAATACAATTCTGACTTTCCAATAACATTTCCCAATTTTGTTTAGATAATAACAATACAGCATTATGATCGTTAAAATAAACAAATGCAAGCAAGCAAATTTTCTAACCATTCAAACAATATTTTAGATTTTCAACAAATGCCATTGTATATGAGTTTCAACCAAGGATACATTATTTTGTTCATTCCTTAGATTCTTGAAGTGTTCGTTCTTATCTACACAAACGTCGATCTGAACTGAAAGCCTGATGAATAGTGTTTCTGTTGAACTAAATTGAAACCAATGACGCACGTCAATGAATAAACTGAACAAAATCCAGAGATTGTGTACTGAAAGAATTTATTGATCCGATCATTTTAAAACTTTGTTAACGATTTCTTAGTTTCGTTATTTTATTAACTACTTTTTGCAAACGAATACTTATCTGATAATCTGAGAATAGATAACCAATTACAATGAGGATTGTAACATAATCTTAGGTCTAGTCCATCCATGATTCGATAGTAGGTACCTACTACTAAGCAACAAGGAGATTTGAGATGCTCTTGAAATACATCGAGGTCGTACCGTCAAACTCTCATCAATTCGTCTTCCCATACTTAAAGCTCTAAGCTTACGTAATAAGAAATTGTGGCAGGCCGCTGACTTATCCACATCGTTACTCGCAACAAGGTCGTCACAAACTCAAAAATAGCAGAGCAATGAGTAGACATTCGTAAAAACGGCTGTTTTCAAGTTTCTCCTCGACACCAGTTAGATTGGCGAGTGTCCAAGTCCACGGGCAATTCGACACGAGCCAGTCACCGAGACGGCTATTTGCGGCCCTGCTGCTAACTCTTGCCTACGTCACTATGCTCTATTTACGAGGCACGAGCTCGCTATTGTACTCAATTATGTCACCTGGACATATTTTTAAAAGATATAGGTATATTGCTAAACTCAAGGTTAATTTTTGACATATTGACAACAGATGCGAGAAAAACAATTCCGCAAGGGATTTTGTGAACTTCTGATAAATAACAGCAATTGTTTGAACACATACATTTTGTTGCAGAACACGAGCACGACATAAACTGCCAAAATGTTTAAAAATCATTTAGAAATGATTGGCAGAAACGAGACGCCGTCGAAGAAAGCCAGGTTTTGGCAATCCTTCGTGCGATCTCTAAAAGGTAAGGATAAGTGACATTGAGAAATTAAGATGAACAATATTCATAACATGCCGAGAAGCAAATGGAATCATAGAAAGACGTATGAGAACTAAACATATTATAAGTCTATCATCTTTTACCTCAGGATCGGAAGACCTCAGAGCCGAGGAGAGGTACAGGCCCAGCCGCCGTAGCGTGTTCCCCGAGCTCTTGAGCACTAGCTACCCCTACACCAAGTCTATCTACGATGACCCCATCGGTGCTGCTGACAGGATCACTGTTCCCGGATACCGCTACCTGCCGGTCCACCGTGAGACCTACGGATACTCCCCACGCGCCATCTACTCTCACAACTACCCGCGCTCCCTTGACTCGTACAGGCCAGGTTAGTACACAGTGTATACAAACATACCACACATGTGCACACAAACACACGCTACACTAACCGACTTGCCAATCGACTACCTATTTGAACATTTACTATGTTTGCTAGACTTCAATAAACAAAAATAGACAATGTTGATAGATCACCTGTTGGTAGCAGTTCAATGGGTAGCCGATTGGCAAGTGCATCACTCACAATGATACTTTAGCAATCAAAGGTGACACCTTTGCTCGACGCAGTTAGTCTACTTAGAAATAAAAGTCAAAAGTGTTGTAATAACAATTCGTTTCCAAAATTCAATGCTAAAATTAATGTTCACTGTAAATATGACATCCTAGTTTAGAATAATTCTGCATAAAGTGAAAACATTAAATAACTTTTACAAGAGTTCAAGTCGTGCATCACGCTGGTCAATACAGTAGGTTATCAAACACAGACAACTTTAACCTAGTTCAGTAGTTTTCGCTTCAGTTCTAGAACTGTATCAACATTTTGTTTCAGCGGAAAAGGTCTCCGGAAGAGTGTAGATTAAAATTCAGGACTTCTTATATTACAAATATTACATAATTAATATATAGTCATATTGTAAGACATCATATCATATTATTATCTGAAAATGATCGTCATTTTTTGCAAAAGCAAATTATGCCATTTTTAATAATTTTATACAATGTCGTTGCGGGCTATTCGGCTGTCTATATTTTACTATGTAAGAAAGTTTTATACAAATAAAGAATTTTTATTGTACAGTTTTGATGATGTTATCCTGTCATCAGCTCGAAGATTGAAAGTTGATGAATCGATTTAACATTACATGGAGCCACAATACAATCACATGTTTAAAAGTTTCCTTGTAAATGAGTTTTCGTTGCAATGTAGGGCGATATAATGTAATACTCGTTAATATTACGTTTCGATAGTGGAAAGAGTTCATTTAATTTTAATATTTTTTTATTTGATCTTGGTAAAATGTAGAAATGAAGAATATTATTCGCTTCATTTGATCAAATACGTCTGTAATGCTGGCATTTGATGTTGTTGCTTGTGCAAGTTACAACTTATTTTACTAATACATATAATGCATGTGTCATTTGATAGAAATCACCTCTTCAAACATACTCGTAAGTCGTAACATTAGCTCACACTTGTTAAGTCCATGAATGTTACATCGACGTCACTGTACTGCATATCTTCTAGCATTTGTCAGGTGATACATATATTATTATTTACCCCTTTAAAGGCTTCACACACAGCAGCTATAATGTAAAGATGTACATTATAGCACGATACATCTCATTACATCTTTCCATAGAAATCGTCAGGAGACCACACACTGCAGCTATAATGTATATTTACATCTCTCATGTTCGGTAAGTAGGTCCTTATTACCCCCAAATGGGGCTTGTAAGTAACCAATTAGCGCTCTAGGGTATTAATGTAGCTAGAAAAGCCCTAGGGCGGTAAGTAATTAAAAAAAAAGTTTGCGGACATCTAACCATCATATTGGCAATAGACATCATGCATTCAGCCTAATGACAAAAGAGGTCGCTTCGCTATTCAGCCTTGTCTTCGAGTTTAATAGTCATCAATTTTAAATATCGAACGGCGAAGATCAAATCCCGTTCTTGAAAAAAAAAAAAGATGAAAAAAAGGCGGGAATAGAAAATTTTTACTTTAAATATATAAACATATATTATATTGTTTGTTTTTGGGACTTTTTTATAATTACGTGATAATTAGGAAAAAACATGAGTACTGCAAGTGATGAAGATTTAATTAAGCTGCACTCCCGAATCAATGAAAATGGGAGCTGAAGCAGCAATTAACTAATAAAATGTTTTATTCTTGCAATGCCGGTTTTTTCTACTTACCTCACAATCGAGATGTAAAGCAGAGTAGTTAGCTCGGGTGTAAGCATCAATTGCACCCTCGAACTATAGGCGCCCTCGCTGCGCTCGTGCGCCTAAATATCTCGGGCTGCAATTGATACCTTACAGCCCTTGGCTACTAATCTACTATTTTACATCTTCGAATCTCTATGGAAATATGTTATGAGATGTATCGTGCTATAATGTAAAGATGTATATTATTATAGCTGCTGTGTGTGAAGCCCTATAAACAATACTAATTGTGACTTAGCCCACAATGATTTTCTTTTATCAAGCCTTCCCGGCAAGTTGATGTAGAGGTGAGTTCTATGAATAACTTTCATGATTTACTGTGATTCTCCCAACATTTTCATTTTCAAAACCTAGCCTAGACGAATAATTAACTACTAACCTATTTGGAATTAACAAGCACTTACATCACTTCCTGCCATTGTATTACATGTTACTTTTTATACTTTAGTAAATACCATATGAAAATGGTCTTTTTATAATATTTTATCTAGGTATAACTTCTTCAGCAGTCTTCAATGTTATAGTTTTTTTCCAAGAAAATCGATTTAAAAATGGTTACAAAAAATTGATTTGTGTTATCCTTTCTTTTTTTAATGATTCTATCGACGAATCTAGTGTTTGAGCAAATTTGATTTAAAATGACAGTGAACACTGGCTTTGAGTCGAACCGTGTATCTAAAAGTTAAAGTGAAAACTTTAAAGTTGTTATTAGACATCGATTAATATGGTTCGAAACCAGTTCATTGGCATTCTAGAGTTTACCATTTATGAGAGTTTCATTAAATAGTTAACAGTATCAAACTCGATTAACTTTGAATTGTTTCCACTGACAGTATATCACGTGCCAAGGCGTGTGCGACGAGGCATCGACCCCTTCGATGCCCACAAGGCGTGGCAGGATCATCTTGACAGACTGGCAGCCATCGACAGGCTGTACCCCTCTCGCTACGGTCTCTACCTGAAGGACCGGGCATACCCCATCACCGACCTTAACGTTCCCATTTCCACTCCCCTGGCGCCCAGGAGCCTTAAAGGCATCGAATATGAGCCAGACAACAAGCCTCACTGGGGAACAGGTAAATTCTAACAACTTTATGCACGAACACATAGGATAAGATAATATAAGCGCTGCCGCGGTTTATCTGTACAAGTTTTACTTCTACAACTTATTTGTAGTCGTCTTTCGTGTCTGAGATAGACTGATTGTTATTGTAAATAAAGTACAGGCGAATCCCGGCCGTCTACTGATCCATGTCGGAGTCTAAGTGCGGAATACCAATTATGTTCAATAAATTATCTCATATAGATAACAATTCTAGTTGGAATATCCCGCACGTAGATCTACACATGGATTCAGAAACTTTCATATGAACATATTGGGACTCCATTCACCTGTAAGATTCAATTCAAATTGAATCTAATGCGTGTGGTATGACGTTGTCCGGGGAGAAAACGTGAAGCTAACAACAAATAAAGTAAGTAAAATATCATGAGATTGGTACATCAAAATAAAACAACAGGTACCGAACAAAATCTAAATACCTACGTACATACTTTACCTAGTACATTGTATTAAATAAACCATCCAAAATTCAAAATTGTAAATAAATAGAGTTTCAATCGTTAAAATTGATGCATTAGATACATTTGCGATATCTACATCCTGACATCCTACTGTAAAAATGACATCAAAATAATATTTTCTGATAGAGTGAAATTTTAAATTGTAATTGTTACGATATTATGTAGAAATAATTTTATACTTTCCCATAACTTGTTGAATAGTACAAAGTTTTAAGAACATTTAACTAACACTACGATATATTTTGTATTAAAACATAAAAGACCAACCCGTGTTTTGATTTAGTAGTTTAGTACCTCTCCGCTGTAATTTAAAGTACTAGTTGTTAAATAGATATTAATCGATAATTTGGCACAAAATTGATTTTAGAATTTAAACTTTCGTATTGAGACTGCCGCACATTCCTGCATCTACGTCTGTCTATAATTTTTCAGGAGCTTATGTTTAATGCCTGTTCTCCAGAAATGTGCGTCAGTCGTAATAGAGCTGAAATTTTCATGCATCAATATTTTGAAATGAACATGTTTGAGTTCATGCATGAGCTGCATTGTAAATATGAGCAAAGCAACATTCGCTCCGAAATGTTTACTTACGTATTCATGCTCAGCATACAAGAACACTACACTCTACAATTACTTATATTAAAATAGAAGACAGGTGATCTTTTTGTACGGTCTAATGTGTCTATCAACGTGGTCAATGGATTCTGTTATCAATTCCCGACGTGTATATTTGAGTAAGGTATTGATTATGAGACTTGCCATGAAGGAGCGTGGCCGGCGAGGATATCGGACGTGTTCAAAAGGGACCCATTTTTCGCTGAAGCTGAAAAATGGGCAGACTTTGATCGCTCACTCCGAGGGAAGTCCCCGACGCCCGTGAAGCCGAGGATTAGCCCACCGCGCGACTGCGAGGTCGCATACGATGCCGACGGTAAGGGCAACAGACACTCTGTACACCCTGGATCTTCGTCATGGCCCACTCTTATAATCTGGGTTAATGAATTCTTCTAAGTCAGAACCAAACTTTATACGTCCGAAGCCCCAGTTCAGTTCAGTGTAGAAGCATCTAATTCAGAGCTGTGTGAGACTTAGCATCTGTAGTTAATATAATTATATTTAACCTAAACGTTTCCTCTAATTTCTGTAGATTTGAATTTCCAAGTGAATAATATAACAGGACATTTTTATTCACATAAATCTTTCCTATTAAAGATAAAAATAATATAAATAATCATTGTGCAAGACCTGAAGTCCTGTCCAATGAGTGTATGTGTTCTTTTTCATAAAATTACACTTTTGCTGAAAAAATGCATGGCATGTAAGCAGAAATAAAACATACCTAATCATATTAATCACAACCGTTCATTAGTTTTTAACATTAGTTTGTTGATATTAACATTGTATTTATTAATACTTACAGTTTATTTATTTAAGAGTCCTATAAGAACTGCGAACTATAAAAAATTATATCTTGTTGTGTGATGAAAAACATGATCATTCCGCTAGATTGCAGATTTGTTAACGTATTTGTAACGTGTGCCAACTCATGAGTATGTCCAAGTGGCTATACAGAATTATTTGTAAAACATTTACAACCTTTCATGGGCTGAAAGTACCTATACTTACGTCAGCCTGTGCAATCAGTTTCATCAGTCGATTTTCATCAGTTTTGATATAAAATCATTAGTGTATCAAAAAAAATTAGAAGTCCTTAGTTGGTTTTTATAAATCCAAAATTAAAAGATTTCAAAATCATATTACATGCTAAAAGTAGTTTTTAGCTACCTAAAAAAGTGACGTGCGGGACTCTTAAATGATTAACATTATATTACGGAAGCAGAGTCACGCAGCTGCTGTGTTAAACGCTTGCTTAGCTAACCCTTTTTGGGCGGGCGATGACGAAGTGCAGCTATAGAATGTCTGTTGTCCCGGCACTAAACGTTATAGTTGTGGCGTATAGGTGCACCGCTGTACAACGCTGGCGGATACCGAAGAAGGCCTTGGGCTGACATTTTCAACCCGAGCCCCTCTCTACCGATCTCGGCCGTCACACGGGACCCCTTCTGGTACGACTGGCCGGAGCTGAGACCCATCGCTCGATGGGACCGCAGCCCCTCCTACATCCGTGACTCGTACCTGTCGCCAGTCAAACGCACCTTCCTTTGGGACAAACACCCGATCAGGCCCTTAGGTTAGTGGGATGCTGTAAATACGCAATACGTCACATTGCAGCTTTTGATGTATTCCGAGCTGTACAAACCGGCCTTTAACTACTTTATCATCGACATGGATTGCCACCGCCATTTATTAACTTTGAATACTTATATCGATGTTCCTACAATAAGATGTCAAGAGGCTGCAGTTGTTACTTATTACCTTTCATTAGGACACGCAATTAAAGTTTCCATAAAGTGCGTTGAGCGCGTAACTATTTGTTTGTTTAAACATCACACTTTTAGCTGAAATATCTCAAATGTTTACAAGTGTTTTAATATAATATCTCTAATTACGGCAGATTTAATGGTGGCAGACCGGTTCACCGTGGACGATCTAAGCAAGACTTTACCGTTTATTCGTAGTCTATAAAACATGCAAACTTAAGCAGGTATCTGTCGTAAAGTCGTGCAAGTGAATGTAGTTTGAATCCTATTGTCTTGTTCACGTGTTATTCCTGCTCATTTGTGGTAGTTACACGGTTGATAGACGTAGATCACCGACATTTCCGTTTACCATCATTGCCAATGGAACTTTTATTTCATGAGATTTGACTTTAGCACTTTCGATATTCAATCAAATACTATTCACCCTATACCTATCTATTCACATTGTCTATTTTCCTTATTTAGTTACCTACCTACATTAGATTTGCAATTTAAGTATATTGAACCGTTTAAGTAACTCATCGAATCATCTCAAATATTCAATAGTATCTATTAATTGCATAAGACCACATTTCATTGTCATAATAATATCTAAGCACGCAAAAGGATGCCTGGATGCACGATGTACCATCTCTTAAAACTACACACATAAACCCTAATCAGAGGCCTTACCACGAGCTCTTAACGCGATCCAGTTTAGATTGTGAGAAAGAGATGGCGCTAGACGACTTGTATAGCTCTGTGGTAAGGCTTCAGACTGTAAATATGAACATTATTATTAAGATACATCTACCTAATTAATGAAGCTAATTCCATAAACATTTCAATCGTTTTACGTGTTGGGTATGTTTCTCAAACATACGAGTTAACGAGTAAGTATAAATACTCTACCAATATGCAGAACGTTAACTCGGGACTCGTGGGAGACCTACATTTTATTCTACTCCACATTCGCTTTGGCGTGAAAACAAGGCGAAAGATGAAAAGGAGTTTCGACTTGACGTGCACCTAAACTTATTCAGCCTTACTACAAAAACTTAAACATCTGTTGAACACTTGTCTAAAAAAAGTTTGACTGCAAAACGGACCTTATTTCAACGTCATAATCTGACATTTTTTTAGACAAGTGTTCAACAGACGTTTAAAAGTTTTTGCGGTAGGTACCACCGATTAAAATTTAGCAAAGTACGTAAACTGCTAACTTCACTTTGAATATTGTATAAAATAAATCGAGATTCATATATCCATACTTTATCCTTATCCACTCCCAAGAAACTTTCATTTATAAAGGGCAGTGGACGACGCACTGAATCAGCAAGGTTTACTTTTGTTTTCTTTTACAGCTGCTGCTTACTAAGGGGCGCGACACCGAACCCACAATATACTAAGAACTTAATTTATATTTTATAAACTTTATCTGTTACACATTGACTATGTTAAAAAAAAATATTTAACAATAAAATTTAATAAAAATAAGCTACAAATTAAAATACGAATAATAATTTTTGATCAGTGATCACGCAAGATCTCAAAGACTGCAATAACATAGTCACTGCCACGAATATGAACTTGTTACAAAAGTTTTGTTTTTATTACCAAAATATTTTTATTTATTCCATAAATTAAAAAAATCAATAAAATCTAAAAACCGTGACTTTGTTTTCTTTTATCTGTAATTTGCTCATTGGCTCATAATTAAAGCATCATCTTCTATCTAAGCGATTCTTCTAT
Source organism: Agrotis clavis (assembly GCA_954870645.1). Taxonomy (NCBI): domain Eukaryota; kingdom Metazoa; phylum Arthropoda; class Insecta; order Lepidoptera; family Noctuidae; genus Agrotis; species Agrotis clavis. Next base: position 12,917,507 of record OX940930.1, read on the forward strand.
GATACATATTCTCTAAAAGGCAATTTTTAGGTAGTAAGTACAGACTTACGGTACCACGAGCTCGTGGCCGAGACAGAGCCTTGAGACAGTTTCAAACAGGGATAGAGCCAATAGTTTAGTGAAGACTGGGGCAGCCTTGCACGTGCACACAACTACCCAAGGGCGTCGCCAGCTTATGACTAGGGGGGGGGAGGAGGCAATGGGGCTATATTGAAATTATTCTGGATAATTCAATAGTTTCTACAACATAAATGTTCATTAAACCTTGTCGATTTATTTACGTGTTGTCATGCGATGCGGAATTTATTAATAAGTTAGGAAGTACCTACTTTGGTAACTGCCCCCCTGCCTTGGGCAACTGCCCCCCTGCCCCTCCTTGGCGACGCCCTTGCAACTACCCACATAACTTTTAAGAGTTGAAACGCTCTTGTGTCGGATATTTGGCAACAGGATGAACCTGGATGTAACCACTGAGTAGACCAAACGGAGAACACTGAACTGTGCTCCACATATTGCGGAGGTCTGCCCCGCCTGGGTGGAGCACTGCGCTGTGTCCTCACTGAATAAGCGGTGGCGACATCTTACGACCGACCCCCCGTAATATACTATCACTAATACATAGTTTATTAAAACAAAGTCGCTTCCCCCTGTCTATCCCTAAATCCCTATACGGATTTTAATGCGGTTTTTTTATTAGATAGAGTGCAGTGTAACATGAATAATACACTCATAGTAGAGATTGCACCCGTGCTGAGCCGGAGTGGGTCGCTAGTTATATTACAATTATTCCTATTATCAGTTTTACCTTCTATAAGCAGCCTGATGTCTGAATCCAGGCTAGACTCTAGATAGTTCTTTAAAATTCCCGCTCATTTTTCAAAGACAAAATTGGACGTAGATAAACAAAAAGGATCCAACCCACAACATGACCGAAAATGAGTTAAGTAGACCAAACTGCTCATCAAGGTCTATATTTTCGATTAGCAAAAACAATCCAACTTAAATATGAATATTTTGACATTAAAATGACACTGGTTACCAAGCCACATGTATGGCGAACCCCTATTTAAGTTTCGTAAAAACGATCCATTCCCCTTGGATCATATTGTAAAACGGCCAATCTAAGATGCGGACACGAAACTAAAATGTTAAAAAGAATCCAAAGCATGTGGATCCTTTTAGATTATAATATTTGACTTCAAATCATTGCAAAAGATACAGCTCGACATAAAAATGTAGAAAACCGGAAGTCGCCACTGTCTTCGCGCTACCAGCACTTTGAATGATTTTATTTCATTTTTTTTCACTTATTACGTTAGTTTTATGGCACAATAATAAATCTAACAAACCTGCGGTCTTTGTTTACATCAAATCTCAAAGATTTTAAAACGCTGTCAGAAATAAAAATTTTAGTTCCGTTTCAATCCGTTCTGGCCAAGCTGTAAATCACTAAAAAGATTCAGAAAGCATGAATCTTTTTTGTGAAACTTGATTTTTATTTAAAAACTGCACTGGTTAAATCACAAAAACGATTCAGTTCGCGTGGATATTTTTCGCTAAACACATTTCTGTGTTTCTGTTGGTATTGATGAATGAATGAGTTTTGGACTGTCAGACTCGTACTGACTAAAATCAACGGTGACCCTTCAATAGCCCTTTTACGTTCAAGCAGGCTTTGGCTTCTAAAGGGGCCGCGTTGGATTGCTGGCGCGCGTGGAACAAGACGTGCCGTCGACCCGGGCATGGTCTATGATCGGACGGCGAGTCACCCATTACTCACCGCCCGCATGCCCGCTCCTACGGTGGCCAGAAATCGCCTCGCGACGTCTGTCAGTTGCTGTGGGCGTCTCCCGCGATAGCTGGTCTTGAGGTGGACTCTGTTCTATACCTCACGCGTCCCACCTCCTCCTTTGCTAGCATGACTGCTTCGCGGAAGGAGGCGACCGCTTTCCATTCCGTCTCGGATCATGGCCTCGACCTATGCCGGGCGCGAGAGGTCGCTGCATATCGCCTCTGTGAGGACACTCCGGTGCTTTGCCCAAGCGGGCCAGTCGGGCGTTTCTTTCTTTCCTATGCGACACAGGAACCTCCCGAAACATCCGTGCCCGGTAAGGACCTGTGTCAAGTGAAAGATGAGGACGCCGTGACGCCTCTCTAGCCACTCTTCAAAAGGGGTCTTACTACCCTCCATGCCGCCTTGAGATCGCGCCGGAGCTCTTCTCGCAGTGCTTCGACTTGTCGAGGCAGCGGCGATTCCCCCAACTTTGCGCCTCCACGCGCCAGTCGTAGACGCACTGGAGGGCTTTCGCCTTCAGATCCTAAGGCGGCAATCTGGCCAGGAAATTGGCCGATTTGCGGCGATCGTGCGGTATCCCCTTGATCTTCCGTATGGCCATGACGCTCTGGCATGCGACTAGCTTTGCCGATCGCCTCCGCATGCACAGGGCCCACACAGGGACCCCGTAGACCTAAGACCTCACGATACCGGTGTACAGCCCACGGCAGGAGGCGTTTGACCCGCTGAGATTGGGCAGGAGCCGCTTGAAGGCGGTTACCACCCGATTCAGCTTTGGGGCCAAACGAAGGAAATGTTCCTTAAAGCTCCACCGGCTGTCGAGGATGAGTCCCAGGTACTATATCGTCGACTCGACGCCGATGCAAGCCCCTTCCACCGTTATGCGGGACTCTGACCGTGGCCGATCCCTGTGGGACGCCGCACGACATCCCTGCGGTGGCCGGGATAGATGACGGCCCTGTCCATCAAATAGGCCTCGACCACGCGGCGGGGGTAGGTCGGCACCCGGTGATATCAAACTACTTGTTTTATTAATGAAATGAATATTTTTTAACGATTTAAGTGGCAATTAGCTATTTTGAATCGTTTTTGCTAAATGGAATTGAGGTCAACATAATTGAAAATAGCTTTTATCAAAAAGGATCCTAAGACACATTTAGTTGAATATCTCAAGAAATAAAACTAAATTCTCTTAAATTTATTTATATGAGTAAAATATACATTGCCACACACATATTTTTTTAAGAAACCATTAAACATAAGCAAGTCTATAATGAGCAAACACAGGATAAACTTCAATCTCGATTATCTCAAAAGTAACATTTTGTGGGGTGGATCCTTTTTGGTTATCTACGTCCAATTGTACCTACAAAGAGTAGAATGGACTAGAAAGAGAGATAAACGACTAGTGGCCACCACGATGTTATTATCACAGACTACTTAGAGATACTACGTATGTTATTATCAGGCGCGGTCCGAAGGGGGGGGGGGGTCACAAAAGACATGACCCCCCCAAAATCTAAGAAGAAAAATCTCAAAAATTTGCCAAATAATAAAAGGAAACTAACTATCCCCTAACGGCGTTTTTATAGTTTGCCGACATCTTGTGCAATATGCAATAGGTCTTGTGCAATAATATTTATTTTATTCCAGATACCTATTTTTTATTAGTGTATCGAGTGACCCCCCCCAAAATTTCAGGCTGCGACCGCGCTTGGTTGGTCTTTCCTGTCTTTCCCATGGACTTATTACAGCTCGACATAAAAATGTAGAAAACCGGAAGTCGCCACTGTCTTCGCGCTACCAGCACTTTGAATGATTTTATTTCATTTTTTTTCACTTATTACGTTAGTTTTATGGCACAATAATAAATCTAACAAACCTGCGGTCTTTGTTTACATCAAATATCAAAGATTTTAAAACGCTGTCAGAAATAAAAATTTTAGTTCCGTTTCAATCCGTTCTGGCCAAGCTGTACATGTCTATGGTCTTTCCAGCTCCCTTTGCCTGTCCCAAAGAGGGACGAAAAGAACAAAAAAAAATGTCTATGGTCTTTCCTGTCTCTATAGTCTATTTGTCTATGGTTCACAAACCATAGACATATAGACTGTAAAGAGGGTATTACAACACCTTCCTACATTCAGGATCATCGGATCCTGAATGTAGGTATTGATGATTTTGTTGATTATAATTCTGTAATTAAATACGTCTTACAGCTGCGAATAATATTTTAATCAACATACAACCTAGCACTGGCCTGCAAATTGCAAAATACGTAAGAAAATTTGAATTTTGCGGGCTGGTTGAAGCATTCACTTAAGGGCTGATTTTTCAATAGTCAGATAACTTTGAACAGTAATTTAATCGTTATAATTCAAAACTAATCTTTGGACATTTCCATAAACATTGACTAAATCCAACAGGAAAGATAATAATAATTATGGTGATGAGTGGGATTGGGATCAATGTTAAGCAGCTATTTTGCAGTTCACACTTTAAGACCTTTTCAACATATTTTATTGGTGATGAGAAACTCTTCATTAAAAACTAAAAATAAAACAATATGGCTTGGGATGGTGCAGTCCATTCTTTACGTCTATGGTATGACCGAAGCATCATTCGGTCACTGGCACAAAAGCTCAGAGCCACACCAAACAAAAAAAAAACAAACTGTTTCCTGTCCATGGATATAGAAATATTAGGGATCGAAGGCTTGTAACATTAAAACCGTGCCTTATTTTTTAAGGGGGATGCTCCAACTAGCCCGCGAAATTCAATTTTTTTTACGTTTTTTGCAATTTGCAGGCCAGTGACATGTTGTAGCTTTATAAATATATGAGTTGCGGTAATAACAAGTATAATTTTAAATATAAAAATTATCAAAAAACTCGCTCCATCAGCTCTCACATAGAAAAGGTGCATCATGTTAAAATCTCCGAAATCTAACTACGATGCACCTTTTCTATGTGAGAGCTGATGGAGCGAATTTTTTGATAATTTTTATATTTAAAATTATGCTTGTTAACACGTTCGCGCGCGGCGCTCACTTTTTCGAAACATGTGATGGAGCACTGTTTTCCCCCATACATTTTTTTAAGACGTATGGTGACGTTCTGCAATATATAATCATTTTTCATTTTTTTTATTAAACACTACGTCTCGATACGTCGACGTGCAGTTACGTTCTGCCACATTTTATCCTTAAAAACGCATTAAATTATACAAAACGTATCTGTAAATTCGTTTCCATCTACAACAAATAAATGAAATTAATTAAAGTAAGTGTAATTATCGGTATATAAATATTTTATATATACATACACATGAAATACACATACAAATCTCCAAATCGGTCAAATGTAATTTACTACATTTTATTACAGACACACACAAACTGTCTTGGCGACACTGTAATAGTTGGACATAAATAAAAGCTAGTCAAATTAACATTACTAGTCAAAAAGTGTTTAAATCTTATATAAACAAGATTTAGTACTTAGTGTAATGCCCGAAGAACATGGTTGTGATGGATCCGAGTTTGTATTGTCACTTTTTTAATGTTTTTCTTCCTTCTTGCTCGCTTTGTTTTGTTCATCTAAAACAATGGAATTTCTATGATTAGAACTAAAATAAAACTACTCTAGTTGCTCAAATACAAAAATAATTATTGTATTTTATATAATTCACACTCTATTATTTAAATCCAGTATAAAATATGTGATAACTTACGATTTTAAAGTTTCGTCACCCTGGAGCTCACACTACTGTACACGTGGGTCGCGTAACAGCGCACAGCCCGACTGACAGTATGGCGGAGCATACTCCAGTTGACGACTATGGACGTTCTGCGTTTGTGGGTAGGTGTCATTGTATGTGTGAGAAGCACCCACAAAACGCTTTAAAATGTCGATGCTGTGTGACACTACGAAATCAAGATTTTGATATGTTGTGGCACTGTGACGTCACTATACGAGCATTCAATGAGAATCTGACGTTTCCTTACGTACTGAATGATAGAAAAATATAAAATTTGACGTATCGATACGTTGTGCGACATCGTATCTCGGTTTTTTTACGTATCCATACGTTGTGAACGCGAATGTGTTAATACCGCAACACATATATTTATAAAGTTACAACATGTCACTGGCCTGCAAATTGCAAAAAACGTAAAAAAATTTGAATTTCGCGGGCTACATCGAAGCAATCACCTTAAGAAAGAGAGGCACGCAGCTTGGGATTTTTCTCCTTCTGGCATTGGTAAGTGTTTACACAATAAAAAAACATTACCAACATTTACATAGTTATTGAGTTAAAGTTTTTTTTTTATATGCATACTTGTACAATTATATTACATTTTTCATAGCTTGTGATAGTTTTTATATTCTGTTATGCATTTTAGTTACTCATATTTTTAAGTAAAATGAAAAAAAAGATCACAAATCTCCAATGATGTTTCCCGAAAAATTAGGAGGTGTATTTATCGTTTAAAATGGCAACCCTATGATGTTGTCGTTTGTAGGGTGACCAATATAAACTGGCTTCTGAGATTAATCGTTTTTAAAGAAAAAGTAATGTTAATTAACTTATTAGAGGAATAGTTTTATTTCGATTTATAGTGAGTATCTATATTCTAAGATGTTTATGAAAGACTAGGCTAGATTACTGTACTGTACACTGTAAATATTAATGTGACATTTTTCTTACCGTTTTTCTGTAGGTATTCAACTTCCTTATAGAAAACTTCATTATTCTTTATTTTACACACACAATATAATGGGGAAGGCAAGTGTCAAAGTTACATGTGACAGTTTGGTCCCAAAAGAACTGTCAAATCAAAGGAATTTTCTGAAAAAAAAAACGATTTATTGATGTAAAATGACTAGATGTTGTGTATTATGCTGTAAAAAAGATTAATACCATAACTAAACAATCGAATACACCTTTCAAAATAATATTTACTTTTCTATTGGAGGTTAAGTACCAGTATTGCATCGCTCTATAAAACATGAAATGGTTCGTCTGGCGGAAGAATTATCACCTGGAACGAGTTTTGTGATAGTTGTGGTGTTAAGAAATTAAATATATTGTGATATTTCTCGAATCTAAATATAAAAAAAGGGGTAAAATTACTGACATAAAACATTATGATATTTTATCAAAATAGAAAGTCAGAAGCAGCATTATATTCTTGTTATAGAAGAGGACAGGTAAAACATACCTAAACTCAAAAATTGAAACCTCAACTACAAGTAATTGTGGATTTATTCCGATTTATTATTTTTTTTTTTTTTTTTTTTCACTTAGTTATTATATTACAATCTAGCCTAAAAAGGCTAATAAGCAATTTATATCTAACTTAATTTGCTAACAGTAAAATTATATCTAAGAGCACGTCCATTGCGTTTACTTAGCGTCTGTTAAGGGGAAGTCACTTTCTTATTGTGTCCATATAAATAGCTAGGCACTAATTTTCACTCACTGTAGTCACAAATAAATTACACTACACTAACTCAAAAGGCTTAGTCCTTTTCAGCCTTCTTACTAGGTTCGTATTATCAAGGAGCTGGATGGCCTCGATATTTACGTGATGATGAAGCCGATGTTCATGGGCTTCTGCATGTTTTTGGATTATGCTGTTTACGAACTCTATATTAAGGTCCCGATGGATGTCGTCAATTCTTATGTACCAAGGCGCGTTCACGATGTTCTTGAGTACTTTGTTCTGGAATTTTTGTATAATTTCTACATTGCTTTCTTTGGCGCAACCCCATAGTTGTATGCCATAGGTCCATATTGGCATAAGGACTGATTTGTAGAGCAGGATTTTGTTAGAAACTGATAACGCGGAATGCCTTCCTAGTAACCAGTTCATGTTTCTGTAACGAATTTCTAATTCTTCTCTTTTCTTTTTGACATGGGCTTTCCAGCGAAGCTTTGCGTCTAAGGTCATACCAAGATATTTGGCTGTGTTTTCATACGGAACAGTTTTGTTGTTTATGTACACAGGGTTGTATTCTGGTTTTTTATTAGTGAAGTCAATGTGAATGGATTTTGTTTCATTCAACTTAATCCTCCACTTTTTGGTCCAGTCATAGAATTGACTTATTGCTTTTTGTACTGTTACCACAGCTTCTTTGTGACTCGCTCCGGTGGACATTATTGCGGTATCATCAGCAAAAGTAGCAACAGTTGCATTTTCTAGTTCTGGTATATCACACGTGTACAATAGGTACAGGACAGGGCCTAGAACACTTCCTTGTGGAACACCAGCTTTTATTTCCTTCAGTTCAGAACAGGCATTTTCCTGTCTTACTCTAAAGACTCTACCAGTTATATACGATTCTAGTATATCTGCATACTGTTTTGGCAACATAGTTCTAAGTTTATAAATTAATCCTTCGTGCCAAACTTTGTCAAAAGCCTGGGCTACATCTAGAAATACGGTGGCACATACTTTCTTATCTTCAAGAGCTTTTTCAATTACTGTTGTAATCCTATGTACCTGATCTATCGTTGAATGCTTTTCTCTAAATCCAAATTGATAGTCGGGTATAATGTTACTATTTTCTATAATAGGTTTCAGTCGTTTCAGTAGTAATTTCTCGAATAGCTTTGACATCACTGGCAGCAAGGAGATAGGCCTGTATGACGTTGCATCTTGAGGTGGTTTCCCTGGTTTGGGGATCATGATTACTTCTGCAACCTTCCATAGGTCTGGAACATGCTTTAGTCTAAAAGAAGCATTGATAATTTTGGTAAGTTTTGCCAATGCTTTCCTTGGTAGGTTCTTTAGGATTTCCCCTGTGATAAGGTCATAACCAGGGGATTTTTTTGGGCTGATGTGATCTCTGATTACCTTACATACTTCTTTTGTTGTTACAAGTTTTATATCTTGGTCTGCTTGCTGTGGTTGTTCAAAGTGGAAATTTTGGTCTTCGTTCTCGGTTTGTGTAAAGGTTTCCTCTAAGTGTTGAGCAAATCTTGACGCTTTTTGCTGGTTACTTATTGCCCACTGTCCATTCAGTTCTTTTATTGGTGGTATGTGAGCAATAGGTTGTTTTTGGTTTCTTGTGGCTTTCCATAATGAATAATCAGTCGATCGATCATTAGTCAGTTGAAGGAGGTGCCTAGTCAAGTTTTCGTCACGAATTTTCTTAATTGCGTTTCTAATTTTTTTAGTGATGTTGTTCAACAGTGTCTTATCTTGCGGAAACCTGTTTTGCTGCCACTTTTTTCTCAAGGTTCTTTTTTCTTTAATCAGATCTATTATTTCTTTTGGGTAACTATTAACTTTTAAAGTTCTTTTATTATCGGTTGTATTAGCCCATGCAGTTTGTTGGACATCTACAATAAATTTGCTTAGTTCGAGATTAAGTTGATCCTTATCATTAATAAATATATTTAGGTCTATTTTACTGTCTAAGTCTATTTTAAAGGATTCCCAGTCAGTGGACTTGTTCACGAGAACCGGATTGCCTTCTCTATGTTGGATATGTTCACTCATATGTAAAATGACTGGTGAGTGATCAGAATTCATATTGAAGCCTTCTTCAGCAGTTATAAACTCCGAGGGTATGTCTTTGTATATAAAAAAGTCAATTAAATCTGGAATTTTCCTTGAGTCCGTTGGCCAATATGTCGGTTTTCCAGTTGATAGAACCTCTGATTTTGTTTCTCGTATAGCATTAAGCAGCTCTCTGCCTTTTGTGGTAGTAAGCCTAGAGCCCCAATAGGTGTTCTTGGCATTAAAGTCTCCACCTAATATGAATTTATTTCCAAGTCGCATTAAGAGTGTTTTGTATTGCTCTTTTTTTAGTGCGTGTTTTGGGGGAATGTATATAGCTGCTACAGTAACCAAGTCGTATCTCTTCGTTTTAATAGTTATACCGATCACTTGCATTTCTTGATCTTCACATTTGGTCTGTTCATAGTGATGTATGTTTTCTCTAATTATAACAGCGCTGCCTCCTCTCGCAGTGTTATCTGGATGCAGGGCGTGATATATCTTGTAACCTTGAAATTTTACAAACGATTGTCGTGTAAAGTGTGATTCAGATATTAAGCATATATCTATCTTTTCTGTATCTAGGACGACTTGTAACTCTTGTTGGTTATGTAGCAGTCCATTAGCATTCCAGGTCATAATCTTGACGTTGTTACTCATTTCTACAGATGAATAGGAGCTTTTTTGGAACTCATTTCTAGTTTTTTAAGCCGTTGATCAAATGTTGACATTAGGCTTAAAATTTTGTCGAGTTTTGTTTCCGAACTTGATTCCACGTTGTTTGTGACTACTTGAGAGTACAAGGGCTGCTTGGTTGGTTGGTGGTTCATTCCTTTCTTTTCGGTAGCTTCCTTGGTAGCTGATGGTTCGGTATGCTTCAATGGTCTGGATGCAGTTTGCTTTTTAGTATGTTTGCTTTTTAATACTTGCATCTCCTTTGCTACTATACACCCTCTATAGTTAGCTGGATGAGCCTCGCCACAATGGACACATTTTGGTTTATCTTGCGCTGGTTTCATGCAGTCTCTTGTGAGATGTTTGCCCGTGCACTTGACACACCTTGGTTCTTTCGAACAGTACTTCTGGGTGTGTCCATAGGCTTGGCATCTTTTACACTGAGGAACTAGCTTAGATGCTCTAAGTGGGTGAATTTCAACTTTACACCCTAGAATATTGGTGATTCCATAAACTTTGTTTATGTCTTCGTCTTTTTCGAATGACAACATAAACATGTTGAGTGGTTCTTTTTTCCTCCAACTTAATTTGCTAACAGCGTTTTCAATTTTGTAGCCCTTGTTTTTCAAGTACTCTACGATTCTTTCTGGCTGGCATGTATGATGCAACTTTTTAGCCATCACTCGTATTGGTCTGGCTTGTTTGTTCTCATACGAGTGCCACAGTAAATTATTTGAGGTTATTAGCTTCGTAGTCTCTCTGTAGGCATCTTCATTGGTTGCATTTATTTTGACGCTATCGCCGTTCATCATTTTTATAGTGAATGCGTCACCTTGAGTACTGGCTATTAAGTCGTAGAATGACTGGTAATTTTTGACACCCTCCACTATTATTGGGGGTGGCTTCGGCATTCTTTTGGCTTTTATGTTCCCTTGTTCATCATTACCGTTACTGGTTTGATCGGAAGGAGGAGTGAGCGTACGGTTCAGTTTCCGTTTTTTTCTTTTATTTTCAATCCTTATCCACTCCGTTTCCCTGGCTAGTTCATCCTCGTCCGTCTCATATTCGACAGGTTTGGGTGAACTTTCTTTGTTGGCCTTTTCAGAAGCCTTATTTTTCTCTTGCTCAGCTTGGTTTTTTAAAATTTCCTGCAGCCTTTTCATTTCGGCTTTAAGCTCCATTACTTGACATTGTAATTCTTCTCGCTTTGCTTTTTCTTCGCTGTAATACTTAAACAGCTCATGTTCCAGCTTAGTTGTTAGCTTAATTGTTTGCGTTTGCGAAGCCATGTTGATGAAATATGTCTTCGCCTTAACAAATAATATGTCGATCAAGCATTTTTCGTACAAACACTATCTGGGTCATCGCGACCACTCCGAGCGAACGGTTGACGCACGGGTCGGCTACAATGTTGTGATGCGTTTGCACTTTGCTAACTAGCGCACGCGATCGCGAGAGGCACACGTCCGTCCTCTAAGTAAAAACGCGGCGACCGATTTATTATGGTAAAATCAAATGTATTACCACTCAATTAAATCCCTTTTTTTCTCTTGTAGATGCACCGCGGCGTCTTAATTCTTCTTTAAGTATATGCACTTGCATTGACTAATAATTTTCCATATTTGTTTTGTATCTAAACTCAATTTTTATAACAATAAATCTTGTTTGTTTTTTGTACAAGGTAGACAGTAATCTGACGTAGGGACCAACTATCGCAGCGCCATCTACGATTAGCTTTGAGTTGCCATCCCCATTAAAATAACATTTCACTTAAGGGTACAGCTTGACATAAAAATGTAGAAAACCGGAAGTCGCCACTGTCTTCGCGCTACCAGCACTTTGAATGATTTTATTTTAATTTTTTTCACTTATGATGTTAGTTGTATGGCACAATAATAAATCTAACAAACCTGCGGTCTTTGTTTACATCAAATATCAAAGATTTTAAAACGCTGTCAGAAATAAAAAATTTAGTTCCGTTTCAACCCGTTCTGGCCAAGCGATAAGTTATGCACAAAGGCGAGCTTAAGGTGATTGCTTCGATGTAGCCCGCGAAATTCAATTTTTTTTACGTTTTTTGCAATTTGCAGGCCAGTGACATGTTGTAACTTTATAAATTTAAGTGTTGCGGTAATAACAAGTATAATTTTAAATATAAAATTTATCAAAAAATTCGCTCCATCAGCTCTCACATAGAAAAGGTGCATCGTAGTTAGATTTCGGAGATTTTAACATGATGCACCTTTTCTATGTGAGAGCTGATGGAGCGAGTTTTTGATAATTTTTATATTTAAAATTATACTTGTTATTACCGCAACTCATATATTTATAAAGCTACAACATGTCACTGGCCTGCAAATTGCAAAAAACGTAAAAAAATTTGAATTTCGCGGGCTGGTTGGAGCATCCCCCTTAACCCACAGAACTTCCCCTTGCATACTCGGGCACCATTCTGCAATATTTGCTCTCGTTTTAGAAGCTGATGTTTTATAGTACTATTAAGTATTCTGTGGTGGTGGTTTTCGAAGGCGGTTACTTCTTTTTTTGAAAACTTTTTATTTTACCATTTTTAGTTCAAATATTCAACCCAAATTCTTGTCAAATAAGTACGTAATCCGTAATACTGGTAAAAACATCATCCAAGTACACAATAAGAAATGCTCATGCATCAAAAACTATTGAACGTTTAGTTCAATAGTAGTTGAAAGAAATATTCATCGTTCCAAATGACAGGTATACTTCATGGAACAAAAAGAGAATCATCAAAAACGGTACAACCCAGTCGTAATATCAGGTACCAAGCATAAAAAAAAAATACAGTCGGATTGTGAAAATCTTGTCTGCCCATTTAAAGAGAAAAATACACATTTCGTAATACTATAAGTACCTACTTTCTGTAACACTATAATAATAATATCCCCAAAATACTGTATCATGGACACACTATTAGAAAGAAACAGATTCCCAAGCTGTGCCTTTCATTCGTTTCAAGGTCACCGATTTGGGATCGTTTTTCTAGAAGCACTAACTCCTGTAACTGTATCTCCTTGTTCCTGTCAAACTGACTGACTTTGACATTGACAGTACGGGAACGTTATTGTTTAAAAAATCCAATAATTTATTGTTGTTTTGCTGTGCTGTACGGATTAAACAAACTATTTTAGAACAATGGGTGAAAAAGTAGATCTTGCAAATGATGTGGAGATGAACAGCTCCGAAATAACTTTTGATAATTTCACCATTCTTAAAGAATTCGGAAATATTGTGAATCTTGTCAGGTAAGTCGAAAAAAGGTCTTCAAAATTGTTTTAATCAGTCTGCTTCAGGGCATTATTGAAATCACTTTTTTATTTGAAGGAATGAAGATTTTCTTGAAACTGTTCCCAAAGCAAAACTTAGGCGCGTGAAATGGATGCCCATGTTCAACTGTTTGAAACAAGGCATTCTGGACGAGATGGTACAAGAGTTAAGTTCAATGTGGGAGTATGAAAACATGCCCCAAAAGCTTGAAATACTTGAAAAGCAGAAAGAAAAATTCATGGACATGGAATCTGACGAAGCTTTGTGGTAAGTTCTGTTCAAGTATGTTGTGATCACAAGTCTTGTATAAAATAGAACAGCTAATTTTCTTCAAAACTTAATATTATCATGATTACTTGCCTAACAAAAATTAAGTCAATGTTATCTAGAGAGATCCCTCATGCTGTCCTACTACTGGAACAAGTTCCAGAAATTCTGGACACTGAAGCTGCAGCAATGATGTTATCCTTTTTTAAAGCGCAAAATTGTATTAAAGCTCACTAATTATTCTGAGCAAGGTTTATGTATCTGAATCAACGAAGGGCTATATAGGCTGTGCTACCCATCTATTTGGGATGATTTCAAGTCTTCTATTCTAGAGTTCATAGAGAATCACAAATGGTCCTATGACTAAAGGCTCAGAAAACAGCAAGCGCAGTGCCAGCGTTAATACTGAATCCATATTAATAGTGTGTAGTTTATGTTTGGATATAGAAATGAAAACTACTCATCCAATTTTTTTTTAACTGTATTGTCCTAAAAGTATTTTTTGTGAAACACATGTTATAAATTATTTTTGTCCATAGGAGACCTCAACTGTCAGATGTGCAAGCACAGTTAAAAGCCAGTGATGTTGCCAATTTGAAAAAACAAAAAGTCCTACTGGAATCTTTGGCAAAAGAATATGAAGCACGAGTTAATAGGGTCAAGAAAATACTATCTGCCAAGCGTGGTTACCTGAAAGCTCTACAGCTAGAGATCCAAAAGTACCAGCGAAGAAACGAAGATCTTATTATAAAAATTAATGATAAGTTGGACAATCACCACAGTCTGATTAAATCCACTCTGACAGATAAAATTGATATTGAAGAGATCAACTGGAAAGAGAAGGATATGGAAAATTGAAAATATTTGAATAAAATTTATTTTTCAGAAAATTGTACACACCTGAGAAAAAGTACAACAAAATGTTATAAGTTATATAATTTGAAACTCAATTGCTTTTGAGACTTATCTTTCTCTAAGTGTAGATGAAAATAGAATAAAATTTTAAAGTGACAGTAAATTACATAAGTTCTAATGTTGCTGCTATCCATCAGCTAAATATTTTACAGTACAGTTAAAATTAAGAACAGATATAATATTATAGCAACATAATTATCTTCTAACAACAAATTTATAAGCATCAAGTGATGTAAAAGTATGAAATAGATTTTAAGTCACATTTACTCTCTTAATAGATACATAAATTGTTAGTTTTAAACAAAAATACATTTTGTAAATGCAAACCAAACTGAAAAATAAAATAAAAATAAACCTCTTACTTTAAAATAGTAATATTTATTAATGAAAAATACAATCATACAAAGTTAAATAAAATTTATTGTACAATGCAAAACCTGCATATAATTTTATAATATAACAGTAATAATACAGCAATTGCACTATTGTTGCGAGGACTACACTGCTTCTACCACATTTTATAAATTAAATCAATTCATTTTGAGACTTAACAGTAAATGTTGAAGGGAAAGCCTCAGTAGGGGAGATCATGTTGAACATTCGTCAAATTTTGAACAGATACTTAATCGGTAAGAATAATACTGAGTGCAAAATAATATTAATTTCACTGGGTACTTCACACCCTTCCCTAACACATTGATTGCAATGGAGTCCTAGAACAGAAAAACACTTATTGCTATGACGAGGTGAAGGTTAATATCATGTCTTAGGCCAGCTCCACAATAGGATTATAGAAAACAAAATATAATTAACTAAAATAATAATCAAGGGATTAAGTTTCCATGGACGATCATTCATTTTAATTTTGCCTAATCCAGTAAAACTAGAAATTTCAAATTAACCAATTATCGTCACTTACTCAAGACCTATATATAATTTACATTTATAGGCACATTAGTTACAGAATAAACCAAGCGAATGTGCTTTCGATCCACTACAACTTAATAAATAGGTAATATGAAATGTAACGACGCTTTCGTCTCCAATGCCCGCATCTTTAAGATCACTTGCCACCTCTCAATCTTTTAAAATTAACGAAACAATTTACTACAACATCAATATGTTACAATAACACAACAGGGTACAATACCACTTAGAAGGCTGCCTTATAATCAGGGATCGAAAAAGCAATAGTCACCAAGGCATCGCCGAATAGATAATGTCAGCTCAATACAATCTGTAGAACTAAATTCATAAATTAATATCACTCACATTAATAATAAAAATTAAAAATAAGAAGGCACAAGCAAATCGATAAATAAATTTTAACAATACGCGACATATTATTCGGCTATGTCTAATGACCATACTAAACGTAATAATTATAATACATGATATAATTAATTATTTGTAGCATTCCTCTCACTGTGCAGCACACTGGATCCCAAACGTCAGTTATTTCTTCTTAGGTGGTGATCGCTGAGGTGTGGCTGGCCTCCCACTGTTTATGCCATTGTACTGGTATTTTGCCTTTTTCTCAGATGGCTTTAGAATCTGGGAAAAAATAGTAAAAATATTACAAGTTATTGATTGTATTGCCCAACTGTCCAATACTAGTACTACCAGTAGTAAGTTTTGTTTCAAGTACCTACAGTAATATGTCCAAATACGTCTAGGATACATCTAACTACCAATATTTTAATATTGTTGTTTGGTGAGCCAGTAAGTAACTGCCAAACTTTCCAACCACCTTTTATTTTAAGTTGTAAGTAGTTAATTACTTCACATATTTTATTCCACAGACAGACACTAGACAGGCTTACTTGCAGCTTCATAAAGCTTCCTTTCGTGAGTGATACATGCATGAAACTGGGCAGAATGGGAAAAATAAAACCATACTAGCAAAAAAAAAACAGTAATAAAAGTTAAATAAAATTGATGAGTCAATAATAACTAACAATAGTAATAGAGTACGGTTGTGCAGTGACTGAGCGATCGACTGCTATTCTGCGTGTCGCGGGTTCGATGATTCCCGCACGGAACAAATATTTTTACTACATACCTAAAAGTAGTAGTACCTACTGAATTTAACTGCATCTAACATGCAGAATAAATACCTAGTGTTTAAATGCATTCTGTCACAGGTGCATGTGAAACGGCACAATCTAAGAGAGGCCTCTAACTAGTGGTTGAAGTTAGGCTGAGACGACGAAATAATTTATTCTAAGTACCAATGAAAAAAAAAATAAGGGGTTGGAAATCAAAATGATATCCTCTGTTGAACAAATGTGATTCCATAAAATGTTGTTCGCATCGATTGAAAAACCACTGAATGTAACTCGCACAGAACATTGCGCTAATGGATGCATTGAATAGTCGTATCAGTTCACGAAGAAGTTTATAATAACATTTAAAAAGATGATACTTGTCCTTGTCCCTCTCACTCTCCTAAGAATGCTCAGAACACTCTGCAGTGCTACGTGCTAACGAACGACACGGCGCTAGTGATGTCATTTCATTACATCAAATGGGGAAGGCCGGTCAAAGCTAATTGTAGATGGCGCCACCACAGCTAAGTCCTAATCCGACCAATGAGGAAGTACTATTTTGAAGTACCTATAGATAAGATTTGAACCAATGACGATGCTTGGAACAAGCTATACTAGCGCCATTAGTTCCCCAGTTGCCATCCCCATTGCATTAAAAAATGTAGTACCTCGAATTTACCGCAGCTCATGAGTGGTGGCGCAGACTACTCGTGGCACACGTGAGGGAGAGAAGTACGTTGCAAGTTTAAAATGCACCGCAACTATTTTTAGGTTTAACTAAATTTTAAAACAAGCCGATCAAGTTGGCAAGAATTGGCAGTGGCAGATACTATGGCCATATGGCCCCCAGTATTGTATTTATTAGGATGCGCTGTCATCGACAGCATAAAGTCTAGAATCTAGATGGTAAAAAATGGTCGTAGTGAATGGGAAGAATAAGCTAGCGGCTGAAATAATTAGTTCGCAACAGATTTCATGAAATCTTCGATATCTATCGCTGTGATTGTGTTCGTACAGGCAAGTTCTGAAACCACTCATGGATTAAATATTTTTTTGTAAATGTTACAAAAAATTACGTCGCCAACAGCGATAGGTGGCGCTGTTGTCGCAAATAAATCTCGATGTTTTGTCATCTTCCCATGCAACCGTGCGAAGCAGCAGCACCAGTTGATAATTTTTTAAATGCGGCAGCTCAATATCTTAGAGGGTGCTTATAATGAAGCAGGTTGTCGGCACACACAGGTCGGTACTGGTAAAACTTGTACGACGAAACCGGAAAATCTGCCTAAGATAGTAGCCGTCATGACTTCCAATTCGTCGTACGACTACTGCGTTGTTGTGGATAATGATAGCTCAGCCACTGCGCCATCGTTGTCATGAAACCTCTGGGTCTCATGACACGGATGCGTGAAATTTCGTACAAATGTTCCTAAAATGACATAAGTAAGATTTCAGGATATTTATTCGATTGAAAAATGAACAAAAAGGAAAATACGAATCTAGACCTACCAAACATATTGATAAAACACGTGATTTAAGAATTTGGAAGTTCCAATCCCCAAAGGGTTAAAAACCATAGGGGAAAATATAAAATCTTTATGGAAGAAATCGTTGGCGGAATGCTACTTCATATAAAATTTTTAATATTATCCCAGCCGTCTAGTCGTACTGTAAATATGGTTGACAAGTCGGCTTTATTGAGTAGTCTGCAAAGGCGCACTGTTCACCGGAACGGAACGGAGTGATGTGAGAAAGTAATGTAGAGCGGAGTTGCAGACGGTGTTTGTCAACTTGCGGAATTAAGGTGGACGCACACTTATCAGAGCCGAACGCGCCGAAGGCCGCAACCCGCACCCGGGCTCGCATTCGTTTCTCCACTCCGCTTCCCAGTTTTATATGAACTTTTAAACTAGTTCGAAACTCCCTGTCCACTGTAGATGAACGGAGATTTATGCAATCCTATGGCTGCGGTTCCACTGAGGCGGAGCGGAGCATAGCGGAGACGAGCTGTGCCGCGATTCACAAATCACATGGCTGATGCACATGGCTGGCCACGTGATTGGTGAATCGCGGCAAAGCTCATCTCTGCTCTGCTCCGCTCCGCCCCAGTGAAACCGTAGCCTAATGGTTAATATTTTTCTATTTCTCCGCTCCGCAGCCTCGATCTGCTCCGGTGGACAGGCAGACATCCTACACCGGCAAGTCTTATCCTGTGTCCATTATGAGCGACCACATAAGATAACATGGGTCTATTTAGAGCCTATGCACACCACGTTTTTTAAACGCACCGTTGACGCGCGTTTGACGTAATACAAACTGCTCTGCCTAATAAAAGCGCGCCGTCGACGGCGCGATTTAAAAACGTGGTGTGCATAGGCCCTTAGTGATGTAGTCTTATTAGTGTGATTGCATTCCATTAAAACTTTTATAGGTCTCAATTATTCTGTGCAGCAATAAGCTTCTCAAACCGGTATGTGCGCGTATATACACAATTACACAAGACCCGAGGACAGTTGGACACTTTACAATGAATAGCAGTCACGCAAAAGGATCATGCTTTTGTGAAGTATGTGTGTAATGGATGGGACTGAAATATTATTCTACGAGAAAAATTAAAATAGCAAAACACGTCAATTTTATTAATGAAATGGTTCATTTTGTGACACATTAAGATACAGTGGAGGGACATTGTTTGATAAATGTATTAACATATACTTATGTATTAAAGGATGCATCCGCCATCCTAACATCAGGATGGCGACACACTTTCGTTTTGTGATCTAGTCTCGTAACTAGTTACATTTAAATCATATCATGTACTGAAAAAAAAAGCAACAACAGCAAAGGTATATTATTCGAACATAGTTAATATATCCTCTATTGGGAAAGTGCACTCGCCATCCTGAAGCTTATGGTATACCTAGTCGCTCTACTAAAATTCGACTCAATATTTTACAAAACAATAAAAATAACATTAGTGTTTGCTTTGTGCTCTTCAAACACGTGATTACTTCATAAAATCACATTAATCATTACAGTATGAATTAAGTAAAACATTCTAGTACTAATTACTTTGTACTTTTTCACAAAATAAATAGCATACCTGCTTTAAAATACTTTTTTACAAAGTAAGGTAAAAAAAATACGGTCATTTAGAATAGGTAATTACCGATATTCCTACAAAATTAGTCAATACATAAAGTTCAAAATAAAAGAATTACTGACGAAAAACCTCAAAAAATTATATTTGCGTTTTCCCAAAAAAAAGTTGTTTCCGATTAACATTGTATTGTCATGACAGGGCCGCATTGTACTGGTATTTTGCCTTCTTCTCAGATGGCTTTAGTATCTGAAGGAATAAATGTCGCATTAGTCTGAGGAAGCTTTTGTGTTAAAGCGTTGATGCTAAGACTTGGATTAGACACAGACAAACTACAGAATACTACAAAATTTGTGAGGGATGCCTAGACGTTACAAATTCCGATTAGATTTATGCTTTGTGCGCTTATATGGTCCAAGTTTAAATCGACCCTTAGGTTCTTACGTCGTACGAAAGAAAATTATTAAAAAATACAGACTCTGTGAGTGCCGTTTTAGCCGAAATTATGTTGTTGGATAGAATAACCACTACGCACAATGATGAAACATTTATACAAAGTAATAATGTAATGGGATGAAAATAATGATTTAAAATGTGTATCTATTTCTAACCAGTGTAATTTTCCGCTAAATGTCTTGATTACTTGACAACTTGTTTAAGAGAATGCAGCTTTCGGAAACCAGGAATAATTATATGTTAAAATAAAGTTAAAATAATAAAAAATAAATACCTGGAAAGAACACATGAGTGTTTCGTCAACAGACATCATGCCACCAGCGTTGTCAAACTCTCCGCAGTAGTTGGGCGCAGAAAACAGTGTCACCAGTTGTCTCTTCGCAAAGAACTCGTAGCCATCTTCCACGACCTAAAAACACATTAGGAATCCTTAGTTCGTTACTAATATCCTTACTAATGTTATAAATGTGAAAGTTTGGATGGATGTTATCACGTCAAAACTACTGAACGGACCTTGATGAAATTTGTTTCAGAGATAGGTTCTAATCTGAAAAGACACAGAATACTGTTCATCCCGGTATATAATTTTCGAGTAAAACGCGGGTGGAGCCGCTGGCAAAAACTTTTATAATTTCAATCATAAATTGTAAAGGAGTCCTACAACACGAGACTGACAAAATGTGCCTTTTTAGTTTGGATTAATAATAATGAATAAATGAGTGTATCCACTTTGGTTGGAATGGAAGGGACTTTCGGCCTTGACTGACCAAGAACCGGCCTGTTCCTTCAGTTGCCCCTTGTGTTTCAGGGCCGCCGCGGTAACCTTTTAAGCCCATCCCGTGACCCCAAAAATGCTAATGTTCAGAGTATTTACGTCATGGTAAATGCATTGGGATAACATCTCCAATACAGGTAGGTAGGTATATCAGGGTACTTGGGATGTATTGAAAAACTTCATTATTAACTTTGACAGGCGAATGGTATAACCAGCACCACAGCAATAGTCACTTAAATAAAGTAGGTACTTGGTTTAATAATAAATATTACAAACCTGGTGAGCCCTACAAATCAAATCCAAGTCATGTCTGTTGAGGAATTTACTGACAACATCTGGACCGAATGTGAACGACACGCCGCGATCATTCTCACCCCAACCCTGTACATCTTTGTCTGGATCTGACCATAGTAGGTCGCAAAGTAATCCTGAAACATTTGTATGTTGTTGGTACTAATTGGATCATAATAAGTATCTTGTTACGAGCTCTATAGAAGTAGGTTAATGGTTTGGAAAAAGTAAAATGAAGTGGATCAAAAAAACATCATTATCATTATAAGCATTTCATAAAGCTTCAAAACAATAGTTACTACTGTTTTCAAATAACTCAATGATATCCATAGATATTATACTTTATAGGTACATTTTTGTAACTGATACTGTACTGTTGTTGAACACAATGATACGGAACATGTCAATGACGGAAGCGAATCGCCGGCTTAGTCACATGGATGGACGAACATGATTCATCAATTAGCTCTGTCTTCTATCTATTTTATTTTAGTAGTTGAGTTGGACAGTTTACCTGTGTCTGGGACATCAGTAGGTCGCATTATTCGCCTGATCTGCTCCATGCCTTGTAGATCTGGAGAAAGGCCGCCATGACAGCAGAAAATCTTCTCGTCAATGATAGCTGCTATTGGCAAGCAATTGAAGCAGTCCGTGAATGTCTTCCACAGCTTGATATTGTATCGGCGTTTGCACTCGTCATAGAAACCTGATGGATGCACATAGCATGTCGAATCGCAATCGTAAATCATCTATCTAATAAAGATTAAAATCTATGGCATGTGAGCCTTGACAAAGTCATAACAAGTGAGGTCAAGTACAACTTCCATTACGAGTTTAAATGAACGTTAATCAGTTTTTACTTAGACAGTAAGGTTCTTTATATAGATAAATAATAACAAAAGAATTTATTTATTTCATAAAATTAGATTTTTACGGTCGATATTTTTGCACACTTACCATAAATGCGATTTATACTTGCACACTCGTGATTGCCTCTGAGAAGGAAGAAGTTCTCAGGATACTTGATTTTATAAGCAAGCAGAAGGCAAATGGTCTCAAGGGACTGCTTGCCGCGATCCACGTAATCGCCCAGGAATAGATAGTTAGCTTCGGGTGGGAAGCCGCCATATTCAAACAGACGTAGTAAATCCGTGTACTGTCCATGTATATCACCTGAAATCAATGAGTCATGTAGATGTCAGTATCGATAGGTGAAGAATCAGGCGCAGAAGAAACGGCTCTTCATTGCCAGAATTGTCATGGGAAAACCCAATACTCTTTCTAAGCTGAAAGCTGAGTATTTAAGATAATTATATTTAGACATTTTTGCCCAACCGCGTCGCATAACATTGCCCGCTCTTACATAAATTTTGATAGATTGGCTAAAAGTATAATAGTCTAATAGTATAATCAACTTCTGGAGGGAGGTGGGCTGGTTGGAATAAGCCACCAAAGGCCACTATGGCCCACGCACAATGGTCCACATGAAGGACTAAGTGCGGAAACCATAACCCCTAACATAGAACATAGTATAATAGTGCTCAGGGATAATGCAGCTACATTTATGTGAAAGAAATTTAAAAAACAATCAAAATCTACAAACAAATTTTGTCTGTTCTTAATATCAGTACAGATAAAGATTGATCTATTGAGCATAATATTATGATCTTGCTGAATGGAGCTCACTGACTGATAGTAGGTATCTTGTTATGGTTTGAATTGTCTATCAATATTGTTTACATTATCTCCATGTCTATCACAAAGATATGTATGTGGAAAGAGGCTGGGTGGATAATAATATACACAATTTTTTTTTTAATACATGGAACATTATCATCACCCTAGCCTACTAACAACTATGTTGGCTTCCAATCTAACCAGATGTAGCTGAATATAAGTATTCCACCTGGAGCTACTGCCTACCTGACCACCAAAACCTAGTAACTGGGTAATATGATACCCCTTGGTAATCCTGGTTGTTTTCACTTTCGAGTTTCCGACTAACAGTAACGACAATCAATAATTGGCAGCAGAGTCCAAAGGGTTTCTGTGATTTTTGAGGCACGGAGGCTTTCATAGATTTAGTTACCCATTCACAATCCAACCTTGACAAGGAAGATTTAACCTTGAAGAACTTACCTACTTACTTGAAAGACTTAAAACTTTACTAATTTTGATTATGACTAAAATCAATGCATAAATATTGTTAGTTAATTGTGTGGTTGACATACTCAAAAACCTTAAATTAAATAAGGTTAGAACAGTTACAATTATCAGTATTAAAGCTGATAGCAGTTCGAGATTTACTTGTTTTTAAATATTTACATTCTGAAACAACATACCACAAATTTTGAGCGGTGCTTCCAATTCCAGTAGTATCGGCTGTTGCAGGAATATCTCTCTGGACTTGGTGCAAAGTCCCCGCACCTCTTGCTCCGACATCTGCACTGTCTTCCCAGGCCTGCATCCTCGAACTGAGACAACATTAAATTATTACTTAATTAGCTGATCCTGATATTCCTTGTAAGAAGGTAGAACAATGGTAATATTACATGTCAAGTTGCTCAATAAATTTATTACAAAGCCCCAACATGATAATTAATGAGTGAGGCTGCCATCTGTAGGATCAACATTTATCCCAAAAAAATATTGTTTCACCTCCATGGACTTATGTTTTAAAATATCAATGCCATCTTTTAAAACATAAGTCCAGGGCTTACCCAGTATTTCCTTCAATTATCAAAAAATAAATACTGACAAACCCAGATGGCAGCCTTATGTGAGACCAAAATATTTTATGTAATGAGTGAAGAGTGATCACTAAGATGATAATTCAAATAAATAACACATTTACATCTTCAAGCACCCACAAGTAAGTACATATAATATGCATAGATAAAGTAATACTTAAATTTATTAAATAATGTCAACACTGTACAATACACATAGGACTATTTACATTTATCGTACAACAACTGAACTCAAGTAAATCCAATTTGAATCTAAAACATGCATTTTAACATAAACCGAATAGCCGCAAAGTAACACTAATTCTTGGTAAACATTTTAGGGGATTGGAGTAACTGATAAAATCAATAAAAATATTTTGAGTTATGAAATGAAACTGAAAAACAAGAACCTTCATAAACTATTAACAAATACCATGCCTGTATTTCTTTATTACAAATACAACAATCAAGAAATATGAGAAAAATGAATATTTGATAAAAAAAAACACAAACATCAAGAAATAATGAATGGTGTCACAAATTATTGTTGTATGGTCTGCTCAGATTCGTGTACACAAATGTTCAGAGTGGGAATGTAGGTGGTCAAATTACAGTGTAACTTTAGGACAAGGTACATAATGTGGCCTTCTAATACCAATAGCGTTCCTTTGTTAGAAGTGGGCTATTTTTAGGACCTATGAGGAATTATAAAAAAAGTAAAAGATAGAAAAATAAAATGTTGAATTTGAATGGGATAATTTGTTATGGGATTGGTCTCTAAAGGAAGAAAATAAAGAATCTAGCTTAATACTTTGGCAAGAATTCTGGATATAACCATACATTCTCCTGAAAAGATGTCTTTCAATTTCCCTTTTCGCCTTGCTGTTTCCTGCTGCAGTCTGTATACTGCGGTAACCCACCAAAAAGCAGCATAATAAAGTGAAATAAACATGTTTAAATCATATAAAGTGATACAGAAAGCGAATAAAAGCTTAACAATAGGCCCATGGAAGTGTTCCATGCTATGCAATCTGACATCATTGGTAGTAGTGTGATAATCTATACTGTAGCTATAATTATAATAAACTATTTACAGTGTCAGCTCTATTTCTAAGTCGGAAATAGTTGCCTGCGAGTCATCTAAAGATCTAACATCAAATGCAGAATCAGATAAGAATTGGGGATAATCGATTTATTTATGAGTTTGACGTTTCTATACCTACATACTCAATGATAATTACGCAACAAGAGCACACTCAGCGAGGATACATTATGTTAGAACATAACTTTTAGAGTCAGAGAATCAAGTTACACGTTAGAAAATGAAATAAATGTATCTTTACCTTCTAAAAGTCTGTGAATTAGACTGTCAACATTGAGTTCGTCAGCCATATTTACTACACGAATAATTTACGTCAAAAAGTCAAATCTTTCGACACCACCACCAACGCCAACTACTTGTTTTTGGTTTTTAAGAGTCTTTCGTTTCTTTTCACGCAAAAAGAAGAAGACAATCTAAAAGTTGCTTTTTGAAGTCCTAAATTATTTTGCTGAGGGTGGCTGAGGGTAGTTTATTTTATTTCTAAGTACACATTTTTCTTGTAAATGATTACATCAGAAATTACATTACATTACAGGCATGCCAATGTATATCATTTGATTGAAGCAAAAACACAATCATGACAATTTAATTTATTTATAAGAAAATAGAAGTGGGACTGGGGGCTGGTCACGTCTGCCGGATGCCCAATGAACTGTGGGCCAAAATTACCACCATGTGGAGCCCTGACACAGCCAGGAGGCGTCGAGGCAGACCTCGCAGAAGATGGCGGGATAAGATGGACAAAACTAACAACCAGTGGTTCATACTAGCCTAAGCGCTCATGTACACGACGACGCCGCCGCGCCGCCGCGCCGCGCCGCCCCGCGGCACGGCAGTGGCGCGGCGGGCGGCAGCGGGGTTGCGAAAGAAAACGCAGCATTGCTGCGCGGTGGCGGCGGCGGCGCGGCGGCGGCATCGTTTACATCAGCCCTTCGATCGAAATAGCTGGAAGTCATGGGGAGAGGCATTTGCCCAGCAGTGGGATGATACAGGCTGACAGTAACAGTAAGAAAATAGAACTAATGTATGTGTTACAGATTAAAGAAACCTATTTGTTTAAGGCTTGTGTTTAAACACCACCCAAAAAGTACCTATTTTACTACCAAAAAAATTCTAAACGGTTACCAAAATGGATAAATGGTCACCAAATAACGTTTCCTAAGTAATAAAGAAATAAACCTATTATGTGTAATAAAAAAAAATCTACCTAAGCAGGGTCGAAGAAGCCCCGCTTCGCGGGGCTTTTATTTCTGCGTACAAGGTTTAAAGGAACCTAACCAAACCGAACTTCGGGGTGTCCCTGAAATCTTGCTAAAGCGAGTTTTAGATTTTGTGACCATTTATCCATTTTGGTATACAAAAAGAATTATTGATGCGCATTTAAATTTTAGTCTTTGTTTAATCTGAGGTTAGTATTTATTATATAAGTTAATACCTTTTTTTATCTGTCGTGTTTATAAATAAAGAAAAAATAGTTGTTTTCGGCATGGACCTAAAAAAAAAGGCGGACGGAACTTCACTAAGAAACGATTGAAGCACCACAATGGCGGCGGCGTAAATATGTGTGCGTGTGTATAGGGATGCCAGATGAAGGAAAAAATTACCCATTTTTAAACAATATTTAATTAAGATCTCCCTTGAACTTAAGTTTAATTACATTTTTTTTGTGACGGATACCTATTGTTAAAATAAAGGTAAAATAATTTAAGCACATTGGATATTAAAATATTTACAACTCGTTTAATGTTAATAAAGTTTTACAATCCCTTTTGGTGATTCAAATTTTTGTAGACTTGTCTTTTGCTATCGACACATCTAGAAATCCCTTCTAATTTACTTAAGTGGTGAAAACGAATGTTTAAGTATTTTTCGGCTATAAATATTTAATTAAAGCTATTTTATATTCCATTCCTACACGTCTACATTCCTATTCCATGTCTACACTCCCTTATTATTTTTATACAATCATTTTTTCATGCATCATTTGCTGTGGGAAATCTGTAAAAATATAGAAGAATACAATAACGATAAATAGTAACATAAAATATAAATCTCCCAATTTTAAAATAATTTGAACCTTGAAATAGTTGCAACACTGATTGATTTCGAGATGTTTATTAGATTTATTGACGTAAAATCGAGAAATAAGCTTCAAATTGACATGCTTAACTATGAAAAGTGATCCCCTGGGTTTTTTAATTGAACTACTATGGTTTAGACAACTTTTTGCAACACATGACGGCATACTTTGATTTTTATTAGACAAAAATAACACCGTATAAAACCGCGAGTGTCGTTCGAAGCGTAATGGCCGACGGCTGACTTACTATGGTGTGAATGTGTGCGTGCTGGCTTGTCCACATTAGCGCACTGACTTACTATGGGTGCTTCAATTGTTTCTTAGTGAAGTTCCGTCCGCCTTTTTTTTTAGGTCCATGGTTTTCGGTCTGTCCCCCCGATCCTTACTACAATATCTGGATGCATCTGACTTTATAAAGCTTATGATCAGTTTTCAATGAAAAGGGAGTTGCAAAATAAGCAAATTCTTAGTCGATAAATTACTTTTATTTTCAACATCAATAAAAAAATACAAATTATTTTGTCTATGAACTGATGGACAGACCTTTTTCACGGGTGTCGTAAACAGATCCCATAGACAAAACAATGCTAATCATAGACAATATCTTTTTTATTTTTAAATTCTATTTTGCGGGCAAAATGTCGCTGTTCTTGATTGTCAAGCTATTTTCTCATCGTAATGTTCCGTTCTGGCGCATAGTATGTATGAAACGCTGTGGTTTGGCGTGTGCGTTCTATTTTATTTTAGACAAGACTTGACGGCTGTTTAAAAAAACTTCATGGCTCTTTGTTCGATTTTGTTATACCATTGCTTAGGTTTTTCGTAAACAACACGAACAAAACAACGTGAAAATCCAATGAAGTGGGCGGAAAATCGTTATTGTATCTAGTGGAAAACCTAGGCATTTCATCAGGACTGCCTATACGTTGAACAATATCTCTGTGCTCAATGGAAGAAAAGATGGAGAGTGAACACAGTTACAGTGGAGAGAGCAGTAGCTCTTCCGAAACATCTAGCGGCAGTTCGGAAGGAGATGACGAGGTGTTGGAGCCGGTGCGCATCTTGGGACAGTCCCTGGAGCTTCCTCAAGAACTCTGTGAGGACTACTCTGTATTCAAAGAGTTCTTCTCTATGAAAACTTGGGATGCTTTGGAAGATAAACACAAAGAGGAACTTAGCAAGTTCTTACCCAAATTTACAGAGAATGAAGAAGAAGAGAAGGAGAAAACCATAAAAATGCTTTTTAACCATGAACCTTTTCATTTTACCTCACCTCTTGGTGATTTTTATAACAATCTAAGGCAGGGTAACTATAGGCCAGATATAGCTAAGATGAGAAAGTTTTTAATGAAAGCAAGGGCTAAACAGCAGAAACATAAGGTGAATATAAACATAGCTAAATAATTGACAAACATTTGTCTTTGCCTCCAGTACATAGAGACTGATGTTAATCCATAAGTTCAAAATTTTGACAGCCTATTGTTATTATTTCAGATAAAGTCATACTATGCAAAGTTACTGCCTGAAGTCTTAATTTCCCGTGAGCGCTTACTGGCGGCTGCTAAAGCGGCTCCACCAGGTCCAATTCCACGTCTTCCTTTATTGCCACCAAAACCTTCATCCAAAAATAACTTTAAGCCATTGTATATGAGAGCTAGACAGAGGTATTTTGAGGAGCTGGCTGCAATACGTAGTGAGGTTGGAGGGGATGAATCTGAAGATGAAAACTATCCTGAAGGTCCACCAGAGCAGTCTCTTAGAAAAAGGAAACAACTTAATCCTGGACAGGTATTAATTACTTTTGGTTACTATGAAAATGCTAATTACCTTGGAATTGGCTGTATCTATCCTTCAAACAAAATTTATTTATTTTCAGACTACAGATGGAAATGTGTCTGGAACATTAGGAGGTTCAGATCAGTCAAACTTGACATCACTGGAGTGTTTGAAGAATGTTTTAGCAGCTCACAGGACGAGAAGACAGTATAGAGAGGTAGAAATATTGTTGATTAAAATCATGTTTATGATTCAAGAACCTAACTGTTATGCAAACATGTTGTGTGGTATATCTTATCTAGAAACTTGAAACAACATTTATACTATACTATGCTCTATATAACATACTTTACATTATATTTCTTCCTATAAAAATTAAATATTTATGTCTAATGAAATGCATAATATTGTGCACAGTACATGGATCATTCGCATTATTAATAAGTGGATTTCTGTTTATGTGTAACTTCTTACATACCTGGCTTGTCAATGAATACAGATGTAATGTTGTTATTTGTCTCTAGTAACACAAATATGGGGCTTTTTTATTTTCAGAATCATCCAGAACTAAATACCACAGGAATATCAATTGATGACATAAAGCAAAGAGTTGCTTTAGTGAATGGTGCTAAGAAACTAATGTTTGGTGGCCAAAAAAGTGGATCACCATTACAGAAATTAAGGAGAGGGCCAAAGAAAGATAGTGTTAGTAAAACTAAAGTTCAGGACAAGGCAGCAGTTAAAAAGGGGAGGGAAGAACCATTTGAAAGTGTTGAAAATAAACCATTATTGCCAAACATAAAGATTAAGTGTGAACGAGAAGAGTCTGATTCAGAAAGTTCCTCATTAGTAGACCCCATCACTAGTCCAAAATCAACTAAGAAGGTTGAACAAATTGAGATTAAACAAGAGGTCATTGATAAATATCCTCCTAGTAATATATCAAAGTGAGTATCTTACTTAATCTGTCATAGAATTTATGCAGGTATGATCTTCTTTGATAGTAAAAATATCTACATAATTATTACAACATGCAAAAATATTTTGTTTTTCAGTATAAACTTTAATGATCCTAAGTTAGATAGCATAGTAAAACAAGAGCCTCCTGACACTATGGTTCCCATTCCAAACTCTGCAAAGGCAGGCATGCAGCAAGCAGTGCCCATCAAGCTAGAGGATTTGGATGGAATTGGTAAGTTGCCATACATTACACTGGATGGTAAGTATATCTCATTACTAATTTTTAATCATCCATTCATGTTTGAAATACATTTTCTTCCATGCAAGTTTCTTTCCTTATATTTAATCTATGTGACTTTCAACTTATATATTTTAACTACACATTTTTTTTATTTGTAAATGTTTCCTTTCTTTCCTGTATTTCTCCTAAACAGTGTTGATTATAGGTTGTTTTGTTACTGAAATTAGTTATTCCTATTTTTTACCCTGCATGTTTAGAACCTACATTTTCATGCATTCTAATTAAGTTTCTCTTTATTACCATTAAAATGATATAATATATAGTTAATAATTTCATTAAATCTTAGATTAGTTATTAATGCATGTGACTAACTCTTTTAATAACTATGGTACAAGGGCAACTTAAAATTAAATATTAACCTGTCAAATCACACAATGCTTGATATTTACAGTAAACAATCCTTTTGCTTCAGATATGATGGCTTTGCCAGTAGAACTGGCTGACGACTCGGGGGAAGTGATCCAAGTTGAGACATCAACAGAAACAATTGAAGAAACACCTTTAGTAGATCCAGATGAATCTCTGACAGAGACTACTCATGCAAACTTCTTGTCTTTGGTACGGGCATTGTTCCCTGCGCGGGCGGCACATAGAGCCTCTAAACAACAGTTGCATGCGAGATGCACAGCTGTCATGAGGTCGCCTATAGCGCCGCTCAACACTTGGTATAACTGTAAGTAGTTCAATTATGACTTATCATCATAAGTTTCTTAAAGTCGAAGTCTAAATAATAGAAATAAAATAGTAGGTATTCTATGTTGTTCTCATTTGTCTCAATCCTGCATTATCACGAAAGCAAGAAAGACAGAGTTCTCTATTGTTGACATATTTTTCTGATGCTGTACTGTAAACTACATAATATCTTATTTGTATAATCCATTTTAAAAAAATGTTTTCAGTGTCCGATGATTGGGTTGCCGAATTAGATTCAGCCTTGGAGTTCCTTGCAGGCGAAAGAGGTCAACACCCTGATGACTATGTTCCTTACTTGCAGTTTTTACCAGAATCACAGGTAAAATTCAGATGTTTTCATAAAACTAGTGTTACATGCCGCAGGTAGTACCACAAAGATGGTTAGTCAAAACATTTTACTCTCCTTTCTGGGGTTTTAAACTCATTATATCGAGATTTAAAATTGAGTAAGATTATTTAGTTGAATTATTATATTTTGCGTAGATGTATCAGTGGATCGGCGCAGGTCGTGACTGCGACGCCATTCTTGGTCGCTTGTGCGAGCGCTGGCTCCGAGCTAACTCGCCGCCTCCGCCGGAAAAGGAGCCGCCGCCACCCAGGTACCTAAATAAATGATTAAAACATTATTTCTGGTTTACATTAGGTCTGGTTTTGCATCACTGTTCGAACGTAGCATTTCGATGTTTATTCCTGTTATGATAAGGTTGCTATAGGTTGTTACAATTGTAAAGTTAGTTATTAGG
Source organism: Agrotis clavis (assembly GCA_954870645.1). Lineage (NCBI taxonomy): Eukaryota > Metazoa > Arthropoda > Insecta > Lepidoptera > Noctuidae > Agrotis > Agrotis clavis. The sequence goes on from OX940930.1 coordinate 12,949,020, forward strand.
CGCGTCTACACAGAGCGAGCAGCCTCGCGAGGCATTTAGGCAGGCTCTCGAGGCTGCTCGCTCTGTGTGAACGCACTTATTGACGCTATTGTTATGTTTTGTCAGGTATCCAACAACATGGTCAGTCCGTCCAGCAACCGATGCAGAATTGGATGATTTCCGTGCGCAGGAGCGACGGAGATTCTCAATGGCCGCCAAACCATTCACTTATGTACAGCATGGGTGAGTATTATTACTTTATAATCAACAATCGTCTGAATTTTTGTTTTGCTTTTGTGATTTTAGCGTAGTCGTTAAAGAAAGATTAAAAATTGTGATCATTAACGTCAAGTTTTATGTTTTTAGGGTTCCGTAGTCAACAAGGAACCCTTATAGTTTCGCCATGTCCGTCCGTCCGTCCGTCCGTCCGTCTGTCCGCAGTTTAGCTCAGAGACGCACAGTACTAGAGAGCTGTAATTTGGTGTAAATATACGGATTTGTTGTGCCGAAAAACTGGTAAAATAAAATCTCGTAAAATATTTTTTTTTAGGGTACCTCCTGTACACGTAAAGTGGGGATGTTTTTTTTATTTCTCGCGTACCCCTTAGTGTGGGGTATCATTAAATAGGTCTTTAAAAAATATTGATAGTTTCCATTAACAATTTTTTGATAAAAAGATTCGTTTGTGAAATATTAAGCTTTAAAGTGCTAATTTTTGCTCGACTCGAGTGTCCCCCCCCTCTACCAGCTAAACGGTTATGTTTGGGGGTGTGAAAAAATTCACAATAGTAGTATATATAACGAAGTTTAAAAGAAAATTATCATGACTAAGTAGGCTTTACAACTTTACGAGTAATAGTCGACCAACTTATAAAATTTACTTGGATAACATATTTTCTTAAACAAAATGTATCGGAGAACATCTTCTTCAACTGCAAGTGCAAGTTTGTCAACTTTATTTTTACAGCTTTAATAGGTATGTTTTTTAGGGATAGGTAGGTTTTTATCGTCAACTATTTTTAACTAACTTCAAAAAAAGGAGGAGATTCTAAATTCATCGTAATCTTTTTTTTATGTATTTTCCCCGATATCTCAGACTCCTGGACCGATTTTGAAAATTCTTCTTTTTAAAATTAAATTCAGCGAATCAGTTTAGTTAGTTCGCATAAGTATTTTGATGGGCAACTACGGAACCCTACACTGTGCGTGGCCCGACACGCACTTGGCCTTATATCTTATCAATACTTTTTTTTTGTCCATCAATGTTTCATGCTTGGGCAAACTTGAAACAATAATGACTATATTGTACATAATATATCAAAAATGTACACACCGTAATGTACCTTAAAGTCTTCCAAATTAGGTTTATATTGCTATTGCCGTTTTACGTTACCTCGTCTCGTTACGACCTCTGCAGTTCTTAGAATATGCTTTTTTTTTTTTTTTTAGGTGGTAAAATCATCAAATGAGTCCTCCCGCCCTGGGTGGGGCGGAAGGGACTGTCAGACTCTTACTGACTAAAATCCACCCGTGTTCCTTCGGATGCCCTTTACGTTCCGGGGCCACGGTATCCTGGGTTAAGAAAAAACCCGCGACCCCAGCAGGCATTTGACGCGAAACACGACGCGCCACCGACCCGGGCTTGTTCCTTGGTCGGACGGCGAGCTACCCATTACTCACCGTCCACAAGCTCGCTCCGCCGCTGTTCCCTCTGCTGATCAGAGGGACACGCGTTGGAGCGTCCACACGACAGGCTATTCGCATACGGGCAAAGAGACCCCTTAGGCACACAGTGCCTAAGGAAGAGTTTTTGCCCGCATCCCAGGGTGCACCGGCCCGAAAAACTGGTCTTCCCCCCGGACGTATCCGAAAGGGAACTGCAGTCCACGGGCGCACGTGGAGGTTTCCTGTCATAGCACCCCAGTTCTTAGAATATGCTTGTAGAACAACTTCTTTGGAATGGCTATAGAGCTCTTATAAACTCACGTCTACTAAAAACGATGTCCTCAGCTTCATTATCAACCAAAGTTGGTCGTGGTTCGATAGTTTGACGGGTCTTCCGCGTTCAATTGCAATCTATTTGCATCATTAGATTGCTTTACTAGTATTTGCCAGCACAGCTAATCAATCAAATAGCAAGAAGCTAGATGTGTTATAATTATATTGTTCAGTTTCACTACGCATCTTCGTACATTTCTGCTTTTTTGTACGTCATCTCAGCTTACTTTATAAATTGCAAAAGTAATGGCGGCTCCACATTAGTGCCCTGAAGCCCCGTGAACAGGCGCGAACGAGAATGTGGATGGTTTTTGCGGGGTTCACGCACGTTCGTGCCTGTTCCCCGATCAGTGTACCAATCCACACTCACGGCCGGCGGCCCCGTGAATTTAATTAATTAATTATTATTTTTAATCTAATTCTGCTAACTGAGTCTGAAATGGATTTTTTATAATTAATAAAGATCATATTCCTACAAAGTAATTTTAGCAAAAAAAGTTATTGCAGCAGCAGCTTCTACGTCCATTTCGCGGCAGGTTTCACGAATGACTGAGAGCATCCCGATAATGTGGAGGGCACGACTTGTGCCGAGAATTCGCGGCGTGAATTCACGGCACTAATGTGGAGCCGCCATAAGGATTGAGATGCATGGATATTTGTTTTTACCTCACACAGTCGGAAAGATTCTATTTCTCATTTGAAATCTGAGCGCTAAACTCCATTTAAAAGTGATATCAAAATTCGAACACGTCTTCTGTTCAATTATTTTCTACACTGACAGGTGAGCTGGCCCCACTGCATTTCCTCGCTAAGTGTGGTGAAAAGTTTGCGCTCGGCAGCAGTTATTCTGCGTCTCGTACATTTGAAAACTTCGCTACGCTCAGGATTCTATAATTAAACCCTTCGCTTGCTCAGTTTTCAATACAAGTACTCGCGCCAAAAAACAACTTTGCAGCCTAACTATTGTCACGGTCAGCGTCAGAACCGTAAAATGTGACAAAGAGACGGACTAAAGTCTGGAATAACACAAAAGGATATAATTTACACGGTTTTCGACTGCTCCACTGGAGAAACCGATGGCAAATGCTAGTTTTTAATGATACGCCTGATTTACCACAATATAAATAGTAGCGAAGTTTTCAAAGGGACGACACGCAGAATAACTTTGCTGCCTCACGCAACACACAACTTTTCACCTCACTAAGGGTGCTTGTACACGGCGCATGTAACCCGCGCAAGTAAAGGTGCGGGTTACCCGCGCGAGTAACATGCGCAAGCTACTTGATCAAGTTACCCGGCGGGCGGCGGGGTGCTTGTATCACGGCGCATGCAACTCGCGCAAGTAAAGGTGCGGGTTTGCGGTTTACCCGCGCGAGTATCATGCGCAAGCTACTTGATAAGCTACCCGCGGGGTGCTTGTACACGGCGCATGTAGCTTGAGCATGTTGAGGCACTTGCGAGGGTTACATGCGCCTTTACTTGCGCGGGTTACATGTGTACAAGCACCCTAAGCGAGGAAATGCAGTGGGGCCGGCTCGCCTGACAGTGTAGAAAATAATTGAATACAAGACGTGCTCGAAAATGGAGTTTTGCGCTCAGATTTCGAATGAGAAATAGAAGAGATATAATATAGGAAACTCGGAAAGCCGAGCGTGTGAAGTGAAGAGTATATATTATTGTCTTGTGACAGGTACCGCTCGGTGGTGGGACCGTGCGCGCGCGGCTCGGGCGGCGGCGGAGCCGTGCTGCTGGCGGGGAGACCGCGACACGCCGCGCTGCCCGCGCTGGTGCGGGACGCACTCGCGCGGCTGCCCAACGGGGAGGGGACCAGGCATCACGTGCTCACGTTGCTCAGGTAACTATACAGGTACCGCGCCACGCCGCGCTGCCCGCGCTGGTGCGGGACGCACTCGCGCGGCTGCCCAACGGGGAGGGGACCAGGCATCACGTGCTCACGTTGCTCAGGTAACTATACAGGTACCGCGCCACGCCGCGCTGCCCGCGCTGGTGCGGGACGCACTCGCGCGGCTGCCCAACGGGGAGGGGACCAGGCATCACGTGCTCACGTTGCTCAGGTAACTATACAGGTACCGCGCCACGCCGCGCTGCCCGCGCTGGTGCGGGACGCACTCGCGCGGCTGCCCAACGGGGAGGGGACCAGGCATCACGTGCTCACGTTGCTCAGGTAACTATACAGGTACCGCGCCACGCCGCGCTGCCCGCGCTGGTGCGGGACGCACTCGCGCGGCTGCCCAACGGGGAGGGGACCAGGCATCACGTGCTCACGTTGCTCAGGTAACTATACAGGTACCGCGCCACGCCGCGCTGCCCGCGCTGGTGCGGGACGCACTCGCGCGGCTGCCCAACGGGGAGGGGACCAGGCATCACGTGCTCACGTTGCTCAGGTAACTATACAGGTACCGCGCCACGCCGCGCTGCCCGCGCTGGTGCGGGACGCACTCGCGCGGCTGCCCAACGGGGAGGGGACCAGGCATCACGTGCTCACGTTGCTCAGGTAACTATACAGGTACCGCGCCACGCCGCGCTGCCCGCGCTGGTGCTGGACGCACTCGCGCGGCTGCCCAACGGGGAGGGGACCAGGCATCACGTGCTCACGTTGCTCAGGTAACTATACAGGTACCGCGCCACGCCGCGCTGCCCGCGCTGGTGCGGGACGCACTCGCGCGGCTGCCCAACGGGGAGGGGACCAGGCATCACGTGCTCACGTTGCTCAGGTAACTATACAGGTACCGCGCCACGCCGCGCTGCCCGCGCTGGTGCGGGACGCACTCGCGCGGCTGCCCAACGGGGAGGGGACCAGGCATCACGTGCTCACGTTGCTCAGGTAACTATACAGGTACCGCGCCACGCCGCGCTGCCCGCGCTGGTGCGGGACGCACTCGCGCGGCTGCCCAACGGGGAGGGGACCAGGCATCACGTGCTCACGTTGCTCAGGTAACTATACAGGTACCGCGCCACGCCGCGCTGCCCGCGCTGGTGCGGGACGCACTCGCGCGGCTGCCCAACGGGGAGGGGACCAGGCATCACGTGCTCACGTTGCTCAGGTAACTATACAGGTACCGCGCCACGCCGCGCTGCCCGCGCTGGTGCGGGACGCACTCGCGCGGCTGCCCAACGGGGAGGGGACCAGGCATCACGTGCTCACGTTGCTCAGGTAACTATACAGGTACCGCGCCACGCCGCGCTGCCCGCGCTGGTGCGGGACGCACTCGCGCGGCTGCCCAACGGGGAGGGGACCAGGCATCACGTGCTCACGTTGCTCAGGTAACTATACAGGTACCGCGCCACGCCGCGCTGCAGAACATAAAAACAATTATGGAACCTTTGAAAAATAACACCTCTTTTCACATTAATGTTGTATACAGGGTGTTTCTTTTAAATTGGCCAAAAGGGAGAAATCCGAATCCATAAGAGATATGGGAAAACTTTCTTCGGAACCTTTAGCTCTTTTTTGATGTTGACAATTTCGGCGTTTTATTTTTTTGGTCAAGTGTGAGTTGTCCACAGAAATGAGTGAAATTGATCAATATTTTTTTTAGTGCCGTTTGATCTTTTTTTATGTAAGGATCATTTCATTGTATTACAAGAAAAAAATCGGGACGGCGGAAGTTAGTCTTTTGCTAAATATTTTTTCATACAAGTTGTTCGAACGAAAAAATTATCACTTATTTTTATGATGTTATTTGATTAAGTGTCTATTAAGGATCATTTCATTGTATGGGAAGGAAAATGTCTGGGCAACAGAAGTGGGTCATATCTAATGAAATACTACTCATAAACTTTATGCTGTTAGAAGAAACTTTACTGTACTTTTGACCAACTTCTACTGTCCAGATATTTTCCTTCCCATACAACGAAATGATCCTCACATAACACTAAATTAAATAACATCATAAAAAAAATATTAGTAATTTTCATTCACACAATTTGTATGAAATAGTAGATTTTACAACAAGTGCACAAAACAAACCATTTTTATCCGAGACTTTTAGCAGCCCGAGGCGAAGGCGAGGGCTGATAGTAATGTCGAGGATAAAAATGGTTTTGTGAACGAGTTATAAACTCTGCTTTTCACTTCGATTGCGAGGAAATAAAACAGTAGTATAACATAACATTTCTTTAATTAAAATTCAAAGTAAAATTATAACATTTTTGAATACTGAAGGAAATTGTTTAATTGTCAAAATTTAAATTCAATTTTATTTTCCAATTTTTCAAATTCAATTCTGGACATTTTTAACAATTTTAGCAAATTGAAGACATTAATAAATGCACGAAAAAAGAACAAGAACTGTTTCCCGCCGCTTTATTTTTTTATTTAATCTTACGACGTTGATATTAGGCTGCAGACCTATACAGCCTACTATTAAATTAATTTTGTAATAATAATTTTCTTAAATCAACTAACCTACCGTACTTGAATTAAAATTTTAATATCTATTATATCTTAAAACACATAAGGCAAATAAATTAAAGTAAATATTATAATAACAAATTCTATCTATGAACTTCTTATTGCATTTGGCTGTATGGCTCATTTTCTTTGCCTTAATATAATACATTTATGAGTAGATACGTTAATGCCCTTGTGCACAAAATTCGATTTTGTGCAGCCTATACCCTGCACAAAGAAGCACTTTCAGAGCAAGAGAAGTGAAAAAATATTTTTGACCTCACACGCTTGGAAAGATTCTATTTCTCATTCAAAATCTGAGCGCAAAACTCCATTTTGTGCTCTAGAGCACAAAGTGTTGTTTAAAATTCGAACACGTCTTGTATTCAATTGTTTTCTACACTGGCAGGCGAGCCGCCCCCACTACATTTCCTCGCTTAGTGAGGTGAAAAGTTGTGTGTTGCACTCGGCAGCAAAGTTTTTCTGCGTCTCGTACTTTTGAAAACTTCGCATCGCTCAGGATTCTATATTTGAACCACTCGTTTCTCTCGCGGTTCAATCTTAGAATCCTTCGCTCGCTCAGTTTTCAATTCAAGTACTCGCGCCAAAAATCAACTTTGCAGCCTTGCATAACAAATAACTATTGCAAAATTGGACCAACTTCCGCCGTCTCGATTTTTTTCTTCCAATACAATGAAATGATCCTTACATGAAAGAGTCGAATGGCACTAAAAAAAAATTGGCCAATTTCACCCATTTCTGTGGACAACTCACACTTGACCAAAAAATAAAAAACGCCGAAATTGTCAACATCAAAAAAGAGCTAAAGGTTCCTAAGAAAGTTTTCCTGTATCTCTTATGGATTCGGATTTCTCCCTTTTGGCCAATATAAAAGAAACACCCTGTATATTATTATTCTTCCCACAGAATGTCCCAATGGGTGGCACCATGCAGTGATCAAACATTGTTGACTGCTGTATCATCAGTGTTAGACAGACTACTATCAGCCAAACGAGACCCGGTCGTCAAGTATGATCAGAGAACAGCTATTTGGACCTATCTACATAGACATAGGTGTGTTGTTTATGGCTTTTATTTTTTGTTATTAGCTGACCTTGCAATTTCAGTTTGTGTTCAACTAATATCTTGGCTTTTTAAATAACTTTGGCTTAGTGAGAGTTGAAATAATTTTGGGTCTGTATTAGAATTTCTAGATTGTTTTTCTGATTTCGTCTCATTTAAATTTTTTGTTTTAATATTTTTCTAGGAGTGAAGAAGATTGGATCAGGAGCCCAGCGGGCCGCGGTCGCACCAGTAAAGTAGGCACCATGCTACTGTCCCCGCTACCACCGATGTCCTTGAAGCTTGGCACAGTGCTCAAGGAACCACAGACTTCGCCGCGATCTGTGAGTCAAGTGTTAACAGTGCTTATTCACTGGATAGAGTTCATGATAAAAGCATCTGCGAGCGATGTATCTTCTGAGCGTACAACCAGTTTACACTGAGCATTAAACGAGTTTTCATGTTGGCTGGCTAATAATTTCACCACAATCCATATGTCACAAGGCAACTCAAAGTCCACTTATTGATCCGGCTTTGTGTGTGAAATCGAAAAACAAAAAAAAAAAAACAATTTCACACGTTCACACATTCTTTGTCTGGATCACACCACATCTGGATCTGGACTATGCTTATCGCCAAAATCTGTGACCTTTCAAATAGACAGCTTTAGACTCTGGAATTGAATATGCCGATTAGAAGTAATAACATCAGTCATATAATTTCAGCCATTGTGTGCCATAAGTTGATATAAATAGAGGTCACTGTTGCACCTGTGTGTAATAAAATGCTATGTAATATTGTTTATTACCTGTACACTTGTTTTTGAGACTTAACCATTGTTTCTTTCCTACAGTTGGAACTAGAAGTCGGTAGTGTTGAAGAAGTAGTAGAAAACGCATCGGACAGCGACGTGGACGTGGACGACAGCGGCCCCCCGGCCCCCTCGCCCGCGCTCTCGTCCGCCCAGCTGCTCATGCAGGCCACGCAGGCGCAGGGCAGGCAGGTGCAGGCCACGCAGGTGCAGGGTAGGCAGGTGCAGGCCACGCAGGTGCAGGCCACGCAGGTGCAGGGCAGGCAGGTGCAGGCCACGCAGGTGCAGGGCAGGCAGGTGCAGGCCACGCAGGTGCAGGGTAGGCAGGTGCAGGCCACGCAGGTGCAGGCCACGCAGGTGCAGGGCAGGCAGGTGCAGGCCACGCAGGTGCAGGGCAGGCAGGTGCAGGCCACGCAGGTGCAGGGTAGGCAGGTGCAGGCCACGCAGGTGCAGGCCACGCAGGTGCAGGGCAGGCAGGTGCAGGCCACGCAGGTGCAGGGCAGGCAGGTGCAGGCCACACAGGCACAAGGGAAGCAGCCCGCCGCGCCCGCCAGGCAGAAGGGAAAACTAGTCGCCACTCCACCTCCCAAAACTAAAGTCAACGCAGCGCCAAAAACTGCTCTACCTACGAAACAGGGGCCTGCTAAACAATCCGCACTTATGGCTCAGTCTGCTAAACAGGCGAATCTCCTGGCTCAAGCTGTCCGGCAAAGTAATGTACAGAAACAAACTACAGTCATACAGCCAGCCAAACCGGTTCCTCAGTCCCCGAAACAAACGAATGTGACTCCTCAAACGCCGAAACCTAACGTACCGCAAGCATCTAAACAAGGAACTGTGATATCTCAAGTTATTAAACCACCGACTATAGTGAAGCAAGCGACTAGTCAGGCGAAACAAACCAGTCAGACGCTACCGCCCTCGCAGTCGCCCAAGTTGAGTCAGCCGCAACAGACTAAACAGATTATTGTCAATCAGAGTGGAAATCTTGCAACACAACTGTCAAAGTCGTTGCCTTCAGTAGTGGCAACACCTCATAAATCACCTCTCATCAAACAAAGGCCCTTACAGAAAGCTGAGTCACAATCTCAGGTAAATGTGAGCCCTTTTTAAGGAAGATGCGATTTTCTTCAAGCCAGATAATTATGACATATTAAACTGTTTTTTCTAGATAATTACGAGCACAGTAGCAAACCCGCCAAGTTTACAACCGACGACTGTGATTCAACCATCAAATACTACTGTACAAGTATTGCAGAATAAGGTACGAGCTTCGTGAACTCTCATTGTTACATTTTTTTTCGATAACGTTATCTCACTTCCTCGCTTTGAAATAAAATTATGTTTTTTACAGGGAACCCAAGGTACGCGATCGCTATTAATACGACCAAGTCCTGTGCAGACTACTGTAACAGCTGTAGTATCGACACCCTCCACTCAGGTATGTTTAAAATCATTATCATCCTCCTTGCACTAAATTGAAGAAATAAATGAAAGTCTTGAAAATAATAATAATCATAATATTCCACATTTTATTAGGCAACTCCAGCGACGAGGCGTGGCGTAGTCAGAGTGTTGAGTCCAGCCACTCCAGCATCAGGGAAGTCACTTATATCTCCAAGGGCGCTAATGCAGCAAGGTAATGTAGTAAGGAGGTTAACACTTCGCCTCTCATGCACGAGGTTTTGAGGTCAATGGACAAGTACTAATGTTTAATTTTTAGTTTAATTATTACATTTTTTTATAGGGACACCTGCTACTAAGAAGAGGCCGGCTGTACCAACTTCTGCGCCAGTCACAACTATAGCACAGGTAATAATAATTATGATTGAGTTTATTCTTAATGCTAAGGTAAGTATGTATACAGTATGTATCAGCAGCGTGCGCTCGATTACAGCACAGGATAGGCAACACATACCGACAAAAAAAAACAACGAAACACAAAAACGCTTATAAAAAAATAAAAAAAAATAGAAATCCCCTAAAAACAACCGACAAAATATTTTTATTGATGACTAGCTGACCCGGCAAACTCCGTACCGCCTCAAAATCACATTTTAGACCTTCCCTGGACTTCCAAAAATAATTCAAAACAAAAATTAGCCAAATCGGTCCAGCCGTTCTCGAGTTTTAGCGAGATTAACGAACAACAATTGATTTTTATAGCAGACAGTCATCAGTATAGCACATATCAGCGCTTGAAATAACGAGCCACACCGGTTCCAGTTTCAGCGACGAAATTTGACGATCGTATTGTGCTTGTAAATCTTTATGCATTTTATAAATATAATAAAACGAGTTTTCCCAGATATGGGAACAAGCTAGGTCGTTTTTTCGCCCCCGCAAACTTCATTACAGCAAATTCAAACGAAATTATTGAGCTGGTTTCTAGAACGCGAAAATTTACCTACATTATAATATATTTCGACAAATAGGTATTATCCGTTTAATATATAAAGATAAAAAGTAAGTAAACGTTTAGCATAAGACATAGAAAACAAAAAAATTAATGCAAGAACTCACCAAACGTATCATCTAAACTTATCACGATGTTCATTCTTATTTCAACAAAGATTCGATGATTTGGCGCTATTTCACATGACCCGCTTGTTTTTATAAGATGAATTATCATATTTCCGGGTTATTCTAGCTTCAATCTTATCATTAAACGAATATTTCGAATATTTTTTTTTTTTTTTTTTTTACCTGGCAAAATCATCAAATGAGTCCTCCCACCCCGGGCAGGGCGGGAGGGACTGTCAGACTTGTACTGACTAAAATCCACGGTGTCCTTCGTTAGCCCTTTGTGTGCCGGAGTCGCGGTATACGTATGTCCCGCAACCCCGGCAGGACTGTGGCCCTCTATAGGGGGGCCCCGTCATCATGCTGACGCTCCTTGAGGCGCGCGTGGGACACAACGCGCCGTCGACCCGGGCATGGTCCATGGTCGGACAGCGAGTTGCCCTTTACTCGCCGCCCGCATGCCCGCGCCTACGGTGGCCGGAGATCGTCCCGCGACATCCGTCGCCGTGGGCGTCTACCACTGCGTCTCGGGCGGAGGGAGGACGGTATCCTCTCCCTCAAGCGGCCCGCCTCCTCCTTCGCGAGCATGACTGCTTCGCAGAAGGAGGCGACCGCCTCCCACTCCGTCTCGCCCCGCAGCATGGCCGCAACCAATGCCGGGCGCGAGAGGTCTCCGCCTATCGCCGCAGTGAGGACACGGCGGTGCTCCGCCCAAGCTGGGCAGTCCTGCACCGTATGCTCCACCGTGTCCTCCGGGCGATCCTCGCAGTGGTGACACCCGGGCGTTTCCTCCCTTTTTTATCATGCACAGGTACCTCCCGAAGCTGCCATGTCCGGTGAGGACCTGTGTCATGCGGTAGGTGAGGACGCCGTGGGACCTATCCAGCCACTCCTCAAAGAGGGGTCTTACAGCCGCGATTGCGGCTAGCCCGTACCTCGGTTGCGATAGTCGTTCTCTCCAAACTGCCCTGAGATCGCGCCGGAGCTCTTCCCGCCGCGCCTCGACCTCTCGAGGCAGCGGGGATACACCCCGACGCTGCGCCTCCACGCGCCACTCATAGACGCGCAGGAGGGCAGTCGCCTCCAGATCCCAGGGCAGTGATCCGGCAAGAAGGTTGGCCGATTCGCCGGCGATCGTGCGGTATCCTCGGATCATTCGGATTGCCATGACCCTCTGGCATGCGACCAGCTTTGCCGGCCGCGTCCGAATGCTCAGGGCCCACACGGGGGCCCCGTAGAGGGCCATGGACCGCACGACGCCAGCGTGCAACCTCCGGCAGGGGGCGTTTGGCCCGCCGATATTGGGCAGGAGCCGCCCGAGGGCGGCTGATGCCCGGTTCAGCCTTGGGGCCAAACGGGAGAAATGCTCCCCGAAGTTCCATCGGCTGTCGAGGACGAGTCCCAGGTACTTCATCGTACCCCCGACGCCGATGCGAACCCCCCCCACCGTTATGTGGGACTCTGTCAGTGGCGCATTCAGATGGCCATGAAAACACATGGCCTCTGTCTTGTGCAGCGCCACTTCGAGTCCCAACTGCCGGATCCTTTCGACGACTATCGCAACCGCCCGCGTCGCCAAGTCGGCCGCCGCCTGGTGCGACACTCCCTCCGCCAGGACGAGCGTGTCGTCAGCGTAACATATTACGCTGACGTCTAGAGGGAGGTCGCCGCGCAGCACCCAGTCGAAACCGATGTCCCACAGGTGCGGTCCCAAGACCGATCCCTGTGGGACACCGCACGACATCTCATATTTTGAATATTAACTGCTTTTATCTTCCAACATAGACATTATTACCACCATTTTAAGAAAACAAACAAACACTTAACCTCACTAATAATTTTAACTGATAATTACGAGGTGCATTCAATAAGTACCTAGCCTCATCGCCAGAGGGCGCTGTAGTTTCAAAAGAGTTTTACCACAGTGTAGCACATTCTTTTTTAATTCCTTTTTCAAATTTTCATTCCAATCCCTTTATTTGTTTTAATTTGACAACTTATGGAAGCGAACGTGTCGATCGGTTTTACAAAAAAAAAAAAAAATGGAAAAAGAGCAATATCGTTCGGTGATTCGATTCCTATTTTTGGAAGGGAAAACGCGCATCGAAATCAAAGAGCGCTTGGATGCTGTGTACGGTGACTCTTCTCCATCGATGGCCACCGTCAAGAATTGGTTCAACGAGTTTGCACGTGGCCGTACGTCGGTTTTTGATGAACCACGCCCAGATGCACCGAAAACAGCTGCTACAGAGGAAAACATTAAAAAATTCCATGATTTCGTATTGGCAGATCGCCGATTGAAGGTTCGGGAGCTAGCTGGGACTGTAGGCATTTCAGAAGGAACAGTGCATCATATTCTTCACGAGGAACTCGGCATGAGAAAGCTGTCGGCGCGATGGGTGCCGCGTTTACTCACACCAGAAAACAAGCGCAACCGTGAGATCACATCGGAGACGTGTTTGGCGCTGTTTAAGCGGAATCCAGCGGAGTTTTTGCGTCGTTTTGTGACCGTCGATGAAACCTGGATCCACTGGTACACACCAGAGACCAAGGAGCAATCAAAACAATGGATCCAGACCGGGGAACGTGCTCCAAAGAAGGCGAAAACTGTAAAATCGGCCGGAAAAGTTATGGCCACCGTTTTCTGGGATTCACAAGGTGTGATCTACATCGATTACCTCGAGAAGGGTAAAACAATTACAGGGCTTTACTATGCCGATTTATTGGGCCGATTCGACGCCGAATTAAAGAAAAAACGACCCCATCTGGCGAAGAAAAAAGTGCTGTTTCACCACGACAACGCACCGGTTCACACGTCTGCCGTTGCCATGGCCAAATTGGTCGAATTACGCTACGAATTGCTGCCCCGTCCACCGTATTCTCCAGATTTGGCCCCTTGTGACTTCTTTCTGTTTCCTAATCTGAAAAAATCACTCGCCGGGAATAGATATGGATCGAATGAGGAGGTCATCGCCGCCACGGAGGCCTATTTTGCAGAATTTGACAAAAACTATTTTTCGGACGGGTTAAAAAGTTGGAGCATCGCTGGGCTAAGTGTATCGAACTAAGAGGAGACTATGTTAAATGATAAATGATAAATGATATTTATTTTGCAAGTTGGTTATAAAAAACACTTTTACATGTCATTAATATTTTTAAAGCTAGATGGGGCCGGTGTTTCGTACCTGACTACTCTGAGAAGAAACAGCCGAAACAAACTCAGAGGTCACAGTCTCTTTTAAAGTCCAGACATTGTTTTGTTCAGGTCATACGAGGACCATGCGGGTGTCTGAGATGGTCTTTTGAGGAAAGAGCAACACAGATTTGAGTGGACCTGTCCAGTCAGTGCAAGCATCTGTCGGTAATCGTGTAGCTCGACTCAGAACACAAGGAGCTCAAAAAATATGTTGAAAAATAACGTTTACTTTTTGTAGGCTAAGTATTTATTAAATGGCCCTCGTATATTCACACTACGTTAGTTTCAAAAACTTTTTAGCGATCTTATCGTACGATTTGTAATTAAAACAAATATTACGACTTCCAAAATAACAATCTGCCAGATTACTGACAGTACAGTTTTGGGGTTGCCAAAACACTTTTCATAATTCCCGAAAAATAAAAGCGAAATTAATAGAATTCAAATTAAAAAAAAATCCTTGGATAAAAAATAAAGTAAAATAAAACATGCCAGTTTTTATTTACATTTTTAGTTACTTAAACTTTTTAGATAGGTGCAAAAATACACAATGTCACCCTGGTTTTTTTACCATTAAAATAAAAGGAAAGGGAATTTTCAACAAAATTGCGCACGCTGGCGTTCATTCATACTTTCAGTCAGCCAATAGCACGGGTTTAGGCCTGGCCTAAACCGCGGCCATATTTTACGCTCATGACGGCTTGCTGCATGCAGTTCATATACACTGCCGCGCACCAAAACAGCACGTAATTTATCAATGGACTGAAGCCAATAGTATTTTTTTTTTTTTAGCGTGGTAAAATCATCAAATGAGTCCTCCAACCCCGGGCAGGGCGGGAGGGACTGTCAGACTTCTACTGACTAAAATCCACGGTGTCCTTCAATAGCCCTTTCTGTTCCGGGGTCACGGTAAGGAAATAATCCCGCGACCCCGGCAGGCTTTGGCCCTCTGAGAGGGGGGCCCCGTCATTATGCTGACGCTCTTTGAGGCGCGCGTGGGACACAACGCGCCGTCGACCCGGGCATGGTCCTTGGTCGGGCAGCGAGTTGCCCTTTACTCGCTGCCCGCATGCCCGCGCCTACGGTGGCCGGAGATCATCAAGCGACGTCCGTCGCCGTGGGCGTCTACTACCGCGGGTGGGGCGGAGGGAGGACTCTGTCCTCTCTCGCTCGCGGCCCGCCTCCTCCTTTGCGAGCATTACTGCTTCGCAGAAGGAGGCGACCGCTTCCCACTCCGTCTCGCCCCGCAGCATGGCCGCGACCAATGCTGGGCGCGAGAGGTCTCTGCCTATCGCAGCCGTGAGGACACGTCGGTGCTCTGCCCAAGCTGGGCAGTCTTGCACCGTGTGCTCCACCGTGTCCTCCGGGCGATCTTCGCAGTGGTGACACCCAGGCGTCTCCTCCTTTCGCATCAGACACAGGTACCTCCCGAAACTTCCGTGTCCGGTGAGGACCTGCGTCAAGCGGTAGGTCAGGACGCCATGACTTCTCTCCAGCCACTCCTCAAAGAGGGGTCTTACTCTTACCGCCGCAATTGCGGCGTGCCCGGGAAGGCAATAGTATTACGACAGGAAATTAGAGTAAAATTCTCGTCAAACGGCGGTTGTGAAAGTTGCTATTAACTTTTTATTAGGTAGGAGTTTTTACTTTCTTAATGTTTTTGTTTTATTTTATTACAGTGTTCCAATAAATGCATTTGTTTTATTTGTGCATTGTTTTGGCAAGGTAGGCTGTGCCTAAATGCCTCTATGAAGAAACCGCGCCTGGTATACATACCAAACGGAATGGGTATAAAAACTTTTTCAAAAAAAATGTAACCGCCTTCAAAAACAACCACAAAAAAGTGTAAAATAACCTTCAAAACTTTTCTTTCGGAAGTCGGTGACTTTTTTTTATTAATTTCATTGTCTTTTTTGCCACCGACTTCCGAAAGAAAAGTTTTAAAGGTTATTTTACCCTTTTTTGTGGTTGTTTTTGAAGGTTGTTACATTTTTTTTGAAATTTTTTTTATTTTACTCTTTTTAGTTTAAATATTCAACCACAATTCTTGTTAAATACGAGTTCATCATTTTCTTACATGAGCACTAGAATTATGTTATCCGTAACACCGGTACCTAATAACATCGTTAAAATCTCTTACATTCATTCCCTATCTCGAAAACTACTGAACCAATTTTGATGAAACTTGCAGTATTCCCTAAGTTGAACGATACCTAGTACAACAAAAAAAGAATTACTGAAATCGGACTTGTAGTTCCGGAGATATGCGAACACAAACATAATTTACCAAATCAGTCGATGCCAAGTCCTTACTAGAGGAGTTGTACCTTCCATCATCAGCTCAGCTAGATGAGATGATGATTACCATATAGTCCAAGAGCTACTGAACCCTGCGACTAACGGTCTTCCTGTAAGGTTGTAAATTTGTACACGTAATATTTATAGCATGCTAAGAGCAATAGCGACGACCTGGCAGGCGTCAGCCGTGCACATCATTGGACAATTTAATTTTCAAAGTGTAAAAAAAAAATTAAAAAAAAACTTGTTCCTGTAAGCTTAAAAATTTAACAGGATGTTGTTTATTTATTGTAAATCTTGGAAAAAAAATGACAGGCGATTACAAGGTGCACAAGTATGTGACAGGCGAATTGAAAAGTGCAAAGTTGATGGGGAAAAATAAACTTTCTCCTGTAAGATCAAAATTATCTCGCGTTTGGCTGAACTGATTTTGATGCCGTTTTCAGAAAAGTGTGCATTACATTCCGAGAAAGGTTTTAATATACAGGGTGAATTTTTCAACTGGGCGTGGATGGCTATCTCCGAAACAATGAGTAATATCGAAAAACGTTGAAAGGAATCTCGAGGCCGATTTTGACGAAAATAAAACTGCATCGTTGGATTTTAGAAAAATCAATAATCCTGGCCAGGAATCGAACCCGCTGATTTTGGATAAAAAATCACAGCCTGTATTATTACACCATTCGATAGTGTTGCTAATAACGATCAAATTCTGGGAAGTAATCATATACGGCAAACTTTAGGAAAACGTATAATTGAAAAAAAACTGATGAATGTTCAAGACGATAACTGTATTCGGAACATAAGTTAACCGTTTCTTCTTTGAAATAACGCTTATTTTTGTTCAACTCAATAATTTCGCATTGCTGAATACACTGGGATTGTTGAGACATCAAATCCACTGAATTATTGAAAACAACAATAAATAAATTATGGCTCAGTAGAACATAGTAACATAGAAATATAGCAATTTCATGAAAATCTGCAATTTCCTTAAGTTTGCCTTATATGATCACTTCCCAGAATTTGATCCTTATTAGCAACACTATCGAATGGTGTAATAATACAGGCTATGATTTTTTTTCCAAAATCACTCGGGTTCGATTCCTGGCCAGGATTATTGATTTTTCTTAAAACCAACGATGCAGTTTTATTTTCGTCAAAATCGGCCTCGAGATTCCTTTCAACGTTTTTCGATATTACTCTTTGTTTCGGAGATAGCCATCCACGCCCAGTTGAAAAATTCACCCTGTATATTAAAACCTTTCTCGGAATGTAACGCACACTTTTCTGAAAACGGCATCAAAATCAGTTCAGCCAAACGCGAGATAATTTTGATCTTACATGAGAAAGTTTATTTTTCCTCATCAACTTTGCACTTTTCAATTCGCCTGTCACACACTTGTGCACCTTGTAATCGCCTGTCATTTTTTTTCCAAGATTTACAATAAATAAACTACATCCTGTTAAATTTTTAAGCTTACAGGAATAAGTTTTTTTTTAATTTTTTTTTTACACTTTGAAAATTAAAATGTCCAATGATGTGCACGGCTGACGCCTGCCAGGTCGTCGCTATTGCTCTTAGCATGCTATAAATATTACGTGTACAAATTTACAACCTTACAGGAAGACCGTTAGTCGCAGGGTTCAGTAGCTCTCCAGCTAATACGCAAATACTTAAATTACTTCATAAAAATTGCGAAAAACTATGTGTGGACCTATAAAATTTGAGGGTTGCCCTCGATTTCTCCAGGATCCAAGCATCAGATCCTGACATGGTGACAATGGGACCACTCCTGAAGTATCTCCTTTCGAAAAAAAAAAACAAACATACCGTCGAATTGATAACCTCATTCTTTTTGAAGTCTATATATATAAAATTCAAAACTGACTGACTGATCTGACAACGCACAGCCTAAACCGCTGGGTCTAGAAACTTGAAATTTGGCATAAGCCCTCCTTATACCACGTAGGTGAGCACTAAGAACGGATTTTGCGAAATTCAGCCCCTAAGGGGTTGTTTTTGGGGTTGATAGTTTGTATGAAACTTCGCTACTACAGGTGCTAGGAATTCCAAATTTTGCATGGGGTGTCTTTTTAGAACGTAGATGCTCAATATGACGGAATTTTGCGAAATTCGACCCCTAAGGAGTTTGTTTTTGGGGTTGATAGTTTGTATGAAACTTTTTTAGTACAAGTGCTAGGTGTCTCAAATCTTGCATGGTGGTACTTTTTGAGATGTAAATGCTCACCAAGGTGGAAATTTTGAGAAATTCGACCCTTAAGGGGTTGTTTTTGGGGTTGATAGAATTGAGACTCAAATTTTTACATAGGGGTTCTTTTTTGGACGTAAGTAATACCTAAGACGGGATTTTGTGAAATTCGATCCCTAAGAGTTTGTTTTTGGAGTTGACAGTTTGTATGAAACTCTGTCAATATAAGTGCGAGGAGCCTCAAATTTTGCACCGGGTTCCTTTATAAGACTTAGATGGACACCATGGCGGGATTTTGCGAAATTCGACCCCAAAGGGGTTTGTTTTTGTGTTTGATAGTTTGTATGAAACTTTGTTACTACAAGAGCTAGGTGACTGGAATTTTGCGAGGGGTTCTTTTTAAGACCTAAATGTTCACTAAGACGGTTTTGCGAAATTCGACCCCTAAGGGGCTTTTTCGGGGTTGATAGTTTTGAGACTCAAATTTTGCATAGAGATTCTTTTTTGGACGTAGTTCGGGTGGTTTGTGAAAATAGACCCCAAGGGGTTGATTTAGGGGTTGATATTTTGTATGAAACTTCGTTTCTACAAATGCTAGGAGTATAAAATTTTGCAAGGTTGTTCTTAGATGACGTAAATGCACACCAAAGCATTATTTTCTGAAATTCTACCCCTATGTTTGTTACCCCTGTTTATGGGGTAGACAGTTTGTATGAAACTTTGTTACTACAAATACTAGGAGTTTCAGCATGGGGGTTGTTTTAGGACCTAGGTTCTCACTAAGACGGAATTTTACAAAATTCGACCCCTTAGGGGTTGTCTTTGGTGTTTGCAATTAGAGGACTTAAGATTGCAGGGTTTTATTTAGAATACAGGTTCTCACTTAGAGAGGATGATACGACATTCAACCCCTAAAAGTTTGTATTGGGGTTGATATAGAGGGTGGCCGGGACTAGAAATTCACAAAGGCAAAATTCGTAAATCACGCGGACGACGTCGCGGGCGTAGTGCTAGTCAGTTATAAACTTGTACAAGAAACAACGAAAAATTACCCTAGAGTAAACTTGTGAGTTTAACCCGCATGAATTGGTACTGGTAGTCGGAACCGACCTGTGTTTATATGTGCGACCGCATACGATCTCATGGGTTTATTTTACCAATACGTATACATACCTACCTGTCAGAACCAACAGCCTGCTTCTTTAAAAGCACCCTTAGTCTGTAGGACTGCAACAACATAATGGTAACATTGCAGAGCGCGGCCCTGTCCACGGCAGCGAGCAGCGCGGGCGCCGCGCCGCGCACCGTGCAGCTGGCGGGCCGCACCGTGCAGCTGGCCAGCTCCGTGCAGCTGGCCAACTCCGTGCAGCTGGCCAGCTCCGTGCTGCCGCCCGCGCAGCTGCAGCTGGGCGCGCACCACGCGCTGCAGCTGTCGGCGCTGCAGCTGCCCGTGCGCCTGCCCAGCGGACAGACGGTGCAGCTGGCCAGTCCGCAGGCCGTGCAGGCCGTGCGCGTCTCCAACTCCTCCGTCAAGTGCCCCAGTCCGCGCGCGCACCAGGCCACGTCCGCCATCAAGACGAGCCAGCCCGTCCAGATACCCGTTTCGACAGTGCAATTAGCCGGACAGACCGTTCAAATCGCCGGCCAAACGGTTCAATTAGCAGGTCAGAGCATGCAGCTAACTGGGCATACGGTAAAATTGCCCAGCGGACAAAGTGTTCAAGTAGCTAGCCAAAGTGTATTGCCGTCACAGAGTGTTCAACTGCCGAGCGGTCAAACGGTTCAGCTAGCGAGTGGCAATATGCAAACAGTGCAATTAAGTGGGTCTAATGTTCAATTATCTGGTCAAAGTGTTCAAATGCCGAGTGGTCAGACTGTGCAGCTAGGTGGCCAAACGGTGCAATTAGGTGGTCAAACAGTGCAGCTAGCAGGACAAACAGTTCAGTTACCAAGTGGACAAACATTGCAGTTATCTGGTGGCCAAACTGTGCAGTTGTCGAGTGGACAGACGTTGCAGTTGGCAAGTGGGCAGACAGTGCAGCTTGCTAATCAGACGCCGAAGTCGCTATCACAAGTTGTGCGGAGTCAGGCTGGCGACAAGCCGACTACTGCGCAACCGATAGTGGCGAAACTTTTGACCAATGCACAGGTGAGTGATTATGATTGATGGGGATTACAACGGTTCTCTATTGTGTTACCTAACTTTTTTATACTTATTCTAATGTGACATATTTTTTTTTTGTCCTAATCATCATTTGTCCGAATGATAACTTGCCCGAACTTAATACCACATAATTTCAAATGCCATAACATTGAAATTCCTAAATACTGTATGTCCTAAATTCGTTTGTCATAAATATAACAATCAATAATATGCAAATTACATAAAACCGATTGCCATAAAATACATAAGTCCTAAAGTTTGTTTTGTTACTGATTACCACCCAATAAGGAATATCGACGGAGCCCCGCTTCGCGGGGCTCCTATTTCTGCGTGCAAGATTTAAAGTAACCTAACCTGACCTACCTTTCGAACCTAACCTGTCCGTGTCGGGGTGCCCACAGTGCAATTTAATGAAATATCAGTTTTACTATACCTAATTGAACATTCGGAATAATACACATAAAAGTAATACAATGATTAGGACATATGACTTTATTTCATACAAAATTAGGATATTCAATTATTATGATACTCAATATTATGCCAGAACAGCGTTAGAAGTGAAGATAATTATGTAAAGCAATATTTAGAACTTTTGATCATTATGGTTACTGAATTTTATAGCAAACGTGTTATGGATAATGATTTTCGGACAAACAGGTTTAGGTGACGAAAAGGGATACCGATTACAACACTTGATATAACTTTGTCTTGAAATAGCTACTCAACCGTTTGCCCACGTGGGAGAGCCGATAGGTAAACTTATCATTTAATTTATCGCGAAAATTACAAAATATACTATTTTTATTTCAAAATTTATTTCTCTTCATAGATATTATTTTTATATAATATTTATTACTTCATACTTCGAGATAAATGTGGAAAATAACTTGGTACCATAATACGCGTTAATGACATAATTTTTATGTAATACCACCAAACAATAATCAATAATTGATTTTGCATTATTGTATGTAATCCTTGTGAGAATTGACTTTGCCACTCTTTTACACTGACGCTTATGTAAATCAGTAAATGCATTCAAGTGTCTCCTAATGTTAGTTTAAACAGGCATAACCTTAATTTTATATGATGATAATTTAAATTATCACGTGATCAGGGTCAGATGCTATCCCTGGAAGGCATGGTGGGCGGTACCCGCACGCTGCAGGTGTCGGGCGTGCGTCCTCGTGCAGCGGTGAGGGTCCTCTCTCCTGCCACGAGGCTGGCCAGACCTCTGCTACTGACTTCTGCCAAGCCACTGCACAATATTATACTACAGGTAAGTTGTTGGTCAAGAATAGCTAACATGTTGTGGAGCTCTTAGCAAAGAAGGTACAATCGACTAAGTTGAATCATGACCCATTTTGACAATAAATCGTTTGAATCCGTCAAAATGACAAAGATCAAAGTTGTTACCATGGATGGATGTATATTTACGCGAATGTAGACCTAATTGTGTTTGAATGTCTGTGAGAAAATAAGCTTATGGTGGGTCATAATTCAACTTTTTTGTCGATTGTACGGGTAATTCCAAGAGGAAGTACCTATTGACAGTTTGGACCCACTATAGCTCAAATTGACATTCAAAGTGATCCATCATTAACTTGGATTAGTTTTGTCTTCATTGGTTTTTGATTTCACTTAAAAGAGCAATCAGCCCATGGTTTCTCGGATTCAATGTATTTAAACAAGGAAAAAGATTTCACATTTATTAATTTATTTTTCAGCAAAGTGACGGTAACACAATCAGGGTAACTACAAGTGGAGCTGCGCCATCTTCACAGACTTTAGTTTTAAGTAATATTGGTGAGTGCTTCTCCAATATAATATATATTCTATTAAACAAGCAATGTTTGTAATTATATTTCCACCTTCTCGAGATCAGCTCGAAAGATTTTGATGAATTTTCCTGCGTTGTGAAATGTTGCTTCTTTGTGGAAAGAAAATAAAAATTGATTGCAAGCAGTATTTGAACTTCTGATTCAGTACACCAGAAGCTCTTCACCCAATCTATCGCAGTCATGCAGTCACAGAGTCGAATTTTCAACGCAACACCTTACGGCTCGTCCACGACCTTGCCATAGTGAGCGGTTGTTTAGCGCGGGTATAGAAATGTTTGAAACACACCACGAGGCGCTGCTAGTGGCGAAAACGCGCGAGGCTTTTTCCGAACGAATCGTACAAAGATATGAGTACGAAGCCACGAAATAGATCGGTTCGGACAGCGGTGCGAGAGTGGGGAGTTCGGCAGCTGCTGCAACCGCTACTGTGGGCACGTAGCGTGTCACACTCCGCCGCACCGCCTGCCGCGCAGGCACCGCTTTGACCAAACTCGTGATCGAGCTGTTACAGTGATGTTGGTAGATTTTGGGATATGGGGTGAATATTATCGATCTAGCTAGTAGAACACAAAATATCTATTATTGCTTAATTTTATTTATTAATGTTTCAATTACAATCGCAGGTGCTCAAACGGTGACAACATCAACAACATCAGCGCCTGTTTTAAAACTGCAACAGGTAAGCATAATTTTTATCCCCTATTAAAAACCGTTCATTCACTCTTTATTTTTGTTTATAAATTCCATCCAAAATAAGTTGGTGTCATGTATTATTTATCATTATTCTAGGTGAATCCAATACAACAGGTTAAACTCGCGCAAGGAATTAAAATACAACAGGTGAATTTTGACAGTTTGCATGGTTTGACAAATGCTTCCGATTCAGAAATGAGTTTGTAGTTCAGGATTTGCATGAACCCGAGTGTGGGTACAGACTGACAGATAGTTCTTAGTACTGACTGTTAAATGTCAATTTGGATACATGAACTAAGGGACTTTACCCATGGCGCGACGCGATTACAATTCGATCGAAACCAACTACAAGTGAAAATCAACCATACCACTACTTACATAATTATGACATCAAACACGTTGTTATCTACGGGTAGATGAAAAACAAAACACGATCGCCACGACGACGTCAAGTCAATCGAATTCCATCATTATTTCTTAGTAGCAAGGTTGATTTTCACTTGTAGTTGGAATCGGTCGAGATGCGTCGCATCGCGCCGTGGGTAAAGTCCCTAAGAAGACAAAAACTCAACAGACGAATATGAATTCGGTCTAGCACGAACCATCACTAATAATAAGTGATATTTCCATTTAAATCTTTTAAAACTTAAATGTTTTAAACTTCATTCAAGCAAGTTTTGGAACAACAGCGATGATGTAAATTAGTGTTGTATGTGTACGACTTTACACGTTCTGCGTCTAAAACTAAAACTAAGGCACGTTTTACAGAACGCACCTCAATACTCAAGCGTTACTTAAAAGTAAAACTAGTTTCAACCAATCAAATGGTCTAAATCTAGTTTTAAGTAATGCTTTTTTTATCGAGGTAAAATCATCAAATGAGTCCTCCCACCCCGGGCATTGCGGGAGGGACTGTCAGACTTGTACTGATTAAAATCCACGGTGTCTTTCAATAGCCCGGTGTTCCGGGGTCACGGTAAGGAAATAAGTCCCGCGACCCCGGCAGGCTTTGGCCCTCTGAGAGGGGGCCCCTTCATTTTGCTGACGCTCTTTGAGGTGCGTGTGGAACACGACGCGCCGTCGACCCGGGCATGGTCCATGGTCGGACAGCGAGTTGCCCTTTACTCGCTGTCCGTATGCCCGAGCCTACGGTGGCCGGAGATCGTCTGCCGACGTCCGACGCCGTGGGCGTCTAACACTGCAGTTGGGGCGGAGGGAGGTTGCTGTCCTCTCCCTCTCGCGGCCCGCCTCCTCCTTCGCGAACATTACTGCTTCGCAGAAGGAGGCGACCGCTTCCCACTCCGTTTCGCCTCGCAGCATGGCCTCGACCAATGCCGGGAGCAAGAGGTCTCCGCCTATCGCCTCCGTGAGGACACGGCGGTGCTCTGCCCAAGCGGGGCAGTCCTGCACCGTATGCTCCACCGTGTCCTCCGGGCGATCTTCGCAGTGGTGACACCCGGGCGTCTCTTCCCTCCCTATCCGACACAGGTACCTCCCGAAACTTCCGTGCCCGGTGAGGACCTGCGTCATACGATAGGTCAGGACGCCGTGACGTCTCTCCAACCACTCCTCAAAGAGGGGTCTTACCGCCGTGATTGCGTCGTGCCCGAACCTCGGTTGCGACAGTCGTTGTCTCCATACTGCCCTGAGATCGCGCCGGACCTCTTCCCGCTGCGCCTCCACGCGCCACTCATAGAGGCGCTGGAGGGCAGTCGCATCCAGATCCCAGGGCGTTTTAAGTAATGCTTGAGTATTGAATGACGTTCTGTAACACGGGCCTAAGATGCCTTTGAAATTGAGGATATGTTTAGCAGCAAAAAATGATTGGTTAGACCATGCATCTAAAATACATTTATCAGTTGGTTAGCAACTTGTTTGTCTATCTGCACACTCAAAGAGAGTTGACTGCATGGTGTGATTGGATGCGACAGACGGGATACTTATAACACATTAACAATTTTCATTTTCTTAACTTCTTTTGCTTTTATTTTTTAATATTATAACAAGCACTTCCTACACAACTTTAAAACATAATATTTTTTAATGTAGATTGTAAGGTGGCAGTAAGTAAATAGAAAGGTAGTACATAATAATTTCGAGTGCTTCCTTTGTAAACCAAGTTCCTTTTGAATCTGGTTTTACCTAGAGTGTGCAGGGTTTCTGCTATAGAAGGGTTTGCATTAGTCATATACATATACATAAAGACACACAATAACACTTCCCAGCTGCAACAAAAATATTTAATTTGTTTCTTTTTTCTTTCTTAAAGAGCTCGCATTCGTGTGTAATGTAACATTATAGATTCGACTTTGAGCATTACATAACAATACTACCTCCCTGACTGACGAGCATTCGCGTACATTTAGTATAGACTAGTGGTTGCCTGCGGCTTCGCTTGCGTTAATTTAGAATTTGAGAAACAATACGGATCGTGTAAATGGCGCCATCTGGAATATGAACGTAATTGTTTTCTCGGCAACAGCTCTCTTCTAATATTCGGGATGAAAGATACCCTATATCCGTGTCTATACCTACTCCTGACAACGATAATACAAAATTTTGGTTAGCATACGAGTTCCGCGTGATACCTAAAAATAGCTTATTATTAGACTCGATGAGTAAAACTTGTCGTCGTTTAAAACAGAATCTATGCACTGGAAAACTTGTCATCGTTTAAAACAGAATCTATGCACTGGTTTGAGCACCAATTCAAAACATAAATAAACACAAAATAATAGAAAGACTGATTGTTTTCGAATCTTTAAAATCCCTACACCTCGCAACAATTATTATAACAGTTTAAAAAAATATCCAACTTACTACCTACAATTTAAATCAGCGTAGATAATTATATCCTAGAGAACTTGAAAAAAAATTGTAATAAATTAAAATTGCGAATAATATTGAAATAAAAGTATGCATTGTAAAGTATGTATTTTAATTATTTGAAATTCTGAGAATAAATAAAAAAAAAGAAACACAAAAAGTGAAAAAGAAAAATGCGACATTTGATCCTGAGACCCATTGCATTGCATTGACCCATGGCTGGTTCGCTGACTGTGACTTTCAAATAGCGGTTCTTATACAAATGTCAACAATGACTGAAAATCAACATATTATAACATTGATAATCCCCCAAGGGGAATAGCGATACATATCTTATTAATTGAAGAGCAGTTTAAGGAATATTAGAGGAAAAATTGAATAAATAATATCTAGTGGTTTAGCTTCCAACTCACAACATACATTAAAAAAAAACAACATAATTCAAAATTGCTTATTTCCCAGGGAAAATAGCGTAATAATACATAGCCTATTAACAGAAGCATATTATTAGGAATATTTGAGGAAAATTTGATCGACACCTTTACAGTAGTTTCGGAGATAGATCAAAAAAAAAAAGTTGATTTGGCATCAGAATAGATCCCTTATCTCGAAAAATATACAAACAGAAAAAAATATTCAATGTACAGAAATGACAGCTCTACGATTTTATTATAATTATGTAATTTAGTATAGATTTGATACAAGGTGCGCATTGTAATGCTCGATTTTCTTTCCTTACTGATGAAATGTTCGATTATGTATCGTTTTAAAGGTGAATGCTCGCAGTGAGGGATCGCCTTTACCGTATTCTAATTAAAGTCATAACTAAACATCCACAAAAGCTTTTTTTCTTATCACCTAATTGTGACGATATAAAACTGTAATTGAAGACAACAAACGATGGTTTTTCGTTTGTTTATGTTTGAGACTTTTGCCTGATACCTAAAATGTGCAGTTTAATTTGGAGTGTTCATACTAAAATAACGCATGTAATTTTTTCAGGGTGCGTCGAGTGCATCAGCGGGCGGAGTACGTAGCGTGGTGATGGACGGTCAGCAGCTCAAGCTGGTGGGCGGGCGACACGTGCTGGCGCGCATACTGCGGCCCGCGCACCCGCCGCAGTAGCAACCACTTGGCATTTGTCATAACTATACAGATATGTATTTTTCATTTAACATTTTTCTCAAACAATTGATATGAACATGTCCTAAGATACACATTGAGTAACTCAAACTATCTGTGAATATATAAAGTGCTCCAATCAAAGCCAATGCATTATTAAAGTCAAAATACACACAAACGTTTTCCAACGACAATACAGACTTCTCTGTTCTTCTCTTTATCTTAGGCTTATAGGGATGATGAGTCCCAAGAGTGGCTATTGCGCCTCCTTATCACCCTCGCCAATGTGCGGCTCGGGTGAGTATTCCGCCTCGAATGATATGAAAAACTTACCCTACTTGTATCGAAATGTATTCTAGTAACGGTCGCGAACTGACAGTGAATTCTTTCTCCACATCTTCAAAGTTAAATAATTACAAAAACTAAATGTGTATCTTGGGTTTGTTTTGGTCAATGTTTCTTGGTATAACTACTTCTCAAGGATTGTATAGCTATAGCTAACATAGAGAATACTGATTTGAAAACGCCTAGAAAAATGTAATTTTATTGTGTGCTATTAGAGACAAAATTTGTTTAACTTTTAATTTTCCTTAAAAAGGTAATATTGTACAAATCTAGTATTTTCAAGGATTCGGTTGTAAAGTATTTAGGTTCAAAATATTTTTTAATATAAAAGTAACTTGATTAGGTATTTACAATTCGTTTATTTATTTTTGAACTGAAAAATAAGTATTGGTTGAGGTTACCTAGTTTGAAAATGATAAAACTGTGAGAGGATTTAACATTATGATGTAAATAAAAACCAATTATTAATTAGGTGTTAAAGGGAAATACTAATGATTTGATTAAATTCGTGTTATGATTATGTTAATTTATTATTTGTATATAGAGGACAAGAAAGCTAAACATAGAACTGCTTGACTATCTGTATAAGATATAAAAACAAAAAGAAACTTAGTTATTTTATCTACACCTAATATATCTGTATAATAGGTTTGATTTATTATATAGGGGATGCTACCCATTTGTTGTCACCACAGAGAGTTTTCATAACATAAATGTAGGAATATTATGTTAAAAGATCTTGATTCCTATATATTTTCTTATTTAATATGTTGTTTGACTTATTTTTATTGTTCTGTTCTTGTACATATTGGGCCATATTCCCTTTAATTAATGTGACATGTAAGTCAATTGCTCTGACGAGTAAAACTTGTTTAAAGTATTTTAAAGGCAATTTAAAATGTATGCTATAGATTTTAATATTAAATATTAGGTTCGTATTGCACAGTTTTTCACTGTTAGATAAATAAAAATATGTATAAATACTTTTTATGTTTTATTGAAAAACTTCAAACCAAATAATAATATGTTAATCTGAAAACATTGCAAATATTTCCTATTTCCGTTTAAAATATTGGATCTAGTGGTAGTCTTGTCCATCTATACATAAGAGTACGCGGCCATAACACACAATCATAATTATATGAATCATAGATTTTGAACGGATGCACATTGCACGCTGTAGTTACTTGGTGAATAATAAACACTAGCGCTTTTGTATTTTAATTGTACATATTGAATAATTTCGAAAACAATATTGTTTGTTGTTCGACAATCTAGTGGCTTGGTAATTGAAAATATACTTACGTGCTTGTAGCATTATTATTGGTCACGCCACTTGCAACTCGAAATACAGGTATTAGGATCAACAAAATACCATATTCGGGTGGGAAAACATAATTTATTTCATTAATTATGTACATGTGTGTTCTCAGCAAATACAAAATAATCACACTGCTCGAGGCATTCATAAAACTAATTCTTACACAAAGCTAATAAAATAAATACTATTGATACGTTACTGTGCGGTGTTACTTTGCATGATACAAAATGTTAGCATGAATTATAATGATCCACATGTTAATATAGAGGTAATTAATAATATCCATAACTTCGCCTTAACGACTTCTTGCTCTCGATACGATTCCATAAATACAAATCGCACGGTTGCAAGACTAACAATTCCTTCTACAGGGGAACGACAATATTCAAAGATACTACGGAGGTATCACATTTTAATTTCTAACTAACACTCCTCCCCTCTCCTCGCATTATGATTGTACAGTCATATTACATACCTAACATTGAATTACATAATACGCGTAAGTGCATATATTTCTTAGCACACAGAGTTACACATAAATTGAAAATAATAGTGCCGTTATAAAACAAGTTGTAACTGATTACACGTCTTTAATAAATAATACTTACTAATTCTATAAAACTCAATCATATATCAGTCTTATAACTATGTTTTAAAATTATATAAATACTTAATTGAGATGTAAGTTAGATAATTGAAATGTATAGTAATAAAAGAGCGACGTTAAAACACAGATAGAACATTACACCGAGATTGATATTATTTCATCTTATTCTAACAGGCTACACAAAAAATAAATGAGTATGCTTATTATGTAGATTTTTAAGTACCACAGGTTTAGTTAATACTGTCGAGTCATACAATCAAAACTTTCAGAGATATGATATACATAGCACGAAGGTTGCCGATGGGTTCCGAGCGGCGCCGACAGACTCGCTGTTGTGCGCTTAGCGGAGACAGTACCGCTTGATAGAGATTCTGATAGCGTGAGTAACATTGAGTCGACTGTGGCCGAGCTCGACCGTTACAACGTATCTACATTTATTAATAATGAATGAACAGAAGCTCCGAATGCCACCACTTTATAGTTAGGTTCTAGCAAGCTCATAAGTATACTATCAATATCTAATTGTCATGTTTTATTACGATGCCGAATGACATTGTGTCGCAGGGAAATGGTAAAATCAGTTATTGAATCACGTTTCCACCACAAACTATCAATTACTATAAGTACATGACCCACTCGAAGCGTGAAGGAAACCTTCGCTACGTATGTATTGACGTGACACTGAAACGTATTTGCTATTTAATGGTGTCTGACCAAACAGATGAATAATAAAATAGTCTGCTTTTACCATTCCCCTGCGACTAACGTATCTACGTAGAAATTTATTTGTAACAAAAATAGTTTAGCAATTTTGGCATTTGACCGTACGTCCCTAATTTACAATCGAATATCTAGTGCGATTACAAAATATACTTACATATTATATCGTATCTCTGAACATGGAACCAGCTCCCGGCCTTCGATGGCACGAGACCTACCGAATCGTACATTATATACAAACAATAGGCACTGAAAGTTTTAAATATGATCGGCGTGTAAGAAGACGAACACAGACAGGTGTTCTAATGACTTCGAGAATCTACACTATGGCGGCTAAATCATTACAAAGTGCGTGGAATGCCTGATGTACAATCGAGGTGACAAGGACGCGTGCACGTTATTACAGCGCTGCCGATACAATCACTGCTCATATTCATTATAATGTCCATTAGTCATACACACAAGCACAATTGAGTATCCTTAGGTGCAACGTTTAAGTTATACAATAATTTATAATCATTATAATTTAGTTAAAAATCAGTTAAATATAAACACAATAGGTCATTAGTGATGCACGTCAAGTAGTCGCGCTTACAACAGTTTCAGTGATTGTGACAGGTGCCACCACTTGACCTAATGGCTGGCTTGTGTTATGAATGGTTGAGTTGCCGCGATGCCGCGCTCTTGCTCCACACTTGACGCTTTAGCATAATAGCGAATAGCGTACTTATAATCCATTATACGTATAAATATATATTCTATTAATATTTAAATAAAGGTAATATTCTCGTAGAAGTAGACGAGTGTGTTTAAGTATGTACGATATGTACCCGAGTTGTACACGAGGCATCCTGCCGGCGCGCGGCTGTCAAGCGGGAAGCGAGTCGCGGCGCTCACTCGTCGACCTCGCCGTCCTCGGCGTTCTCAGCCGTCAACAGGTTGGTGTTGTCGTCGGCCTGGAGATCGGTGGTTAACTGCTGAAACAAGTGCTACTATTATGTACCTGTACATCAAACTACTTATTTCCACGCAGATCCTTGATTATCCTTCTGATCTACATACAAATAGCATAGATCTCTTTGTACCTAAATAATCTTCCTTTTGGTAGATTGACTTTGGTAAAAGCCATCGCTATGTAACGTGGGCTCTCATTTATGCAATATTTTATACAAGCTAAGTAAAGCGTTGCATAAAAGATTGCATTATTTACGAAATGCTGATAGATAGCCTGGCTGATGTTCCATTCTAATGATGGTTTTTATTAAAACACTTTAACAGAACAGTTATTCATTAAGAGTCATTCAGAAGCTGTAACAATCTAGATTATAATGAAATTACTTCACGGTAATTCGATACGATGCTTAAATTGCCTTTTGATTACGGTTTCCACTTCAAAAGCTAAACAAAAACTTGATTGATATTAGTTACGCGAATTAAACTGAAAGTTATTTCTCGCACATGAGGCAATAAGCTTCATAAGTCTAAAATATTAATTTGTAGATTTTCCAACTTAGGGTTACCATCCGTTACCAGGTTTACCCAATAAAATTCGAAATGGCCTAAAATAATGCCGGAAAAAAGTTAGCAAGGCAAAGCCATCTTATCCCAACATCTTATTTTTCAATGCCAATCTTTTTAAAAATGGCATCGAACATAACTCTTAAAACAATGGCTTCCTGGGCCACGGACCAAGGAGAAAAGTCGGGGCAGAAGATACAACTAGTCACCGGAAAACGGACTAGTTAGCGTAAAAAAACACTAGTGCCACATTTACCCGTGCCCCAAGCTTGTTGGCGGCGATCTGGGAGCGCTTGCGGCGGCGCACGGCGAGCGCCAGCAGCAACACCAGCGCGATGGACGACAGTGCGGCCACCAGCAGTGGCAGGAGCAGGTTGTCGCCGGGAGAGTAGCCCTGAAACGAAGACAGGTATGTTTATTTGTCCTTCAGGCAAGCGTTGCCCCTGCTTAACCTGTATGTACATGTACATATCAAATGCTTAATACTTTTATTAAACTTGGTAAATTAATAGTTTTAATAAATTCTACTACTTATGTCAAATCCCAAAAAAAACTGTCATATGCCATAATTTAAAAACTTTCTTCCTAAAAACCTATATACCCGAAATTTTTGTTCCCAAGACAGCTTCACAAAATCGCAATGTGGTTACCCTCTTTGAAAAACCCTTACTCCTTGGTTACCCAGCATCTACTTTTGTGGTGATCACTGGTGTGAAACAAACCAGCTTCCGGGAGCGCCAAAATCATATGATTGCTTACTTGCAAACAAAAATCTGAAATGTCTTTGAAAGGTACAAAAGATTCGAGCTCGCTTCGCTCGCTGTTGCATTGTTCTTAGCCCTATGCCTGTAATGTCAAAAGCGGTATTAATCACCCGCTCCCGACATTTTCTTCTTGAGGTTTTTTACAATTAATTTTACTGGAGAGTGGGAGCCCCGTAAAAAATCGTAGATCCAGGCAGTGCCGGATAAAGCCGGTGCGGGGCCCGTAGCAAATGTAATCATGGGGCCCTAGAGTTACATTGGCTTTTGTTTTAACCGTAAATCCACGGTATTCTTCAATAGCCATTTACGTTCCGTGGTCACGGTAATGAGATAACTCTCGCGACCCCCGCAGGCTTTGGCCCTCTAGAGGGGGGCCCTGTCATCATGCTGACACTCTTTGAGGCGACCGTGGAACACAACACGCCGTCGACCCCTGGTCCATTGTCGGACAGCGAGTCGCCCATTACTCGCCACCAGGAGGATGCTGTCCTCTCCCTCATGCGGCCCGCCTCCTACTTCGCGAGCATGACTGCTTCGCAGAAGGAGGCTACCGCTTCCCACTCCGTTTCGTCCCGAAGCATGGCCTCGACCAATGCCGGGCGCGAGAGGTCTCCGCCTGTCGCCGCCGTGAGGATACGGCGGTGCTTTCCAAGCGGGGCAGTCCTGCACTGTATGCTCCACCGTGTCCTTTGGGCGATCCTCGCAGTGGTGACACCCAGGCGTTTCCTCCCCCAAATCAGACACAGGTACCTCCCGAAACTTCATGCGGTAGGTAAGGACGCCGTGACGCCTATCCAATCACTCCTCAAAAAGGGGTCTTACCGCCGCGATTGTGGCGTGCCCGGACCTGGGTTGCGGCAGTCGTTCCCTCCATATTGCCCTTAGACCGCCCTTGAGCTCTTCCCGGCGTGCCTTCACTTCTCGAAGCAGCGCGCTGCGGGGATACACCCCGACGCTGCGCCTCCACGCGCCACTCATAGACGCGATGGAGGGCAGTCGCCTCCAGATCCCAGGGCAGCAATCCGGCAAGGAGGTTGGCCGATTCGCTGGCGATCGTGCAATATCCCCGGATCATCCGGATAGCCATGACCCCCTGGCATGCGACCAGCTTTAGTGGTCACGTCCGGATGCTAATCAGGGCCCACACGGGGGCCCCGTAGAGGGCCATGGACCGCACGACGCCGGCGTATAGCCTCCTTGCATGAGGCGTTTGGCCCACTGAGATTGCAGGAGTAGCCTGAGGGCGGCCGCTGGAGGCTTTGGGGCAAAACTCTCAATACGAAATGCCTCAATGTGGATTGCATTGCTTCGATATAGCCATGTTATGATTTATACAGAGCGTATCCTTTATTAAGGTTTTGAGGAGACGACTGTAACGAGGCGTTAGTAGTGACAGTGTGGCCAATCGCTCACTTTAAGAATAGCCAAGGTGTATTACATATCTGTGATTTTTTTTTGGGCACAGGCGCGGGGCCCCCCAAGGCGCGGGGCCCGTAGCATTTGCTGCCTCCTGCTCTATGGCTAATCCGGCACTGGATCCAGGGCTGGAATAACCGCGAAAATCCACGCGAATACCACTCGATGTAATCGCGACATCAAATAAAAGAATCAGATTTCAACAGCTCGCCTTAATAAATGAGTTTTTTTTTCACCCCAATTTAACAGCACAATCGATCCAGAACTCTTCGAAAGCTAATAGAAATAAGTTAGTAGGTGATCAGGCTGTATTTCAAGGCAAATCCTCAAAACGGCTAAGTACCTACCAGTGCAGAGTTGAAATTCAAACAATGCATCTTTTACAAAATCGGGCAATTTTCTATTACATCACCGGGGTACGGTGCCGAACGACGAAGACGAGAGGAGATGTGTTTGAATAACCAATCAGATTTCCACCAAAGCGAAGCTAAGCGGAGAGGAGATGTGAATTTCTGATTGGTTATTCAAATTTCAGACACATCTCTCGTCTCTGCCTTGGTAGAGTCGGCCTTATGCTGTCGTCAGTGTGATGAGTGAGTAAACGATACCTAATTGAAACGGTCAGAGTCGCCTACAATTCCTTAACTCTGGTAAGAGCAGCATGTTAAAGATTACATCCGTTAAACGACCGGATATGGCCATAGTTAAAATTATATAATGTGTAAACATAGTAAGAGAAACATGTTTCTCGTTTTCTGGATCATTATATTTCTCGGTTGAGTTATTTGTATTCAGAAAAAAACATGTATACCTACACCTTACATACATAATTAACTCAATTTCGTCCAAAATGTCGCTTAAAACAAATAGCCTTTCACCCCTCGATTTGTAATGGTTAGGTAATCCCAGACTTAAATTATGTGCCGTGGTGAACAACAGAGCGAGTTGGTATTGTGTAAATGTCTACCTACCTAATGAATTAGATTACTTTTGGCACTGTAATGACTCTTGAACCTACATCAGAATCATCATTGAAGCCGTTGGCTGATTATAAAGACTAGCATTTCCCCGTTGTTTCATCCCCATTGTTCTACTCCCATTAATCGTAGAGTGGTGTTTCATACCCTTCCTCGTTAAGTGGACTACCCCATTTAAAAAAAAAAACAAATTAGACTACTTACCACTATTCTGCCTCATTTATGGCGTTGGTGGCGGTCTCGGACAGATCCTTTAAAGTGCACGTGGAATTGCATAAAGCACAAGCCAGGAGGTAAGTCTTCGTTTGTAATGGGGCTCCGCAGTTAGTAGATAGTTTAAAATAAACTTTGAACTCAACGTTTATTGAGCTTTAAAGCTCATGGTAAATCGCCAGCCTTAATTTTTTGCCAATTTTCCTCGTTCTACAAGCTTAGTGGCAACCATGTTTTTCATACAGTGTTGTAATAATTTATTTATCATAAATGTCATACTTATTAGGCCATATGTGGATTATATTAATAGTTACTTTGTACATACACTACACATGTGCTCGATCGAACACTTATGTTATCCAGTTATCTCTCACGATGTATTATTTCTGAACAATACGTAGGTAATGCTGAAAGGTTATAGAGCTTTTATAGAATATACAAATTGTTCTAGGGCGGAACGTCAGGAAAAACAAATCAAATATATCTGAATTCTTAGTCTTCACCCAAACTTGACTTCCTTGGTGTTCTATTTAACAGCTTGAGTACCTACAATTTTGTATTGAAAAGTGAACGATCAGAATTAAATAGCTTCTAAACAGGCGTTTTTTTCCAAATGCAAATGCAGAGTTACAATTCGCCGCTAAGATTTATGATATGAAGTGCGAGCCATTTGCCATCTTTGGGCAGATATCCAAGGACGTAATCTGTTTAAAAGACTTAAATATTAGCAGTTACATTTATGATTTACTACTCCGCCCGCGGCTTCGTCCGTGCGAATTTCAAACTTTTCTTCTGTGAATTTCTACTCCCGGCCAGGGTACCCTCTTTATGGGATTCTTTAAAAAAATTGAAACCCCAAGCAAAATTTGAAACTCCTGGCACTTGTAGTTTCTGAGATTTCATGATGAAGAAGATAACTTTTTTATTTTTACGGTACATCAATTAGCAGTTTCTGATAACTCCTTATCACTTCAGGATTTAGAAGTAGACTTCACACAATAGAGGCGTATATTTGCGAACAGTATATCGTATCTACATATCTATGACTATAGCCTATGTGCTAATAGTAAAATCGGTAGAAACGAAGGTCTTTGCGGACATGGAGTAGAATTTTGATGCACCTAATGGGTTTTACCGCCCGTTGAGAGTCTACTGAACCAGGATCAATAAGTTGTAGGTCTCGTTCGTAGGTATGTCTGTCTCATTGAATCATTGTACGTATCTCAACGTTACGAAGGCTAAATTCCATCGGTAGGCATGTTTTTAAATGCGGCTTAAAATGTAATCCTGCTTTTATTGCTTGTGATGCTATCTCCATTCTACGTAATGGTTACAAATCTGATGGGTACTTGATTGTATAATAAAAATAAATATATAAAATAAAGGCTTTGTAGGCAGTTTAACGAAGTATCGAAGCGTAATGAATTGGACATCACATGTACATTTTCAAAGTTCAAAAAAGACCTACATGCCATATTTTCTAATATTTTGTAATAATATCTTGTAATAATATTTTGTCTATTTATTCTTGTATGTTTGTTGTTATGTTTTTGTATTGTTCATGTGTATTATTTCTTTTATTACTATTATTAATTTAATTCAATTAGATTATTTAATTTTAGTGTTGTAGCTTGTCAAATTTAATGTACCAACCTAGATTATAAGTGAATGATGTGGTCTCCTATAATTGGAAGCGCACACTTATATTGTCCTATGTTTAAATCAAAATTGCATGAAATTGTGTAGCTTCTGTTGGAGATCCAATAAATAAATAAATAAATAAATATAATGTTTCAGAATAGCGATAATAATAAGAAACCAGATCCTAACGGAGGCTAGAAAAAGGTTTCCCCACTAAATCGTTGATTTCAAGATTTCCTTGTCAAATTATAGATTACATGCAAAACAATATCCACATTACGATCAACTACAAAATGTACAGTCTACATTATTGCAAGATACCAAAATCGCATTACACAATCCGTAATGGATTTCGTAATTAAGTTACATTTTTCATGTCCGCTTTCATTAAATTACCGGCTGTTACCGAAGAATTGTTATGATTAGGCATGTAAAACACGCACACGCGTTATGATTAAGCAAAATAGTAGGTAAACATTACATAAGTTTGTTAATGATGCAGTACTTACCGTCCATTGGAAGTAAGATGACGTGTCCACGAACGGCCAGCGCGCTCCGTACCACGCGTCGCCGGCCTTTGACACCGTCACTTCATCGGAATCAGTGCCGGGAGCTGCGTAGTCCGGCTTCAATGGTGGCAACGAAAAAACTTCATCTACTTCAAGCGATTCTTTAAATTCATCATCGTCATCCACCGATAGCATCGTATCCTTCAAATCTCTTAATTTTGAATTTTCACTCGTACTTGCAAACTCTGTAGTCACTGGAGTTCTAGTTGTAGTAGCTTTTGTAGTAATCAAAACGTCATCGAACCCTTTTGTAGCGAATACAGATTTTTCTGAGGGAACTTGAGTCCGTGAGTAGTATCTTAACACGCTGCGTAGTGTGATTGGTTCCGGAGTGACTGTGGCACGGATTATAATGTCTTTCTCCCATTTTACTGATGCGTCGTTATTGTTACTGGATGCGGTACCAATGAGAGGAATAACGTTATCGTCTGTTGGAATAGGTGGAATAACTGTGGAGGACGTTGAGCTCTTCCACGATCGTAACGCTGGCATTGTCCAAGGAGGCGTTGTCGCTCGATCGCCAGTAACAGTTGACGGAACAGTAGACGAGGTAGTTGAAGACGATGTAGATGGAGTACTTGTTTCAGAAGTTTGACCTAGGGTGAACACGACTTCTGGGAACATCTTCAACTCTTTTTTCCTAGACTTCACCATCTCACGTGCAGCAGATGCCATCGGTGCAGGGGTGATGAGTTCTTGTTGACCTTGCTGATTTCTTGCATCAATAATATAAAGTGGAACGAGAGTAAGAACGAGTGTGGCTGCCATACTGGAAATTATCCATAAAGCATATTTCAAATCTGATTTCCTTCGAGTCCGCCGCACATGGATGGAGGGGCTGTAGTCGCGCCCCTTGCCCTTCAGACCGCTGTTGCTCAACACTTCTTCAGTTTGCGGAAGGATGGTATACTGGAGACTGTTCTCGCCGTGTCGCACTGTCTTGTACATTCTGCTGTTGCTCCTACTTACTTATCACAAAAGGAAACACTACGTTAACGTTTTCTATTCACACTAAATCTTATCACATGCTCGTATTTTCACAGTGCTGAGATGGATCCACGGTGCTCGCGTGTCTCAGTGTTTCTCGTCATCAACGTGAAGAGTCGGTGCGAGACATCGCGGCCACTCGCGCTTTGTGCAGCGTCGTCGAGTCGGCGCTGGCGGGCGCAGCGCGCACGCGCCACAACATTGAGCGGCTGCGCGTCCCCTATCCGCGGCGGCTCGACGGCCCCGAGCTTTTGAGGTTATATGACTTAGAAGCCGGCTTCTATTTTACATCATGCCGCACGACAATAACAATAACATTACAAACTCTTTCAGTGGGTATATCTACCTCGCCTCATTAGCGAGAATGAGCTTCAGCGACTTTTTAACACTTGTGTTTGAATGAGGTAGCTCCTTTTGTGTGCGGTGAATTGCTGCTGTTGAATGAAACGGAAAATTTATTTCGAGTCCACTTCGCTAGTGTAATCGAAAGCCAATACCTACCAGCCTGCCGAGTAAATTTAGCGTGGCTAAGTTAAACTTGATTTGCACCAAACTTTGACTCATGTTCCCGATTGAATGTTACCATCATGTTTTTCTCTGAGGGTTTTTGCGCGACTCCAAATTGCAGACCTCTGATGAAAATTATGAGTCACGATGTAACCTTTTTCCAATAACGAGTGCATGATTCAGTTTCGGTTTCCAGCAACTTCCATCCATTTAGTTTTTTTTGCATGTATTGATCAAATGCAATGACGGATCATTTATCATGTAAATAAAGCGGCTTGCATCGGCTTGATAACCCTTGCTGCCGCAATACGTATCTTCTGGTCATTTGGTTGATAAAATATAGTATAGATAATTTTAGGAATTGCAATAACTGTTGTGGTTATGATCGAATATAGGTACGATATTATACTAAAACATGAAATAAAAAACCCTGAATATTGTGTACCTACATCTACGATTTTTCAAATCGTATATTCACCACAAAGATATGCTATGCCCAGAGCAAAACTAAAATCAGTTAGCATTATTCGATCTATAAATTATTAAAACACAAGAAAGTAAAACGACCGATTATCCGCTTTGTCCTTCAAAGCAAACAATAATTTCGCGTCTAAAAGATTATAGCAAACCGGCTACCAACCGTCTCTAATTAAAGCTTAGAAAAAAGTGTACAACGAGTATATTAACATGTTTTTGCGGCCGGTCAAACAGCGAACACACCATACGAATACTAATTCACTTGACCTTCAACAGAATCACGTTTCCTTTCGAAATTGGTTCGTGAATGCTATATTTTTAGAATAAAAGTAAAAAGAGAACGACCAAACAGAATAAAAGGGTTGGTCGGACGAATCGTCTCGGCTTTTTTGTTGGTCCACACTCTTTTTCTACTTGAATTTCGTAAGCGTCGAGTTAGATAAAGGCTACCCGTTTACTCTTTGTGTTTATAACGATGCAATGGTGTCCATATT
Organism: Agrotis clavis; assembly: GCA_954870645.1. Lineage (NCBI taxonomy): Eukaryota > Metazoa > Arthropoda > Insecta > Lepidoptera > Noctuidae > Agrotis > Agrotis clavis. The sequence goes on from OX940930.1 coordinate 12,988,719, forward strand.
ATTATTTCTTGACGGTTTTCAATGTGGCTGTTGTGTAGAACATTGGCGACTGGCGTAGGCCGTTATCTACTAGATCGATTTGAATTGCTTAATAGTTAATTCAACCTATCGTCGCTCGTTGGTACCATGTAATCAGCTTTACAATTTGAAGTTATTTCCTTGTTTCTATTGATTATTCTATTAATCGCGGTTTGTAGGCATGAATTCCATGGTTATCCTTAACAAGGACGAGGAAAAGCTTGTGTAGGTAACTGTTTTACTAATTGGTGCGTATACCTAACCAAAAAAGAAACAACTATGTGTATGATTAAGCATTTCACTATGTGTACGTGATATTCGCTTTTAGAACTTAGAATTGTGCGCAGTTTAGCGCAATCAAAATATTCAGATTCTTCGATTTCGATATTGAAATACTTACATCAGCGATATCTTTCGTAGAGCTTTTCCTATCAGTAACAATATTGACTTTGGTCATTTACATTCCGTATCTTTTCCCGCTAGCGACATTATTTACCATAGGTTGGTGTTTGACGTTACTAAGTTTATATTTAGTAGCCATTTAAATTCGACTTTGCTCAATATCACTAAACAGCTGCTGCTTTGCAAACCTACTTTCAGCAATGCTCAGGTGTTACAAAAGCCTTGACGACACCGGGGCGGTAGATCATGTCTGTGGTTCAAAAATCATAATATGAATGGCAATAACATTCGTAAAATGGCATAATAATGGACAATGAACATCTTTTTCGAAACGGATAAAGAAAATCTTATCATGATTCTGATAAGACGGGGGTCTTCTATAGGCAAACAGGGGTGTTTGCCTATAGAATTAAGTAAACTTCATATTTACTTATGATAAAGTTACAAACGTAATGAAGCTTCGTATGTATTGCTAAAAGTTGTGTAACTATATTTGTTGGCACTACTCTAACCACGTGTGATGATGTCCCATTTAATTCGTGTGTAGTCTCATTTAAATTGTGGCTACTGGCACACTCTACAAAGAGAAGTTTACTACGTTCGCTCGATTCATAAAGATGGTTTGCCTACTCTACTTGTGTAGTAAATTCATCATCGTTTTTATTCCGCTTCTCTTATATTGTTTCTAATACCGTTTCACGCGATACTGCAGATGTATCAATGAAATGTTCGTGGTGTGCAGTACAACGCTGGACTCTAGCACGGCTTGCATTAGGGCGTCGTTTGCTCTAGTACAATGACATCGACAAAGCAGCTATTTTCGTAAGCCGCTGGAAGCCGGCCAGCGCAGCGGGGCATCGCGTAAATAAACGTACATGACAAACGCATGCTGCGCTCTCTTCGGGACGATTTCGACAAATTTAGTAATGCTCTGTAGGAAGCAATCGACACAAAATATGGCTTCGCAGCGACCAAAAAACCGTCTGAGGAGAGCCGAATGAACACTTGCATTCTGAATATTGTCAAACTTCCGTATTATAATAATAATAATTATATCAACAGTATGATAAAATAGTTTGGTGCATACATAAAAACATACACAGGTATCTATCTATATCTATCAGTGGCGTAGGGTAAAAAATTTTGAAGGGGAACCCGGACCAAAACGTGAATTCTAGTAACTATAGCTTTGGGCTAATTTTTGCTTTTTTTAGTTTAAATATTCAACAACAATTTGGGGCACTAGAATTGTAATATCCGTAGCACCGGTTATAACATCGCCCATGTACTTACATAATAAGCTAAAAATGGTCATAAAATAAAAACTACTTAACCAAACTAAATTAATTTTTATGGGAACAGATGGCAGGTAACGGAAGGCATCGAATAATATAATCCATATAGGTGCAAAGTTCTCATCACTATAAATGAATTAAGTCCAAATACAAGATAGCTGCTATAAACCGTTCAGGAGTTCCCTGAACTGTTCTTCGTTTTCGTCATCAGACCCCTAATGACAGTTGCAACCCGTCTAGGTGAAAAGTTCTCATCAATACAAATTAATCAAGCTCAAACACAAGGTAGCTGCTGTGAATCGTTGAGTTCTCTCAACTGTATCTCGGCTCCATCATCAAGATAATATTATACTCCAGACCTCTATTTGAAATACTTAATAAAAAAAACTTACAAACACACTAGTCGCCCCTAAGATTTTTGAAAGTTCCACTCGATTTCTCCTCTGGTCTTCTATCATCAAACCCTGATTTTCTTATCATGGGACCACCTTTAAAATATCTTCTTTCCAACAAAAAAAGAATCATCAAAATCGGTTCATCAACGACGAAGTTATCCCGCGAACAAAGAACAAAAACATTGTAATTATGTACCTTTACTCAAAAATGCATGTAATGTGGTCATTATTTTGACAACCTTGTTTGAGCAAAGTAGACTTTGCCGGTCTGTTTCAAGTAGCGGCCAGCAATGTTTTTGCTGGCCGCTCTACCAGGCCGGCAAAACATTGCCGGCCGCTATTTTGACGTTTCAACGTTTTAAAAAAACAAATGCAAAAAGATTTTATTTAAAACACAGCTGTTTGTATATAAAGAGGTAGGCACAAAAAGATTGTATTCCATATTAAAAAAAAAATACAAAGAAGGAACAAAAGCGCGGTTCAGCGAATTTTTTATTTTTATTTAGTGACTTTTTTGCTTTAATTAAATGAAGTAATAAATGAAGAAAATATAGCAGTCAAACATCGCATTAAAATTATCGCAAACTATTAGTAAGTAATATGAAACCAGGAAAGTCGGTGTTGAATTTTAGTTACTGTATTTTTCATAATTGTTATTTAAATTAAATTTCTAGTTAATTAATATATATTTTATTTAAATCACTTGCTGGTTTTATGTGGGTTAGGTACTTGCATTTTTGAGTAAAGCACTATACATGCCTTGGCCCACTATGTCTGCTTCGCTGGCCACGCTATGATTGCCTCGAGCTAGCCTAGCTACGCTCTAGGCCTTCCAGCTTGGCCATCATTGCAGCCCTTGCTGTCCTCGCTGTAAAGGCCTCGTCCTACGGCCTCGGCCTTTATCTCAGCTCGTCCATCAAGTGCTGCATGCTGACCGCGCTGTGTCGGCCTGGAGCTGCGCTACGCTGCGCTGTCGGCCATCATCAGTGCGACCAGCAAAGTAGCCATTATAGGCCGCGGCAGTAATGTACTAAATATTTTTGGATACTTCATCCGTAATCCGTATCATCCAATGGATACGGCCGAATTGAGTAACCTCCTTGTCCACCTTTTCTGTAGTCGGTTATCCAATTATTACAATAATTCAATCATACATTGAACTTTATTAAAATTCCTAACTCCAAAAATTCTATGTTCACAAAACCATATACTAATCGCCTACAGATCTTAACACCGCGATTCAAAAACGTGACGTAATTGCACAACGCCATCTAGTTGAAAACTTCTAACTAACATAACACTGTTTATTACCAAACATTATCATTGAACTGAACGAACCATGTTTTTACTGCGCTAACTACGCAAAACTTATCAATTTCAAAAATAATACAAAATCAAATGCATATCGACAGTTGAAAACAATATAATTATTCAAAACTATAAAAAATAAGCGGGCGAAAACTAATGTGAATCTGTCATCCAAATAAAACTATCTAAACGAATTACGAAGTCCAGTATCATTCCATCCCGTTCTGGCGTACGCATTTCATATCTCTATCCTTATCATAAGCCGGAGACATTCGGCTTTCCAGCGTCCTTAATTCAGCGGTGTTATGTAGCGTCAAGCTCACGATCGCTACAAGAGGAACTATGACGGGATTCCTGATTTGCCTTGCGGCTTACAAACCTTTCTGTTTAGCGGGAGTTGAAATTGTTTATTATTTCTTTGATTGTTAGTTTTAGTTTTAGAGTGTTTTTCTTTGATTGTTATTTTCACAAGTAATGTAGCTTCGTAAATAATATATTTTTTTAAATGATAAATGAAAATCATTGATACTAATATTGCTATATTTCGAAAGTAAACCCGATAGGAATCGGCATGTTAGGTAGCTTCGCTGCTGATATCTATCTTCTATCTTCTTCTATACTTCTATCTATCTTCTATACTTATAATAAATCTGTAGAGAGGTCAATTCTGTACATGAAATATATTTCCAAAATAACTATCAGGGGGTGATTAAGGATCGATACTGATACCAAAAATGCAATTAATAAAATTATTGTCTGTCTGTCTGTCTGTCTGTCTGTCTGTCTGTCTGTATAACCGTTATAGAAACAAAAACTACTCGACGGATTTTGACGAAACTTGGTACAATTATTTTTCATACTCCTGCGCTGGTTATAGTATACTTTTCATCACGCTACAATCAATAGGAGCAGAGCAGTGAAGGGAAATGTTAGGAAAACGGGAGAAGTTACTCCATACACGCTAATCTTCGGAACTACTGGACGGATTTGATTGGTTTTTTTTTTTGTTGTATAGCTATTAAGTCTGGGCAACATATAGGCTATAATTTCTCTTGGAAACTTGAACACCTGATGCAGAACTGCAGTAGATCAGCTAAACTATAAGAGATACAAAAATAGCGCCATAGAAAAAATTGATCCGCGTGATGAGCATTTTCTGCTGAGAAAATAAATTTGAAGATATAGAACACCTGATGTGGAACTCCAAGAGCCCAGCTACACTATAACATATACAGTAATGACGTCTTAGCAAGAGTTATTCAGCCTGATGAGCACTCCCTGTTGTCGTATAAAAACTGAAGATCTGGAACACCTGATGTGGAACTACAAGAGCCCTGCTATACTTTAACATATATAGGAATGGCGTCTTAGCAAGAGTTGTTTAGTCTGATGGGCATTTCCTGTTGACGTATGAAAATGAAAGATCTGGAACGTCTGGAATCGTCATGCGCGTCCCGTTGTTTTCCCGTCCCCAGGCTCTGAGAATTCGACATCAGACGTTCCAGATCTTCGATTTTGACAACCCCATTGTCGCTGGCATAAGCAATAGGATCCGCGTACGAAGTCGCTGGCAGAAGCTAGTTATGTAATAATATCAAATGCAGAAAAATATGAATAGGTAGTTAGTATTCGTGCATAATAATAACAGGCTTCATTCGCGAATAAGTTATAGCTGATAAATCTTTACATTAATTAAAATATGTTCCAAGATAATTTAATACCACATTTAGAAGTAAGTAATAATGTAAGTAGTTATTTTAGTAACCTCCACAACCTTGAGGGTTCATAGCACATCCTGTCAGCGAGTTTTACGAGGTTTGCCTAAATAAACATTTTCACGAACACGTGTTTGGTCGCTAATGCTGGCGGCCGCGGCGGGGGCGACCAGTGCAGCTAACCAACCTCCTTTGTCATAAAAACTCTATTTATTGCCACACCAAATTGTTCTTTCATCCACTTACAGAACAATATCGAAGGGAGAAACTATACGTTACTTTACTACCTGCTGCGTTGTAAACGGCACCAAAGGTTTTTATTACACTTTTTTTAGCCAAGGCTTTCTAAATATTGCTCCGTCTTTCGATCCCGAGTCTTGAGATAAGTCCTCTTTCGCTTATCTTATCCCCAAGAGGCTGACTAAGATAATATTTTAGGCTCAATCTTGCATAAAAACGCTTTTCATTTGGGGTAAGGCGGTTGAATTGATAATTATCTCGACGGTGCCTTAAAGTTTAAATTATGAAAGGGTTTCTGAGTGTTTTGTGTCTTATATTGCTTTTGGGGTTGTGTTGATCTTTTGTTTCGGCTCACGTGTTTAGGTGTCAGTAATGTTTGTCAGCGTGACGGCGGCGGGTGCATCGGCCGCTCCTGACCCTGGCTGGCCCAATGCCACGATATATTCGCTGAACAGCGGCCCGGTGGCAAATAGCCAACACCCAGGCCCTTCCGCATCGTTAGCAAATCATCATTCTGCGCAAACTGTTGAGACGGCTATTTTCAGGAATCGTTTAGTAATTCCAGAAAATGCTGATTCATTCACCTTTATATTTTTTTCATTATTGTCACACCTTGTCGAAATTCTGTAAAAGACTTTCTTTTGTGTTTTGTGCAAGATCAGAAGCGCTCTTTTAATAAAGTCTATTTATATGACACACAGCAATATGGTTGCCATAAAATATAATTGTGATTTAGGTCGATAGCGAGGCGTGGGTATCAATCTAGAGCCCATTTGGACAAACTTACCGAATGTTAGTGGTTCTCAGTAGGTATATAACTGTCCACACTTACCCAGTTGGTGGATAGTTAGTCTAGGAGTGGATCAACTGGACGATATTGGCAGCCAGGAGTGTTGGCATTGGCATAGGTTCAGGACGTTGAACCCGACGCATGTGATGTATGGGCGTATCTACACGTGAGTCTGAAAGTGCAAGTGCATTGTCCGATCTTGGCTGCGTCTAGCCCCAGCTAGATACAGTTAGATATTATTATTCATGTTATTGAAATTTAGCTTTACGTATTACTTTGCTTTACGACAATAATTTATTTTTAAAAGAAATATCGACTTATTGCGATGGCAGTAAAATAAACATGTTTAAAGTATTAGGTACTAATTTAACATAATGTTAGGTATCTTATTACATACTTTACTCTATTTATATTTTAATTATTATTGTGATGGTTTGTAACAACATTAATATTGATGTAATCATTATAATTATTTTTCAGTATATTTTGTTACTTAAAAACCTATGGATTGTATTTGGCATACACGTTTCTGTATAAACATATTTATGATGTTTACTTATATCAATATTTAAATTTTGACGTGTATTTTTAAGATCGTGGGGCAACTTTTAAAATTACATTGTCATATTTTAGGTAGGCCAAAATTACATTGTCATATTTTAGGTAGGTTATCAGTTCCACGAGGGATCGTGGAACTGATAACCGATGGGGAAGAAAAGTTTTCGAGTGGCGACCACGGACCGGAAGACGCAGCGTAGGCAGGCCTCCCACTAGGTGGACCGACATCGTGAGGGTCGCGGGCAACGGATGGATGCAAATGGCGAATTGTCGTTCGGCGTGGCGGTCTAAGGGGGAGGCCTATGTTCAGCAGTGGACGTCTTCCGGCTGATGATGATGATGATGATTTTAGGTAGGTATACATTATAAATATCATAGAATATAATAATATTACAAAAGCTCCAAGGGCCTCTGAGACAAGGAAAAGTCCATGTCCGTTTAAAAATTTCCACAAAGTTTTTGGATATCAGCCAGTGCGACTGATCATCCGAAATACTCTGCCTTGAACTTGACGGGATGGCAGGGACCGGCTTGTGACGTCATTGGCGACCTGTCAGGTGCCACACGTGGAACGTGGAACACTCAAACTGTCACTTCTGTCTGATTAGCAAATGTGAGGTAATTGACAGCAAGAAATATGTGTTACGTCGCGTCTTGCCCCAAATGAGTAATTATTGCGTAAACGTTCAGAAATTTCAGTTGACCACGCTCAAGTAGAATTAACTGATTATATTGTTGGTCCCGTTTGATTAATACTAGCCAACTAAAATGATCTATCTAGGTACATAGTTTATTCTGGAATGTTTGAGGCTAATGTATGCAAAAGTCGCAATTTACTAAAACACCATAAATCATAACAATCTTGTTTATGCAATCAAACTACAATTTAATTATAAATTCATATACATTAGGGACTAATATGGCAGACCAGGCCACGGGCCTGTTTATAATGATAAATAGGTAGGTAGTGCTTGTATAGTGCGTACTTCATTATCTAAATGTGCAAGTGTTCGGTCATTATGAGGTCGGCACATATCGTGTTAACTAAACGTTTTTATTACTATAAACGTCACGTAATATGCATGGTGTAAGATAAAGCTGCGGTCCATATGTGCGCCTGCGACGTTCCCACGCCTCGCTCCCCCGCGCTCCCTGCCCCCCACACCATGTGTTGTCGACCATTGTAATGTGAACCATCCCCTTATAATTTAAATTTGAGCGTCGTGTTATTGTTTGTGATAATGGAGGTCACCTTATGCTGGTGATTGTTTACCTCCCGGGCTCGTAGCATGTTCACGCCTAGGGTTTCAGGACTGACGGTTCTCGCTAATTGATCGACGGGCAATTTATTAATGAAATGTGAAAGTGAATGCGTAATGCATCCTGCTTAGTAGGTGCGCAAGAGATGCCGACATTATGTTTTTTGTATTGCAAAAAATGCGGAAAGCGTATGATGCGCAATCACAAAATACCATATGCTAGTATTTTCTCACGCTGTTTTAATTTACACCCGCCACTACTACCAAGAAAAATCCGAAAATGTTTTGCTGAAAATTCCCTATTTCAAAATGGCATTTCAGCAAATCTCTCTCAACAAATGCTCTCATAGCTTATAAGTCTCTCTAGGTAAGCCTAACTTATTTTCAAAAGTTTTGTTAAAAAAAAAACTTTAAAGAAACAAGTGACTCGTGGTTGATAGATTAGTCTTACGTACTTAAGGACAGAGTAATAAGACGATAATGGATTGTGTTAGACATCACACGAGCTCTCATCGTCATAACAAGACTTCGACCGTAAAGGAGCTTATGTTGCGTCCAGATGGGACTTTAATGCCTATAACAACTAACACTAGATGATAAGATGACACCTAACTAAAAGATGCTATTGAATTTCTAACTTTAGCCGCTCAGCCAAGTGCTCAAAATCCAATGAGCTTTTGTTTAAGTATTCAGGTGCTGATAAACTTGAGCATTCACTTGTAATGAGCATTGTTGCGAATGCTACATTACAGAAAAAAAGGTAAGCGTTTTAGCGAGCATTGTAACGAGCGTTCAAGCGAGCTTCTTGCCGAGCCGACTGTCAAGTCTGATATCTTCATGAAGAAAAATTTTCTTCATTCTAGAGTATTCGCTGTAAAGATCGTGAAAATATTTGTAGGGACGTTTGGCTGGTCGCGGGACTAACGAATTACCGTGACCCCGGAACGTAAAGGGCTATAGAAGGACACCGTGGATTTTAGTCAGTACAAGTCTGAGAGTCCCTCCTGCCCTGCCTCACGCCCTGACTTATTTGATGATTTTACCACGCTAAAAAAAACAAAGGGATGTTTGGCTCTGTTCGAAAATTAAAACGGCGATTGATCGATGATGTTTTGTTACAAGTGAATGCTCAAGTCTATCAGCACCTTTACATTTAGTTTTCGTTAAGTGTTGGTGAAAAAGGCCAAAGTATTAAAGCTACGGTTTACAATCTAAGATTATCAAGCCTTTGTATGTGTGAGGAGCTTCGCAGAACTAACGTTTCTGAGTCCGTGGAGCCACATAGAATGTTTGTAATGAACATACATAATTTATTTTGTTAGCAGTCAGTTTGGCGAACTGATGTCTTGTTATTGTTCTGTTAATACATGCGGGTGTTTGTTCAGTGTTTTAGTTTATGAATATTTACCGATAGCTGCATTTTCATGAGAATTTATGCAGTTGTGCGAACCTAAACCTACTTCAATCTGGACTCATTAACTTGACATGGGAAATATCCTTGAAATACAAGGAAGGTCATCGAAAATCCAATCTCACATCGTTCAAGTTCACCATTCAAAATTTAAATCACTATCTGTCTCTCTTAGCACTAATCAACCACAAGGAAAGACCAGAACCAGCGCTAAACGTCACATAAGTAAAGTGTGACAGAGATAATTAACGCTACACGAAGCCGAAACTAGCCGATTATCTCTTTCTAAAGGGCGATGTGCAATATACCTACATAAGTTTTTTTTTTTAGAATTCAGTATTCTGTGAATAACAAAAAACTTTTTCAAAGACAATTGAAGCATTAAGCCCTCTCGCCCCTAGAATCTAGATTTACAATTACGCAGATGTCGGGGATTCTTGAAAATCTCAACTTATTTATATGGCTTCATACAGATTGGTATCACCACACCTGCTGTAACATGATACATGGCAGATCTTATCACTAACTTGCATTTACTAGAAAATTGTCATGCTATCTAGTTAGCTCTGTGTTCACTGTCATAATTATTAACTTTTATCTTGTGTAAAAGGATGTTTCAACGTAGACTTGGAAAAGTTGGAAATTATTGTTATTTCTTCATAACGTCTAGTCTGAATAGCATTAGCATGCTGTTTTAAGCTACCTATCTCAAAAGTAATTTCTTTGTACTTTTTAAACAGGTACCTTCAATTTATCAGGATTTTAAACGGGGTATTCACTATGATTTATCTTTGAGTTTCCAATATTACGGCACTAATGCAATCGCCATTATCACGTGTAAATTCATCATTAACATCATCATGGCGTGGCGTAGTTCGTCCGTGATCATGGGCACTTGCAACAGTGTCGAAATATCGGAAACTCGAAACAAATATATAGTAATATCCCGTTTTAAATCCAAGTTAAAATCCAATAGTTTGACCATGTCAGTTTTAAAACTTATACTTTTTAAGTAGTTTTAAACCAGAGCGATTCTCTAGCTTCGTATATTTTAGTAGTCGAGATTCGAGACCACACGGGTCGAATAGAAATGTGATAAAGTTAAACATTGTTTCAGTAAATATTACTAAATCCTGAACAGCTCAACATAACTCTATCGTGTAGATTCCTGACACGCTCTTGGCTGTTTTTGACTTTATTTTATTTCGTAAAACTCGTTAACTTTGAGAACATATCACGATAAGATATTTTAGTAATTTATTTGAAACTCTTCAACTTGGCCATAACTTTGGCTTAAATAATTTTCCAAGATAGCAAGATATTTTAATAGTACGCCTCTATAACTGTCTCTGTTTTACATTTTAAATTAATCATGCCCTACAACGAAAATAATTATCTATAGATTATTTTCAATTCAAGTCCCATTCAGTTTAATTAAAAGTGATTACCAACATCTAATTGAAACATGCTGTAACCACGTGTAACACTTAAGTGGGTGTTTGATTAAACCGTCATACAGGGCTTGGCCACTTCACTTGAAAGCGTTTCGTAACGAGCAAAAAATCAAAGCTAAACAAAGCATGATTTGTAGTGTGTGGTGCGTGTCGTCTGCATGTGCATTGGAGTGTGTCACCTGACCTAACCCAACCCTGCACTTGTAAGTTTGACTCCCGCCGACACGCTAGTGATGTCACCAACGAACTGCAACTCGACACAGATTTATCGATTCAACGTTTCTTTAATTCTTTATCTTGCAAAGCTATGAGTGATTCATAGCGCCGCGCCATTTGGATGTTGTCAGTGTAATTATGCCTTAATCAATTATCATTGTTATTAAATTTGGCGTCATGTTTGTTTACAACATTGTTGAAGCAACTCACGTACCTGACCATTACAATAGTATGACAGAAAGCACTAATAAAATTAGCAGTAATTTTTTATAACTGCATGTAATATAAACACATCACACGTGTTGAAATCTGCGATGATAATGTACTTGTTTATGGGTAATGTAATACATACTTGCATGACACATGCGACACGACGACGGAATTGTCGATATCAGGATTGGCGTACGAGGTCGTGCCCATCACTAAATAGTTTTGTGTTCAGAGTGAGTGGGGTTGACGGGTGCTACAAAAAACACAAGCATCGCTATGGTGACAACGGAAAATTTTCTACGACGACCCTACATAAGGACGAGTTTTGAAGAATTTTGTTATTGAAATTCTCACCCTTAAGCACCCCGGTTGGAGGACTACTAATAGGTCGTAAATATAGCTGCGTGGTTCATAATAAATTTACACTTGACAACGTAAATTGCTGTTGCCATAACTTTTTTGTGATAACTTTTAGAATAACGCTGCTACATCCTGTCCCGTCAATTCAGGTAGTTCTGATTTGGTAATTATATTGTGTACCTTTTAATACGCAATCTGCAAAAATTAAAAAGTTTAACTTATTAGAAACTAGAAGAGAAGTTAGGTAAGCGTGGTATTGTTTCATGAGAACATTGCGAACGGCGTCAGGTGTCTTAGTGAATATTTTAACACCCGCCTCGCTGGGTTCTCGCCAAAACTGTCTACCTGTTAAAAGATATTTTCTTATCTTCATTTAACGATGTAAAAATATTGAATAAGAAAGTAAGTACCTTATATAAAAGTTATGCGTGCACAGACTACGTAATAAGTAACTTGACTTTTTATTCTATTGGCTGCGTTTTGTTATTGGCTGCGTTGTGCCGGCTTGATTGCCAGAAGCCAGGCTCTCTCGCATGTGGAGAATGCGATATGGGACTTATTTACTAGCTACGTATTTATTCTTGATTTTCCTGATCGGCAACAACAAATTATGTGCTAGGCAATGAATACATTAAGCTTATTTGCTTCCAAGACAAATATGTACCATGTTTTATTGATAATCTTTATTTTTACCAAGTTTAATTTCACACAACAGACGCAGTGTATCGCAGCTTACAAGGGAAAAAGGACAAAATATCCAGATTCTAAGAGACAGATCAGAAATCAGGTAAAATCATTTCGAAAATCGACTCAATAAAGTTCCTTTATCGAATTCGCTCACGTAAACACAAGCGGATCTCTTTGATTACATTCGTACGTGGCTTGGTTCTCTGTTGAAACGAAATGAGCCATGTAAACCGACGGAAAAGTATTTGGCAAGAATATTTCATCACGAGGAAATTGTGCAGACCGGCCGACAATTTCACATACACGTAATATGGACTGGTTTGAGCTTAAATGAGGATTAACGGGTATGCATATGTAAGCCCGGTTTTCGCAGCATCATAGCGATGTAAGTGTCAACTAAGTTAACTTATTACGGAGATAAGAAAAGCTTGAGAAGGATGTGGGGAAAAACGATGAAGAAGCTTGCCAGACTATCTCGTGGGTTTCGCCAAAATTGACTCTCCATTAAGATTTCTCTATAAAGGTTTTTCCTACAAACATTTTCTCTTCGAATATTTTCTGTAAAAAGTTCGTATCGAAATATTGTTCAGATTAAAGCGCGTGGTTGATAAAAACGTGATTGTTGTTCCAGTGATCCCAATCAAATGCCAGAGAAACCAACTGAAAAACCCAATTTCACAATCTTTTGTTCGATCTGGGAATCTAAATGAAATGTTATTGTTCTTCAAAATCAAACTTACAAAAAACCCCACAGCTCTAGCACGATTTAATTGTCGAAGGCATTATCAATTACATCCATATCCTGCTGATGACACCCGCATGACGCTATGCACAGGATCCCCACCTCATTTATTTCCTTATGATGTGAATAAATGAATAACTTTACCATTAATAAATGAATAAATTAACGCTAATTGAAATAGTAACCATAAACGCGGTTAAAATCATATTGCGTAGATTATTACATGAATAATGAAGCAATTAATAGATCTGTAATAATTAAAGATTGTTAGTTTGTTGTATAGTTCTCAGTACAGAAAAGACCACATCATCACTCACTTTCCATTTTATCTCAAATGTGATGAAGCGATTAGTTCAGTCTGCAGGAAGTACATAATTAGGTTAAATTGTCTGTTATTTCTGTTGCCAGACATTTCACAGTAATTTGAGGTGGGGGGTAAATCACACACATAAGGCAAACTTAACACAATACTAACGTAGCGCAAGCGCCAACAGGACGCCAATTTTGTTAATGGCAGCTTGCAAATGACGTCCTAATGGCGCTTGCGCTACGTTAGTGTTGTGTTAAGTATGCCTAAAGAGTGTATGTCCCCATTATACTTCGCGTCCCCGTCTTATACACTGTTCCCCTACTATGACGTTAGACATGAAATCATTTATAATAATATCACCAAATATACTATACTTGAAAATTAAATACCCATAGAAATAAAGTTAAATTGGCTGTCTCGTCAGATTTCTGCATTTCATTTCACAGTAATTTGAGGTACTATGACGTTAGACTGACGAAAACATTTATAATGTCACCAAAATATTTTATTTGAAAATTAAATATCCATAGAAATAAGGCGACAATGTAAATTATTTAAGTCCTGGGTTTTAGTTGGTGATTCTTAGCTTTTCTTGCCATTGCCCTAATGAGTTGGTACCTATTCCTACGTAGGAATGCATGTGTGATTTTTTAGAGCTATGCAGATGTGCCAATCTGCTTCGACTTTCGCACTTTTGATTTCGAAGCTTCGAGAGTTATTTTATGCTAAATCTAAAATTTTAGACCGGATCACGTTTCAGTTTATTTTTTTAATGGATGTTATGATGAGTGCCATCGCCTTACCTTCATCTGGACCTTCGCAATCCCCTGTCGCGTTAGTGACGCAAGAGTCAATTTTGTTTTATTTGCTTGGCATATATTATTTAGTGTAACATTTATGTTTTACAAAATGTATAAAAGTTTATGTAAATATTGTGCTGCAATATTTATGAAACGCGAAGGTTACTCAAAGTTCCAAGTTATGTCGCCATTAGTGCGCTTTGTCCACTTCGCAGTTGATTTTATCTAATGGATGTTGTAATATCTGTTATGTTCTGTCTTAACTAGTACTGGGGTCATCGCCGACTGTGTTTCAAGTATTGTCTTTGTTTTTTAGTAAAATTTTATTTGTGCCTCACCTTTGTCACGTTTCGGAGAAGTAAACTCGATTGGTTGGAGTCTTGCATCCAAAACGAGGTTTCGTACAAAAACTTCTTATAATATGTTCTGACACACGCCCGTATGGTTGTGCTTAATTTTTTGTTGAAATGCAAGAAATATTAAGATGTGTATTGGATTTTTTTGGTCCTTACAGCCGGAGCCTAAGAGGCCTTCAACATTTTTTCTCTTCCTAAACTTTTTTGCTAGATGAGCACGATTACAAGTGCTGCCAAGCTTTTCACGATTTTTCCAACACTTAAAATGTATGGTTAGTCCGAAGATTATCCTGGTTGTAACTTTAGTCCACGTTTATTAATAAGGGGGTTTAGGTCTATGATATGCACTAGTCCTTTTGCAGATTTCAAGGCGAATGTCCACTTGAAAGAGACTCTTTTTTCTGAAGTACTATGTCTGTTTGTGTTTTAAATAGCATAGCAGGACGAATATTCTGAATCACTTTGAATGTGTCCTACATGCAGCGTTTACTTAATTAAATTGTGAACGTTTTGCTCCTATTAGCAACAAATCCGAACAGAGCGTGGTACAATAAATCAAAATATGTATTTTAAATCATTTACATTTCAGAGCTAAAGCTTCAGTGTTTACACTCGCCACACAAGGAGAGGCTTTGTTTGCTCATTTTATAGAGTTTTATATAAAACAGCTCACTCGTTTGACATGAAACTTTAACTAGCGGATCATTAACATTGTCATATAGTTGTATAACATCGACAACGAAGTTCATTTTTTATATAGCAGCTCCTTATAACGATGCAGTTATGGCTTGTATGTAAATAAGTTCAGATGACGTACTATGATTTCCAAGAGGTGTACAATGCACTTTTATAGTATGCCAGCCGCGTGAAGCACACCACAAGAGTGTTGACCTCTGCTCGATACCTAACTATCGATATATGTATACCTACTTATCAATACGGGGCGACCACTTTACTGCTTGTTATTTAGCATAAGGAAAAATTGTCTGAATTAGTTTGTATGTTTTCCTTTTGAGAATGGATAAACCGTGTATTTAATTTAAATAATGGACATTTTTACTTGAGTATTAATTTCACTGATAATTGGAATTTACGATATAGAGTTTAGTAAAAATTGATTTTAACTTACTAAGTACCTTTACGATTTATTTAATTTGAAGTATGAAACTTCTCTATCGGCCAAATCTGTAAAGTTTATAAATAAAACAAACAATGTTACCTTTACTTGTACATTTCATGTTCTTTGAACTTATTACCTGTCGTCATTGGGAGCGCCCAAGGAAGGCATAATTATACTGACTGCGGTCTACATAAGTTCTTCAAAAGTTTTATAAAACATCGATAGTAATCCTAACAACTGCCTCAATGGTACATCCCTATAGTCAACCGCAAGTTATAAGGCTGGTCACGCACTTCCCTAAACGCGTCCCGTCGCATTGTCCTCCAGACGTTACAGCATATATATTATGTATACCTAGTGTTTTTAAAAAGCTATTCAAAAACAACCATAAAAATTTTACTCGCATAACCAAGGGCCTACCTGATATACGTATATTATTTGAGTAGGGATGGCCCCTGTTCTTCGTTTTTTGTGCATTTCTTTTGATTGGAAGCCGAAATGTGGCTGCAGTTAGTTTCTAAGCTGAGGCCCTGCCACGACTTTTCACGTTTTTGTGACGTTAAAGGGAACTTTGACGTTAATTGGATGGAAAAAAAATATTCCTCGTTCACACACTAGAGGCGCTTTTTCATTTTTCATTCTATAAACCCACTTCATACTTCAATTACACTGGACAGTCGGAAAAAAATGTGATAAAGCCTCAGACTGTGTTGATACAGAAACAATTGCATTAGCTATAAAACTTGAAACATTACAAACAAGTATTTCAATTAGTTTGTTTTAGATTACTGTGTAAGTAACTGTAATATTGAGCTGATTCATATGCATTAACAAAGATGGCACATAAATGAGCGCCAATATCAGGTTGTTTTGCTTGTCCATCGCTAAAAGCATTAAGTAGTCATATCCGGGACGCTTGCCACTTGGGTGGGATATATTTAAAACACTTTATGATTTTGCAGAACTTATGTAAGCTATAAATAAGCACAAGTTTTTTTTTTTAAAGGGGAAAGGGTTAGAGGGTGTTAACAAATTCATAGGTTTAAATGGAACATTTATGAAGAAACCTGGAGTTATATCAATTTATAACTTAAAAATCAAGTGAAAAGCCTGAGGGTTCCTAGAGACGATTTAATTACTCGTATTCTGATCCCAGAGCATGGCCACATTCCCACACGAAAAGAAAAAAAAGAACGGAAAATGTGTCCATAACCTTGGCAGCATTTCCACGTTTGTTGGCGATTATGATTCTTTGGCATAGAAATACTTAGATCTTTTTTTTTCAATTTATTACAATATTAAAGTATAAGCACTTTAATTAATCTATTATGTGTAGTTTTTGCAATAAATATGCATGATAATTATCATTTATTAAATCGTGTCATAATGAATGAACATGTTAACTGCTGCAAAAACTATTCATTAAAATGTAATTCAAACTTGGAATTAAAATAAAAAAGGGTTACAAAAAACCCACTTACCTACCCCTTTTTGCAAACTTACGTATGAGGAGCAATTGTTTTACAAGGTTTCATTAAAATTTGATTAATTATAAAATAAACACTTGATGCATATATAATATAATGTTCAGAAATTAGCTTTTTATATCGGAAGTCCCAAATAAAGAACAAACTCTAATTTGTTTGATTAATTCACTGTGTTCTTTCAATTAATACTCGTATAATTTATCGATTAAGATGTTCACTTATTATGATAAATTAATCTCTTCAGTAACTTTGGATTGAAAATGTGGAGTTATAGAAAAACTTACAATGATTGACTCTTCAGCTATTGACAGTTCAAGGTCCGAGATTTAAGAAATATGTTACCGATTTATATAATTATGTATGTATCATGATAAATAATTATTATATTTTTTACAAAGGTATGCTTTTTATTTAAGTTAGGTATAACTACGCACGATAAAGCGTTCCATTACTGGCAATTAATGGTTTTATATAACATAAAAAACTGGTTTATAAATAAAACATAGGTATATGTATAATAGAGATGTTACGAATATTCGCATTCGCATTATGCGGATATTCGCATATTTTTAGACATTCGCATTCGCATTCGCAAAATTCATGCGAATATTTTGCGAATACGAATGACTGAAAAAATACCAATATTTGGTACTCCTTCTTCCACACACTCCATTCTTTCTTATCTATTGTCGTCCTCCCTATCCATCTTATGTTCAATCTTCCTTTTTCTCGCCATTCATCAATATTAATGTTCATCAAATCAATCACAACAATTAATCATAAATATGACCGTGCTAAGATAAACGTGTTTCTGTCTGTTTTTAACCAACTTCATTCTTTCACTGACGCTGCTCTTAGAGCTACTCTTATACCGGGTGAATTTTTCAACGGGGTGTGGATGGCTATATCCAAAACTATGAGGAATATTGAAAAACATTGAAAGGAGTCTCGAGGCCGATTTTAAAACTGCATCATTGGATTTTAGAAGAATCAGTAATCCTGGCCAGGAATCGAACCAGCTGGAGCAAGGATCCAATTCTGGTGAAGTGAAAATGCAGTTTTAGTTTTCGTCAAAATTGGCCTCGAGACTCCTTTCACAGTGGATCGACATTCCTCTTAGTTTCATAAGGCCATCCACGCCCAGTTAAAAAAATCACCCTGCATTCTTATTCCATTCTCGTTACATACAGGAAGTAAAAAAATAAGTTATAAAGTTACATTAAAAAGTGTTCCTTTTTTGTATTTTCTAAATTATCAAACGTAATTGATTTAAAACTGAATATTCGCATTCGCATTCGCATTCGCGAAAATTGGAATTGAATATTCGCATCCGCATTCGCATTCGCGAATGTCAAAAATCAGGTATTCGCAACATCACTAATGTATAACTACGAGTAATATAATTAAATTTACTACTTTTTAATGTGTTCATTAATGTTAATGTTCTAGTCTCCTGAGTAGGCTTTAATTACATTTAAAAAAATATATTCAATTGCAAAAATTGACAGAAAATTGCTGAGAACTGAATTTTCATAATGACAATCCATAGATCAGTGAGTAATGGTTGATGACTAGTACCTGTCTGACACCATTTTATTTTATTAATTAAACATGTTTAAAGAGGGTGATTGAGACATTTCTAGTATGATTTTTTAATTAAGTACCCATATGGATTTATTCCACAGCACGTGCTCGGCACATATTCTGCGTTGATAATAAAAAGTGGAATTTACGCGATACTTACCGTATCGCAACCAGAACCGCGAACTATACCGGCCAGTCAAATTCTAAGAGTATTGGAGTAAAAACAACCATATCCAATGCCTGTACCACAGTCTACTATATGCAACTGCAAAAAGAGTTGTCGTTGTGATGTGGTGTGGTCGTGTTAGGTACTTTGAAACAAGCATCTAAGTACTTTTACCTTACTACAAGAAGTATCCATAAAAACTTTTTCAAAAAAAAAATTTAACCGCCTTCAAAAACAACCACAAAAACCGGCCAAGTGCGTGTCGGGCCACGCACAGTGTAGGGTTCCGTAGTTGCCCATCAAAATACTTATGCGAACTAACTAAACTGATTCGCTGAATTTAATTTTAAAAAGAAGATTTTTCAAAATCGGTGCAGGAGTCTGAGAAATCGGGGAAAATATATAAAAAAAAGATTACGACGAATTTAGAACCTCCTCCTTTTTTTGAAGTTAGTTAAAAATAGTTGACGATAAAAACCTACCTATCCCTAAAAACATACCTATTAAAGCTGTAAAAATAAAGTTGACAGACTTACATTTGCAGTTGAAGAACATGTTCTCCGATACATTTTGTTTAAGAAAATATGTTATCCAAGTACATTTTATAAGTTGGTCGACTATTACTCGTAAAGTTGTAAAGCCTACTTAGTCATGATAATTTTCTTTTAAACTTCGGTATATATACTACTATTGTGAATTTTTTCACACCCCCAACCATAACCGTTTAGCTGGTAGAGGGGGGGGACACTCGAGTCGAGCAAAATTTAGCACTTTAAAGCTTAATATTTCACAAACGAATTTTTTTATCAAAAAATTGTTAACGGAAACTATCAATATTTTTTAAAGACCTATTTAATGATACCCCACACTAAGGGGTACGCGAGAAAAAAAAAAAACATCCCCACTTTACGTGTACAGGAGGTACCCTAAAAAAAAATATTTTACGAGATTTTGTTTTACCACTTTTTCGGCACAACAAATCCGTATATTTACACCAAATTACAGCTCTCTAGTACTGAGCATCTCTGAGCTAAACAGCGGACAGACGGACGGACGGACGGACGGACGGACGGACGGACATGGCGAAACTATAAGGGTTCCTTGTTGACTACGGAACCCTAAAAAGGGTAAAATAACCTTCAAAACTTTTCTTTCGGAAGTCGGTGACTTTTTTTTATTAATTTCATTGTCTTTTTTGCCACCGACTTCCGAAAGAAAAGTTTTGAAGGTTATTTTACCCTTTTTTGTGGTTGTTTTTGAAGGCGGTTACATTTTTTTTTGAAAAAGTTTTTATTTTACTCTTTTTTTAGTCGGTGACTTTTTTTTATTAATTTCATTGTCTTTTTTGCCACCGACTTCCGAAAGAAAAGATTTGAAGGTTATTTTACCCTTTTTTGTGGTTGTTTTTGAAGGCGGTTACATTTTTTTTTTAAAAAGTTTTTATTTTACTCTTTGTAGTTTAAATATTCAACCACAATTCTTGTCAAATATGAGTACATCATTTTCTTACATGAGCACTAGAATTTTGTAATCCGTAACACCGGTAATAACATCGTTAAAATCTCTTACCTACATTCATTCCCTGTCTCGAAAATTACTGACCCGTTTTTGATGAAACTTGCAGTATTCCCTAACTTGAACGATACCTAGTACAACAAAAAAAGAATTACTTAAATCGGACTTGTAGTCCCGGAGATATGCGAACACAAACATAATTTACCAAATCAGTCGATGCCAAGTCCTTACTAGAGGAGTTGTACCTTCCATCATCAGCTCAGCTACATGAGATGATGATTACCATACGCAAACACTTAAATTACTTCATAAAATTTGCGAGAAACGATGTGTGGGCCTATAAAATTTGAGGGTTGCCCTCGATTTCTCCAGGATCCAATCATCAGATCCTGACATGGTGACAACGGGACCACTCCTGAAGAATCTCCTTTCGAACAAAAAAATAATTTTGAAAATTGGTCCACAATTGGCGGAGTAATCGCGTAACAAACACACAAAAAAAAAAACATACCGTCGAAGTGATAGCCTCCTTTTTGAAGTCGGTTAAAAAGAAATTAAGCGTAGTTACTAGTAATTAGTGAACAAATAAAATGTCCTATAGAAGCGAAATGTCATTACAAAGAAAAAAAACAATTCAAAAGTTGGCTCCGTTATAAATCAAAACTTTTCCGTTTTCCCTAGTTTTTCATCAATCAAACCATTCGTTGTTTAGTTGAGAATCTAAATTCAGAAAGACATAATTTAGAAATAAGACGACATTATTATAGGAAATGGTAACGGGATGCTACACACAGTCAGGAAGGCGAGGCGACCTCGCATGTATCCGTATAGGAAACTTACTATTTAGTTCCTACATTTTATTGTTCTTTGTCATGTGCATAATGCGCACGGAATTAAGATGACGGCAAACTTATTTAAAAATATAATGTAAACAGTAATTTAATCATCAGACCGCCAAAAACACGCTAGGTCGTGCGATATTGTTCTAGCATATAAATGCTAAATTCTATTTCCATCGTCTCAAGTCATTGATTGAATTGCTATGTCGATCCGGTCACTGAGGTTAGAGCATGTGTCTAATGTTGCACATGGAATATTTACAAATTATAAACGTTTATTTTACCAAAACCACACGACCTTTGTTTACATATAATCTACTCAACCAGAATTCATAATATAACTCATAAAATGTATAATGCATCATGCAAATTAATGAGCGATTAAGCTCTTCTCTCCACAGATTATAATAATTATTTGTTGCTAATGTTCAAATGCACAAAACTCGTTTAAGAGATTCTAGTTAAGCATATATGCGTATCTATTTTTTACACACAGAAGCCTTAGGCGGTATTCAAACCAGGGAGGGCCTAAAAACTGGTCCCACGAGTTGCGGCTCTCTTTGATAGCTCCAGAGAATGTGTGCTCGCTCGAAAAGCGTCAGCTCCATTTACTTAATCAGTATTGCAGTGGTTCTTTAACGACCTAACACTTTACATACGTGTGCACGTATAAATATTAAAGCCAACATCCCTAAATGGTGATAAAATGTCTAACATGACAAGCATCTAGATCAGCTTACTTATCTAGTCTTTATTGATCTCTCTGAGAAAATGAGTCGCATTTCGTGGCCTTATGTGGCTGTAATATGGTATAACCGTAACACAAAGTTATATTCCATTAGAGGTATTTTGCCGGACTCGTTATCAGATCAGCCGAAATAGTTGAGACGTGCCAAATTTTCGCAAGAAACAAAGAGTCGACTGTTTCGAGTTCCCTGTGCTGAAGTTAATTGGTGCCGCGGTCGAGAAATACCGAGAACTTAGTATATTTATATACAAAGCTCCTATAGACAGACTCGGCGCCACATTAAGCGTTTAGTTGCCTAAAACTTCGAGAACACAAACTTTATTGTGAGTGAACATGGTTATGTTGTGTTTAATGATGCTAGAACTATTTTAATGAAGTGTTGTTTAGGATAGAATATTTGCCAACCTAGATCTCTCACCTCTGCCAAGGAAACACAAATAATAATCGCGTGCACACGTCATTTCTAAGAATTAAATTAAATTCATGGTTTCATTCTGCTACAGAACTACATAGTTGCTGATATAGGATTTTAGAGATTGTAATAGTAATGTATTAGCGTTACATTCTTCCTTCCTCGTTCTACAAGATACATGAGTGACTGGAGGCGCGAGACACAAGGCGGCTTGAACTCATGCATGCGACACAAAGGGGCCTTGTTCGTGAACCACCGAAGGCCGCCCAGCTCTGCGACAACGAGTTTCCTACATGCACTAGCAATGTACTCGCACTTACATTTTGAGAAGTTCATGGCTACTTTTATTTTTAAATGAGATAAACTCAGAGCAGGAAGGTCAAGGACTTTATTTTTGGCGGATGCGGCATGCTCTTGTTGCCAACGACCTGGTCCCAAAGCTTTCAGTTGTTTATCTATGTCGAGTTGAGTAGCTGTGATGGTATTAATGGATTTATTATACTACATAGTAAACATCGTATCTAAAGGAACATCATCAATGAAAGTTTGTAAACATCTTTATCTTTTACTATATCTGAACTCCAAGCCGGAATCTAGATTATTCAGGTCATAGGCCTCATAGCACAGATCAGTAATGATCAGTCAATGATGTATTTACTCATAGACTGTATTTGAGAGACCAGTTCTCATTGAAGTCCCATTCGTGTCCAAATAATTAACGTGAGTAATTGGCTGTCGTTGTGTGTACATATTTGATATAAAGTATCATATGCCGTGTTTATCTTCGGCATTTTCCTATGGCAGTCTCTTAGTATGACGGTATGGCAGTTTTTTAAGATCGCTTAAGGTATTCACCGTAGCGAACGAATTAGCATTTCGTTCGCGATTCGCCGGCGCGGGCGGCGCGGCGGGCGAGCCGACTGTCCTTGGAATAAGGATGTGGCAAATGGGTGTCTTATCTGACCGTTTGGACTGTCAGTAGGCTTGAAATACAAATTCATGTCGTCGGCAGCTTCAGTTATTTATAATAATGTCTTATTTTGCATGTAGTTAGCGTCACCCGGCCCTGTTCCTGTTCATTGTTTTAAGCACACGTTAGATTATTCAGTTCGTGATTATTGATTAGATGGAGGACGTGAGATGAGTGAACTTTAAAACTGTTTATACGCTCATTTCTATGCGTCCCTTACTCGGTAGAGTCGGTAGGTACCGAGAAAATTTAAAAATCCTAAATCATCAATGGCCAGCTGTATGAATCAATGAATTTAAATTCTATTTGCGTTGTTGAGCCCGCGAATTGTAACTTTGTTGCAAGCGGGTTTAACATCGATTTACAGTTCAGCGTAGACAAACACGTTTGAATGCAAATCATTCATATACGATTTCCTGTTAAATGCTGCGGCAATATGATCGGTAATTTAATATGAAGTGTTGGTAGTGGTAGTAACGCGGCTGTCATGGCTGACGTGGGTAATATTAGCGAAGTACTAAACAAAGACTACGGTTTTCGTGAGGTTCTGGAATGCAGCCTGTGTTGATTGTATTTTAGATGTTTACTTCTCAAAGATGCACCGCATGGCAAAATGTAGGAAGAAGTCAGGTTGGTTATTACTCATTGTCTATTTTAAGCATAACATTTCCAAGTGAATGTTACAGCACATTCACGGATTTACTGTTTAATTGAGCTTTTGTTTCCCCTGACACTGCGAGACTATTCACAAGTTCGCGACACATTCTAAAGACTTGATTATTTCATCGCTAACGTTTCCTGCGGTTAATAAACGTGAATTTATGTCACCTATTCATGAATACCAAACTTAGCGTTGATTTCAGTTTATAATGGCATAACATTCAAGTCACGCAGTGAAATTACAAGAATCTTAAGCAAAAAGATTACAATGAGTATCTTATGAAGCATTCGAACCTCTCATTTAGAGAATTAATACAAACATTCGAAAATTCATTTAAAAAAATTAAAATTTGATACGTATCTGAGAGTTCAACGCACTGATCAAGTTTTGCGCCATAATTGCGTCTTGGCAAGCAATTTACCAGAAATATCAGATAAATATTTGTGGCCGTCACAGACGCTCGCGGCTTCTGCGAACAAAAATATGACGTGTTCTGGCAACTCCACTAATAAGGCACAGTGAGTGTTGCTAGTTTTTACGTCGCCCGGGCGCTAATGCATTCTAGTGTCGCAGTTGTGTTGACATTTGCTTAAAATAAAACAACAAGAGTGGGCTCGGCGCCAGGGTTGGCATGATTAAAACAATTTGTTTTAAAACACATGTTTAAAACAGTGTTTAAAACAGTTTGAAATTAAACAGCGTTTTTTATTACATGTTTAAAAACAAAGATTAAAACAAGTTTAAAACATTGTATAAAACAGTACGAAAAAAAACATGTTTTAAAACTACTTTTCATGTCGCAATAACTGAATATAAAATGAAAATAAAATAATAAGTATTTGAGCCTGAATAGTTCAACATAAAACCAATCGAGTCACTATTGCTGTTATATTTTTGAACTTTCAATGGCATTGTAAATTGACTTAATCATTTTTTTTTTATAAAACTTTGCCCCACACTAGGAATTTCTACTGTGTCGTGGGTGCGTTTACAAACATATAAATTCAAACATGCCGCCAACATTATTTTTATGTTAGTATGTAGGTATTTCATTCAATCAAACAAATATCTAAGTGCCAGGATTTGTATGGGACAAGAAAACACCTATTTTTGAAACATTATCATAATAATTTCAAAACAATTAAAATTGTAACAATTTTAATTAATAAACAACATTAGTCATAAATAAAAAACGTAAACTTCGATCCCTAATGTCGGCTGTCGAAAGAAATTTGGTAATTCCCCTATTTTTTAGACGTATTATAAATGTAGATCGGTGTTTCTCAGTCCATTGTTCATAAGGTAAAGCCCCGCACCGTGGCGCGGGGATATACGCGGGGAACAATGAACTATTCTACGAACGAATAGGAGGCGCGCCGCCTGCCTGTCCCGCTAGGAAAGTCCCTACGTGTCGCCCATTATAAAATCAACATTAGAACATACCTACCGGGTGAATGTGAAGCGTTTGATTACGCAACATGCAAATAAATGTTATCTATTGATCGTTTTTTTTTTGTAAATATTTAATTTATTAGGGCGAGTTTATAAAGATCTAGCCTAGAAAAGAAACATAGTCGAATTAATTTGAAATAATGCCCTAAACTAAAAAAAACAAAAAAAACACTTGTTTAAAACATTTTGAACTGTTTGTTTTATATAATTAAAAAAAAACTGTTTTTTTTCCAACCCTGCTCGGCGCTGCCTGCCTCCCGCCCGTCTGTCCATAACGTTTAGTTAACATTATGTTGATATTAAGTTGAACAAACAAGATTGTATTTATCGAAATAGAAGTTACAAAAAAAACATAGGTACGTTTTGTATATTGTTACAGTAGGTCTATAGCTATTAGTCGCGGGACTAACGAATGCTGTGGTCCTGGAACGTAAAGGGCTATTGAAGGACACCGTGGATTTAATTTAGTACAAGTCTGACAGTCCCTCCTGCCCTGCCCTGGGTGGGAGGACTCATTTGATGATTTAACCACGCCATAAAAAAGTTCTATAGCTATAAGGATAATTTGGTCGTTTGAAACATGCTTATTAGTAAATGTTGGTAAATATACATAATTCAGTATATGCAATACCTAGATAGAACTTGTAGTGCCTACATCACCTTTATTCTGTTGAGTTACAAAATCTCGGCAGGAAAATATTAGACGTGAGAAGATAGATTAGCCAATGAAACCAAGGTGCTGCATACAGTCTTGGAGTTATGACACGTTTTATAGATTTTCAATCAATTTGTATTTATTAAGTACATTGTACTTAGACATTTACGACCAATTAATCGTATGAGGCCTAGGACAACACAACCATGACAAGGAATGTTCATAAATCTAACAAAACCCCTGTAATCCAACGTTTTAAAAGCTTTTGTCCAACCATGGACCATGCCCGGGTCGACGGCGCGTTGTATTCCACGCGCGCCTCAAAGAGTGTCAGCATTGTGACGGGGGGCCTTCTAGAGGGACAAAGCCTGCCGGGGTCGCGGGACTTATCTCATTACCGTGACCCCAGAACGTAAAGGGCTATTGAAGGACACCGTGGATTTTAGTCAGTACGAGTCTGACAGTCCCTCCCGCTCTGCCCTGGGTGGGAGGACTCATTTGATGTTTTTACCACGATAAAAAAAAGCAATAGGCCTTGCCAATTCCGGTCAGGGGGCATATTGCACAAGATCGAAATCGTTTCGAAATGTATCAAACCCAATATCTTTCTCAATTTATCTTATTTACCCATGAAAGGTATGGAAATTCGACACATTTTACACTTTATTGCATTGTAAATTGATACTAATTTTAATATCTACGTATTTCCACATAAAGGCGGTAAATAAATATGCAACAAACCTGTTTTGCATATAAAGGGGATTGGATTTTAACTCGTTTTCGACATGTTGAGGTTTTTTCCTTCATCACGTCATGAGTTTGATAGCATTCGATGACAATTACATCATCATACACAACATTTTAGTTTGCAATAATGACGTTGCATGAAGTATTGTGTAAATGAAATGTTACAATGACACTGCTTTAAAAAATGATTATCTATACTAATATTTTAACTATACTAATATTATAAAGAGAAAAACTTTGTTTGTTTGTAATGAATAGGCTCAAAAACTACTGGTCCGATTTCAAAAATTCTTTCACCAGTTGAAAGCTGTTTTGGTCCTGAGTGACATATAGGCATTAGGGGAAAAGCTAGTTCAATATATTACAAGTTACACGTGGGAGATTGTTATAGACTTTAATACTGAATTAGAAGCCTTTATAATTATACCTACAGTTTATAGGTATTTAATATTTCTTCAAATTCTCATCACAGATGATATCACAAGATTTCTGTATTTTATTAACAGCGAAAGTACTTTGAGTATTTCTTAGGTTAATTGCATGGAAAATTCATAATGTAGGTACAAGAAACATTTTTCAAATTAGAGTTAAAATTCCAGTTTACTTCAGGCCACAAAAGCGTGAAAAGTCATGCTAGGATTTCCGATCTTCTCCAACACAGTGCCATACCGGTGGTCGTTTATAGGGACGTAAGATAATGAGCTAATAAACGCTACACAGATATGTAAGGCGGAACATCGACCGGCCTCGACGGGAGTGCCGTGATGCCGTCTCAGGAAGCCCGCCACTTCCGACCGGAAGTCGGTGCAGACGGAAGACTTGCGTCACTTCCGATCGGCCTCAGTATCGCGCCTTACGTGTAGGACCACTGGGATCACATCACTTGCTCTTACAATTTTTCGCATGCACTTGGAAAAAGTTGCATAAAGATTTATCTTACTAATCTTCTATACATAGTATACATACATATAAATAGAATTGGAGTGTTTGTTTGTGATATTGAAATAACTGTTTTTTTACTACATGCATACGAATATACGAGACATACACCAAAATATTTTTTTTTACAAATTTTGTCTGTCTTTCTGTCTGTCTGTTTGTAAAGGCTAATCTCAGAAATGGCTGGGTCGATTTTGATGGGACTTCTATTGGCAGGTAGCTGATGTAATAAGGAGTAACTTAGGCAACTTTTATTTATAGAAAGAAAACATTTGTTTAAAAAAAACATTTTTGAGTTCCGACATCCACGCGACGCGAACGAAGTCGCAGTTTGTTTTGTTGAACGCGCTAATCTCGGGAACTAGTTAGTAGGATAGTCCATTTGTCATGGAAGGTTATAGGCTATAACATAGCATCAAGCTACGACCAACAGGAGACGAGCAAAGGGGATGAAACTGCAGGTAGGTAACAGATAAACCCACCACAATACTAGACTCCTAATAACAGGCGACCGATGTCTGTCAACACATTAGGCAAAAAAGTCTTATATTCGTCTCATTTCGACCAATCCGAGCCGTAAACATACGTTGAGACAGAACAGACCTTGAGTTAGCCAATCACAACGCATTACCCCGTCCCCCTCGCTTACGTAGTACCTCAGCGAGTTGACAGAATATTATTCGTTCCTTAGATCGTGCATGCGGAGTCTAGTATTATATCGTCGTTGTTATTCCCAAACCACTGCAACTCCTGAGAGCCAGAATCAACAGTGGCAACCACCAGAAAAGAATGAATTTACCTGACTTGGATCCTGCAACAAAATTAATCAGAAAAGAAAAGCGGAGGAGTAGGAAAAATATGTTTCCACTTGCAGGTAACAGATAGTCTTAAGACATAATTATGTATAAGTAGTAAAATAGTAGAACCACTCAATATTTGTGAATTTATATCGGCTTCAGGGATTCAGTAAGTTTGCGATTGCAACACAATTTATAGTCCGGTCTTATACCGTTAACTTTTCTGGTGAGGAAAGTGAAATAAGGCGGTCTAGGCGTTTCAAGGAAAAATACCTTGGGATGCAAATTTGGTAACTAACTTGCTGATAATAGGTGTCCACTCGAGAACCTGCGCTTTTATAATCTGCAGTGGTTCACAAACCAACCGACCATTTTGATCGCAGCACTGCATACTGCTAAGTTTGTTCGTGGTATCTTGCTATATCACCTACCAATGGTTCAATGGATGTAGTATTCATGGGTCTGGTTTGTTTGGTGGTAGTGAAGTGGTAGTGGTGCTAAGTGACGCGGTAGAGACGGCGGGCGTTGCGTGGGCCCACAGAACGAGTGCGACCGGTCCCCAGGTGTCAGCTTTGAAGTACAGGGCCGCACTTGGAAGAATAAGCCTTTTAGCACATGATCATGCTAAAAAGCCTCCAGATTTAGAATAAAACAAAATTGAGAAGAAAGAGTTTTCAAAGTGCTCTGTGTTTCTACATAGGCTTGACTCTACCTACATTATTTACATAACTTTTGGTAGATAAGAACAGTGTATTCAGATGATGAAATTAGCAACAGAAAACAATCAAATCGAACTTCAATAATTA
Source organism: Agrotis clavis (assembly GCA_954870645.1). Taxonomy (NCBI): domain Eukaryota; kingdom Metazoa; phylum Arthropoda; class Insecta; order Lepidoptera; family Noctuidae; genus Agrotis; species Agrotis clavis. The sequence goes on from OX940930.1 coordinate 13,018,143, forward strand.
TCTCACCTTCTGAAAGTTTAGTGTTAAGGTAACTTAAACATAACTTATAATATGCCTGCTCAAGTCCGCTCCTGTGCGGCTAACAATCTAAGGGAGTCGCTAAGTCGAGAAGCTAATACGGTTGTTTGCGTAAACATTCACTACATCAGCTGGGTTACTTAGTAAGTTAGTGCTTAACTCCAAGTTGGTACATTTACAAGATCTCCATGCCTGTAGGCCTGACATTGTAAGGCAAGTAATAGAGACGCTTGCTGCATGTCCACATACATCCCGATTTGCATACCTATTTGAAATTATGTCCTAAGAATGCAGTTTTAAGAGACTTTGCACTTCTAGTCCTCACGTTGTTGATTTGCGTTTTTTTAAGTTCTTTTTTGAATCCTTTGTATGGGAGCTTAGCTTAGCTTTTACGTATTTTTATTTCAGAACATTTTGCATGTCTGACCAGTTTTGAAATAAGCATTATGTTTGTGATTACTATCAATCCCAAACTGGTGATTTAATTTTCCAAAATTTTGCGCTTTTGTAATCCCTCCAGAGTGCTTAGTTTTTTTTAGGCCCTAACTTATTCAAAATAATATCACTTGGGTTGGGTCTCTAAAATAAATAAATGCCATCGTTTTTCTTTCATTCGGTGTTAAACCCTACCTTAACACATACAAACTTCTCACCTCGGAGCAAAATAAAAGTCTCCAAAGTGCGAATTCTGGGAAGCGAACCCGTGCGTGACCCTGAACGTATGAAAGCAGGGACTCCGCAGTATTGGCATTCGGGGCATCCAGAATTATGTAACGTCTATGACACAATTTGACTCAAACGGTTTCTTTGTATGAAGTTCTTTTATGATGATAAAGAGGGATGAAAAGGATGTTATAGAAGGAGAGGGAGAGGAAAACCAAAGAAAAGTTGAGAACATTTTGCGAGGACGAGGTATTAAGAAAGGGTTGTTTGTTAGAGAAGAATTAAAGGACAAATCGCGTTGCACCGACCTCAAGTGGAATGGGATATTGGCAGAAATATGATTATATCTACGGCTAGCAACCTCATCTCTGTTTCCATATCAATGCAAATTAAGTTGTATCAAATCATTGTCACTACTATTTCTTCAGATAATGTCATCTTCTTTGGAATTTTGTCACACAAGTTTTTTTTCTTTGGAACAAGCTTACGTCATTTCTGAACATTTTCATGAACATTTTCCTCTTCGTACACTAAATCTGTTCTTCTTGCAAAAAACTCATAAATATAACAGCTTATTTCCCCTTGACGTAGATGATATGACGTTCTTACATTATATACATAAATAAATTGGGTGAAACATCTGTAAATGATAAACATTTTCGTCCTAATGGGGGAATTGAACCCGTGACCCTGACTGCAATGTGTGAACACTGTTGTTAGTGTGTGCCGTCATCGCTAATATTAAATAGCTTTGCATCTATTATAATAAGAATCACAAAATCGGTATCTATCTCTAGTGTTTGGTTTATTTATTTTTATTAGTTCTAAAACAAGCGTCATCCAATCGATATAAATCCATTGATACAATTATGCTGTGCTCTCTGGCCAAACTGGTGGAGAGTTTGGCCACGATGATGACGCTTGTTTTAGAACTAATAAAAATAAACCAAACACTAGAGATAGATACCGATTTTGTGATTCTTATCCTGTGTCAATTATAATTAATAACGTCTCCGTTATTATATAAATTCACCACTATATTTATAATTCTTCTCGAAAGACACTAAAACTAGTAGGTAAATGTAAATAAAATTATTACGAAAACGTGCAAAAAAATAACAACGTACCCACAAATACACATTTTGGTACCTAAAATGTAGCCTCCATGTACATTTTGGTCAAACATGTTTACGTGTCAGTACATAAAAGTATTATATTCGCTCACCAAACACAAGACATTGGCAGATACCTTCTAATTATTCATAGTGAATCAACAGATAGTGGGCTGACTGTATAAGTATACAATTACATTGTCAACTAGAGATGGTATATTTTGATGTTTAACTTATACCACAAACGTGGGTAGAGTAGACTACAAGGTCCATTGTAATTGTTTGTTGTGTTGGACATTTTATAATTATTGGAGAATGTCGTGTCAGGTGGCTTGCATTAGACCACTTCTTAGGACTAGTTTTGAACAGAACAAATCAATAGTAAAGGAAACTGTTACTTGAAATGCTATGGCAACAAGGTCCATTGTAATTGTATGTTGTGGTGAACATTTTATAAATAATTTTTAATTATTGGAAAATGGAGTGTGTTAGGTGGTTTCTTTAGACCACTTCTTCTTAGTTGTTTGATCAGTAAACTATTAGTAGAAATGCTATACATCTTTTTACCGAATGGTTAGAAAATGTACCCATAGCAATTAAACCCTTATTACTTCAGTCTTTGCCATTCTATCTTCTATTTTCACAGTCATATTAAAGATGTAAATGGCATTTTTCAATTTATCGTGTGTATAACCGGCTCCCTATGGGTGCTTATTACTGATGGCCCTAATTTGTTATCTTTCTGACATAACTACTAACTACTGTCCACACTGCACAGTAGTGGCTTAATCTGTTCCGTTCTTGATAACATTTGGGTAATCGACATTTCATGTAGTCATGTTTAAGTAATATTCTTCGGTTGGCTAGAATAACTAGCTTTAGATTGCGGCTTCACTCGCGTTAATATACAATTTGACAATCATTTGGAATCGTGTAGGTATGTGGTCAGTGGTGCCATTTTTTTTTCTAGAGAATTTTTCTTTATTTCGGGATAAAAGATAAGTTATTATTTACCCTATTTCCGTTTCTGTACATCTGAAAACGTAAATGTAAAATTTCAGGATGATCGGTTCAGTAGAATAGGATAAGCAAACTTACTTTCGCATGTATAATATGTAGTAGGATAGTATAGATAGTAAAAGTTGACCAGGATGTACACTCTTTGTTGAAACATCAGAGGTGGTGAACGTGGCTTATCGCATTCTTGAATGGTCTATCTATTATGTTCTTGGACGTCACAATCTATTACTCAAGTTTTTTTTTATTTCGGATCGCACGATTGCGGTTTAAATATTCAAAGCGTGGGCATTCTAACTGGTATTAAAATAGAATAAAAAATATGTACCTAGTTAGGTATTTGTTTTTATATCACACACCTTAATTTTGAATACCTACGATTAATTAAGTATTCATTTAATGATACGGCTGGTTTATTACTTGCCATCACACTTTATTAATATATCTGGAATATGAATTTAAGTGTTTGTACAGAGTGGTGTATGTTCTGCTTATCATCACATTCTGGTACGATTCCACCAAAAATAGTGTGCGGCACATTAGTTTGGTGTGCATACTAAAGCTGATATCCCGTTTAGTCTCTCCGTCCACCGGCAAGACTGTGCGTAACTTTTGTTCGCGTACAGTGCAGAATATTTTCATTGAACTACCTATAAGTCTAGCAATGTGCGCGCACAAATAACGAGTCCACTGCTCAAGAGTGTACGAACAGAAGTGTATATGAACTCGTGTTTGCCGCACAAGTATTTCTGGTTTACTTGAGTAAGTCCACCAGAGTGAACATATTTATGACGCACATTGTGTCGCACAGTAGGTACAGCTCAATGGTGGAATCGCACCTTAACAGTCAGTGTTTCTATTACGTGAAAACAACTGCAACTGAAATAAATCACTGATATACCTGGGTATTGCGTCGTTGTTCTACGACTTAGTTCGGGAGTTTTCGTTTTCCAAGCACGTTCGTAACCACGATTTATCAGCATGAGCTATAGCCTTAGTTTTGTAAGACGATATGACATGTTCTACACGATGTTACTACGGTGATGTAATCTCTACCTGCTGTAGAGGGACAATGTCAAGGTCCCATAAATTTCACTTGTCAACGACATTGATAACAAACAAGTAGCTGCACGAACAACTACCGAGTTACTAAGTTCGAAAACAAAAAACTAGAAACAAGGTATTTACCACAAAGTCATTAGAGCGAAAAATAAAACCTTTTACGTTGTGCTTGTGCTATTTTTAACATTAACATTAATTATGATTTTTCCGTAAGTAAACGTCTTAACTTTTCCTTAAATTGAACATTCGATAACGTGATAGGTATTATATTTATTTCGTTATAAAATTACGCAATAATAACTAACGTATAACGACATTTGTCTGTACAAATAAACCCGTACCCCAGCAAATATTATAAAGTTTCATTAACCCCTTACCGCATGAATTATGAAAGAGATGAAATAATTTTTTTTTTTTTGCGAAAACCTGTTTATTTTTGCTTAAATAGTGAGATCAAATCATGAGAAAAAAATATTAACTTATATATTAAAAGTTATTGAATGACGCCATATATGGCTTCGTATGCATTCCACTCAAATAATATTCAATCAAATATGGCTTCGTATGCATTTAGGAGAAAACTATTTTATGTCTCGTGAAATTCTTTATAGCAATTGCGTTTGTCATGATAACACAAAAAGACATTACATTTTTCACATAGTGTGAAAGACCGAAATTTAGAACAATTTAGGCATATTTGTCGGGCGTTCTTCTTCCAAATCGGAAAATGGCTAATCTCATCAGTAAGTTTTTCTTGTCTTTTTTGTGGGTACTGGAGCTTTTCCTGCCTTTTGCATATTATGCTCAGAAACGGCCAGTTTGAAATCATATAAAGGCATGTAAGAGTTTGCATTGATTCGACGCCATAACAACCAAGCATTGACAAGGGACATGTCTACCATGTGAAAAAAAATTCTCTTATACCATTGACGAGACCGCAAATGGATTCTGTAATAACCCAGAATGGAATCAAGTAAATCTACTCCTCCCATATGCTGGTTATAAACATCCACAGCTTGGGGAGAAGGTGTGTAAACATACTTTTTATCCTGTCGAACATAACGCCGCTTTGTTGTCCTGGGTTCACTTCCAACATAGGCGGAAAGAAAATCCTTTGGATTTGGACGTTGTTGCCGATTGTGAAGTTACGTCATCTTCTTCACAAAAATTGGATTCTGACTTCATCTGTCTTTTTGGAGGTAAGCGAATTGAGCCAAGATAACAATTATCATCACAATCTGAATCAAGATCATCATCACTCACGTTGCCACCACCTGGAATGACATTTACATGCTTTGCAGTGCCTTAGAAGCGTTCTGGATCCATTTTTGGAATATGAGAGAAAGAAGCCTTAAATGCATATCAAGCCAAATATGACAGGAAAACTTTTTACAAGAATGCATACGAAGCCAAATATGGCAATTTTGAAAAAGTGAAAAAAACACGACAAAATATGCAATACAAAGCAAAAATCAAACATTTACCGTATTTATGAAAGTTTAGAGAATGTAGTTATATTTTTTTCAAAGCGTCTACTCACCGTTTTGGTATTTTTTTTTAAATAACAATATAGGACTTTATTTGTTGTGCCTGGGCCGTCGCACGCGCTCACTAAAAGCTCAAAAATATTTGACAGATGACATTTACTATGAACAAATTATTTAAGTTCCGTATATCGATGAAATTCGGGTTCTGATGTCAGTTAGTTTTTTAAGATAGGGTATATCAGCAGATTATAAAAAAAATATGAAATAAGTCGTCCATTTATGGTTTCGTATGCGGTAAGGGGTTAAGGCTCAGAGTACCATTGAACAAGCAGCTGTGGAAATAATTCGATTATATTCTTTAAACAACGTCAAGGGCTTTTAATACACCAATAGACCACTTATTTATAATGGGAAATAAAATATGTATTGCAAAATACAATTTGTTACGTGTATATCACAGAGAACATTGACAAGTCAATTGTATGGTAGAAATAATGAAAGCAAGGAAGGACATGGTCTTGAATGACAGTAATATTGAACGTGAAGTCCGATTTACACATCCAAATCAAGTGAGTAAATAAATAAGTAGAAACCACGTGTAAATGCCTTCCAGCAATACCTACATATAGTAAATACACAGTCACACACACGTTTTTTCCATTAACTTACTTAAGGATGTGTAAATCGGCCTTAAACCTGGGGAAAAGTTGCCGATAGTTCGATGTTGATTTCAAATCAAAATATTTACACACATCAAAAGTGTCTAGGGATCAAGCATTTTTATGCGGATTTCTTGAGATTGAGATGTGGCTTTGTAATAAATTTATGATTTTATAAATTTATATGGATCCTTTTTGGTGCATTTCATAATTTGAATCAGGAACTGTAAATTAAATTCGAGTAAAAGATGAAAATCAGCTGTCAATATTTTCCCTATAAAAACATACAACGCATTGAAGACATTATTAGTGCTACTGTTTCCCTACTACTGATTAAAACCAACGTTATTATGGAGCGGCGACGTCATTTAAGCAGGGAAGAAATGCTCAGAGCCGTGGGAATGATAGAAGCTGGTTCCCGGCAACGTACTGTGGATTTAGCTCTGAATACAAGTCAGAGTGTTATCAGTCGACTTTGAACACGTTACCGAAGCACTGGTACCGTGGCTGAGCGCCATGGAGGACGGTATCGCTGCACCACACGGAGACAAGACCGATACATTCAAATCTTAACTCGAAGAGCTCCAACAATAACCGCCATGATGTTAGCCGTGAGGCTTCATCACTCTTCAGGGAACTTAATTAGCGACCAAACAGTCAGAAACCGCTTGCATGAAGTGAACCTTCATTCCCGAAGACCGCTACGGGTACCACCTATAGCAATGCACAATCGTAGGATTCGATATCAATGGGCTCTTGAACACAGAAATTGGGCAGAAGAACAATGGCGTTTCGTGTGCTTTTCTGATGAGTCTCGTTTTGGTATGAGACCGGATACAAGACGTATACGACACTGGAGAACCCCTGGACGCCAACAGCGATTAAAATCCTGCCAGGAAGTCCATCCTTATAGTGGTGGAACCATCATGGTATGGGCGGGTATTTGGATCGGCGGAAGAACTGAGTTGATTTGGATCAGAGGCAACCTCAACGCTCAAATTTATGCTGAGACGATTGTATCAGACGTCATCGTTCCTCTACAAGTGCAAATCGGTCCCTTATTTCAGTTAATGCATGATAATTCACGACCGCACACCGCAAGAGTTGTAAGACAGACTCTCGCCGCAGCTAACATCAATGTCCTGCCCTGGCCTGCTCAGTCGCCAGACTTGAACCCGATTGAGCATGCATGGGATATGCTACAGAGAAGAGCTCTGCCGAATATGGAGGGTATCCAGTCGCAAGAAGACCTTTTTTTGTTGTTGCAACGAACATGGGCGGCCATTCCACAGCGTGATTTGGATGAACTCATTTTGAGTATGCCAAACCGATGTTCTTGTGTTGTTAGTGTTCGCGGTAGAAACACGGATTATTAATTGTTTAAGTTACCCAATAAAATTTTAAAGAAAACTGTTATTTCAGTCTTTTTTTCGAACTTTAATGTTAGTGGTTCAAATGTCAAAAATCCCTTTATTAGGAAAATGGCAAATTTCTTTATGAATGCAAAGGTGACTTGGTTTATCGTTACTGTGACAAACGATAACACTTTATTTGAAGAATCCTTAAAGAACATTTTAATTAATATCAATCAGGAGAAAAGTTATTGCAAAAATATATGTTGATCCCTAGACACTTTTGATGTGTGTATTTGCTACTTTTTACAAACGAATGTCGATTTCCACTATCAGGAAACCTCCAAGACAGGTAAATTCATTCTACGGGACACGTCGCGCTTCATTGTCTGGGGTGGTTGCCACTGTTGATTCTGGCTTTCAGGAGTTGCAGTGGTTTGGGAATAGTGTGGTGGGTTTGTCCCTAAAAAAAAAGGTACAAAACCTAGCAATTAATGACTATAGGTATTTCCAGAATTTTTTATAGTATATACTTCTGACTTTAAGCGCAAAAATTATTATGAGGAAATCAAATAAGGAGTACTTAATTCCATACGAAGTCAATTCTTAAATATTCGGAAAAAGCTAGATGATAGAAAATGAGGAGGAAGATAGGTAATAGGTATTGGATCTTAAACTGAAAATTCATACAGAAAACGTTTGAAGAGAAAAAAAATAGCTCAATTTACCTAAAGCTGAAATACACCAGATTTAGAAGGCATACCTTAAATAGTTGTTTCAGCAGCAAGTCGTGGCAGGAACATAAATTTCCATGACTAAATAGAAGTACTTAATACTAAGAATATCTTCAAGACAATCGATATTAATTACAGTAATTTATACGAGCAATATTATTTTGCCACATTATTTATCGTTAAATACATTTACCGCAAAGCTAATCAGATATTGCTTTGTATAATAATAAGCTCAATTATTTGATCTATTAAGTTCCTAGGCTCCAGTCTCTACTCAGGTGGCTTAATGTTATTGAAAATATCCACATTAATAGCTATTAATCTGGCCATAGTTTAAAGCAATCTTATGATTATGCTACTGTATATACCATTAAACAACTATTATTGTGTTACATACCTAGTATAACTTCATCTCATTTTGAATTTTTGATACGATAACATAATTTTATCAAACACAAGCTTGGCTATTTACTTATTCAAAGAAAGAAGAAGAAAATTGATTTTGTTACCTACTAAAATAGTTAAATCTAGTATTATTATGTTTCATCTGAAAGAAGTTCGTCAAACCTAGTAAAACATTAAACCAAACCAAAATATTGTACAATACCCAAAGTACAATATCGAAAGCCTTTCTAAAATAAAATCCTTTGGGACAGGCTAAACCGAAATTATTACGAAACCCCTGGGAGCTTTATAAGTTTGAAATTAATCCCTTGTTTAATAATTATTAACAAAACTTGTATTTACAACCCCAGAATGTTCCTCGAAATATCCATTGAAATAACAGACTACTTTAAATATTACTGAAACTGAAGTTTCAAAGGTAAACTAAATTCAAAACGAGAGGAGAGTTCAAAGTGAATCAATAGAGCCTTTCGAACATTACCTAGCTGAAGGAAACTGAGTGCTCTACAGTAGGTACTCTACTTAATACTTAGTTGCACTTGCTACAAGCAGCCCCGGAGCCTCAAATATTAATATCGTTTCGGCATCTGCTGCCAAGCGATAGTAGTTGTACGATGTTAGTACTTGAACGACTAAGTGCTCTTGTTTACTACTTTTCTCAATGTTACTCCGACGATACAAATATTATAGTTTAGTATTATGTTCAAAGTTTTAGTAATAAACTAGAACAACCACGCAGTTCATTATTTAAGTCACTATGCTTCGTTAAATTTAACACTAATTAATAAAACGTGTAGGTACTCTGAATCCTTGAAATATTACAGTGCGCGTGGAATTTTTTATCACTAGTCTATAGTTTAAAACATGTGTTACTAGCAACTAGTTTAAAATGTTATTTCTTTAGCATTTAGCTGTAACATTTGGTTCTTGTTAAGTTCAGCCATTGATATGTTTATTATAGGTGCGTTTTGTACTTTTTGCACGCCATCATTGTTTGGGCGAGGCAGAGTGGCGGGCGTTACGGACAAGGAACCAGTTTGGTTGGGAATCAGACGCAAAACCTGTACGTTTGGCTCGCACCAAACTCCACACAACATCTTTTAGTTTGCTGTTTTTTAACAAACATAACACAACTACAGTTAGATATCAATAAATCAATCTACAATTGCATTAAAGTTATTGAAATTGGTTTCCATAGGTCACATGGACATATATAAACAATATTTAACTTGATATTAGATACGAGCTGTTAACACGGTGTTCTTGTCACATAAATACGTTTGTGTACTGTGTAAATGTTTTAATATAAATAGCTGGGAAACACGAACATAAAGTATGTTTAAGAACACAACGGGATAGTGTTGAAGCACTTGAATGATGAATGTTTCGGACAATTTCATTAGCTTGGGTTGAGTAATATATCAATTACAATTACGCTTTTTAGTAAATGGAGAAAGCAGAGGTGTGTACTACCGTCTGTCTCGCAAGCTGGGTTAATACCGCTTGAGACGTGAATAGCAATCACTTCACGCAATAGTGCACAAGTGACGGCTTGCAGCTCATTGCATACTAGCACCATTAAGTAACCTGTTCCCTTACATGCACTCTTACGAGTCTCCAAAGAAGATAGCCCGATATGATAAGAATAAGTACGTACTAATTAGCAATATTGCTAGAACTGATAAAGGGTGAATTTTCCAACGATTTACATAGTGACAGTTGTCGATTCTGAAATATAGAGAATTTTGTAATTTTGTAGTTCAATATCCATATCAATGTTATATGCCCGAGAGCTGTTGTACGCTGAAAACTTGTCCAAGAATTGTCCAACACAAAATTGTAGACCTGGCTGGGGAGAAGCAGGTAATATTTTTAAGGAAACGATGCATTTTTTCGCAGAAAAAGTCCTATAGAGGCATTCCGAGAATGGTACACCTTTAAATTTATAATCCCGATCATTTAGTTGGGAATTCGAGATTCAAACTTCCAGGTGTTTTCAACTGAAGTTACTGTAGTGGGAAAAGCCCATTATGATAATTAAAAATCATAGCAAATTCTTATTTATTCTATTTTCATTCCATAGCTTTTAAGTAATAAACAATTTTAAAAGAGTTTCTAACACAGTCCTTAGAGTTCACTTTTACATTTTCCAATATTTTTCTTATCGCTTTCAATTTCTTTGATAAAGTTCTAAATCCGTGAATCGCAATCCTAATCTATTCCGAACTCGAGTGGATATTCATTGCGCTACATCTGATGCTATATAATTATTTGCCCGAAAGGATAGCTATTGAAAAGTGAAACTGAATTATCATTTCAATTTCATTATAGGGTATTTGTGAATGATTTACAGCGGCGTGCGTTTGCAGTTCTGTGCAGGCACAGAGTAAGTATAGCTGTGTTGTATGCACCATAGCGTTGCCAGACGTCCGGATAAAATCGGACGAAATCAGGCTTTTTGGTTTCGTGTCCGGCCAGAACAGACCGTAGCCTTCCTGTCCGGCTTTATTTAGGCTGCGTGCACGTCGAGGGGAACCTTGTTTAAATAAACTAAACTTTTTTTCGTGGTGAATTCATTCAATGAGTCTTCCCACCCTGAGTGCAGCAGAAGGGATCGTAAAACTTGTACTGACCAAAATCCACGGTGTTCCTTCAATAGCCTTTACGTTCTAGGGTCAGGATTATGATAAAACAGTTCCGCGACCCCAGATGAACCGAACGTTGCCTTAGTTTTTAAAAATTGCTCGTGTCATAGCTCTTTGGACTAAAACCAATGATGGTTTGGTTTCCGATCTTTTTACACAAATGTCCTCTTAAACTGACTGATTTTAAAGCCTGGCAACCCTAACCGAGCATTATGCAACTCACCAGTACCGATGCTCGTTAAATCCTACGCTTTATGAACTACTGCGATCGGCTGCCATGACCGATTTATAGCCATAGCTCGGTTCATAGGTGATTGATCCGCAATACAATGTTAGATAATTTTATGCTCCGTCTCCTTATCGGTTGCATAAGGAAATAATTCTGTTTGTGTTGTTTACGAAACGATTCTGACTGTCACTATCGTTTCGATGACGTGACGTGACATCGATACTTTGTTATGCATTGAGAGAATTATGATTGACAATGAAATACAATAACTGACGGAATGGTAATAAAACCAATTCCACTTCTTTTTACGTGGTCAAAATCATCCAGTGAGTCAGTGTATACTCCCATCTTGTCATGTTGAGCGGAAGGTACTGTCAGACTCGTACTGACTAAAATCCAGGGTGATCCTTCAATAGCCCTTTACGTTCTAGGGTCACAATTACCTGATGACAGTCCCGCGACCCCGGAAACCAATTCTACTTGAGTCAATGTTTTTTCAGAACTCTACTATCAAACATTTTTTTATTAAATCATCGGTGTGGGTTTAGTTTTTCCCCATGTGATGTACAAAATATATTGTTCTGTTAAGCGACTATACTTAGCAACAGGCACATCCGCTTACTTAAGTGCTAATATTGATGTACAAATAAGAGTCATCTTATAAAATAAAATGCAAATAGTCGCGAGAAAAGTGTCGTTAATGAAGAAGGAAAACCTTCATGCGCCGGGATCACTGAACTGTGCATTTTACCTCTTCATTTACCGAAATAACTAGCACTTATTCAGAAAGGCTTCATTCTCTTTACAATACGTATGTTGAGAAGATCAATAAATTGCAATTCTAATTATCAGCTAGAGTTTTGAAAGAAAATGGACACCTTAAATTTAAATGTGTGCATATTCTTGACGTCAGAAGCAAGTAAAAACTGTACTTGCTTGTGACGGATATAAGCAATTTTTAAAAACTGACATATTTTCGACAATATTGGTTTACTTAACAAAAGAAAAAATACATGGTAAATATTTTTTTCACACTCTAAAGTTATTGTCAAACAGACAGGCGAAGCGAATGAGATCCGAAGCGTTTTTATTTGTAATGTATGGAATTGTTTGAATCCAGTCACATAGAAAAGCGAAAGCGATCCGATAGTGTGACTGGCTTCAAACAATTCCTCGCTTCGCGTTCGCCACGCCTGTCTGTTTGACAATAGCTTTACTGACGGACTAAAAACATTTTTCATATTATCAGCCAAATATCCATATTGTCCTAATAATAGGAATATGAGTCTGACAACTTCGTAATGCTCGCATCGCACAAAGAAAGGATTCAGGAATCAAATAAACAATTAAATTCACGAACGCTTTTCCGCAAGTACCTACACTTGAATTTAATGTCCCAATTTACACCACCACACTAACACAATTTAATGACTACAATATTAGCAGCTATTCACACACTATGGCACTATAAAATACTAGAAAACAATACAAGTTACAAAGAAAATCGATCTGTATGGCTGCCGTGTGAACTCAGCCTTACAAACGATTACGAAAGTGATTGAGCATTTAAAATGTTATGCGATTGTTATAACACTTACAATCAACTATGAGTATTTCTAAATTATATGTTAAGGTTCGTTAAGTATAGGTATTTATTTTAACACCAGGGTACACTTAACTACATACGACCTTGATTAAGTAGGTATAATAGAATCAGCAAGAGTTAGGTATTTGGCAAGTAAACGGTTTTCCAGTGTGTTTACGTACTCTGCATGCAACATATAGCCAAAAAGTGCGCTTACAGCGTGATGTAGCATGCATATAGTACTCAGACAAACTGTTTCAAACTTAGTGCATGCATACCTAACTCTTTTGCTTACTGTACATGTCCCACATATAGTTTGCACCTACAAGTATTCCCTCACTTTGTTCCATAGTGGAAAATTTTAAAAATATAAGTGGATACAGTATTTCTCAATTATTAAGATACATTATTTAACTTGACCCGGATATTCGATTAGACTACTGACTTCATAAAGCCTCTAGTTATGCTAAAAAACAACGAGGAAGTAGCGAAAATATTTTTTATAAAGATTCAAGGATTCACAGCACGTCACTTGAAGTTTTTTTTTTGTTCTAAACTTATAATATTATAATTCAAGTTATTATACGAGTCCTGCCTTCTGAATGATTAATTAAACTTGCCAAATTAGTCGGTTTTATATTACCTACGTTAACTTGTTTTGACAGTTATAAACGGTTTCTGAGAAAAAGGTGATGAATTCGACTCAGGAACGGAAAATCTGAGTTTTCCGGATTTAATAATTAATTAAGTTATGTTTGTTTATATTTTAGTAAAACAATAGGTTTTGGATAATACGACAACAATTGGCAATTCCCAACTTGTTATTCTATAATTATAATCTTGATTTTATCACAAATTAACTTAAAACTGACACTTGGTAGGTACAGTCCGTGGTTTAACACTAAACTAATTATTTAGTGTACATTATAATTAGATAATTTATAATTGTCTACAATTATTGTGAACTTTCGCAAACAGTCTGCATTGCAATTAAGCTGTCTAATGAATGAGTAAATCGTATTCGGTTCCTTTGCTCTTATTGTTAAACTAATTCAAAATCATTGTGTTGTATATTTATGTAATACGTATGAAGCACATACCTACATGTCTCTATTATTTATACACCGTGACTTTTTAGTCGTCTTACAAAAATGGTCCACTTAATGTATCCGACTTAAAACACCTCTAGGCGAGTTTTTTTTTATCCTTAATAATATTTTTTATTATTAATAAAAAGGTACATTAGAAATATGAAACACCCTGTTAAAATGTTTAACTATCAAGCTGTAGAGTATACCTACCCATGCAGCGCTATAGTTGGGCAGATCATTACATCTCCATTTTCTATGAGACAAGAGTGTTTCTAACTACGCCTTGCGTCATAATAACGAATTAAAATTTTATTATTAAATTTTTCAAATCTCTTAAATACCATTTTTTTATTAAAAACGTTTTCTATTAATTGAATACAAGAACTGGGCTGCCGTTGTAAGACGACTAAAAAGTCACGGTGTTTATGTATATTTGGAAATAAAATTATGACTTATTTTTCAGTTTTGTAGCGTGACTGTATTTCAGCATACTTATTCTAATCTTAAATAAGCTAACGACTTCAAATTAACATTATTTGCTGTTAATATTTGCTTTTCATAAAATAAAGATAAAACTAAGAATTCTGTCCAATTAAGGACTAATAACAATACCAATGACCCATTTCTACTATGTATTGATATTATGTTAAAATTCCTAGTTTTTGTACTACGCCTATGAAGTTTTGCCGATTAATTAATTCAATATATAGACTTTATCTTTACTCATATTTTGATTGTGTTACAATATCCGGATATATACTCGGATAATAATATTTTACAGAAACAGGTTCAAAATCAGTGGAGTCTATTTTGTTGTTATGAAGCACAACATTAGAAACAAAAATATTCTGAAAATAACTCTTTGACATTTGCATTCCACCAAGAAGACTTTTTGCTAATCATAGCCTACAAGGATATAACCAAAACATAAAAAAACTCTGTTGAACGATTGTCGAATCAAGTATCTTGGACACACTGCTAGACTGCTACACCACAAGCTTTGCAAAACCAGTACCTACCCATACCATGAGTTGTCATTACGATACACCATCATACGCATCGACCGCGTTTGGCGCTCTCATTGGTTGAGAGTTCATACAACCTTGAAGCTGGCCAATGAGAGCACCAAACGCGGTTGATATCGTATCGTAATGACAACAGTAACAGTATACGCTGACCGATCATTGCGCGAAAACTTCATACAAAACGAGACCAAGATAGACTGATTTTGTATATGAGTAGCTTGATGTGTCACCGTGTGTATTTCAAGCTGTTTCGACTTTATGAGAGGTAAGCCTTAATTATTCCAGCCGCTAGAATATTCTACTGACCTTCTAACCAGGATGATAGAAATAAAGAGCTCATCATCATTTGATCCTATTGTAGTCCACTGCTGGTCACAGGCCTCACCTAAGGACCGCCACAGCGCATTATCTCTTGCCATTGTCTTCTTCAGGTAATTGGTCTATCTTGCTGAGGGTGTCACACACTACTTTTACCTACGCGCAGTCTAAATGTTTTGAATAGAGTTCACCGAATTTTTCATTTCTGAACGAGTTGCCAGCCTGTCGGTTTTTATCAGTTACATTTCGGAGAGTGTGCAATGGAACTGCACAAATTGCTTCCATGTGATTTTTTCTATCATCGGACTACAACGCGGGCATGCGGGCAGCGAGTAAAGGGCAACTCGCTGCCCGACCAAGGACCATGCCCGGGTCGACGGCACGTTGTGTCCCACGCGCGCCTCAAAGAGCGTCAGCATAATGACGGGGCCCCCCTCTCAGAGGGCCAAAGCCTGCCGGGGTCGCGGGATTATTTCCTTACCGTGACCCCGGAACAGAAAGGGCTATTGAAGGACACCGTGGATTTTAGTCAGTAGAAGTCTGACAGTCCCTCCCGCCCTGCCCGGGGTTGGAGGACTCATTTGATGATTTTACCACACTAAAAAAAAAAAAAAAAACATCGGACTACAAAACGTACGGCAATGCGCCATTGTGATAGGGTGGACATCCCTCCAATATATCCAATACTTTTATTGAGCATACAGCAAAGGAGTGGGATTTCCTGTCGGGGTGTGTTTCCTGATTGCTATTACTTTGGGGTCATCAAGTCAATAGTGGGTTATAGGTTACTTCTAGGCTTCACCGCCGACGTCTTGGCTTACGACCATGTGAGATAGTGGTCAAAGGCGGACCTACCGTTAGATGAAAAAAAAAAAACGATCGTCTTGCCTAACATGATCCTAAATATCATCTTCTTATGCTCTGTATCTCATTACGTTACAGTAGCCGATCTTTTAGTGAAGTGATTATGACGACAAATAGTTACCTAACTTCCTGAACTGAAAGGCATGTGTTCTGAAAGGTTCTTTAACTACTTACCGTTTGTCCACTTCCTTTCTAGAGCATAAGGAGCTAAAACATTTCATACCTTTCTCTCTATTAAACTATTTTTCACGGAAGTAGATTTTACGAGTTAATAATTGAGTTATTGATAAAGAATTAACAATGTATAAGATGGGATTGAATCGATTACTCGATAAGAGATTGCCATTGTTAAAATATAATCAGTACGTATATATCATTGAGAGGTGATTATTTGTCAAGTAATTGTCATTGTACTATTGTTTCTTTTTAATTGGTAAGTAGTTCTTGTATAAAAAACTTCTGTGTTTCGTGAAGTACGAATGAAAATGTATCAGTTGTGAAGTTGAGAATATCTGAAAGATTTTCTAATGAAAGGAAAATTCGAACGCATGGGAGGTTTGAACCTTCAGGTTCAGTTTCTCGTAAATCCACATGTGTGAAATTAAAATTGAGAATATCTTGATTGTGGATTTATTTTTTTATTTACATGGGGAGCGATACACTAAATGCTTTATTAATTTTATTATTTACAAACTTTGGCAGTCGAGTAAAAGAAGAAATATTAACAAGTTAAAAAAAAAAAAACAGAAAAATTCCTCCGCATCGCTGTCAGAGCGAGCGTCCAGAAGGCTGGCAATGTAAATGTTACTTAGGATTATGTAGAGTTAGTGTATTTAAGACGACATTTGTATAATATGTATAATATCATGCCTTGTCATGCGTGTCTTGAATCAGTAAAAAGAAACACACACAATAAACAGGTTAATAATTCCGAAAAAGGAGGAAGTACTTAAACATTTCATTTCTAAACATTGTCATCATAGTTAGCACACACTTGAAACTCGGAACTCCTATAAAAATATACAGATTAGCGTAGGCGTAGGTAGTAGGTACTTACTACTTTGAAGGTAATACGAAGATTAAACAAAA
The DNA here is from genome assembly GCA_954870645.1 of Agrotis clavis. NCBI lineage: Eukaryota > Metazoa > Arthropoda > Insecta > Lepidoptera > Noctuidae > Agrotis > Agrotis clavis. The sequence continues at coordinate 13,035,498 of OX940930.1, forward strand.
GTGTAGATATTATTGTATCTCATGGGTATTATTCATCAGAACATAATGACCAGAGAAAAAATGATTACCGATATAAATATTATTGTAACGCCAATTTGCCACGTGGTGGAATCTGAAGGCACATACGTACCTGTGGCGCTCACAATCAAGTTACAATCAAAATTTAACCTTGGGCTGGGTTGTAAACATGCCCCTTTGTTCTCAATAACCAATTTAAATGTTAAAATTGATCATCTACGCAATACGCGTATTGCGTATCCACTTTGTTTACTAACACATTCTGAATGCGAAATAACATTTTTTCCCTACATATCAATCGTTAACCATTGAAGGCATAAACGGCTTACCGGTTGTATGTCACCTGTCACATATTATAAAGATAACGAGTTGAATGGAATGCCTCTCCGTGTCCATCTAGGAGCGTTCAATTGAATGTGGTAGTCAACAAAGAGCAACAGCTTCATACTCATTTGGAATCCGTTTTGCTTTCTATAAACACGCGCACTCGAAATTTATCAATTTATAATGTGTGAGAATCAGTACAGAAATGTTTGAATTTGCCTGTAGCCGGCAATTTCACGGAGCGCGGACCTACACATTTATGCTTGGAATGCAATTATGTGCGGTCCAAGAGACAATAATGAAGCAAGTATCTCAGACCTCTGTTTGTACCGCATTTAGGTACCTCTCGACTTGCCAGCGGCAGCGGTTCAAACACGCAATGTATTCCTACATATCAACTCGTTCAAAATGTTTGCACATAAAAACAAATAAAAGAATGGCAATAACACAAGTCACGTAAAAAGTGTTTATTTATAATTTAATTGCTGAATAACGCCCGCATTCTGAAACAAAAGAGCGCATATTGGGACCACATCCAAAGCTATTTTGGCGTACGTTTGTTTTGGGCAAACATCCGGCACCCTACACCTTGTTTTATTAAGTGCACAATGTATAATGTGTTGAAACCTTTTGTTTGAAACACTCGTACCGAGAGCTGCGCGGTTCTTAATTGGGGGTTACGAGCATGCCAAGATGTATGAAATGCTAAATGTCTCTTTGATAATAAATTGTGGCACGCATGAATAAGCAGTAAATAAAAGCAAATCACCCCACAAAATTTTGCTGACTGAACAAAGAAGATAGGATTTATTATTGAATATGAGAGTGTGAGTTCATCATTCTGATGACTTTGTCCAATTTATTTAGGATCAGTGCGAGCGGTGCTTTTTCCTGCTTACAATTATATCAGCCTCAGTAAGTCACTTCTACCTATCCATTATCATTTTTCACACAAACCATTAACTTTCCTATTATCATCTCATCATAAACATTCATGCTAAAAATTTTCCTCGCGCCAAGTTCCATTTTCTTCCTCATCAGATCTTACTCATATATCTATCAATTTCAGCAAACTCTCGTACGTGGTGCAGTAGTGCGCCACTTCAGTTTTACCTATGCACGAGATGACAATTCATAGACTCACTAGGTACGTACCCCACAAAGATAAATTCAAGATCTATCCTTTGAAGACATCGAAAACGAATAGGTACCTATTTTGTGCAATGTCTGATGAAATGAGTAATTCATAACCAATAAAATATTGAAAGAAATTTTACAATTACAAAACAGTTGTATAAATACGAATGATAAGTGAGTTTATTTTTCTGAATAGTCCCACGTATCACTAAATTTTTTATGACTGGCGATAATTCGTATTCACGGATCTGGGAGAGAAACTTCGAGTGTTGCCAGCATGAGGCTCATATATTAGCATGATACGAACCCTCGTATTGCAATAACCTAATGGGTTCGAACGTTGCAGTAGCATACAAATAGAACTCCAAGTGGAACTGTGGTGGAACGTGAAATATTAGCACTTCCAAATGAAACAGTTGTTGGATTTGCATTTCACAATAGTACATCATAGTAGTAAGCTGTTATAGCTATCAAACCTGTAGTTTGTGGAGACGGGCCACAAATGGGTCGGCAAGATGTACAGGATTAGTATTCAGCCGGGCGCAGTCACTGCGACTCAGTCTATCTCACAATTATCTATTCTAAGAGCTACCCAATTAAACTTCAGTTCAAACTCGAAATTAAACGCAGGACTTTTCAAACAGTCCGAAGTTTGTTATTATTAGGCCAATGGGGCTACAAGTTATAAACTGCACAGATTCATCTACGTAATTACTTTATTCATTTTGCCATCTTAGTGTAACGTTTGAGCGAAATCAAATTTAAAATTCTGATTCAGAACACGAAACTCAAAAATAACTTAGAATAGAATGAAAATTAATGTTATAAAACATATTCGTAATACATTTGACCAACTGACAACTGCTTACGAAGTAACCTGCGAGTTGCGCCTGCGCACGCGTGCTTTGTTCCTAGTTTATCAAGTATTGGACAACATGACACCCGGTGTCAGCCTTGAATTTCATTGCGGAGCTGATAAACGGCCACTACACACAGCATTGTTTATGCTAATTTATTTTATTACAAGATTAACATATTTCACTTTATTTTGTTTGGCGTTAAATGCAATCGCAAAATATTGTTATTCTTTTGTTCGTTTAACTCAGGTGCTAAAGCTATGGTAAATATTGTGGATGAATCCCTTGGTTTATAATGCTTATGATGGTGTTTAGTCCCACATTACTCTTCTGAATTGATTTAGATTGTTTTATTGATTTCAATTACCGCTGTCTTAACAAAGCTATGTTCATTTAGTTCAAAAACTTGTAATTAATTTCATATTATACTTTTTGGTTTTTACTATATCTTTCGAAGGGAAGTCCTTCCGAGTCTTTGGTCAACTTAGACTGGCACTTGGTTTATGATCTATAACTTAAATCCCACGAAAACTTCAACAGTTGACCGGAACTGAACATAATTAAGTATAATGTCTTTGCCTAGGAACAGTTGCCGAGAATCGGATGCCAAAGTGCTAGAACTAATTAAAGCTCTAATCGTGTCGAACGGAAAGCACATTTAAGGTAGGTATATGTTTTATGTTGAGAAAAAACATTAGGCCTTAATTAACTTGCACATACTAAGTATATTTCAGACCTATAAGTTCACCGGTCTTAATCTAACGCAAATGTGTGCAGAGCTCCTCTCATAAAAAGTTCTGTATCAAATAAAGTTTAATTAATGAGACTACACAATCTCAGCTCGACAAGCCCCAGTGTGTTGCACTCACAGTGTACATAATAACACATATGCCTACCATTATCTATGTAACATGACATTATAAATGCAGTTTATTAACCAATCATAATGTTGGTTATGATTTATTGACTACATTTTGCGTTTTGATTATATTATACAAATGGGAAATATTAATGCTATTGGATTATGTATTAGATTAAGATACCATTAATTAAATATGACAGTATGTTTTCTAATATGTTCGAGGTTGCCAATGACAGATGATCGGCAGATACATATTGGCATAATATAAATTAGCCCCTTCGTACACAACGGAACTCAAGTCTCCGTCACCTTACGACTTTGGTATCCAGGAGACTGTCGCAATACAAGACCATAGAGGTTGTTGCGAGAACACAAGCACGCGTCAATGTATGTATACCATAATCATAAGGTATCGGAGACTTGCGTCGCTTTGTGTACATAGGGGCTTAATTCGTTTTAATCATTGCAAAGACTTAAGTTTATACTCAACATCTACCATGACAAATCTGTTTTATAAATAAGTAATTAGGTAACCGCTGCACTGCAAAAAGCGATTACAATTAAAAGTAGGCGCTAACAAAAAAACGTTTCTATTCAAAGATTAGGAAACGACCCGAATATTAGCGCCGTTCACTTGGTGAAAATAATACAACGTCATTCAACCAATCAATTTAGGTACTTAACTGAAGAACAATTCAAATATTCGAATTCCTCGATAAATCAACAGCCCATCGAATTGACTAGATGTTAATTCATAATTCCGAACACGAGGCGGCCTTAAATCTTGGTAGTGATAAAAAAATCACCGGTAGGTGTGCATATACTTGTATAGCAAGTGATTTGAGTTTAAGCAGTGGCTTGATGTGTGTGAATGTGTCGTGTTGCAACCGGGAGCCTAATTCTAGTGAGAGGTGGTTGCTCAAGCGAGCTGCTTGCCAACGAGGAAGTGATGGTGCGTTGCGTGGAGCAATTGACCTTGGACGTGTGCTCGCCGCCTGCTTACTAATGTTTGACTACCAGTCCGATGTCGCTTGAATTTAGCTTGGCTCCTGACTTGTATTGAGGATCGAATTACTAGCAGAATATAGATTGGATTGATAAGGATTTACCAGTAAAAGAAAAAAGCCAGCTTTAAAGGAATCGTTCTTTGAATTTGTAATACGATCGAAGGCGGCTCAAATGAAGTGATGTTGGCGAAAAATAAGCTATGGATGTTTTTTTAGTTACTTCTGTGTTCCGGGAGACAAACTATGGCATAGTTTCGTCAATAACGAGTATGTTCGGAGACTAGAGAATTTAATCAACTCCGTATCATGAAAAAAAGTCACATCCCTACTTATGGTCCCCGTACCTACTTCCCCGTAACACAATTAGTCATCCACCTTTTTCTCTAGAGTGTCGTAAAAGACATTTAACCTTTGAAAGGATCATATCAGGTGAAAGATTTCTATTCGAACACGATAAAAAAAACTAACCACCATTTTTTACCACAAAATATTGGGGTTCTCTGATAAATGTCAGATCTCTATAACTTTGGGATGAACTTACAGAAGGTTTAAAAAGCGACGTTGCCAGCTCAGACATCGTGGCTAAAAAAACAGACATGGATGAAATAACTTATCAGAGCTTGAGATGTTTAGAACCAAAAATAAAAATGAAATCTATTTTTGTATCGTGTTGAAGGTTGTTAGATATTTTAAAATTTTAAAAGATTGCTAGAAAAATCTAGCAGAACTTTAGCAGAATAACTCATTATGAATTTTGTAATGGCGGAGTTTAATGAATTATTATCAAATTATATTGGGAACGTGGGAGTCGCGGGCCTACCGATACAAATGGCAAAATGTCGTTTATCGTGATGGTCTAAAGAGGGGCTTTGTTAGCAGTGGACGGATTCTTGCTGATGATGATGATGTTTGAGAACAAACACTAGGAAGAACAACCAGAATCAATAATAGACAACAATATTCTTCAAGGATCGAAAAATATAACTCAATACTTTAACGGAATTCGAAGTAAGTACTCCAACAAATATCGTTTGCAGTATTGTCACAAGAATTCTTAAATAGGCAGACATAACGGCTCCATCTTGACAGAAATAATGATACAGCATATTCAAGCTAGTGAGCATATCAACATACAAAACAATAGCAGCCAGATAAGATCTTTAAACATAACGTAACAACTCAAAAATCCAAGTTTTGCAACCAAAGCCATTTCTATGAAATTAATGTAACACGGCCGTTAGCAATTTGAAATTTAGAACAGAAATACTATTGCGTTGTGTTCTGTTGAATGTTTTTCAACTGTCATTTGTTCACGTCGACGTTGATTTTCATATTCAGATGTTATTTGCTAACATTTCAGGCTGTTTCTTTTATTTATAGTATTTTTTTCATCAAGGGCGTATACTACGCAGTATTGTGAAAGATATTTTTGACGCTACACGGAAGGATTTTGACATGGATTTATACTTTTGTAGCAAAATGACGTACCTATGTTTATCATTTTAACACTTATGAATGTGACAAAATATACGGAAATTAAAATATTCTGCTCTCTGTAGTTCCTGTAGACGTTAAATAATTTTGACTGTTGGCTAGATGAAATGTAACATCACTTATTCCGTCTTCTTCCTGAACAGGGAAACAAAGAAACTTTTGTTTTCTGAACCCAGTTAAATACCTTATAATTTTTCAGAAGCACGAGTTTTCACGTTTTTGTGACTGAATTTGATGGAAAAAAATTAGTAAGTACACCAGATACACTTTTTTCGTTTTCCTTACCATAACGTCATCAAATACTTCAAGTATAAATCCAGTAATCTTGTGCTAAGGGCTCCGTTGCATGTAAATAGGTATGTACAGAGCTGAAATCTTGCCTGTTAAAACTCCGTAACTTTTGGCTGTAAGTCGACATTAGTCTCAATTCTGTAAAGGACGTAAGTACCTATTTCTTTCTCTCCCTTGAGATAGAAGATGGTAGTTATACGGTTTCTGTTATATCCTTGTAAACAACCATTGCCATACAAGAGCTTTCAAAAGGAAGTTGAACGGCAATCAAAATTGTACCATACGTTGGTGTTTATCATAATATTCCTCCTAGATCGTGATCCATGTTCCGTTGCCCTGCAGATTGAGGATCACAATGTGATGCTGTGAGATTGCAGTTGGAAACAGATTCAATGCTGATCATGTTACAAGAAACACAATTTTTTTTTATAATGTTGCTTTTTCAAACATAAAAACACACATACACAGACATCCAGATCCAGAATTATTACCTGTAGGCTGTACTATAATATATCAAAGTACATTTTGATACAAGTCCATAAAAATATAGCATAAAAATTGCCCGCCCGCCTTTATATTTATTTCGATTTGTTGTTGAAATCAAAAATCAAAGTACCTATTTATTTCAAGTAGTTCAGTTACAGCCGTTACAGGCACTTTTGACATAGTTGTCAATGACAAAAAAATATAATTAAACACTACAAAATTATGGTGCTACAATCCCAGTCACAAGACATAATAACTGTGAAAGTATCGTAGATGCCCATTCCCAGAAGTAAATCTCTATGGAGAAGATCATCGGGCAAAAAACTCTATGTCCATATGGGGATTGAACCCGAAAAGTACAGCGTAGCACTCAATCGCCCAGCTACTACACCACAGTGCTCAACGAAACCGTCCATTTAATATTGCTCATTAACTTGTTTACACTCTATAAATTAATCATATTATAGGCCTTCACTTCAGACATTAATTAAACGTTAATAACAGCTTTGTAAGAGAATATCACGCAAGTAATTACTACTAGGTACCAACTTTGTTTAATGGCTGGTGGGAATCCGTACTACTATATGAATAACTTGACATTTATATCATTACTTTGTTTACAAATAAACATTATACACCTGCAGATAAATACTCAATTATAAATAACGAGATAACTGAATAGTGAATACATAACGTGTCATATAAATCTATATTCTACTACAGATAATAAATTATAATATTCTAAATTCTATAGTTATTCATCATTTTCATGACCATAACCCATATAGAGCAAGAGCCCGTGAACCCCAGACCTACGTTATTTTATAAAGGCTGATAGTTTGTCAGCGGATGCTCCCAACACTGGTAAGAACGATGACCATTTATGGAGTTTGGGTTATGGTGGCTTTGGCAGGTAAACGGTACTAAAGATGCGTAAAATATAAGTTTACTTACGTCATAGTATAAAAGCTGATTTTTATATATAATACTCGGGTAATAAGTAGATGATGTTTCCTCATCAGCCAGACACTTATCATGGTGGCAACCCCTTGCCAGACACCCTTAATGTTCACGAAATTATAAGTTTACTTACGTTATAGTATAAAAGCTAATTTGTTTAAACAATACTTGGGTAATAATATGTAGATGATGTTTCCTCCTTAACCAGACACTTTTGATAGTTCCAACCCCTTGCCAGACAAACATTGTAAATAGCCCAGTCAACTGATGTTCAATACAAGGTATAGAGGGAAAGTCTTGGAACACAATTTTTGACTACGCAACTTTGTTTCGACTAGTTAGGAGGAGAACATATCGAAAGTCCCCATCCCTAACCCTTGAGCTAAGGGGAAGGGAGGGGTTCGTAGGTACCACTTTTTGGTTTTTCGCTTATATCTCGGAAAGTCGGAAACCATGGGTCCTAGCGGCATAATATATATGAAAAAAATAAAAGCTGAATAAATTCCCCATAAGTTTTATTCAATAAATGTTTCCAGGTTTTGTTTAGTTTTCGAGCTATCTGCTCTTGAAAGTCTGTAATATTGTAAAAAATCATTTTTATCTTTTTGCATTTGGAAAGTTGTATTTCATATCGCCAATTTAAAGGTCCAGAAAGCATGAGCAGTCTTTTCAGACCCTCCCTTTATCACCTACAATGAACTAAGCCAAGTGAAACCTGCATCTTGAGGCGATATGAGCCTCCAGCTAAAAGGGTCTCTTACAGTGCTCACAAAGTTATAACAAATTCTTGAATTCGCGGTAGCCACCATCAAGCTTGATATTTTTTGTCTTCCTTCCACCGAGGGAGTAGTAAAAATAGCTCAGAAACTCATTCTAGATTACAATTACATTTAGGTAGGTACATGTACAGGGTTTTGATTGTAAGTTGACCAATAAGGAGAAATCCGCTTCCATAAGAGCTACAGAAAAACGATCTTAGGAACCTTTAGCTTTTTATAATGTAAACAATTTTAGCATATTTAATTTTTGATCAAGTGCGAGATGTCCATAAAAATTAGTATGTAGACCCCGCCATCCCCTTCGAACCTAACCTGTCCGAGTCGGGGTGCCCCAAGTCCCAAACTCGCTTCGCTCGCTCTTGGATCCAAAGTACTCCTACATGTGTGTAAAATGAGTATGAATAAAAAAATAATTTATTTTTTTATGATGCTATTTGGTTTAGTGTCATGTTAGGATAATTTCATTGTATAGAAGGATAATATCTGGGCAACAGAATTGGGTCAAATCTTATAAAACGACTCGAATGTAACGAAATACGACTTAAGTTGTAATGTACCTAATATAAATTAAAATGACATTCTGCGCAACTTGGAGGGTCTGAAACACTGATGCTGTTTTCTGGATCTTTGGCGACATCAAATACAACTTTCCACATTCAAAGAGTTAAAAATGATTTTAACCAATATTACAAACTTTCAAGAGCAGATATCTCGAAAACTAAACAAGACCTGGAAATGTTTACTGGATTAAACTTATAGAGAATTTATTCAGCTTTATTTTGTTCGTTATGTATTATGTCGCTAGGACCCATGGTTTCCGACTTTCCGAGATATAAGCGAATAACCAAAAACTGGTACCTACGAACCCCTCCCTCCCCCTTAGCTCAAGGGCTAGTGATGGGGATTTTCGATAATATGTTCTCCTCCTAACTAGTCGAAACAAAGTTGCGTAGTCAAAAATTGTGTTCCAAGACTTTCCCTCTATACCTTGTTTTGAACATCCGTTGACTGGGCTATTTACAATGTTTGTCTGGCAAGGGGTTGGAACTATCAAAAGTGTCTGGCTAATGAGGAAACATCATCTACATATTATTACCCAAGTATTGTTTAAACAAATCAGCTTTTATACTATAACGTAAGTCAAACTTATAATTTCGTGAACATTAAGGGTGTCTGGCAAGGGGTTGCCACCATGATAAGTGTCTGGCGGATGAGGAAACATCATCTACTTATTACCCGAGTATTATATATAAAAATCAGCTTTTATACTATGACGTAAGTAAACTTATATTTTACGCATCTTTAGTACCGTTTACCTGCCAAAGCCACCATAACCCAAACTCCATAAATGTTCATCGTTCTTACCAGTGTTGGGAGCATCCGCTGACAAACTATCAGCCTTTATAAAATAACGTAGGTCTGGGGTTCACGGGCTCTTGGGCTAATATTGGAGTCGGCACAACACGTTTCCTTCTTCCATTCTCCCCCGTCAGACATCACACATACTTATTATTATAGGTACTTATTGAAATCACACAAAATATTGTTTTTGGGCCAATCCAATAGCTAACATACCTATTAATTCAAAACCACTATAGGTCGCTTTATTCGAAATGATCAAGCCTTTGCTTCTATAAAAATAAAACCTGAAGTGAATTGACATTTGATAAAACACTTAAATATATACCGGTAATTAATGGGTATTTGAAATCATAAAGATTTGAAAGAATAAATGAAATGTGTTCAAATTGACTCCATCAAACCTGCCCACATCAATTTGAAAGATTGTAATTAGCACACAGGTATATCGTTTTTTTTCCATGGTAACATTTTTATGGGCATTATATTGTAGGTCATTTTTTGCTCGATAAACGTGATCTCTATTTATATGTTTTGGAATGAAAAAGGGGCCAACGTAATAAATAAAAAACATTGGCTCAATTTTGTAAGGACTTCGGAAAAAACGTACCAAAGGTGGAATTATGTAATAATTTCAGTCAAGGCAAGAGTCATATTGCATCAGAATATTCTATCAGTCAGTTTCGTAGTTCTGTTACATGGATAAGTTACGTATGAATAAAAATCAAATGTCGTGGAGCGCTATTGAGTTCGATAGTAACGTAATGACATTTGAAACCACTATCTCTGACCCGCGATGACTAAGCGCGAACAAAACTGGTATAACCGATGATGATGCCAAAGGGAAGTTCGAAAGAGACCATTATACCTAAGAAGGTAGTGTACAAAAGAGACAAACACATACCTCATCCCTCCTCTTTTTAAGAGGGAAGTGAGGACGGTGCGGTTGCACCGAAAGTAAAAGTGAACGCTTTTCTGACTTAGGATTTAATATTATGAAACTAACTTCGCCTTCGCTTGTATTTGTAAAGGTTTCAAATAAATCTTACTTCATGATATAATAAAAATATAGTATTGCTCGATTATGCAAGTTTATAGAACAAATTAAACAACGTGTCCACTGTATTGATGTTTTTGTAATCCCTTTTTGCAATAAATTATTGTAAAAGCTTTTTGTGGTGATGTAGTATGTTGTAGGTAACTACTTTGATTAGAATTACCACATCCAGAATGATCTTACGAAGTCATACGTAAAGTTTTGGAAAACTATGTTAACCGAAGATGAACGTTCTGTTGATCATCTCTTTCCATAAGTATCAAAAGATTTGTACGCTAAAGCATCAATTACTTACTTTAAATTCTCTGGTTAATGCAGTGTAGGGTAACATCGTAATACAAAAATATAACTCTTGCGGTATTTCCCTAAAGATTGGGTTGCTCAGAAGGAGATGGGCCGCGTAAAACCGGTAACTTGCCACGTCAGGGATGAAAAAACTGATCGGGCAGCCGATAATGAATGCACGACGGAAAGTTCCAACTTAAGCGGACTCCGTTCATAAAAACGTTCGATTATATAGATGAAAAACTCAGTGACGTGACCGAAAATGAAGCTGGCAACCAACAAGCAGTCAATTGTGACAGGGCATAATAAATTGAAGACGATTCCAGAATTACAAATGAAAAGATACCGCAAGCATACATTAACTTAAACATTTCTACCTTCTTCCTCTATTCTATCAGATAGTAACAAGGACGTCATGGTAATTCCACTATGTCATACAATAACTCTTGCATTAATGTAGGAAACGAATAACATTGTAATCAAGATTATTCTACTTCATTAACCAGTAGAAGTTATCAGAATCCCAGGCTCTTCCAACGATCCCAACTCATAAAAGCTTGAAATAAGTGTTCACGGCCAGTCATTTCTCTATTCCGCTAGAAAATCCTGTTCCCCGCATGGATAAGTGGAAAAATACTGTTTTGCGTAACATCTCATTAAGTGATACACGATTATGTAAAGTAAACAGCCTGTAATGTAGCATCTTGTGCATCATGCTGTATAACTTGTGTCCATTATCCGAGAACCAGTCCCTGCTAAGCGTTCCCTTTAGGAATACATTAAAACTTCTCACACACATACAGCATTTAGTGTCTCTAAGTTCCGCCAGCTAACTGATCTCTATCAACGATATGACTTCTTTGATTGTTTCAACGTTATAAATTGCATCGATCTATTTGCTAATTTCATAGCTGTCGTTCTCTACAAAGCTATAAAATATCATGGGGAATTGCATCGATGTTTTGGATCGTAACTTCACAAAAAATAACTGGTGGGATCGGAGGATGACGTCAGCCGGTAACCGGTTTCACGTTGTATAACGAGCGGCCCTGATACAACCAGACAGGAGCGCACAACTCACTCCCACTTTTGTAACTCCTGTTAACTCAGAGTTATTGTATCCCTGGCAGCTAATAAAAGGAAATAAGTGCCAATGCTGCTTTATGTTTCATTTCTAGCTTTTACTTTCTATTTGTTATTTATTAGGTAGATATATACACACTGCTATTGTGATCTTAACTGTTGTGAAGCAATTTAGTTTTAACCAGAATTCTTTATTTTCACACAATATGTGATTCATATATTTGCTCCAAAATCAAATAGGCTTTAAAATGTAAATACCAGTGAACATTCATCCAAATCTTGCATATCAGCAGTCGTATGTTTGTCATTTGGGCTCAGTCAACCCACCGCCGTTCAGTTCACTCTTATCAGTAGATAGCCTCGACCTCTTCCCCTGCTTCTCACTGACGATATCGCTGCGAACTGCAATTAAAATAACGTAAAACAGTTCATATTTCTACGAGCATAAAGATTTTGTTGCTAGCAAATAAAGTTTGGGAATGTTGTACCCCTATCCTGTGTAGGTATATAACGATATCGACAGTACATATGCAGTGCCAAGGAGTGATAAAATAAGTCATGGACATGATTTATTAGTATGAGTAAACCGCTGAGACCACCAGTGCAGTGGCGGGTGAGCCGGGTCAGATAAGTCAGGGCTAGCAGTTAGATATCATAATTTTAATAATGCTTGTACACTCGAATACTCAGATAAAGATACGTCTGTCATGTCTCCCACTAAGAGTGCCTACTAATTAGGTCACATTTCCTCCATTTGATTGGAAAGTCAACAAAATGAATATGGTTTCTTATCATTAATACTAATGAATTGTCACGATTATATCATCAATCTCGATTCCCTCATCGATAATTTAGTTCGCAGGGTTAGTTTTACACACGCCCGCATTGCAATCTAAAATGCAATCCTACATCGTGGTAGTAACTATTCATTTTATCAGAGCCAGCTTTTATAATTTCTTTAGATCTAGCCTAGACAAGTTATAACAGCTTTATAAGTGTCTCAAATTTTACAACGCTTTCCGATTAAAATAAGCTTTTCATTAGCTTCAATTTTAGTAAAAATTGGATGACCATCATCGTCACTTTATGTAGGCTTTTCAGAATGGTTACTATGTACGAATATATAGTGACACGTTATCATTATGCCTAGCCTTTTCCCAACTGTGTTGAAGTCGGCTTCCAGTTTAACCAGATGCAACGGAACTCCACAACCCACTAACTGAGTGACACGTGATTTTACATAATATGTATTATGATTACGTTTGTCCATAATACCCTACGCTAGTTTAGAGGCGGTAAACCTAATCAAATCTTACTGAAACACAAAACTTGCGAGTCTCTAATTTCGTTTCCCACTCAGTTGCAAATAAAAGTGCACGACAGGTTGAAATTACAGAGGTTGAGCGGTAACGTTAGCTTTTTCATCGTAATCCTTTTGATTTGTCGGCAGTTATTGTACACTTCTTATTTAACGTGAGACCTTTTCTTGTTCAAAACAACTATGTAATATTTCTAGGTATACTATAGCTACGAGTATTCTAGTTATTATTCATGTCTTTATATTTCATCGCTTCAAAGTACCTATTTTTCATAACCTTTTTCTTCTTTATCTCGATGCTCGACGCAGGGTAATTAATATTTTTAAACCGACAACAGAAAAGGAAGAGGTTCTTAAGTCATAGGATAAACCCGATTCCATTAAACTATTCAACTGCCAAGTCTTAAGCATGCAAATATCTCTTAAGTCTTCAAATAACTTACTGAATATCTAAGCAAACCTCTTCAAATAGTGATTTAATTTAGATAAACAATGGAAAGCACAAAATTCTCATACTGGTACAGTCATCCTTTTATTTAAATTCAACTCTATTGTCTCCGATATTTAACTTTTAAATTTTCTGCAGACTTGAGCGGATTATAAAAATCTGAGTGACTAAATAGAATTACGTCAATTTAGAATTCCAAAGCGTAAAGAAATTTATCCAAGGCTTTACCTAGCTATGGTATTATAATTTAACATAATGGCTGTTTCCCACGAATGGTTAAGAAGATGGAAGTACCATAAATTGTAGATACTTTTCGCGTTTTACTATGTTTAACCCTATGGGTTAAAGCATAATGGCATCAACTAATCATAAATTCATAGAGCTGCTTTCCTGATAATAAGTAAAATAAGCATGATCAGCTTATATGTTCCAGGTTTCCCACTGCTGCGACACAAGCTTCCTCTTTATAAGGAAGTGAGTTTTAATCCACCACGGAGACCCAGTGCGTGATATATTTATAAAATTCCTAATACTTAGAAAAGGTTAATAGGAAGCTCATAAAAAGTCCCGAATCAGCAAAATTTACCGCCTCTATTTCCAAATAAAGTGTCCATATTCATATTCCGTGTAAAACGAGGAACTTATCATATCACTTGCCTGCCTACACAAACAGACAGTCGGCTTAAATATTTAGTAAAAATCATGAGACCCGTCAAGGACTGATTTGGGAATTAAACACGTATAAAAAATTATGTATATTAATATTATTTATATAGCTGTAGTTAGTCACCTACTTTTCGATTCATCATCATCAGCCTATTAATGTTCCCACTGCTGGGACACAGGCCTCCTCTCTGTGAGAGGGGGTGGGCCATAATCCACCACGCGGGCCCAGTGCGGATTGGTGGATGTCACATGTCTTCGAATTTTTTGGTTCTAGGACATGCCGGTTTCCTCACGATGTTTTCCTTCACCGTTTTGAGAGCAGTGGTGATGAAATAAATTACACAAAGTAACGCGCCTGCCTGGATTCGAACCCACGACCTACAACTCGTAAGTCGGGGCCGATACCACTGGGCCACCACTGCTCTACTTTTCGATTGATAAGTCTGAATATTTAGAGGTTATTCTTGATAAATGCCGCTCGTCTCTTCTTTGAGTCAGACCCTATAATTTTGTAACAGCCGATTATCCAAAGGATAAAAAACACATACTAAGAACTAATGCCATGATAATTTGCCAGACAGGCTTGAGATATTTTTTATGGAGTGATAAATAAAAGATAGAAGTGTGTAATAAAATGTTTGAGCTCCCTAATTAGCGTAAAGAAATGGTTTTGCCTACACAAGACCTTACAATAATGGAATTGAATGCATTGCATATACTTATTTTATTTATTTAGTTTATTTATTTTATCTTTTCCGTTACCTTCATAAAGGTTTAAATTGATTGATTGATATTTCACAGAAATCAGTTTTATACAACCCTGAAGTCTGATAAATAAATTCTTCGTCATATAATATAGAGAAGAAAAAAAATGGAATTGAATCAAGATCGTTTGCAAGATCGTTTGCTTGATTTTTATAATTATTTTCACAAAAATTTTTAAAAACTGAAAGATAAAAATACATATTTACTTACCGTTTACGCGTAAATTATTTTCATTTCGGGCCAACCCGAAACGTATTAATTTATTTGTGTTCTCCTTAAGTGAAATAAATAACATTTCTCAAAGTCAACGTTGTGAAGTTTCAATTATCCACCGAGCAGAGTCCTGAATACTTACAAAGGCAATTAATTTACGTATAAGTTTAATTCAAAGATTCTGTTGTTTATCTGAATTTCATATTCTGAAGCTACTTTGTAACAGCACGCGGCATTACAATTGGATTGTGTTTGTATTTTTCTTGTAAGGAAATGGAAAGGAATCAATTTTAACATTTCGAGGAACTCCTTCGAATCATAAAAGGTTTACTTTTGAATGAAATTTGTATTCGCAACAACGATGATTTATTTCGTCTCTCCAAGATGACATAAGTATAACAATTTGTGTGTGTTTAATGTCGTCGACAGGAAACTATATAAAAGCTTGAAGCGAGATTATTTTCGCTCAAAGTTGTGAGCGAAATATGCTACGAGTGTGTTCTGTGTTCTCAGAAACTGCGGTGGTCGGCGCTCCGGCCCTTTGTTTTTGAACGTGACTTGCGTTTTAGATGCACGCAAATTAACTAAAAATAGACTATTTCCACTCTTACACTTAACTACATACGTACTATAAGCTTACAATTCGCGAAAACAACACTCACGATATTTTTAAACACAGTTGGCATTAAAAAACAAACATTCATTTATCTTATAGTAGCCATACACCATCCTGCCTATCGACGATCGATTTGACGCTTGCAATTGTATTGTTGTATTTGATGGCATGACATGCCAATTTGATAGGTCATCAAATCGATTTGACACAACGTCAAATCGGCAGCAGTGATGCATTTGGCTATATTCGATGACGACAGCTTCAATTTTATAAATTTGTAGCTATCGGTCACCGAATAATAGCTAGATCTAGCAGGCGCGGTCGCAGCATGAAATTTTGGGGGGGGTCACTCACTACAATTATATAAAATAGGTATCGGGAATAAAATAAACATTATTGCACTAGACATATTGCATATTGCACAAGATGTCAGCAAACTATAAATTTATCGCCGTTAGGGGACAGTTAAATTTCCTTTTATTATTTGGCAAATTTTTGAGATTTTTCAATGTGACCTTAGATTTTGGGGGGGGGGGGTCATGTCCCCTGTGACCCCCCCCTTCGGACCGCGCCTGAGATCTAGCTATAAAGTTGCTAAGTTGGAATCGCTGCTGCAGATTTGAAGTTGTGTCAAATCGATCGTACGATAGGCAGTATGGTGTATGGTGTATATGGACGAACTGCCAATTTGAAACAATTGCAAGCGTCATACGATAGGCAGGATGGTGTATGGCTACCATTAGCCGAAAGCGTGCCCTGCAATGTCAAGGTTTCCATTCTGCTGTATATGTATAAAACCATGTGTTGTTCGATGTTAACAAAGGTTAATGCATGATAATTTGTTGCTTGTGCGACAATAAAATTGTATATTTATATACTGTTCTTTAAAATTATTTTTTCATGATACGTTGTATTATTTGCTTAAAAATATCATACATTGAAACAGGATTGCTGATGTTAAGTTATTTTAAATTAAAATGAATGGGTAAACGTTTGTTTGAAATTAAACTGTTGATGCATTTCAGTGGAGCGACACCCTCTCGTTTTAAATAGCCCTCGTGAAGGGGAATCGTAGCTAGATTGGCGCACCGCTAATAACACTTATGCGGGTACTTGATGCCCTACCTCCCCACATGGAAGCCGTTTTATAGTGACCGTTGGCGGTCGCTCACTCAACAATTACCATATTGATTTCGCTAAGATAAGCGACGAGCTCGCGTTATAAATTATAACATATAATTACTTTTAATTGCTCCACTATATGTAGTCGCCACAGCATTTTTTCCGTCTCCTTGTTACTGTAATGGTTGAAGCCTATATAACCCAACGACCCGTCACAAATCTTTTCCATTAGTTTTTAATAAGATTGTATCAGGGTAACAGATTTATTGGCCCTTGCAACAGTTTATGGTGGTTATAGGAAAGAAAATTATCGATGCGCAGACCAATTATTTGCATTTACACATACTTACCGGAATGTTCAAGAGCTCTTCTTTTTCTAATTAGTTTGACCTATTTGTAACCGATATTTTCCCATGACATTTGGTCCACATAATGGTCCTTAACGAAATGTTTCACTGGTGCTTTCCCGTGATTAGTTGGGGTATGCCACCCTAAACTGTGGAACTGTATTTAATCTGACGGGTAGAATTATGCGGGCTTCGCTACGAGGCGCGAGTGGACCAACAATGAACTTTTTATTAACTAAGCTCCTTCATTACATACGATTTTAGACCCTAAAGTTATGATCTTTAAGTGTTGTTTTAGTGTCACGTTGTATAAATTTTAGCAATCTGTTAATAATGGAGAAATCAAAACAGGGAAGATTGATGTTATGGGAACTTAACGTGGGATTCTGATAGCTTTTTGTTATTGCTTACATAATTACATCTAAATTAAATTACAAAAAACGCACTCATGGTGCGAATTTTGGAACGTATTTTTAGATCATTCGTAAAGAAAATCATTTGCGTATTTTTGCGTTATGTTTGCGATCAAAGTCTAAAGGTTATCGATCGCAACAAAGTGATCATGAAAAGCTGATTGATTTTTTACTTCAAATTAAATCGTTTTTATCTGCAAAAACACACAGCCGCAGCCGGTAGCAAAACCCGCGATACATTATGTACTTATTATTATCACGTTCCTGATTCTCTTCAATAAGACACATTGTGTGTCTTATTGGCTAAGGCATTGAAGATGTGATTACAAAAGAATGCAGCTCTTACAATTAAAAGAGCTACTCCCATGTTCAGTAGTAAGTGCAGCCGACTTCAGAACAGTTTTTATTCGAATATATTATCAGTACAATGTGGACGTGTACTAAAGCAATTACACATTACGGAAGCAATCTACTACGAAATGAAACTTATTACGTCGATCGAGTATCGACTCGACACGTAAGTTCTCGTGTAATCTTACGAAGGTTGTAACAATCGTAATTTACGTCATTACCGTTCGTCATATTTATTGTATTACGCCAAATACTGTTACACGGACAGTACGATTCATATCATTCATGAAATGTGTCCATCGGGCGAGCGGGCCGGGCGCTATTGGGATTTCGAGGCAGTTGAGTAAATATTGAAGTACTGCGATTGTTTCCTCACAGCTTATTATATCTTTTAGGGGTGAGACACGTTACCAATCGCTGGGGTTATCATGCAACGGTCGCGGCTCACCCCTAGCTGGGGGACAAAGGTTAACGTATTCACTTATCTACGCGCTTACGCAGTTAACGAACAGGGTTGATCGCTCGGAACGCTCACCTACTCACTGCTCATGGCAAAAATTTTTTTTAGGTCTTTAGAATATAAATGTAGTTATAGTGACTGTGTAGAAAGACCACTCATAAATTAAGCGCTATGTCAAAGGAAACGTCTGTTAATGTAATGGGGAAAGAAACTAGACAAAGGCAACATGATTATAAATGGAATTATTAGAAATTCTTTATATTATTCAGTTTTAAATAAACGATTGTGTATATTTAATATTTATAACTTAACATTATAATCAGGACTGCATGAAATTAATTAATCTCGAACACTTATATTTTTTATTGAAATTATAAGAAACCAAAGTCGCTAATCCGGTTTGCAAATATCAACCGGTGTACTCTTTGCAAAACATATCAACTTTAGTATGCTAATAGCGCTATTTGTGTTCACAAGCGAGCCTTGATCTTTGGCACCTTCCCTTGAGAGCGCGCACCCCTTCCCATCAACATAAAGCGCCACCGCTTACACAAACAGCTCATCACTAAGTTTATGCGTGTTTCAAGTGTCGATTTGAACTTTTTATTATGTTCAAATTTGCGTGTTATGTGGGACACGCGCGCAGCACGCGACCCGCATGGGACCGCTCCGAGGGTGCTTTTTGTAACCATCATTATTCGCAAATGAATAATGCCGGCTACACTTTTGTTGCGCCGCGCCGTAAAACGAATGACGGATGACGATAAAGTTATGTGCCTTCGCGGTTTCGTTATGGGAATACTTTATTTTATCCATCAACTCCTCCACCCAAGTCATAAACTGTAACGTGCTATAAGTATCACCTTTAAGGTTGTCTTCTGCCTCGAAACTGCCAATTAATGAAACCTTGACGTTCAAAACGATATGAATAATGTGATGCACTTCTTCACACGCATTTAATGGTCTAAAATTAGCCTGCGACAGTACCTACAACATAATAAAGGAGCACTTGTCATGAATCACAAGTCAACGAACAGATAAAACGTGTCGTCTCTGTTTGTGTTGTAATTACGTAGCGAGCGATTACATTGTCTTAACTTGTTAACAGATATGAATTCGATAAATACTCATTGGATTTTATCGTGCAACGACCCCGTACAGACCACTGGCTGCCAATCAATCCCCCAACTATCGATAACATAATGGACGAATACATGAATGTGTCAGATGAACCCGCATTTATATTTCACTTTATATTCATAAGCTCTTTAAAACATCGATACCTTGATTCGTTGTTATTGTTGTACCAGTGAACTGATAAATATTAATCCCGACCTCGTATCATACCAGAGGAAGATGCTTTTTGCGCAGGATAGTGGAATTTTTTTGAATATGAAAACTTGTACGATTTATTTCGAAATCAGAACATCAGTCTTGGTCAGGTTTTAAACGTATATTCTTGCTTAACTCTTCACGAGCGAAATCGCATCCAGAATTGGAATTTCACAATACATTTCTGACAAAATGAGGACGCGCTAAATAAATCAGTACTTTCTCTAACCTCGGGTTTGTACATTTGATGGCAACTTTTCGGTGTGTTTGTGTTACAATCATTTTACGTTAATTTGAAGCGAACTCTAGTGTAATTAAGAGTGATTTGTGGCATCAGATTTCATTTTAATCTCTCCTTTAATGGCCTTTTAAATATCAGAGGCAATTCGATTGTGTAGCTAGAAAATAATGTCGAAACTTGTATTGCGCAACGCAACGGTTGAGGACGTCAGATGATGCTGATGAGTCGTCGTTCGTTTAAGATAAAGATTCATAGCGTGATCTCGTTTGGGAAGTGCAATTTAACTAATAATTTTTACGCTTAAGCGCCGCCGCCGTAATTAACCCTGGAAAGATAATCATATTGTGTAGTACGGAGAAGATAGTCATGACTCATGCGTAAAATTGACGCATGTGTTTTAATTGACTATAGATTGAGGTTTATTAATATATTTCAATAAAATCGTATGTTATATATATTAACACATTTACTAGAATAATTAAGACTGCAGATAATTTATTAATAATTATTTATTTATTAAATAAAAAAAAAACTTAAATGTTCTGCTATAAATGATCAATTTTTTTAACACTTAGTCTTTATTTATTTTTTTCTATGATAATCAGCGTTTTTATAGCACAAAATCAACAATTAGAATATCTTATACATATTAGGAACATATAGATGTGTAAAAATCTATTACAAACATC
This sequence comes from Agrotis clavis, assembly GCA_954870645.1. Taxonomy (NCBI): domain Eukaryota; kingdom Metazoa; phylum Arthropoda; class Insecta; order Lepidoptera; family Noctuidae; genus Agrotis; species Agrotis clavis. Next base: position 13,056,478 of record OX940930.1, read on the forward strand.
TTTGGCAAATTTCAACGTAAGGCTTACGACACACTGGTTTCTCTACATTTTTTTCAGGACGCATTTGCCCTTCGCCTCATTATAAAAGGGGAAAGGGGCTGTTCTTCTTGTAACTCATCTCTAAAAACTTCTTCTGTATCGCTCTGCACGTCATCTTCACTTTCATGATCCGCTGCTTCACAGTCGGTATCCTCACAGAGAAGCTCGTCGTCGCTTTGCATAAGGATGGCCAGGATATGGTCTTAGTCCAAGTTTCTACTACCCCATTATGTTATATTTTTGCTTCAATATCTATAAAAGCAAACTGATAATATAAGTAATGAAATACAGTTATAGAAAGCTGAAAATAAATAAAAAGAAAATACAAGTCAAAATCTTAAAAGTCACATAAAAGATAATCATGCGTAATTTTGACGCACGTGGTCGTTATATTTCAAAATCGGTTACACATACCTTATTTACACGTGCACTTTACGGTAGCTCCCAGCGACTAATTAGATGTCCTAAACGCACAGCTATGGATTCGCGCTATTTAGAAAGACAGAGCTATATTTCGAAAACGCATGCGTAAATTTTACGCAGACTATCTTTCTAGGGTTAAGTATCTAGTTGGCGATTAGGGTCACGACTCACGACTTGATTCCCGAGCAAGCGGAGCCTCATTCAATTTTCTGCGGCTTTACTTTGAAGTAATACTGTTTCCGCTGCGATGAATTTGTTTACGTTGTTTTCGAGACAATTTATGCTAATTAGAAAAAATAAGAGCCTGTTCTATTACGGTCTCATTCCAGAGGCTTAAAATAATAAGCACGAAAGTATTTTTGTTATACTAAAGTTGAGAATTTATACGTTATTTTCGTTATGTTCAAGATCCTGCTTGTTATCTTGGAGAAAGAATAACAAACCGTTTATATCAGTCGCGAGACGAGGGCATCAGGCAAAGGTCATTACTTTATTACTTGCTTGATATTTTTACTCAATTTATATCAGGTCATTTTTTTCTAAATTAAGGCTGATAGGACAACAAATGACTACGATGTGATATTATATTTTTCTTTAAATATCAGTTACTTCTTCGTTATCGAGTTGAACTGGTTTCGATACTGCCTAAAACGTGACCGTCGCATTAAAATGAGGGCTGTTCCTCTTATAGCTGACGTATTTCTGCACCAAAGGGACGGTGTCAAATGCCAAACATTTCTTTTTAACCGACTTCAAAAAAAGGAGGAGGTTCTCAATTCGTCGAAATCTTTTTTTTTAATGTATTTTCCCCGATTTCTCGAAGACGCCTGGACCGATTTGGAAAAATTTTCTTTTGTTTGAAAGGGTATACTTTCCAATTGGTCCCATGATCATCAGGTCAGGATCTGATGATGGGATCCCAGGGAAATCGAGGGTAACCTTCAAATTTTATAGGCACTAAGTACCATTTTCATATATTTTCTAAAGCTGTTCAAGTATTTGCATCTGATAATCATCATCTCAGGTGGATGAGCTGATGATGGAAGGTACAACTCCTCTAGTAAGGAGTCGGCATCGACTGATTTAGTAAATTATGTTTGTGTTCGCATATCTCCGGAACTACAAGTCCGATTTAAGTAATTCTTTTTATGTTGTACTAGGTATCGTTCAACTTAAGGAATACTGCAAGTTTCATTAAAATCGGTTCAGTAGTTTTTGAGATAGGGAAGGAATGAAAGAGATGTTAACGATGTTATTACCGGTGCTACGAATTTCTTACATAATATGTAAGAAAATGATGTATTTGACAAGAATTTTGGTTAAATATTTAAACTAAAAAGAGTAAAATTAAAAACTTTTTCAAAAAAAAAAATGTAACCGCCTTCAAAAACAACCACAAAAAATGGTAAAATAACCTACAAAACTTTTCTTTCGGAAATCGGTGGCAAAAAACACAATGAAACTAATAATAAAAAGTTACCAACTTCCGAAAGAAAAGTTTTGTAGGTTATTTTACCTACCATTTTTTGTGGTTGTTTTTGAAAGCGGTTACATTTTTTTTTGAAAAATTTTTTGATAGGTAGGTTTGGGGGATACTGTCTTTTCAACGTATTTTGCTGCTATTATAAATCCGAAATTATCTGAGATATTTCCCGGAAAAACTACTGATGTTCGCCAATGCCATGTGGCACTTCGATCATACTATTCACCTAGTCCTTTTACCATTTTCTTCCGGCTATACTGATCTGATACTGCTAGCATGCTGCATCTCACTGCTGGACAACGGCCTTTCTCCATGACTTCCAGTTTCTGCGATCCAGGGCTAAGCCACCTAAGCTGTCAATGTGATGCTGTTTTTATTTTTAATAGACTCTTTCTCAAAGCGCAGTGTCAAAAAACGTAATGCGCTTCTAGAGTCAACTCATGGCATTTTTTTATCGGTATTACTATCCTTAGGAACAATAAACGATCAACTTTTTTTTTTTTATTATCTTTTGTATTTCATATTTTTACCACTTTGTCTGTTTTTGTTATTTATTCCTTTCTTTTTATACAATCTGACATTTATTTTTATGTTTATACAATTTGACGTGGGTTACTTTGTGACTTTAATTTTTTGTTGTTTTTTACATTTTACCATTTGACATTAATTACTCTGTAATTGTATTTTATTTTCATTATTTAATTTTTACAATTTGACATGTTTCCATTTTTTTATTTATTTTTTATTTGTGTACTTTTTATCATTGTGAATGCGAGGACGAATGTGGGGAAGTTTTGCTTTTGATTTATAATAATTTTACTGTCTGACAATTTGAGTACTTTAAGCGGCCTACCCAAATGTCCTTTCTTTGGTATTGTTCGTCGTGTCGTTGAGCTCCTTGTGTTCTGAGTCGAGCTACACGATTACCGACAGATGCTTGCACTGACTGGACAGGTCCACTCAAATCTGTGTTGCTCTTTCCTCAAAAGACCATCTCAGACACCCGCATGGTCCTCGTATGACCTGAACAAAACAATGTCTGGACTTTAAAAGAGACTGTGACCTCTGAGTTTGTTTCGGCTGTTTCTTCTCAGAGTAGTCAGGTACGAAACACCGGCCCCATCTAGCTTTAAAAATATTAATGACGTGTAAAAGTGTTTTTTATAACCAACTTGCAAAATAAATATCATTTATCATTTATAACTATTGTATGAAGTTCTTTGTGCTAACTCAAGACTAGAGTCACTAGGTACCTACAAAGATTTGATTAAATCTAAGTACAAAGCCAAGATGTATTTAACCGATGACTCACACACTTCCTTACTTATAATCAGGCCATTATTCAACTTCGCAAGGCATGTAACAGGGCAAACACTAGTTATTTGACTTCCACGTTTACAAGAAGGAAAGTCTCATTGAAAACGAACCAGTTCCGAGCCGACAATGTTCTCTGATAATTAAGGATGCTGTCAGGAATTATTGAATTTTTTTCTACGTGTGCCATTTTGTTTTCCGACAGTGTAACGCTGAACACTGAACATATTCGACTCAACGTAATTAAATGGCTAACAAAAGATCAAGGCTATGTTCTAAAGATAAAACTTTTTGTTGATATTCGTGACCAAACTTGAATAATGGTAAAAAATCACCGTGTAATTGCAAATAGGCCCCAGAAAACGCAAACCGGCGTAGCGACATCAAATGGCTGAGCCACGGAGCTACTCGAAAGGGTAAGTGAACGAAAACGAAATAAGCGGAATACCAAAACGTACCAGTAGAACAGGCTGTAGAAATGGAATGGGAAGTACTTGTTGATGTAAATAACTTACAGTTGAAATTAAAAGCTGGGTTTTAATACCTGTGGAAATAAGGCTAGTCAAACAAAGAACTATCTACTGAATGAATTAAGATTCTGAACAAGTCACTTTTGCAAAAGACAATAGAGACACCAGGAAGTCATACTTAGCTTCCTTTTGTGATTGTGATATCAAATAATTAAATGCAAACTCTAGCCAAAAAAATGTATTGGGTACTTTGTGTAAGCATATAAAGCAGGTTCAGACGGATGCAATCCAGCGTCCCATCCAAGGTGACATTGTTTGATGCCATTCATCTTAACGGCAGACGTAATCAAAATTCGTAGATGGAAACCAAGCTCCTTCCAAGGTCACCTCGGATGATACTGGATTGCATCCGTCTAGAACATACTTTATTATAAAAACAAGGCAATATACATGTTTAAGAAGCTGTAATGGGTCGTCTACATATCTAAATAACAGCGTCATACACACAAATGAGCTCCGCAACTACATTAGGCTCCTAAACACGCCTTTATAGTGTTCATCATGATACGGAACACTAAGTACGGAATAAAATTACTGAACGAGTCAAGTCAAGGTCAAACCACATGCGGATATGGCGGTGTGCGGTGTTGCCAGCCCACGAATGTGTGTATAGTCGACGAAGGAAGTTGGTATACCTACAAGAAATAGACAATCTTTGAAGTATGTTATGTAGGATAAATACTCTGTAACTAAAATTAAAAAGAAATGACGAAGACGAACGATTTAAAATTTGGAGGTATCTAGGTACAGTCTATTTAGGTGAGTCAAAAAGAGGTTTTTAGCAGCCTGCATGCTTAGATCTTTAGCGAATTGTACTCATAGGTAAGTTAAGTACCTAGGTGCTTCAAATCATCAGATCTCCGTACACTGTGTGCCAAGGACGGTGTAATGATGATATCCAACGGCGGCGTTAATCATTTGAAATAATTATTTTAATTTTTCAGGTCATTAATTTGAATGGAAAATTTACTTAATTGCTTTTTAAGTAATTACAATCTGTATAGCTGCGTATAATGTTAATGTATTTAAATCTGTTCTGACATAAACAGCACTATACATGCAGTCTTTAACTAAGGAACTTGAAGAAGTAAAATAGGAACATAAATGTTTTGAGGTTATGCAAAAGAAAATGTTGCAATGTTACGTTTGCTAAATTCTAGTTCATAGAGGATTTCCATATTTCACATAAGTAGGTGTGTATTGGTCCTTGTAACACCGGTCACAAAAGCTTGTGCGAGAATAATTACTATCCTTGTTTCACATTTCTGTCAAATGTGGCCATAAATTATGCGCTCGGCATTGGTACGAGCGGTAAGCGAGACTAATTTGCATTTAAAACCATTTTTTTCGTAATAAGAACTGGTATTGGTTGTATTAAGCTAATTAAAAGAAGAATCATCTTGCTACCTAATAGCTTATAATTAAAATACTGATTTAAGAGGTTTTCATTTTAATGAAGTGTTAGTTAAGATAGCGAAAGGCATTCCGTTAAGTGTGCCAAATGGCGCTAAGTAATGGTGGCAGTAGCTAACAGCACTTACATTTTATGATAGCAATCAAGAGCTTTTCCGTAGAGCGATTACGTGCGCGTAGTCTGTACCAGTCTATAGGGTGTTGCGTACACGCACACTCATTACGGGCCCAACAAAAAACCGTACGAATTCACACGATGTTACCAATAGTTATGTACGAAGCGAACTTATGAGTTATCAAATAAAGTTCCTCTTGATCAATTAGCGAAGTAAATTGCTCTGGCAACACCTCACGCCACTCACACAAATAAGAATACCTGCCTTTTTTGTGCGACCACTAATTTGATTGTTGCAGCCACTCGGTCACGTCTAACGAGATAAATTGATGCGCGGGCCGTGAACCAAATGAGTGCCTCAATGACATAACTTATGATTATGACGAATATTAGAGACTAGCTGTGCCCGCGACTTCGTTCGCGTGGATGTCGGAATTTAACAATGTATTTTTTAGTGCGAAGCGTTTAATTCCCGCCACATTTTTCATTTATAAACCTTGTATTTCGAATTCAAGACTATTTGACGTGTTTGTAATAAACGCCCTCTGTTGTTCAAAGGCAGTACCATTTAATTGCTATTGGAGAGTAGTTTGTATATCGATTTGAATTCGATATTGTTTAATTAATTAAATGAATGTTGGTATGGAAAAAAAATTGATGGAACCTACTCTAAATCCTATTTCAGCGCGCGTGAACGTAAAGCGACAAAAAGACCCGCTCCACTCCACTCCAGACCAGTCCACTCTACTCCACCCTCTCCACTCCACTCCACCCGCTCCGCTCCACTCGCTCCACTCCAATCCACCCACTCCACTCCACTCCACTCAACCCGCTCCACTCCACTCAACCCGCTCCACTACACTCCACCCGATCCACTCCACTCCACCCGCTCCACTCCACTCCACCCGCCCCAATCCACTCCACCCACTCCACTCCACCCGCTCCACTCCTCTCCATCCGCTCCACTCCACTCCGCCCCCTCCACTCCACTCCACCCGCTCCACTCCACTCCAGCCGCTCCACCCCACTCCACCCACTCCACTCCACCCACTCCACTCCACTCCACCCGCTCCACTCCACTCCACTCGCACTACTCCACTCCACCCGGTCCACTCCAATCCACCCGCTCCACTCCAGTCCAGTCCAGTCCAGTCCACTCCACCCCACTCTATTCCATTCCTCCATTCCATTCCATTCCTCCACTCCACTCCACTCCATTCCATTCCAGTCCAGTCCAGTCCATTCCAGTCCAGTCCAGTCCAGTCCAGTGCATTCCATTCCATTCTGTTCGATTCCTTTAAATCGTTTTAATTAATTTGGGGTATGAATTGATTACGATAAAACAAAATACCGTACATAAATGTTACTTCAATAACACCTCTATTCCAGGTTTTCTTTAAACGCCATCTGCCGTGCGTTGAAATAATTATGTTTACATTTATTATTTGAATAAGTAGTTTTTCCATTCGAAGCTAGATCGCGCTACTGACCTGCGCGTCTCGGTGTGAACTGACCGTAATTTTACTACTGGAACACTTTAAATTCAAATATCTTTTGATAGACTGAACCGATTCCAATCAAACAAAAACTAAATGTTACTTCAAGTTAGGGTCAGTCGTTGTGTATTAAAGTTATCTACAAAGCTTTCGTACATTTTACGTGATGCCCGAACAAATAAACATACAAACAGACAAACAGACAAACAGACAAAAATTCTAAAAATGCTAGAAATGGGTTCTATTGGTTGTCCTTTAACACCCTGGCTATATTTTTTGAGTTTTTTTTTAATGTACAAAAATTACTTTTCTACAGTTTTATTATATGTATAGACACCCGCTCCATTCCTCTCCACCAGCTCCACTCCACTCCACCCGCTCCACTCCACTCCACCCGCTCCACTACTCTCCACTCCACTCCAGTCCAGACCAGTCCACTCTACTCCACCCTCTCCACTCCACTCCACCCGCTCCGCTCCACTCGCTCCACTCCAATCCACCCACTCCACTCCACTCCACTCAACCCGCTCCACTCCACTCAACCCGCTCCACTACACTCCACCCGATCCACTCCACTCCACCCGCTCCACTCCACTCCACCCGCCCCAATCCACTCCACCCACTCCACTCCACCCGCTCCACTCCTCTCCATCCGCTCCACTCCACTCCGCCCCCTCCACTCCACTCCACCCGCTCCACTCCACTCCAGCCGCTCCACCCCACTCCACCCACTCCACTCCACCCACTCCACTCCACTCCACCCGCTCCACTCCACTCCACTCGCACTACTCCACTCCACCCGGTCCACTCCAATCCACCCGCTCCACTCCAGTCCAGTCCAGTCCAGTCCACTCCACCCCACTCTATTCCATTCCTCCATTCCATTCCATTCCTCCACTCCACTCCACTCCATTCCATTCCAGTCCAGTCCAGTCCATTCCAGTCCAGTCCAGTCCAGTCCAGTGCATTCCATTCCATTCTGTTCGATTCCTTTAAATCGTTTTAATTAATTTGGGGTATGAATTGATTACGATAAAACAAAATACCGTACATAAATGTTACTTCAATAACACCTCTATTCCAGGTTTTCTTTAAACGCCATCTGCCGTGCGTTGAAATAATTATGTTTACATTTATTATTTGAATAAGTAGTTTTTCCATTCGAAGCTAGATCGCGCTACTGACCTGCGCGTCTCGGTGTGAACTGACCGTAATTTTACTACTGGAACACTTTAAATTCAAATATCTTTTGATAGACTGAACCGATTCCAATCAAACAAAAACTAAATGTTACTTCAAGTTAGGGTCAGTCGTTGTGTATTAAAGTTATCTACAAAGCTTTCGTACATTTTACGTGATGCCCGAACAAATAAACATACAAACAGACAAACAGACAAACAGACAAAAATTCTAAAAATGCTAGAAATGGGTTCTATTGGTTGTCCTTTAACACCCTGGCTATATTTTTTGAGTTTTTTTTTAATGTACAAAAATTACTTTTCTACAGTTTTATTATATGTATAGATGACCCGACTGTGACTTTGGCCGACCGGTTAACAAGTCGACTGTTAAATAGCTGATTAGTCGGCAAGCCGGTCATTTTCGACGGTAGATTGCAGGGGCTATTGAAATTCAGTCAGTGAAATTACATGTTCAACAGTGAAATCTTACTTTGAGGATATTATGAAATGCACTCGATCACACCCCTTGTGACTTCGGTCTAAAATATAATATTATAAAACAAAAATAGGTCCATAATTATGTACCTGTTTATTTTTCTGTTAAAAGTTGAAATCTTAATTATTATGCATTTATTAAGTTAGATTATTCTTAATTAACAATAAGAAAGGTTAAGTTGGTATATCATATCACCCCAGCCAGTTAGCACTTTTGGCCGACTAATCGGCAACTAGTCGGCACATCTCTAAAGTATTTCTGTGCATACGTACAGCACATAATTATGAGAGAAGGTCCGTTGTATAATGAGCAGTGGGTACTCCATCTTTATTACTCAGCTGTAAACCTCTTAACCCAATAAAAGCTTGCTAAATTAAATAATAACGTGTAATTAGTACGTACTAAACTCCGACTTACATCATAAAGATTATCGACCTGCATCTGTCTGTTACTGAAATCTGCGGCAAATTATATATAATAATTATTATTATCGGCATTTATTAAATGTCGCGTTGCGTCATCGCTACATAACGAATTTGTTCGTTTGACTTTTCTGCACTAAAATCGTAGAGCCGCTGTGTAGTATGAACGTGTAATAGAACAACTTCCTATTGTGTGTGTAAGTGTGTAAGTAAGGCAGTGGCGTAGTGTTGAGCTATTATCTAACAGTGAAAGTGTGAGTGTGTGCGCCGAGCGCTGACGTAACGCGCCGGTGCGCCTGCGCAGCCCGCAACGCCGCGCACCGCCAGTGCCTCGATCCACTCTCACTGCTACGATTGATGCTGATTTTCAAGTAAACAACTAGGAAGTTCCAGGTGAACTGGATATTTATTAATTCCTTATTAAGATTAAAGGCAGCTTTATAAGGAAGTGCGTGAAATAACTACATTTACTTACATTCGATGATGTTTAGATAAGCAAGCGCGTTGAAGTCTTTTGACTGACACGCTATGCTTGCGCGCTTATGTAACGTCTTTGTGCATTATTTACATAATACTTGAGCTGAACTGCTGTTTCGGATACATATTATCATTTTTTACTTATAACGCTTTATTGTTATGGTAATACATTATTACATTTACTTGTAATGTCCGCATTAAGCGCTTTATGTTTTTGTGCTATGCATGGTTGTTATGTTACTTCATTCATTAAAACATTATAGTTAGTTTAGCAATTTAAATGAGGCTCGGTATACATATATAATGGCGTAGCAATAATGCCCATACATTTATTTACATGAGCTTTTTGTGTCACTATTTAAGAGCACAGATTTTTTGTAGTGGTTTGGATTGTATGCCTTACGTTATGTATCTTGGTACTCTGGAGCCCAAGGTCCCAGTTGAGGGTAGACGATGACTGGTCAACTCCTGCGCACTGGAGTGGAGCACGCCACGCACTGCCCAATTTGAGTCGCCACGCTTCGCCGCTCAACTATTTTCAGTCTTCAACTTTTTGCTCCAACCCGACCCACTCTACATTTTAGAGTAGGATTAAATCATAGCATCATATTTGAATATTTATGAATAAATATTCGATACCAGTTCATTTACTTAATGATATTCATATAAATTGGTGAACTGTACAGTATCATTACTTATAATTAAACTTCCTTAATGCTGCCACTGAAACTATTTTCGTAACTACGTAGTTCAGAAACTTATAATGGCAAGTTATAATGTTTTATGATCTCTATTTCAATTTGCGTGCGGATACAGGCGTAATAATGTCGTCAATTCATCTCTATAACGTAAACATTCATCTTAGTCAGCGTTGCAACTCGAAATGCATAACTGCGAGTGTCGGAGCGACCAAGCAGTCAAACGTTCGATGACGTCACCGGCTATTTTACACGCTGTACACCAACATTCTTCGACGTTGCGATAAAATGAGGTTAGGCGGATAACATACAAATCTAAACAAGTTTTGTAAATAGTTACAATCGCCTGTTGTAGCCTATTTTGTGCTGCCTCTCATTTAACCGCCGTGGAAATGTCACAGGAGCACGCGATGACCTCACTCGATGCTACATCTTGACATTTAGGAGGTACTCATCTACCTATCCGTATGTGCACGATTTGTTTGTTTTTTAACCTGTTTTTGGCTAAGTTTTAATACAAACATGACTAGAAAAGCAGCCAGTTTTCATCAGCTGTCTAATGAAACCTTAAGAAAATTGCTGTTTCATGCTCTGCATGGGCACTTATTAATATCATTGGGTAGCTACATACACTTATCACAGGTATGTGAAGTAAATATGTGCCGAGTGCTCGTAAAATCTCACAAGTGTTATGTACCTATGTGCAAAAGTAGACAAATAAACCTTATTCACAATGTCCCTATGTTTAGCAGTTGCTAAGTAGAACATAACTTTATGGTAAAGCTAAGGTCAGGTTAAGATTACGCCACAGCCTCATTTGTTACAATTTCGTCAATCATAATGAGTGTGCCGGAAGGCCTGCAGTGGGAAAATCCACGAAGAAATAAGCTGAGCAGAAATATCCAAAATTATGCAATATGTTGTCATGTGTTGTTGACGCAACGCTTGTTTTCGTGGGTCGTGCTAAGTGTGCCGCGACCATTACGGTCAGCCGGTGGCCCACTGAGCCTCGCGGTGACATAACTGAGCTTCCGCACCGCTCGTTCATTCGCTCAGTGAAAGGTACATTGCAGCTCACATAGACTACCGAGTTACTGAGCTAACACGACCTCCTCCGGCCACCATTGAGCTTCTTGTACTAAGTAAAATAGTCAACACTCGAACACTCGTCGCGCCAGTTTAACGACTCCTCAACAAAAAGTTTAAGGAGCTTTTAAAAGGTTGCGTTCTAAGGATGCCGCTGAAGTAACACCTACAATTTATAACATCGTTACGATGATTGGGCATGATGAGATACACGGCCAGCCAATAAGCTGTCTATAGAGTATCCGTTAAATAAATGAGCACAAGTTTCCGCGGTGTAATGCTCGTGTCGCAACTGTGAGTAGTGGGACAGACTGGTCGATGTTGGCGAACTAGACACTTATCAGAGCAAACTGGTGGCTTGTAATTTGTAACAGCCCTAATATTGTCATTCGAAATCGTAATTAAGTACTAAATGCGTTTATACTAGCAAAACTGTTGGTTGTAATAGTAAGTATGCGGGCGTTCTAGTTACCTTGAAGTCAAGTCTATAACTAAGCAATGTTGAACACAACATTTAACTTCATACCCAAGTTTATTTTCAAATAACTCTGAGTTAAATTGCTTTAGGTGTACCGAAATAATTCCCAAAGCAATTTTCCGCATTTAAAGAAATTGTTAAGAGAATTTCATCGAAAAGAAAGCCTATAATTTGATAAGGAAATAACTTCCGTGAAGTTAAATTGGCGGTTTTCAAGTTACAAACAAAATAAATGTACTTAAAAGATGCGTTTGCTTGCGGTCCAATATTTAGAAAGGCAAGATACGAACGTGGATACTGCAAATACAAACAGATTAACATTCCGTACTGACTAATAAGTTTTTTGTTTGATCACTAATGTTTGAAGATTGTGACCTTAACTTGGGGTTCACGCGTGGTTCAATGTTTGACATTTATATTAAGTTACTAGACCGATGTCTGCCAACACATTAGGTCTTATATCCGTCTCATTTCGACCAATCCTGTGAGCCGGAAACATACGTTGAGACAGAACAGACCTTGAGTTAGCCAATCACAACGCAGTACCCCGTCCCCCTCGCTTACGTAGTACCTCAGCGAGTTGGCAGAATAGTTTTGTTCGTTAGATCGTGCAATGCGTAGTCTAGTAATATTATATAGTCGTTGTCAATACGGCACAATTAGGCATTTTTTACTTTTTGTATTACCTCTGACTGCGAGAATATTCGAGCGCGGACTCATTAAAAGAAATCAAAATATCTCCTTTTTTTACACGCGAAGTAAATACACTTCCGGTACAAGCCAATCCAAGTCTGTAGTGGTCATAATTGTTGATGATAGGGATACAATGTCTTATCCCAGTATGGGGTGAACGCTGTATCGTTTTAACCTGATAAATAAACATCTAAATATCTGACTGGAAAAAAACAGGACCAATGTGCTGTTTCAGATCAAGAGATCTTGATAATATCTAAGTAAGAATAAGAATATATTTCGCAACGTTATGCATCAGGAACTTGGAAATTACTGTGATATAATAATTGCTGCAAAAGTCCGATTGACGTACAAAGGGGCTTTTGCATTTTTATCATTCCATTGACGTATCTTCTTGGTTATGTACACTACAAACAGGTTTATATTTTTTTCTAACATATTTATGTTTTCTTAATACTGGACATAGGTCAAAGCAATTTACTTAGAATAAAATTATGTGGGTAAAATTGTCACACAGCTCTTTTGTAGTATGCCAAAGTAGGATTCCCAAATGATAAAATTAGAACTCCAAGTTTTGCTCAAATCCATGACAACAGTCTATCTTGTGCCAGGCTTCCCTGGTTTCTACGACTACCATCCTCGTCTACCCAAGACTTAAGTCATCCATCAGAAACAGGATAAGATTCGAAAATAAGAATGTAATAGGTACTAATACCGCCTCGTTACTCTAGTGACCACAAGCCCAACTGTGGAGTTTTAGGTTCGCATTTCGATTCTCACAGAACGAGCAGAGTGTTATTGAGTTTTCCTATTAGGAATTATACAGTTACAGTCACGTAATCCCCATACTGTGTTTGATGTGTGTATGTGCCTGATTGATAGCAATATAAGCTCGTCCACACCAGTGTGTCCGTTATGGGGCTTAAAACAGAACTGGAAAATCGTGGGTGTATAGGTTCGCAACTGCCTAAACCTACAGATAGTACAGGCCTAAAGTTATGTTACTAATAATGACGTTAACAAACAAGTTCACAACTTACAACTAATGAACAAGTGATATAATCGTAGTGCAAGTTTCTATTTAGCAGCAAGATTTAGCTTCCGCGCTTGTAATAATATCATAACTTGTTGTTACTTCACGACATAAGTTACCAATGCTTCGGTACTTTATAGAATCAGCATTTCAACCTGAATTCACTAACTTCTTTGTCTCTTCTATCTGTCCCTTGTCTTTCTTTCGTGTGAGGATGTGGGCACCATGTATATGATGTATATCATAGATAAACCGCCTCTAGGAACACCACAGGCTTCTGACATGGCTTTGGACTTATACACATTTCTTGTAGAAGTCCAGGTTTCTTCACGATGTTTTCCTTAACTAATGTCATTGACGTGCAAGATAAACCTAGAAAGTATAGATGACTTGAAAAAGACATTGGTAGGTACTTGTCCGGGTTTGAGCTCGTAAACTATGTATGAGAAGCAAAGTGCTGATCTCCTGGCCATCACGAAATTGGTTGTCATTTGCGTCTTTGTCTTTTCCTTGGTATGTCCCATACTTCCAATCTCAGTATAACAAAGAAATCTTTTTATTTCCATCTCGAAGCATACTGAATAACAGAATCATCACCACCATAAAGTAAGTACTCTAAAGACCAACCCATAACATGCAGATTCCATGCTTCTGGAATCCGCTTGATGTGGACTGGGCATAGAAGCAGCCCTTGTAGAAGATCACTGTTATGGCTAAGTTAGAGGCGCGGGATTGTCTTAAAGAACACCCTCGAAAGCAAAAGGGCAGCAGAAGTTACAGAGTGGATTTTATGAGAGTCTGACGGACTCTTCCGCTCCGCCCAAAGCGGGAGAACTCATTTGATGATTGACGATGACCAAAAAAAAACAAAGGAACGTTTCGAGGTTCACTACTAAACTGCGGGTTGGATTAAACACAGCAAAGATAAAAGAAAAAATTGAGACGAATAGAGAATCTCATCCATTTTTCGAAGTCGGTACTGAATTAAGTACCTACATGATCATGTTCGATGTGCTCAACAGAGTATCATCACCGTCACTGCTATTATTATTCCTTGAGCACACTCGTGGGTCGGATGCTTCTGAGAAGAGTTTACGCTGGTCATACGTAAGTACGTCCGGCCCCGGCGCCTCAGGGCATCAGCCTCGCTGCCATCCTTGCTGACTCGCTAATCTTTTAACTACGTCATACTTCTTCTTCTTCTTACGTCATACACGACACGAAAATTGATCTACTCCCAATACGTGTTCATTTTTTGTTCCGCCATTCAGTAGTATGTATCTTGGTCTACTTATAGGAGCGTTCTAGACTGCATAATTATAATCAAAATGACGGGTCCACCCTTTATAGCAGAACTTTTTACGTCATAATTTTATTTTGCATAGCAACGGATAGCATAAACCTCTTTTCGCAGAAAATCGTTTGGCATACACTCATTTACCATAACACCGAAACCCATAATTTTGTAAGTCAGAATCATCTTTAGGCATAAATTTAATTTCCATAATAATCAATAAGTATAACCATCATATCGTAGAAAGTTCACAACCAGAATCATCTTTTGCATAATTGTGTGGTTTTTATTTCCCAGACAGTAAGATGATGCAGTAAGCATGCAGCAAGCATTCAGCACATGCAGCAGGCATGGCTTCTGTCACGGCTCCGGCGCTGCGGGTCTCTGGCGGTCCCACGCGAGCTAATCGTCGCAGATGATTTTACGCCCACCACCGCAGCTTCGGCTTACTGGCCGGCAAGCCGGCCAGCCTCAGCCGCGGCGGTGTGCGTTAAAACCACCTGCTCCTCAGCTCATGGGCCGCCTCGCCCCTCTGCGCCTACGCGATTATAAATTACACTCTAGGGGTAGGGCAGACAAGACTACGTGAAGTCGGTTTTGCAGCGATTCATTTCTGTCACTAACTTTTGTAGCACACCATATTGATTTTATAAAACAATTTTTTTATTTTTTATTATGACTATTAAATTATTTCTATTCTGAAATTCTGTGATCTTCGAAGTATACCAAGTCAAATTATTCCAAATAATCGGCGCTCTAAATAAACGTTATGCTAAATGAAAATATGCAAAATTGTAACTCTGACAAAAGTAATTATGCCCAATACAATTCTGCCATCTTAAAAGTATCCCAATTTAAATTCGGACATAAAAACATTAGGCCAAAAAACAATTATATTAAAAAAAAATTATACCATAACAATGTTCGTTTAAAAAAATTTCTGCCAAGTGAGTTCTGCCAAATAGGTTTCGGAGAAACAAGTTTCTGCCAGATAGAGGGCACCCCAAAATGACCTATGATTCCACCCCCTTATTTAGCCACCACTAAAGGACAGCGAAACTTTTTATAAAATATCTATAAAAATGATGGACAATGGATGTACATAGAGTAATTATACGATGATTCCGTAAAATACTCTATTGAATAAAATAGTACCTACTTCAAATACATCGTATTGTAGGTATCCTGCATTGCTACTAAATTAAAAGCTTTGATTCATTCTGTTTATTTTCCTGTCACTTCTATTACTCATTACAACTAATTAAACATATTAATCATACAATACTATTGTTGTAATTTATACATTGTTGTGTGAAAATAATTATAATAAAATAATAAAGTATAAACCTGGTTTGGAAATCTTTTAATGTGAATAAACGTATATTATTGCGTATGTGCGTATTCAATTAAATTGACTACATAATACCTAACACGGTTCTCAGTTATTATAGTACGGTTACTATTTTACTTCAAACCATGAAACTGAATTATAAGAGCAATTTTATTTTCGCTGAAACTGAAAGCACATAACTTTATCTTAACGGAAGGTATTTCAAGCAACATTTCAGAGAATAGTTTCACGTCCAATTCAGAAAGTTACATAAGAAGAAATACTTGAAATTCTACACGCCCAAGTTGAGAAAGGTCAGCAGTAAAACTTAAATAGCACACAGGATCTAGGTGACCTAGATATTGCGTAAAAGCCGCATACAAAGTAATGTAGTGAAGCCTTATATAAAGTGGGACTACTTACGAAAATAGCCGCACACAAATGTATCACCAAACATTATTGATCGTTTAATGGGACTAGATTGGAAACAATGAAACAAGAGTCGAGTAATCAGCTCCCATACGTCTGGCGCGGGATAGAATTTCTTCGAAGAACAGTTCAATCAACGTTGAAACGAACCGAACTCCAGAACATGTCAAAGTCACTTCAACTTGTTATGATGAGTAACAGAACATCTTTTTAGTACTCGTTCATATAAAAATTTACTGGTTTCGACTTGGATCCGGGTGTTTATCAAAATAAATAACAGGTATATCTGCTGATTAGTGCGAATCTTAAAGTCAGCTTATGAGATGAGTCAGGGAGATCATTTTATTGAGCAAGTTTTTAAGCATCCATTTAGTTGTGTTCAAATTTTAATAATAAAGGCAAATTGAATTAGATTCCAAACGCCATGAAGAGGATAAAACTCACGTACAAGAGGAAGATTAAGACAAGTATGAGATGTGATTGTGTTCATAGTTAGTTAATTAAAATAATAATATTATGACCATAATTAAAAACTCCATTGTCACGAACAGTTCAAAAACCCTCAGACCTTCAACCGACTATGCAAATATAATGTGTCATCATCAGTCAATATAAACAGACAACTAGTGTCATTACTTGTATTGGTCAACTTGAGCGAATGACGCGAGCGCGACCGGCCGGCTAGCTACTAAGCAAACTCAGCAATTGGCTCAACGAACCTCGTTACCATACCTACTGATACTTAATTTACCATACAAACTACATAAAATATTGGCTGTCTTGTAGAAAGTAGATAGTATTGAACATATATCAGAAGAATTTAAATTTGGTCAAGAGTTTGAGGAAAACCATTTAGTTCAATATTCTCGTTCTGTACCACAATAAGGAAAACGTTCGTAAGCTAATTGTCGCTGCTTCTAACACATCCCATTTTTTTTTTTAGCGTGGTAAAATCATCAAATGAGTCCTCCCACCCCGGGCAGGGCGGGAGGGACTGTCAGACTTCTACTGACTAAAATCCACGGTGTCCTTCAGTAGCCTGTTATGTTCCGGGGTCACGGTAAGGAAATAATCCCGCGACCTACCACATCCCATGCAGTTGTATTTTGATTACGAGAAACCGTATCACTAATTTTACTTAGATCTTTTTGAAGTGAAACGTTATTGCAGTTTAAACTTGCACTTCCGTGAAATCACAAAGCCAGTTGCAGAAAAACTGCTGAGCTGCGTTCAATGTATGTACATGAGTCTAGAACTAAAACAACCAAGAAGCTGATCTTTGATTGATCTGTGAGGGACAATCAAAATACCAGGGACTTGGAAAACAAAGGGCAATTGAGGGAAAGGGTGGGTATTGATTAGTACAAGTCTGACACTCTTTTCGCTTGAACTAGAGTGAACAGAGTCATTTGATGATATAAGGTCTCCAAAAAAAGTCAAAACCGTAGTTAGCAGAAATTCTATATAATTTAATGAGATAAGGGAAATCCACAATCCACACACGCGGGTAAGACAAGTTATAATACATACAGCCAATTGCATAAGTATACGTGCCATAATTTCAGAGGAAAGATTTTAGCAGTGTGTCACGAGACCAAACGCTAAAACTATTCGCGTTGAACGATAAATTACCCTGCAACTTTTTTGATTGGCAATTGAATTGAAGAGTTGCACTTACAGTATCAGCTGTGGGTCTGGTGATGCACGTCTCATGATCATCACGACACCATGCGATGCTCTGCTAGTAGCAAGGCCACTAGGAGGCGCGTGATTGGTGGACTGGCGCCTTTGGTTCAGCCGGCTGGGGTCAATTGATGGCTAATTGTGGAGTCGACGACTGAGCTGGCCGCAACGAGACGATGCCCAACCGTACTATTTTGTGTGTTGTTCATATTTTTCTATAAATAACACTCTCATTTGCAACACAGTACTGCTTTCTATTTATGTCGTATTTTGTTTAACAAGTCCTTGAGTTTCCTTTGTGCTAGGCCTATAATTCTATGAGCATTTAAATACCTAATAATCATTTGCCGCAGACTGAGTGTCCTAGATTATCAAATTCATAGACAGATATCTATGATTGTTACACCGATAAACGCTAATAGGAGGTTGTGCCAATTACGTGTATTTTATGACAGGATATTGGTCCAAACAAAAAGCGATATTGATACCGTGGACTACAATATCGGTGTAAAATATCAGAATATTGTTGGTGTGTTAGAGGCGTAGTGCAGGCGGCGCGGGAGGCGCGTTATCGGCCACGCGGGCTGGGGTCGTCGGCTTGTGATAAGCGCGTATCGGCCCTGCCTCTCCACTTCTCAACACACACCATATAATATGTATTTCAATTATTAAATTCAATGATAAAGTAAGATGATGAATCGAATGTACTCATAAATTACAATGCAATCGAGATTTAGTATTGGTATCGGCTGCCGCCGATTGTGTACGTGGTTGGTGGTAATTAATTAAACCAAGGAGCACCATACTATTATTATTGTGATATTATACGACATTCAATAAAATGTTTAAAATAACTTAGACACAACATAACACATAACACAATAGTTTTTTTTTCGTTACTATAAAATAATAACAATCATGCCTGTGGCTGTTGGCATAGTGTTATGTCATTTAGTTCATTACTGTTTAACCTTCGGGTTCATGTGTATTTATAAGGAAATATTAGGATTAATAACTTATTTCGCACATTTTATACCTATTCCATTACAATTTTAAGCCGATCGAAAAAATCACGTGGTTGAATTACACTTCGAGCACAATTTGTAGTTCATCTTAGCCGCTACACTCTGGACAAAATGGCGGTTTGCATATTAGAGGACTTCTTCGTATCGCTGGCAAGGCAGTTCTTATATTAATTTTATTAGCCCGCTTTTCTTTTTAACTTCGCTATCTCCACGGCGTTGTCGATGGTAACGTAGAGGCTACTTTGCCTACATGTTTTTGGGTTCAGATGACAGGATAGGAGATAAAGCATCATTTGCGACACAGCTCCACATTCACACCCCGCTGCTGTTCCAATGAGGTGGCCCCGCTTAACGAGGTTCATTCTCCCCACATGGTTCGGAGACGGTCCAAGGACTTCTAGGTGAAAATACTTGTCTTCAAAATTGCCATTCATCTTTCGCCGTCGCCTCCCTAGTTTATTTGTATGAGCCTGTAGAGGATCGTTCAAGACCGTTCAGCTTTGATTGGGTGTGAGTTGTAATCTCTATGTCTGTCTTGTGTGCCATTAACTCATACTTTTCATAAACTATCGAAACGAGATTATCTCACGGATCGAGGAATTTCATTCTAAAAATGAGTGGTTATTGGTGTCCCCTACCAATATGTACCCAACACATATAACATCACAAACACATACCTAAATCCACTAACCACACATTCTCATTAGCAAGACCGACGCGTAATTTAAAATGCATAAGTACCCGTTTTAGGCGGGCTACCCATTAAGATGGGTAGCCCTCAAAACTAAACTTTTTTTCCTGTTTTTTTCCTGGAGGTAAGCCCTAGGCTTACCTCCCCTAAGTCCTGTTCCAAAAAAAAAGTATATAAGTAAGCTTATTGCCATCAACTTGCCACGAATCCAGGTTTCCGATTGCCACTAAAAATGTTCTACATTAACTTCAAATATTATAATTTAGAAATCAAAGTTGAACATAATTACAACAAAAGAATAAAAACAAAAAACATATATTCATTTCAACTTTCAAGTATGCACATACACCAGTCTGGTTCTAGATGTTTTAACTAGTGATGCGTAAGATGCATAATTGATGAGGCTATAGGCTACTAAATTCAAATCAATTTAGATTTTTTAAGAGAGACCCATCCAAATGTCAGCCAGGCCGACCATTGCTCAACAAACTTGATGTATGAGTAAACAACATGGTTGCAACAGAAGGTTTTAATTACCATTTTATTAACATGTTTTCAAAAACGACGAATTTAAAAGTGTTTTGACACCTTTGTAATCAAAACATGTTCTGTTTACTTGCATTGAAAAATCTTTTTCTTGGTATCAAGGTTGAATTTACACCATATTTTATACAGACTTTTACTTTTTCAATATTTCTAAGAGAATTGAAAGATGGAAATTGATAAAACACGGAAGTTTTTGATACGTAAATATGTATAACAATATGCTCTTATGCGCTACCATAATAATTATGGTAATATTATTACAAACTTAATGAATAAGTATCAGGCCACATTTTAGCACATGTGAGTTGTTGAAACTTCCGCCACGACACACAAACGAACAATGAATCAACCCGCTAACCTACTAGCTTATGAAATACAAATGATAACCATTAATTAATACTGTTTTTTTTTAATTATTTGGTTAACCGTCCAATTCAAATTGGTAATTGTAACGTCAATGAAAAACTGCTCACGCGATGACCGTGATCTCACCATTTGACTGCATAATTATGCGGTTGCTGATGTTTCGACAGACCCAAAATGGATCAATCAAGAACTTTAAATAAAAAACTGAACATTATGAACGGAAATAAGAATAAGTATCAATAATATCCAACTATCACAGGCCAAACCGCAACCCACTTTAAGTTGATAAGCGCAATATTAATTAATGGTGTCGACGATAAACTCAAGATTGTTTATATGTACGAAAGCGAAAACAATCCATTTAATTTGGACAAGAGATAAACTTGTTTATAATAAGATGGTGCGCTGTATTTCCTGGAAACGTGATAGTGATCTCATAAGTGGCCGAAATAGACTTAATTATTAGTGCACACTTTGCTGTGTTTGCGATATGTAATCAACGAAAAAAACGAAAAATCAATTAATATTAATATGTAATATTATTACTACGAGTATATTGAGACAAGCACATATCATATCGGTTTTATGACATCCTATTCTTATACAAAGAAATAATCTTAATACCACATTATGCTAATTAACATAAATTGACTCAAGATTGGATACAGAACAGACTGACTCAATGCGAATAAGCAATACCAGTTTGGATTTATTTCAAACACGCACAAAGCCGGTCGATTGGAGTCAGTCGGACGTTTGTAAGTGGTATCGAAATGCCGAACGATCTTATGTAATATCCCGCTAGTCGACTATTTCGTTGGCAAAAAAAAAAAAACAAAAACTTATATGGCTGGTCTCATTGTTTCCGTCCACATGGGCGCGATTTATGTGGCAGTTTAAATGGTCAGGCGTACTTCAGATTGTACCTAAAAACATAACTTGGCGAATCCACGCTTTGTTCTCGTCCCAACTCTGCGGGCGTCAGTTTTTTTCCTAGACCCTTTTGTTCTTAAATTATGTTAGTTCGAATCTCTAAAGAACAAACAAAAAACCTTCGATGATGAATCGCTGGCTATGTTACTTGCTCGGACATATTCGTGGATCCTTACCAACATTTCTGATGAACTCGGCCATTACGTGGGATTGGTAAAACGGTTCGCAGTAACTTTACATTTTCATTTCTTTTAACGTCCAATTCGAGAGAATGGCAAAAGGTTTTACTGCTCACGTTTATAGGCCAGCATCCCTTGATCGTAAAGCAGCGCTCGCGCAGGCACGCCGCGGCGCAGTCGCGTGATCAAACCGGTTGTGGGGGTTACATTGTTCATTATTCAAATTAGTGCGTGCTGTTATAATTCGAGGCGAGCCGTTCCAACTGCGATTAGGTGCTCGGGCCAGGCTGGATCTGCACTTTGAAACACTTTGAAACAATCTTCAAAGTTTTTATTCAAGCTTTTCGAATAAATTCAGTAACATTCCGTAAAGAATTTGCATTTTATTCATAGCGCTTGCCATTTTTGCTCAAGATTAAATCGATAAATTAATTACTTTATTTATTCACGCGTTCACATTATCATAGCTCCTACGA
Organism: Agrotis clavis; assembly: GCA_954870645.1. Lineage (NCBI taxonomy): Eukaryota > Metazoa > Arthropoda > Insecta > Lepidoptera > Noctuidae > Agrotis > Agrotis clavis. The sequence continues at coordinate 13,078,807 of OX940930.1, forward strand.
AACTTGTTTGTCGACCGGTCGTAGTCACAAAAATAAAACAAAGAGCCCCAGAACTTTCCGTAACGAGCGATAACTTACGATAAACGTTGCAATGATCGCGTCATACGAGTACCAATAGTAATACTTCCTAGTTGTAAATTGTCAGTAGAAGGGGGGTATTATAATAAATGCCATGTGTATATCGTCGGCGACACCACGTCGCTGTGAGGTAGAACCGGTCCTACGCTTCCTCGTGAGCGATCAGCGTTATTGGAACTATTAGCGAGTCGACCAGCCGACGCGTTTATGTCTGATGTTGCAAAAGGATCTTTACTTTCGATGCAATTGATTTGAGATAATAGTTATTACGTTTCTCAGAATGCCCTATTAACTAAACGTGTTAACACTGAACATGTTTCCCCTTGTTTAAATTTTAATGCGTCTTGCAGCAGACTATCATACTCTGCGACGAAAAGAACCGCATGAAGGGTTTTTGTGTTCTCCGTCGTAAATTTTCACTATAGGTACATTTTTGTACGTAGGTTTTGCACAATATGATTTTATTTTGTAATTCTTCCGTTGTACTGTTGCTGTTGGATAATAATATGCTTGCATAATACTCATACACAATCTAAATGACAGGCTCAGTACTTACAGAATAAAGTTATTCTTCATATCAGTCAGTATTCATTTTTTTAATCACCGAAAATGATTCTTGACTTGGCGTTTGCTACAGTATCATAGACACAAGAATGGTTCTTCACAGTCCGAAAAATCTCGTCCTATGAACAAAGGTTATAAGTATATCTTTAGTTTAGTTTAATAAACACCATCTCAAAATGAACATTGTTAAATGTTTTTTCTTCAATGATAACTTTAAATACTTTGCGTAATTCAAACTTGCAAATCTTTAAGCTTTTTTTCTGATACTTAAAGACTGTCATAATTTTTCATCACAGTTTAATTTCCCCTCACAACGTATTTGACTAGAAAGCGGATGCATGAGAGGCAATTACAAAGAGTTATTGTGTGGGATTTATAGGAACAGAGTTGGGCGCACTATGCCGCCCTGAGGAACTCCATAATATGCTCTACTGATATTCTTCGTAAGTTTACTTGTTCTATTGTTAATCATTGACTGACATTGTTTATTAAGTGGCAGAACATGGCATAGGTATATAAATATCAATCACAACAACCGGATTTTTCTAGTTACCGAGTTAAATGCACTTTTAATGCAAACCTGAGATGAATAGTTAACAAAACTTACCATAGTGAGCGAGATACTCGTACATTGCGTAAGTTTAGTTTATTATACAGAAGCGCCTATAATACTTAGTGTCCATTATTCTGGAAAAATACAGTGAGACTAGCTTCCTTATATTTTTCATATATTTACCTGTTATTAGGTGACGCAAAGAGAACGTGAGTACATGCACGTTATTCTGAATGAAAAGCGTAATTTTCTACACTTTTACTGTTTCCCTCGCTTCGGTGTCTAACTGTCTACCGGCCAATTTGTGTTATGCAACTAGGTAATATTTCCGCTGTTTGGACGGTTGTTTGAATGCGAAACAATACTAAATGTCACCTATATACCGCACTTATAGACATTGCGAAAACGAAATTGAGGTCCTATGGATTATGAAGTTGATAAAGATAGATGAATGCTCACCCTATCCCATCATTAGGTCTATGGTCGGGAGACCATAGATTGTCTTTTGTTTACTGTATCCATTCTATTATATTGTCTATGATACTTTTTGTCTGTGCTTTTTCTGTGTGGTTCTACAATAAAAGCGTTCTCGAATATTGTAATAATAACTGGCCTTTAATTTACTTAATAACCTGATAATACCGTTAGTTTATCAGGTTATGGGCCCAGCACGCTTCCACTGCGCACAAGCTCCGAAATATCGGCTTTATCGTCAATGACGAGTGGCTTGGTACGCTGCTGCTTGCAGGGTTACCAGACACGTTTGGGCCTATGATTATGGCCATGGAAAGCTCGGGTGTGCCGATCACTGCCGACTCAGTAAAAACTAAAATCCTTCAGGATGTTAAGGTACCAGATTCTGTGGCATTTTATTCCAAACATAAGAATGCTAAATCTGATAAGAAACCTGACAAAAAGGGCGAAAGCAAAGGCCCAAGATGCTATAATTGCAACAAACATGGTCATTTCAGCAAAGACTGCCGTTCACAGAAACGAGAAAAGGTACAAAAAAATAACAACGATAAAAACACTAACTCTTACTTTGCTGCTTTTCCAGCTGGCGCTGCAATGGATGCAAACTGCTGGTATGTGCTTTCATCATACAAACGATACAAAAGGGTATCGTTTGTATGATGAAAGAAAACGCCAGGTAATAAAAAGTAGAGATGTTATATTCATTGAAGATACTGTACGAAATAATTGTGTAATTATGCCATTGTCAGAAACTGTTGAACCTGATGAAACCAGTGAGTCTGAGAGTCAGAACTCCTCAGACACTGTTGTAAATGTATCTGAAAATAAAATACATTCTGAGTTTAATTTCAGTGATGATGAGCACGTACCTGAGCAATCTTCTGATGAGGATTACATACCTGAATCTGTGTCACCTGATGATGAGTCAACTCTTCCAAGACGCCATATGACCTTGAGACCTAGGCGCCAGCAGGTAAAAGATGATAATTACATATAACAACAGCCAACGTAGAAAAATTGATGGGCAGAGAAAACTACGCCACATGGAAGTTTGCTGTTAAAACGTATTTAGAGCATGAAGAGCTGTGGGAAACCGTTGAACCCGGACCGAATTATGTAGAAGACAAAAAGCGTGACGTAAAGGCAAAATCCAAATTAATCCTTCTGGTAGATCCGATCAATTATGTCCATATTCAGGAAGCTAAGACAGCCCGGGAAGTATGGAATAATCTACAAAAGGTATTTGATGATTCTGGCCTCACTAGGAAGGTAGGTCTTTTAAGGACTCTAATTACTACGACGTTAGAAAACAGTGATCACGTGGAGGACTATGTCAATAAGATTATGTCCACAGCGCACAAGCTCCGAAATATCGGCTTTATCGTCAATGACGAGTGGCTTGGTACGCTGCTGCTTGCAGGGTTACCAGACACGTTTGGGCCTATGATTATGGCCATGGAAAGCTCGGGTGTGCCGATCACTGCCGACTCAGTAAAAACTAAAATCCTTCAGGATGTTAAGGTACCAGATTCTGTGGCATTTTATTCCAAACATAAGAATGCTAAATCTGATAAGAAACCTGACAAAAAGGGCGAAAGCAAAGGCCCAAGATGCTATAATTGCAACAAACATGGTCATTTCAGCAAAGACTGCCGTTCACAGAAACGAGAAAAGGTACAAAAAAATAACAACGATAAAAACACTAACTCTTACTTTGCTGCTTTTCCAGCTGGCGCTGCAATGGATGCAAACTGCTGGTATGTGGACTCCGGAGCATCGATGCACATGTGCAGAAACTATGAGTGGCTGTACGATGTAACTACAAGTCCAATCAAAACCATAAAAGTTGCAGACAGCAAAAACATAACAGTAAGAGGATGTGGTAATGTTAACTTACAAATTAAAGACTCCACTGGCAAAATTAAGGAAATTCAAGTAAGAAATGTGTTATATGTACCTGATTTATCAACAAATTTGCTTTCTGTCAGTCAAATGACCAAACATGGCTGTGATATAAAATTTGAGAAAGAAGGTTGCAAAATTTATCAAAATAGCAAACTGATTTTGACAGCAGTACATCATAACAATATGTATAAGTTGAGTTGTGTTATCGGGGATGTATCTGCTCTGTTGTCAACTGTTAATAAATCTGATATTAATGTATGGCACCAGCGAATGGGACATCTTAATTTTACTGATTTGCAAAGAATAGATGAGTGTTCCAATGGTACAAAATTGCCAAAACTACCTGTCTGTAATATTTGCATAGAGGGTAAGCAGAGTAGGCAGCCATTCAAAAATACTGGCACCAGAGCCTCCGAGCTTCTTGAATTAATCCATTCTGATATTTGTGGTCCGATGGAAGCTAAGTCTCTTGGAAATGCAAAATATTTTTTAACGTTCATAGACGACTATTCAAGAAAAGTGTTTGTGTATTTTCTCAAAAATAAATCTGAAACTTTGGAGAAATTTAAAGAATTTAAAAATTTGGTTGAGAAACAGACAGACAAACATATTAAAATCCTGCGTACAGACAATGGTAAGGAATATATTAACCATGAGTTTGATTCATTCATTAAAAAGTGTGGCATTAAACATCAGACCACAAACCCTTATACCCCAGAACAAAACGGCTTGGCGGAACGTATGAACCGTACCATTGTAGAACGGGCTAAATGTTTACTTCTTAATTCAAGATTACAAAAATGTTTTTGGGCTGAGGCAGTCTCAACAGCTGTCTATATCATAAATCGTTCTCCGACTAAAAGTATTCAGTATAAATCTCCGAAAGAAGTATGGTCAAACAAAAAACCCAGTTTGGATCACATGAAAATTTTTGGATGCCAAGCAATGGTTCACATTCCGAAGGAGAAAAGGCAGAAATGGGACCCAAAATCTTTGAAAATGATATTTGTAGGGTATTGTGAGGATACAAAAGGGTATCGTTTGTATGATGAAAGAAAACGCCAGGTAATAAAAAGTAGAGATGTTATATTCATTGAAGATACTGTACGAAATAATTGTGTAATTATGCCATTGTCAGAAACTGTTGAACCTGATGAAACCAGTGAGTCTGAGAGTCAGAACTCCTCAGACACTGTTGTAAATGTATCTGAAAATAAAATACATTCTGAGTTTAATTTCAGTGATGATGAGCACGTACCTGAGCAATCTTCTGATGAGGATTACATACCTGAATCTGTGTCACCTGATGATGAGTCAACTCTTCCAAGACGCCATATGACCTTGAGACCTAGGCGCCAGCAGGTAAAAGATGATAATTACATATATCAATGCCAACACAATAGTAGTCCAGAGTCAGTATTACCAGCACAGTCTGTTAAAGATCCCCTGACACTTGAGGAAGCTCTTTCTGATGTAAACGCCAATGAATGGAGAAATGCCATGGATTGTGAGTACCGTTCCCTTATTCAAAATAATACATGGACATTAGTGGATCTCCCAGATGGTAAAAGAACTATCCCATGCAAGTGGGTTTTTAAAGTTAAAACTGATGCTGATGGAAAAATTGAAAGATATAAGGCTAGACTTGTTATTAAAGGATTCCGGCAAAGAAAGGGCATAGAATATAACGAGGTGTTTGCTCCAGTAGTCAGACATACATCAATCCGATATTTGCTTGCTATGGCAGTCAAGTATAATATGTATATTGAACAAATGGATGCAGTGACAGCTTTCCTGCAAGGAGATATAGATACCGAGTTATATATGAGTCAACCTCCTCTATATGAACATGGAGATAAGGTATGCAAACTCAACAAGTCTATTTATGGATTAAAACAGGCGAGCCGTCAGTGGAATTTAAAATTAAGCAATGCCCTGAAAGAACTAGGATTTACTTGCTTACCTGTGGATTTATGTGTATATTATAAGATTGATGAAAATAATTTGATCTTCATATTAGTGTATGTTGATGATCTTTTACTGATTTATAATAAAGAAGACTATGCAAAGGGTGTTAAAGAAAGCTTGAAAAGTAAATTTCATATGAAAGATCTTGGCACTGTGAAGCACTTCATTGGATGGAGAATTCTGCAAAATAAAAATAGAGATGAGATATACATTGATCAATCTGCATATATAGAACAAATATTGCAGAGATTTAATATGACTGAGTGCAAAACAGTCACTTCACCGTGTGATCCTGACAATAAGTTATCAAATACAGAAAAGGAAAATATTTTATGTAACTTACCTTATCAAGAAGCAATAGGGAGTCTGTTATATCTGGCATATGGAACCAGACCTGATATATGTTTTGCCGTTAACAGATTGAGTAGTTACAATAATAAACCTGAAATTCAGCATTGGATAGCGGTCAAGCGAGTATTACGCTATTTAAAAGGCACGAAAGATTACAAACTATGTTTTAAGAAGAACAATAAAGAAGACAGAATATTTGGTTTTTGTGATTCTGATTGGGCTTCAGATTGTAATGACCGGAAGTCTTGTTCCGGCAACATATTTCTGTTTCAGGGTGCTCCTATTTCTTGGTGCTCTAAAAAGCAGAGAACAGTAGCTCTATCAACCATGGAGGCTGAATATATGTCCCTTGGATTAGCCATTCAAGAGGCTATGTGGCTAAGGAATTTGGAATCTGGACTTCGTCAAGATTTAAACAAAGGTTCACCTACAGTCATTTATTGCGATAACCAGAGTGCCATTAAATTTGCAGGTTCAGATCACTATAATGCACGCAGCAAGCACATTGACATTCGATACAATTTTATCAAGGAGAAACTTGCAAATAAAGAAGTCGAGGTGCGTTATCTGGCGACCGAAAGCATGGCAGCTGATGCTTTGACCAAGGCAATAAGGTCCAAGTTTGAAGACTGTTGCAAGATGATGGGTTTGCATTCAAAGGGGGAATGATAAAGATAGATGAATGCTCACCCTATCCCATCATTAGGTCTATGGTCGGGAGACCATAGATTGTCTTTTGTTTACTGTATCCATTCTATTATATTGTCTATGATACTTTTTGTCTGTGCTTTTTCTGTGTGGTTCTACAATAAAAGCGTTCTCGAATATTGTAATAATAACTGGCCTTTAATTTACTTAATAACCTGATAATACCGTTAGTTTATCAGAAGTTTTGTATTGTTTACAAACGGCCAGGCACCAATACGATCGTACCAAGATAATAAATGGCAAAAATTTGACAATTGGGGACGTATATATAATTTGTAAAGTGATTAAGAACCGCGTCATAATTGACGATCATTAAACTCTCGTTACTAGAATGATCATTCATTAAACTAGAGAGCTATTAACTGATATTATGCTATAATTGGAGATAATGTAGAATTTTCCTTAGTTTGTATTAAAGTCTAGGAAAATAAAAGGTAGATCTTGCAACAGATACGGAAAATACTTAGACTTTATAATCTTATCGTAGGTAAGTAAGTATATGCGAGAAATACCTACGAGATCAACAAAGCTGTTATGTAAATGTGCATCACGACAACACAGACGATAGGAATACAAGATACATAATGATGTAGAATGAAACTGTGAGTGGAAAAAAAGAATATAAGTAACAGCATGGTGATAATATTTGAGAAGCAATTCATTTGTGAGTCAATTCCACCAGCCTATTCTGGTAACAATTACACCAAGTAGACGTGAGCTGATAACGACATGCGATAGTAATTTATTACAGGATCCAATTAGTAAGCCTATACATACATTTAAAACTGTATACAACAATCGAACATGAGCTAATTATATCCTTACCGATAGTGCTTCATTAAAAATAGGTTAACGAGTCCTTAATCAATTGTTTACATTTGTAGAGGAAAACCGCCGTTCTGTGAATAATGTTTGCTACAAATGACAAAACATTGTTCCTGGCCATGTGCAAAATTTTTTTTACAGTTGCTCAAAAAGTGGCGTATTGCACGTATAGCGTGCGGGGTGTGACACACTAGTGCTTTTTTTTACCTTTCCCGAAATCGGGCGTTCTCTTTCCCAACTGTCAAAATCATGTCTATTAAAAAGAAAAACCAACCATGTTTTTTTTTTTGATTCATACAAATACGTACCTACCTATATTTATAAAAAGAAGCTAGGTACTAATTTATTTCAATATCAGATTTAATGATTTAATTGAATGAGTTAGGTTAGGTTTCATTTCATTTAATCTAATTTTGGACCTTGCGTCATCTTGGCCCATCGCTCAACAGCGATGAAACCTATGCCAAATGAAAGCTTTGAGGATGTTATGCATTTCTTATTATGGCAGCTAAGTCGAATTCGAGCGCCAACAAGGTGATTTCGAGCATCGAAACATTTTTCCCTTACCTAACCTAACCTGGGACGATATCAATTAAAAGATTCGAAACAGGTGTCATTCGAAGCGTGTGGTAGATACGATTTATTTTTACTATGGCGAAATTCTTCAAATGTGTAAGGTTTACCTGGAATATCTGAAAATGTCAACCTAACCTAACCTAACCTGTGGCAATATTCTCCAACGGATTTGAAACAGGTGTCATTCGAAGCGTGTGGTAGACACGATATACTTTTACTATGGCGACATTCTTCAGATGTGTAAGGTTAACCTGGAATATCTGAAAATGTCAACCTAACCTAACCTGTGGCAATATTCTCCAACGGATTTGAAACAGGTGTCATTCGAAGCGTGTGGTAGACACGATATACTTTTACTATGGCGACATTCTTCAAATGTGTAAGGTTTACCTGGAATATCTGAAAATGTCAAACTAACCTAACCTGTGGCAATATTCTCTAAGGGATTTGAAACAGGTGTCATTCGAACCGTGTGGTAGACACGATATACTTTTATTATGGCGACATTCTTCAAATGTGTAAGATTTACCTGGAATATCTGAAAATGTCAACCTAACCTAACCTGTGGCAATATTCTCCAACTTCTTAACCCATGGACTATTTACGGCTGCTGAAATAAGGCGTTGTTAGTACTGACCCCAGCTGCGTCTCATTTGTATTAAGTATTTCAAAAGTATTAGCAAACCGCTTTGTGTGGGTGGGATGCCCACCATGTAATGATGATGCATTGCCGTAAATACTGCGAGTCTTAAGAAGCAGTGAATTAAAACAAATTATTTTTTTAATTCGCATGTCTTAAAACGCTTTTAAAACGCGACGCTACGTTACAGGTGTAAGTACTTTACTCTGCGGCGTTAAGTTCAATTTACTTTATTGTTTCAATTTAGACCTTTTTAATGGAGTTCGATAAGATCTCCTGCGTTTGAAACTAAATATGTCTAGTTTGACAACTTTATTTTTAAATAACAAAAGCAAAAACAGAAACCACTGTTCAATTTTTATGTTGTTTCATGTCATATTTATATCAGATTAAGATTCCCCGGCATAAGGTAGTGGAAGACATCCGTGTGGTATTAGTCAGTCGAGTCTGACATGCCCTTCCGTCTTCTCCAGGCTACCAAAGTCCACGAGGGTTTCCACACTTATGAAAAGGTGGGTTAGGTTCGTTTAAGAAAAGTCTAGGAATTCCAGGTCGTCGTCTGAAGAATTGTCGTCATATTAAAAGCATATCGTGTCTACCACACGCTTCAAATGACACCTGTTTCAAATCCGTTGGAGAATATTGCTACAGGTTAGGTTAGGTTGACATTTTCAGATATTCCAGGTAAACCTTACACATTTGAAGAATGTCGCCGTAGTAAAAGTATATCGTGTCTACCACACGCTTCGAATGACACTTGTTTCAAATCCGTTGGAGAATATTGCCACAGGTTAGGTTAGGTTGACATTTTCAGATTTTCCAGGTAAACCTTACACATTTGAAGAATGTCGCCACAGTAAAAATATATCGTATCTACTACACGCATCGAATGACACCTGTTTCAAATCCGTTGGAGAACATTGCCACAGGTTAGGTTAGGTTGACATTTTCAGATTTTCCAGGTAAACCTTACACATTTGAAGAATGTCGCTTTAGTAAAAGTATATCGTGTCTACCACACGCTTCAAATGACACCTGTTTCAAATCTGTTGGAGAATATTGCCACAGGTTAGGTTAGGTTGACATTTTCAGATATTCCAGGTAAACCTTACACATTTGAAGAATGTCGACATAGTAAAATTATATCGTGTCTACCACACGCTTCGAATGACACCTGTTTCAAATCCGTTGGAGAATATTGCCACAGGTTAGGTCAGGTTGACATTTTCAGATATTCCAGGTAAACCTTACACATTTGAAGAATGTCGCCATAGTAAAAGTATATCGTGTCTACCACACGCTTCGAATGACACCTGTTTCAAATCCGTTGGAGAATATTGCCACAGGTTAGGTTAGGTTGACATTTTCAGATATTCCAGGTAAACCTTACACATTTGAAGAATGTCGCCGTAGTAAAAGTATATCGTGTCTACCACACGCTTCGAATGACACTTGTTTCAAATCCGTTGGAGAATATTGCCACAGGTTAGGTTAGGTTAGGTTGACATTTTCAGATATTCCAGGTAAACCTTACACATTTGAAGAATGTCGCCATAGTAAAAATAAATCGTATCCACCACATGCTTCGAATGACACCTGTTTCGAATCTTTTAATTGATATCGTCACAGGTTAGGTTAGGTTAGGGAAAAATTTTTCGATGCTCGAAATCACTTTGTTGGCGCTCGAATTCGACTTAGCTGCCATAATAAGAAATGCATAACATCCTCAAAGCTTTCATTTGGCATAGGTTTCATCGCTGTTGAGCGATGGTGCAGCCTCCATATATTGTTGCCCGTGGTCCTTTCATTTCCATTTCATATCAATAAAAAAAATCTACTGAAGAATAAGCTATATGGGCATAGTTCCATTTGCCTACCAAAATGGGTGAAGAAAAAAAAAACGTTTATCTCCCAAGGAAAATAGCGTAATAATATATAGCCTATTAACAGAAGCATATTATTAGGACTATTTGAGGAAAATTTGATCGACAACTTTACAGTAGTTTCGGAGATAGATCAAAAGAAAAAAACATTAAAAAAAATCGAAAAAAAAAATAGTTGATTTGGCATCAGAATCGATCTCTTATCTCGAAAAATATACAAAAAGAAAAAAATATTCAATGTACAGGAATGACAGCTCTACGATTTTATTATAAATGTAATAATAATTATAAAGAAGAAGATGTCAGTCTTGACAGTTAGCTCGGCAAAAAGCTCGCCAGAACAGATCCCTCTCGTTTAATGTTTTTCTGTAATGTAACATTCACAAGAATGATCAAGTATATCAGCACAGCATAGAGAATTGAAATAAAGCAAGGAAATCTTAACTGCCATTTTACATATTATTTACCTGATTACATTAACATTAGGTACATGCGATTCGTTTCCTATCACGGTAACTTGTTTTGTTCTTGCAAAAGGCAAAACAAGATAACGTGCACAGCGAACCACAAATATTTATGTTGTTTTGTATGTAATGTCGTTCGTTAAGAGGATCGTCTACCGAGCGCTCCTCCATACTAAAAAATTTAAATAGTTTGAAAGTTACAGGCGCCTAATAGTTACTTTTGAAAAAAAGAAAACCTATAAACCTAGTTTTTTACTGTGTTAGAAGCATTCTAAAAAATCATTGAGATAGGATAATATTTAGGGGTAGGAAAACGTTTTCTCTTTTAGTATGGACGAGCGCTCGGTAGACGATCCTCTTAAGCGTGTATGTTCAGAACAGGTAATCTGAAATGGCTCAGTATTGTCTTATTGGACTCTTCATAATAATTTGCCAGGTGTGTCCCCTCCTTGTCCAGCCCGACCAATCGAGCAAACCGCTCCGACTAGATTAATTATATCGGTAATTCTGGAAGAAAATGCTTTATTTAATTAAGTTTTTTAAATTAAGTTCCAGCATATGAAGCATCGTGTGGATACATATTAACTTAAACAAGCAGTCTGTGAAGATTACGATTTAAAACAACACAAATAATGATGCTTTCGTACAGTTTACTTGACATAATACAAAAATAATAACTTTCTGCCTCAGGCAAGCAAGATATACCTATTATTTTCTTGGAACACTCGATATAGAGTCAATAACGACTTGTAACCCAATAAAATTAAAGTAACCAGTGTGCCACGAGTAGGGTATACCTATTCGCGTTAAGACTTGAGGTATTTTGCGAAGATTTTAAAAACTGAGGTTTGTTCAAAGCTGCTCTAGTTCTGGCAATCCAGTGAATCATAGGAATAAATGATGCATGAATAGTGAATACATTATGAAATATTGTTGGGTAACTGAAGATCGCTTGGCTTGGCTGTATTTATAATGTTATTAAACAAACAAATGAAGAAAGCTGAAATGATAGCTAAACGTATCATGGTTTTGTCATTGACTGTTATAGATTACCATTTAAGCAGTGAATTTGAAACACTGATTCTTTAGAGAGCATTTGTGATAGTGTACCTAAGTGTACATAAATGAAACACAGACTGATCGGGTAGGAAAACTAAAAAGTAATTAAGCTCTCTGTATTGTTATGTGTTGTTATTGAGTACGCCCTTTTAGAGAAACCAATGTTTACCTGTACACAACGCGATATGCTGACTAATCCATTTTTAATCATTGTTTATTATAATGTTTCTATAAATAAATTCTGAGTAGAGCACTATCCAAATATTGTTTTGACTGGCTCTAATCTATAAGCACATAATATTATTATTGTTGAGTTGGACCTTATCTAATAGCAAATGTTGACTAAGCTGGTCTGTGACGAAACGATTACGATTGCTCGCATGGGACTAATTGCATGGATCACGTAAACTCCATGTTTTTTTGCACACACTCGCCGCTTGGTGCGTGCAGCCAACGCACGATTTCATACACAAATATAGTACAAACTTGAGGCCATGTTGTAATTCAGTAATTATTACACAATGGTTATAATGATGTGAGCGGTATTGCAGTTAATTAGCCATTTTGTTTGCAAATTAAGTTTTCGAACGGGAGATACAGGATTCTCTGTTAGAAGTAAAAACGTGACAATGCTTTGACGTAATAAACTTTTTCTCGTCACACGGAAGCTCTTATAAATTGGCTTCTTTTTTTTTTTGGTACGTCAAATGGGTTTAATTTAAGTAACCTACTTACATGCAACATAATCGTAATAACAAAAAGTAGTTCAATGTGCTACTTCTGAAGACATATTATACAGTTAAGTGTTGCAGATTAAATGGTTACACCATATTTCGCCTATGTTATTTCAGTACGGACACGGAACATGGAGGGTTAAATAACTTACTTCTAAGGAAGCAAGTCATAACTTTAGCAAGCCCTGGCAAAGGAACACATTCGGCTACGCGGTACAGCAGGAAACAGAGAAACACGCTTCCTGATCTACCAAATACGTGCACAAGCACCTATTGAAAGTATCGCCAGCCTCAGTTGGCCTTTCATCTTTTTTATTATTAATCCATTATGAATGTGGACAAGCAACGAGAACCCGGCAGTAATCAGGAGGTCACCAGCGTCCTCTCGAGGTAATCGTTTAGCTGCCCTTTACAAACTGCCGATACACCATACAGGGAGTGGCATAGGGCTGGCTACTATGATCAAATAAGGAAGGCCAGGTTGAACAACCTTTGACTTTTCGAGCCTCCTTCTACATCAACATCTTCATTTGAAAATTTACCTAATTTGGAGCTCATACATATGTCCAACAAATCGCACGTCGCTTTTGTTGGGAAGGGTTTCATTCAAGTTTAACTGGTTATTGCAATTCTACAATTTATTTATAACTTCTGCACGTTTTACAGATATAGGTACGAGAACGTCGCAAATTTTTTGGTTTATTTCTCGTCGTTTTTCGTTTATAAATAAACCCCCTACAAGGTTTATTTCGAGCATGGCCAGCAGTTATAGGTAATCTGTGAAATGCAACAACAATGTTACCTATGTTTGCTCGATGCTAATGAATGATTGCAGTGATATCATACACGTTAATAGTGCAAGGAAGTTTGTTCACCGGAGCACGCACCACCCCACGTGTCGTGCACTAATAAGCTTATCATTGCACCTTCATCAGAGGTGAGTTACTGTACTTCATAATGATCTATCATTAAATATTGTGGACTTACCTGTTGCTCTTGACGCTCGTTGACAACTGGTTTCTTTTGATTTGGGGATAGAAGTCCCATCAAAGATTTTACTAAGGACCATTTTTGCACAAGGTGCTTAATACGATCCACAATAATTATGGTTGGTGTCTTCAGTGCTTTAATGTACGTTATACCAACTTCACAGAAACATAAAAATACAATTCCTGATATTATATTCTCAGAACGCACATTGTACGCAAGACCCTGATTAGATCTAGTAAACGAGTGTTCATGAACCGTTGTCGGAAAACATCAGCCATTCAGCATTTAATCATGGCGAAGTGTTCCGGCAATGTAAAGTTAGCATACTGCCCAAAACTGGCAAGCAGCTTCTACTGTGATATTCATCAAATGGGCAAAATTCATTCTTATCATAACATGGTAAAAATGTCGTGAATACGAGTATGTCACTTGAGCTCAAGGCAATAGGGCCGTTGAAGATTGGAATCTAAGTTTGACAACAAAGAAATAGAAATCGTGTGTCATCTTTTATCGATGCAATTCTATTACGAGTAATCCTTCAAGATAATAATTTATACCCTATGAATGATACAGTCTCTGAATGAGAACAACCGACTACACGAGGTTTTGTCAATAAACCAACTTTATCATTGCGCACACGCAGAATGCAAATGATTATTTACGAATGTGTTAAAGTTGATTGCGCTATTTGTTATGTTAGGTTCATTACATAAGTATGTAAAACTATAATTATTATCGGGTATCGCTCTGAAATGCACACTGCAATGCTTTCGATGATAAGAACGTCGCACCCGCATATTGTTTCACACAATGTTGAAAACATTACACAGTTACTACGAGCGTGTAATGTTAGGGTGAACTCAATTGCACACAAATTAGACAATAGGTGCTTAGTTCAAATGGCTTGATAAGACTACATTTTCTGTATTTCGAGTTGTAAGTCGCCTCTGTTCAACCACAGAGCTCAGATACTCTCTCAGCTAATGTTTGGATACGTCATACTTACGGCAATAATATTTTATTCTACGCAACTTCTATTGAATCTCACTCCAATATTATGCATGCTATGAAAATCTCATAGAATCTAGTGACGAACGAACGTTATTGTATAACTGTAGGTAATCAAATAAATAGGTACACGAACAATGAAGCAAATGCGCATCATTTATCAAAAGCAATAGGATGCATACTTAAATGCATGAGCAATCCAAAAATTTAATGATATTAATTGCAAGCTATTGTCATCAAATTGAATTGCAGACACGTTGTAAAATTGTATCAATCACAAGAGCCTTGACGCTACGCCTGTTTTAACACTTTATTCTATTAATATCTAACTGTTGGAAAATAAAACAATATTCTTCTTCGTTGTGGCGATGATTCCTGATATTAATTAAAAAATTGCTTTGATCAAGACTCTGCCGCATTGGTGATAGTAGTAGCTTCGAACAGGTTCTTTAAAGTGCTGGTGGAATTCACAAAGTAATTACAAGGGGTGGGTGCTTGTTTGAGACGAGGCTCCGCAGTCGCACCCTGCTTCATCCGGACCATTCATTCTACCATTTCCACCGGAAAATGTTGTACCTGCATCGACCAAAACAATAACAAGCAATGGAATCTTAGTTATACTTGACATTAATTTTCAATGGACGCAATTCTGTACAATAAATTAAACCGATTATAATATTTCCTATTGTATGATTTGTTGAGGTTGATTAGATGCTGAGTTATGACCACAATGATCTTCATCGTATTGTCGGTTGTGAGTGTAAACCACCCGAGACTTCCCGTTGGTTTCGTAAGAGGAAATAATGATATCCGGAGGAAGGGCGGCAGCTTCCACTTTCGTTACTAACACCATTAAGTGATTGCTATCTGCATGCCAAGAGACGTGTTTATTGGCAAAGCCTGCCGTGAATTGTGCAGTGCTGAAGTAACGAGCACGCCGAGAAGATTCTGAGCCATAGAGTAAAGAAAATCGCTAGTTCTACCCATAGATTCAGCCAATTCATGCTGCCAATGTGTGTAGCATTTTGTAACTGACCTGTAAATAGGTTCTTTTATATTAAGCTGACTTAAAACAATTTCTATAGACCGTTCCTAAACGAAATTACGCACAAAACAATAAATAATATTGTTCTTCACGTTTGATTGTTACAAAAAACAAGTGAAAATTCTTGGTACACAGCTTGACCATCATTTCAATAAAATAAAGTAATAAAATAGCAATAAGTTTAGTCGTAAATAATAATGGTGGTCTATGTAGTTGTAGGATATCAGGTAAACATGAATGACAATGTCACCTTTGTTCTTTATCGCGACTCGAGCACATTAATGAAGTAATTACCGGTACCTAAGTGTTGACTGGTAAATGAATATTTTGAAATCATTGATAATTCTAAGTACATACATTTTATATAGGTACTCCATAATTACTCCAACAGAATAGCTAAGAAGTAGTATAATAAAGAATGAGGCCTTTCTCAAGGCAAAATCAATTTTGAGTACCTAAGTATTCATTTCAGTGTTAAACCAATTTGGAAGGAACTTAAATAGCACTTGACAAGCAAAACGAATTTATAGAGGATTAATTACAGGTTATTGAGATGTACTATAATTATTTCTACCTACTTTATAGCTCATAAATGAAGAAATAAAAAAGATCCGTTTCTTATTTGCTCTACAGAACTGTAATATGTACTTCAATGAGGAAGGCAAGTGTCAAAGTGACAAGTGACAGTTTGGTCCCAAAAGAACTGTCAAATCAAAGGAATTTTCAGAAAGAAAACCGATTAATTGATGTAAAATGACTAGATGTTGTGTAATAAGCTGTAAAAATGATGGAACATACAAATTTCCGACAATTCACACTATCAAGAAATAATGGGTAGCTGCTGTGACTGCCTTGAGAACAAAAATTGGATTACAACTAAGGAAAAGCTATATAATAAACAAATATCCAGCCTTGCGAAGCCGAGACAGGCCGTTAGTTGAGTTTATTAATGAAATTCTATGATTATACCATAACTAAACAATCGAATACACTTTTCAAAATAATATCTACTTTTCTATTGGAGATTAAGTACCAGTATTGCATCGCTCCATAAATCATGAAATGGTTCGTCTGGCGGAAGAATTATCACCTGGAACGAGTTTTGTGATAGTTGTGGTGTTAAGAAATTAAATATATTGTGATATTTCTCGAATTTAAATAGAAAAAAGGGGTAAAATTACTGACTTTAAACATTATGATATTTTATCAAAATAGAAAGTCAGAAGCATCATTATATTCTTGTTAAAGGAGAGGACAGGTAAAACATACCTAAACTCAAAAATTGAAACCTCAACTACAAGTAATTGTGGATTTATTACGGTAAAATCAAATGTATTACCACTCAATTAAATCACTTTTTTTCCTCTTGTAGATGCACCGCGGCGTCTTAATTCTTTTTGAAGTGAAAACTTCTTTAGCGGCGTTGTACACTTTTTCTGTAATGGGTAAAAAATTTAAAACTCGCGTCAGGGTCACGTGACCGTCAGGGTCACGTGACCGTCAGGGTCACGTGACCCTGATCGAAAATGAGTAAGACGTCATTCAAATTAAAAATAAAACATAGTAACAAAAAAGTTTTCACTTCTACCGGCACTCCTGGAGTGCAACCTTTTTTTGAAGTGAAAACTTCTTTAGCGGCGTTGTACACTTTTTCTGTAATGGGTAAAAAATTTAAAACTCGCGTCAGGGTCACGTGACCGTCAGGGTCACGTGACCGTCAGGGTCACGTGACCCTGATCGAAAATGAGTAAGACGTCATTCAAATTAAAAATAAAACATAGTAACAAAAAAGTTTTCACTTCTACCGGCACTCCTGGAGTGCAACCTTTTTTTTAGTATATGCACTTGCATTGACGAATAATTTTCCATATTTGTTTTGTATTTATACTCAATTTTTATAACAATAAATCTTGTTTGTTTTTTGTACAAGGTACACAGTAATCTGACGTAGGGACCAACTATCGCAGCGCCATCTACGATTAGCTTTGAGTTGCCATCCCCATTCACTTATTATTCCATCCAATAAAATACTAAAAATAAAGCATTAAAGTCGCAATAATATACACCTCAAACTGCTAACCATCAAATGAAGTTACATTGTTGCCAACGAGATGCATCTGCAATGAGCAATAACTGAGCAATAAATATACCGATTCCGCGGGCTATGCATCTGAGACCACAAGCAAAAGCTACTATGGTTTAGATAAAAACAGCTTTATTTTCTTTATACAGTTTCGCTTTCCTCTATTTTTGTATTGCTGGGAATATTTATTAGCTAGGTACTACAAAATAAATACCAGGTTCTGTTGCCCATTGATATCCTTGGCCCTTAGGTTTTAGAACGAAACACAATAAAATAAGGGTCTTTATTTTTGAAAAAAATACCAATACAAACCTATTGTTTAAAAATTAGTTCCTTTATTTATGTAAAAATATACGAAAGTTGCTTTAAGGTCAAAGGAAATTGTATTGTAAAAATGCGGTACCGTTTTACGAGTAGGTAACATTTTGTAAAGTTTATTGTTTACTTTAGACTTTTAGAGGAAGTGTTGTTTGAATATTCAGGGTCGTCCCTAAGCTTTTGGTACCTGATATATTCCTTTATTTTATTGAGCCGAAATAAATGTTTACGGTAAGCTTTAGAGCTGGAGAGACGTATACTTAAACTTAAACCTCCTTAGAACCTTTTGTAAACACATTCTATTAACAATTACTTATTTATTTATGTCATCCAAGACTCAGACACATACAAGGAGCCTTTTAGGTAGAAAACCTTATTGATGATAGCGAAATACCATTACAGTATTTGTTGGCACTAAATCTCAAAAAGTTTATTTTTATTTTACTCCTCTAAAAATAAACTAGTTTTGAAAATAAAATGAGTTCAGTGTGTGAGTGGATCGAGATTATCATTTTAATTGCGAAGTGTTACGTATGAAACGAATACAAATATATCTCGAATTCTCGACCTATCAAACCATTACGTATGTATATTAATGGCTCTCTAAATGATATGCTGTCCGTTCAAATCTTAATTTTGAAAACAAATGAGGAGATTGTGTCATTGATTAATTCCAAGGTTCAATATGAAATAATAGCGTTGTGCTGATTCATTAATGTTGGGTGTATAGCTTTGTCAACAGTGGTATCAGCTAGTGTTTGCACACAATGTATTGTATTACCAAGCGCCATAAGTTTAGGAGTAAGCACTACGTGACCGACACATGACACTGACCCATAATATATAAAGACGGTCGCACAACAAACATTTGTGGTGACGTTGCCGGGTTCCGTGAATAAATTAGCTTGAATATTTTGAATACGATTTAGTCAAAATATGCTTACCTACGAGTACTTACACTACTCTCCCGACCACCAAGTTTCTAACCTACTTGTGACTCGTCACTCTTGCCCTTCATTTGGAGTTGGCGCAATTTATGTTTTTTTTTTTAATGGCATCTCTCATATCAACCAAAAGTACGATTATTAATTCCAGTCAGTAAAATGACAGTGCAACTGTCACTTAAACAAAGTTTAGTACATTTCATTCATGTACAAATGTCATTTTACTGACAAATGTCATTTTACTGACTGGAATTTATTAATAATCGTACTTTAGGGGAGGTGGTGTTCTGCTTAACCGGACAGTGCTGTGGATGCCTTGAATCTAAGTCCTCCAGCCCTGCCTGGATAAAACATACTGCATTGACACCTGTGTCAATGCAATGTGTCTATTACCCCCATACTTTTTAAATACTTGTCATTTTAGCAGTCCGGTCTTTTCTAAACACATCATCTTTACACTTAATTATAGCCATCGACATTCATACTCGAAACTTTCCTCGCCAATTTGTTCTTATTCCTCCCCAGATTAGGATTTAAGATCAAAGATTCAGGGATTACAACAAGAAAACGGACAACAACAATGGTTTTTTATTCTGTCATTACAATTATTAGCCAATTGTGATTAATATATTTCACACTGATAATCCCGTACATTATTTAAAACATGTGTGATGCAACATACAGTTCACTTTAATATTAGATCAGAGCAATAAGAGTACGTCACCAAAAGCTGAAATAAGGATTTATTTTTGCGAAACATTGTGAAACCAAGTACCATACACATATATTTATTATTATTATGACAAACATAACTTTGTAGAGGAAGCCAATTTGCGCAATGTAAGCACAATAGTTCGATGACAATGACGTAGGACGTTAGGTTACAAAATGTTAAACTTATAAGAAGTGGGGAAGCTTACCTATGAGAAAATTAAAGAACGAAATAACCCCGTACTGGTGGGATTACTTATAATCAAGAGACCCCTAAATACATCGCCCCAGTTTATATTTCAGCTCGCCTTTCAAAATATTTCCCATGAGAGAATGCCAGCCTTCAGCAATATTTTATTTGAAGAAATATTATATTTCTTTCTTTTGCGTACTTAGGTCTTAACTTATAACCCGACCTAACAAGATAAGCATCAATTTTCTTGTAAACCAAATAATTTAAAAATGTTCGAGAGGAACAAATGTATTAATTAAAATACTTAGGTACAGGAAGTTAGATTGCGGGTCACGTTAATAATGTAAGCAGATTAAATACAAAGCTAGTTAGGTGCGTTGTTATTTTGTCGGCATTATTTCCTGTGATAAGCTCCAGTTACTTTATTAACTTAATTTTAATGAGTGTAACGGTTTCCTTTCTCGCCACTTTATTATATTTTGTTATGGAATAGTTTTGAAGAACAAGAAGGAATCACCACGTGGTTCCCTGTTTAGAGCCGACATCCCCATCCATTGTGGTGGGTGTCATAGCTGATTATATCAGTAGGACAATGGACAGTAAGCACCCACCTTTTTACTGATAGCATCGTACTGTGAAAACCTGGTATCTACATTTCAGCAGTGATGTGGGAATCTTGTTGCTTTGAAACTTGCCTTAAGAATGCAAGGTTTAGTTTATTGGTTAACCATCTAGTAGGTCTATCAGGATTATAACAGAAAACTTGAGGAAAGTATGATCACCGCAAAATTGGACAGCTGTCTCATACTGCCCAGGAAATACTAAAACGATGGTCTAACCAACCAAGTAGAGCAACAATTAAACACAGAGATCTCTGAGGCACCACAACAGGTCAAGAAGTGTCACTAATGCAGACCTGAGACGATCTAATCTGTAGGAAGTAAACGTTAACATAGTGCGAGAATTTAATAGAACACAACCTGCACCTATAAACATAAAAGTAAACAAACAAACAAGTTCTTTCCACAGTCCTCACACCTCGCATAAAGCGTATCGTCCACACAATTAAGTGCTAGTATAGTTTCATTCTTCCACAATGTAAGGGCTGTGGGCACTCAAGGCTCGATTCCGATTCCTTTGGCTTGGTGCAACATAACGCATAACACTAAAACCGTCAAACGGGTTTGCAACCACGAATGCTATAATAAAAAGTTGTTCCAGAGACGCGGACGCGGGCCGATAAGGGATTGGATACGTTGTAGAGAATAAAGCGAACTTGTAAGCTCTTGAAAACTTTTCACGGTGACGGTGAGAATTTGATCGCACAGGATAGGATCGCGCTGGATATAAACCACTTCCAACGGGTCCTATTGGAGAGGATAAATCTATAGGAGAGGCCTATGTAAGTACAGCAGTGGACATCCTACTGCATACCAGCAGCCTAGGCAAACATCACGTCATAACAATGTCTAGATTAAATATATTTTGGTGAAGCATGTTCTGATTAGTAATCCTCCTCTTTTTTTAGAAGCATGCTTTGTTTTAAAAAAAAAGAGGAGGATTACTAATCAAATTTCAATCAAAAGAGATATAATTCAAAAGAATCCCATGTTTCTCTAGGCCTTTTCTCAGTTCAACCAGGAAGCAGTCGCTAGGTGCCTAAGTAAGTACTTAGGACATTAAGTTAATGATAAGTACACTTTGCAAATTAATTATTATAGTGATAGAAGGGTCTAAAAGCGGGTATAACTCCCGTAATTTGATTTTCTGGGAATAGCCTCTTTAAGAACTGAGGATTTTAAATAATCGCTTTTTCAGATGGCATTGTGAATTTGTGACATACAACAATCAACGGCTTATGTCATCAACTAAGTTGCTTGTCAAATTGTTCGACGCTGGCCCTGGACATCTACAAGTTTCATCATACCACCCACATGGTGTTACTGTACTTGAAGCGCAATTCTCCGCTCATGACTATGGTCGCTACCTACTTACTTGGGAGACTGGCAGACATCTCGATTGGTGGAACCAGATTTAAAATCGCAAGTTTTTATACAGGTCTTCAACCACTCATATTAGTATCCCTTCAAACTTCCTCGCCAAAGAAGGGTAAAAATCGGTAAAATTAACTTTAATTGTTAAAGTCATGAAAATGATTCTTAAGGGGGATGCTCCAACCAGCCCGCGCAATTCAAATTTTCTTACGTTTTTTGCAATTTGCAGGCCCGTGACATGTTGTAACTTTACCAAAATATGAATTGCGGTAATAACAAGTATAATTTTAAATATAAAAATTATCAAAAAATTCGCTCAATCAGCTCTCACATAGAAAAGGTGCATCATGTTAAAATCTCCGAAATCTAACTACGATGCACCTTTTCTATGTGAGAGCTGATGGACCGAATTTTTTGATAATTTTTATATTTAAAATTATACTTGTTATTACCGCAATTCATATTTTGATAAAGTTACAACATGTCGCTGGCCTGCAAATTGAAAAAAACGTAAAAAAATTTGAATTTCGCGGGCTACATCGACGCAATCACCTTAACGGTAGGTAGGTAAATAAACAAGTTCCTAAATAAGATTTATTATTATATCGAAATCTCTAAATTAATATTTATTAAACAATATTGTCTGCACAGAAAATATAAAATAATAATAAAAATCAATTAACCATGGTGGTTGGAGTTAAATTTTCTGCGGTGTAGCTATCTATTTGTGTAGGTATTTGTATTTCTTTCGTATTTTCATTTAAAAACACGTTGTCCCACACTAGGAATTTCTCCTGTATCGTGGGTGCGTTTACAAAACTAGAAACTCACTTAAACAAACACCCAGACCCGGAACAACTAGGTAAGTACTTGCAGATCATACAAATATTTGTTCCGTGCGGGGTTCGAACCCTCGACACACAGCGCAGCAGTCCAATTACTCAGCCACTGCGCCAAACTTAGCTAAAGCGATAATAATTAAAGCAATTTGCTAATTGTTGGAGATAATAGTGAAATAAAATTTAAGGCTCCTTATGTATCCAGTTAATTTTTTTTGAAAAAAGTTTTTTATCTTTCATAAGTCTAAAAATACCTTTGCATGGGGTAATTAACTAATTATGTAGTAGGTAGGTACTAGGTAGCCATCTATTTCTTTTTCTTGTCCTGTAACTACTGTCCCACAGCTGGTCAAAGGCCTCCCCCAATACTCTTTTCGCGGGCCGCTTCAACCAGCTTTAAGATTAATAATTTTTTTTTTTTTTACCTTTATAAATAAATTAAACAAAAGCTTGAAATAATTATTATTAAATGAAAAAGCGGCAAATGTGGTAAAAGGATAACTGACGAAGTTTTTGCTTGACTGATCGGGGGCAGAAATGGCATTATGGCGGGATGGAGGAACTTCGCGGTCGCGGACTGGCTGGCTGGCGGAGCAACAACAAAACACACAGCCGAATATTGCCGAAGTCGCCCGAACGTATACGAATCTCGCTCCAAAACGTGATCGTGCTGTTTGATTTGAAAACAAAATCCACCCGCCCGCTGCCGGCGTTTCATGGGCGAAGGCGAAAACAACAAGAACTCAGCTCAGTGCGCGAGCAAGCGTGATACGGAATGTACGTGTGGTGCGTCTTGCGCGGACGTTAACTCTGCGATTTATTTTTTTTTCTTACGATTTATACGGCCAGAATTAAAAAGTTTTGGAGTATACAGTCGATAATCTAAAAAGAGTTTTTAACATAAAAGTTGACTTCGTGACAGTTCGCGCAGAATTTTGACCAAAATTGTGAATTTCCGTATAGACGCCAAAAAAGTGAAGGAGATACTTCGAAACAAAGGACTGTTTTGTACATTTTCGCAACGATTGCGAAATTGTGTTCAAAAATACTGATCTGGCTCAATTATTGTGGAGGGCATATTAAAAAACAAACACTGCCCCTGGCCAACTAGTTCGGACACAATCTGTGGTCACCGAACGACAAAACAAAAACGCAACGATTTTACTAGATTATTACAAGGACTATATTTTTAAAGGTTTTCATAAAATTCTCGTCAAAAGTATCGTGAACTTTTCATCGGCTAACCTAAAAATTACAGTGAGTTCGTCGACCTTAAAAATTCGTGCTTCAGTGGATCAGTCAGTTTGCAGATTTTTGATACGAGAAATAACACTAAAACCTGGATTAAGTGTCGAGTTGGTTTTGCATGATGTCTACTGCCATAATGCATCAGTCTGCGCTGTACGACTTTGGTGATCTGTTCTTGAAGGTATGTTTAATTTTTTATTTGCAAGAATAACCTAACGGATATGTTGTGTACTTTAGTTGATTACAGTATTTAAGTAATTCAATAAAAGTTTTATAACTGTTGAATCTGTGCCCACACATTGATGGTAGGTACTGTATCTTCCTTGTATGTGCCTGCCTAG
This sequence comes from Agrotis clavis, assembly GCA_954870645.1. Classification (NCBI taxonomy): domain Eukaryota; kingdom Metazoa; phylum Arthropoda; class Insecta; order Lepidoptera; family Noctuidae; genus Agrotis; species Agrotis clavis. Next base: position 13,103,303 of record OX940930.1, read on the forward strand.
CTATGACAACGGCATGCCGGCAGTTTTTGCTGCGCTAAGTTCAAAATCTTAGTTGTATGTCTTAAAAACTTGTTCAAACCATAGATAACTCAATCTAAAAAACTATTCACAACCTGCACCTATTCAAATTAAAACCGAATAGATACCTATCTAGAATTTTAACGTAGGTACTACAACAGTTCCCAACAATTTATTTACTGAAGACCTGATAAACATTCAAATATTATAATTATGTAAGTGTTCAAATATTAAGAAAAATAAGACAAAAAACCTATAGCAGTAGCTATATATATATTTAAGTATAAATGAAAAAAAAAACAGGAAAACACCTACCTTCCCTTATCATTATAGGTACCTACCGAAATCGAAAAAATAACACGGTGTTTATTGGTTAGTAAAACATGTTCCATGAGCCTACCATTTAGTTCAAAGTATGGCCATTTACAAGTCTATATTTATTTACCAACGTAAATAATGAGTACTGAATTTCTACATTTACAATTTTTAAAAATAGGTATAGATAGGTACCTACTACCCAAAGCAAAAGCAATAAATCAGATAACGTATTATCTAGGTATAAGGTATGAACATTAAATACCTACCTAGTAACGAAGTTGCATAAAAATATACATTCATCAAAACAATGTTATTTTATGTAGGTATATTGTACCTAGCATGTTTACTGAATCAAATAAAACCCATCGCTTATTACTATACTGAGTTGTAGGTACCTATTCTACTAGCATTGGTCAGTGGGTCGTCTCATTGCAAGAGATACCAAACAATTTTTTTGTTTGTAACTGCTGTAACTTTAAAATATAGGTATTAGTATCCGAAAAAAAAAGCTTCTAAAAATTGGATTTTTCTCAGGTGTTAGGTATTTGGTGGGAAAGGATGCAATAACCAGTAAGTAGGTACCTAAAACCCGGTTCATTGAAGAAAGGATTCATAATTAAGGCGGCGCTTATCGTGTTTTCTCGCTCGCACACTAGTGCCGTCTCGTCTATACTCACTCCAGCGCGTAGCGTTAGCAGAAAAAAAATAGTCTTGATGACTTGACGCGCTCAGTGATCTTTTTTAAGAATATTTACTATACCTACTTAGTTTTCTGTTATTTTTCCGTTGTTACCTGTTGATTATTGTTGTTTTAATTTTGTTTTATTGTTAGGCTAAGTTTTAGAAATTATTGTGACCCAGTCTTGTTTTCATTAATTTAAATTTGAATAAAACTTAAATTTGAAATCTCATAGGTATGCTGACTTAGAATCCGTTCTTCAATGCACCGGCTTATACTTACTCAAAGTAACAGCTATCTTTTTAGGAATTCTATAGGTACCTACTTTACTATTTGGAATTGGAAGACAAATGCCAAACAAACTATAATAAGCCTGAATAGTTCAAAAAACTCATAAATTATACTTATTTGTGACTGGGATAATGGGGATAATTGTCACAGCGTTTATTCCGAGAACTCAACAATTACCCACGTTTAAGCTTTATGAATTGTGTATTGCCATAACTTTTCGTTATAGAACTACCTATATTTTTCAATTAGTTTCTGGCGTAGTGATCACAAGAGCGGTTATTTTCCGCCTAAGTCAATGTTCTTGCCAACATAATTACAAGATACGGAAAATAAGTAAAACCAGTTGCTGTGACTTCCGTGCACCCGCGTGATGTAGCTACTAAAGTTGCAAGACGGGGACTTATTCTCGAAACCGATAAAATGAACATGACCAACAGTCCCTACAAGTTATTTACGATTTGAAGTCAATGTAATCAAGTCATTCTAGTATTCTGTATTCGATTTGAAATAAATCTAGATGCTAATCGAATAAATAAAATGAAACAAAATATTCCCAGCAAGCCTGGACGAGCATTTTCGTATTGTACTCCAGTTATTTTGGTCATAAATTTTAATTCAAAACATAATTTACATAAATTAGAAATATAAATATTAACCTAGGTAGGTACCTATAGAATAGGCCCTCAAAGTTTGCGGTAGTCCAGCTAAGAATCTAACATGACTCGACTCGCAGTTAGCAGTTTCCGTAGGAAAGTAAAAGTAACTAATATAATGTTGTAGCGTTTGATTACCGCACAGGCACAGGCGGTAGTCATTATTACGAGTATAACTTGATATAGGTTCTAGGTCTATAATAAAACAAATTTATTAATAGCTCCAGTCTTTATTTTCCCATGAAAAAATCATTGTCGTGAATTCATAATAATAGGGTTGCGAATCGTATGTGAGTTCGTTCAATTGGGCATGTCATAATTATTATCATCATATAAGTTAGGTAATTTTATAAAGTACAAAAATAGGGTACCTACTACATATCTATCTACAAAAAATAAAAACAATAAAATTTATATTCGCGAGAACCACCATAGCCTGCAGCGTGCGTGTCATTGCTTAATCAGGGTAAAAAAAAACTAGTTTTCATCTCGACCATATTTCAGTTCGAAGGATTTTATGATACGAGTAATAGCCATGCCTATCTGGTATGTTTAAATAAATGCTTGATCCTTTTCAAATCTCGGCAGGGGTGAGTTACAGACGAAGCTAAGTGGTATGGCATGGTTGTCGATTCCATGAAACGTAACTAAAGCTATCTTGATAGGGATCAAAATCGACTAACGAAGCCAGTTTTGGAAGCTATTCGTGATGATGAAGAAAAACCGGTCCTATTGGTTACTCGGTATGGCTTTAAATGGTTTGGCCCTCGCATAAGCTACCTGCTCGAGTTTTTGTGGTCTTTTACTTTGCGTAAAAGACACTTGTTGCTTGGGGATATTCTGTTTTGTGTTGGGTTGTATAGCCGTAGTAAATAGGCCACGTGAAAAGGAAGAGGGTTAGTTGTACATAAATGCTTTGAGCAAGTGAATACTGGATCTGTTATGATTTTCATTTAAAGCCAATTTTGGTGGCTTCTTAACTCTATGGCCTGTACTTATTTGATAATTGGAACCTGCATAATGTTTTTTTATAGCTTTCCAATCATTTAACTACAAAGTACAAATGGAACACTGTAGTAATTCACGCACATAGTAGGTACCTATTTAACTTATATTTGTTATGAAAACCCCCTTAAACTTAAAAGAATGCAGTGTCATCTGAATAAATGACAATTTGGAGGATAAAATTACATCGTTTTAATACCACCATTTTACTTGCAATTTTAAAAGCACAGTAAAATCTAACGTACCTACCTATAAAATTGCAGTGGGAATTTTGAAAGGTGCATCATGTAGAATTTTTTTTACGGGCTTATAAGTTCGATTCCAAAAAAAATCTTTTTAAACCGTTGAATACACCTACAACCTTCTACCTGCCATCTATTTACAAATACAACCGCTGCTTTTATTTTTTGTCCCACTCCCAGATCCAGATAAAAGGGCTTTTTGTTCCGTGTCTCCTCTTTGTCCCAAAACATTTGGTGGGAAGGCCCTGATGATATTTTATTTTCTAAAATGTTTGCAAGTTTTGCAAGTGGCATTTAACACGAATAAATCTATTTTTTTAAGATATTGTAATGGAAATCTGTATTTTTGTCCTTAGTCGTTATACCTAACTAGGTACCTAATATTTTTATGTTGTCGAACTAGTATTCTTCCTTCACTCTATTTTAATTCTTAGAATCACTTAGAATAAGCCAGACGTTTCTAGGTTTGCGATTTCATAAGGTTTTATAAAAGGTCACTAACCCCCGATTATCTCCAGTTTTTTCTCTTCTTAGACTTGGCTCTACGTGTTTGCATAATTTCATTCGAAAAAATAATCTTTACGTAAGGCTAAGGTTAAGGGTATTTGATCAATCAGTATCTGAGCCAAAACCCCCGATACCTACATCACACAAATCTATCTATCAGCGGATAAATAATCATTCATGCATAAACGTAAGTACTATTAAGTATTCTGTGCTTATAGGTACCTACTTACTTACACCATATTATCCTAGCAGCACTTCTTCGACCTTAAGTTAGACAGGTCTTTGACATAAGACATTTTTATAATAATTTTGAAAAAAAAAAAAACAATAATAACATACAATATTGTGGTATAAAACGACTGGTAGTGTTAACTATTTCGCTAGTAGTTAGTTGGTCAGTAAGGCGTGTAATCACGTGGGGCGGCGGAGCGTGTTCGTGCCACGCTCGCACGCAACTCGCCGATACTGTTCGTAAAATCGCAAGCATCGCAACACATCACCTTATTTACTTTTGTGCATCTTTTTGTGTACAACTCTATGTGGTTTAAAAGTATAGCGTAGAGCTGCTATACCATTTGCTTGAGGATGCTCTAAACTCGGGAACTTCACTTTAATTAGGTGTGCAGACCACGTTTTTGTCGATACTTCAGATACGGTACTGAACTTGTGATCTGATCATCTGAATCCCAGCAATCGGAATAGAATAAAATTGCGTTGCTATTAGTTACGTTGTGGACATCGTCATGCGAGGCGATTAACTCTCCACGTGTGCTGATAAAGATTGATTGTGTGGCAACCCGCTGCACTGCCAAAATGTTGTCAGACGGCAAACGCTAATTCCACCAAAATATTAGGTTAGGGGGGCGTTTTTAAAAGTCCACGGTCGTGCGACTTGCTTCTCCTAACATTTACTTACGCAAAATCTTAAGATTTCAGTCTAATGTTTGTTCATGCCTTGCTAGACAATTTCTGTATAATTCTATGCAAGTAAATACAAGCTTTCCATGCTTTTCGCAATCTAAACTCGAAAGGTTTCTCAAACAGCCGGTTTTAACCTCAAAGTCGACACCTCCGCCGTCGTTTCCCAACACGTAGACGTTGCAGAAATCTTGGAGTGCAACGCAAACAATAAGTGTCGATCGTGGGAGTTTAGTAGTGCTAGCGCAGCATTCGTTTGTACACAATAAGTAACTTTAGAGCATTTCCTCGCATGCTCTATTGGCGAAATGCGACGCCCGCCGCACCGCGTGTAGTCCAGTCATTAAAGCCTAAACCCGAAAATAATTAGTAACTTGCTGAAATTTTAAGGGGTTCTTAAGGAAGGTAAAATAACATACCGGGTGATTTTGCAGCGTTCTGGGGTGTACGGAAAGGGTTGAAAAGGGGTGAAAAGAATTTTTTGCTAAAAAAAAATTAGTAACACGCTGCAAATTTGGAATAAGGTTTTTCTTACGGTTTTGTAACGTGTATTAAATTTGCAGCGTTTTGCAACATACGGAACCTTGTTTTTTTTTAAAAAACAGTGCAATTAGTTAAAAACAGGGGTAATAAAATTAGTAACACGCTGCAAATTTGGAATTAGGTTGTTCTTACCGGTTTGTAACGTGCATCAAATTTGCAGCGTTTTGCAACATACGGAACATTGTCTACTATTAAAAACAATGAAATTATTTAATCACACGGGTGAAAAAACTTTGTAACTCGCTGTAAATTTGTAATTAAGTTGTTTTTACCGTTTCGTAACGTATATCAAATTTGCAGCGTTTTACAACAAATCGAACATTGTTTATTATTAAAAAAACAGTGCGATTTGTTAGTAACAAGGGTAAAAAAAGTAGGAACACGCTGCAATTTTAGAATTAGGTTGTTCTTACCGGTTTGTAACGTTTTGCAAAAAACTGAACTTTTTTCATTCATTACCATTTAAACAAATATTTCAGTTAGTAACAATTGTGAAAAAGTTAGTGAAGAGTTGCAATCTGGAGAAAATGTTGTCAACACCTTTTTGAAACATTTTTCAAAGGTCATCATTTTTTTTGAGCCATTTTTGAAAGACAACGAAAAAAATTGGTACCTTTTGTATTATTGGTTGGTGTAGGTAGTACTAGTCAATAGAGCAATAGTTACTATGGCACAAAAGTTGTAGGATTGCTCTCGGCCAAGTTATACAAGTTCGAAGATTCGTAATAATCATACATGTTTTAATTTTTGAAAGTGCCGAGATTCACCACATAATGATAAGAATTGCTAGAACTAGCGACCTCAAGTAATTTAACATAACGCCTGTAATCCCTGAGGGGTTGGGCAGAGGAGTACCGAATAAAAATTTATAATAATCTGTTTCTTTTTGTGAATAGTACCAAAAACATTTTAAAATATACAAATCTGCTGGTAGGACCAGCATCGGGAACAAAATCGGGGTTGCCTGTGGTTAGGGGTCTTGGGAGAGGAATCTCCTAACAATACACTGCTGCTTTTTGAATCAGCCCTTTTTAGGGGGAAATAAAATCATCAAATGAGTTATCTCGCTCTGGGCTGATCTGTAGAGTCTGTCAGACTCCTAGACGCCCTTTGCGTTCCATATACTAAGATAGTCGACGAGGTGGTACCTACATTTCATTCATACATTTGTTGTTTTCTCAAAGAGCCTCATAGCTTTGGAACACGATACTGTTAGCGGTGAGACGGGTTTGCCTCACCGCCCGCCCAATCAACGAGACTCGACTGAAACTCGTCCTTGGCATCCCGTGGAACTTCAAGGAGCATTTCCGACGTTTGGATCTTTCTTATTCTTTCTTTCTTTCTGAAGGCTCTACGAGGAAGTGGTACGGTTAAAGCCCCTATATGGGAACCCTGTGTCTGTCGTTTCCACACGTTGGCAATCCGGAAAGGAGGTTGCCACTACTTCAGCAGCAGTAATGACAGCTAAGGCAGAACACGCGAAAGTACGCCCTCGAAATCTCAATCCAGTCGCGTACGGCAAGTAATGCGGAGCTAGTTGTCTTATCAAGGATCAGGCCCAGGACGACAGCATATCGTGTTCCACCCTCGTCTAAATAAGCTTTTAGTGGCCCTTATGGAGCCAAACGCCTACCGGTTTGCGGGACTATTTCAGCGGGATAGGTACCGTAGCACGGTCGATGATGATGATTCCTGCGTTTGGCCCCAAGGCTGAACCGGGCATCAGCCGCCCCTCAGGCGGCTCCTGCCCAATATCGGCAGTGGTAGGGGCCCGCGGCGTCGGACGTCAGCAGATGATCTCCGGCCACCGTAGGCGCGGGCATGCGGGCAGCGAGTAAAGGGCAACTCGCTGCCCGACCATGGACCATGCCCGGGTCGACGGCTCGTTGTGTCCCACGCGCGCCTCAAAGAGCGTCAGCACACTGATGGGCCCGCCCTCTCAGGGGGCCAAAGAATTATTTCCTTACCGTGACCCCGGAACAGAAAGGGCTATTGAAGGACACCGTGGATTTTAGTCAGTAAAAGTCTGACAGTCCCTCCTGCCCTGCCCCGGTTGGAGGACTCATTTGATGATTTTACCACGTTAAAAAAAAAAAAAAAAAGAGGGTTAGGTAGAGGTGTACCCAATTAAAATGAATGAAAATCACTTTACTTTTTGTGAAAAGAAGTTGAAACATGTTAAAAGAATATATAAATCTGCTGGTGGGGCCAGAATCCGGAACAGAATCGAAGTTGCCTGTGGTAGGGATCTTGGGAGAGAAACCTCTTAACAATACAAATCCTGACCAACAGAACTGCTTTCTGAATCAATCACGTTTGTTTGGCTAATAAAATCATCAAAATTGTGCTACGGCACCTATCCTGCTAAGATAGTCCTGCGACCTGGCAGGCATAAGACAACTAGCTCCTCATTACTCGCCGTATGCAGCTGGATTGAGATTTCGAGGGCGTCTCTCCTTCACGTGTTCTGTTTCCTACTTCGCTGTCATTGCTACTGCAGAAGAAGCGGCTGCCTCCTTACCGGATTGCCACGGTGTGATCTGGATACAGAAGCCCTCCAAGCATATATGAGTGGATCACCCGAAAAGCCATGATTCCCTGGTGCGATCAGCTTATCTGGTCTCTTTCTTATGGAGACAACGGACACAGAGTTCCCATAGAGGGGCTTTAACCGCACCACTTCCACGTAGAGTCTCCAAAAAGAGGCGGTTGCCTCGCAATATTGGGTAACAGCTTGAAGTCAGCCCCGGGACTGCTTCTTGAAGTTCCATGGGATTTCAAAGACGAGTATCAGTCGAGTTTCGTTGATTGGACGGCGATGCAAACCCGTCCAACCGATAGTTGGGATCTGACAGTATCGCGTACCGAAGGCTATGAGACTCTTTCAGAAAACAACAAATGTATGAATGAAATGTACCGGGTCGTCGACTATCTTAGATCTGGAACGCATATTGCAACCTAATGAAGGAGGTGGACTGTTAATCAGCAGGAGTCTGACTTGATGATTTTATTACCCGAAAAACGGGTTGATTCAAAAAGCAGTACTTTTGGTCACGATTCGTACTCTTAGGAGGTCGCTCTCCCAAGACCCCTAATACAGGCAACTTCGATTCTGTTCTCGATTCTGGCCCCACCAGTAGATTTATATATTTTTAACATGTTATTACTTCTTTTCACAAAAAATAGTGATTAATTATTATTCATTTTAATTGGGTACACCTCTACCCAACCCTTCAGGAATAACAGGTGTAATGATATTTTATGTTAAATTGCTTGAAGTCGCTAGTTTTTATCATTATTTGGTGCTTATTGGCACTTTCAGAAATTAAAATATGTATGTAAATTACGAATCTTCGATCTTGTGTAACTTGGCCGAGAGCAATCCTACAACTGTTGTGCCATAGTAACTATTTCTCCAAATGACTAGACTGACTAAAGGAACGAAAAAAATTGTCACCTATGGGTAATACCCATAGGTGACAATTTTTTTCGTTCCTTTCAGAAAAGGCCCAAGAATAATAATAATTATTCCACAACTATCACACAACGCCATCTAGTCCCAAGCCAAGCTAAGCAGAGCTTGTGATAGGAGTACTAGACAACTGATAAGCATACTTATATATTTCTAAATACATACATCATAATATGATAGACAAATTACACCCAGACACAGAACAAATGATCGTGCTCATCACACAAACATTTGTCCTGGGTGAGAATCGAACCCACGACCCCCGGCATAGCAGTCAGAGTCACTAACCACTAGACCAACAGGCCAGTCAAAATGTATGGAGCGTGAATGTTCTCCTTTGAAAAATGTTTCAAAAAGGTGTTGACAACATTTTCTCCAGATTGCAACTCTTCACTAACTTTTTCACTATTGTTACTAACTGAAATATTTGTTTAAATGGTAATGAATGAAAAAAGTTCAGTTTTTTGCAAAACGTTACAAACCGGTAAGAACAACCTAATTCTAAAATTGCAGCGTGTTCCTACTTTTTTTACCCTTGTTACTAACAAATCGCACTGTTTTTTTAATAATAAACAATGTTCGATTTGTTGTAAAACGCTGCAAATTTGATATACGTTACGAAACGGTAAAAACAACTTAATTACAAATTTACAGCGAGTTACAAAGTTTTTTCACCCGTGTGATTAAATAATTTCATTGTTTTTTAATAATAGACAATGTTCCGTATGTTGCAAAACGCTGCAAATTTGATACACGTTACAAACCGGTAAGAACAACCTAATTCCAAATTTGCAGCGTGTTACTAATTTTCTTACCACTGTTTTTAACTAATTGCACTGTTTTTTTTTAAAAAAACAATGTTCCGTATGTTGCAAAACGCTGCAAATTTAATACACGTTACAAAACCGTAAGAACAACCTTATTCCAAATTTGCAGCGTGTTACTAATTTTTTTGGCAATGTTATTAGCAAAAAACACTTTTCACCCCTTTTCAACCCTTTCCGTACACCCCAGAACGCTGCAAAATCACCCGGTATGTTATTTTACCTTCCTTAAGAACCCCTTAAAATTTCAGCAAGTTACTAATTATTTTCGGGTTTAGGCTTTAATGACTGGACTAGTGGGACATGTCACCGGCTCACCGCATGCAATGGCTGGTTTGTTATCTTGCTTTTAGATTCAGTATTCATTCATGGGTTCATGGTATTATTTTATGGTCGTGTATTGTGGTAAATTAAACTTAGGAAAGGAAGTCCTTTAAAAGTCCTTAGGAAGGAATTGCAGGATAGATGGTCTATCCAGATGATTAGTCATTTAAGTACAAATAAAGGAATTTGATAAAAAGTATTTTTAGATAAATGATCGTTGCATGTGTTAAGCAGTAGTGTGATAATTGGCTAGCCTGTGTCAGGACAAGAGTATAAGACGCGATCTGCGTAGGCCAGGTCCAACGGCCGCACTCGTAACTGCCAGTGTACTATTTTTAGCCCGACTCCTTTCTCCGCGGGCTGGGGCCCGGACGTGAGTCAACCCTTTGTTCCCCCGAAGCGCAACGGCCTCAAGTGAGGACGCCTTGCCCATTTACTTCACCACACGTCCCTCTGATGTGGTCAACACACGTCAAGGTGTCACTTTCCAAACAAGCCTCAATATTGTTTAGAGTTTTAATATGTAGTTCGCCTTGAACGTTTCGTTGCTCAACGTGGAGATGAGATGTCATTAAGTTTCGATGCTCATATAATATGTATCTACTCTTAAGGTTGGTATACATACCAACCTTAAGAGTAGATCACACTAGACTCTAGTTTACGTAAAGATAGAGGTTCCACAGTCACTACAGCCTGTCATTGAAGTTGCGACAATCACCTCGCTGCCGACATGATTTGAATCATGGTTTTAATGACGAAGGCTAATCAAAATCTTCAGGCGTCAAGTGTTTGTAACTTCAACGTAAATTGAAATCAGTATCTCAATCCGTTTCTGTGCGCAACTGCATGTAACCATAATCTTGAGAATAGCATTATTAAGTCCCCTTCGTAACCAATTGTTTAGACAAGGAAAAGTGAATGCTGTATACTTCACACGACATCTATTCAATTTGTTAGACACTTCTGAGTCTTCTGACAATACAGCTAAAATATTTGTACTTTTGAAGAATAATAAACACGGAAACAGTCTATCAATTTAAAATTATGTAATGATATGTTAGCTGTCATGTATTCGTGCATATTTAAAACTTTACTTAAATAAATTATGTATAGATGAACTGGGCAAATCACTCATTAATGTTTCCAAGTAGGCCGCATGTTGAAATAGACATTTTGTAACGAAGTCACTGGATAGAGCAAGGTAAACATATGAATGAAGAGGTCGAGCACACAATTAACATCAAAACGATTAACTTTTGACCACTAAGAACCAGTTATATGCACAATGCTGATGTATCTGTTGCTGGCACGATTGTCTAGACTCCATAATAAATTACGTAAGCCATAAGATCTGTCTGACTTAGAAATAATAATTTTAACGACATGCCCGCAAAGTTATTGTTTTCCATTTGTCTCACAGTGTTGGAATCTGCCGTGGTGGGCCTTTACAATGTCGTCAAGAGGTTTGCTGTGTAAATACTCTCGTTAGATTCGCGACGCGTCGCTAATTGTTTCGGCAGAGCAAATGCGAGAGTTCATTGCCGGCCAAACGACATTGTCGTATGCCTGACCACGGTCGTTGCTATGTATTTCCAAACAAGTCTTCGATGATTTATGTTAATTCGTCTTTAGTTAACAATTATTTCAGAGTAAGTCAGACTGTGTTGCCTGGAATATCTTTTACAGTACCCTTGAAGCCAACGACCATGGGTCGTTGCTTGAAGCAAACCTTGTTTTGAAATTGTAATGCCGGGTCCAGAGTAACGCGTAATGTACACCAATCTGGACCCGGCTTTACTGTGGTTAATTTCGAGGAAGAACACTTCTGAACCCTTGAGTCTTGACTGTCCTATGTTTCAAAATCGTGAATTCAGGTTTCTGGTATTGTATAAAATCTCAAAACGATATTGTTATAATCTGGCATCCCTGTGAAAAAGGACATTGTGATGCACGGTTTTCTGGACTGCCAGCCTTAAAGACACATTTACGTTACATTACGTAACTGCAGCTCCAAAAATTGCTTCTGATTCCTGAACCTTGACCGACATACGGACTGCGGCGGTTTTGTGGGTCAAGGTAGAGAGGTAACCAAAGTAGAAAGTGAAGAATCACTTTTACTTATAGCAAACTTAAACGTACAAACCGGTTTGCAATATTATTGTGTAACTATCATTTGAATTATTTTATTAAATTTTTTACTTCATTGCACCAAATTTTGTTACTTATTATTATGTATGCTAGCTACATTACTTTGTCTTTGATAAGAGTCATAATGGTACAACACAGAGTTATTAGTTAAAGCTTATAGTTTTCTAGAAATGAAATAGATAAGTACTGTATGGCATGATGTCTGATTAATTTGCTGATTAGTTAATGATAAATAAACACAATGAATATGACGCCAAAATATTTAAACAAGGATTTCTTGCTATATATAAATTACAATTTGTCAGATTCTTCAAAAGAACACATACATAATGTTTCTGCTACTTTTTGATGGAATATTAATTAACATAGGTTAAAATTATTTAGTTGACCTTACCTTGATTTTTCTCGTGACCTCTGTTGATTTAATATAGTTATTTCAAAATTATTTTTTATGAAGATGACTTCAAGAAAGACGATGCCCCAATTGAATTATGACATAATGTTAATTCCATAATACTTGCATAAATTCTCAGATTTAATTTGTACTTCAAACGTTATTCGTTCTCAGACAGACAAAGAGACGTTAACATCGAGTAAATAAATAGTATAACTAGTTACTGTGCTTATGTAGATACACATTATCTAAGGTCTTATACTGGAGTGCAGTGCATAAACAAAGGGGTTCTGTACTGTATCTTATCACGGAGCTGATAAACGACTGGAAACATTATTAATTTAGTGGTGTGTGAGAAAACAACGTGGTTATTTAAACTTTAAAGTATTTAAAAATAACAACATCGATTTAATTAATTTTCCTTTTACTTCGTAACATTACTTAATGTTAAATTGAAGGTGACTTTCCGCGGTTTTATCAAAACCTGTACCTGGCTACCTAACCTAACTTTAGGCACGTGTTTTTTTTGTTGGCCTACTTAATTATTAAAGAATTGACAAATGGTCTTATGGCCAAATATACCGAAACTCATCATATTTCCTGTTATCAGTTGTAAATAATTATCCTAGAATTCCAGCAAATTCAAAAATTGTCGAAATAGATTTCCTGAAATCGGGCAATTATTTCATAGAAACAAATGTTTAGCCAGTGCGAGATATTGAAGTTCGAAGCTAAGACACGTGTTTCATCTCGCCAGCTAATGTCGAAGGTTTGACTGCACTTTTGGCATACATTCGCCTGGCATTGCGTCACTGCGCGCGCGCAGAATCGGGCACACGGCACACCGCGTAACACTTTTACCATTACCGCCGCGGCAACCTCTCGCTTACCTACTTGAGCTCGACGCGATCCACCGCTTTACATAATTGCTCGTAAAGAACACATCAACTTATGCAATAGCAAAACATTTTGATATTCTGGTTAAGTTTAAGGGGGTCAGTTTTCTAGGTCGAAGAACTAGATTTTGGAATTTAGCGAAGTTTATGCAGTTGCGTTACACTTATGAAATTCAGTTTTAACATTGGTTACATTACATCTCGTAACTCCGTGACGCCGTATCGTCTGATTATTTAATAATCTGCTCTAATTGAAAAGCAGGTAAACTCATATTTTAACTCAATACCTCATGACAATGTAACACGATTTGAACTTCTCCATATTAAAATTTGATTGAATTATACTGCTAATGAATTATGGTAATCACTATGTTGACGTTCAAGAGTTAGATCCACATGAAATTTTACAACCGTATCTTGCAATAGTTGTAATAGATCAAAATAAATAATTATTTAAATTAGTAGTAACAACATTGTGAGCATTCTAATGAAATGCTGTGCTCAATTCGATTTACGAACAAGTCGAGGTGTGCTCGTTACTTGGTAAACAAACAAACAAAAAAGTGCAAGTTGTCGTACAGCCGCCATTGCGTCACGAGTGGAGCGGGGACAGCGAGGATGTAATATGGCACAACACTGCAGTGCTGGCTGCGAGCCCACTGGAGCTACATTCTCTCGGCCGAAACGATCTTAACTTTCTTTTCTTGTTTCGTAATAACACGGCTGAGCGGAGAGGAGCAGTCTCGGCCCAGCGCCGCCACTCTGTCGCTGGAAACATCAGCATTGGCGCCGGTGCCACCAAACACCACTGCGTCCCCACAAGCCGCTGGCTGTGCATTAACTTTTTCGTTTTGATGGTCACTATCAAGTATTTTGTTATTTCACGGTAGGGAAGCAACATCTTTCAAAATTAGGGACCAAATCGTGCCTTTGAAGCGGAACTAAGTTAATCGGTCACCGTATCATTTCATGGTCGCCTACCCAACCCATAGATGTTCGACAGCATCTTGTTCGAAGTTGCCCTATACAGTCTGTTGTTAAATGTTCTGTATTAGGAGTCGTGAGCAGTGAAGCAGCAGCCCTAATTGTCATACATTGCGCATGTTTCGCGCGATTGCAGTTTGCATAAGCGTGTTGCACAAACGTGGAGTTAGGTACCTACCGCGATGTGATTATAATCCGCGCGTGCCGCTATATCTTATGCACTCGCCTTGCAGGAAGTGAACTTTCGAACTCTTTCACTTTTTATGGTATCATAATCCCCGACCTACTACAACATTACTTCATGATGCCTCTGTCTTTATTGTAAACTAGCTGTGGCTCGCAGCTTCGCTCGCTCACCTTCCCGACCATATAGCCCATAACTAAGGTTCCATCTATCTCAACCAAAATTCATCAGAAACGTTTATTACCTAGTGCCTTTATTTAGCAATTTTGTGAACCAACTCAATGCTCTATGGTATTGTAGTCGTATTTACATTAAAAAACATTATTTGCTTCGCAACCGGGTTGCTATCGGGCGACCTCACGAGGTACGGACTGGATGCGTCACCCGACCCTGTATGTTATTGTATTGTAAGCTAACTTGTGTCCGGGTTCCACTACCTACCTACTATATGTTTAGTCATTGCAAAGTCTCATTTGAATTTTAACAGCTCCAATATGTATACTAAGTCGAACATTTGATTGGACTGCTCAACTCAAGCAGCTGTAGGGCACCATATTGATTCAGTTCGAACTGCAAAGTGATTGTTGTACCGGTCGTCCAATTTGCGGACGTAATAAATAGTATTCGTATCCGCTATCGTGTTCAGATAAGTGTATATTATGATGGTTTGCTGGTGTGTGTGGCGTCAACGGTACGATATTGTGGCAATAGTATATTTTATCACAAAGGGTGCTAGTTGAATATCCTACGAGGCGTAAAATTAGTGTCGTACACACGGCTATACATCAAGATATAAAAGACCAGTTTGTCTTTGCCCCGCTTTGTAAGATTTTCCCGCACATGGAACGGTCAACTTATACTAGTTTTGAATTACTTGTCTAGACGTGTGTACACACGCGTTGCGTTGTATCAAACGTCTGCAATCCTCATTACGTTGGACATCACGTCACTTATAATTGCTGTGTAATATTTCGCAACACTCGAAGACCCGCCACCCGCAGACTAAGATTGTTTGCCTTGTGAAAACAACAATCGATAAAACAAATGTTACAAACATTGGATGTGGCATTGTTTATTTTACACAAATTCTTAAGTGTAAACTTCGGTTAAAGCTTCACGGGGCCCAAAATCACACATCCGTTGTAACATGTAAATATTATCTAAGTTGGCGAGCAAACGCGATTTTAAGTTTATGGTTTAGTCGAATAGAGGCCAAATTAACAACTGTTGAGGACCGCATCCATCTTTTGTATACAATAAATTGCGTTGCTCGTGTTTATATCGGCAATCACGTAGCTAAGCTTAGTGATAGTGGTTGCCCGTTTATAGATAGTGTGTCAATAATGAAAGGAAAGTGGCGCGGTCGCCGTCGTCGGTAGGTCAGTGTCGGTGTCGGTCCACTCGCTTTACGTAACCCATGTCATACTGCACATCCATCGTGCCCATTTCAGACTTTACCTATGATTCGTCTCAGTTTATTGCTAACTTCACAGCACTATTCCTAGCATTAATACGAGAACATCAACTATTGGAAGCAGGTAGGTGGCGCTATCGATTGCATAAATGTTATCGGCCACCCGATTGCGGCAATTTCAAGCTAACTAAAATACTTTAATATTCAAATCACGGAGCTGGCGTTGTTGTTACTATAATAATAATAATAATTATTATTATAGAAGATTCTGTTTTTAACTGTTATTTACTTAAAAACTCACCACAGCTTGCGTCACCCATACAACCTTAAATGCAGTTTAATTTTCATTTATTTGATGTTGTAGATAATTCATTAGTGATCAATAGATTTTTAAATCATGCTTTCAAGATGAACGTAGCCAAAATTCATTATTTAGCAAATTGTGTAAATCCATGCTAACGATTTTTTCACAACGTTGTGCAAGTTAGGATCTTGTAAGCTGAAGTTACCTCAGAACTTGCATAATGCAGGGAATCTCAGACGTTTGATTGCAGCATGCAGTGGGTTCATAGGTCAGTTTTCTCTTGTAGCGGAAGCGAATATAAAATGTGTCGGTACCTATAGTTGGTGCGTGGGTCTCTCCGGTCTTGTCATCTCCTGGCGTTGAACTTCGCAAGGTCTCGCTGCCACAACACTTCCTGCTTCGTGCACGAACCGAAACGTCTATAGGCGGAGTGTACACTGTAATCTTGACGCCTTAAAATTACACTTAATGAAATCATTTGAGGTTACGTCTTTTTGTTCGTGTTTTCTTGACATATAATGAAAAATGAATTACCTAGCTGGTATAAAAAATATTAGATTACTTACAATATTACTGGCAGTAATTTCCTATAAATTGTTTCTAATTTTAAATCATGAAGGGCTTAAGTAAGTACAGTTTCCTGCATGGATATTATTCTCAGTACAGGGTGTTTTGAATGGATAACCGTATTGCAAAATCTTTGCAGAAATTGCAAATTATATCTAGCACAATCCTGTGTACATGTATACAGCTTAACAAAACTTGAAGTTACAATAGGCGCGCATGACTTAATCCGCGTTTCGATAGATGATATAAAAAGCTCCACAAAACCTAATTACGTAATGTGGTTACTATCCGAGCTTAGAGATACCTACCTCGTTCGATACGAGGCAAGTTGAGGCCAGCGTGCCGTAACACTTCTAAGCTCAACATTATTCAATTACGACCAGTCATGCATGACTATCAATCATATACCGAACACCAATTGATTGTTTATTCAACGTTCACATATTACTATTCATTTAGTTTTGAACCCATACTAACTAGATTAGGATATGCAAAGGTGAAATTTCCCGAATTCTAATCAACGTTGTCATTGTTTAGGTCACATGAATGACTTTTCCTTGGCATACATTTAGTTTGTTCTAAAATGAAGAACTAGTTGATCAATTTTGCATTAATAACCCTGTTAGATAATTTTTAATTATTGCTCATCAAATGAAGTCTAGAAATCAAGACATTCAACTGCAGACTATTATTTGTGTTATTTAGTAAGAATGTTTTATTCAGTAAACATTATAAGTTAAATAGTGCAGTGAGCGTGATATTTTGAATAACAGGTTCGGAACAGGTGGAACTTGCCCTAACAGCATTATGTGCAACAATACTGTGCATTATCAAATCGGTGCGTCCGCGCATCGTTGCTCCCCTGCCAGCGGAACGTACCTGCGTGCGCAAGGGCCCGTGAAACGCACCACCACTACCTACCTCACAATATAACCCCGCCCCCAAAATATAAATCGACCTTCTACCATCAATTTTATAACTAGAATCATACCAAAGTTATTAATCTCATTACCTACAATAAACGTGCAATTTCTTCTACCTACTTATTTACCTTACATGACGTGTACAAAGTCCCTCAAGTACATAACTAGCGGACACACATTAGTATGCAAATAACACGTGTAATTTCAAAAACTCGTACATTGATGCAAAAACTCGCATCCAACACAAACTGTGCTGATCGTGAGCATTGTTAAATGATTGTGTAACCCGAAGCTGCAGACCCTGCCAAGTGGATAGGCAGAGCCATCACCGTGACAAATGGGGTGGTCTATGCCATGACGTGGAAAGCCATGCTTCGATGAGCGGCACCCGTGGAAAACGACTGCGATAACGAATACGAACAAGTTTCACGTAATTGTGATTGACTTTCCATGACCACGAAATATTTAAAACCATTTTTCTGTATGCACAACGTATAGTATACAAATGTAGGCTAGCTTTTAAAAATTATCTTTTTGTGTGTGACGCACATTGATAACTTATCCAAAACTAGTACATGCAGTTCAGAAGTTATCTGTGTTGACCCGGCGACGGCCCATATCTCTGCTCCGAGAACTTACTTTATGACAGTTTGTTCAACTTGTGTCACGTTTCATCACAATGTTTTTTGTTTACTGTTTGTTATGGCTCAAATACATATAACAAGGTATACTTACTGTATATTTTTTTAGACACTTCTTCTTGAAGTGCTTTAAATTCATTTGCTTTAGCCTCTTGATGACACCAACAAAACTGTGGTAGTGAATCGCACGTGGCATTCAAAACTTGCTGCAGGGCAAACGTCATCATCACACTAGGGTTCTATTATTTATCGTTATAATAATAAATAACAATACATTGCTGTAAATTATTGCCGTGCCAATAGTAAATTAGTATATTCACGTTAAATAGTGAGTGCACTGCACGCAATGTGAACGCAACTCGAGGCCACCGGGCGTACGGCTGGACGTGCGCGGGCGCAGGCGGCGCAGCGATGCACCGCGCTGACCCGCATGCGCCTCCAACGAAAGTGAAACTAGATGTAATCGTCCCGCTTGTTCTCTATTTTTGTGTAATAGAACCGATCGCTATTACTGCTTGCCTGTCCAGTGCCAGTGCCCAACAGCTATCTGCTAATCTACGCGCTTTGTACAACTGCCCATATTCCTATCAACTACGCTCAATGTACATTACCCTCCACGGTTCACTGTACAGACAACCTTAACATTACTTAGTTTTTGTACTTATCCAAGCTTAACATGAACAACATACGACTAAAACCTATGATAAACTGCTTTCCATATTTCATAGACGACTGCAACCGCCGCCATCTTGAATCAAACGCCATAAATAATTTGATTTAAACGCGCTTTGAAGTAAAATAACATTGCAAACTGTATGATTTAACACCTATAAGTATCGAGCTATTTATAATCTGTCTTTTGTTTTCCTTGAATGACGGAAACACTGATGACTCAGAATTGCTTCCCATAAGGAATTATGACTATGAAGACATCATAATGAATTTGCGCTGAAAAAAGACTAAAGCGCGTTAGGAACGGATGTTGCACATCTGTTGTTGGAGACATAATAACAAGTAATTAGCAAAGGAAGACGTCCAGTGAAGGCATGTTCGCACAATGTGTCCCGCACGTTGGACCGCTTCCGTCGCCCCCCGCCACATCGCTTACCCCTCACGCCAACACCAAGACCCCTAAACGAACTGAATTATTATTGTGTGCTCATTTCATCAATTGATGAACACCACTCGAGGGTCTATTAAGTCTGGCCGGAACAAAAAAAAACAAATTGTAACTAAAACACATTATGCATTAATTAACATTTAAAACGACCCACCCAAATAATTTTAAAATTGATGTTAAAAAACAATAAAAACAGAAGGTATCGCCTTACATTTATATGTATACGTTAACGTAAAAGTGGTATTAATTAAAGCCATTTTAAACGTGTAGAGTGGTGGAGCGGCGTTGATGAGCCCATTCGCCTGCTCCTCCTGCGAAGGTCAGCCGCTCACACACCTACTTACCTTACCACGACGCGGCCGACCGTTGATTGTGTTCAACTTATATATTTCTGTTGCTGATTGCGATAATGCAATAAATTAGCATTTTAAACTAAGGTCCAACTATTCACAAAATGTCAAATTCATTCTAAAACCAGTTCTAGTGTTTAAAATAAAAATCTCAAAACTTCATAAACAGCTCTTCTTTTTATACAGTTTGTTGTTAATCAACTTTATCTGTCTATAGTGTGTGTTAACTCATTAACTAAATTATGACTTGACTTAATGTACAATCGACAAAGTTGAATTTTATGACCCACCATAAGCTCATTTTCGTACAGATATTCAAATACAATTAGGTCCACATTCGCGTAAACCTACATATCCATGGTAACGACTTTGATCTTTGTCAATTTGACGGATTCAAACGATTTATTGTCAAAATGGGTCATGATTCGACTTTGTCGATTGTACATCTACATAACATTCGTAGCTCAGCTTCGTACTGAATAGGGGTTGCAGAACCGGTACTTTTTAAAGTTCGGTACCGAAGTTTCGGTACTGGGACATGGAACAGGGATTTCCCGGGAAATTCGGTACTTTCGGTACTCACGTACAAATGTCGCTATTAACTACAAATGTCGATATTAAAGGCACGAGTGCGTGCACACTACATAAAATTATCTAAATCAGTTGAAAAATGAACTCATTACAAATGTGGGTGCGATGGAGTAGTTCATAAAACTTAGTTTTATTTTACGAATAAAACAAAGTTTTATGAACTACTATAATTGACAATAATCATCAGAACATAATCTCAAGGAACCTAATTTAAATGCTTTTTTAAGCTATTGCATAGCTTTTATCGCGGGCTCTGATCGCGGCGCGGCGCGGCGACCAAATCAAGACATTCCCAACAAAAACCTAACGAAAATACCCGACACGACGCATCGTCTAACGTCGTTTCAGTTCGGGAGACTTCGAAAACCATAAAAATATCCGTCATAAAAACAATTTAATTCATCTTACTAATTCTAAACGGCTAGCTACAAAAGAAGTTTTTACAATGAAACCTACTTATAAAATTCTCCTGCAACAAAGACGTTCTATATTACAGTAGTGCATCACAAGTATTTTAATTTTCTTTGTTATGCAAAGCTGTAAAGTTGATTTGGCGCGAAAATTTCGCTACGCTCAGTTTTAAATCCAAGTAGGATTGAAAACTGAGCGTGGCGAACTTTTCAAAGGTACGAGATGCAGAAAATCTTTGCTTCCGAATGCAACACACAACTTTTCACCTCACTAAGCGAGGAAATACAGTGGAGGCGGCTCTGCGCCTCGCCGCTAGAGATTAATAAACCAAATAATTATAAAATACACAAAATCTGAGCATGATTAAAGTTATTCTCTTCAAAATGAAAGTAATGCAATAAATGAATCATAATCCTCATCATAACTGACCCCTTACTTACATTTCTGATTAGTTTTTGTTTATGGAATTCCCATTATTTTCGTATAAAATGTTTTATATCAACAATACTGTAAAATAATAGTTTATTGGATATGATTTGTAACTTTACATTGAAAAAAAGAAGGAAAATAATAAAGTACCGAAAGTATCGAAAGTACCGGGACTGCGGGACGAAGAACCGGTACAGGATTGCTTTAAAAATTCCCGGGATTTCCCGGTATTTTCGGTACCGGGATTTCCCGGTTGCATGCCCTAGTACTGAAACATTGTAGATAGCGCTGATTATTGTAATGTCAGAGCAAATGTTATTATAGACAGCCAAAAAAGTAATCACACCATAATTATAATATTTTTAGTGATTTTATTTTTATTGGCCACATAAGACATAATATTATCTTCTTCGGTGGTATATGTATAATAGTTTTAATGTTATGCCAATATTCCGCAACGAAGTGGGCGTATCGGCTGCTTCGCAAATGTGGCTAATCCACTATTTCAGTGAATTGTGAAAATATTGCTTAACGACGGCGATTGGTGGCGCGGCACGTAGTTACCTGCCTACCGCTAACATTTGCCGAAACTAGCTTGCAACGCAACGCCACCATTGCGTCGTAAGTCAACCTTCGATGTCTCCCATTTTAACACAACATAGCGTTTGTTCGACAAAACCAATCTCATTGGCGTCTGTCAAATTTTACGTAAATCATGGTTTGCTCTGTATTAGGCAATTTTACACTAGCCAAGATGTGTCCGACTGTGGTCAATTTAGTTACATAACAGGCCTATATTTTGGTGGCTGCATTTAATGTTATCAGTATTCAAATTGCTCTAGCCTGACTCGCCATCGTCGCACCGTGTCGCTATCAAATGCATTCAAATCTATTATTCCTTTCGGACCTCTGACATGCGCACTTGTGTCACAGATACGAATTACTAAGAAATAATGCTGTGCTAAAATGCTTTATATGAAACCGTTAAAGTCTCAAAGTCTACCAGACATTATGCCTCCCCCAGTCAGTGCCAATTACAAAAAAAAGTCATTCATTTCATTACTATGAAATATTAAATAATACAGTTCTTGCAATAAATGTGAACGGTTAGAATTTTAAACCAAGTTGTGCAGTAAGTTATCTTATTATGAACAACCTTTCCACAATGAGTTATTTTAAAACCTGTTTGCAACTTCACAATAAGATAATTAGATTCAATCAAACACAATTATGGCGAAATAGGTTAAGTGTTGATATCTAAGTAAAATAAATGGCTATCCAAACCAAACTTGTATTGCTTGACGAAGATTCTACATGATTTTGGACATAAGCAAATTACAAATGGAAAACTTTTATCTAAGCTGGAGAACCTAACAAATCTTGATCTTTGCATGATACGCATAGTGTTACGAAACAGTGTGGGTCATGATAATTATGGAAAGAGAATGTCTCGTCACAGTTGGAGACCAAGGCTTCGTTTATTAACAAAGCTGCTGAAGATACCGACGCTAATGTAATCTGAATTGTCCTCGCATTGTCCGCATATAGAAACGCAGTAATTTTGGGTGATTATGTCAGCTGTTCCAAAGAATGCGTCGGCGTAACAGAGCTTGTGGAACATGTATTGTTTTGTGGAGTATACGTAACGCACGTGGGCTCTTGATCTGCAGCGGAGAAAGTAGCACAGCCGGCGGCAAGGCCGTCTCGTCTCGTCCGGACCCGACCTTCCAACATGCATTTCCGGGGCCAGAACATTTAAATTGATTACTATCACTTACCATTCTGATGTTGTTACCTTTCGTTCATATACTATCACAAGTTGTAGAACATTCATAGGCAATTCGAAGGTCTTCCATCGACAAGCCCTTATCCGCTTAATAGCTTTGCGTAAACGGCATCGTTTCACAAGTCTTTAATTACAAATGAAATCGAATAACCAAGACCGGGACGATACGTAATAATAATTATACTCGTCTTTCTAACAGCTTTCGATCTGTGCTTGTAACAATTAGTCGATACTTTTCTAATAAATATTTAAATTTCAATTAAAATGAACGATTTCAATTCAAGCAATAAGCTGAAGAAGTTTAAAACTATGCCTCGTTAGTTAACTCTTCCCCGCCTACTGCCAAGGTTCGCTTAGGTTGAGGGCAGGGCAGAGCCCTGGTCGTGCACTCATTAACATCTCAACGTCATAAGGCTGTGACCTACATATCCAGAAATCCTTACCATAGGTATGACAATTTTGCCGTTTACCTCAAACAAACCGCATGACACCAAAATAATGGGCACTTTTGTAGCTTGGTGTTGATGAATGATACCTTCAGGAAATTTAAAAAATCAGGTCGAGGGAATGTAACATTCATAACGATGATTAAATCGGTTGCTAAACAGAGGTCGCGTGACAGTCTCTACATGTGATTGCAACATCAGCAGTCGCGTGCATCACGCTGTACTAACCGTACCGTAGATCCGACCTCATGTCTCACTGACATTGTTTAGACGCATCGGAAGCCTCTTCTTTGTCTCCTGTTATATCATACTAGCACTCCGCCCGCGACTTCGTCCGCATGATTTTCGAATTTTGCCTTTGTGAATTTCTAGTCCCGGCGACTTCTCGGGATGCTGTTGGAAAAACTAAATCAATATTCAACAAAAATTCTATCAATATTCCGTCTTAGGTAACACCTAGGTCCTAAAAATTTAAGACTCCTAACTATCAACCCTAATACAAACTTTTAGGGGTCGAATTTCGTATCATCCTCTCTTAGTGAGAACTTGTATCCTAAATAGAACCCCCCTGCAATGTTGAGTCCTCTAATTACAAACACCAAAGACAACCCCTAAGGGGATGAATTTTGTAAAATTCCGCCTTAGTGAGAACCTAGGTCCTAAAACAACCCCCATGCTGAAACTCCTAGCATTTGTAGTAACAAAGTTTCATACAAACTGTCAACCCCATAAACAGCCCTTTAGGGGTAGAATTTCAAAAATAGTGCCTTGGTGTGCATTTACGTCATAAAAGAACAACCTTGCAAAATTTAATACTCCTAGCATTTGTAGAAACGAAGTTTCATACAAAATATCAACCCCTAATTCAACCCCTTGGGGTCTATTTTCACAAAACATCTACATCCAAAAAATAATCTCTATGCAAAATTTGAGTCTCCAAACTATCAACCCCGAAAAAGCCTCTTAGGGGTCGAATTTCGCTAAACCGTCTTAGTGAACATTTAGGTCTTAAAAAGAACCCCTCGCAAAATTCGAAACGCCTAGCACTTGTAGTAAGAAAGTTTCATACAAACTATCAAACACAAATACAAACCCCTTTGGGGTCGAATTTTTGCAAAATCCCGCCATGGTGTCCATCTAAATCTTATAAAGGAACCCGGTGCAAAATTTGAGGCTCCTCGCACTTATATTGACAGAGTTTCATACAAACTGTCAACCCCTAAAACAACCTCTTAGGGATCGAATTTCGCAAAATCCCGTCTTAGGTATTACTTTCGTCCAAAAAAGAACCTCTGTGTAAAAATTTGAGTCTCAATTATATCAACCCCAAAAACAACCCCTTAAGGGTCGAATTTCTCAAAATTTCCACCTTGGTGAGCATTTACATCCTAAAAAGTACCACCATGCAAGATTTGAGACGCCTAGCACTTGTACTAAAAAAGTTTCATACAAACTATCAACCCCAAAAACAAACCCCTTAGGGGTCGAATTTCGCAAAATCCCGTCATAGTGAGCATCTACGTTCTAAAAAGACACCCCATGCAAAATTTGGAATTCCTAGCACCTGTAGTAGCGAAGTTTCATACAAACTATCAACCCCAAAAACAACCCCTTAGGGGCCGAATTTTGCAAAATCCGTTCTTAGTGCTCACCTACGTAGTATAAGGAGGGCCTATGCCAAATTTCAAGTTTCTAGGCCCAGCGGTTGGGCTGTGCGTTGTCAGATCAGTCAGTCAGTTTTGAATTTTTAACCGACTTCAAAAAAAAAGTAGGTTCTCAGTTCGACCTGTATGTATGTATGTATGTATGTATGTATGTATGTATGTTTGTCCGCGATTATCTCGCGTTTGGCTGAACGGATTTTGATGCAGTTTTCAGGAAAGTGTTCATTACATTCTGGAGAAGGTTTTAGTATATAACACTAATAGATATCCAGTGACGTTGCCCGTGTGGATCCGATTTGCTTACTTGGATCGTAAATTTTAAGGGACGATTGCATGTTTGTCCGCAATTATCTCGAGTTTGGCTGAACGGATTTTGATGCAGTTTTCAGGATAGTGTTCATTACATTCTAGAGAAGGTTTTAGTATATAACACTAATAGATATCCCGTGACGTTGCCCGCGTGGATCCGATTTGCTTACTTGGATCGTAGATTTTAAGGGACGATTGCATGTTTGTCCGCAATTATCTCGCGTTTGGCTGAACCGATTTTGATACAGTTTTCAGAAAAGTATTTGTTACATTCTGGAGAAGGTTTTAGTATATAACACTAATAGATATCCCGTGACGTTGCCCGCGTGGATCCGATTTGCTTACTTGGATCGTAGATTTTAAGGGACGATTGCATGTTTGTCCGCAATTATCTCGCGTTTGGCTGAACCGATTTTGATACAGTTTTCAGAAAAGTATTTGTTACATTCTGGGGAAGGTTTTAGTATATAACAATAATAGATATCTCGTAAAGTTGCTCACATAGATCCGATTAGCTTAATAGGATTGTAGATTTTCAAAGACGCCGATTTTATGAAGATTTTTGTTGATTATCTCAACTAAAAAGGGGAAAATAAAAAACTTTTTTAAAAAAAGGGAACCGACTTCAAAACAAAACACAAAAAAACTATAAAATAACTTTTCTTTCGGAAGTCGGTGGCCATAATTATGTCAATGAAATAAAAAAAAAACAAAGCCACCGACTTCCGAAAGAAAAGTTATTTTATAGTTTTTTTGTGTTTTGTTTTGAAGTCGGTTCCCTTTTTTTAAAAAAGTTTTTTATATATATATAGATTCTGTCAATCCTGTCTCTGATAGATTCACATGGATTTCTCCCAATTGCATGCTCAACTCTGTTTCTTCTTAATCTCATGATACTGACTCTAAGAATTGAAATGCTATCTCTTTGTCATAAAAAGATTGGCTCATTCCTTCAGACTTCATATTGTGAGTGCCAACTGATTTTTTTATGACTGTGCTTTTTAAAAAGTAATTAACTTTTCAAACGTCAGTTATTCACAAACATTGTCGATGAATGATGATAGGCACATCGTTCAAAAGCGTAGTGCTGTGTCGATTCTATGTATATTATTGATCAGTGTCCGGTTCTTAATGTGGAGTGGAGAATCAACACGCAAGCCACGGACTCGCCAAACGAGTTATGTTATAAATAATTAATTAATATTTGGCCGGCGAACTCTTTGTAGCTTCAAGGTCGCAGCGGCTGATCTTCAATATTAGTCAATGGGGAAGGCAAGTGTCAAAGTGACAAGTGACAGTTTGGTCCCAAAAGAACTGTCAAATCAAAGGAATTTTCCGAAAAAAACGATTTATTGATGTAAAAGGACTAGATGTTGCATAATAAGCTGTAAAAATGATGGAACATACAAATTTCCGACAATTCACACTATCAAGAATTAATGGGTAGCTGCTGTGACTGCCTTGAGAACAAAAATTGAATTATAACTAAGGAAAAGCTATATAATAAACAAATATCCAGCCTTGCGAAGCCGAGACAGGCCGTTAGTTGAGTTTATTAATGAAATTCTATGATTATACCATAGCTAAACAATCGAATAAACTTTTCAAAATAATATCTTCTTTTCTATTGGAGGTTAAGTACCAGTATTGCATCGCTCCATAAATCATGAAATGGTTCGTCTGGCGGAAGAATTATCACCTGGAACGAGTTTTGTGATAGTTGTGGTGTTAAGAAATTAAATATATTGTGATATTTCTCGAATCTAAATAGAAAAAAGGGGTAAAATTACTGACTTATAATATTATGATATTTTATCAAAATAGAAAGTCAGAAGCAGCATTATATTCTTGTTATAGGAGCGGACAGGTAAAACATACCTAAACTCAAAAATTGAAACCTCAACTACAAGTAATTGTGGATTTATTACGGTAAAATCAAATGTATTACCACTCAATTAAATCACTTTTTTCCTCTTGTAGATGCACCGCGGCGTCTTAATTCTTCTTTTAGTATATGCACTTGCATTGACGAATAATTTTCCATATTCGTTTTATATTTAAACTCAATTTTTATAACAATCAATCTTGTTTGTTTTTTGTACAAGGTAGACAGTAATCTGACGTAGGGACCAACTATCGCAGCGCCATCTACGATTAGCTTTGAGTTGCCATCCCCATTGGCTTTCAAGTTTTTTGTAGATTCATTCTTATTTAAATATCAATTTGTGTCAGATGCTTAGCAACTAAGCAAGTTTCTTAAGAACTTCTTTTGTTGTAATTATAATCTTAGAGAATTCTAGATGTTGCATTTATGTTTTTTTTAATGTTGTTCAGTTTTTTTTTTATCTTGTGCTCGTTTTCATGTAGGTTCATCATGTTAACTTAATGAGGTTTATGATGGCCACTACCTAATGTTACGTTATTAGGGCCACTGGTTAAGGTTGCCCTATGAGCAATCAACGGACCCTTCGCTCATTTGCTACCTACTTTTACTGTCACTTCACCAACGTGAGTACACTAAAGTTATGGAAATCATAACTTAATAGTCAATTTCAAAAATTTTAATTTACCTAGAAGCCAATAAATACCAACAATGTCTAGTGCCGTCATCGACATCAACAAATTCATGACCCTGTTTCTCTGGTACTTAATTCATTATGAATATGTAAACCTAGAGTATTTTAATCAAACTTCGGTCACTACAAGGCAAACCCGTCAACGATAATCTCGTAATAAATTAGATAATATTCAATAATTGTGAACATAGCTATAAGCTACTGACTTATTATTAGTCTATTATTTATCGCTCGTGAATTGATCACTTAAAGTAGATAATAGTTAAGCAAGTTCATATCGCAATGTGGATAGATAAATAAATTAGTCATATACTTTCGATATTCACTTAATAAATACCAAAGAATTATTCTGTTGGAATTTCATTTATTCGAATAATGCGTAACATGTGTCATACCAACTTTGTATAATTTTCACCAAAATGCTACCTCGTACATTTTCGAGATTTATTTTCGAGGTAACTCTGCCTCCATTTGGACTAAAGACGTAAAATTTAAATACTTTTAAAGTGATTTCTGCAACTACGGCCTTTTTATTGAGTTCATTGTCTTACTTAACCTAATCTCACGTCTTATTAACACTGAATGTGTGAAGCAACAAGTGATTAACTAAAAATGCAAAGGATTCATTTGAAATAAAACCGGACAAGACTTTCATAGATACCTCATTAAAATGGAACAAATTTTAATTTAGAATGCAAAACGATGATATCATAAAAGCTCCACACAAAGGTTACCTATTTATTTAGTTCATCAAACATTCAAATACTTGTATAAATAATGTTCTACATTTCTTATACATATTTAAACAAGATTAGGAATACGCCAAGCAAGTAATGTAAAACAGTTAATTGCCGTATAATAATTACATCTGGGTCTGGCTTTGTGGTCTGTCTGAAGTTCTATACAGTAATTTTCCTTGTGCATTACAGAACTATTTTTATTTAGTACCAATGTAAACAGTAGCGCGATACGCCTGCTGAATTAATGTCCCCAATTCAATTGAAGTGTTTCATTAGCACAAGTGGCCCCGATTGCTTCGTTGATCGAGCCCGCTGCTCGACGATCGTCGCAAAACTCAGGCGCCATGAATACTTGCTACTAACAGAAACAGACACGTGATGATAAATTCATGTGTGCTTGTAATGAGGAAGTGGGATAAAGTAAGCCTAAAACGAATTATGACAAGAGATAATAATTCATCATTTAAAGTAATTCCAGCAGACCTGCTTTAGTAATTTAGTTACTCTTGAGTCGGAACTAGCGCTGTTGATGAAAGCACATAATTTTAACCACATATCAAATATTTATGTGAGGCATAAACAGGCTTTTCTAATTTTTTAACGTTAAAACCACTGTAATGTAACTATCTTTCTACTCGAAGACTGTCAAATCCATGTCGTCTCGATTAATGCCTCGTAGCCAATATGGCGACGACGCGGACACTTTGATGACAATGAATTTAGAGGGTCTCCAAGGCAGCGGATTCAACAACTTGGCTGGCCACACTCTCGTGTGTAACAAATAGAATGTAAGTAACATAAACTTACCGACAAACCACAAAACAAAAAGAATTTGAATAAAAAACCCGGAAAAGTAAAGTAATGACAATCTCCAGCTTTTACAAGTGGCTCTCTATATTCTATGCTCTATAGAACTTAACTAGTTCCTTTTACGTAACGCTGAAGTAAAATCTATTGAATGTACAAAAATCTTGGTAACAACAGCTCATTCGGTCAATAAGATTGTGTTGCTAAGTTCGTGATCCGCACAAGACCTTCGCGCGCTGCCGGGTTCAATTAGAGATCACCCAGTTGCGTTAGAAACGAAGTCTCCCATTACCGGCTAGGGTCGTGACACCGCACGTCTAAACGCGGTGGCGTAATATCAGTATTGTTGTCAGTAATTTTCACGTGCAACTAACTTAGAAGTTAATTGTGTGGAATGAACACAAGTATATACTTAATTCGTACGTAACTAGGAGCGGAAAATGTGGGCATTATCGCATTGTACGCTACGTGTGAAGGACAAATGGTAATTAATGCTATGTGTACTATCGAAATTTCATTGTTCAATGAACATTGGGTCGAGACAAGAAATAAATTCACGGTGTATTTTATATCCACAACACTTGGCAGAGTGTTTTGTTAGAATTTCAATTATGTCACTTCCACAGCCTTTGTTCTTATACAATCAACGTGAACTAGTAAAACCATATTTGGGTTGATAACAACATACCAATAAGTCAAGAACCTGATTCATAAACAGCCTCATATCGATACCGAATGTAATAGTTTCATAACTGATTTATTGATGCTTGCATAACACTTCGGATAGCTAATAACCATGAAGTGTAGTCAGTTGCAATAAAAACATCATAAAACGCCAGTAAAGCAGTAATTGCTGTATTACTCTCGCAATTATTTTCAATTATAAGCACACCATCGCTTTGGCAAACGTCGAGAAGTGTACTCTGTCTAATAAAATCAGTTCAGTTATATCGGGCCGTCTGTGTAAGTTTTCCGGACGACTAGCGGCTACGTTTTACTTTCTTATAGGAAGTGCTATCGCTTTCAACGGAGACCGGTTAAGAGTATCTACTCGCTGGATATATTGGGGCTCTATACTATTAGCTTGTAAACAAATATTGTTACCGGAATTACTCGTATCTTCTGCGATCAAAACCGTTTTGGTTTGCTGCAATTTTTTTTTGATTTGCTGCTTTGCTTTGGTGTTTTTGGCCTTTCTACCCTGTTTCTAGTTTTACAATTAAAAAGACGATGAAAACATATTCACATTTACATAAACGCAAATACCTAAGCTTGAAGCAATCAATAGTAAAGCAATCGTTGCTGATTGCGCTTTGGTAATTAAGAAACTTTAAGCATTCCAACTAAATGTGACTTTAGCAATTGTTGGGTCTACAGTCCAACATTCCTATGTTTTGTCCCGTTTATTACTTTTCTCCAGCTCTAATTGAATACCTTTCTTCATTTACTTATTTCTGTTTTTCTTTTTTCACAGGTGAGTCCCGATTACGAGTTGGATGAAATGACTGTCATTGTAAGTTTTATCAATAGTCATCGTAATCAATAATATCAGTATTATGTTCGTCTCGTTTTACTTCATATTTCATTTCTGTTGATTTAATCTGAAAGCAAGGAGATACTGCTACATCATACAATATTCCCTTAAAGTTTTACGTTTGTAAAACCTTCCTTTAGTATTTACGTTTGTAATTATTGCTTAACTAACCCGTTGGTAAGGCGCGTGTACTGTGTTCTTACAGTTTAATTCGTCACTTTGTAAAATACTGCAACGAACAAATTATGACTTGACAGTCCGCGTTCTTCTGTTCTCACATTACAATTTGTGGGTAAACCAAGACCTAACTTGCATTCGAACTCTCACAACTTTCAATGTCCATTCTAAATAATAGACTGGTCTCGCCCACAACCATAATTGTCGAAACTTAACAGTGACTCAAAAAGGGCCAAAGATGCATTAGTCACAGAAAATGTTTATCTATGATAATATTACCTCTGCGTGAGTCATACATGTCGAACGATTTGCGGGGAAAGTATAACCCGGTAGTGACGCAACAATAAAAATTACACGGACAAAGGAATTGTTGCAACTAGACCCGCGGCTGACGTAAGGGCCAACAGCTTGTCACTAATGACCGCTACACAATGATCCGTTGTCATGACGCTTCAGATAGCCACGTTACACGCCATAAATAGTAAACATAATACAGACTATAGGTACGTATGTTATTTGAATTCTGTACGTCTTCAACAACTGCAGCGATCATCACGAACAAATTGTTTACCTGTCCAGTATTGCAAATCAACCCCAAGACGGCGTTGTCTTGTTGCATCTATAAATAAGGAGGTGCTAAAAGCGGCCCGACCGGGGGACGTGCTTCCTCCGCTTTGAGCGGCCGGGGGGTAAACATACTCGAGTTGAACGAAGCCCTTTGTTGACATTTGCTTTACGGCCGCTTCACCTCGAGTCGCGAGCTTTATGGCGCGCGCGCAATAAACACGGCACCCGTAGCGATGCCAGCGCCGCTGACGACGAGGTGAACGTCTGCATGCAAGCGGCACGCAGCCCACCCGCCTTCGCCATAACAACACACATCACGTTTCGCTCACTACTACGACATTACACTAACATTATGAAACCAATATCGTCAAAGCCTTAATGCTCGCGGTGCCGTCCACACCTAGAATTCGCGTTACATTACACGGTGGATTCGCGTTACATTTACACCACTCTGGAAGTCTGGACCCAGCTTTAAACCCACCTACCATTTTGATAAACCGTAGCAAGAAAAATATGTTTGCGGTAGGCTTCTGAAAATTTCTCGGTTTATTTTAATCGTCTTATTCATTTCACCCAATCATGCTTTGTAAATGGACTAATTACCTAACTCTTTCATACCGAACAGTTATTTTAAAAGGGTAACCCTTATCCGATGACGGTTTTATAGGGATTCCATGGGAAAGCCGTTCAATTGGTTGCCATCTAATAAGGCTAACTAGCTAATTATGCACTTAACAAAAAAACCTGTTGTGTTGTACTTGTAAATGAGGGTCCCGCCTTTCGTTTCTGATATTACAGGAATACAAACAAACACTAATCAAACTTTTATCCGGGGTTAAAGCACAGTTTAACGTTTCTGCTTAAAACTTACCAGTGCATTTCTTCCGAGAATCATTTTTATATCCTCGTATTGTTATTGCATTGAGTATTGAGCTGATTGAATTGAGCCTACCAAGAAAATAATACAAACAGGCGTTTTAACGAATTCTCGAAACTTGTCTCCGGTACTACGTGATTTCCTTTTCGCTATGTTAATGATTACCTACTTACTTCTTCAAATACATTTCCATTGTTTCGTCTAATATAATAAACCAGCAGACAATCGTTTGGTAGGTGTTCGTAATATAAATAAAGAGGAGCGGTTGACATGTGATGGCATTTATACCTTAGCCGGTGTGTTCTCGCATTGCAATCACGGCGTGGTGCCCATCTGCATGCGTGCGGTACGCCCGGCGTCCGGTCTTACTCATCTAACAGTCGCTAACTATGTGAACTGCGTGGATACGTTTACCATATTCATAATTATGCTGTACATACAAGCCACCAACGATAAATAAGGATATTATTGTTAGCATAGCATTCTTAATTTCTTAATATTTCATCTTATTTTGGGTAATTAGCTTCAAATACGTATTCTTACTTTGTAACCTCCTACAGGGCATAATTTATTTACATACTGTTGTAATATTTTTTTTTTATATTAAATTAGGTTGACTTCATAAATAATTAAGCGACACAGTTATCAGACTGTTTTGAATCATATGGGAACTGTATAACGGATATCTGGACTATGTGGGAGAGCATTGTATCGCGTTGTTATTTGTAGCGCTTGCGTCGCTATTTTAATATGTTTCATAATTGTATCAGCGTAAAGCGTGCTTAGTAGGCAAACCAGTCTAATTGTGGTAAAATGCGCCACTTAAATAACCATAAGTGAGTAGTCACTACGCAGTGACACCGCGTGAATCACATCCATTGTTCACGATTTCGCGTGAGCGCTCACTAAGCGTTCATTTTTATATTTCAATTATTTGAGGGAAATCTCTATCACGTCCATTATTTAAACAAGTGGAAAATGAATGACGGAACATAGTTCTCAGAGAATTGTATGCAAACTGAAATAAATGACTTTATGTGCAGCCAGGGACGACCAGCGTCGTCAGACACTGAAAGGTTAATGACTACTCTGGCCATTATTAGGAGATTGTTGTTAGGTCTCTGTCAGAGGGGACCGCAACATCTCGGCTGTGATCGTTTTCGCGCAATCATTCAATAAACGTGATGGGATCAATCGCCAAGACCCTCGCTTGACTTCTCAAAGAAATGTACCACTTCTAATAGTTGATACTACGATGCACAACGGTTGTTTGTAGTTTGATCTAAATGTTTTGAAATAATTTTTGTCATGTATTACAATCATTTTTTTTTGTGTTGGCTGGTATCTACTGTAGCCAGTCCGGATGAGAGCAGTGTGGCTGTCCGAGAGTTTTAAATCGTTAAAAGTTCATTTAAATATAGAACGCATTTGATTAGAACCAATTAACGTTCAATTAAGCAGTTCTCTTGTTTGAGTTATATTGTCGTATCAATTGTCGCGAGGCACTCTGTCTTAATGATTCGAATTCATGCTCGTTACTTATGACGGTTACGTTACGACGACCTAGCAAAATGACCACAAAGAAACTTTTCATCCAATAGACACAATTTTAATGATTGCAATAAAGGTCACGTTAGTGTATGGTATTATGAATTAGTCACCACTTTAAACTGTTTGCAAAAACCCTTTTGAATGGCTAGCCGAAATGGTCCTTGTTAGAGAAGAAAACAGTCTATGAAAAACATTTGATAGTTACACAACAGCAACAGTCATTTGAATTGTTAAGTTAGAAGTTTTTGAATAGATTCTGCTGGAAACAAGTAACCTAAATTCGCGTTCTTTGTTGTTCGGTGCCATTGCCCTCAGAGGTTATCTGGAAAGAGAATATATTTAGCGAGACCTCGGAAAGCATCGACAGTAAAGTAGAGGTGTAAATTTTCAGTGATTGCCAACGTAAATACGCGAGCACACGCGTAGTGATGCTCCGAGTTCGATAACCTGACTGACTAAACAATTTTTCAATTTTCATTAATCACGTTGAAGAAAATTGCTCTTAGCAGAATGCACTGTTCATTGTTCACATTTGTCTGGGGTAGTTTAAAAGCTTAAATTGTATAGCAGCACCTTCATGTTCCAAAAATTGCCAAAAATTTACAACATTATTGTTTTTATTAGTCAGAAAGTCGTTGCCCTCTGTACGTTCTGGTATTAACATCTGAATATTTACCATTAATGTTTACTTTTTCAATATTTTACGACTGTAAATTGGAATGCTTACGTCATTCCTTAACTACAATAAAATGCTTTTTGTTTGAATGTAGTCTTGCTTTCGTCTAGAAACATTAGCGTTTTGACTTCCTTGCATTTTAATTTTCCGCTTAAATGGGTATGTAATCGGTATTTTAAGCTAAACTTAAAATAGTCTCGCCATGGAACATTATGCAACCTGCTGCTACCATAATAACGAGAAGCACAAACACATTGGCTCGAGCGGTCGGCGTGTTTTTCACGTTGACAACATCGCGCGCTAACCAAAACAGTACATATCGCAGCATGAGGCGCGACCTGTGCCCGCCGGATCTTTGGAAACGTTCAGCACACCATCCACCATCCTTTGCCCAAAATTATATTTACCAAGCAAACACCCGTTACAGTGTTATTAGTTTGTTGGCCTGAACGTGTAAACTGTTGACGTACAGCCAGTGTCTAAACACGTGTTATTATAATAGGCCAGGCTCAGTCGCGGAGTACGCGCTGCCGGCTGATTACCCTCAGCTTCGAACGCAACGACCGCGGCCATTTGAAATCGACAGTGATTACAATTTTCCCTGGAGCTCGGTTGCGCGAGCGCAACGTCCGATGGAAAGCAGCGTTTAACCAATGTTCCGCTCTGATAACTCTCTAATTACGCTTCGACCGTTTTCCGTCGACACTTGGCCGCCACCAACTTAACCCCTGGCTTTTCACTGCAACATTTCACCCGCGATTGTACTGACACGCTCATTTGTTTGCTTCACTTTCGCCTTTGACGTTACTGTACGGTCATATTGTTTCATTAGGCAGGAATATATTGTAGACAATAAATTCTTCACATAACCATTTGCTTCCCGACATTTTTAGAGTAGGACAAAGATAACTTTCCTCTGTTATTTATTGTTGCCTGTCAGTTTTCCAGTCGTTTACCTTTCGGTAATTTGCGCGGGGTAGAAGCAATCTCATGAAGGACAAATGGATACTGCGCAGACGCAAGCTTAAGGCGCATAGTACCCTCAATAACCTTGAGCATGCGGGCGGAGCTAAACGCACACTTTCATATCTGCACCGCACACACTAATATGTCCCGAGCGTACCGCGATACCTCAAAACGATATCATAGACTATGCAGCGAGGCAGAAACGACGTGCGCGGCTAGCCGGCGGGCGCGGGCTTTTTTGCCTAAAATTTCAGAACAGAATGCCAATTGCACGGTACATTTTTGTTTAGATGAACACAAGATATTTTTAAAAGACTATACGTACCTACTTATACAGCGTGTTTCTTTATTTCCTATAACTTTAGGGTTATATTTTAGACGTAAAAATAATACAAAAAATTCTGCATTATGTGGTCCAAAAATGCATAGTTTCGAAGATATTCTAAATCTATACTAATATTATAAAGCTGAAGAGTTTGTTTGTTTGTTTGTTTGAACGCGGTAATCTCAGGAACTACTGGTTCAAATTGTAAAATTATTTTTGTGTTGAATAGACCATTTATTGAGGAAGACTATAGGCTATATAACATCACGCTATCATCAAAAGGAGCGGAGCAGTAAAGAGAAATGTTTCAATATCGGGAAAATGTATTCCATTTCGAGAGCGTCCGTTGCGTGCGATGCGTAAACGGTTAAACATACGCAAAAATTATGTACTACGGAATTATTCCTGATAAAAAATTCTAAAA
This sequence comes from Agrotis clavis, assembly GCA_954870645.1. Taxonomy (NCBI): domain Eukaryota; kingdom Metazoa; phylum Arthropoda; class Insecta; order Lepidoptera; family Noctuidae; genus Agrotis; species Agrotis clavis. The sequence continues at coordinate 13,139,878 of OX940930.1, forward strand.
TAAAGTCCGCGAGAGCATATATTTATCTTTTAAGGTTAAGTCATTATAACCTTTTTTATGGAAATCAAATTTGATTTTAAGTAATGCATTATTTGCGATGGTATTTTCATTAACACGATATTAATCCTTATCCAAATAAATACGTTAATCATCACAAGCATTGAATTTTGAACAAAATTGCCCTTGACATCGTTTGATTTCAATGAACATCTTAGGAGATATCATAGTTTCAAAATAATACCACAACAAAATTAAGAGTAATACCTAATAGAGCGGGAGCCAGCAACAGATTTCCATGACCAATTTCCTCTCAAGCGATAATTAGCAGACTACATAAGGGAGTCGTATCATAAAGATTCGTGGAAGTCGGCTGCGGTTCCGTCGGTGGGATAAGCAGCAATCGTCGTTCAAACATATAGGAAAAATATATTTTTTTAGTCATTTCCTCCCAACTGAAACCTGGTTTATATCGAAGATTACCTTAAAAAATCACGAAGAATAAAACAAATCAGCTGACTGTACCTTGGTGGAAAACACGTCAGCTGGTCACGCGAACATGTAATTTTTTATTTTTATTTTCAGTGATTTCCTCTCAACTCAAATTTTGACCTGATGATAGGTAACATTAAGTTTTGGATAAAAACAAACGTCACCTGGCTGTATCTCGGTGGAAACATCGTCAGCTGATGCTTTGTAAATTACAAGCAGGACTACCGCTCTCAGCCTAAATGTGCATTCAGTTCAATGTTTTCAATTCCTCCCTACAGAAAACTTGTTTATATTGACGCTTACTCAATATCACGAAGAAAAAATACATTCAGCTAATGTTGACAGACAGTTATGTATCAAAATACAGAGTTATTCTTATTAAGCTGGGCATCAGGGACATATGTGATTCCGTAAGAGATACGAAAAAACTTAGTTAGGAGACTTTAGCTCTTTTTTCATTATAACAATTCTGGCATTTTTAGTTTTTTGGTCAAGTGTCCACTAAAATGAATTCACAAGGAACAATATTTCATCATCATCATCTCAGCCGTAGGACGTCCACTGCTGAACATAGGCCTCCCCTTTTGATTTCCACTTATACCGGTTGGAAGCGACCTGCATCCAGCGTCTTCCGGCGACCTTTATAAGGTCGTCTGTCCACCTTGCTGGTGGACGTCCTACGCTGCGCTTGCTAGTCCGTGGTCTCCACTCTCGTACTTTTCGACCCCATCGGCCATCTGCTCTGCGAGCAATATGGCCTGCCCATTGCCACTTCAACTTGCTAATCCGGTGGGCTATATCGGTGACTTTAGTTCGTCTACGGATCTCCTCATTTCGGATCCGATCCCGTAGAGAGAGAACAATATTTGGATTATTCTCTACGAACAATATTTGGATTATACAAAATATGCAATACCTTAAAAACTACTTAACCGATTTTCATGACACAAACTGTACAATTGTTTTTACAACAAGACCAACACATTAAAATAAAGTCCATTGCAATAACCCCAAAAAACAAAAAAAATACATTTTCAAGTTACGTACTTATGATCAACATAATTATCTCATATAAGATTTATTTTTTAATGCCTTTCGACTCTGTTTCATGTAAAGATCATTTCGTTGTATCGGAAGACAAAAATCAGGACGGCGGAAATTAGTCAAAGGACATCATATAACATTCATCACGCTCCATACATTTTTTGGGCTTTCCTGAAAGTGCCGGCCAAAGTATTGAAAGTCGGCGTTGAGATCACCGCTATGACGAGAAGTGTACGTAGTGGGAGGTGCGACAAGATGTAAATATTGTTTATAAGGAGATTCTCTTAAGATATTTTTTCTAATTAGAATTTTTGATTATGTTATTTGTTTGTGCTAAATTCTTATTAGAATACTGTATTTCTCTAATTAGACTTAATTAAAATACATTTCTTACCGAAACTAACTAGAAAATTGTACTAAAGTTTGATAATTAGGTTAATCATAATTACGTTACTTGAAAATGTATTTTTTTGTTTATGGGGTTATTGCAATGGAACTAGTGATGGGCAATGATAATAATCCGGTTAATATCATTTGGCTAATAATCGATTAATAGCAGTTAGTAGCCAGTTAATAGCCATTATGGATGATAACCCTGCTGTTATTTAATATTTTTAGTGATTGAACCCATGGTTTTCAGGCTTAGGCCTGTCAGATTAGACTTTATTTTCATCATCTTTCTTTGTAGTAAATAAATGTGCAATTTAAAAATAATCGGGCCCTTTTAAAAAGAAATAATCAGCTATTTACGGGTACACTACGATAACATGAACTTCAAAATACCGATTTTATTTTCGTAATTCCGAATGGTTCAAAAATCCTAATAATACCAACTCTAAATGATCAGTATTCGTGTTTTCATAAAAAAAAAACAATATTCCTAACGTAAACTTCTCAAAATACCATGTTTGAATAGATCGAATAACAAAAAGACCGACTTAAATTTTTCAAAACTTAAAAAAAACATGAAAACCGATTATTAAAATACCGATTAATTAGAATTCCGAAAATTTAATTACGTTCGTTCTTGCATCCTTAGTATAGTTGCTGATTACCTCCTATCAAGGAATCTCGACGGAGCCCAGCTTCGTGGGGCTCTTATTTCTGTTTGCAAAGTTTAATGTAACCTAACACTTCGAACCTAACCTGTCCGAGTCCGGGTGCCCCAAGTCCCGAACTCCTTGCATCCTTAGTCAAGTTGCTGATTACCACCTACCAAGGTGGCCCGCTTCGCATGGCTCGTATTTCTGTTTGCAAGGTTCCGAGTCCAGGGGCCCCAAGTCCTGAGCTTACTTCGCTCGCTCTTGCATCCTTAGTCAAGTTGCTGATTACCACCTACCAAGGTGGCTCGAAGGAGCCCCGCTTCGCGTGGCTCGTATTTCTGTTTGCAAGGTTCCGAGTCCAGGTGCTCCAAGTCCTGAGCTCACTTCGCTCGCTCTTGCATTCTTAGTCAAGTTGCTGATTACCATCTACCAAGGTGGCTCGACGGAGCCCCGCTTCGCGTGGCTCGTATTTCTGTTTGCAAGGTTCCGAGTCCAGGTGCTCCAAGTCCTGAGCTCACTTCGCTCGCTCTTTCATCCTTAGTCAAGTTGCTGATTACCACCTACCAAGGTGGCCTGCTTCGCGTGGCTCGTATTTCTGTTTGCAAGGTTCCGAGTCCAGGTGCTCCAAGTCCTGAGCTCACTTCGCTCGCTCTTGCATCCTTAGTCAAGTTGCTGATTACCATCTACCAAGGTAGCCTGCTTCGCGTGGCTCGTATATCTGTTTGCAAGGTTCCGAGTCCGGGTGCCCCGAGTCCTGAGCTCACTTCGCTCGCTCTTGCATCCTTAGTCAAGTTGCTGATTACCACCTACCAAGATGGCTCGACGGAGCCCCGCTTCGCGTGGCTCCTGCAAGGTTCCGAGTCCGGGTGCCCCAAGTCCTGAGCTCACTTCGCTCGCTAATACATCCTCAGTCAAGTTGTTGATTACCACCTACCAAGACTGGTTTGCAGCGATTCGTTTCTGTTAAGGCGCTATCCCTTACCGCGAGCGTTCACCTGTAATCCCTACTTAATATTATAAAGAATCCTTAGTGAGCGAGGGATTCAAGTTAGCCCAAGACAAGGCAGCTTTACTTCCGAGGAGCGTACTCTGCTTTTCACACCTACTGCGAGGAAATGAATTCGATTTTTGAAATTTGATGTGGTACGCCGTACGACAACTTTCGAACGTGAAGTGGGCACACAGCAAGCGATCAGCTGTTGCAGCCAGCGGCCGCCATTACTGCTACAACTCCTTGGTGAAAGTTTTCATACTGTTTTACTTAGCATAATGAAATTCAGTACAATATTATTGCCCGGCTCGAATGGGGGACAGCAATGCCTTGCTTTATTCCTTGTTTGCATGACATATAATTTGACATTTACGAACAAGTGGTGTGATAAGAACGTTATGCGCGTACGAAGTCGCGGGCAAAAGCTAGTGTAACATAAAAGTGCGCAATTTGATGCTCTATTGTCTTCGAATATTCGAATCTGTAACGTTACATTACAGGTGAATGCTCGCGATGAGGGAGTGTCCTTACTGACTTTTAGAATGGGATGTTTATTTTTAAATATTGGCCCAGTTCATAAATATATTGCATTGCTTTATATTTTCTTAGATTTCCCGAAAAATGTGTACTTATTCATTTTATTATTAACACTTTTTCACATACAAAAAGGTGAAAATAAATAAAAAGAATAACAATACATTGAATCACACTACGTACACGCACCCAATTTATATTCACACCCACAGATTTACAACAAAAAGAAAAAAAAAATAGTTTCTTTGACAATACATTAATAGCAGGGTTATTAGCCATTGGATGGCTAATAATGGCTGTTAATGAATTATAATCGATAATAACTCAAAGCATCCGGCTAGTTACCCATCTCTAAATGGAACTAATTTTAATGTGTTGGTCTTGTTTTAAAAACTATTGTACAGTTTGTTTCATGAGAATCGGTTAAGTAGTTTTTAAGGTATTGCATATTTTGTACAATCCAAATATTGCTCCTAGCGAATTCATTTTAGTGGACAATTCACACTTGACCATAAAATAAAAATGCCTTATACTGAAAAAAAAGCTAAAGTCTCCTAAGTTTTTTCGTATCTCATACGGAATCACATATGTTCCTGATGCCCACCTTAATAAGAATAACTCTGTATTTTGATCCATAACTGTCTGTAAACATTAGCTGAATGTATTTTTTCTTCGTGATATTGAGTAAGCGTCAATATAAACAAGTTTTCTGTAGGGAGGAATTGAATTGAACTGAATGCACATTTAGGCTGAGAGCGGTAGGCCTGCTTGTAAATGTATAAGCATCAGCTGACGATCTTTCCACCGAGGTACAGCCAGCTGACGTTTGTTTTTATCCATAACTTAGTGTAAACTATCATCAGGTAAAATTTGAGTCGAGAGGAAATCACTGAAAATAAAATAAAAAATTACATGTTCGCGTGACCAGCTCACGTGTTTTCCACCAAGGTACAGTCAGCTGATTTGTTTTATTCTTCGTGATTTTTTAAGGTAATCTTCGATATAAACCAGGTTTCAGTTGGGAGGAAATGACAAAAAAAATTTTTTTTTCTACGTGTTTGAACGGCGATTGCTACTTATCCCACCAACGGAACCGCAGCTGACTTCCACGAATCTTTATGATACGACTCCCTTATGTAACTAGTCTACTAATTATGACTTGAGAAGAAATCACTGACGAAACTTTGCTCTGGCTCCCGCGCTATAATGACTGCCTGGTCATGTCATAATTGCGGCGGTAAGATCCCTCTTTGAGAAGTGGTTGGAGATGCGCTGCGGCGTCCTCACCTTCAAGCTGACGCAAGTCCTCCCGGGCACGGTTGTTGCGGGAGGTACTTCAGGGATTCGCTGGCAGGCGAGGGGAATGGGGAGTCGTTGGAACGCGCTCCGTGGGTTATTTTCTTATTTGTAGGAAATTTAAAAACGTGGGTTTAAATTTTTTAAATCTATGAATTATTTTATTATTTTTTCGTAGGTATCCCAATCAGCAAACCCTTTCGTTTAATACCCATATCATGGGGGTGCATTTCAAATAGTCAATCCGCCATCTTCGATGTCCGCCATGTTGGATTTAAGACACATAACAAATTTTTTCATATTCCTAACAGCAAAACCTTTCATTTGATACCCATATCATTGGGGTGCATTTCAAATAGCCTGTCCGCCATCTTGGACGTCCACCATATTAGATTTAAGACACGTGATAATATAATATTTTTTGTACGAAACTGAATAAAAAAAACTTGAGAGGTGTCAAGGGACACCCGGATGGAACGAAGTTCCTTTCGATTAATTAGTGAAGGAATTGTAATAAAATTTTATTTTTTTATTGTTATAATAATATTTTTTGATTTTTGTTATTTGACATCTGGGATTTCTATTTTGATAATAATATCGGTTTCAACACCCTCAAAAACAAAGAAAACGACATCCATGATGAAAACCTCGATAATTTTGGCAGCCGCCACTTTGGATTTACATTTTGACTGCAATATTGGATTCAACACCCTCAAAAACCATGAAAACGACACCCATGACGAAAACCTCGATAATTTTTTCAGCCGCCATCTTGGATTTACATTTAAACTGCACCATCGGTTTCAACACCCTCGAAAACCATGAAAACGACAACCATGACGAAAACCTCGATATATTTATGCAGCTGCCATCTTGGATTTACATTTTGACTGCACCATCGGTTTCAACACCCTCGTAAACCGTGAAAACGACACCCATGACGAAAACCTCGATATTTTTTGTAGCCGCCATCTTGGATTTACATTTTGACTGCACCATCGGTTTTAACACCCTCGAAAACCATGAAAACGACACCCATGATGAAAACTTCGATAATTTATGCAGCGGCCATCTTGGATTTACATTTTGACTGCACCATCAGTTTCAACACCCTCGAAAACCATGAAAACGACACCCATGACGAAAACCTCGATATTTTTTGCAGCCGCCATCTTGGATTTACATTTTGACTGCACCATCGGTTCCAACACCCTCGAAAACCGTGAAAACGACACCCATGACGAAAACCTCGATATTTTTTGCAGCCGCCATCTTGGATTTACATTTTGACTGCACCATCGGTTTCAATACCTTCGAAAACCATGAAAACGACACCCATGACGAAAACCTCGATATTTTTTGCAGCCGCCATCTTGGATTTACATTTTGACTGCAACATCGGTTTCAACACCCTCGAAAACCATGAATAATCTTCGCGACTCCACCCCACTCCACTCCACTCCGCTCCGCTCCGCTCCACTCCGCTCCACTCCACTCCACTCTTTGAGCTCTAGCACTCTTTCGCAACGCGCGATAAGGAACTTCGTTTCAATAAACACATTACCCTCCTTTGCGTCGCGCAGTCGGATAAAAGTGTCGTGCCAACTTTTCGTAAGATTTTTTTCCGTCCAGCCCCCTTTCACAACGCGCGATAAGGAACTTCGTTCCAATAAATAATAAAATTTATTTAGCGCATAGGCATACACAAAATTACTTTTATAAAAAAAAATGTGCTAGGGACTCATAGCGTGAGACTTTGTCCAGTAAGTATAATATGTATAAAGTAACATAAATTAGTACCTAGTATTGCTATACGAGTTGAGAATGTACTCTCGCGAACATCTACGGCTGACCCTCAGATCAACTGACCACTAATTATCTAGCAAAGGCATTTGTTACCAACTTGCATAGCTTGATAACGTCACTCCTAAAACAAACCAACTATCTATTAATTTTATGATTATTTAAATGTTTGTTTACGCTATAATAATAATATCGGAATCTTACTTTGCTTGATATAATGTTTGTTGTCCTGCAATAGATGTAAGTATTTTATAATTTTACATTTCTAATTAGGTGGATAAGTTACATCCATCATAAACTGCACCGTTAATATAGATATTTATTTATTTACACAATATTTTAAAATTAACAAAATGTACAATATAAACAGTATTACACAAAAAAAGTATTTACATTCACATAAACACCAGTCAAAGTATCAATAAAGCGTCCATGCGCGGGCGGGATCAATTTGGATTACCTGAAGCGCGTTACTCTATAATGCACACTAACGCAAAAACCACGTAAATACTTGCACAAACACAAACGTGTACGCATAGTCGAACGATAGCGCGAGCGGAGCAGCGAGCGACACAGCCTCCCCGTCTGAATGCTAACGCGTGACTGCCGCGGGCCGCCCTCGCCCGGTTTTATATATGGAAATCTTAATAATTGAATGTTCCTTGTATGAAGTCGGTTAAAAATATTGACTGATTTACATGAGCGTTGCTCACTTTGTAGTAAATTTTAACACCGATTGATCTATTCAAAAATATTTAAAATAAACGAAACCGTTTAGAAGTTCTGAGCATTTATTTGAAAAAAATAGCGTGTTGTTAAATATTTTTTTACAGCTCAACTATTTGTCTTAAGAAAATAAAATTTACTCACATTGTTGTACATGAATCTACAGTAAACATATTTTTTTTTTCAATCTTTACACCCAGCCGTTAATGAAGACGATGCTTTAGAATGTAACGTTTTTACGGCTTAAAAGGCGCGAAGGCCCTTAAGCGTAGTCGGTTATTGCCCACATAGCGAACAATAGGTGCTCATACACCACTAAAAGCATTCGTATGTAATTGTTTACCTACCGTTTGCTGCTAACCGCAAGACTTAACGTCTAGTATAGACTTTGTCGGCATAAGCCATTAATACGAGGCTGTATCGAGTAAACCCTATGGTACCACCTACCACCATATACTCGTATTTATAGAAGTTAATTTTTATGATTTATAATATATATAATCACATCATGGAAATAAACGAGCGTAGTTCAATAATACGAGTAATTTGTTCGTTGTATTCCAAAACTCAAGTGTTTGCGTGTTTACGATCCCCGGACGAGGTGGAGGCGAATAGAATATACAATGACGTGTCATTCACATCGATTGAGGCCGCATACAAGATGCGGCGTATCATACATTATGCATAGAGCTCGTGTTCCACGTCCAGCTCAGATCCAATCCGACCTTCATGCTGCTCTGGTCTCGCCAAAGATATTTCAAATCATACTGTTACTAAGCGGTAACGATTAACAACGGCTTATTAAACTTCTTGCATTCCTTTACATACTAGCTATCTGATATTTTCTTAGTCAACCCTTAAATGCAGCACTTTGGTAACATGACAGCCGATCAAATACCAGGCGTTCAAAAGATCAGAATTGTTATTTAACATGACACGTGCGACCGTTGCCCCTCATGTGGAGAAGTGTCGTCAAATAGCTCGGCGACAATTATTCGTCATAGTGGCGAGGCGACAAGCTATGCCTGAACAATAGTGCACAATCACCGCGATTGTGGCCGCCGCGCCCGTGTCAACTGCCTCTCGCGTGAACAACCAGCATTGTTATGGTGATGCTCTGTAGCTTCAGGTTCGACGATCTGGGAAAACAAAAGATACGCCACTCATTTGCATCTCTAAACGTTACTCTTCTAGAAAGGGAATATTATGGGAATTGGGAAGTTTACCGAAATAAATAATTCATGACAGGGTTCCGGATGGCCTGTGGTCGTTATAAACGAAACATTAAAATTCGACTCGCCCTCGGGCCTCAAAACACCATTTTGAAATTCGGTTAATTGGTAGTATTAACCATTTCAACATGTAGACCATTAGTGAAAACGAGATGAATCTGAGCAGGTAGACGACCAAACCAGCTCTCGGGGTAGTTTTTTTTTGTTAACTTAAGCAGGTACCAAGCGACCCTTCCAAATTGTGTACAGTTTTTTCTACTACACAAATAAATCTACGATATTGTAATATAACGTTTTCTCATGTACCTTTTGGCAGTCTTTTTTGTGGAATATTGTATTTGTGTGCCCAACCCGTATTATGAAAACTTAAAAAAAATATTAAAGCGCAAGTCAGCTTCCCAAACTTTTAGTAACAAATTATTTTGTCATTTTTCAGAACCAATCTCGGCCAGTGCAGACCATGAACGCCACACTGAGTGCGACCCTGGGGCCAGTGGGCGCCGGAGCAGTGACAGGCACCGTCAACTGGGAGCAGCACCCGGTGCTGGCCCGCGCCGCGTCCGTGCCCGCACACCGCGCGCTCGCCGGCCTGCTGGACCGTCTGGGCCACCGGCGGCTTGAGCGCACCACCAGCGAGCCCGCGCCGCCCCCGCCCGCCACCAGCAGATACAAGACCGAACTCTGCAGACCCTTCGAGGAAGCCGGCGTTTGCAAATACGGCGATAAGTGTCAATTTGCGCACGGCATGCGAGAGCTGCGCAACTTGCAACGTCACCCCAAGTACAAGACGGAGCTGTGCCGCACGTTCCACTCGGTGGGATTCTGTCCGTATGGGCCGCGCTGCCACTTCGTGCACAACGCGGAGGAGGCGCGGCGCCGTGAGCCTCCATCCCCCGGCGGCTCCCTGGCGTCGCTGTCATCGGGCGGCTCGCTGGCGTCGTACATGAGCGACGGGTCGCGCTCGCCGCGCTCGCCGCACTCACCGCTGGCGCCGCAGTCTCCGCTAGCGCCGCACTCTCCACCCGCCATGTCTCCTCCCGCGCAGGCCACCGCGTTCGCGTTCCGCCGCGCGCAATCTCCCGAGCCTGAAGAAGAGCGACTCCCTGTGTTCAACCGTCTGTCTTCGGCGTTCGGGGACCTCGTGATCGCCTAGAGCCCTACGACCGCCTAGTCCTAAGTTAACTTATACCGAACATAGCTTAAGGATCGTCCGTCACCTTAGTGCCTACTCGACGTCTTCCAGCCAGCGCCCGAGCGGCGTCCGCTCGTCGCGCCTCGCGCACACGCACACCCGCTCAACGAATGATCTCCAGTTTGTCGATGCTATTTTGCTACTTCGCCTTGTAATTTATAAAGTTAACGAAACGAAGTGTTTTCTGGCGTCTCGAAAGTTTGCGGTGTGAAGTATAGTGGTTTCGTACCTACATGTTTTTAGTTATCGGCACGCACTTGTAAATGGCACCTTATAATATTAGATATTTATTGTGTAGCTCGCGGAAGTCTTCCCGATGATCCTCCGCCGAGCGGTGGTCTCTGTAAAGTTAGCTTATAGAACATTTTATTTATTTCGTACTGCCTATCCGCGCTCGGTACTGTACCGCGAGAAGGCGCTCGTGATCTATTTTTAAGGGTTTAAGATAATAATTTATTATTTATTTTGAGTCTCTTTAACTGTAATAATTATTTTATTTTGTAGCTAGCAGCTGCGATGCCGCACCGCATACGGACGAGGCCCGCGTCGACGGGACGTGGCTCGTTACCATACACAAACTTGACTGTTTCTGTGCCTGAACACAGATGATACTATGTTAATACAGTCACCCATATATACTAAACTACGGACAGAATCAGTCGGTCTACAACTCGAGAGCTCGATGGGCTTGTGCATCAAAGTATTCCAGTTTCATTAATCTCGAATATTATAGCCGACCTCGGCAGACAAAAACCGAAAGTGCTCATTCGTGGCTGCGTGCCGTGCGATAATTTCTGGCTAGCCGACACCGCTAGCGATCTCCTCCGCGGCCCATCTGAGAACTATCGGCATGACCGCTCTGCGCTCGACTAGTCTGCCAAGGCCTTTTTTTTCTTTTTACCTCGTGCGAGGAGGACGAGATGCGGCCCGGAACCGGTTCCAAGTTTTGGTGATTATTTTTGTAGTGGTCGCGCCGAGTCCCTGTCTCGGCGCTCGCGTCTGCCTCGCAAAAACCGCCGGGAGCGAGCCTCCCGAGCGCAGGCCCGCCGAACTCTCGAGCGCTCGTCCATAACCTGTATAGAGATATGACAACAATATTATATGAAACATGTTTATACAATTGTAGCCGGCGAGCGGTCGCCGCGCGGGGCGCGGGCGTGCACTCCGCTCGCTCGCGCTCCGCCTCAAGTGTGCCTTTTACTTTATAAACGAGATAAATCGATTTATTTAATTTTTAGTTGATCGAGATAGATTATTGTTTATTTATTGTCTCCTTTTGAATATAATATTCAAATTGGCACAGTTTAACTTTAGTCCTACTTTGACAGAACTAAGTGATTAGTTTCCAAGTAGCATAGTTTTCTTTTGAATTTAAAGTGTGATATTTTATAATATTTATATAAAACAAAGTTTAAACTTTTAATTAAGGGACCAATGTAAGTGATTAGGAGAAATTCTGATAGAACCATCGTATGCTATCGAATCTTACCAAGAGACTGTATCCTCGCGCCACATGTATATTGATGATATTTTTGTAACATGTCAGATCTATGAGTTCATATAATATAATATATTACAATAAAACGACATTTGACCAATACTGGTTTTGTGTTTAATTATTATTCAGCTTTATAGAACCGAGATGGTATTTTATTTTGTTTTACTATTTTTAGTTTCAGTTTTTCTCCCTTTCTTTGCGAGTCGTTGCATGGTGACCACAAGATAATAATTTTGTACCTAATGTTAAGGAAATTTTAGTTATAAGCGTTCATAAAGATCACGATTATTATTTATTATCAGTTCATTACAAATTATAAACCATTAAAAACTGATTTATTTAATTTCTTTTGTATTTAAACCGACATTTAAGTTGTACGATTTCTTGTAACTTAATGTTTAGTAATATATCATGAGTCATATAATATAACAGGTTAGTTAGTACCTACGACACTTGTAATTAAGTATTTAATTTTTTTAATTTAATTCCAATGTAAGTTAATCTTCCAAAAAATGACTACTACGTATTCTATTTTCTTATGGACAAACAAATTAAGTATAAAGCTTAATTATGACATTTTTCTTGTAAGTTTCCTTATTTCCATCTGCATTTTTATTGAATTATAGTCAAAATAATGTTTAATTTTGTTTTTATTTTTTGTTTTCCTTTGTTTTATTCCTATCCTAATATTCTGTTCCTCCTCCATTTAGCACATTATTAGTCGTCTTACACACACTAAGAACACACACTGTCTAGAAAGAAGGTGACTCATCAGATGATGACTTAGGTACAAAAAACATGGAAAGAACAAAAGTGCCTATTAAGTACTTGATTGTACTTACAAATCATCAGTAGGATCACGGACCCTCAGTCCTCTCGAGTAACCCCCGAGCTTCACCCACGTGGATAAAGGACAAACTAGTTGAAGCACAGTTTTCTTGAAACATACCTACAGAACTGACAAGATGGATGAAAAAATAGAATTTATTAATCAATCAGATAAAAAAAAAATAGACCCATTATTTTTCTTCTGTTAGGTACATAAACCTAAACGTACGAAGTTAGTTAGGTTTTAAAAATTAATAATAGGTCACTTCTAGTTCTAAGTTGATAATATTTCATAGTTCTCACGTCAGCAGCCCCCCCCACTCCCGATAAAAAAAAAGTTGTAAGTAATAAAATTTTGCAATTTATTGATGCTGTCATCATGCCTGATGATTTACCACTTTCTGGTGCACCCTTTATTTTTTTTTTGCCGTTTGATTCACTAACTGATTTAATTAATGAATGGCTTCTATAATATGGGAAAACCCACATTAACAAATTTGACAGAAACGGAAATTGCTCATGAATAAACATTAGCACAATGAATGGCGTAATTTTATAAAGGGCCGATTACACTATACGATTCATCGTGCCCTAAGTCCCTAATTTTCGATGGATTGGGTGGTGTGATCGCTGTTAGGCTGAGGACACTAACAGCCTAACAGCGATCACACCACCCAATCCATCGGAAATTAGGGACTTAAGGCACGATGAATCGTATAGTGTAATCGGCCCTTAAGAAGTAGATAAACACTTAAAAAAAACTCGCGCTTGTATGTGTGTAGGTGTGTAGACTGGGCAAATGTTTAGGTACCTAGGTACCTAATTAGTCGTTAGTAGGTATTATAGGAAAACGACTTCACCTGAAAGTGGAAACTTCTGCTAAAAATGGCGCTTTGAACAGTATCTAACCAACAACTTACAGAGTAGGTTAGGTCTTACAGAGGAACCATTGATACTAAACGGGATAAATCTTTTTTATGCCTGAAGGGTGAATCATCATTCTGTTACCTACTCGATCCCATTCATTTGGAGTCGAAGCCATGCGTTTCTTTTTCCTAACCTAAGTACTTTAACCTGCTAACGGGCTAATTTTTTACCAAAACTAGGAATTTTTGTAAACGTGAGTGCGTTTACAAACAAACTCACATAGTTATGCGCTGAACTAGCTGTTATGTTTGCATGCCTATTTCTGGTAGGTAACTGATTGCCAGATTTGAACGTTAACTTACTAAAACCCTTTCAAGGAAAATGTTTTGCTTACCTGATGATCAAGGTATGAGGACCAAAACTTTTGGTGCACTGGCTAAACGCGTGTCGTTCGTGGTTTCGTTCGATCCCCGATAAAATTGTATGACCTACAAATAGTTGTGCCGGTTCTGGGTATTTGTTTGAAAATTCCTATAACAGAGTAGGTAGGGACATATAATTCTAGCAAACTAAGGAAAAAGGAAACAGAGGGGTTCCTACCAAGTTTCGCATCTACAAAATGCCATTTGTGTAACCTATTTATTCAGTGAATAACAAATATTTTTGTTCCAAGTTCTGCCAATACGCAGTAAGTTAATACCTGCATTTGTAACAACAGACAACAGTTGCGATTAAATAAAGGAAATGTCGAACAAAAAATGTTAAGTCGCAATACCTACTATTGTTAAGGCTTGCAATCGGTCGGACTGGCACAGTATAATTGAGGGTAGGTAGATAATAATTAAAATTTTTAGGTGACTAATACCTATGTGCTTATCAAAAACAATGACTCAACTACACGCAAGTCTATCTATTATAATATATAAAGCTTCTAATATAAAACTGACAATGATTGCCTGTGTTCCTGAGCTAGTCTGTTTTATGGTCAGGCAGTTTCAGCAGTGTTCGCCCACGTGGTCCCACGTGAGCCGTTTTTCCGAGATATAAAGCCGCAATCCATCATTGTACCATAAATGTTCAGCTGTTTTGGCGTCATTGAGTAACAAGCATTCATCTAAACTCGCATTTATAATAATATAAGTAAGATTTCTAAGTACTTATTCAATATCGTAAAGCGATGAGATATTCGACGTCATGCCATTGGCAAACAAGGAACATCAGTACAATGTCTTTAAAGTTCAAGAGCAAGGTACTATGGATGAGCATTTACTTCCTGTAAACAATAACTTATGTCTCCGCAATAATTTGCGAACTCGGCCCACCTCTGGCAGTGAGATGGCAGTATAAAATAGCAGAAGATATGTATAAAGAAATATTGTTATTGATAACGTTTTATGAAATATGATTCATATCAACAGATATAGTCAACCTTACAAAATGACATTTTTGGGTATAGAAGAAATAAAAACATGACGATAAATATTTGCCATAGAAACCGTTGACCGTTCAGAGGGGGCCTACTATTAACTTTTAAAATATGTGCCAAGTGCAGGGCAGTTCAACACAGCATGTTAACCTGACAGGTTTTATGTTTGTACCATGAACATTTCCCACTGACCTGCAGCATGCCAACTTTTGACCTGCTTCATAGTCTCTGGTTTGTAAGGTGGCAGCACAGATTAAATAAGATTATAAAAAACAAACGTTCTAAAATACGTAAGCGGTTTTACGGTTTTTATATTAATGAAATATTTTCTTATGATAACAGTTTGAAATAAAAAGAGTGATGAAGGCAATGTTGTTTCGTGGCAAAAAAAGTAATTTGACATTATTTAGGAGAGCAAACGCCCTTCCATCCACTTATAAAACTTGAAACAAAAAAGTTAACTTGACACTTCACATGTATTTTCGAACGCACTAAGTACCTTAATAATTTACGAGCCAATTTTGAAATTTATGTGGATTTGTTTTTGTAAAGTTTAAAGATTTTGTGTTAAATGAAAATAAAATAGACATTAGTTTTGTGGCCGTGTCTGTGAGTGGTAGGCAAGCGATATTTCTAGTGTGACTTTTGTGATGGCTTCAAGAAGAGTTTCATATGAACAATTAGAAACTTTGTGGGATTTTTTGAAGCTCATAGGGATATCACTATGGGCTACAATAAAAGTGCTCAAGCTCGGGAAATGTCCCGAAGGATGTGGACTGATTGTTGGTGGTGCTAATTACTGCTAATAAAGATCGGAAAACTTGGGCAGCTGTAAGTTTTATAATTCAATTAAATAGATTTTAAACGTAATTCCTAACCTGAATATATTTGATTTGAATATAATATTATGTATTAATTATTATTAATCAATCATATACTATTACCAAGATCTTTAAATTTATTTTTTGTTTTTACAGTATTGGATAGATTACAAAGGGAAATTAAAAAGGAAATGTGTCGCAATCCGAATGTCACAATCACGCACATGTGCAGGGGGACCAAGTGAAGCAAAAATTTATTAACAGAAAAAGAAAAAAAATATCGATCAATTCTTGGTGTGCTTATGGTGCAGGACTCCCAGGAATTCAAGTGGATCCATTAATAGACACAGAAGGCAGTCATGTAAGTAGACTTTTTGTAAATAAAAAAAGATTTATATTTCCAACTTTATTAAAGTAGCAATGGTGTAACTAAGTACCTACTATAATTTGTTGTAAAAAAATGTTTACAATTTTTTTTTATAATTCTCACATAATTAATCACAATATTCAATTATAAATTATATGCTAAATTATCTACATCTACCCTACAGTATTATTGTTTTGTTTGACACACAATATCTATGAGAATTAATAATGATATCCTTATAACACATAGAGGTAGACACATTTACATTTAAGAATTAATTTTCAGCCTATTCAACTATTAGATCACCCTTTTATTTACATAGCATCTACAGCTAGTAAAGAATACAAAAAACCTAATCATTTATTAAAATAATCAAAGAATAACTTATATTGTAACTAAGTTTTGTAATAATTATTTTCAGCCATCAACATCAAGAGCTCAAGATGTATCCCCATCTATTTTGTTTATGCCTGAAGAAGCTGTGGGAGAAAACGTTGTTGTTGGACCGTCCGTGCAAGTACAATAACCGACCCAGAAGATCTTGGAGATCAATACAATACGTCGATGACACAACCCACTCAGCCAGCAGAAGCAATGACGTCTGCTCAGTCCCGGAGACGGCGGCGGCGCGGCGGCGTCGGTCGGCACCGGTTCAAAAATCTGAAATAAGTGAATCAAAGTTGTACTATCACATCAGATTAAAATAAAAGTGTTGGAGTTTAGTAAAAACAAATCTATCCTACTTTAACACTATAGTTCTCTTTCACTAACTTCTTCTTTAACACTATATTTCTCTTTCTAACACATAAATATTGTTTTTATAGATCCCTTGTCACCACTTAACTGAAATCCCAACTGTGTAACAGTATTATATCAAAAGAATTTTACAGTAGATAGGTTTTCAACTCACCCAATCACAGTTGCTCACCGTTCACTAGGACGAGTTGGGAATTTTATATATTTTAGCCGAAAATGTGGTAGATTTAGGCATTCTGTTTCTGTTGCGATTGCAGTGGATACTGTTTGCTGTGCAACAGAATGTGCAGCGATATCACCCGTTGGTCTTTGATATGAACCAGTCGCGTAAAAAGATAATGCTAATAAAACCTGAAACACATAGCATCAAGTATATTAGTATATAAGCCGGATAAGGAGAAGGATAAAAAAAATAGCCGACAGTACTAACCTTGACCTCAATCGACTAATCTGTTGATTTTGTAGGGCGTGGCATGAAAGCTCGTAAGTCGTAGCCCATTAAATAGATCAAGTGCAAGCTCTTCAGTGAGCCTATAGCGTTTTACAAGTTTTCTTAAAATGCTTCTTTGCATTTTGGCTTTTTGTTTAGCGCTGTTGGAACGATAATCTTCCTTGAGAAACTCAAAAATTTCATCTTCATCACACATCTAAAATAAACGGTAACACAGTGCTTAAATTAGGATTTTATATATTTTACAATACTTCGCCCGAATTATATTTTATAAAAAAAATCACAATTAATGAATTACTTACGTTTTTGCTGTATTTTTTAATTAAAACAGTTCAATTAAAGTTCCTTTCGCAAGGCTGCAAATTATGATGGCAGGGCAGTTCAATTGTAGAATGTTTTTATGTCAAAAAAGACTTGATGGTAAGGATAAGTCGCAGGTCAGTCGGCTGAAATGCTGTGACGTAGTCACTCACCGGCTTAGGTCACGTGATCGCTGGCTCGCCTGCTACTTGGCGCGCTCATGGTACAAACTAGCACGACAGGTTATTTTTCGTCTAAAATTGACCTGCTATAAGAGTTCATGGTAAGCCCCCAGTTCGCACGTAGTACCTCCCTACTTGAGTGTGGTCGTGGGTAAAACAACCTAATTCACATTGGATATACTTAGTTATGTACTTACATTGAAGTGGATGACTGCCGCAACAATAGGTCTGGGTAGTTATTTTGTTTGTAATTGAAAAAGGAAGAAATGGCGTGCACTAATGGAGCAGACGGACTAGTAGCTGAGGACTGCTTCAGATTGAGGAACTTCAAAACTTACCATGACAGTAATTCTAGTCTGGTCCACACAGGCAGCACATAATGAAAACTCGCCATTTTAAATCCATAGGTTTCTCTTTAGTTCATTCCATGTGGTGTTTTCTGTGGTTGCAAGAGGCAGGTTTACCTCTGGACCGCAAGGGTAGAGCTGATTGTGAGGAAGATAGGTATTCAATTCAATGTAAAACGTCCATAATGCGCGGGTATTTATTTTATTTACTTACTTACCTAGTAGCAACAACATTCTAAAAATGTAATACAAAACACAATGGATTTTGCTTTATTTTGAAGTCAATTATCTGCTCATAAAACGAATCATGCGCAACTTACAAGAACAGGGGTTCGTTTCGTAGTAAGTAGTAAAATGATCCTTGTTTAAAACGAAGCCAGGCGTCGAGTTCCTCTGGCTGAGTCGGCGACTCTTGTAACCGAACACGAAGATAAGGACTGGCCTTGACAAAACAGTAATATAGTAACGACAGCCGATAGTAATTTCACGATTAATCAAAAACTACTTTAAACTAACCACATAAAGTTGATAATCCCACAGAATAATTGCCACAAACGCAACGATGAAGTTGTTATGTATAACGGATGTTATAATCTGGTGCTCGACGAACAAAATAATGAACGAGCTTGTGCTGGGGTCATAAGATCAGGCTCTTAATTAGGTAGCTAGCTCAATAATAAAGCTAATGCTAAAATAACTAAGGAACAGTGATGCATTGTTGCCTGAACTTATGTATAGAAATAAAATACCACGTGGTCGGTGCAATCGGTGCAAAATCGTTTTCAATGTTTGATTGTAGATTTTTCCAGAACTCAATAAGCAAAATTGCATCGTCGTCATCATTCTCCTGTACCTACTTAGGACATCATCATCAGTCTGCAATACGTTACATTCACGGATGTCTAATTAAGGAACGAGGTATCTTCAAAGCATCATCTTCACTGGCAGCCCTGATCCACACACTGGTGAGTATAAAGAGCTTCTGATCTCCTTCATTTCGTGTCAAGCTTCCCTGTGTTAAACACGTCCAAACCAATATTTACCCGCAAACTTCTGGATTTCGTCCTTCCACCGGACCATTGGTTCGCCAACATTTCATCTACTACCTTTCGGTAACAATTCAGTGAGAGCTCCGCTCCACAGCTCTACTACTGATTACCACATCTTGCCAAATCTCCTGACGACCTTCATAACATACTTCCGAACAATACACTTCGTTTCTGTAGTTCCACAAGTGCAATCTAAAACCTGCAATAATCACTACACGTGGCTCTGGGATCATTCGATATCAGTTTTCACCTATTGTCAACAATAATGACGCTTGCAGTTCCGCATGGGCCATTACAAATCCAACGAAGAATGAATGTATAAATAGGATGGAATGTGGGGCATGCTATAACCATGTTGTTAGTTCCAAAACCTGCAAGTTAAAGTCAAGCATTTGTCCGTATATCAACTGACATTATCACATCCAAGAAAGTACCTAAATACTTAACTCAATGTTGGTTCAGCGATAATAATAATTACTGCTGGATGCGTGAGGGCGACCATTATCTAATATTTGTACAGAATACTGATTAGATAACGAAGGAGATGTATAAATAGGAACGAACGAGGAGTCACTAAACTGATTAAATTGATGGCAGTTTGAGAAGGCATTACTGTTTTAGAAATTGTATTTACTGAAAACGATTACCTAATGAACTTTTTAGCCATTTATGAATTAATGGAAAACCATTAAAACATTCTTCCTGATTTGCATCTTGTAATTTAATAAATTATGCTGTTGTAATGACTTATTACTTTTAATGAGCCGATCGACTCAGAAGCTTCATCTTCCGCAATATTTTTATTACAGGATTAACTGGAAGTCATATTATGCATAATTAAGTGAACCTCTTGCGGGGTAATAAATAATATGCGTATTTATAAAGGCTAAAGAAAAATGAAGCATAAAACTGCAACAGTGCAAGCAGCGTAACCGCATCCACACTTATTGCATGCGGACGGATTAAACTGAAAGTTATTTATATTGACATAAAACAGATAGAGGTGAGGTGAAACTGAATGACGGATGCCTCACGTCCGCTTCCTGCCCTGAAATATTTGGAAAGTCACGTTTTTCAAGGGTAGTTGTAAAAAAGGAAATCACAAAATTTGCATTCCGTAGCGACAATAAGCCGCAAGCCTGGCCGTTCCGTGTTTATTTATGGGATTAACAGAAGGGCAAGCGGACGTGATAAGAGATTTTGAGGGTACTGTTGTGTCCACAAAATATACAAGCTCCGGGTAGTGTGAAGGTAACTGATAAACTAAGTAAATTGAACAGGACACTTGAGAGGTTTATGTATACCATGATAAAAAATATCTGTTGCGATTGCTTTCAAATATTGAACGGATAGTGTATGTCTGCACTACTCCTGAGCCCTGCCCTCACAGGTCGAATTTGCACATTAAAAACTCAATAGAATACCAGAAATCATAAATGCACACTAAATTAACAGTTTACGAGTGTGTCTCACAGTCTCACTATTGCACAACCCTGGCCAATGTTTTCTCTTGACCAAATCTGTCTGCTTCCACAATTAAGTTAAATTTTAAACGATTTCATTAAGCGCAATATCTAATCTTAGATTTTACAGTTGAATTACTGTAGAGTTTTGTTCATTAGAGAGACGTTGAACAAATTGTGGTAGCCCTAGGAGCGTTGCGACGCATATTCTATTACAATAAGCCTAGCTTAGAGAATGCTGTATCAACGGTTAGGCACGGCGACAAGTGACCCGCTACCGGGTGAACGCAATATAAATTTTACTGCTGGATGCCTGTACTATCGTATACAAAAGCGATATGTTCCTGAATAAACCTAATCATTATTTTTCAGTATCTATTACCTCAACAGATGGTATTGTTTGAACGTTAACGTCAAAGTATACCTATGTGATTTTGGTCAAGGAAAAATATCGCAAAAATTGGTAATTGGTTTGAGAAACAAAAGTCGCTTCTAAATCCATGGCGTCATTTGGCAAAAATCGAAACAATTTTGCATGGTATTTATTTCATTAAGTAATTGTTAATCTGAAAATGTGCAAATTCATTTCCATGCGAGCCTGGGAATTGGATAGAAAGGGTCAAGTGTGAGCTTAGGTTGCCTCATGATTAAGTACCTCTAATGTATATTGAAGTAATTTATGAAATATTTTTGAAAAGAAGTTATTCTACACGAGTAAAATCTAGCAAAATGTGATCGAATACAACGCTAAACCTTTAATTTTCTGTAATAAAAAGGAACACTGCAGAGGTGGCAAGCCGTTAATCCCAACACATAATCACACTTAACAAAAAAAAAGTCAATAAGAAAACCTGAAACAAAACATTTTTAGTTAATTGAATATTTTGTGGGTAAGTATACTCGAGCAATACGGTTGGCAGGAATCGAGACAAAGGCTCGTAAAGATACGCGACGTATCGTTCGCTTTACGTAACCCAGGCACTCACCTCGGGCGCACTTAATCGCACTCATACGCACTCACATGCACTAAGGCCTGCACTGCATGCACATAAGGTTCATGCACTTTTCTGTTTGGTCTTAATTAGCCGTTATTAAGTTGGGATGTTGATGTTGGGTTCAAACTTTAACAATCAGAAGTAACCCAGTTTTCAGAAAGTTAAATTCCCAGGGTTCGAAACGTATTTTTAAGAAACGTTGTACTAATTTACTTGATATTGTAATTTACTATTAAAAATCATGACGTTTTACAATCAAATACTTTTAAGCTCGAATTTTGTGTTTGACTTCCAAATCTTCCAAGAATCAAGATAGGTACTAGAGGTTTGACATCAATTATTTGTCACGTGTTAAAAGATAACAAAAATCTCAAATCCGTACAAAAGTGTGTCACATTATAATATAACGTTTTGCTAATGCAAAAGGTACAAATCAAATTCTGAAATACCGTAGGTAAATGAATTCTAAAATGTGCCAACGACACTGTATCCCCGCTAGCGGTCTCATTAAACATTTATAAGGCAGGAATCCTGGTACTAAGTTATAATCTAATAATAGAAGAAGCTTTCTGATGAGACAATGCTTATTATTAGTACCTTTACCGGTTCTAGAGTTGTATTGGGTTTTTCCTTCATGAATTGCTCAGTAGCACCCATGAAGTTTGTATTTGTGCCCCAATCGGGCAATAGACACATGGAAAATAAACATTTTAATGGCGAAATGTGGGTGTTGTGCAGATATACCTCTGCCTAACCTTTGTGGATGACAGTAGGCGTATTGTTATGTTGAAGAAAAATTAGGTAACATAAGTTACAAACAACGAAGTAAGTTTGACACTTTGGCTCTCAAGCCTTACAATACGCTGATGTAATAATCGGGTGAGGCAGTACATTAAATTTAATAAAAGGTCAAATTCGCACCGATCGTCAAGAGAAGAATATTAAACCATTGCTAACTTGAGCATAAATCAAGCGTAGTGTGTGGGCCGCACATTTAGCGATAACCCGCGATTTTACAACAGTATCGATGATGTCACCATATTCCCTCCATCTGTCGTATTTGACATTCGACTGCAATTTTCGTATTGACAAAATCAAATGTTTTTAAAAGAGATCTCAAATTAGCTCGTTAAACCCCTCGTCTGTTCTGAAAAGGGATTTCCCTGTTTTCAGTTTTTATTGGTCCTCCCTGTGTGGAGCAGAAGGGACTGTCAGTCTCCTACTGCTTACGGCAGGGCCATGTTTATGTCTGATCAAACTATGAATTGCAGAATCTACTTTGCATGAAATAGTATTTTTTTTGTGTGGGAAACGGTGGATGGCCTGTGTAATGTGTATTATATGGCTAGTAAGATAATGACAAAAGATAGAGTATGGAAGAAGAAGACATGATGCATCGATCCTACATAAATTGGAATGCGCTTATATGGCTGCACGTATGCCAGTTTCCAGCTGAAAATGATACTTATCAATATGGGAAACATTTCTTTAAAGTTAAACATAGTTCGCACTGCATTTTGAGCATATGTCGCAGTGCAGTTCATAGCCCTAGTTCTGCTGTGACTTTAGAAACTAAGTTTACATTTACATAATATTACTATGCATATGAAAATGTCTACAAACAGTTTGTTTGCACTCAAATAATCGCCGTCCCGATCCATTAATGCCGCTTTAACATATTGCTAGCAAGCGATAAGTGCGATAAAAAAGCGTTTAAACTACGATAGTAAGTAACCGATAAAGATATTTTTATTTACTGATAAAGAGGCCGGCTAGCCGGAATCGAACAGAATTCTTGAAATTCTGAGTAATCTGTAGACTTGGTTCCATACAGTCTTTATTGAATTTGTACACACTGGTGCGTCAGTAGCTGTTAGCAATATTTGATACATTAGTGCGACTTATCTGAAAATATACTACAGGAAAATGATTATAAAAACCATGTTTGCCGATGCTATAAATGTAATGCGTTACTACGCAAATAATTTTTAGTGTAGCACCAAAACAGTAAGCCGAAAAGCCTAGCTAAGCCGAATTTTATGGCCTGAAAAACCAGCCTGAGACCAAAACATTTCTGAACGAAAAAAAAGTACACAAAAGCAAATCCGTGTGTTCTAAACTTCTACCGGGTGCATTCAAACTGTAGTTATCGGCTGGTTAATAGCTTAGTGTTCGTAATCGTCACCAAGTTAGATCACTGCAGTTAAGCAACACTTAACCACTTGCTACTTGCCACTCGGTGGTTGCATGATCATTTACGTGGCTCGCGATAAGTGGGAAACGCATTATACGTGTGCTCCGGTCGATGTTAACATAACGACTGTTACGAGTGTTTGCTTGATTGAATGTGTTGGCGCGAAAAAACAACGAAGCTTGATAACCGCTCTAACTGCCTGCTTTACTGCACTGGTAATGAGTTTGGTAGATATAGGGTTTAAAACTGGATCTAGCTTGGCTTTCAGAATCAGGGGTCTACTCTCTTAGTCCTTTAAAGAAAATACGGAAAGAAACTCGAAACGTATGCGTGAGCTCTACCCTCTATTAGTTCTGAATTTAAAATTTTGACAACACATCGAGAGTCGGGACAACTGTTCAATCATGTTGTCACCATTTTTTTGTTTCAGCGTGATCGTGAAGGAAAACGCCCGTAACCTTGGCCGAAGCTACAGGATTTGCGCATAGTAGTACCTACCCCTAGATCGAAACAAGCTATTTTAATTTTTAAACTCAAGTCAATTTACCCATTGCACAAAGTACAGATCAACATCTGCTTCGATCGTTTCATACTCTGTTTTCTCCTCGTTCATACATGCGTGGTCACACACTCAAGCAGTATTATGGACCTGATCGTTCTGACGAACAGCTGTATTTCTAGTAATCTAGACACGTTCTAAAATTGTTATTGAAAAGGGTTACATAATAATAGATTAATCGTTATCAGAGACAAATGGGCAAAGGACCTTGGACTTTTTTTTTAGCGTGGTAAAATCATCAACTGATTCCTCCCACCCCGGGCAGGGCGGGAGGGACTGTCAGACTCGTACTGACCAAAATCCACGGTGTCCCTCAACAGCCCTCCATGTTCCGGGGTCCGGGTCACGGTAATGATAGTATAATAAATCCCGTGACCCCGGCAGGCTTTGGCCCTCTAGAGGGGGGGCCCCGTCATTATGCTGACGCTCTTTGAGGCGCGCGTGGAACACAACGCGCCGTCGACCCGAGCATGGTCCATGGTCGGATAGCGAGTTGCCCTTTACTCGCCGCCCGCATGCCCAAAGGACCTTGGACTTATAGGTAGGTATAATCTTTTGGTTCAAATAACGATATCATGACTCATGATCATGACCTCTCTCAGACACTTTAGAGATCTATGAAGTTCTCGCTGATTCGCGATCGTTATAGGTAATGAAGATGATGAAGTGATAGCAGCATCCTAGCCATTTAAACTAAAATTAAATTAAATAAGAAAATGTATGTCAGAAACTAAATAGCGCAGGCATCTGGTTAAACGAGAAGAACTTTGTAACCAAAGTGGCAAGGGTCAAGTAAAAACCGTGAAAAGTAAATACAAAAGAGACAAGATGTCACACGATGTGATTGAAAATAATACTTTTTTACCAGACTGCGCCAGGAGGGTAATGTTTTTCGGTGTATGTATGTATGTATGTTTCTGTGTGTTGCTCTGCAGCCTAAACGGCTTGATGGATTTTAACTTGAGAGGTGTCGTTAGATTCGTCTTAAACGTGAGAGTGTCACTGGGTACATAAAACTGGCCAAGTGCGAGTCGAACTCGTGTGCAAAGGGTTCCGAACTAAAAATATTTTTTTAGAATCTCTCACATTCTATCAAGTGGGGTATCAAATTAAAGGATTTTAAAAATGGTTTACCAAAATATATATAACTTATAATGTTTCAATTTAATTTGGACTGATAAATGCTAACAAAAACTAAAAATAGTAAAATAAAATAAATATTTAAAAAAACAAAAAACCCGACTGCGTAAAAAAACTAAAAAGAAAGGAACAAGCCCAGTAGTTTAGAATTCACTCATTCACACTCACAGTCGGGGCCCCTTGGGAAGATTTGATTGGTATAATTTGAAAATTGAATGGGCCCCGACTGTGAGTGTGAATGAGTGAATTCTAAACTACTGGGCTTGTTTCTTTCATTTTAGTTTTTTTACGCAGTCGGGTTTTTTGTTTTTTTCATCAATTTTGCCAACGTTCTGGTCAGAAGGCGCGGCAAGAATATTTTGACATCCATGTAATAAAAAACTCTCATAGATATTTTTTCTGCTAGCTAGCTAGCTATTATAGCAACTGCAATAAAAACTCTGTACACTGTAATCAATCATTGATTTCAAAACAGAAAGTCATCATGTGAACTTTATTATGCTGGTTAATTATAACCTTCTCTGTCTGCCTTTTTCTTCCGAGTAACTTATTTCTAAATGAATTTCAATACTGCACGCGTAGTAGAATAGAAGCGAAGTCTACGGAAGAATAGACAAAATGGTATAATTTAGAAAGATTTTTATCGTACTAAACATGGCTTAATTTAAAATGTAGGTAAAAAATATATTTCTCTTTTTCAGTAGTCTACGGGTCGTGGAGCAAATAAAATGTCGAATTGTTTAGAAACAACTTTATGTATTCTGGGTAGAACAGAGATAGAATTGGTCATACTACGCGCGCAGAGCCCAAAGGAAAGACATTAGAATATCTAATTCGCGGGCCTACGAAGGGTCTACGTAATCGTAGCATTTTGCTACGACGGCTACGACTTTTTTTCAATAGAGGAATATTGTAATTTTGTCACCAACACACATCAGTAGTCTGTCACAAATTATGTAGTTAGTGATTATGGAGAAGGGTTTTGCTGGCCCGATATCATTTATAAAGTAATTTAAAAACAAGGTTGCTTTGTTACTTTTCTATACTACCCCAAAATATAAAATTAGTCGATTGAGTTTTTTTTTTGCAAGGATACCGAAAACTTTCGTTTTTGCCTCAACCAAAACCGCAGGATTATACAAAAGCTAACAGGTGTTTCAACAAGTATCGAATGTTCGTCAAACGCTATTATTTCGCACTTCATATTTCAAAAGAACGGATAGTCAGCAAAAAAAATAGCGTTATAGTTGAAAATATATTATTGTTCTGTGGTCATTGGAAAAATAATGGTTATCTGGCAGGGGAATACTGAGGATAGCACAGCTTAATTACATAAATGTGTATCTGCGTATAACATAAAAATAAATTAAAATGAAACATATAAAACGTTTTATTACCTGTTTGTCATTGGTTGGTAATAAATATGTATATGTATGTATTGTATGTAGTAATCGTTATGGACTGTTCTGATAAGGTGGTTTAATTAGGACAACTACTAAATGATGCCTTTGCTAACTTTGGGAAAGAAATCTAATATCTTTAAACGAGCAATTCTTGTATATTTATATATAATCAGGATCTCGGAAACGGCTCCAAGGATTTTCATGAAAGTTACAGATTAGGGGTTTTTCGGCTCAAGGAATCGATTTATCAAGGTCCCAGGTTCGAGAAAAGCTCGGTTCCCAAGATATAGACATTTTAAAAACCGAGCGAAGCTAGGTCAACCAGATATTGTTTTATTAATTATCACCAAAATTATCAATATAAGCTCAAAAACATTAAATCTCCAATTTCGGCCTAAAATGGGTCATGTTTAATAATAATCCTGTGTGGTGTCAGATAACGACGTTTATCTTTAAATACCTACTTATATGTTATTGTGAATTATACCGCATTGTTTCAGTTACAATATCGCTGTGAATAAATGTTTCAAATATTTTATCGGTATTTATTACTTTGAATAATGTATGCGTATTGCTATTGACCCACTTATGGCTGTTATTGAAAAGTATGAAACATAAGAAAAATAGTTTTCTTTTCTTTAATATTTTAGTGTGAAACTTAAAAAGGTCTTTTTAACAACACATAGAGAGAAATGTAAACAAGTAGACACTTGCCTGAATATATTTATGTAGCAAAAGCTAAAGACAAATCTCCCTTAGTTATTACCAATTAGGATCAATAGTACGCCTATTAAGAGTGAACGGGACCCTCCTCCTATGCGCTGATAGTGACCACCGTGAGGTAAAAATCCCAGAATCCCCGGTTTTATCCCCAAAACCTAGCCCTTCAAGTTTATCCCGCGAAAACGCTAAAGAATTAGAACGAAAAAGTAATAACTACAAAGATAACCATAACATAATTCTGATCACTTTTCTTCTATCTGTACACAGAGTTATTGAAGCCTTGAGCACAAATTGTCCCTGGAGTTATGTATGGCAAATTGATCACAGCTGCTGTTGCATGGAATGAAAATTAACATTAAACGTTCACTTTATTATTTTCCTGTTTACCGCCACTGCTATAATAAATGTATGAAGAACATATTAATTGGCAGGTTATCACGATTTGTGTACCTTAATGCATCATACGATACTACGTACTTATTTGTAACCTTTGAATAAAACAACAACACCCGTTTAATGTTCGTTTGTTCATCTGTACGTGATAGCACTGTAATTATTTATCTTTATGAGGCATCGTGTAACGAAATTAAATTTCGTGTTTTAATTTATATGTGTTATCTGAAAATGTTTTTATTATAAATCGCGACATGGCACTCGCAACGCAACCGGTCCACAGTCGACTCGCTCTCCTTTATTGCAACAAATATAAGAAATGGCACAATAATAAACTTGGAATCAATTATTTAATGAAATACTAAATATTCTCTATATGATATGGTTTAAACCGAATTAAAAGTAATTAAGTATCATTAAAAGCAATTAAATCCCTTGGCTACGGTCTGTCTTTCGACAATCTCAAAGGAAAGTTGGATCAATAAACAATGCATTTATTACCTACTGCGTATTAAATGGTGTGTTTTTTCCTTCTTACTGACCGAGCAAGAGGTGGGTTCATTACTAAAAATAAAAATTTAATGGATTGAACCAGTTCTGTGGCGACCGCAGCTCGGCGCGACCAGTCTGTGTGGCTACCTCTTACTCATCCCTCGACTTGACTCAGCGTACTATTGTTCATTACTTACCGTCCTACTACTTGAGCACTCTGTAGTACGATGACAATGACCTTTGTATACTTAATGCCTTACTTTTTATTGTCGTCGTCGACTTCTCAAGTCATAAAAGGCCCTTTCAATTATACCGTATTCTCATTAATTGTTGTAGTAAATGCGTGGCCGTCCGTTGGCACTGGTGTGAACTGTGGTGGCAGTTCATATCCTGTACCACACATGACTCTACTGGCCTTGAGGCGAAATATTAATAATTTCTTTCAATTTATTTAATTTCCTCAAAGCGTTTCTTTCGACAGTTTCGACGTGATGAGAAATTGAAATTGTGTATGTAGTAAAAAACTAGTAAGTTTTAAACACATTAAAATTTGCACACGGAGTTCGAAGAAATAATGGCTATCGTATTTTCTTTGATAGCCCACTCCTAGGGTATCGTTGTTTGCTAATTACAATTAATCATAATATTTGACTGTTTATATTATTGTAACGACTTAATGAGTTTTGCGGTGAGTACATGACCGTCAGCGTGTATTTTTATTCACACACGAGCATATTATCGACTATTTAGGTACTTAACTCATATTTTTATTTACCTAATTAAGAGTCCTGATACGTTTAAGAACAAACAGTTTTAGTTTCAGTTTTTTTCACAAACTATAAATAGACTTAAATTAGTACCTACTATTATAGTACTTAATAATAATAATCTATACATATAATAAAACTGTAGAAAAGTAATTTTTGTACATTAAAAAAAACTCAAAAAATAAAGCCAGGTTATTAAAGGACAACCAATAGAACCTATTTCTAGCATTTTTAGAATTTTTGTCTGTTTGTCTGTTTGTCTGTTTGTATGTTTATTTGTTCGGGCATCACTTAAAATGTACGAAAGCTCTGTAGATAACTTTAATACACAACGACTGACCGTACCTTGAAGTAACGTTTAGTTTTTGTTTCATCGGAATCGGTTCAATCTATCAAAAGATATTTGAATTTAAAGTGTTCCAGAAGTAAAATTACGGTCAGTTCACACCGAGACGCGTAGGTCAGTAGCGCGATCTAGCATCGAATGGAAAAACTACTTATTTAATTAATAAACTTAAACATAATTATTTCAACGCACGGCAGATGGCGTTTTAAGAAAACCTGGAAAGGAGGTGTTATTGAAGTAACATTTATGTACGGTATTTTGTTTCATCGTAATCAATTCAATTGAGAGCAGTGGTGGCCCAGTGGTATCGGTCCCGACTTACGAGTTGTAGGTCGCGGGTTCGAACCCCGCCAGGCGCATTACTTTGCGTAATTTATTTCATCACCACTGCTCTCAAAACGGTGAAGGAAAACATCGTGAGGAAACCGGCATGTCCTGGAACCAAAAATTCGAAGACATGTTATATCTGCCAACCCGCACTGGGCCCGCGTGGTGGATTATGGCACACTCCCTCTCACAGAGAGGAGGCCTGTGTCCCAGCAGTGGGAACATTATAGGCTGATGATGATGATGAATCATTTCACCCGAAATTAATTAAAGCGATTTAAAGGAATCGAACATAATGGAATGGAATGCACTGGACTGGACTGGAATGGAATGGAATGGACTGGACTGGACTGGAATGGAGTGGAGTGGAGGAATGGACCGGAATGGAATGGAATGGACCGGAATGGAATGGAATGGAATGGAATGGAATGGAATGGAATGGAATGGAATGGAATGGAGTGGAGTGGAGTGGAGTGGAGTGGAGTGGAGTGGAGTAGAGTGGAGTGGAGTGGAGTGGAGTAGAGTGGAGTGGAGTAAGGTGGAGTGGAGGAATGGAATGGAATGGAATGGAATGGAATGGAATGGAATGGAATGGAATGGAATGGAATGGAATGGAATGGAATGGAATGGAATGGAGTGGAGTGGAGTGTAGTGGACTGAAAAGGAGTGGAGTTGACTGGAGTGAACTGGACTGGGGTGGAGTGGAGTGGAGCGGGTGGAGTTGAGTGGAGAGGGTGAAGTGGTGTAGAGCGGGTGGAGTGGTGTGGAGCGGGTAGAGTGGAGTGGAGCGGGTAGAGTGGAGTGGAGCGGGTGGAGGGGAGTGGAGCGGGTGGAGTGGAGAGAAGCGGGTGGAGTGGAGTGGAGCGGGTGGAGTGGAGTGGAGTGGGTGGAGTGGGTGGAGTGGAGGGGAGCGGGTGGAGTGGAGGGGAGCGGGTGGAGTGGAGGGGAGCGGGTGGAGTGGAGGGGAGCGGGTGGAGTGGAGTGGAGCGGTTGGAGTGGAGTGGAGTGGAGTGGGAGGAGTGGAGTGGAGTGGGAGGAGTGGAGTGGAGTGGGAGGAGTGGAGTGGAGTGGGAGGAGTGGAGTGGAGAGGGTAGAGTGGAGTGGAGCGGGTGGAGTGGAGTGGAGCGGGTGGAGTGGAGTGGAGCGGGTTGAGTGGAGTGGAGCGGGTGGAGTGGAGTGGAGCGGGTGGAGTGGAGTGGAGCGGGTGGAGAGGAGTGGAGCGGGTGGAGTGGAGTGGAGCGGTTGGAGTGGAGTGGTGGGGAGCGGGTGGAGTGGACAAGTTTATAAAATTGTTCCAGCAACCTTTTCAAAATCTAAATCTTACCTACATAATAATATAAGCTGAGCCCAAATCCTTACTTTTTGTTAATCTTTTTGTATGTCCGTTGTAGGTAAGTAGTACAATATGTTTCTTTGACAAAAAATCTAAGAATTTTATTTGTTTTGGAGTTTTAACTCTTTTTGTCGCTTTACGTTCACGCGCGCTGAAATAGGATTTAGAGTAGGTTCCATCAATTTTTATTCCATACCAACATTCATTTAATTCATTAAACAATATCGAATTCAAATCGATATACAAACTACTCTAATCCAATAGCAATTGAATGGTACTGCCTTTGAACAACAGAGGGCGTTTATTACAAACACGTTAAATATTCTTGAATTCGAAATACAGGGTTTATAAATGAAAAACGTG
Organism: Agrotis clavis; assembly: GCA_954870645.1. Taxonomy (NCBI): domain Eukaryota; kingdom Metazoa; phylum Arthropoda; class Insecta; order Lepidoptera; family Noctuidae; genus Agrotis; species Agrotis clavis. Next base: position 13,171,618 of record OX940930.1, read on the forward strand.
GCGAGAATTAAACGCTTCGCACTAAAAAATACATTGTTAAATTCCGACATCCACGCGAACGAAGTCGCGGGCACAGCTAGTTAGAAATATGTAGGTACTCTTCTGCTCCAAAGGCCATCGGTTCTTCACGTTGTTGCCTGAATGCTTGCGTAAAACTATTTTATATTCACAATCATATACCTAAAATATTTTTATATTAAAGTCATTGTGACACTCGCAGAACAATGTTATTCGATACTTGGAAGTCCTGAATGTATTTTTTATTATTGTTGACCGTTAATTTATGTTAGTATCGTATTTTAAGTATTTTTCCGTGGGGGTATGGCAGAATTCTAAGTGCTGACGACACGCCTGCGTATTGACAGTATTGTTGTAATATCTCAATGCTTCTGGATTGTTATACTGTCCTTATGGTAGAATGTTACTAGCCTATTGTCTATTTATGCCATTATTCATAAAACATATACTTAGTTTCTTTATTCTTGTTATATGTAAGTATATTTGCTTTGTGTTGAAAAACCTGTATTTTGTATAATTTTATATGCTATTTTGCAGCCTATAATGTTCCACTGTTGGGACACAACACAGGCCTTCTCTCTGTGAGAGGGAGTGGGCCATTAATCCACCACGCGGGCCCAGTGCGTGTTGAAGGATGTCACATGTCTTCGAATTTTGGATTCTAGTACAGTCACGACTTCACGAGCAATAGTATGTATACACTATAAGCAAGTAAGCAGTATTCAAAAGCGATGTTCTGCTACCATATTGATTAAACTTTTGCCTTTTCAATAGAATTCTATTTTTGAAGCCATACTATTACGAAATAGGTCTTATTTCAAAGTGGAAATCAATATTTTACGAGTAAAAAATTGCGTTTGAATTTTGTTGAGTGTTTACATGTTATTGCTCGTGACTGTACGTATGCCGGTTTCCTCACGAGTCACGATGTTTTCCTTCGCCGTTTTGAGAGCAGTGGTGCGTAATGCGCCTGGCCGGGTTCGAACCCACGAGTTTTGTGTCTCTGTGTAATTCCTAAATAATCTCTTAATTAACTTAGTCTCAATTTTTGAGCTTATTTGTCCTTTTCCCAAACGCATTTATTTCCCCTTTTTCGGGGAACACAATCTTCAAACTACTAATGCAATCGAGGGAGGGAGCCATTTTATCCCTAAGTATCCTAAATTTTGATTTATGAAATGCTGCAGTCTGCGTCTGTTACTTAAGTAACATTAATTTAACATTAATTGGTAACTACTCGTACCCAATCCAATAAGATAATATAAGAGACGATTGAGCGGTTAATACCCGTTCATAAATTAATTTATGACATTTGAAACACATATCTGAAAAAAAAATGTGAATCATTCTAAATAAGGATTTAAAACGTGGGTCTATAAGGAAAGGTCAATAAATGTTACTTGACTCATCGGTTATTAGTGTTATTATATTGTAATTTTTTGCATCATTCACACGCTCCGAGATAATTACTTTGCTATAGTTACACAAAAAATAAATATATTGGATCGTGAATCAGTTTGACGTCACGTCAATGCAAGAACACAACATGATGTTTGTAGGAAAAAAAAGAACAACTCAGTCATTCAAAATAATGTTAGATTGGAGCGGGGAAATTCTTATTCACTTTTATCTGCTCGATATTGCGGATGAACATAACGCGTCCATAACTAAGTATAATTATGTAGTTATTTATTAGTGGGGCAGGCACATAATTCCGGTAAAATGTGAATCACGCTTCAAAATATTGAGTCAATCTCAATAATTTGAAGCCTTGACAGGATTCGTCACCTTATCGGTAAGACTAGAAACTAAGACTCCGGGGTGCTATGACAGGAAACCTCCACGTGCGCCCGTGGACTGGAGTTCCCTCTCGGATACGTCCGAGGGGAAGACCAGTTTTTCGGGCCGGTGCACCCTGGGATGCGGGCAAAAACTCTTCAAAGGGGTCTCTTTGCCCGTATGCGAATAGCCTGTCGTGTGGACGCTTCAACGCGTGTCCCTCTGATTAGCAGAGGGCACAGCGGCGGAGCGGGCTTGCGGACGGTGAGTAATGGGTAGCTCGCCGTCCGAACAGGGACCAAGCCCGGGTCGGTGGCGCGTCGTGTTTCGCGCCAAATGCCTGCTGGGGTCGCGGGTTTTTTCTTAACCCAGGATACCGTGGCCCCGGAACGTAAAGGGCATAGGAAGGAACACGGGTGGATTTTAGTCAGTAAGAGTCAGACAGTCCCTTCTGCCCCAACCAGGGCGGGAGGACTCATTTGATGATTTTACCACCTGAAAAAAAAAAAAGACCTCCACTCCACTTTTTTTTTAATTTCTACACGCCCTTCTATCATTTTCCTTTCAAAGCGATAAAAAAATTGCAGCATATTTAGTCATGTGTGTATTAACAGATATTTTAGTGCAATGCTCACTCCATGAAGTTCGGACCACAGAATTTTTAGCTTTAGAAATCTATCACAGAATATATAATAGTACCTAAAGGAATCTATGAATGAATGTGCACATAAAATATTGCAGATTAAAGCTATTGTCAAACAGACAGGCGAAGCGAATGCCATCCGAAGCGTTTTTATTTGTATTGTTTGGAAATGTTTGAATCCAGTCACATAGAAAAGCGAAAGCGATCCGATACTCTATGTGACTGGCTTCAAACAAGGAATTGTTGTCAACGAATGCGTGCCGAACCGTTTTTGTTTGTAAATTACAAACAAAAACAGTTCGGCACGCATTCGTTTCGCCTGTCAGTTTGACAAAGGCTTTAAGGTTCATTAGGAAAGAAAAATCTTAACAAGAAAGCTGCCTTCTCTAAAAATGTTTTCAGAAAACCACCAAATACTTAAAAAGATCTAGAAGTAAACTCAAACCTATGTTACTTTCAATAATAGCCACGTTATCGTCGCCTTGCTAGCTATCATCGACAACAGTAACCCACATAACGAGTTATCAAGTACCTTTCGCTAAAAATAATGATCGAGTATCACTTGTGATTGTTATTAATCTATTTGTGACATAATTTCGAAGACCCACTTCAAGATAGGTAGCTATACCTATGGTCTGACACACATTGTCTTACGATGCAAAACTTAACTGTAGACTTCCTGGGAGGTTACTGCGGTCCTGGAACGCAAAAGGCAATGGAAGGAACAGTGTGGTTTTTAGTCAGTCACGTCTTACAGTCCCCACCTAGAGCGGGACACATATTTTGATGAATTTCTACCGAAAAAAAAAACATAGTAACTTCTAAGCCATTGGGTATTTGTTACGCTACGCTATAAGTATTCAGAATGCAACGTTTCTATGATAATGACGCAATGTATTTTTGGCGTCTTGACGTGTCAAAGGATTAGGCGCACAATGCCACATTCGCAAAATGACATTTTCAAATTTCGCAAAATGCCACATTCTCAAATTGACATATTCCGAAAACGCCACATCGCAAAACGTCACATTAGCGAAATGCCATTTTCGCAAAATGTCATATTCGCAAAATGCCATATCACAAAATACCATTTTTGCACAATGTCAAATAATCAGAATATCAAAATGTCACTTGGGACATAGTCATTTTTTATATAAACGGTCAGTCCACACCTAGATTTGTTTGATTTTAGACTTGATTAAGCAAATCCTATAATCAATACTGCAAATCACAAAATAAAAGTACCATGGCGCATGCAGAAAAATATTTTGATTGAGTCTTATTCTAATTATCCTTCTGACATTAATTATACAGGGTGGTCCAGGCCAGATGGATATATTTTTTTTTTAGATAGTCGGCTTAGGGACCTGTTTGTCCCGTCAGGAAAAAAAAATCGCTTGTCACCCGCTTACAAGATATGATTTTTTTGTATTAGAAATGTAACCAATTTTAATGTATTCGTGATTTTTATTTACTTTTTAAATGAAAAATTATAAAATGAAAAATTATATTATAATTATTTTTATTTTAGGTGCTTACTTAGACATTGCACTCTCTCAGAAAGGAAAAAAATCATACTGATCTGCAGAAGTGAATTTAATTTCACATCAATGCAAGAATAATTACTTTCCTTGAAAACGACAGATTTTTTTGTAAACCCCAATAAAAAAAACTTAAAAAAAAACTTTTTTTAATATTCCTGGCGGGTAAATAGGTCCCTAAACAGACTATCTACCTGGCCTATCCTTTGGCCTGAACAAACGTATGATACATTATCATTGTATTACAGTTGCATCTAATCATTATTAATGTTTAAATTGTTAAAAAAGAATTAAGAATGAGCGAAGGTGGGAAAGTGGAAAATAAAATTAGTGTAATGACAATTAGACTATTTGTTATCCTATTATCGACATAATTATTATAAGTATTTCAGTTTACATTCTGGGGGCTTTAATTTATTTTATGTTAAAATAAATGAAAATGAATAAATAACGAGATTAAATACGTAATTAAATTAGTTTTATTTTTATTCATAAATCATCGGCTCAGAAGTCACTTAGTAGTTTTAACTTTTAAGAATGTGTCATTTTGAGAATGTGTCATTTTGAGAAATGACATTTTGCGAATGTGTCATTTTGCTAATGTGGCATTTTGCTAATGTGGCATATTGAGAAATGACATTTTGCGAATGTGTCATTTTGCGTCAATATGTCATTTTGCGAATGTGGCATTGTGCGCCTAATCCCTGAATACATTACTCGACGGAGTACAATGTTGTCATAACTTATGACGACTTTGACACGGATTAGGCGCACAATGCCACATTCGCAAAATGACATATTGACGCAAAACGACACATTCGCAAAATTTCATTTCTCAATATGCCACATTAGCAAAATGCCACATTAGCAAAATGACACATTCGCAAAATGTCATTTCTCAAAATAACACATTCTCAAAATGACACATATTTAAAAGTTGAAGCCACTTAGTGACTTTTATGCTGATGATTTATGAATAAAAATAAAACTAATTTAATTACGTATTTAATCTCATTATTTATTCATTTTCATTTATTTTAACTTGGAATTAATTAAAAATGTAAACTGAAATACTATTTAGGTAGGTATGTCGATAATAGGATAACAAATAGTCTAATGGTCATTACACTAATTTTATTTTCCTTGTGAGTAAATTAATATATTTTTTTTTTATTGGAAGTACCCACCTTCGCTCATTCTTATTTTTTTCTTTAACAATTTAAACATTAATAATGATTAGATGCAACTGTAATACAATGATAATTATGTATATCATACATACAGGGTGGTCCAGGTCAAATGGATATAAAATTTTTTGAAGGTAGTCTCTTAAGGGACATATTTAATTTTGTACCCCGCCAGGAAAATAAAAAAAATCATATATTCTTGTAAGCGGGTGACAAGCGACTTTTTTTCTGGCGGGGTACAAATAGGTCCCTAGCCCGACTATCTAAAAAAAATAATATCCATCTCGCCTGGATCAGCCTGTATAATTAATGTCAGAAGAATAATTAGAATTATGACTCAATCAAAGTATTTTTCCGCATGCGCCATGGTACGTTTGGGGTTAATTGATTTGCAACCAGGCGCGGTCGCAGGCTGAAATTTTGGGGGGGGTCACTCACTACACTAATAAAAAATAGGTTATCTGGAATAAAATAAACATTATTGCACAAGACATATTGCACAAGATGACAGCAAACTATTTATCGCCGTTAGATAGTTAGAAATTTCCTTTTATTATTTGGCATTTTTTTGAGATTTTTCAATGTGACCTTAGGTTTTGGGGGGGGTCATGTCCCCTGTGACCCCCCCCTTCGGACCGCGCCTGTTTGCAACATTGATTATAGGATTTGCTTAATCAGGTCTAAAATCTAAAATCAAACATATCTCAGAGTGGAATATCTAAATGTCTCACATTTAGATATTTTGATTAGTTGACATTGTGTGCGAAAATGGTATTTTGCGTGGCATTTTGCAAATATGACATTTTGCGAAAATGGCATTTTGCTAATTTGACGTTTTGCGATGTGGCGTTTTCGGAATATGACAATTTGAGAATGTGGCATTTTGCGGAATTTGAAAATGTCATTTTGCGAATGTGGCATTGTGCGCCTAATCCGGAGAGAGCAATGAAAGACTTGCTTTCATGTTTTCTACAATTATCATTATCATGAATGAATCAACAATCGAAAGATGCGTGAAGGAAAATTTGTGTGTGCTTTTATTGATAAATAAATGATAATATTTATAGCCGACAGCGTTAATCTCGATATAAGTGTACTCGAATCGTCTCGATACCTATTTCCTACCATTAACATGGTTATTGGAGACTTACAAGTCTGAAGATACGGCGAAAATCTAGGTCTTATTTATACTTTATGTATGATAAGTAATTTAATTATATAAAATATAAAAAACCGTGTCTTGTCAAGCCAGTGGACTCAGCTGTTATTTTTTATACATCTTTGAAAGTCTGGCAGCTTGACAAAGAAATGGTACCCGGCACTAACTTTGTGGAGGTATTTAACTCGCAGCGACTGACTGCGACTGGCTGCTAGTGGCAGTGGTGGCCCAATGGTATCGGCCCCGACTTACGAGTTGTAGGTCGTGGGTTCGAACCCAACCTGGCGCATTTCTTTGTGTAATTTATTTCATCACCACTGCCCTCAAAACGGTGAAGGAAAACATCGTGAGGAAACCGGCATCTCCTAGAATCAAAAAGAACCAAAAAATTCGAAGACATGTGACATCCACCAACCCGCATTGGGCCCGCGTGGTGGATCATGGCCCACTCCCCCTCACAGAGAGGAGGCCTGTGTCCCAGCAGTGGGAACATTTATAGGCTGATGATGATGATGATGATGACTGGCTGTTTTAAGTCCGTTTTCCACTACGTAAGAGGAATGAGCTCGAAATGGCTAAGCGAGCGGATTTTGTTCTCATGAAATAAGTAGGTTCAAGTTTCCACCAAGGAAGAGTTCAGTCTTCTGGTTCCCAGAGTGAGGTCATTTTTACTCTTTTCGCAAGTTGGGCCATTTCCGCTCGACTCTTTGTCGGTACAAACACATTGTCATGTAAGGAGTTTTTTCTTGCGAGGTAAAATAAGTAATTAATGGATCCGCTCCGCTTGCAGTGGATACTGGGCTATGTCAGTCACTTCTTTTCAAATACTGTTCATATTCAGATGCATCTGGTTAGACTGGAAACCGACCTTAACCTAATCTGTGATGGGGTGCTAAGACAGGAAACCTCCACGTGCGCCCGTGGACTGGAGTTCCCTCTCGGACACGTCCGGGGGGAAGACCAGTTTTTCGGGCCGGTGCACCCTGGGATGCGGGCAAAAACTCTTCCTTAGGCACTGTGTGCCTAAGGGGTCTCTTTGCCCGTATGCGAATAGCCTGTCGTGTGGACGCTCCAACGCGTGTCCCTCTGATCAGCAGAGGGAACAGCGGCGGAGCGGGCTTGCGGACGGTGAGTAGTGGGTAGCTCGCCGTCCGACCAAGGACCAAGCCCGGGTCGGAGGCGCGTCGTGTTTCGCGCCAAATGCCTGCTGGGGTCGCGGCTTTTTCTTAACTCAGGATACCGTGGCCCCGGAACGTAAAGGGCATCCGAAGGAACACGGGTGGATTTTAGTCAGTAAGAGTCTGACAGTCCCTTCCGTCCCACCCAGGGCGGGAGGACTCATTTTATGATTTTACCAACTTCAAAAAAAAAAAAAAGAAAAAAAAAAAACCTAATCTGTGGTACTTGGGGGAGTAGGTGGGGCAGATGATGAAAATGTGTTTCTGGTCACTTTCGCGTGGTCTGCTCACACGCAACGCAGATACGAGCGGAAAGCACGTAAAGCCGTTGTTCCCGGCTGTCATTTGTAGATCTTTGACAGTTGTTACTGTTCAGAAGCTCATAAGTCTGACAACCAGTCTTACCATGGGGTATCATATTGCCCAGGGTTGTGGAGGTCCGATAGGCAGTCGCTCCATGTAAAATACTGATATCTATCAACAAGTAATGAACGCAATCATTGTTAATTACGACTATATCATGTAATGATAGTTGTAATTGCAACATTGATCACTATTTACTTACACAATATTATGAAACTAGATGAAAACCCGGCTTCGCTCGGGTGAAACATGACTCATAACTACAGATCTGGTACAAAATGTAGGTAGATATTTCTGTAGTCATCGGTTCTCAAGGAATGGGTATTAAAGGTATGCAAGGCATAGATTCGTATAGCTTCATTCACTGTGTTTAATAAATATAGTACCTAAATAAAAACTGCAGTTTTTCGCCCATTGTTCGCGCCTATTGGCCGGAGATCGTTTGCGACAGTCGCTCCCTTCATACCGCCCTGAGATCGCTCCGGAGCTCTTCCCGCCGCACTAAACTTGTCGAGGCAGCGGGGATTCGCCGTACCAACACAGTTCATGCATGTACCACCATACCAACACTTTTCAGACTCCCCTATATTATGAAGAGGAAAGATTTGTATTTTTGTATGTTTTTTTTAGTGTGTAACATCATCAAATAAGTCCTCCCACCCAGGGCTGTCAGACTCGTACTGACTAAAATCCACGGTGTCCTTCAATAGCCCTTTACATTCAGGGGTCACAGTAATTCGTTGGTCCCGCGACCCTGGCAGGCTTTGGCCCTCTACAGAGGGGCCCCGTCATAATGCTGACTGCACTCTTTGAGGCGCGCGTGGAATACAACGCGCCGTCGAAAAATATTCAAGTGGGATTCAAAAGTGGGATCCAACGGGAATAATTCGTTGGCCCATGGTCGGACAGAGATAGGGCGCAAGAGGTCTCCGCCTATTGCCGTCGTGAGGACACGGCGGTGCGCAACAGATTGCGCGCGGGGCAGTCCTGCACCGTATGCTCCACCGTGTCTTCCGGCCGATCCTCGCATTGGTGACACCCAGACCTTGCCTCCTTCGTCATCAGACACGGGTACCTCCCGAAAAATCCGTGTCCGGTGAAGACCTGCGTCAAGCAGAAGGTCAGGACGCCGTGACGCCTATCCAGCCACTCATCAAAGAGGGGTCTTACCACCGCGATTGCGGCATGCCCGGAGCTCGGTTGCGACAGTCGCTCCCTCCATACTGCGCGCCGCAGCGAGTAACATAGGCTATAATTATTATATCATGTCCACCCGTGCGAAGCCGGGACTGGAAGCCAGTAAATAATATTTTCATAGGTCCTTTCCTCTGTGAAGAAAGTCGGCCCTTTGACGTGAAGAAGCCGGAGGTAATATCGTTCTCGATCAGAAAGGCATTCGTGGTTGCCACTGTCATCATTGTTTACGGCTACACGTTTGTTTGACACTGACATAAGTTAGGCCAGGTTCACACGGTGACCATTCGATTCGATTTTTTCACGTATACGGTTTTACCGTATACGATGCAGTCGTTCACACGGCAACCATTCGATTCGATTTTTTCGGGCCACGCATGCGAGTGCGTACGATTCTCGAATGGGCGAGTCGTGTGAACGACACAACATGAACATAAGCGCCACTGCGAGTCGTATTCGATAAAATCGTTTCGAGACGCGGCGTTCCGGTGACAACTTCGCACGGTATACGGTAAAATATATTTCTCGAACACGGGATTTTCCCGTATGAACGCCGTGTAAACAATTTTTAAGTTTTCACATATATTCTGTTGTCACTCCTCTATTCGATAAAATCGTTTATACGGTATACGGGAAAATAATCGCCGTGAGAACCTGGCCTTACAGTTCATAGTTTTTTTTCTAAATAATATCGCAACGTGTCGAGGAGGTTTAGTACTTAATACACCACATGACACTGGCATGCTAACAGTGCTATCGACTCGGTTGCCAAAAAACAAAGAAAATTAAAAAAGCTTCTCAACATGTTACCCGATGTCAAAAATGGCGGCTGCGATCTGTCTGGTCAGAAAATCATTAGAAATGTACAAAATACTCGACAATCCGAATTTTGCGGATATACAGGGTGTTGATCCGCATCCTAGACAAATTCAAGGACGTCATTATACTAATGATTCTCGACCCAAAACAGCAATAAAATAGGTAGGTATTTTTTTATTTTATTTTTCCTTTTTACTGAAATCCGTAAGTGTGAACCAGCCGTATTTAAAAGCGGCGCGTCTGATACTAGCCCTATCACACACAAACAAACGCAAACATTCATGTACACAACGCATACGCAACGGTCATTCAACAAATTCGTAGGCAATCAATCGCACCCCAACCAATCCAAAGCAAGGGCGCTGCACCGCGCCCCGCGCCCCGCGCCCGCCACCCCGCGCCCCGCGCCCCGCGCCGCGGTTCGCAGGCGGTCGGCACCCGATTAACCGACAGTCATGTGTTTGATGTCACAGCAGTGCATGCGTTTTGCAAATTCCGCTTCTAGGTAGGTGCATTGTTGAGACGGCATTCGATACAAAGTACAAGACGAAGGACAATTACTCTAATGTCGAGTTGGAGAAGATGGTTCGCCTGTATGCCATCAGTGGAGACAGTTCCCGTTCACTATGGTCGAAAAGTTTGGTGAACATTAGATCGGGTCGCCGAGACCCTGTGGTGTGACAAGTGTAACAGAATCACGTGCCAGGATCATTAGTGCTTTCGACACTAAAAACGAATGTGTTAGTTTTACGTAAGCTGAAGGAAAACCAGCTACCTACGTCGTGCTCGATTGTGCCAAGAGTGTGATGGTGGCAACATTTAACAATAAGTACCTCCGGGTAACATAAGTAGGTAGGTAATTTATTTGTAATACGTTGTTAACTAATCGCTTTTATTTGTGTAAATAAGTTGATTTCAAATTTTTAACTACGCCAATAATACCTAAAAGTCGAAAGTATCGCCACTTACTTACATTTAATTAGCAAATCTTTAAAAAACATTTTTTATACTACGTAGATCGGGGTAGGTATTATTGACGGTCTAAGCCCGAGGAAAACTTCAAATCAACCAATTTTATCCACAAATAAAAACAAAATCACTACGAAAAGTTTAGGGTGAACGATAGCAATCAAGCAAAACTTAAATTTTATTATTCATCTGATAGCAGGTCAGTGAACTTTTTATGGCGGTCTAGTATTACTGTCATTATTAAGATTTCGTATTATGCTGATGCTTCGAATGAGTTAATATCAAACGAAATGACAATAATGTGGGTGATTTTCGAAATAAAATTACGTAAAATTATTGCTAAGGGTCGCCAAGGTCACTTTTCGGCGCACGATACTCGCGCGTCATTGAATTCACTCACGCACATCTGCTCATCGATGTGTGCGTACGCGCGTAAACTGCGGTCGGGTGATTCTCTTTCATTTGTATTGAATTAAGGGTTTAATTCTGAAATACGGTAAAATTTCAACAACAAAAAAAAAGCAGCCCTTATTAGTTTTGCCCGGTACTGTACTTTCAATTGATTATTTATGACTTTTGTGACAACCACCTGCAGTTTGACGTAAATGCAAAAAAACAGCCTGTATGTTGTCGACTCGAAATCTTTATTTTTTAATGTTTTATTAATCAGGCAAGCTTTCGATCGAGTCTACCGTAGCCCTGCACGAAATTATTAATATAGATTACAATAATTTATTTTCAATTTCTTTTTTGAGAGCAGTGGTGGCCCAGTGGTATCGGCCCCGACTTACGAGTTGTAGGTCGTGGGTTCGAATCCAGGCAGACGCATTACTTTGTGTAATTTATTTCATCACCACTGCTCTCAAAACGGTGAAGGAAAACATCGTGAGGAAACCGGCATGTCCTAGAACCAAAAATTCGAAGACATGTGACATCCACCAATCCGCACTGGGCCCGCGTGGTGGATTATGGCCCACCCCCCCTCTCACAGAGAGGAGGCCTGTGTCCCAGCAGTGGGAACATTAATAGGCTGATGATGATGATGATCTTCAATTTCAGTGTTAGTTTATCCGTTGCGTTATGAAGTCTTAGGTCATTTATTGTTAGATTACAAATGAACGCGATATGTCAATATTATTATAGTAAACACCAAGTGTGGTCAAAGTAGCAAACTTCTTTCTAACAAAGAGTCATACGTTCATGTGTTTAGTCATAATTAAGTCTAGAGTGGTCTAGATAAGATAGTAGTAACCACTTTTTCCAATGATTTACCCAATAAAAGATTATAGTCACCAGTCATGATAATGGTGACTTTATCGTTAAGTAAATAACAAGGGGTCAATAACGATGAGTCTCAAGTTTTTTTTTGCAATATTGCTTCTAGAATCTTCAATTTAAATTCTCAAGGCTAAACGTCTAGTAAAATGAGCAATCTGTTGTGTTATGGTAATTTCATCAGTAAGTCAATTATGATTCACTGTAGTGCGAAGAGGCGAGGTAAGTATGAGGAAAGATTTATGTAGTGAAAGAAATGAATATACATGAGCATATCATACGTGGATCCCAGTAGAACAAACGACACTAAATGTCAGGATGACATAATAAAATGTGTATGTGTTTGTTAGAGGCAAACATAGCAACATTCGGAAATGGTATGCAGTGAATAAATAGACGAGACACCTGTGTCACTTCATTTCTTTGAGTGAACTCAATAGACCCTTTATCAAGGAAAATAGTCAATTGTGGTGTGGCTATGGTGTGTGGTAGGGCACCTATTCTTTAGCTTGTCATTTAAGTATTATTTAATAACAAGGAAAAAACAAGGCAAGACTTTATCTAGACATTCCTTATAACCCGTTTTGTTGAGATATATCATTATTGTGCCAAACCACATGTTCTAACCTAACAACTTGATTTGTGCTGGCTTTAATTCTCGTTTGAGGGATCTCACCAAATCTAAATTTAGCTAAACGGCGCCAATATACCGGTTTTAGATATGAGGTGCTAAAAATGCAGGTGCCCTGGTGCCGTAGGTATATTTCCAAAATTGACTGGGTGTGCCGCTCTTAAGAATGCATTGTATTAAAAAAATATCAAATTCCGGTCTGACACCACGTTGTTTTCTTCGCCTAACCTAACAAATGCAGTAGCTATAGTAGGTACAAGTGGCAACCAGGTATCGAATTGAGGACAATACGGATATTTACCCAAGTGTTATCCATTTGTTCTTTCTACCACTTATGTATTAACTTGTACCTTATAAATTATACCTTTCAAGACATACCAACGCAAGTGTACAACAATATACTATATACCTAACTAAACCAACAACAAAATAGGTTGTTATCGGTCAAAATTTATATGCTTCCGTCATCGCTATTTTATTCTTTGTCATTAAAATTATTGCATGCTTCATTAATGTACTTAATATTTTGTATATGAATTTCTTTTGTAGATAAAAAGGTCAAGTGAGGCTAGTTTTTCGGTGATAACGTTCCCATATCTTTTAGGTTTTTAATTGTGATGCTTAGCTGGCTACCAGATGTTTTTTCATACCTCATCAGCGCGTTCAGATTTAATAAGGGAAGGCAATTTATTTGGCATAAACTCGTTTTAGCCGACTGCGACCAAATGAAGGTTATTGCAATCCCAACTTATTATTCAAGAGTAAGTTTGACTGTTACGTTTTCACGCCTAAACCACAGTAATTATAAACCTCTGGAGAGATTTTGATGAATATTGGTACTTCCCAAAACTTTGATAGATAGATGGTATTGTATTTTAGAGCGGAGGTGGAGAACGAAGTTGTAGGCTAGTAGGTATAACTTACATAGCTATCTATAGTATTTAGCTGCTATGTTTGTAACATAAATTTTGTAGGCTGTTCGAAGAGAAACCAAGTAGGTAAAGGGTTTTCTGGAGGTTAACAGTCCAAAGATGAATAATCCATTATTATCTAATGACCTGACGTAGAAATCGAGATACCTACCTACGCAGTTCATTGTTTAATTACACGATAACTCCGAAAAATATCTTATATCTGCTGATACTCTATCATTTCGGTAATTGATTTCGATTATCTTTATTTGCTTAAAGAAAAGTAGAAGGTAAGAAGGACACTTGAATTCGTTTTTTGTAGGTTGCTGAACTCAGTTTTCAGATTGCGGCCTGTCATACAATTTTAAAAAAATATGGCTTTAGGTGAAAATGAATTGTAATTATGTAGTAAGGAGTCACAGTACAGACGTCAACACAAACCTACTCTAATCTGTCTAGACGGATTGGGGTAGGTCTAAAGCGTTGGCGTCTCTACTTATGGTACTTTAAAAAAATGATTATGTTCAAATTATAATTAAATTTTAATGCTCAATAAAACTCCTGGTATTGCGAACGCTCAATCTAAATAAGTCCGCTCTGAAAACTACCATGTGTTTTGCGGTTATTGTAACCATGTAGGTAGGTGATTTTAATGTCGCTCAGTGCCATTGTGTGTGCGTTCGATAAACTTTGTTTATAGCTAAATGAGCGATACGCCGAGCGTTGACCTAGCTCTTAAATAGAGAACGGACTGCGTTTAGATTGTGCGTCGATATGCGTATGCGCAGTAATTATGCGATCGCTCTGCGGGATAACTACTGAACGTTGTTGTGACGTTTAGCGTTTTATGTTAATTTAAATCTACGGAAGTACGGTAATCTATGGTACGGGGCCTCACTGGGGTCTAGTATCGCAACGACTGCTGTACACGAGGTTTTGGGTACGATTCCCAGGTTGGGCAAAGAATTACTGAGTTTTCCGGTAAGTACTAGCCGCGGGGTGTAGATTGATGACCAGGCACCAGGCAATAGGCTCGACCCTATGCAATGTGAGTGTACTGTTAGGGTCAGTACACACCGAGACGCGACGCGACGCGACACGACGCGGACGGCGACGTGACGCGTCGATACTGGAAATTACGTATCTTTTCGTGTAGTAAATTAAGTTAGATTTTGAGTAGCTCTATTGAAATGTCCCGCGTCGGTTCTCGGTGTAAATTCAATTGATATTATACCTCTCAAGGACCGCAATTATTCACATCAACCATACGTCAAGCACTGTTTTAAGACTTAACTTTATACAAATACAGTTTAAAATCGGTCGGGGTTTGGTGGCACAAAACTGTGCCGCAAAGCTCTAGAGTTATAATATGTACATCTTTTTGATTCAATTTATTGTTAGGCAAGAGATTCCGCGTTATACTTATATGTATTTTTACACTTCCCTGAGCCGAGAAGTTACTTGGTTCAACTCCTATGCGTACTTTAGTTATTTCCGCTGACTAAAGTATGGCCGTACAGCAGGAAGACTCATGATTTGCATGGAGCACGCTGCACTGTTGAATCATTGTGGATTCTCGGAAAACTCCACGACTGACTAGACATTTTGTTATAACAATTATGCTGTATTCCTTAGTATTATGAGTATAAACATGTCGGAGGTCTGATATTTTCCGAGAAGTTAAAATTATTAATTGGCAAATAGATTCATATTTATTTAATGCATTATGCAATTGAATCTATTTTTGTCTGAGATAAGAATCTATGCTTGACTTTTCAGAAAAAATGCTTAGCTACCAACTACCATACATAATTACATACCATGTACCAACCATATAATTATTAGGATTGATTCACAATCAAAATATTACTAGCTGACCTAGCTGTTCTCCGCGGATTTAGTCCCGCTTCTCGGCTTCTCTAAGCTCTAGCTTAATGTTACATTTAGTTTCCTCGATTTACTATTCTATTACCTACATGCCACTTTATTATTGGGGAAAACCATTTTAAAGGCAGAAATATTATTATGTCGAACATAAATAATTTATGGTAATGTTATAATAATAGGTAAGTTACTCCTAGTTTAATATTCTTGCAATGACATTATTGGCATGTTTAAACAATTATTAAGAACATCACAAGCCACCTAATCTCGGAGCAAATTAACCCAATCTTGTCCACTTTGTTCATCGTAACGAGAGCCTCTCTAATTTTCAGTATCGTGTAGTTTATCAAAACAGTAAATATTTAGGTAATTAAGTAAGTAATTATAGTAAACCAACAAATAACATTCTATATATACCGACATAATAATTTGAATATTAACCTACCAGAGTTAATGTTGTATTAAATTCCTAAAAATTACAAGTAAAATATCAACAAGAGAAATTCTCAGTTGTGTAAACAGAGCAAGCGAGGTTCACAGAAAATTCGCGAACAATTTGACTCTCGAACGAACTATAATTACAATGAAAATGCAAGAATAATAATAGGTATCTAGTTAAGAAGCGGATACGTATGTTTATTGTGTATTTAAAACAATGTTATCAAATGTCTGACACGCTATCAGTCAAAAGTCTCAAGTAGGTACCTAGTAATAAGATGATACCACGTTATCTACTAAACTCGCGCGTTTTCTAAGGGTCAGTACACACCGAGATGCGACGCGACTTGAGGCGACGATACTGGAAATGTGTATCTTTTCGTGTAGTAAATAAAGTTAGATTGTGAGTCGCTCGCTTTATTGTAATGTGCGCGCAGCGTCGCGTCTCGATGTGAATTGACCCTAAGACACACCAAAATGTTTCATGTTATTAGGAACTAGTTGATCCCCGCGACTTTGATTGTGTATCTTTTTTTATTTAGCAACAAAACGCGAGCCGCGTTTGACTAATATCTCGCATGCTGGTAAACAAAAATATGGTCGATGGTGAACACGTTTTCCTAGAAGTAAGTTGGAGTAACCTTATCATTGTGGACTTTAAGACCCTAAGGTGTGTAGTATCAGGAAATACAAACTCTATTTTAATATTTTATTTTTTCTATCATGTTTCCTTCGGTTGTGGCAATAATCTCAACTCCTATTATATCATAGTACTGAAACTGAAGGCAGTAGGTATAGGAATCCTTCTTCTTCCTTACAAAACATTATACGTTATCTTTGAATATTACAAGTAAAATGTTTTGTAACGGTTACGTAATACTTAAATACTGTTAGTCTGGGTCACCTTATTGCTAGGCAAAGGCCCTTAGATCAAAGTGAAAAAAAAAAAATATTAGGAATAAATATGAAATCCGGTGTCTTTCAGATGCTATGCAGACAGGCGGCCTAGCATCTGAATATTTCTATCAAAATCCATATGAGTAGACGAGTTCTGTAGTTTAGGCTTATAAAGGTTACACAGGAGTGTAATTTTAGTGTAATTTTCGGTTTGTTTTTGTGATTGGTTGGGTAACCACCAATTAATGTCTCTTCCCGCTCCGAGTTGAAGTGAAAAGGACTTTCAGACTCGCACTGACTAAAATCCATCCGGTTCCATCAACTGCCCTATGCGTTCTCAGTCCATAGTAACCTCTTAAGACATTCGGTCCCGAAACCGTAAGTAGATTTTTTTAATACCTTCAGATCACTATATAGGTATTGATAGCATATCTACGTTTTACATACATTTTGTATGTCTATCACTAAGATCTTGGTACCCAAGTAACACAGAAGTCTGAATAAGAGCTGAGTATGTGCAGTCATCAAGATTATAATCTGAATACCATACTGCGTAACGTCTGAGTAAACACCTATTCAAACTTTATTCAAGCAAAACAGGCCCCAAAATCAAATGCATAAAGCTGAATAACTTCTGAGTAACATCTGAGCAGGAGCTTTTTAATGGTGAAATTATCTGAATAACTTCTGATTAACAACTGATATCGCTTTTATTAAGCTCTTACTCATACAATATTCAGTTTATGTCAATTTAGTTCCTGGATTCAGAATTTATTCAGCATTACTTTTTGTGAACAATAACACAGATTTTATTCATACAAATTGTGAAATTAGACAATCAGAAATTTTAAATATCGTTGATGGAGTCATTGCATGACAATAAATGGCGAATTTATTAAAACGGTAAGCAAAAGTTTCATTAATTAAGTTATAGGTTTGTTACAATGTTAATTCTTAGTGCGAAAATTATTTTGTCGTAAATAGTATATGATTTTTCCGATTATTTTTAACGCGCCGCTTGAATAATCAAGATTAGTGATTGTAAATATTATTTTCATAAATGCATGCTCGGTCTGACTTCAATATTTATGACGAAATTTCTAATTTTAGCGATTCCAATGAAAAATATGACAAATCGAATTGAAAATGTTGTAGTTTTAACATTCAGCATTCAAGTAATCATGGTGAATTTCTTGTAATTTTAATTACTCACAAAAAAAAAATGGCGATCGCTTTCATTGCTGAATAAAAGTGAACAAAAGTCTCGTTACTCAGATCTCACTTGAATAGCCTCATTTCAATACGCTAAGTTCTGAATAACACTTGAATAGTCGACCACATTTCTACATTGATTCGAGTTTTTAGGGTTCCTCATTCAGTGGAATAATCGCTCAAAATAATGTTATATTTCTTTTGTTGCAGATCGATCGTGTGGCGAACTTTATAGTAGCCCCCTTATAATGACATCATTCTTAACCAGTAAAACATATAATCATGTAATTGGCAAAGATGAAGGTTTATGCATGCAAAAGTCTCGGAAGGAACCTTAAGCCTAATTTAAAATGTAGCCACACTACAGTCAATTGATGCTGATGGACACCAGATAGGAATCCATAATATTTATGCGATACGACAACTTACTGATAATGTTTCTATGTGATGTTGTGGAAAAGTGAAAATGTTAAATTAAAATTAATTCAATCCTATGAATGAGTTGTTATTAATACCTCTCTTGCACACAGTAACTATAAGTTAAGTTTCAAATGAAAACAAAGTAAAATGAAGTAAATATATAATATGTTTCATTTATTTTAATACAAAAAAAAACCGCGGTCTACTGAAGTGACAAACACGCATCCGCGGACACCGCTACTCGAATCTAGAAGTGAATGCTATGGCTGAAGCGCGCGTCATAGGCGGCGGCCACGTTTTTTGCGCTCTGCAGCCACAGCAGTCGCTTCAACATTCGTATCAAGGCAATTGGGAATTAAAAACAATCTGTTTGATTTATTTAATGTACGGAATCCACTTCATTGCACGACAGCTATTCATACTGGCTGAAACTCGGCTCATTTTTTGCGCTGATAAAACGTACCTGTGGTCTTTAATTTGAATAAGAGCCTTAATAGATTTTAAATAAGCTCATATCAAGTTATTTGCGCTATTAAACACACCTGTGGTGGGTTAATTTGAATAAGTTAGTTTAAAACACACTGTTATGGCGGTGAAATCTTAATAAAAGCCCAAATAATCTTTTTTATTCAGCAGCTGTAAAACATGGCAACTTATCTAGTTAAAGCATTAAATAATTATTTCACCGTAGAATTATTCAGTATCAAGCTGTAAAACAGCATTATCTAACAACTTTATTCAGATTGTTATACATTATTCAGCAATCAACTGAATCAAATGCTACTAGCTTAGTAATTATTGAATATTAGCAAATCTGATTATGATTATTCAGATACATGCTTCCATAGAGACCAATAAAGTTCACTTTACAATTATTCAGTATCAAGCTTTAAAACAGCATTATCTAATACCTTTATTCAGATTATTATACAGTATGCAGCAATCAGCTGAAGCAAACGCTACTAGCTTAGTAATTTTTGAATATTAGCAATACCGATTATGATTATTCAGATAAATGCTTCCATAGGGACTTTTTTTCAGCTTAACAATACATAGAACGCGTAATACTTAATAATGTTTGTATATTGTGTAACATATCTCAATTATTAACTTAAAGAAATAAAGTACAAATACACAGGACCTATTACGCATTAAGAATTTTACGAGTCCGAACTCAAATTAATACAACATTTAGCTATTTCTAAGGCTCTTATACAAAGGATATTCATTTTTAAACCGTATAGTTTTACAAATGTGTACTGTTATACCGCTTGTGTGTTACTTGGGTAGGTACGTAATGTTTTGTGTTTATGACATTGTTTTTTACTTTGTTTTATCTATTATTGTAGACAAAGACTTTCATTTTAATCTATTATTACTATCGTTGGAGATATTATTATATTTGGTCATGAAATGTACCTACTCGTATAATGCAAGTTTAGGCTTTTGATGATTTATTTATTCCACTGTCTCTTGCAGCGGATGCAGCTAGGATAACCATAAGTTTAGAAAATCAGGTTCTTCCGTTATATGGCTCCTGGGTCTGCAATAAACAAAATCAAAACGAAATATGTCAAGTTCTCGTCAGGACTTTTCAAATTCAGAAATGGTACCTGACTAATTTACAAAAGCTCTAAGGCACTTTTTCCCAAACTGTGGGTCGCGCGCGACCCATTAGTTTGTAGCGAACGAATATTGAGTGAGCCCTGAAATGTAGGTTCACAATCAACCGAGCCTACAGCCCGAAATTAACAAAAAAAAGTATTGTTTGAAATTAGAACACTATTCTGAGAAAAAGATGAAAAAGCTAGATTCGTTGAATTATATTTTTTTGGAACCCATTTCAAGCCAACCAAGCGACTAGTAGCATACATTCTTAAGGCGCTCCCTCACTGCGAGCATTCACCTGTAAAGTGCGCAATTTGATGCTCTATTGTCTTCCAATGTTCGAATCTGTAACGTTACATTACAGGTGAATGTTCGCGGTAAGGGAGCGCCCTAAGATTATTAAAAACCGGTTCCTTATTCAAAACAAAACGTAACATTTCGTGAAGGCACTTAAAATGTGTGAGTGAGCGCCATGCACACTTTTAAATGTTGTCTACTACGACAGCCAAGAGGTGGTTCTCAACATTAGATTTTTTTCCATTCCAGACAACTTTGGGAACCACTGATCTAAGGTAGGTACTTATCTAAGTCTACTGTGGCGAAATTATCAATAGGTAGTCTCACTAATTATACAAATAGTGTATTGTTGACATGACACACTATTAAACACTATAACACCATAAATAATGATGCAAGTTGCCTTGGCAACGCTAGAGGTCGTTCATCTTTGGATCCTTCATTTACATTATGTAGGCACCTACCTATTTTTTTATCAAGCCTGAATTTCTTTATTTTCTAATCGTACAAAGTTGAACAAACTGATTAGGTATCTATTTTAGCTGATAGTGTGATAAAATTAGATAGTGTTATAGCAAACAACAACTAACGTTATAGGTACTATCTACTCAATTTAATGTAGAAAGGGAGCAACAATGTATTGACTTAGCGTAGCTTAGCTAACTACTGTACTTTAATTGA
Organism: Agrotis clavis; assembly: GCA_954870645.1. NCBI lineage: Eukaryota > Metazoa > Arthropoda > Insecta > Lepidoptera > Noctuidae > Agrotis > Agrotis clavis. Next base: position 13,192,722 of record OX940930.1, read on the forward strand.
GTATAGGTACTGTAGATTGTTGATCTTATACATCTACACACTAGTGATGTTGCGTATATTCGCATTCGCATTCGCAAATATTCGCAAGTTTTTTGATATTCGCATTCGCATGCGCATCCGCATAAATCGATGCAAATGTTTGCGAATATTTTTGAAACACTATTTTTTAATTTACTACAATGATTTGAATATGGAAACTGCATGTAACTGAATAGTCTTGAAGTAGACAACTAAATTGAACTATTTCTGTTAGTCCGGCTGTATTATAGTACATTATGATACAAGTGCGGTAAGTTGATCATTACAGCTGAGGCGATATTGGTAACACGAGCCGTAAGGCGAGTGCTATAAGAAAGCAGAGGCTGTAATTATCAAACCGCACGTATGTCATACGACGTTTTATAACACATTTGTGAGTAAATAAATAAAATCATTACATCGAAAAGGAAAAGCAAGCGGAATAATTTTTACTTTTTCACAAATTAGCGATGCGCGCGCACCAGCATCTTTTGTTTATGGCAAAGGCACAAAAAACAGCCAGTATTACTAATAAAGTAAATTAATTCTTTTGTGGTTTTATTGCAGATAAATGGTTGTAATTAATTGTCAAAATTAATTAAATTAAAGAATAAAACGTTTTCAACACATTTGCTCGAAAAATGCATTTACGAAGCCTGTATACATTGTTCGAAAGTTAAAAATTACGCACCACACAACGGAGCGTGCGGTAAAATAGGTACTCTCACCTAAGTACCTATTTTACGGCACACCCCGTTGTATAGCACCGTGCGTTTTCTTTACGGTTTTTTTTTAATTTCCATTTAAAAAAAAATAAGAATTCCACCAAAGAGTTTCACATTATGAGAATAAACAACCTGACTGCTCGAACCTCCTTGGAAGCGCTTTTGCTCAATACGTTGTCTCACTTTAATACTAAAGAGTAAATGAGACGAAAGATGTAGTTCAATTTTTCACCTCGTGCATGTGGCGCCATTTGCAAATTCGCGCCATTTTCATATTAGAAACTTTAAAAATTGTTGCGACTTTCCCACTGATAAATGAACAAAATAATATTATGAGTTCAAGCGAGGAATCTGATATTAATAAGTATGCAATCTAGTTTACCTGATATTTTGAATGAGGCGCAAATTGCAGAAAACGGTTATTTTCATTTGCTGTTAAAAATAGTCAAATGAAAAAGTTTGTTTATTTACATATTGTACTGTTTTCTCGCAAATGTGTTGAAAAACATTGTATGACACACGTGCAGAAATTGGTATTTACAAACTCGTGACTATGGTAAGCCCTCGGCTTCGCTCGGGCTTACATTCGTCTACTCGTTTGTAAAAACCAACTTACCGCACTAGTATCATAAATAACTATTATTTATTATATTTCATCTCCCAAATTTAATTTTAATAATAAAATGTTGACCGCTTTTCTGACATAAAAACTCTTTGCTAAGATTTAAAAAAAGTACCGTTCCTTTTAGACGGAGCATCTTGATAAACCGTGCGATTTACTTTACCATTACCGCACTAGTGCGTTTTACTTTACCATTACGCACTAGTGCGTAATAAGATACATTACGATACTGAAATAGGTGCAGTAAGAGACCTTTTACGAGCAAATGTGTTATAAATATTTTTATATATATAAATATTTATTATATACATAAATATTTTTATAACACATTTGCTCGTAAAAGGTCTCTTACTGCACCTATTTCAGTATCGTAATGTATCTTATTACGCACTAGTGCGTAATGGTAAAGTAAAACGCACTAGTGCGGTAATGGTAAAGTAAAACGCACGGTTTATCAAGATGCTCAGTCTAAAACGAACGGTACTTTTTTAAATCTTAGCAAAGAGTTTTTATGTGAGAAAAGCGGTCAACATTTTATTATTCAAATTAAATTTGGGAGATGAAATATAATAAATAAACATTTTATTCTTTAATTTAATTAATTTTGACAATTAATTACAACCATTTATCTGTAATAAAACCACAAAAGAATTAATTTACTTTATTAGTAATACTGGCTGTTTTTTGTGCCTTTGCCATAAACAAAAGATGCTGGTGCGCGCGCATCGCTAATTTGTGAAAAAGTAAAATTATTCCGCTTGCTTTTCCTTTTCGATGTAATGATTTTATTTATTTACTCACAAATGTGTTATAAAACGTCGTATGACATACGTGCGGTTTGATAATTACAGCCTCTGCTTTCTTATAGCAATATCGCCTCTGCTGTAATGATCAACTTACCGCACTTATATCATAATGTACTATAACAGAATCGCAACAAAAATGACAAAATTCCTTTTTATCGTGACAAAATCATCAAATGAGTTCTATCACCCAGTTATATTAAAAATCTACTAGGTAAGTACATAATTTTGCATTTAAGAGAGTAAAGAGAAAAAAAAATGTAATTATTTTTATAAAGTCGTGACACTCGTGTCATTCATTCGAATATATGGACTTGGCCAATGTTCGGTTTAAATATATCTGACATGAAATGTCAAACCTATCTATCATTTTGCGTGCGTTTTATTGTAAAGTCAATATTCTCATTCGCATCCGCATTCGCGAATATTGAAATTGAATATTCGCCCGCATTCGCATTCGCGAATATCAAAAATCAGACATTCGCAACATCACTACTACACACCTACCAATCTACAAAAATAATCCGACGTAACCTTCGGTTTCGGCTTCGGCCAAAATGTGCCGAACTTTTGGCCGAAGTCCTATAAGGTAGGTAGTAACAGTCGAAATCGACCTTTCGTTCAGAAATTACCTATCAATACGAGTATCGATGAATACTAAAGTTGCATGAGAAGTCAGTTCCCAGTAAAAAGAAAAAACTATGAATGATGAATAGTTGAATACTCGTACCAATGTCGAAATTACAACACACTGCAGCACAGAATATACGAGTATTATAGACTACCATCAAAGACTGCCGCAAAGAATTCGTCTTGCAGTAAAAAAAAGTTCGCTGACTGCGACCATCTTAATAATTAGTTGTCAGAAGAGAATTCTACGCATTGACATGATGAATTGTGCATAGAACGTGACTGTAGTCACCATCATAAATATTTTCCCCGAAAACGGTAGGTATAGCCTCGTAGTACGCAGTAAGCAAGAACGTAGTAATAACAAACATGACGCTACACTTAAAAATAAAGCATAACAAAACAAGCTGTTGCTTCAAACATTCGAGGTGTTATCTATACAACTACACTCGCGAGCAAAATTATGGAATCACTTACCCCGATTCCGCGCGATCTTGAGAACTTAACAACTAGTTTAGAATAATAAAAATGGTACCATTTTAAAGGTTTAACTGTTAACTTTAAATTGATACCAAATTCATTCAAATCACGCCGTTATTTAAGGAGCTATCCCGGATCAATTTCAAGTGATTCCATATTTTGCTCGCTAGTATAATGTATGTAGGTAGATGGAAACATAAGTAACGTGAAATATTTGCATGATAATCGCGATCAATCGAGTCTGCATACTTCAAGTTGGCATGAATTGAAAGTACCTCCATCCAGACTAGGCTGGAGAGGTTATCTCGTTGACCCAACTTCATCCCAGGACTCTTTAACAATGTTGTCGGGAAATTCATATTTTAATGAGGTTATAATTTATGTGGTAGACGGGGTAGACGTGTAGATTACAAGTTTCAAACATAGTAGGCATTGGCTGCGGTCTGTCTACTCATGATTTATGGGAATCATCCTGTTAAAAGGTTAAGGTTATTTAACAAAAACCAAACTAAGTTTCTTTGAAGTGATAACCATCATACACCTACCGCGATTTTAAAACACTGTTTCTCTTAATAATTTATTGGTATCGAATACCTCAGGAAGGAAGCTAGTAAAATGGATGCTTGAGTAGATACTTACCTACATCACTACATGTATTCATCAAATTCAAAATATTCGCTGAAATATTATGTCCGATATAGTCTGACGTAATATCCTGTGCATCTGCTTGCATCCAGCGAAATAATGGTTTAACCAGGTCATTGGTTCTCCTTGTGGATAGGCACAAAATTTCAATAGCATTGGGATGGAAGCAGGGAATAGCCTCTACTCTGCACTTCTGCAGTGAAACAACCTAGGCTCAGTTACAATATGAACAAATATAATATAATGCACAAATATAAAAATAATTTTCACATGACATTTTATATTTAATGTATTAATAGCCGATTATCAATTACAGACAAATACTACGTAGAAGCCGTGTTTACGCGATATTTGAAAAACATTGTCACATTTATTGTGTATTGTTTATAGCAATTAGTACTTGCGCAATATAATCGCATAAATTGAATTCCTTATCGGGAGATATATACACAGTCACATCTATGTATTTACAATGTGCAAATGTATGCCTACGTATTGAAGCTTAATGAAACATGATTTAATTAAAAACAGGCCATTGAAGTATAGTATGGATTTTCCAAACATTTTATTTTTGCCAACGTTTTGATATTTCTGTGGTTTTGCCTTATAATAATTCTAACGAATATTTCTTGGTTTAGCCGGGTTTCCAATTCCTACACTAGAATGGTATCTACCACTACCAATACCATAAATTAATTTGTGTATGAAATGTTTTTCTGACCTCTTCAAAAGGACTCAAACAGGGTAAAAGGTATGGTCACCAGGAACTTGGCTTATGGTAGATGGTTAATATGCAGGTAGGTAAACCATAATCCTAGCTAACCTCGTAAACATTTTAATATGCCTTGCGTCTATATTGATTTACACCCGTGAAATAATAAAGTGAGATAAAATAGTTTATGTTCAGTTCAGCTGAAGTAGCGGAGCCAATGCGGCCCAACAGCATTGTCGATTGTTAGATTTACACAGGCACCATAATACGTACGTAGTATAAACCTATTTTGCTGGAAACATGGCTAATCAAAAGCGGTACATTCCTAACATATGGGTTCTTTCACGGAAGATTTCGTTCGTTTTCTTGTTTAAACTATTTTCAACAGATTAATCCATTTATCCGTCAACGCCAACCGTAGATAGTTCAAAAGAAGGGTAACCACAACCACCTATATTTGTTTCGTGTTTGAACGAGCTTTGATTTTCTGTAATGAGGTATTGTTTTATTGGTTTAAAAATAGGTGTTCTTGTTTATGGAAAGTTGGGTTTCTTCCACACTTCCTAGTCAAATGGTAATAGACAATCGTTTGAAGCGTAGAATACATTTTCTTAATGATTTACACGGACGCTGCTCTTTGTTTTAGTTTTAAAATATTTTTTTCTTTGTCTCGTAAGTAGTTGAAAATGAATCATACATAACTCGGTACGCAGTTCCATAAGTTTCTATTGAGTTTTTATTTCGAATCTGTGTAACGTTGGCTATTTTATCACGGCAGGCCGCGGCCATAGGCAACGAATGGAAACTGCTTTGCGATATAAAATTTTCATCCGCATTTTCAATCAGTCATTTCAGTTACATACAATAAAGCACATGTGTGTGTACACTCATTCGCTCCGGTGAGTCGGTGTGTGCATGACCGATAGGCCGGTCGTTGACCCCCTCTTATCAGGCTACCTACATGCGCCTCCGCCTTGCATTGAATGATCTTTTCCACTGGAACACCTAAGCAGCAAGACCTTTACATAATTATTTTCTTTATGTGCTTTGAATGAAATTGACGTGGAAAATCTTCCTACGTGCCTGAGTAAGCGTAGGAACCTAGTCGTTGGATAAATGAATATTGATACGTGTTATCAGTCAATTTTGGGTTAAGAGTAAAGAAAAATGTTTTGAAGAAATCATACGTAGCTGTATTGCTCACTCACGCTAGATTTAAGAATGATCTGAAGCGTATGCTAGTAATACTAATTACTACGTTTTAATTAATAACCCTATCAGAATTCCAGCTATCTTCAAAAAGTGATGTTTTTAGGTACATACATCAACCTCCCTCAATCTGTCTTTCTTTAATGGATTTTCAACTTTTTCACAATACTGGAAGGTTTAATATTCGATTGTAAAATACAGATTCGGGTAGGTTGACCTGCTGGCGTCTGTACCTACCTACAACAGTGAAATAAAATACCTAATATTTTACAAGCAAATAAATCGGTATCTATGCAATATGCTCCTACTCCCCATTGACACATTTGTTCGTTATTCTGTATTCCATGCTACGTTATCCTAACATCAGTAGATACCTATGTGAAAAATTTAATATTAAATGGAAACCTCTATTGAAAATTGGCAATTTGCACATTGGCCCTTAATTATGCGTAGGGCCAATCATAATATCTGCCTAAGTACCCACAGTTTATCTGAAATTTTAATTATGATAATGACGATTGACGAGTGTACTACAGTAGTTCGACAAATAGATGTGCGATTCATGCTTATGAGACAAAATTGTACGACTGATTTAGTTCGAATGCACGCTTTTGCGATACTTCAGTGTATCGCACAAGCGTGATTGGTGCATTCGTTCGAGATTTTTAAGTACTCTAGTGCGACATGAAGAATGTTGTTTTATTGCCAATAGTAGGTTAAATTATATGATGCTGGCTAGGTCGACGGAGCCCCGCTTTGGGGGCTCCTACTTGTAGGTAGTTTAAAAAGAACCAGGCCATCCCCTGCATAATATTTAATTGATGACTAATTTTGTACCAAACTACTACTACTTTACAGAGGCCAGCAGCACATCAACCTACCCCAATCTGCCAAATCTAAATCGACCATAAACCTTCGATTACTGTGATAAAATTGAAAATCTGTTGAAGTTTGACAGATTGTAGTTAACTTGATGTGCTGGCGTCATAACAAAAATACATATTACGATAGGTATTTTTTTTTCTCTTTTGCAACAGTCGGTAATTTTATGTATGCCAGTGTCGAAGGTAGGTATAGTTATTTATCTAACTACCTTGTTCAATTGATATCTACTGTCATACAAATTCATGAAGAAAATATGTTGAATTAATATAAAATGTGGTAATAAATACATACCTCGCACAGAAGAGTTACTATGTCTCTGTTTGATCAAGTGTTGGCTTATCAACACAGTGGGCCGCTGTGCTCCAGCCATCAACGGGGTCTTTGTGGTAACTCTAGCAACCCCACCGGATGCAAAACGTGCTTCTGAAATAACGACAATATTGTACATGTCGCAACTTGTGTTGTTTAGTTTAATAACATCGCATATATTGAGTTTTTGCCACTATTATGGTGAACCTACGTCCTCCTGATACTAATGCAAAAGGCGGTAGTACTAGTAGGTACCTACATAAAAAACTACGTTCTTTTTTAGGATAAACAAAAGAAACGCATATTTTTTACAATAATTAATTTTTAATCCAGTAATTCATAGGTACCTATGTCATCTGTGGGTAGACATAAAAAACTAAAAAACATTATTATTTGGCATTCACAATTTGATACTAGTAGCGCCATCTGTTAACAAGCCGCATAATTAATTTATGCTTTATCGGCAGAGTTGCTAGTGATTCAATGATGAAATAGAATTTATTTTTACGAACACATGACAGATTATTTATCAAAGTTTTCACGTTGACTATTTACATTTAAATAAAATAGCAAATAGAAAAATTAATAAATGTTACTATACTTTACAAATTGATAAAGTTTTCTATTGGTCACGGAAACTGGTAACACCCGTTTTTAAAATGTCACTAGTGTCATCCTAATGTCAATGTCATACCATTCATTCCATTTTACGCATGTATAACGTAAAGTTTTACTATTTTTTAAAAGCATTTTAATTTACAATTTTTTGTACGTACTGTTGGGATCACTATTTTCAAATGCAAATATGTATCACACTTTTTATTAATTGACGAGAGTTAATTCTCTACGAAGTCGTTTCACGTGAGTAATTTTATTGACAGGTTCTGAATAAAATCATCAATCACGGAGCGTCAGTGTCAAATTATTTTTACCGAAATCAAAACAAATCAACTTGCTATGCATGACGACAAATGAAATTCAAGTTTATCAATTCAAGGCCAGATAAATGTATTTTAATCAGTTGGCTTTGCCCCCTTCACGTCTAAGGGGCGCTCACAGATCGGGCTGGTAATCTTTTCCTTCCATTATAATATATTTATAAAAAGACACCATGGCCTCTGCAATGCTGAAGTTATTGAAAACTGAAGTAAGTACAATTTATGTTTTTATTCATAAAACTATTAATTCAACATGTGTATTATTAAACGCCGCACGTTGTGCGCAGTCACGTTATCGGCTTATAAATATTTAAACAAGAACTGCTCTGACCAGTGTAGTAAATTATGGAAAAGGAATTACAGTACCAGTATTCATAACGTAAAATGTTGAACACTATGCACATATTATTGTACTGTGTGCATGGCAAATCCATTTGAGTATCAGCCATCAGTGAAACTTAGAATTGAGTGCTTGTTTTTCCATTTTTATTTAATTCTGTATTTTGTAGTTTCTGTTTCAGTACACAAATATGATACAAGAATTGCTTCTGTTACATTTTTCTTTTCTCTTTGCTGACAGTAAGTAGCTGTTTATAGACAAACAAAGAAGGTTTATGCATTCACATAATTTGGTATTTAAACTGGCTACATTATTTATTTATAACTGATACCAATAGGCTGTTGCGCAGTTGAATGTTGATGTTCTAGTTTCAACATGTCTTTCATTTATTCACTTTTGAAAATTTTATTGAGTTTACGCAACATTGATGTGTAAGTATGTCATCAGGATGAGCAGGAGTGTATTTTTTGGTGTGTTTAACATAACTTCTAAATAAGCAATCAAGTTGCCGAGTCATACAGCATTTTTTATTGTAGCTGCAGTAAGTACTCGAACCATCATCAACAAGTTTTCTAGTTCAGCAGTGAATGATTAGTTGATAGAAAAAAGTATGCATTTTCAAATGTTGTGTAATTTACTAATTACCTAAAGAGCATTTCATTTGTCCCTTCATAATAATTATAATAACGTTCTTAGAAGATGTGAGATGAAGACACACTATAAACCCTATAAACCCAATCGAAGATTGTAAAAATGGTTTTTCACCTCAAATGTATTTCTACATCAAAAGCTAGAGAATTAATTTAATATTTGACATTAAAACTATTTTTATGAATCTGAAAATTTAGAATGCTTTTTTTTTTTTTTTTTTTTTTTTAGCGTGGTAAAATCATCAAATGAGTCCTCCAACCCCGGGCAGGGCGGGAGGGACTGTCAGACTTCTACTGACTAAAATCCACGGTGTCCTTCATAGCCTGTTAAGTTCCGGGGTTACGGTAAGGGAATAATCCCGCGACCCCGGCAGGCTTTGGCCCTCTGAGAGGGGGGCCCCGTCATTATGCTGACGCTCTTTGAGGCGCGCGTGGGACACAACGCGCCGTCGACCCGGGCATGGTCCTTGGTCGGGCAGCGAGTTGCCCTTTACTCGCTGCCCGCATGCCCGAAATTTAGAATGCTTGGCAAAATAAACTAGAAGTGAAATATTTGGCATTTTGCGCTCTTGTAAGGTTGGCAACATGATTGTAAGCAATACCACTAGTGTTCAGGGGTCTGCTGTGTATACTTGTTTGTTACTTTTACCCATAACTGCCCATAAGAAGGTCAGAAAGTGCACCATAGTAGCACAAGCTTTCAATTACATTTTGTAAAAACCTTTCTATTAAAAAAAAAATATTGTTAACAAACATTTCTACTTAACTCATTCACAATACCATGATATTCAAGTACAAAGATAATCTTATCATGCATGTTTCCTTGTTCAGTCTCAGCTGGTACTCCGTAGAAGCTACAGCAGTGCTGCCCCCACCACAAAGCTGTTTATTGACGGAAAATATGTGGAATCAAAGACTACTAACTGGATCGAACTCACAAACCCAGCCACCAATGAAGTTATTGGCAGGTAATTTAAATTATTATCTTACTAGTTTATGTTTGTGGCATTGCCTGCGTGAATTGGGGTAATTGACCTTCAGAAATGTCATACTGGTATAAATAATAATTGTAGTTTGTACACAGACAGTTTAAAACATGAATTAATTCATTGTTTCTAAACTACCACATGATATAAACTATAATAATAATAATATAATAATAACAATACTCCACAACTATCACACAACGCCATCTAGTCCCAAGTTAAGCAGAGCTTGTGTTATGGGTACTAGACAATGGATAAACATACTTATATATTTCTGAATACATAAATATTATAGATAAATTACACCCAGGCACAGAACAAATGATCGTGCTCATCACACAAACATTTGTCAAATCGAACCCACGACCTCCGGCATAGCAGTCAGGGTCACTAACCACTAGACCAAGAGGCCTGTCTAACGGCCTGGCCTGTCAACTATCTTATGAAGTGAGATGAAACCCAACTAGTACTACTTGTTTTATTGTAAATTACTGGGGAGTTCCTTTTTAGCAAAGAGCAGTAAAGTTTTCTTAGCTCTTTTTATGCAAGTTTTATTATCGGTGTTATATCGGTGTTGACGGGTGTTGGTATAATAGTTTAATCATGAAGTTTGATATAACACTGTGATGAAATAACATGATTTTGTGACCTGAAATCAACATAACGTAAATTGTGTCCCATTTATTATTTATGGACAGTTCTGATGATTTAAATTATTCAGCATCAATGCTATTCACCCCGAAATTAATATATTCTTCAATTCTGTTATTTTCATTGATAAAAGTCATCTAATTTACATTTGCATTAGTCATCCAGAGTTAACAAATTCCTGTAAAAAAGTTTTATATAACTTACATTCAGAATATGTTATCAACTTACATCATTGTAATTTGTATTATTTACCTATTTTCGTTTTCTGACATAGAGACACACCTTAATCAAAGTTTGCCCACAAATTTCTTATCAGGAACGCCAAATCTGGCCTTATATAGTGCCTCGATTGCTGATAACACAGTTTTTTTATTGCTATCTTGTGTAATTTGCCTCCATGAGTTATAAATGTATTTGATTGCTTTATCTTAAGTAGTTACGTAATGGTAACTATAATAAAGACTTACTTTCTGGGCAATATGGTTATGTGAATATGGTCTTGTATTTTAAACTGCAATAAAAAAGAGGCGGTTAATTTTTCGTTTCTTTTAGGATAATAGTCAAGTTAATTTTAGGTCTTTAGGTTTTTCTCACTTGTAGTATAATCTATTTTTTATCTGGAAGATACTGAATACTCGAACTCGTATATCTTAGTGATCTTGAAGTCTCAACAAAAAGAAAAGGTTCCTTTCACCAAAATTTCAGCAATATCTAACTGATAAATCTTGAAGTGATGTGTATCTTCTGTTGTGCATTTAAACTCTTTATTGTTTTTATTTTGTTAACTTATGGTTATTGGATTTTAAGTAAGCTTGAGACTAAAGAGTAGATCTAAATTCGGCATACTTATTCTTGACTGTGATGATGTGCAATGTTACTATTTATTTACCTCCAGGGTACCAGAAGCCACTCAAGAGGAACTGAACTCAGCGTTGGAATCAGCCAAGAATGCATACAAATCATGGAGCCAGAGCACCATTATGACCAGACAACAGCTCATGTTCAGGTTAGTTGTAACAAATTTAAGAATACCCTCAAATAGGCCTTTTCACATGTTCTAAGTTCGCAAGAATTTGAATACTGTATCAGCTCAGTCTGCAAACGATCCTGTCTTCCGCCCAGTGCTGTAACTAGCCTTTTATGCGGCTAGTGCGAGTTTCTATAACTGCTCCCTGGTCTGGCGAATTGTGGTCCTGTTCTGGCCATTTCTGCACCCCTCTAGGGTCTGAGCGGAGCCCTGTGCCTGGGCACCGTTGGCACACCCCTATTTTTGGCACTGCCTCCCTCTTTCGCATTTGATTTTTCTCAGCTATCCTTTGAGATCGATAAAGTACTTAATATTAAAGGAATAATTTGAAATATTTAATTCATAGGTTCGCCCGTCTATTGAGAGAGAACCAGAGCAAGCTTGCCGCCAAGATCACCGAAGAGCAAGGCAAGACCCTCGCTGATGCTGAGGGAGATGTTCTCAGAGGCATTCGTAAGTATATCGCCTGATACTCTTGGTTAATAAAAATGTCGAACTAGTCGATCTGATCATCCACTATCTAAGCTTCGCCCACTCCGTCACGTGATATGAACGTCAAATTAAATCATAGTAACTTTTTGAGGATACCCGCAAGATGCGAGGAGCGCAGGAGCATTCCATGTGCCAACGATTTAGGAAAGCATTTTCTGATGATAAAATGAGATTTTTGCAATCTCTCCATTGTAGGGTCTTAGACGAATCCATTTTCAAATGCCCTCAACCGTGAGCCGTGAACGTTTACCAAATCTTCTTCTATCTATTTAAATAAAATTCAATACTGACTGACTGATCTGACAACGCACAGCCCAAACCGCTGGGCCTAGAAACTTGAAATTTTGCATAAGCCCTCCTTATACCACGTAGGTGAGCACTAAGATCGGATTTTGCGAAATTCGGCCTCTAAGGGGTTGTTTTTGGGGTTGATAGTTTGTATGAAACTTCGCTACTACAGGTGCTAGGAATTCCAAATTTTGCATGGGGTGTCTTTTTAGAACGTAGATGCTCACTATGACGGGATTTTGCGAAATCAGACCCCTGAGGGGTTTGTTTTTGGGGTCGATAATTTGTATGAAACTTTGTTACTACAAGTGCTAGGCGTTTCAAATCTTGCATGCCGGTTTTTTTTAAGACGTAAATGCTCAACAAGGTAGAAATTTTGTGAAACTCGACCCCTAAGGAGTTGTTTTTGGGGTTGATAGTTTTTAGACTTAAATTTTTACATATGGCTTTTTTTGGACGTAAATGATACTAAAGACGGTATTTTGTGAAATTCGACACCTAAGGGGTTGTTTTTGGGGTTGATAGTTTGTATGAAACATCGTTACTACAGGTACTAGGCGTCTCAAATCTTGCATGGTGGTACTTTTTAAGATTTAAATGCTCACCAAGGTGGAAATTTTGTGAAATTCGATCCCTAAGAGGTTGTTTTTGGGGTTGACAGTTTGTATGAAACTTTGTTACTACAAGTGCTAGGCGTCTCGAATTTTGCGAGGGGATTCTTTTAAGACCTAAATGTTCACTTAGACGGTATTTTGCGAAATTCGACCCCTAAGGGGCTTTTTCGGGGTTGATAGTTTGGAGACTCAAATTTTGCATAGAGGTTCTTTTCTGAACGTAGTTGCGGGTATTTTATGAAAATAGACCCCAAGGGTTAGGGGGTTTAGGGGTTGATATTTTGTATGAAACTTCGTTTCTACAAGTGCTAGGAGTACTAAATATTGAAATAGGTTCTTTTATGACGTAAATGCACACCAAGGCACTATTTTCTGAAATTCTTCCCCTAAGGGGCTGTTTATGGGGTTGACAGTTTGTATGAAACTTTGTTGCTACAAATGCTAGGAGTATCAGCATGGGGTTTATTTTAGGACCTAGGTTATCACAAAGACGGAATTTTACTAAATTCGACCCCTTAGGAAGGTCTTTGGTGTTTATAATTAGAGGACTCAGCGTTGCAGGAGGGGTTCTATTTAGGATACAGTTTCTCACTAAGAGAGGATGATAGTTAGGAGTATTAAATTTTGCATTGGGTTTATTTTTAGGACCTAGGTGTTACCTAAAACGGAATATTGCGGGTTGACAGAAATATTTTTGTTGAATATTGATTTAGTCTTTCCAACAGCATCCCATATAGAGGGTCGCCGGGACTAGAAATTCACAAAGACAAAATTCGAAAATCACGCGGACGAAGTCACGGGCGGAGTGCTAGTCTCAATATAAAATTCTCTCTTTTTTTAATTTTTAGAGTCAGTGGAGCACAGCTGCAGCATCACAACTCTTCAATTGGGCGACTGCATCCAAAACATTGCCAAGGACATGGACACACACAGCTACAAAGTACCCTTAGGCGTTGTTGGAGGTGAGTAGTATTGTAAACAAGATTAAGCCCACGGTTTTTTTTCGCCCCCTTCCCTCCTTTTCTCTCTCTTCTAGTTTAGTGCAAGACTACTTCTTAGTGGCTTATAATCGTCTCCAGGTTCCCATCTATATCTGTGCCAAAATTCATCAAAATCCGTTCAACTATTTCGGGCTGCAATTTAACACACAAGCATTTATACTAATATGTATTAATAAGTATGGAACTAAATGCACAGGATTGGGGCCAAATAGCCTAAATTGAAACTAAAAATAATTTATTTCCGCTACTTTGATATTAAATTCATTAGAAGATAAAAGTGATTTTAGTTACACGTAATAATCATAATGTGATTAGTAAAATAGATATCGTAATAGTTACTGATAGAACTGCTATGAAAAACAAAATAATAAATATCACAAACAAGATAGTAAAACGAGCGACTAATAACTGAGTATAATTACTATTACATAGCTTAATTATATTTATTTGACAACGTCATCATTATTATCTTATTTGTGTTAAACGAGTGCAAATAATATGTTTAAAATAAGCATGGATATCACGTATTATGGCAACACAAAATGCTTTTAATATTGAGCGACTTTTACTAAGGTTTCTTATCTCTAAGGTCAATAAGTGCACTTCATTCATATTATTCTCGGTGTTTCTCTGGCGGGTAGAATTCGGAACGAAGTCCTTTGCCAGAGAACCAAAGTAATCGACATTGCGCGTAGAATAAGCATGCTAAAGTGGAAGTGGGCCAGCTACGTCTGTAGACGGAGAGATGGTAGATGGAGCAAACATGTTGTGTTAGAGTGGAGACCGCGAATGGGCAAACGTAGTGTAGGACGCCCTGCAGCAAGATGGGTTGAAGAATGTGGCTGGCAGCGGATGGATGTGGACTGCCCTGGACCGGGAGTGTTGACGCTCTTTGGGGGAGGCGTACGTTCAGCAGTGGACGGCAATAGGCTGATAATAAAACATTCTTCTGCATTCACAATTTAGGTTCCAAAAATATGAATGGTCTAGAGACTCTCCTCGGTTTCGAACGAGTGCACTTTACCGACAATAGCACCACCTATTGGTACCATAACTATCCTATCTGAATGATACTGGACCTGGAACAGTCCATACTCATTCACAAAATTGGTTAAGTAGTTTCTAAGATTAGCATATGCAAATATGACACATGGTTTTTAAAGCGTTGTATTTGCACAAGATGTTTACATGAATGTGAAGAAAATATTAATACCTAAATACAAGCTAGCAAAGGTCAGTTTGTGGTACAACATACAAATTGTGTGACCATAATTATAAGTCATTTAAAAGTCAACTTAATCCACTTATTATTGAAATTATTATTCATCTCCAAACTACGTGATTTATGGATATGTATTATGTTTATTAAAATCGCTTGCAAAAAAATAGAAAAAATAACAGGGTTTTCTGGGAAAGCGAGGAAGAGGTGATCTTTGAAAAGGCCACATTATAATTATTGCGGTCTAGTCTTATCGGTATAAGACAAAGTATTGTTTGCTTGAGAGTGTTTGACTTGGATCTACATATCGGAAGTATAATATTCTGCACTGCAATTGCATGTAAATAAATTAAACTTTAGGTAATAAATAACTGTGTGCAAATGGACAAATCTAAAATCTAAGTGGTTAAACTTATTTAAACTTATTTGGGCGGCAGAAGATAGCCAGATCTATAATTTTATCAGTCAGCAGCCTCTGAGGTTGATTGTAAGGAAGACCTCAAATATACATAGCGTCATCTACACAACTAGTTTTACAGTCATCTTTATTCAAAAGTACCTTCAAATGACTGTCTTCTTCATCAGGTGTGGCTGCCTTCAACTTCCCCGTGATGATTCCCCTGTGGATGTTCCCACCGGCACTAGCAACGGGCAACACATGCATCATCAAGCCTTCAGAACAGGACCCCGGCGCGACTCTCATGATGATGGAGCTCCTCAACGAGGCTGGAGCGCCACCTGGCGTTGTAAACGTAAGTCATCATTTGCCTAGCCTTTGCTCAAATATGTTGGTGTTGGTTTCTTCTCTCAACAGTTGCAGTATACCAGTGTTTAAGATTGAGTGACTGTTTATGTGACTTTCATATCCAAATGTCTAAAGACTATACTAGATAGGACCAAGGGTGATACATACCTATCTCTTTTCAGATTTTTAGGGTTCCGTAGTCAACAAGGAACCCTTATAGTTTCGCCATGTCCGTCCGTCCGTCCGTCCGTCCGTCCGTCCGTCCGTCTGTCCGCAGTTTAGCTCAGAGACGCCCAGTACTAGAAAGCTGTAATTTGGTGTAAATATACGGACTTGTTGTGCCAAAAAAGTGGTAAAATAAAATCTCGTAAAATATTTTTTTTTAGGGTACCTCCTGTACACGTAAAGTGGGGATGTTTTTTTTATTTCTCGCGTACCCCTTAGTGTGGGGTATCATTAAATAGGTCTTTAAAAAATATTGATAGTTTCCATTAACAATTTTTTGATAAAAAGATTCGTTTGTGATATATTAAGCTTTAAAGTGCTAATTTTTGCTCGACTCGAGTGTCCCCCCCCTCTACCAGCTAAACGGTTATGTTTGGGGGTGTGAAAAAAATCACAATAGTAGTATATATAACGAAGTTTGAAGGAAAATTATCATGACTAAGTAGGCTTTACAAGTTTACGAGTAATAGTCGACCAACTTATAAAAGGTACTTGGATAGCATATTTTCCTAAACAAAATGTATCGCAGAACATGTTCTTCAACTGCAAATGTAAGTTTGTTAACTTTATTTTTACAGCAAAATAGGTGGGTATGTTTTGGGGATAGGTAGGTTTTTATTGTCAACTATTTTTAACTAACTTCAAAAAAAGGAGGAGGTTCTCAATTCGTCGTAATCTTTTTTTTTATGTATTTTCCCCGATTTCTCAAAGACGCCTGGACCGATTTTGAAAATTCTTCTTTTTAAAATTAAATTCAGTGAATCAGTTTAATTAGTTCGCATAAGTATTTTGATGGGCAACTACGGAACCCTACACTGTGCGTGGCCCGACACGCACTTGGCCGGTTTTATTACTTTTTCTATGTGAAAATAAAAACCTGAGACGAAAAAAAAAAAACTTGAAACGTACCTAATGTATCAAAGGGTTTCAAAAAAAAGGAAACGGAAGGTCTTGGTATGTAATTAGTCGGTTAGCAATCCATAGCTCGACTTCGACTAGCGCTGCTTATCATAGAAGGTCGTGAGTCTGTTAAAGTACATTACGATATTAGTGTGTTAAGTTGGTTATAACATGCGAGGCGGAATTTCCGCCCGAGCCGAAGGCGAGGGCGTAATTGAGCCGAGCAATATAATTGAAGTAATATATGGGTCATCTTCATTATTGAAAGTTGTCATTTTTAGATATTCACAATACAAGTACAAAGAAAAGAAAATTTGAGAAAAATGGCGCGAGGATTATTTTCTGCCGTGGCTGCGTGAAAATGTTGGCAAAGACGCTAGAGCATGCAGCCAAGTTTTTAAATTACCGAATAAACTGTTTTTTTTTTTTTAATAAATTCAATCTGTGAATGCACACTGTTGCTTTCCCGCCATTTTAACAGCGCGCTAGCGCTGCCTACTGACTGCCGCTGCGCGGCGATTAGTTCGAAATTTGAATAGCAACAGCGCGCTGCTCACTAGCTGGAGTCGTGCGGCGGCGATCAGTTCCATATTTTGAAATGGCAAATAATACTGTTATGGAATTTATATGGACTATAACTTAACTATTTGCTTTGATAACACACGCGTTTTTTATGACCCGCTTTACATATTTAAAACTGGTGGAATTACATCAGCTTTACGAGCAAGGGTGTTAAAAAAATTATAAATAGCCTATAATGTTTCTACTGCTGGAACACATTCGACACAGGCCTCCTCTCTGTGAGAGTTAGTGGTGTGTAATTAACCACGTGGGGCATTGCGGGTTTGTAGATGTCGCATGTCGTGGAAGTTTTTGTTCCTCGTTTTCTATACGATGTTTTATTTCACCGTTTTGAGACCAGTGATGATGAATTTATTATAGAGATTAATGCGTGTGGCTGGGTTCAAACCCACAACCTACAATTCGTATATTGGGACTTTAAGCACTAGACCACCACTGCTTTCTGTTAATATTAAGTCACCTAAAATATATTCTTACCTGGATATTTTCGTTCCAGGTAATCCACGGTACCCACGACCCTGTAAACTTCCTGTGCGACCATCCTGACATCAAGGCAGTGTCGTTCGTCGGCGGAGATGCCGCCGGCAAACACATCTACACCAGAGCTTCTGCTGCAGGTATGTGGCATGCTTAACTTTTTATATGTACACCGTTGGATTTACAGCTTACAGAGTTCAGACACTAAGCTGAACATTGGAAATCCAATGAGTGCGTACAAAAATCTTTAAAAGTCGAATCTCTGGGTAGAGAAACTATGTAGGCTAAATAGTAGTGTTTCACTGACAGTGAAACGCGTTGTAACCTTGTAACCCTAAAAAACCGGCCAAATGCGAGTCGGGCGCAAAAATCTTCTTTGTTGTATGGGAGCCCCCTTAAACATGTTCTATTTTTTTTAGGAATTGTCGCTAAAGCGGCAGAAATACATCATCTATGATAATCACAAATGTTTAACTAACACGGTTTAAGAGATACAGCTTAGTGACAGATGGACAGACAGACAGATGGACATATAGCGGAATCTTAGTAACAGGGTCCCTTTTTACCCTCTGGGTACGGTACCCTAAAAAGAATGTTCTGAATTGGTTTCAGGATATCCATTACTAACTATTCTACTTCAAGTTACAATATTCCTTCACATTGTTCCAGGCAAGCGCGTCCAGAGCAACATGGGTGCCAAGAACCACGGTGTGATAATGCCGGACGCCAACAAGGAGCACACACTGAACCAGCTGGCGGGCGCGGCCTTCGGGGCGGCCGGACAGAGGTGTATGGCGCTCAGTACTGCCGTGTTTGTGGGTCAGTACACTACGGAACTACATGACTTTTGTACCCAAAGACTTGAGTTTATGTTGAAGTACACACTCACACGATAGCAGTGGTGGCCCAGTGGTATCGGTCCCGACGATTCTGAAACATAACTCCGACAAACGTTTCTCCGCTTAACGATTCGCCGACACAACGATTCATTCCTGGACGGTTCGACGACAGAACCTTTCCTCGACGAACGTTAGTTCCAAAAAGTGTCGTGACAACTTTTCGTAAGAATTTTTTCCGTCTAGCCCCCTTACACAACGCGCGATAAGGAACTTCGTTCCAAAACGAGACATCCTAGAACCAAAAAATTCGAAGAGATGTGACATCTACCAACCCGCACTGGGCCCGCGTGGTGGATTATGGCCCCCACAACCAAAAAACTTGAGAGGTGTCAAGGGACACCCGGATGGAACGAAGTTACTGTATACACTCAACAAAAATAATCGTCGCGACTCCACTCAACTCCAATCCGCTCCGCTCCAAACCGCTCCGCTCCACTCCATTCCACTCCACTCCACTCCACTCCACTCTTTGAGCTCTAGCACCCTTTCGCAACGCGCAATAAGGAACTTAGTTCCAAAAAGTGTCGTGACAACTTTTCGTAAGAATTTTTTCCGTCTAGCCCCCTTTCACAACGCGCGATAAGGAACTTCTTTCCAAAACGAGACATCCTAGAACCAAAAAATTCGAAGAGATGTGACATCTACCAACCCGCACTGGGCCCGCGTGGAGGATTATGGCCCCCCTCTTACAGAGAGGAGGCCTGTGTCCCAGCAGTGGGAACATTATAGGCTGGTGATGAAACACACACTCATTTCGGCAGTTATGATTAAATAGAATGTCATAATATGTATAAGAGCGAGCCTATTGACCAACCGTGTGGACCATCCAGTGGATCAAATGCTGGAGGTGTTTCCCACACGCCGTCTCCTCACGGAGGCGATAGGCGGTGACCTCTGCGGGGCGAGGGGGAAAGGGAAGCAGGCGGCAGGATGTGTGAGAGATAGGTTATCCTCCACCTCACGACCCAGCCGTCTTTTGAGACCCCTGGGGCTTCGGACGTAGCAGAGATGATCTCGATGAATGAGTAGCTCCCCGCTCGTTTGTTAGTGTATTATGCTAACAATTATTTTGCTCAAATGAAGCTTTTAAGCTATTGCATAGCTTCTATCGCGGGCCTTGAGCGCGGGGACCGAATCCAGAAATTCCGTAACGAAAAAACCTCACGCTCATTTAATTTAATTAAATTATTAATTTAATTAAATTATTAATTTAATTAAATTATTAATTTATTAAATTAATTATTAAAATTAATTAATTATTGATTTATTAATATAATAATAATAATTTCTCTATGTGATCGAATCCGAAATGAGGAGATCCGTAGACGAACTAAAGTCACCGATATAGCCCACCGGATTAGCAAGCTGAAGTGGCAATGGGCAGGCCATATTGCTCGCAGAGCAGATGGCCGATGGGGTCGAAAAGTACTAGAGTGGAGACCACGGACTAGCAAGCGCAGCGTAGGACGTCCACCAGCAAGGTGGACAGACGACCTTATAAAGGTCGCCGGAAGACGCTGGATGCAGGTCGCTTCCAACCGGTATCTGTGGAGATCAAAAGGGGAGGCCTATGTTCAGCAGTGGACGTCCTATGGCTGAGATGATGATGATGATGATGAATAATAATAAAATAATAAAACCATAATAATAATTATTTTTTTGTTTTTTTTTTGTTATTTTTTTTTTGTTTTTTTTTTTGTTTTTTTTGTTTTTTTTAAAGAAATATTTAAAAATGTAACTTGAATTAATATCAAAGAGAAAGCAATACTGCATGAATAAAATAAATAAATAAAATTATAATTGCATAAGTTGATACAAAATGCTATGCAATAGCTTTACCGCGGCAGTCCCCGAGTGCCACACGTTTTTTTTTTTAAGAATCATCAAATAAATACATGCTTTTCATCATCATCATCATCATCATCAGCCGGAAGACGTCCAATGCTGAACATAGGCCTCCCCCTTAGACTGCCACGCCGAACGACAATTCGCCACTTGCATCCATCGGTTGCCCGCGACCCTCACGATGTCGTCGGTCCACCTAGTGGGAGGCCTGCCTACGCTGCGCCTTCCGGTCCGTGGTCGCCACTCGAGAACTTTTCTTCCCCATCGGTTGTCAGTTCTACGAGCGATGTGGCCTGCCCATTGCCACTTCAACTTGCAAATTTTATGAGCTATGTCGGTGACTCTGGTTCTTCGCCGAATATCCATGTTCCGGATTTTATCCCGCAAAGAAACTCCGAGCATAGCTCTTTCCATTGCTCGTTGAGTGACTCTCAGTCTCTCTAAAAGGCCAGCAGTCAAAGACCACGTTTCAGAGCCATAAATCATCACTGGCAACACACACTGGTTAAACACCCTTGTCTTGAGACACTGTGGGATTCTCGATGAGAAGATATCACGTAGCTTCCCAAACGCTGCCCATCCGAGGGATTCTTCGGGCGACCTCTTGCTTTTAATGTAAAGTAAATACATCATTTTAATCTTGTAACGTAGTACATTTGTCCACACAGGTGAAGCAAAGGACTGGATCCCCGACCTGGTTGCGCGTGCGCAGGCGTTGAAGGTGAACGCGGGTCACGTGCCCGCTACTGATGTCGGACCCGTCATCTCCGTCAAGGCTAAGCAGAGGATCGAAAGACTTGTCGAATCAGGTAAAGTATTATTACGCTAAACTTATGTACAGCCTGTATATATAACATAAAAAAATGCATTGAACCCTGCAAAAACTAACTTGTGTTACACTCAAGAATAATGGCGTGGTAAATAATTAAAGACGGTATAAATGCAATCAGTTATATTTCCTTGCTTTAACAAAATATGAAGAATCTCTGGCACAACTCGTATTTTCCATGGCTGACGGCCGACTGACAGGCAACCATAAAGTTATATGCTCTGTGGCAGCAACTGTCACATCATTTCCTGTAAATAAGACTCCTTGGTCACATCCTCTCACAAGATCAGGCCTGGCTCACAAGGCTGGCAGGCAGGCTGGCTGGCTTGCTGGCTGGCAGGCTGCCTGCGGTTAACTGGCTATGGCGGTCCGGCCAAGGCTTGTCTGCAGAGGCGATATCTGGCTAGGCGTTACATTCTAGCTGGCTCCTGTTAACTGGCTATGGCTGATTGGTCAAGACTGATATGCAGAGGCGCTATCTTGCAAAGCGTGCGTTACACTTTCGATCCAAGATACTACTCCAAAACATCCTTCACAGACTTTAAATACAATTAGGTCCACATTCGCGTAAACATACATTTCCATGGTAACAACTTTGATCTTTGTCAATTTGACGGATTCAAACGATTTTTTGTCAAAATGGGTCATGATTCAACTTTGTCGATTTTACATACATACATAGTCAAATACTAGGAGATCTATAAAGCTGAAGAGTTTGTTTGTTCGAACGCGCTAATCTCAGGAACTACTGATTCCAATTGAATGTTTGTGTTGGATAGTCCATTTATCGAGGAAGGTTATAGGCTATACAGGGTGACTTTTTTACCACCGTCCAAAATTTTTCTATGCATTAGGTATCAATCATTAAACCCATTTTTGAAAAAAAATCCATACGTCAAATTGTCATATTAAATCATTTTCTCATCCGCTCTGTGTGGTCACTAAGCTAAACGTTAATAATATACACTTGCCGACGCATGAAACGGGCAGAGCGCACCCCGCTGACCCCCCGCCCCGCCCCGCTACACCTGAGCGACACATCACAGCGCGGTGTCCAGATTCATCAACTTTTTATAGATAACATTGAGACGTGATATATCGATATTTTTGTATTGATTGATACAAAAAGAAAAAACACGTATTCAATGATTTTCGCCAAAGATTAATATATTATTTGGATGATGACTAAAAAATCACCCTGTATAACATCACGCTATGTCCAAAAGGAGCCGAACAGCGAGTGACACCGCGGGGAACGGCTAGTATTAGATATTTTGTCTATCACTGACATCAGATAAACCTATAATGATATACACTGAAAAAGACAACCGAAATAATGAATTCGTATGATCAAATCACCAATCCTTTTGAACGTTAGTATTAAAAAATATTAAAAAAAAAAAACAAAAAACCCGACTGCGTAAAAAAAACTAAAAAGAAAGAAACAAGCCCAGTAATTTAGAATTCACTCATTCACACTCACAGTGCCCATTCAAATTATACCAATCAAATCTTCCAAAGGGGCCCCGACTGTGAGTGTGAATGAGTGAATTCTAAACTAATGGGCTTGTTTCTTTCTTTTTAGTTTTTTTACGCAGTCGGGTTTTATGTTTTTTAAATAATTATTTGATTTTACTATTTTTAGTTTTTTTTAGCATTTATCAGTCCAAATGAAATTTAAACATATAAGTTATATATTTTGGTAAACTATTTTTAAAATCCTTTAATTTGATACCCCACTTGATAGAATGTGAGAGATTTAAAAAAAAAATTTTTAGTTCGGAACCCTTTGCACGCGCACTTGGCCAGTTTTATGTACCCAGTGACACTCTCGAGTTTAAGACGAATCTAACGACACCTCTCAAGTTAAAATCCATCAAGCCGTTTAGGCTGCAGAGCGTGCCAAAGAAATATACATACATACATACATAGTACATACATACATACCCTCGAAAAACATAACCCTCCTGGCGCAGTCGGGTAAAAAATAAAAGTAATTACGTGTACAATAGATCAGCTTATAGATCATAACATTGTAATGAATTTGTGTGTAGATCACAAATAGATAGAAAGTATAGTAAATTTCTATACTTTGTATATCAAACTCTTTTGTCGTGCACTATCAAAACAAAAACTAATCACATCAATATTCCAACAGGTGTAAAGGAAGGAGCGAAATTAGTGCTCGACGGCCGTGGCGTCAAAGTTCCCGGCTTCGAAAAGGGCAACTTTGTCGGTCCAACCATCCTGACCGACGTAAAGACCAACATGGAATGCTACAAGGAAGAAATCTTCGGGCCCGTATTAATATGCCTCTTCGTCGACACCTTAGACCAAGCCATCCAGATGGTGAACGCGAATCCCTACGGCAATGGCACAGCTATCTTCACAACCAATGGGGCGACAGCAAGGAAGTTCGCCAACGAGATCGATGTTGGACAAGTCGGTGTTAATGTTCCTATCCCTGTTCCTCTATCTATGTTCTCTTTCACTGGCTCCCGAGGCTCTTTCCTTGGTACCAACCACTTCTGCGGCAAACAAGGCATTGATTTCTTCACTGATCTGAAGACTGTTGTCTCTTTCTGGAGACAAAGTGATGTATCACACGCCAAGGCTGCTGTATCTATGCCTACACAACAGTAAATAATGTAGTATATAAATTATATGTATATTATGTATTTATTTCTATAAGTGTTCGAGAATGTTTAAGCATTTATTTTTTTGTACTATCTAAATACCTTTATATCATGCCATGTAATTTAAGTCTTCCATTATATACCTAAGAAAACTGTTCATTTATATTTTTTATAAAATTCGAATTAAAAATATTACTTGTTAAAAATACTTTTATTTTATTTATTTATTTACTACACCTTACACACAAAGCACACATATTTAGATCAAAAATACTAAATGGGTAGTAAAGCTACAGCGCGGTCTTGTAGTGTCTGCGATACCAAATTTGTTATGATCCTTTGTGTTTACAAACTTTAAATAAACCGCGTAATCACACATGCGCGTACGCATCTGATGTAATATGGACCAATCGTCGTGAGATCACATCTCATTGGCCGCCACGATTTGCTACTAAATATCGTTATAACGACCTTTATGTGTTTAGATATAAAGACCATAGTATAGTGATTTACCAGCACCCCACCCTTGTGACAGCATTCCTTTGTAAATGCAACGGTTTGCCGTTAAAATGTAACACTATGAAATCATTCGGTTTTAGGCTATCGTGCGCGCGTAATGAACGAAGGGAAATAATTGTGAATGTTGTGTAAATAAATCGATTGTTTGATACATTACCGGTAGTGATGCGAGCGTGTTGTATGACATCATAAACAAAGTCGTATGGGGAACTTCCTGCGTCTCTTGTTACTTCGATGGCGTTATTCGTTCTTCGTACTCGCGTCGCGATGTGTTGTTTTATTGTATTTTTTGTGTTTTCCATTTTTGTGACTGTTTGTACGGGTCTAACTCCGCAATGCAGGAATGAAAGAGGAGAGCCAGTTGATTGGTTAGTATTTTTTTAAATATGGAATTTATTTTACATATTTTTATCATTATTCTATTGCGGTTCTTTGTTTACATTGACATTGTGGTTTTGTTTTTCCTGTTTGAATTGATAAGTCGTTCTCAGGCTGCTAGTATGTTAGAAAACAAAGTTAGATTTACGCAAAAAAAATATTATAGGTCAAGGTTCCAAAATTAAAAAAAAAAAAATTGCCAGTTAATTTATGTTACTGTTGTTATTTACTATGATTGGGTTATTCAAATACGTTTTCATTATTTTCTGTATATTTGAATTGATAAGACTTTCTAAAGCTAAATGGGGTAATACAGACAAATGTAAATATTTGTATTTGTTTAACCTCTCGGACCCCAATGCGCCCCAATGGCACAATTTTGTGCCAGCAAACCCCGACCGATTTTAAACTGTATTTTTGGAAAAATAAGTCTTAAAATCGGTCAGGGATTTTTGGCAAAAATTTTTTCGCGGGGCTCGAGAGGTTAATTAATCGACAATCTCTTCTTAGGTAGGTGAAGGGCATAATGTACTACATAAATACGAGTATAGTATCCTGCTTAATTCGTACTTAACGTTTAAACTTAACTTAAACTTTAATGCAAAAGTATGTATGTGTTAAAGAATGTATACTTATCCGTTTTCATGTCTAAACGGAAAGCGGAAGCGATTTTGATGAATTCTGGTACAGAGAAAGATTTGACTACAGGGATAGATAGCTGCAGACTATATAGGAAGGGGGAGGGAAGCCGCGGGCATCGGGAAAATGGTAGTTCAACATTTTAAGATAGTTAAGTATTTTGCACGTGACTGTACTAGTCTCAATAGCCAGCCAATAGGTATACAAGAATGAATAACATTTCCGATTATGACTGTATCACTTCACAGTTGTTTATAAATGCGAAATATGTCTTACCAGAACAATAGAAAACTATTGTAAACATTATTTTTGTAGAAAAAAAATGTAGATTGGTTTATAAACATCTCTTTGTGTCCATCATCACTATTTTATCAAGCGGAGGTATAGTATGGAATGCTTTTGTATTTTCTCATCTATTGTGTACAGTCTAGTAGTACAAGTAACTATAAGACACAATTCCGCGGTTATTTGTAAATTCGGGTAGTTTTTGCTCTCGTCAAATGGTTGTAAATAAAAAAAATATCTTTATTCTCCGGCATCGTGGCCCATAGGGTACTTACATCAATATTAAAATCAGAATAAACAAATAGAAACTTTACAGTTTAAAATCAGAATTAAAATTAACAACACATTGGTAAAAAAAATAAAAATAAATGTTATGTTTTTTAAAAGTATTGTAGTCAATTTGGTATAATGATATCCTAAATTGACATTCTCGATAAAAGCATCATGTTTCCATTATCACGTGACTACGAACTCTCGGGATTATGCTAGGTTTTGTTGTAAGTAGTTAAAATTAGATTTTAGTCACAACTGATACTACACCCTAGGTCGATGTCTATTCTCTAGTTCCAAGTAGTCCTTCCTGATTTCGGACAGGTGATTCCTGACACAGGAGGGGCCTAGCCTAGACCCCATTAAGTGTGGAGAAGCAACCTCTAGCTGCCTATCCATATAATCCAATAAGATTGCACTAAATCTTCACTCCTCTCCAGTGGTGCAATCCTATTTGTTAATATTTCCTCGTTTCTCCGCTCCGCCAGCTCGCTCCGCATCAATGGACAGGCAGCCTTAACCAATAGGATTGCACCATTGTAGAGGAGCGGAGATTTAGTACAATCCTATTGGTTAATATTTCCTCGTTTCTCCGCCCCGCCAGCTTGCTCCGCATCAATGGACAGGCAGCCATAGGCGTCTAAAGGGTGAAATCCCATTTTCAGGCAGGGATCTGTGTTATTTGACAGAGTGAAGTCCCATCCTTATGTATTAGCATAGGAAGCACTTTGAATAGCAGTTGAATTTAGTGTCAGAATGGAAAAAAGTATAGAGTGAAGTCCTATCCTTATGTATTAGCATAGGAAGCACTTTGACTAGCGGTTGAATTTAGTGTCAGAATGGGAAAAAGTATAGAGTGAAGTCCCATCCTTATGTATTAGCATAGGAAGCACTTTGACTAGCGCTTGAATTTAATGTCAGAATGGGAAAAAGTATACAGTGAAGTCCCATCCTTATGTATTAGCATAGGAAGCACTTTGACTAACGGTTGAATTTAGTGTCAGAAAGGGAAAAAGTATAGAGTGAAGTCCCATCCTTATGTATTAGCATAGGAAGCACTTTGACTAGCGGTTGAATTTAGTGTCAGAATGGGAAAAAGTATAGAGTGAAGTCCCATCCTTATGTATTAGCATAGGAAGCACTTTGACTAGCGGTTGAATTTAGTGTCAGAATGGGAAGAAGTACAAGATAATACTGAGCTATCATTTTCTTCTTCATCTTCCTGCCGATTTTACTTGGGTTCGGCGCAACACGTTTTTTCTTCCTTTCTCCCCTATAGACGTCACAGTATCATTTACTCCTTTTTCATTCATATCATTCTCTAGACAATCCATCCATCTTTTCTTTGGCCTTCCTCTTCCTCTCCATCCATCAACATTCATACTCATCACTCTCTTAGTCACATGAGTCTCATCCCTCCTCGTCACATGTCCATGCCAAGACAGACGATTCCCTTTCATTTTTTCTGTAACAGGCGTCTCTTTCAAACTTCCCCTTATAAACACATTCCTAAAAATGTGATCTCAGCCTTAGTGGTCGCTCTAACTTTATCGGGTTCATCATCATCGGATCAGCCACAGGACGGACGTCCTGTGGCTGATCCGATCTATTAAACGTTGGCCAATGGAAGCCATTGATTTACCGGGTTACCTACACATAATTGTTATTACAGGTTTTACGTGTACAAGTTGCCGAGAGAGAAGAATCATTTGAATCCTTTGGTTCGCCGAGGGGTTGCCTACATGCATCTAACGCCGTCAAAACTTAGAGGAGGCTGGATTATGTCAGATCTGGCCATCAGTGATCCACGTTCTATGGTGGGGAAGACGTTATCACCGTTGTATTCGGTAAGATAGCTTACAACTATGATTGATATGAATTTCGTGACTTAGGTATACTATAGGATTATAGGATTTTAGTAGCCGTCACAAGCATTTCGTTTATAAGTCTACCACTTAAAATATCTGACCTAGAAAGGGTGGATTTTTGAGACATGGAAGTAAAGGCCAAGAACTGAAAGCTCAGTTGGTCTAGTCTAGAACATCCTTGATCCTAAGTAAATAAAATGTAAGTGTTTGTAAGTGTTTAAAAAAAAAGAAAGATGTATCTCCCGATAAGCTTAAACGGGTAAGGCGCCTTACTGTCCTGTATTAAAAAATCCGAATAATAATTAGTAATACAGAATGACGAATTAAGTATCCTGCTATTTTTAAAATTGAAGTTGTAGTTTATATAATTATTATATTCTTTCCAGGATAGAAATATAATTTCGTTGATCTACAATGATCAACCGCCAGCTTCAGAAAATCAACCGGACATCCTGCAATCGGTCGCTGATATGTACTCCAAAAGCAAAAGAGGTAATATTTATACAATACATACAGATTTACATTTTTGTTTATACATACATACAAAATTTACATTCATAAACTCGCTCTATTTTCCCACGCGGGTAGTTACAAATTACTCACTCCCCTCGCCTCTTCCACGTTCATTCAAATATGCTTCACATTTTTTAACAATACTTGGCTCAAAATTTATTGATCCCTAGCCCCTTGAGCATTATTGGAGTGGAGCAGTCTTAAAAAGACATCGTAACCCTGAATCGTAGAAGGGAACTGAAGGAAGGGTGGATACTTATATTTACTTACGAGTCTGAAAGTCTCTTTTGCTCCACCTCGGGTGAGAAGACTCATTTGATGTTATTACCCAAAACAAATGAAGGGTCTAATGAAATAACCAGTTTAATACCCTTTATGCTTGATTTACATTACGAAACTAGTTGCATGAAATTAGTTTCATGACACTAATTTCACCAGTACTTTCACGTGTAAACGTTCAGTTTTACAATGCATGCATTACTTTCGTGACACTGAATTAGTTTCGTGCTATGCGCACATTTTTTGTGAAACTAATTTCATGCAACTCATTTCATCATGTAAATACGACGCGAAACTAGTGTCGCGACAGCACCTGCGCTGAGTGGACGTGTGGTATTTGAAATAAAAATGATTTTTACCCATACAAAAGTAATTTGCATAGCTTTTAGGATCATCTGCTAATTCAGAGATTAACTGTGTTGCACCCAGATGCTTTTTTTCAAGTTTTTGCCTCGAGTAATTCCATAATGGGACTAGACAATGGAACTAAAGACGTTGGTGGATTTATCAACGTCTTTTTTCCGAGATAACTTTTATATTTATTTTATATTTTATCATTTCTACAACTACATTTTTCATCATAAATGAAATACAGCTTTGATCTTGACAGGGCCAGTATCTTCGCGATACTGGCAATTTCACGACACTAAAATTTAAACGAAAGTACTTTCACATGACGTGCTAAAACTAGTTTCACGAAACTAGTTTTATCATGTATGACACTAGTTTCGTAATATAAATCCGGCTTTAATATCTTTCTCAGGTCAAATGAAGCAACAAGGAGTAAAGAAATACAAAAAGTTCAAACTGGGTGATAAATACTATGACGATTATGATTTGGCTGAGATGTGCAAGATGCACTCCAAGTTTATGAAGACCAGGGTCGAGAGTGGACACACAAAGGGTGTCATACTAGGGGACAAGTTTACTTCGCTGTGGTTGGTGCATTCTGTACCACGGTTCCCGCCTATTCCTGATTGTAAGTTTTTCTTTTTGATACATTTAGTTGCATCCATCCATCCATACAGGTTAGACTGGGAATTGAACTCAGTTTCAGGTATCTAGGAGTATGATGAGGATATAGAATCAGAGAATGTTACAAATGTCATTGTTATTTAAAAATTCGAACCCAAATATAAAATCGTTCGCGTGGATGTCGGAACTTAACAATGTATTTTTTATAAAATTGACAAAGTTTCATACAAACTTCTTCAAAGTTTCACACAACTCATCCCGTATTTTATCCCCTTGGGGTAGAATTGATCAAAATCCTTTCTTAGCGGATGCCTACGTCATTACATCTACCTGCTACTACATCTCCAGTGGTTTGGGCTGTGCGTTGATAGATCACTATGTCAGTCAGTCACCTTTGAGTTATATATATTTAGACGTATGCAACTTTTCCTGATTTAATGAGCACAAAATAATAAAAGGCTGGAGCGGGGTATAATATCGCATTAATTTTATCTTATGATTTTCCTCTGTTCCAGTAGTCAACGGCCTCAACGTGAGCTCCTACGACTATCCGTCCAGCGGTATGAAGTACGGCCAGTCTTTCCTCTGCGTCTCCGTCCAAACATCCACTCTGAACCAGATTGCTACCCAGTTGAAGTACAACGAACCTCTGGTGGTCTGGTCACATATACCGCAGGAGTTTGAAAACGAACTGCCGAACTTAGTCGATGTTGTCCGAAATAAAACGATCGATGCATCGCCATGGTAAGTTTGGATACGGATGTTTATGTTTAGACTTTTCATTCATTCGATTTGGCTTTTACATTCTCATGGATTGAATTTACGAACGCATAATAGGTACAACAGTAGTTGTAGTACTTCCTGGGGTTAATTGATGAAATTGTGTTCTAAATATTATTGGTTTTGTTGCGAAATAGAGTGAGTTTCGTAGTTTATGGTTCCATAGTTTACGGGTCTCATGTTCAAATAGGCTTTTGTAACGAAAAATCTAATTAGTCTCTCAGTTACCTACATTATCAAAAAATATTAGACCCGTATTTTTTCTTTTGTTACGTAAACAAAATTTATGAAGATAGGACGCTTTCGATTCACAGTAGAGAAGGTAAGTCCAAGCCGGGTAGCCCAAGACGCGGCTTCTCATAGAGAGAGGCGACGTGTCCTGCACGCACACATTATCAGTAGCAAGAACGACGCGTAATTTAACATGCATACCCGGGCTACCCGTCTTGGGCTTAACTCCTCTACGTCATACCGTAAATACCGAAACCGATTTAACAAATGAAAAAAATACGTTTTCATTTATTTTCAAAACTCCAACTGACGAACTAAATACTTATATTTGTAATGTATGGATGCTGGAAACAAGCATATTGTAAATAATATGAATAAATCGATTGCAGTAATGTTTTATTAAATTACTGCGTAATATTGAGATCACGTGCCTAAAACAAAGGTATTAACAATGATGAGTCGTTACAAGAATACAAAGCATAACTGAAACTACGTTATGACGTCATAACGTTAGTCTATTTGTTTATTGACGAAGAACAATATACCATAATATTTGAGGGAAATAGTGTTTTGGCAATATTAAAGCATCCGACGAGAAATTTTTCGAAGCGGAAGGAATTAGCGGATAGGATATTTTGCTTTGTAAGGAAGTTTCAAATTCCACTTCAGTTCCTTAACCTTTAATTTGTCTACGAATTTCCTTGGGTCTTCGCTAAATGCTTCGCAAACCACATTCCCAAACCATGCAGAATATGAGTCGGTCATCACGTGCAGTTAGTAATGATACTTTATTTGGATCAGATAGATTATACTGTAACCAGAACTCATATTCTTAAAAGGTTAGGCTAATGAGGTCATGTAAACATAAGCCATTTTTCTCGAACCATCAACAGATGCGTTCGAGAAAGAAATACTTATGGGCATGCTTATCTGAACTGTCATCTGAACTGTCTACCTATTACGGATCATTGGAAACAGACTGCTGACGATCAAGAAGACGGGAGGGCTGACAAACAAAAAGGCAGCACACGTCTATTTAGTAGGGTCCCCGTGGTAACCCTCCAGGAACGGAACCCTTTAATGGATATTTCTAATAGGTTATTGATATAGGTAAACATTATAACATCCACCACCCCAGCCCGGAGCTGGATAGTCGAAGTCAAATATTTTCTCATTTTACGCAGAAGTTGGTGCAAAAAAGACCTTAAAATCCAAGCGTACCACTGTTGAGTAATGCCCGAAACACTTTTAAAGCTGTTCGCACATTTGAGCACCGTACGCGCTTCACACGCCTTACACGCCGCATTTTAGAATTCGTCGTATGAAATCGGAAAAGGCTGTCAGCACCTGAATAATATTGTTGACGTCATAATGGCATATAAAAATCAAAATCATCAAAATATTTTATTTTACCTGGGCCTCAATGGGCACTTCAAAATGTTAGAGGAAAAAAAAGAGGCACGGTCCGGGTTGGTCGTTTCCATGGAGAAGAACCGGCAAGAAACTCCATGGTAACTCTTTATAATGCGGTGCGTACGGTGCTGATGCTGCATGTGCGATCACCTCTAGTGCCACGAATTTTAATAGAGTTGCCAATTTTAAACGCTGGCGTAACTAGGACATATTGGTTTTATAATAACAATGTTTTGCTTTACTATTTTTCAGGTACCACATAGAGAGTTTCGAGACACTGGTTGGACGAAAGTTCCTGTCTTTTGCGAAGAGTGCGATGTTCAACGATGACCTGTACAGTGGCTTGGTGGCTGAAGTGTTGCAGTCAGATCTTCTAGTGGAGTCTTGGACAAATGGGCCTGGAACGCTTGACTCTGAGTGCACTAGGAACTTCCAGTGAGTACCTTCTGAATATTGAAAATGGTATGGCATATTTTTTATGCCTTGCCAAATTGGTGATTCGAGTGCCAAAAGTAGTTCAGTAAGTTTCAGAAAAAACCAACTCCCTTTGGGAGTTACATCACTTACAAACGCGGTTAGTTTTCAGAAGCTTACCGTACATTATTTAATCCAGTTTGATAGCTTTAATTTCCATTGAGCTAGGTATATTGAGATTAGCTTACATTTGCATAAGTCATAATAATCCAGTATAATGACAATTTATAGAGACAGAT
Source organism: Agrotis clavis (assembly GCA_954870645.1). NCBI lineage: Eukaryota > Metazoa > Arthropoda > Insecta > Lepidoptera > Noctuidae > Agrotis > Agrotis clavis. The sequence continues at coordinate 13,225,967 of OX940930.1, forward strand.
AATCAAAAAAACCCTCGTTTTCTATTTATCACGTTTTTTTTTCAATAAAAGCGAGAAACCTAGAATACTGAACTGTAATAATGATCGATACATCAGTAACGCAGTTTTCATAACCAAGAAGTTACCAAAAAAAGAGAAAAACTACACTTTTTGTACAGTAACTATGGAGCCACAATATATGGATATTGTACTCCTAAATTCATCAGCACAAAAAAACTGGTGGTTACTTCTTATTCTCGTATTTTTACTCACTCTTGAAAAACAGGAACTAATTAACAGATGACTTTGACCTTGATCCTTCGCATTCTTTTACCCAACTGGAGGGTTATGATTTAGGCGCGTATGTTTTTTTATTGTATGTTCATCTTTTCCCTCGATTTCTAAATTTTTCATTTGGTTAATTAATGAGGTATCGTTGGAAGCGTCTTCATCGTTTCGCTGGTTATCGGTCTTGTAGGCTATTTGAAGTCAGTTGAATATGTCTTTCTACTCTAACCGTCGTACCCATAAAAACGACTCTTATAACAACGAAAATCACAAAGAAATGCTGTTTTGCAGTTCTTTACTCTTTTTTAGAGTGTTCAACAGATTTTTAACTTTTTGTAGTCAGAAGTTAAAGGTTTAAGTCCCTCTAAAAAATTTTAGATTATAAAAAAATTAACAATGTTGCTTGTCAGGGTTCGGAACATCGAGCGACTCAAGTTCCCGATAGCGAAGATGTCGTTCACGTCACACAACGATCATTCGAAGTGGGCCGTGGCGGTGGCGCACAAGATGCACAATAGTCAAGACACCAAGGTTGCAGACTACTGGGTGTGCGTCGGAGATATTAATAGAGCGGTAAGTCGGAATAGTTTGTTTAAAGTACCATTCACGCGAAACTAAGTCTAGACCCTAGAACTTCGGATGAATTATGGTAACATTCGGCCAAGTGTTAAATTGTCCACATGTCATTAAGTAAAAAAGTCAAAAGTTTTGTTATAAAGATCAAGTAACAAAATGTCCACAGGACATAAAGTGAAAATAATTTTATATGTAAAAATTAAATTGTTACATGACTACATGTAACGACTGATATATACCATACGCTCAAGCTTGACCGCAGTTCTGCCTGCGCAAGCTTCTCGCATGAAAAAACAATACTCGGTCGGCAACACTGAACGCCCAACCACACCCAGGCAAGTACCCGCAGGCCGGGCTTGCGCAGGCAACACTGTGGTGAAACTTATGCGTGTGGTAGGCACACTAAAGATCTACAAATTACAGCGGGCTGTAATAGCCAAGACATGTATTCAAGCTAACATAAAATTGTAAGAAAACGTACGCATCATTCTACTTTATCAAATTTGCGGTATTGTTGTAACACAAATTTGAAATTAAAGGATATCCTGATAAACCCACACCAGTGGTTCTCTTAATTCAGTACACTGGCGCATAGGTATGCGCGCCAAACGTGGTTGAATTTGACGTTACTTTCTACTTTTGCTTAAACTATGTTTGTTGCTTTGTTTCAGTTACCACAAGAGTCACGCGGTGGCGGGACGGTATGCACCTCAGGTCCAATCCTATGGGGTAACTTTGCTCATCTTATAGAATCTGTACAGACGTGTAATTAGACCTTATTAATATGATTAGTGGTCATCATTTCATAATACAGGTGGTACCTATTACACCTGAAATTCAGGTAACAGAGAGGTTTCATTTTGAATGTTTTTTTTCATTATAGTTGTTAATATTGCCATAAATCAAACTATAGTAACATAATTATCATTGCCAACAGTAGAAAATCTTAGCTATATTTTTGCTATTTATCATAAAAATTGTTATGACTATGTACAGACGCCAGCACATCAAGCTACCACAATCTGTCAGATTTCTTTAATAGAATTTCAACCTTATCACAAGAGTAGAAGGTTAATGTTTGATTGGTAAAATCTGACAGATTCGGGTAGGTTGACCTGCTGGCGTCTGTACCTTTACAGTTTACACATATAACTTCTAAAAAAAGCTTTAAATTGAAGCAATGAAAAGTGGTCGCCTATTTTCGGCTATGAAGTAAAAAAGGCTTGTGTACGACAACGAGTCTGGATTGTAATATTTTTTCAATAGTGTGTGTAAATCTTAATCATAATTATGTGTAAATGTGTAAAGTTAGAATGAATAGTCATGTAACTTGATGAACTAGTGGCCTATTTTATTAATAAGTCCTATATATAAGACCCCAGCCCAATAAAATCAAGGTTTTTAACTAAACAAAATCAGTGGTACCACGAGAATGATGATAATTAAAAAAAAAGAGCAAAGCAAAAGCAAAGATATTATCTCATAACTTTACTAGACATGCAGGTATAATTTATGTATTTTTTTGCCTTATTAAAATAAGCCATAAAAACGCCTCAGAATTCAAGAGCGAGCGAAGCGAGCTCAATAATATTACCGCCTCGGAATGATTCCAAATTTAAGGGCGGTAAGGTGGTATCAAAAACAGGGGGCAATTAGTCATAATGATAAATATACTACTGCGACGTCCATGACAATTTAAAAATGAACTATAAATATCTCATAAAATTGTGAGTGTAATAGGGACTTTACTCAAGGCGCGTTGCGACGCAATGCGACGCGATTCGAACAAATTCCAACTACAAGTGAAAATCAACCTTACCACTATGACATAAGACATAAAACACGTTGCTATCTATAGGTAGATGAAAAACAAAACACGATGGCCATGACAACGTCAAGTCAATCGAATTGCATCTTTTTCTTAGTGACAAGGTTGATTTTCACTTGTAGTTGGAATTCGTTCGAATCGTGTCACATTGCGTCGCATACGCGCCATGAGTAAAGTCCCTAAGCGTTTGTGCCTATTTTCACACAAAGTACCGGATACCATTGTTTAATATTTATACTCAGACTTAAAACATTCCCTTACTTTTATCATTATGGGAAATAAGATAAAATGCCTATAAAATATAGTTTTAGTACAAAAGGTGTGTGTTATGATCTGTGATCAAAGTGTACGATTGTTGTGTGTTTTTAGTTATAATTATTAATATTAAGTAGGTATAAATTGATGTGGATTATCGATTTACGAAGGTTTAAATGTGTGAACGCTATTTTGAAAAAAAAAAAAAAACAACGTGGCTAATGATACGGGAGATATAAAAATATTCAATCCAATTTATCGTTTGGATTGCTTGCCCGGTCGATACTCTACCGTGAAAAACGTAGAAAATTTAAAAGCAATTTTCTCTAGATTTTCTCGTTTTAGGTATTTCATGAGAAAATCGCTTTCGTTATTCAGTACACAAATTAAAATCTCGTGTCAGTATTTTATATTATATGATTAAATTCTCGGTCGATAATAATATGATTATTTTAACTAAGCTTATAAATTAGAAATTTGCTTTTAGTCGCTATCAAAGTAACAGTTTCTTTTTCTTCTTCTTTTGTATTGTATAAATGTTACTAAAATATTGGGTTCTACGATTTCTTAGCTTATAACTTTAGAAACACAGTATCTAGGCTAATTTTGTAATAAAAGAAAGTACTTATAAGATTTATGCATTTTTACTTTATTCATTGATTTGGTTACTAATTACTATCTAAATACATATCAAATCTTATGTCACGGTGTTTGTGGTTGCATACTGAAACGGTTCAATAGATTTTTTCTTTGTAAACATAATCATTTGATAGTTACGAAAATAGGCCGTAAAGTATTAAAGACCCACCTTAAAAAAAGTCCAGTGGAGTGAGGACGGGTCAGCTACTATTATGAACGACATAATATTTTTATGTGATTTTATTTTTACGAGTATAGAATTCAATTGAAAATAAATCGATAAGAAATAAAGTGGCTATGTGGGTTTTGGTAGTAGTGGTTTTATAAAATGAAATAATGCTCTTTATTTATTTATTGTGTCTTGTTCTATTGGAGTGTTTCTATTGCCCACAAGTTGTCGATGGATGGGAATTCCTAAATTTACAATGCAGGGATGATGACAATGAGCCTGTGGATTGGTAAAACTCATTTTATTTGAAAAGTACTATCACATATTTTATTTTTCTTAGTCGAAAACCAAAAGTATGCTGGGTATTGAGAGATTTGGTCGCGGGATTAACGAACTACCGTGACCCCGTAAAGGGCTATTAATTCTTCAATAGCCCTTTACGGCACACCGTGGATTTTAGTCAGTACAAGTCTGACAGTCCTTCCTGCCCTGCCCTGGGTGGGAGGACTCATTTGATTTAACATGCTAAAAATCAAAAAAAGGTATTGAGAGATACAAAAACGAGCGACCCTTACGTAGTCGCATGTGATGTGTAAAATCTCATCTCTTCGGTTAACTCTGCAAGAGTTGCTTAACTTGGTCACTCATCCACAGACTGACCTCAGCAAGAGTTGCTACGACCTGACAGCCAACTCTACCACCATGAGCGCTCATTGGACAAAACAAATAGCGCGCGCTTCTCTGGCTTCCTTTTAGACATTTCAAATCACTCTCAAAAGTAATATAAATTGAGCGATAAAACCAAGGAGTTTTGAACGCCATGAGCGTAACTTCAAAGATCATTTTCCAATTTCATGAACTATCTTCAAAGGTGGTACGTATACAAGCCTCCGAGCAGCACAGACCCATATATGGAGCAGGGTGTGAACTACTCCTACATCACGCCAGATAACGAGTTACGATGGAAGGCTTCTCCCGAACATATCTTTGGCGATTCAATGTTCCGATATACGTTGTCTCCTATGTTTAATGTTAGTATTGTTCATTTTATTCTACTTAAACTGACTCATGCTATTAGATGACAAAGGCCCGAAATTAATATCCAATCCCAAAAATCTTTTACTTTTTGACGGCCTCTTTTGATTGGACATCTTAAAAACTCGGATAGGCAAATTCGGTCGTTCATTGGTTATTATACATGCAAAGATCCAACCTAAGATAGCAACCTTCGATAGCCGGTATTAATTTCCTTGGTTGGTGGAACATGATTTTTTAATCTCGACGCTAGTATGATGCCCGGAGCAAAGCAATAGCCTTCCATAGATCGGGGTCTATGGAAGGCTCAGATCTCAAGTTTGCATATCACTGCATGCCATGGTTTACGAGTTGACTGCATTACCAACCTAGCGAATGGATTTCACGTGGATGAAGTTTTGGTCAAACATAATATTTTACTGTTTTTAGCTATCATTACACTTAGAAGCCTCATAGTTTAACCAACATAATATCATACCGAGGTTTCTCCAGACGCTCAAAGAAACGAATTCTAATTAGGAGTCTTGTTCGTCCCTGAAATAGAAAATTTAAAACCTCGTGGTGTCCTTTTTAATTTTCCACCACGTCAAGATATTCGTGTCATATGGTGCCTGTTAAGACTTGCATTACCTTGTTAAAGGGTTTTACAACACCTTGATACTAAATGTTTCAGGAAAAATACGCAGATTTTATAGCAACAGTGGAATACGAAGCAAGGAGTCCAATGGGGGACTTTATGGGATCGGTCTCCCGTGGACTGATCATTGCCAATTCCCTGGGTGGCTTGTGGATCGGACATACTATCCCTGGCTTTCCAGATACAAGCAGTTAGTATTTTTTTTACTCTTTATGTACGCTCACACTGTTTATGGAATTCTACACTGTCTCAGTTTATACAGTGTATCTTGCCAATATTATAATCCGGAAGTTTTTGATGATGGATCTACACAAAAACTAGGTATAAATATGTCCCTTAGTCGTCGCTATTATCCGGATTCGAATCCGGATTCGAATGTGGACTTCACTTGTATTTTGAAAAACAACTTGACTTCTCTTGTTGCTAGTTTTATTATACGCAAGGTATATTCTAGAATATATAATTACCACCGTATTGTTTCTTTCAGTGGGTGTCCCAATGTTTCCACAGAAAGAGCTAAAGAACGGCCATATGATTATGTGCCTGACTCTAGAGCTGACTACAATAAACGCATTAGCTACGGCTATCAAGCAGACTGAACCAATTATTAAGACCAGGTTCATTCCACAAAGGCTTGTCAAATATTTTCCTAACTGGGACATATTTTCGACCCGACTACAGACGTTACCAAGTCCCACTGTGTAAGTATTTACTAAGTATCCATTTCAACTAGGAATAGGACTGGGTTGGTGCCATAATGTGCTGACAGTTGTGTGACAGTTGCGTTTAACAAAAATACTTCAATCTTATCTATCGTTATGTTTTGTTTAATATGTTATTTTCATATTATGATTATTGTTTATTTAAAAGCGTTTATGTATTACAAAAGTGTGTATAAAAAAGTCACAATATTATGTCAACGACAGAGATGCAATAAAACATTTGAACATGACCGACGTAATTCTCTTCGGCTCCGTGGGGTCAGCACGAAGAGGATTACACGAGATTACAGTCAGGGACTACAGCTTCACTTTTAGATTTAATATTAAATTGTTATTAAAGTCCAATGGAACCCTATGTAAGTATACGATGAGTATATCACCAATTATACAATCATGTAGTTCCACTTTAAAAAAGTTCTTCCTTTTTACAGAAGGAAAACTAAAATACTTAATTTTGTGACAAAAGGCAAAACTTTACGCGGTATAATTTTAGCCAAAAGTCCGGGGGATACGCGCTGTGTGTATATGAATTTTGCGAAAACCCAACAAATTGTCCTGGACATATACGGTCACAAAGAACATGAAAAGGTTCACTGTCGCAAAAATTACAGGTATTTACATTTTACTTCATAATGTCCTACTACTGGGCAAAGACCACCCCGTATTCTTCAAAGTGCTCTTTTCGAGCGCCACTTCGGAGCTACTTAATACCTATTATAACTATACTATGCTTCCACCAAAACAATCGATGACACCAAAGAAGTCATGGAATGAGAATGACCAATATGAATAGCGTTTGCTCATTAGTATTACCGAAATATGTAATTGAAATATTTTTCCAGTATACGCAACATCGATTCAATCTCGCTAAAGTATCCCCAAGGTGTTGTTTATTATATAAACAATGCATCAGACAGTATGAGCTTTGCCGTAAGTACGGCGGCAAGTTGGCAGAAAAGAGGGTTCCGCAACAGGTCTCACTATTGGACGTGTACTGGAAACATAGAAAACCAACCCATCCCTATGGGAGGAATTATGACTTGCGTGTATAATGTTCGTGTGTGGCTATCTTTTGATAATTTAAAGACAAGGGAACCCGAGTGCTCAGTGTGAGTTTTTTTTTACTTCACCATATTCTCACTAAATGCATCTTTCATCACCAATGCCTCATTAGCAACACGCACACATGCTTGTTTACGATAGCCGCTGTATGTGACGTCCACTGGATTTACCCGATGGTGAAGTTGTTCAATTGCTATTATGAAACCTACACTGGCCTTATTAGTTGTTATACTTGTTAGACATCTCTTGATACTTAATAAACATTGTTTGTACCTAATTAAGTTCTCACCCTGTGTTTTATTTACTTAACCCACTTCCATGAACCTCTTTTTTTATTTAGTTTTGGGATGTGGTTTGCAAATAGAAACATTTTGAAGTAAAGTGGGCCACAGAGGACTGCCTTGCGGGTGTTCTTTAAAAATTAAGGATTGTTAAAATTGTGTAATATCTATAGTATAAGTGTCGATTAGATATGAGACCTGCAAGAAAGTTAAATAAGTTCCTATTTTTCAAAATCAGTATATTATTTATTTAACTAGATACTTCTATCTCGGAGACATTATCAAAAGCTTAAGCTTTTAGTAGATGTTCTCTGTAATTTTAATGTGATCTGTGAAAGTGTAAAATAGACATATTGTAACTCAAATAAACAAGTCATATTTATAGAAAAAATGTTTAATAAACAACACAAGCATTATTTACATGATTATGATTCATATCGCTTTTACACACAAATGACGATATAAAAACAAACAACACAGAAAATCGTACAAACACTACAGAAAATATATGAAACCGTTATTATTATAAACTGGTTTTAATGGATTTATGATTTTAAAGTGTTTATATAGTTTCCATACTTGTAACAACTAACGTGTTCCATAATTGGCACCATGTGAGCTTGAAAATACTTATGTACAATTCCCACAAATAAAAAATCTTTATGAAAAAGAATGCTCTGCTAAGCAAAGATTTTCAGTCACCGTGTAAGATAAGGCACTACTCCAAGTAAACATGGAATATTACTCTTAGAAATATCGTTTTATATATTTAAGCACTGCGAAGCGCTTTACGTCCGTCCTCCCGAGTCTTCGATATATAATTATCTGGGATTAACGGGTCGCTTAAAACTTACAACATACGATTATATATTATACTTAGGTACAGATTAAATGAGTATAAACTGCAAAATCAGCCGAATGGCAAACAAATAAAATATAAAATTAAAAACTGACTCGATTAAAGCATACGACATACAATAAAATGATTAGAAATATTTTTTTCGATGTGAGAAAGTTTGGACCCTTCACCTTGAAATTGGTGATCGTGTTTGAAAATCAGACAAGAATATTCATTCAACATCAATAACAATTGATGAAATCCTTCACAAAATTACGTAAGCTTAACATATTATGACTTGACTAAAGAGACACACTACAGAAAAAAAAAATACAAAAATATAGTTTTATTGAACTCAATAGTTAAGCAAACGTTTCGTACATTCTGTGCGGATATTATCCGAATATAACTTGGTTGTGACATGCGACATGTATTGGCAGAATTGAGAAGCACGGTTTCTCTTCAGTGTGCGACTCTCAACGAGGGCATCCTGGTGAACCAGGAGTCTTGTTTGACCTTCAGATAGTAGGCGTCTTTTGGTGAAGGTGTTGTGAGGGCATCCTCTAGAACCTTCAGTGCGCTTGTGGGAAGTATCTTTGCGCTGTACTCTGCTGCTTCCCCTGGCATCGTGACCGCACAGCTGGCGGTGCCGGCGCTGACTTCCGAGTTTGGGGTTTCTGGACGACTGAAACATGATAAAGATTTGCTGGTGACAAGAATATTAATTACGTGGATGTCTTTTTTTGTTTGAAATGGGTTGCTCTTGACTGTAGGTCGAACTAACACAGGCGAAGCCTACGATGGAGTGAGTTTACCCAGATTCCCAGAAAAAGACTGCTCACTCTATATATGAAGAGATTCGAGTTGTATGCGTTTGACGCAAGCACCTAGTGAGTTCTACTCTTTTGCTGTGCGCATTACGAACAAAGATTGGAAGCGTTTAGTGTGAACTGGTGAAATTGCAACTAAGTAATGGATGGTAATTAATAGTACGAAAATTTAAGTTTACCTGGCTGGCTGGCTCGGTGGCTGCAGCAGCGCTGGGGGCGAGTAAATCTCTTGCGCCTCTAAATCAGGCGCGTGCAGCAGCACTACGTGTAGACGACGTGCGCGCAGGCTCGTGCGCAACGCACGCGCAGCTCCCCACACTCCCCAACGGGCGGCCGCTGCGCCCGCGCTGTTCTCGCCAGTTTCACCTGCTTCGACGCGGGACAGGCTCTCGCAGGCTGTGTCTGATGTTAATCCTGGAAAATTGGAGTTATGGCTTGAATATCATAATATTTTTGGGATCATAATAGCCTGGCATTAAGCATCTTTCAATAGAACACTTTAAAAATGTTGCTTCCGCAATTTGGCGGAACGGTTGACGCAGAGGTCGATTGACTGCTACGAGTACGCTGCGAAACGCAAGGTGAGCCATCTGGAATAGGTAGTAGGTTATCGTACGAGTAGTAACTTACTGCAGTGCCAGTGTCAATAAATTTTTCGGTTTTGGTAAAGGACCAAAAAATTGTATTTTCCTACACAACTTTTTGGTAGTGGTACTTACCAATATAAAACAGCCTGCCAGCGTGTGGGTGGTCGGCAGCTGCAGCAGCCAGTAGAGGCGAGAAGGTCCTCGCGACCCGTAGGGCTCCGAGCACGTTGCCTCTAAGAGCCGCCTCCCAACAAGTAGCCCCGCCGCGGCCGCTACTGCCAGCTGTGTTGATCACCGCCCAGATACCTGGAAACGAGGGTAAACCGTCTAATGAAAGCCTATCTATACGAACATTAAAAAGCTGCTGCCGCGCTGATCTCAGGATCTACTGTTACGGATTGAAAATAAAATGTGTTGGATAGTCCTATTATAGCAGCGGGGTTGAAATCGCAGGGGGCTAATAAAAGTAACTAGATTTTTCCCGTTTCGTTTTACCTAAGTACATTGTTGATAACAATATCAATTGAAGCAGAGTTCAAAGGCGATGGCAACATCCTCAGGTTTGTGTTCATTATTAAAATAGATTACCTTACTTATCACCTTTGTGAATTCATTCCTTCTATTTTAACATGAGTCGGA